>JASDDO010000028.1:125300429-126580609 GCA_030015575.1 Agapanthus africanus
TTAACCCTGGATTCCACTAAAATACCATAGGTTTTCCCTAGTGTGCAAAATATCGTATTTTGGCGTCGTTTTACGACATCTGTGATCTGCTTTTGACCCGGGGCCTTCAGGACAAAATTGAGAAAACTGAGACATGCTCACTAGGTATAGATACCACCACAAGAACACGAGCCCCAAATTCTTCATCATGGCCGCAGATTTAATGCATTTGGCCGCAAATTGCGGCCAAGTTGGGGGCTGGGGTGTTGGGTTCTTGGCTAGGGTTGTCTGCAGTGTATTGTAGTGTTTTGGCATGTATAGTTTTATAAGATTTGACCTGTAGGAAAATCTGGGATCAAATATCGTTTTGCATGTCCGTTGTGTTTGCGCGATACGCGCGATACGTGAGTGGGTTCTGCGATCCAGCGTGTCGCGGTAGTTTTAGACACGTATACACACGTTTTAGCGTATCGTGCACACGCGCGTTTAGTTCACGACGCGAGTTTCTCGTTTGGGTTCGATATCGCGTTTTGCGGAATATTTGGCTTATATATGATTTCCATGTCTAAATTGCAGGTTTGCGGGCGGGGACTACGGACACTGCTACAGAGGGAGACAGGTGGTAGGATTCACCTAGCGTGGAGCGTAGGTGAGTAGATTTAACATCTACAGGGGAATCGCCCGCATGGCGTTATGCGTCTGGGCTAGGATTCAATTACTTGTCGCATAGTCTACGTCGTTGTTAGAATTGCGCATTTACCTTATTTTCTTGATATAGTTGTACTGTGACTAGCAGCCGTAGGACACTGCACATATTATTGACGGTTCATGTTGCACGAGCACGGATTGTATGCCACACACACCGTCAATAATTGCCATGTCACACACCAACCCCTTATAGATACTATATTGCTTGGTTAGGGACCTGGTGACATTGATTCGAATTGCTTATCACACATGACATCTAGCTTGTCGGTATACCTATAGTGTATCATACCATTAGTGATAAGTACATTTACACCATACAATACAGCTACAGATATACCTTGCGCATATTTTACTTATACCCAGGGGGTATCCTACATATTCTACTTATACCCACGGGGTATACGACATCTTTTATTTATAGGTAGATACATATACATTGCTACACCTGTATGTTACACACATATTCAGTTGCAGTCACATATTTACCTTTACTGATGTTACTTAGCTGTATCTTATTGATTTCGCATATATATGGTTTCAGCTACATATTCTCAATTATATGCTCGCATTTCAGATATATCGCCTATATTTATTCTTGGATTTGCGCATTGTTTATTCGGATTTTACATGATGTTTTCTGGATTTAGGAAGCACGGGAGTTCATGAAATTATGCATACATTGAAAAACCCGGTTTCCTTGATATGATATTTGCGCAGCCACCATGAGATTTATCGGTTCTGATTATATACTCCATACGAGTTGTGATTGCCGTATGAGGGTACATGGTGGGGCCCGGTATGGTTTCCCTCGGCAAGATGATCGATGGACTTTGCCGATTGAGCTTGGAGGCGGGCTAGTACCTACCGGTGACAGTACTAATGACTCGGCGGGGATCATGGAAATACCGTTGGTAGTCATGCACGTATGCATACGTCGAAAGGCGAGAGTCAGAGCTAGGCACTCGTGCTTTCGGGATAGCGTATGATACGTACCTATCAGGATTTCTGTGTCGATGCTTGGCATATTGTTTTTATGATATTTCCTTTAAACACCTTTGTATATATAACAGGGGATTTAGCCGTTGTTATATATACCCTTACACCAATATTAGTGGAATGGGACGCTAATATATGTGTATTGACCCCATCATATTTATTTCTGCATATATATATATTTAGGATGCTAGAATCTTACTTGAGATTTTGACTTGGGATATCAGGTGATTCATTGAGATTGGACATACATATGGGTTTACTGATTTGTACATTCGGGATATAGGAGATTACTCGGTATTGTACATTGAGAAGATGTGAGACTTATATGATGTGAGAGCCCAACGTGGGGGCTGATTTGAGGAATTGGGATTTGAGTGTCTTGATGGATTTTGATCCTACCATGATGACAGGATTCCGTGGGATGACATATTTCACTCCATACCTCATACCTTTTCACTTATGCACGGTTCCATGTATTAGGAGTACCTGTTAGTGTACCCTTCATGATTGCTGCATATTTGCATTCTCATATCCCTATTGCATGGTTATTGCATACTACTGTCATGTTACTATTGCTACATATATTGATTGTACCTGCTAGTGTACTTTCCATTATTTTGCATTCACATGACATGTTATTACTGTAATCGCATATCTTAGATTCATGCTGTACGTACATTCCTGCGATTACCTGCATATGTTATCTACTATTCACGAGTTGGCAACTCACTCCCGTTGTGCCACAGGTGTTACAGGTTGTTCCCCAGAGTAGTCGAGGCCGGCTATTCCGCTATTCAGCTATCATCTTTTGCTACAGATACCGCTTCGGCTCACAGTATACTATTTTGCTTAGGTGGGTCGGATGATTATCTGTATTTCATATTGTACATTCGTTGTATCTTGTACTCTCCATCTACTATTATGTTGTTGACTTAGAGACTTGGTGAGGACGATATTGTATATTATTTGTGGATTTGTTGTCTTTTATATACAGCTTCCTCTCTATTGTCTTTATTTCTTCGCTACGGTGTCGTATATTTGTGTTGTATTCATCTTCGGCTAGTTTTTACAAAAAGGGGGTGTTGCCAAAATTTTAAAGAAAGAAAGTAGTACTTTTAAAGAATTTGGGTTGCGATTTCAAATGTTTCAAAATACTTTTATTATCTTTTCCGTATTTTATGGTTTAGATTTCTGGGTTTTGGCTTTCTTTTACTGCGTTACGTCTTTAGGCGTTGCGTAGTATTAGGGCCGTCACGTGCCAATTTCGGGTCGTGACAAAATTGGTATCAGAGCGCTAGGTTTTACCTTTCGGAGTGTAGGATGACCTTAGTATGATGGAGTAGGTAGCTTAAGCAAAGTAACGTAGTGTGTGTATGTCTACAGTATACCCACGATGCGGTACTTCGTCTTAAGTGACCTAAGTACAAATTTCTTGAAATTCCTTCCTTGATGATTCATATCCTAGAGATTCGATTCCTTATTCTCATCGAATCTTATAACTATTTAAAGCCTTGCCGCCGATGACTATGAGGACTCAGAGTGATGCAGTGAGGGCCGAGGTCAGAGTTGGCTCGGGTGAGATAAGTACTGACCAGGATGGCACTCTAGTTGCACAGGTGCAGACGGATCAGCCTTTGACATATAATATCGATAGGCTTGTAGCTGAGATGCAGGACTTCCGCCAGACGATGAGTTCATTGGTTGATGTCGTTCGGGAGCTACGACAGGAGGTTGTCACCCCTGTTACTCAGTTGTCACTTACGATCAGCATGCAGCAGTCCGTCACCTACATAGCACCAGTGGTTGCAGCTCCAGTTGACGAGGCACATATTCCAGAGACGCTGAGAGTTCCAGGACAGTGGAGGAATCGTACCAGTACACCAGCCCAGAGACAAAGGTTTGGTCATCGAGACAGATTTCGTGGCCGTCGCGGGAGTAGCAGAGGCTCAGGACGAGGACAGTCATTCAGCTCCCATTCCCAAGAAGGTCTGCAGTCAGCGCGTGGATGTTTTCGATGCGGAAGCCTTCAGCACTTCGTCAGGGATTGTTCCTCAGCACGGCGTCAGGATCGTATTCAGAGAGGCCGTGGACGTAGAAGGTTTGCTCAGAGGGCTCAGTCTACCAGAGGAGTTCAACCAGTTGCGGGTAAAGGGCAGATACAGGAGTTTGCTTCTACTCATCGGGACGCGCAGGCGTCCAATGCAGAGTCTTCAGGTATCCTTAATTCGCATGTTCTTCGATATTTTTGTTGTTTTTCATACTTGTACCGTGGTTGGGTAGATTAGCCATTTGTTTTGTTAAGTTCTGTTAGCGATTCTTTTGTTGCGCGACACGTATTTCAGTTGTGTGCCAATCGGATAGGAGATAGAGATTCGTCCATCGTTTCGATCCTTCTAGAGATGTTGGATTTGACATTCTCCTGGGCACGGACTGGTTAACTACGTGCTAGGCATCTGTGGACTATCGTGAGGAAACAGTCAGGTTTGTTTTCCCGGCAGGTCAGTTCTTATTGTGCAGGTGGATAGTTGTGCCGCCTCTCACAACTTGAATTCAGCCTTTTTCGCTAGTCGGCTACTGAAAGGATGTCGTGGATTCTTGGCGTTCATTCGTGATACCGTAGCCACAGAGGGTTTGTTGGACCGGTGTTCCTTTCGTGCGAGAGTTTTCCGACGTTGTTCCGGATGAGCTGGCGAAGCTTGGGAGCTAAAGGATCAGCTGCAGAGTTGTGGTTTGGGGAGTTTTGTGCATCTTAGTGTTTCGCTTTTGGAAGCTCCTATTTCTGTTCGTCAAGGAGAAGGACGGCAGTTTGAGGTTGTGTATCGACAGATCGTTAATTGAACCGGCTTACGGTGCGGCTAGGTGTCCTTTACCTCGCATTGACGATTTCTTCGATCAGCTCCACAGTGCGAGACATTTCCAAGTTTGTTTGGGAGCAGGTCATCATTATTGCGGATTCGGAGTGATGGCATTCCGAAGAATGCCTTATGTGTGCTACGAGCCTTGTGTATATTAGTGAGTTATTGGATTCACTGATGCCCTAGCAGCATTCGTAGATGTGATGAACCAGATTTCTCCAAGCCGTTCCTCGACCAGTTATTGTTATGCTGTTTATGAAATTCTGGTCTATTTAATATGTCTTGAGGAACAGGAGTAGCACTTGAGGATTTGTTATGCAGATACTGGGAGAGCACCGGCAGTTGCTAGATTCTTAGAGTGTTTCTTCAGGCTTGTTTTGTGTTGACTCCTAGGTCTTGTTGTCACGGGAGACGGTTTTGTATGGTCCCGAGGGACATCGTGGCCGTACAGCTTAGGCCCAGACTTGTGTGCAGGATGGAGATCCGCAGATTTTGGGCTTAGCAGGTTCTTACCGCCGTTTCATGCAGGATTGCTAGAGTAGTGCTGCACCGTTGACTGAATGGACTGGAAGGGAGGTTTCTTTTCTTTGGACTGAGACATGTGTGCGGAGTTCTCGGTAGTTGAAGATTCTGTTAACAACTGCACCAGTTCTTTCTTTGCTTTCTGGTTCGGACGACCTTGTTGTTTAACTGTAATGTTTCTTGAGTGGGCTCGAGTGTGTACTAAGGTGACACTAAGGAGTTATCGCTTTTGCTTCCCTACATTTGGAGAAAGTACGAGAAGGATATTCCACTCATGATCTGGAGATGGCCGCGGTGGTTTTGCGTTGGAGATTTGGAGACACTAATTGTTCGAGAGTCGTGTCAGATTTTCACGGACCACCAGAGCTTAATGGACATCTTCCTGCAGCGGATTTTGATTGTTGTGATAATCTTCTGCAGATTTACAGTTCTTGTGTGATCGTCGAGTATTGCTTAAGTTCGTCTCTACGGAGGGGGCAGCTTGCTCATGTCCGTGCCCGACCACTTTTCTTTAATCGCTTTCGCGAGACACTGCCCACCGATGCTCGGTCGTCAGAGATACTTGAGCATACTCGGCTGGGTAATGATTCGGAGTCCTTGATTTGTGACAGGGTGTGCTATGTTTGGGACGCGTTTGTGTACCTGATGTTATCGGGTAGAGACGTGAAATCCTAGGACAGGCACATCAGTCAACTCTCTGTTTCCATTCAAGTTCCACCAACATTGACGTGACTTATGAGATAGTTATGGGTGGGCAGAGATGTAAAGAGAAGTTTCAGGTTTCGTTTCAAGGTGTCTGTCTTTTGTGTGTTTAGGTTGAGTATCTGAGGTCGGCTGGAGAGTTGCAACCTTTTACCGTTCCGAAGTAGGAGTGGGAGCAGATCTTTACGAATTTCATTATGATGTCTACCCAGGGTTAGTCAGGGTGTGACTCCATTCGGATTCTTGCCGTCCGGTTATACTCAGTTTGCTCAATTGTTCTTTGTTAAGTTGTGTGTTTGTGTTAATTGTTGTCAGCAGTTGGGGATCGTCACTCGCCATTGTTAGGGTTCTCCTTCAATAGTTGTTATCAGGAGACACTCCAATTAGCCACCTTTAGGTTTAGGGGTTAGGTCGTGTCGATCACCAGTCTGTTGTTCTTCTGACTCTGCGTAAGTAGGATTTTGGACCCCATCTAGTCTAGAGACTTCGGAGATGATCCAGTTGATTCAGGTCAGGATGAGAGTAGCCCTGTGCAAACAGTGGTCTTATACCGACCGTGTTGGTCGTAGACTTAAGTGCGCAGTGGCAAACCATGTATTCCTGCGGATTTTTTCGATGAATGACGTGTTGGATTTTGGGAAGCTTGTCCCAGAATTGTAGGTCCTTTCGATATCCTATAAGCGAGTTAGTTTCGTTGCCTTTAATTTGGCACTTCCGCCCAGATTATTGAATTTTCACCCCGTATCCTTGTGATGATACTTTACAATTACCTTCTTGAGCTTTCTCACATGATCTAGCACCAGACCATTTAGCTTGACGCGATCTTTCGTTCACCAGCAGCCAATGGTATTAATGGCTCGGCAGGTGGAGGAACATCGGTCAAGGATCTTGCCATCTGTGAAGGGTTTTCTTGGATGTAGCCGTATAGTGAGGTAATCACTTGGGAGGCTGCGAGCAAGATTTGAGAGCTGTAATCTTCTCCTTGAAGGTACAAGTAACAGTATATTTTTAAATTCGGGGACGAATTTCTTTTAAGGGGGGAGATTATAACACCTTAGAATGTGTTTTGTGGCTAATTGTATTTTAATGTATGGTTTTTAATAAAAAGTTTACCAAATTGATTTTCAATTATTTTATACTATTTAATGAATATCTTATGAGATTTTTCCTGGGCTTGCACACACTTGTGCATGTTAACTAGGGTGCTAATTTGGGGTTTAACCATGATTAGCAACATGGTGAACCAACCATTCCCTAATCTAGTTTAATATTGTATTAGGTGCTTTTGGGTTTTTATTTGTATATGGTTCTTTTCAAAAATAAAATGGATTTGAAAAGGGTTTTTAATTTGAGTTGAAGTGTTGACCAAAGAGAGAGAGAGAGAGAGAGAGAGGGGGGGCATGAGGCAACATGGCATGAGCCATGCCCATTTAATGAAGAGAGAGAATGAAAAGGGGATCTTGGTTGTTTGTTCTCATTTCTCCCTCTCATTTCCTTTCTCTCATTCCCTCATACTCTCACAAACACTCACACACACACACTCTTGGCTGAAGCATCAGCAGTAAAGGCAACAACAACAACAACAGAAGCAGCAACAGCAGAGAAGCAGCAGCAGCAGAGAAGTAGCAGCAGCAGCAACTTGCATCAGCAGTAGTAAGCAGCTCCAGCAGCAGTATCAACCCCTCATTTCCCCCATACACTCCTTCACCTGATTCCTAGGGTCCCTTAGGGTATATTTCTTAACCCAATTTCCCTTTTTGCCAAGCTCTTGTGTTAATTAGCTTCGGTTTGCTTTTAAAGTTAGTTTAGTGCTAAATTATGGTGATTTGTGTGAGATGTTGGTTAAGTGATGATTGTGTGGGTAAACCTAGCCTATTTTAGTGTTAATAGGGTCACTTGAACCGAGTTTAACCCTGGATTCTACTAAAATACCATAGGTTTTCCCTAGTGTGCAAAATATCGTATTTTGGCGTCGTTTTACGATATCTGTGATCTGCTTTTGACTCGGGGCCTTCAGGACAAAATTGAGAAAACTGAGATATGCTCACTAGGTATAGATATCACCACAAGAACATGAGCCCCAAATTCTTCACCATGGCCGCAGATTTAATGCATTTAGCCGCAAATCGCGGCCAAGTTAGGGGCTGGGGTGTTGGGTTCTTGGCTAGGGTTGTCTGCAGTGTATTGTAGTATTTTGGCATGTATAGTTTTGTAAGATTTGACCTGTAGGAAAATCTGGGATCAAATATCGTTTTGCATGTCCGTTGTGTTTGCGCGATATGCGCGATACGTGAGTGGGTTCTGCGATCCAGCGTGTCGCGGTAGTTTTAGACGCGTATACACACGTTTTAGCGTATCGTGCACACGCGCATTTAGTTCGCGACGCGAGTTTCTCGTTTGGGTTCGATATCGCGTTTTGCGGAATATTTGGCTTATATATGATTTCCATGTCTAAATTGAAGGTTTGCAGGCAGGGACTACGGACACTGCTACAGAGGGAGACAGATGGTAGGATTCACCTAGCATGGAGCGTAGGTGAGTAGATTTAATATCTACAGGGGAATCGCCCGCATGGTGTTATGCGTCTGGGCTAGGATTCAATTACTTGTCGCATATTCTACGTCATTATTAGAATTGCGCCTTTACCTTATTTCCTTGATATACTTGTACTGTGACTAGCAGCCGTAGGACACTGCACATATTATTGACGGTTCATGTTGTACGAGCACGGATTGTATGCTACACACACACCGTCAATAATTACAATGTCACACACCAACCCCTTATAGATACTATATTGCTTGGTTAGGGACCTGGTGACATTGATTTATATTGCTTATCACACATGACATCTAACTTGTCGGTATACCTATAGTGTATCATACCATTAGTGATAGGTACATTTACACCATACGATACAACTACAGGTATACCTTGCGCATATTTTACTTATAACCAGGGGTATCCTATATATTCTACTTATACCCAGGGGGTATACGACATCTTTTATTTATAGGTAGATACATATACATTGCTACACCTGTATGTTACACACATATTCAGTTGCAGTCACATATTTACCTTTACTGATGTTACTTAGCTGTATCTTATTGATTTCGCATACATATGGTTTCAGCTACATATTCTCAATTATATGCTCGCATTTCAGATATATCGCCTATATTTATTCTTGGATTTGCGCATTGTTTATTGGGATTTTACATGATGTTTTCTGGATTTAGGAAGCGCGGGAGTTCATGAAATTATGCATACATTGAAAAACCCGGTTTTCTTGATATGATATTTGCGCAGCCACCATGAGATTTATCGGTTCTGATTATATACTCCATACGAGGTGTGGTTGCCGATGAGGGTACATGGTGTGGCCCGGTATGGTTCCCCTCGGCAAGATGATCGATGGACTTTGCCGATTGAGCCTGGAGGCGGGCTAGTACCTACCGGTGACAGTACTAATGACTCGGCGGGGATCATGGAGATACCGTTGGGAGTCATGCACGTATGCATACGTCGAAAGGCGAGGGTCAGAGCTAGGCACTCGTGCTTTTGGGATAGCGTATGATACGTACCTATCAGGATTTCTGTGTCGATACTTGGCACATTGTTTTCATGATATTTCCTTTAAACTCCTTTGTATATATAACAGGGGATTTAGCCGTTATTATATATACCCTTACACCAATATTAGTGGAATGGGACGCTAATATATGTGTATTGACCCCATCATATTTATTTCTGCATATATATATATTTAGGATGCTAGAATCTTACTTGAGATTTTGACTTGGGATATTAGGTGATTCATTGAGATTGGACATACATATGGGTTTACTGATTTGTACATTCGGGATATAGGAGATTACTCGGTATTGTACATTGAGGAGATGTGAGACTTATATGATGTGAGAGCCCAACGTAGGAGCTGATTTGAGGAATTAGGATTTGAGTGTCTTGATGGATTGTGATCCTACCACGATGACAGGATTCCGTGGGATGACATATTTCACTCCATACCTCATACCTTTTCACTTATGCACTGTTCCATATATTAGGAGTACCTGTTAGTGTACCCTTCATGATTGCTGCATATTTGCATTCTCATATCCCTATTGCATGGTTATTGCATACTACTGTCATG
This sequence comes from Agapanthus africanus, assembly GCA_030015575.1. Lineage (NCBI taxonomy): Eukaryota > Viridiplantae > Streptophyta > Magnoliopsida > Asparagales > Amaryllidaceae > Agapanthus > Agapanthus africanus. The sequence goes on from JASDDO010000028.1 coordinate 125,310,348, forward strand.
TTACTATTGCTACACATATTGATTGTACCTGCTAGTGTACTTTCCATTATTTTGCATTCACATGACATGTTATTACTGTAATCGCATATCTTAGATTCATGCTGTACGTACACTCCTGCGATTACCTGCATATGTTATCTACTATTCACGAGTTGGCAACTCACTCCCGTTGTGCCACAGGTGTTACAGGTTGTTCCCCAGAGTAGTCGAGGCAGACTGTTCCGCTATTCAGCTATCATCTTTTGGTACAGATACCGCATCGGCTCACAGTATACTATTTTGCTTAGGTGGGTCGGATGAATATCTGTATTTCATATTGTACATTCGTTGTATCTTGTACTCTCCATCTACTACTATGTTGTTGACTTAGAGATTTGGTGAGGACGATATTGTATATTATTTATGGATTTGTTGTCTTTTATATACAGCTTCCTCTCTATTGTCTTTATTTCTTCGCTACGGTGTCGTATATTTGTGGTGTATTCATCTTGGGCTAGTTTTTACAAAAAGGGGGTGTTGCCAAAATTTTAAAGAAAGAAAGTAGGACTTTTAAAGAATTTGGGTTGCGATTTCAAATGTTTCAAAATACTTTTATTATCTTTTCCGTATTTTATAGTTTAGATTTCTGGGTTTTGGTTTTCTTTTACTGCGTTACGTCTTTAGGCGTTGCGTAATATTAGAGCCGTCACGTGCCAATTTCGGGTCGTGACACCTGCACCCTCGCCGGATCCCCGATCCCGTCGCCTCTCGCCACCACCTTCTTCCTCTCCCCTCTCCAACCACGACGACCCCTACAACTCCCCGTCATAACTCAACCTGCAACAACCCATCACCTCCATCCCCGAGCTCATCACCACCGATCGCCCCGCACCCTCGTCGACATCCTCGTCACCTCTTTCTCTTCCCCTCATTTTCCTCGCCCTCCTAACCACCCCACCTCTCTCCTTTCCCCTACAACCCTCCTTCCCGAGCATTTATCCCTGCATAGAACCCAAACCGGAGCCCCTGACCTAGCCTGCATGCCCACGTCGCCGGAGCTCCGACCTCCATCATCGCCATCCCTATCACCACGACCTTCTCTTCTCCTCCCTGCACCCGACCAGAACCTGCAGCCCGCGCACCCCGACAGAGCCCCTGCAGCCCTCGTCACTTACATCTCGCCGGAGCTGCGCTCATCGCCGACGATCCGGGAAAACCAGTAGACATTCCCAGCCAGCGTGGTCGTGTTCTTGCTTTGCATGGCCCTGTTCTGGTCGCCGTGTGTGCTTTGCGACGTTTACCCGACGTCGGACACAGTGTACGCACCCCGTCGTGCGATCCGTTCAGGCAAGTTTATCTTGCTACATGCTATGTTATTATATTTGCATCCATATGAATAAAAATATCACATGTTTACTGCATTGTGCGTCCTATGTTACAGTTTTACAGTTTTACAACATCCGTTCACATCCATACAGCTTATTACATATCTAGTCGCATGCAAGTTTTTCTTGCTATATGCTATGATATATATTTTGCATCCATATAAATAAAAATATCACATGTTGACTGCATTGTACATCCATGTTACTGTTTTATAGTTTTTCGATACCCGTACGCATCCATATCATTAATTATATATTTAGTTGCATGCCATATCATATTATATCATGTTACCATTATGTTAGCACCCCATGCTTGATAATGTGCATCATACTTAGTCATGGAATTGTAGATGTGATCCCTGATAAACACTTGTGCATCCGTACTTGCTACTTGTTACTTTTAGGCATCCGTTTGATACATTATGCACTACCTGCCATGACCTGATACACCACTACTTGACTTGATACTCGATCTTGTTACTAATACTGACAATCTTGACCTGTTGTCCCGACGGACATATCATGTTGTCTATTCAGAAAAAACCTGTACATGCTTGATCCTGTGTTGGCATTAGCTCCAGATTTATCAATACCTGACTTGAACACATAACTTTAGGGGTAAGGGAAAATCAATGATGAAACCTGACTTGTAACTCAACAGTTCGACGTTTATACTGATCAGTTTTACGGGCTAGGCCAGCCCCGGAATGATGCTGCTGACATCATTCATCTGTACATGTTTCCTGCTTAATGCCTGGCGGCATGTCTCGATTTCAGCTCGAGAATCTGGACCGTGGTCCCGGGCATGCACGGGATACTATTGAGTTACATCGACGATTCATTAAATTGATTTCAAAGACTTGAGAGTAATTAACCCAGTAGCATAGATTACTCACCGCACGTCACATACACTGATACACTTCACTGTTCCATATTTATGTTACTGTTATACACTTATTACTGTTCATACTCATGCATGCATATCTTGTTACATCCTGGTTATATTTTTATTATTTGATATTATGACGCACTGATGTCTGGGTTTTGCATGGCCCAGATCTTCTATCTCTTTCGCAGGCTGATCAGGAGTATTTCCGCCATCAGGTCGAACAGTGAGGAGCATGTTAGTGGTTAGCTTTGTTCATTTTCCTTTCCGTACTTTCATTTCCTGATGTGAGCCCGTATTTGGGACGTGCTTTCCAAATGTTATTGCTTATTGGATTTATTGCTTCCGCATATATTGTTTCTTGACTCGTTTATTCTGGCATATGGACATGTACTAGATAGTTTATTTTATTTCTACTATTCTTGATATCTTATAAACAGCCGTAATGTGACTATGGAGGGATGTTTCCTAGCCACAGGTAGCATGGTTGGCTCTGTCACGTGCCGATCTTAGCGCACTCTGGAAAGCGAGGCGTGATAGGGTTTGTTTGGTATCAGAGATATAGGATTTAGGTTAATCGGGTTTGATTCTTTTGTAGTTGGGTATTGGACCCAATACACGAATCAGAAAACCCGTGATTAGGAACATGTCCTGCAACATTGTTCTCGTGATTCTTGAATCTTATCTTTCTATTGATCCTTTATCTTGACGATATGCAAACAACTTTGCATCTCGGCTTGAAATCTTTTTGGTTCCCTATTGTTTCTCCCTTCCTATTCCTTTGATTCTGATACTAGGATTTGGGCGACTTGAACAGAGTTATGTGATTATAACTATGAACTGCAGTATGGTTACAATGCGGTACTCTATTTAAGTAACTTGGAGTCCTAGTCTTGATTCATCTCCTTGTTTTTGGTCGTGATATTACCTTGCTTCTCTCGGTTTCATTGTTTACCAGTTCATGTTTTATCGCAAGCTTGAATCATGTTTACCATGCTTATCTTCTTCAGTGTCTTAGCTACAGATGAAGTCGTTTTTGGTATCCTGTTTGTTCATAGTTTTCCCGCATTAGCATTACTCGATTCTGGTGCATCCCATTGTTGTATGTCGTCCAAGTTTATTGCTGCACGCTCGATTTCTTGCACGACCCTGTCTAGTTGTTGGGACATACACACTGGGAACGGGAAGATCATATCTAGTAGTGAGTGCGAGGATTGTTCAGTTGTTATTTGCAGACGAGAGTTATTTGCAGATTTCTTGGTGATTGATACTGGCAGTTATGAGGTTTTCTTGGGAATGGATTTTCTCGGCACTTTCCATGCTCCAGCTGTAGTTTAAGAGTTCATGGACGTATTCGAGGACATCTCAGGTTTACGGCCAAAACGAGATGTGGAGTTCGCGATCGATCTTGTTCCTGGTGCAGCGCCAATTTCAAAGGCGTATTATCCAATGGCACCAGTGGAGTTGGAAGAAGTAAAGAAGCAGGTTACCGAATTGCTAGAGAAGGGTTGGATTCATAGCAGCAATTCACCTTGGGGGCTCCAGTTCTTCTAGTCAAGAAGAAAGATGGCACAAGGAGAATGTGCATCGATTATCAAGAATTGAACAGGGTGACTATTAAGAACAAGTACCCGATCCCTCGCATTGGTGAATTATTCGAGCAACTCAATGGCGCGAGGGTATTCTCGAAGCTAGATTTGCAATCCGGATATTATCAAGTTCGAGATAAATCAGAGGATATTTGCAAGACTGCGTTCCGAACTCGATATGGACATTACGAGTATTTTAGTGATGCCATTCGGAGTCACGAATGCACCGGCGATATTTATGGACTTAATGAACCGAATCTTTTCACCGTTCTTGGACCAGTTTATAGTGGTGTTCATCGATGATATTCTGGTCTACTCGAAGAGCCTAGAAGAGCATGCAGAACACTTGAGGATCGCACTGCAGACATTGAGGCATGAAAGATTGTATGCAAAGATGAACAAGTGCGAGTTTTGGCTCGAAAAAGTAAAGTTTTTGGGGCAAGTCGTATCCGGAGATGGAATCGCCATTGATCCTGAGAAAATTGCAGCAGTTCAAGATTGGCCGATTCCGAGGAATGTAGCGGAGATCAGAAGTTTTCTGGGACTTGCAGGATACTACAGAAGTTTCGTGGAGAATTTTGCTCGATTGGCTGAACCTTTGACCAAGCTTACACAGAAGGAAGTACCGTTCGTATGGACGGATAGTTGTGCGTCAGTTTTTGAGGCATTGAACCAAAGATAAATAACCGCTCCTATTTTGACCGTACCAGACGGTTCCGGAGGATTGGTGATTCACAGCGACGCATCTGGGAAAGGTTTGGGATGTGTTTTGATACAGTATGGGATGGTTATAGCCTACGCATCGAGAAAGTTGAAGACCCATGAGAAGAATTACCCAACTCAATATTTGGAGCTTGCAGCATTGATTTTTGCTTTAAAGATTTGGAGACACTACTTACTGGGCGAAAGGGTCGATGTATTCACCAATCATAAAAACTTAAAGTATGTGTTCACGCAGAAAGAGCTTAACATGAGGCAGCGTAGCTAGTTGGAGCTGATGTTTGACTATGATCTTGATCTCAAGTACCATTCCGGGAAAGTTAATGTAGTGCCGGATGAGCTTAGTCGGTTGCCAGCAATTCGAATGTTGGCTGCACAGAAGGAGCTTATCGATGATTTTCGAAGATTCGAGTTGGAGATCGTGTTACCGCATTCTTCAGGACTGCTGATGCGGCTGCAAGTACAGTCATCATTGATTGATAATATTAAAGCAGCGCAGTCACAGGACCCAAGATTGCAAAGTTTCGAGAACAGGTTGAAGCGGGACTTCGAACGGACTTGTTGATTCATGAAGATAGTTCGTTGCGTTATGGTAGCTGTTTGTGTGTGCCGAAAGGAGACATTCGGGAAGAAGTTATGAAGAAGGCGTACAGTTCCGCATATTCTATACATCCAGGAGGCACGAAAATATATCGTGATCTACGACAGCATTTCTTATGGAAAGGCATGAAAAAGGAAATTGTCCGCTTTGTAGCGAAGTGCTTGGTGTGTCAGCAAGTTAAAGCTGAACATCAAAGAGTAGCTGGTTTATTGCAACCACTTCCGATTCCTCAGTGGAAGTGGGAACATATAACCATGGATTTCGTAACAGCTTTACCATGGAGTCCAAAGGGCAACAATGCAGTTTGGGTGATTGTTGATCGTTTGACCAAGGCAGCTCATTTCATACTATTTCGAGTTGGTCAGTCGACGGAAGCGTTAGCAGAACGGTATATGCAGGAGATTGTGAGATTGCATGGAGTACCTGTAAGCACCGTTTCAGATCACGATACCCGATTCTTATCACACTTCTGAAGGAGTTTACAGGAAAGTTTGGGGACGCGATTGAAGTTTAGCACCGTTTATCATCCTCAGACTGATGGCCAGTCAGAGAGAACGATCCAAAGTCTTAAAGATATGTTGAGAGCTTGCATGTTAGACTTCAAAGGTTCACGGGAGGATCATCTACACCTGGTGGAGTTTTCTTACAATAATAGCTTTCAGGCGACTATTCAGATGGCTCCATTCGAAGCATTGTATGGTCGCAAGTGTCGCTCACCCGTTTGTTGGGACGATGTTGGAGAACGAAGATTGTTGGGACCAGATTTGATCGTGCAAACCGTGGAGAAAGTTAATACTATCCGGAATCACATAAAGGCAGCACAAGATCGGCAGAAGAGTTGGGCAAATACATCGAGAAGACCTCTAGAGTTCGCTTTTGGTGATCTTGTATTCTTGAAGATATCACCGACTAGAGGAGTGATTCGTTTTGGGAGTCGAGGCAAGCTTAGTCCTCGATTCGTGGGGCCTTTCGAGATTATTGAGTGTGTTGGAGAAGTGGCTTACCGATTGGCTTTACCACTATCTTTGGCGAGTGTTCATGACGTGTTTTATGTATCTCAACTCCATAAGTATGTTCGAGATGAAACACACGTGCTAGATCATTCGGAGCTGACAGTAAGGGAGGACTTGACCTATGAAGAACGACCGGTGTCGATTGTTGATCGATGAGAAAAGGTCCTCAAGAACAAGGTTATCCCGCTCGTACTTGTTTCATGGGGGAATCGCTCGCATGGAGAATTGACTTGGGAACGAGAAGACGAGATTCGACAGAAGTTTCCACACCTCTTTTCCTAGATTCATGCTTGTCTTTCTTTTCTTGTTCCGAGAATTACGAGGATGAAATTCTTTTTGTAGTTGGGTATAATGTAACACCCTAGTTCATTTATAACAGTTCTTTTGGGTATTTCTTTATTTATGGCAATTTCTTGATTTATTGCTGTTTGGGTGCGAATAGTATAATTGGTGTCTGTATTTGCATCCGGCCCAACCCGTTTGCTGGAAACCCGTCTTGATTCCTGTTTATAATTTATCCCGGCTAGTTATGAGAATCTGTGCACTCTTGTGTTTTATATCCGGTATACTTGCATTATCTGGCATCTGCATTTTTTTAATAAAACAAATAAAGTCAAATAAAATATTTTAAAAATACCAAGCATTGCCTGTATCATACCCCTAACCCTGTTGTAGCATCTGTACATCTTGTTCTCATTCCGTTCAGTAAAACGGTAGGTATCATACCCCCCTCCTCGACTTCGCCTCCATCTCCTATCCTCCGCTGCATCCCCGACGACGAGACCGCGACGAACCCAAGAACCCAACTCAAGAACCCCGATACCCACAACCTCGCCTGCACCCTCGCCGGATCCCCAACCCCGTCGCCTCTCGCCACCACCTCTTCCTCTCCCCTCTCCAACCTCGACGACCCTACAACTCCCCGTCACAACGCAACCCGCAACAACCTATCACCTCCATCCCCGACCTCGTCACCATCGATCGCCCTACACCCTCATCGACATCCTCGTCACCTCTTCCTCTTCCCTCGTTTTCCTCGCCCTCTTAACCACCTCACCTCTCTCATTTCCCCTACAACCCTCCTTCCCGAGCATCTATCCCTGCACAGAACCCAAACCGGAGCCCCTGACCTCGCCTGCACGCCCACGTCGCCGGAGCTCCGACCTCCGCCGTCGCCATTCCCATCACCACGACCTCCTCTTCTCCTCCCTGCTCCCGACCAGAACCTGCACCCCGACCAGAACTTGCGCACCTCGACAGAGCCCCTGCAGCCCTCGTCACCTGCGTCACGCCGGAGCCGCGCTCGTCGCCGACGATCCGGGCAAACCAGTAGACGTTCCCAGCCAGCGTGGTCATGTTCTTGCTTTGCCTGGCCCTGTTCTGATCGCCGTGTGTGCTTTGCGACGTTTACCCGACGTCGGACGCAGCGTACGCACCCCGTCGTGCGATCCGTTCAGGCAAGTTTATCTTGCTACATGCTATGTTATTATATTTGCATCCATATGAATAAAAATATCACATGTTTACTGCATTGTGCATCCTATGTTACAGTTTTACAGTTTTACAATATCCGTTCACATCCGTACAGCTTATTACATATCTATTCGCATGCAAGTTTATCTTGCTACATGCTATGATATATATTTTGCATGCATATGAATAAAAATATCACATGTTGACTGCATTGTACATCCATGTTACTGTTTTACAGTTTTTTGATACCCGTACGCATCCATACATTAATTATATATCTAGTTGCATGCTATGTCATATTATAGCATGTTACCGTTATGTTAGCACCACATGCTTGATAATGTGCATCATACTTAGTCATGGAATTGTAGATGTGATCCCTGATAAACACTTGTGCATCCGTGTTTTACTGTGCATCCGTACTTGCTACTTGTTACTTTTGGGCATCCGTTTGATACATTGTGCACTACCTGCCATGACCTGATACACCACTACTTGACTTGATACTTGATCTTGTTACTAATACCGACAATCTTGACCTGTTGTCCCGACGGACATATCATGTTGTCTATTCAGACAAAACCTGTACCTGCTTGATCCTGTGTTGGCATTAGCTCCAGATTTATCAATACCCGACTTGAACACATAACCTTAGGGGTAAGGGGAAATCAATGATGAAACCTGTCTTATAACTCAACAGTTCGACGCTTATACCGATCAGTTTTACAGGCTAGGCCAGCCCCGGAATGATGTTGCTGACATCATTCATCTGTACATGTTTCCTGTTTAATGCCTAGCGGCATGTCTCGGTTTTAGCCTGAGAATCTGGACCGTGGTCCCGGGCATGCACGGGATACTATTGAGTTACATCGACGATTCATTAAATTGATTTCAAAGACTTGAGAGTAATTAACCCAGTAGCATAGATTACTCACCGCACGTCACATACACTGATACACTTCACTGTTCCATATTCGCGTTACTGTTATACACTTATTACTGTTCATACTCATGCCTGCATATCTTATTACATCCTGTTTATATTTTTATTATTTGATATTATGACGCACTGATGTCTGGATTTTGCATGGCTTAGATCCTCTGTCTCTTTCGCAGGCTGATCAGGAGTATTTCCGCCGTCAGGTCGAACAGTGAGGAGCATGTTAGTGGTTAGCTTTGTTCATTTTCCTTTCCGTACTTTCATTTCCTGATGTGAGCCCGTATTTGGGACGTACTTTTCAGATGTTATTGCTTATTAGATTTATTGCTTCCGCATATATTGTTTCTTAACTCGTTTATTCTGACATATGGAAATGTACCAGATAGTTTATTTTATTTCTACTGTTCTTGATATTTTATAGACAGCCGTAATATGACTGTGGAGGGATATTTCCTAACCACAGATAGCATGGTTGGCTCTGTCACGTGCCGATCTTAGCGCACTCTGGGAAGCGGGGCGTGACATCGGTCATGGGGTTTCGGAGCTCCAGCGAGGTCTCAGGGAAGAGAAGGAGGTGAGGACAGTGATTACGAGGAGATGGGGTCGACGGCGATGAGGTGCAGCGATGATGGGGAGCGGCGACGAGAGGCGTGGGTTAGAGTTCGGGGTTGGAGACGAGGAGAAGAGAAAACGAGGGAGTAGAGAGAGAATTTGTTTATTTAAAATAATTAATATTATATATATATATAACAGTATATATATTAGTTATATAAAATATATATATGGCAGGATTTTACGGATAATACCGGATCTCTCCAAATATTATCTGTATCCTTTTAAAAAATCTAGTTTTTAAATATGAAGAATATACGTAAGAATTTAAACCATGATGCAATATCCTGTAATTAAAAACATATACCCCCAAATACGGATCTACGTAAATATACGTAGCGATCAAATAATCGGTCTGTCTAACCCTTAGGATACAAACACGATATATGGGCGCGACATCTGATATGGTGTACTATGACATGCAAGGCTAGATGGGAAAAATATTATTTGGTTTTATATTGTATCATAAAAGATATTTAGAGTCTAGAAATATTAAATATGTATATATATAATCTAGATTTGCATGGATATATTGTACTAGCAAATATTTGATGTAACCTCGAACCATGTTGGGTTTCAAACATTCGGGTCGGGTCGGATAATAGCCACAGCTACTAATTACATCATTCGAACCCAAAAGCAACAATAGTAAAGGATTTTACCGCAAGATTTGAAATACCCCAAATATATATAGTATAATAGTACTAGGGTATTACATCTCCAATCTACCTTGTAATGTGTGGTGAATCTTGAGACTTTGAAGCTCTTGAAAGAAGACCCGTTATCAGAAATGATTCTTCTAAGTGTACTGAAACAGTATAGAATATTATGCTGGAAGAACGTCACAATATCTTCTGTCTTGATTTCTTTTAGCGGGACAGTTTCAGCCCACTTGGAGAAGTAGTCAGTTGCGGCGAATATAAACCAGTGGCCTTTGGATGACGGAGAATCAATTGGACCAACTATGTCTATGCCCTAAATTTCGAAGGGCTATGACGCCACCGTAGGATGCAACGGATTGGGATGCTTGTGAACGAAGTCACCGTGAATTTGGAAAAGATAATATTTCTTCGCAAACTCTTCGCAATCCCTTATCTTGGTAGGCCAGTAATACCCTATCCGTTTGAATTGAAGCCGCATTTTGGGATCGGACTGGTGGGCCCCGCCGACGCCCGAGTGAACATCTTTCATGACATTTTGAGCTTCGTCCAATGATAGTCACTTGAGTCATAGTTGGTCATATGATCTGCGGTATAGCGTATTATTTATAAACACGTATCAGAGAGCTCTCTTCTTCAGCTAAACCCTTGCAAATTTTTCTTCAGGCAACTTGTCGTATCGGAGGTACTCTATGATGGGCTCTCTCCAATCAGGCTTATCCTGAATGATCTGAGTTTTTTCGACAGAATTGTTCACTTGTTCTATACTTTCTTCTTCATGCAAAGAGACTGGAGACAGAATTTGCCGGCTCCTGACTGTTATCAGAATTTCATTCATATCAGGATCAGCCAGCTTCTTGGCTAAGCGAGCGAGTACGTCAGTTTTTTCGTTCAACGCCCTAGGAACTCTCATCAATTCAATTTAGGTAAACTGTTTCATGAGCTCCACCACCCGGCTTCTGTATCGAGCTAACTCAGGTTTGTATATCTTATAATCGCCGCTTACCTGGTTGACGACAAGCTGGGAATCACCGTAGACCCGTAGCCGAAAGATTTTCATTTCTATGGTGAGTTCCAGACCAGCTATCAGAGATTCGTACTCAGCTTCGTTGTTTGTGCGAGACTCGGTGAGAGCAAAAGAACGTCGTAGAGTTCTCATCGATGGCGTGATGAACACCAATTCTATCCCTACTTTTATCTGCAGGATGCTCGATCTGCTGGAGCTCCTTATTGATGAGGCTCCATCGAAGTAGAGCACCCAGCATGGTTCGTTATGTTCGAGATACAGCACCTGCTCGTCGGATAACTCGCAATTGAGCGGCGATCCTACAGGTATAGGATGAGCAATGAGGAAGTCGGTGAGGGCTTGCCCTTTTACTGCTTTCTGAGGAGTATAGACTATGTCGAACTCAAGCAGCATGACAACCCATCTTGCCATTCTGTCTGCTTGGCTTACTTTGGTCATTAAGTATTTAAGTGGGTCGACCTTGGAGATCAGCATAACCCGATGAGCGAGCAGATCGTACCTCAGATTCTTCACAGCGAATATCAGAGCCAGGCATTGCTTTTCGATCCGGGAATAGTTGTGTTCCACCCCGACTAAAGTTCGGCTGAGGTAGTAGAGAGCATTTTCTTTTCCCTCCTTGTTGTTCTAGGCAAGGAGCGTACCGAGTGACTCATCTAGAGTGGCGGTATAGAGAATCAACGGTTTATTTAGGATGGGAGCAGCAAGTATTGGAGGGTGCAACAGGTACTGTTTGATATTTTCGAATTCTTCTTCACATTCGGCATCCCAAGCGAAAGGAGCTTCTTTCTTAATGAGCTTCGAGAAGGGCCTGCATCTTCTTGATATGTTCGAGATGAACCTTCATATATAAGCGAGCTTGCCTTGAAAGGATTTTAGCTACGTTAGATTCTTTGGTGGAGGCATCTCCATGATGGCCTTTATCTTTGATGGGTCAACTTCGATCCCCCGATGTCAGACTTTGAAGCCCAAGAATTTTCCCGATGACACGCCAAAAGCGCATTTTAGAGGATTCAACTTCAGATCGTGTTCTCTCAGTCGGGTGAAAATGGTCCTGAGATCTCGGATGTGATCGGCTTTAGCTTTAGTCTGACGACCAAATCATCAACATAACATTCAATGACTTTATGGATTAAGTCATCAAGGATTTTGGTCATTGCCCTTTGATATGTGGCGCCTGCATTTTTCAGTATGAACGGTATTACCTTGTTACAGTATTGCATATCGGGGTTCGAAATGTTGTATGCTTCTCATCCTCAGGAGACATTTTTATCTGATTGTACACAGACGAACCATCCATGAAAGTGAACAACTCATAATTTGAGGTGTCATCGACCATCATTTCCATGGCCGGAAGCGGGAAATCATCTTTAGGTCATGCCTTGTTAAGGTCTCTGAAATCGACGCAGACTCGGATCTGTCCATTTTTCTTTTTCACTGGGATTATGCATGCGATTCATTCCGCATATTTCTCTTCTATGATGAAGCCGACATCGATGAGTTTCTTGATTTCCTCGATGACCTTTTCTTCCAGCTCTCTTCTCATTCTTCGAGGAGCTTGTTTGACTGGCTTGACATCAGGAGAAATAGCCAGCTTATGCATGGCCACTTCAGGGGAGAGACCAGGCATTTCATTGTACGTCCACGTGAAGCAGTCGGCAAACTCATATAGCAGGGAAATTACCTACTCTTTAATTTTCTCTGACAACAATGAGCTGTAGGTCGGCCTTGGATTATCGGGCGTTCCCAAATCAACCTCGGTTAGCTCATCGAAGGTTACTTGTTCACTATCTTTAAGCTCTTGAGAGGCTTCTTCTGGCTTGGCCAGCTTGTCTTCATCATTTGACTCTTCACTGGCTTCACCAATATGGATCATGTAGCATGCCTTGACATCAGGTTGAATGAAATCTATGCCCCGTCTATCTGGGATTCGTGCATCGATGAGTGCTCAGATTTGAGGCGGGTACCACGGCACCTCATAAAACTTTGCTTCGGAGTTCGTTTGATATAACCAACATCCGCACTTTTTAAAATATTCCCGCATCTCAGGCGCATAATATCTGGGGTTTAGGATGGCTCTTATGTCTCTTTCATAAGGAAGGCACGTGACGGCCAAATCGTCCAAGTGCACGACAAGATTTGACCCATAAAATAGGATGCCTTTCTGTCCACTCTTTCTTCCGGGAACGTAGAAAGTTTTCAGCTGATCCACGGTGGAGACTGACAATGCATCGAGCTCTTTGCACGTTAGCTCCAGCATCCTTATGATGGCTAGGGATCCTTCTGTAACTTCGAAGGTTTCTCTTAGCTTCTCTTTTTGCATGAGAGCCCAATCTACACAGCTGTTGCAAGACGGATCCTCTTCCTCTGATTCTTCAGTGTTGCTGCCTAAACGAGGGCGAATTTTGTTGCCGGATGGGCCTTCCATATCAAACTCGTTCGTATTGCTACCGAAATGAGGGTGAGTTTTACGGAAGGACGGACTTCCAGTGTCGGACTCATCATTGTCATTACTGAAACGCGGACGCACTTAGAGGTTTTGCTTTTGAAAGTGACAGCCGGCTTAGATTTGCCTTTGAGTTTCGGGGTTGTTCTGTCCTCGGTCAGTTGTGGCTTAGCATTTTTGGGGTTCACAAAGTATCAGGAATCTTCATATCGGATTTCATGCACACCGAATGGCTGGATGTCTCCGTCAATGCGTCTTTCTTCGCCATTTTTAGTATACTTCTTGCATTGATGGAGATTTGACGGAACGATACCGTAATCGTGGAGCCACGACCATCCCATAAGAATCTTATAGACGTATCAGCGTCGATCACGTATATTTTAGCTTCGGTTTGCAAATCCCCAAATTTAATTGGCAGAGCTATGGACCCTAGAACTTGCTGGTAGTTTTGATTGAAGTCTTGAATGGCAATCCTTTATCTTGACAGGTGTCGGACGTCCATTGACAAACTCTTCAGAGTCCGGAAGTTCATAATGTTCACTGAGGACCCTAGGTCAATCAATATATGATTAATTCGGTCTTCATCGCTATACCCTGTCACATAAAGCGGTCGGTTGTGCTCAGCTATTCCCAGTAACATGTCTTCATCTTTAAATATGACCACGGCTGTATGTAGAGTGTACTGGGTCTTTTTCATATTAATTTCTGCAAAATGAGCCTGATACCGCTCGGGGTTTTGCAGGGCATGAGTGAGAACATCTCTGAGCTCCTTGGATAGGACCAGAGTATCATACATGCTTAAGAGAGACGGAAGCTTCCGGAGATGAACCAAGACATTATAGTCCACTAGGGAAGGACTCGAGTCTTCATGAGCAAGCTCTCCGCCATCTTCTTCATTGGCGACTTATTTTTCCTTCCCTTTTGGGGCGTTTTCTTGATTTAGCGGTAGAGCCTTACTGCTTCTGAGCTGTATTTGGTTGGCTTTCGTGGCGAGCTCCTCATCCTCTTCAGGAAAACAAAACTCTTCCTTAGAGTCGCTACCAATGTGGATGACGTAGCAGGTCACGATAGGGACCTCATCATTTGAGTCTTCTTCCAGCTCTTCCAAAATCCCAACTGCTTCTATGGGGAAGAACTCTTTTAATTGAATTAGAGTTCTTTCCTTTTGCTCGTAGTTTTTGAGAGAATCGATATGATTTTGAATGGTCGATTTCCCTACCGACTCCCTTTTTCTTTGTGTCGCACCTTTCCTTTTCTTCTTCTTTAGGCCTTTGGATTTAGAGCCCGATTGAGCCGAATTGGTAGCTTGAACGGTTAGCTCCTTCTGCCCCTCCCAGTCAGTTCTGGGTTCTTTCTGAAGTATCTTTACCATCTTCTTCGTCTTATTAGATATATGCATACTCTACGGAGGCCGTGGCAAGTCGGATTCATTTCTCAGGGCAGCGGATTCAACCGTCTGCTCTCAAAAGGCTTCGGCTTCTGTCTGTATAAATTTGGTGATTGTAGCTTGATTGTTCACCAACACACTCTTAGACAGCTCGATCTTTCTTGTCTTGTACTGCTTCTCGACCCAGTCTTTAAAAATATAGCAATCCTCGATCGCATGGCTCACTACTCGACGGTACGGGAAATATAGAGGATTGTCAATAATTTTTGCTTCGTGTGGTCTTTTCAACTCTGGCAATTGTAGACTGTTGTTCAATGCATCTTTGAATATCTTGCGGACCTTGTCCCTTCTGAAAGAATAGACTTTTTTCCTCTTCTAGGGAAAAGCCCTTCTCCTCCTAGCACTGGCTTTCGGGACCGGTCCGTTTTTTGTTCGCCCGCCTTTCGCTTGTCTTCATTGTGAGACACATTGAAGGCACTGGTATTATTGGAATTCCTGCTTTTACGGTTGTCATCCTTTCGGTTCTTCCAAGTCTTATCACTTTAAGAGTCCGGGGTAGAAGCTTGCTTCGAGCATTCCAACATTTGAACTATTTTGGTCAGCTCTTGAAACGTCTTGAGGCCTGCTGTACATAAGAATGGGAACATCCAATTGCTGAGGTTCCCAATAAGAAGGCTGATAGACCGATCCTGCTCCAGTAGCGGTTCGCACTTGACCGTGAGATTACGCCATCAGTTGATAAAGTCCATGTAGCTTTCGTTCTTCCCCGGCTTGGTCCTCACAAGGTCAGCAATGAAGATCTTATCACTGACACTCATGAACCTTTACTGAAACAGAGACTCCATTTAGGCAAAAGTAGTGATAGGACCCGTCTGGTATGCTCGCGTACCAGTCGAAAGTGACACTGGTCAGGCTGTTGACAAACTGATGAAGAAAGAGTGCATCATTGCCCCATGTATTTCTGCACGACGCTTTATTGTGGGCGACGTGTTGATTTTCGTTTCCCGTCCAGTCAAATCTTCTGAACTTAGGAATGACGTAGCCGCTGGGGAACTCAATCAGATCATACTGTGCGGGATATGGCCGTCCACTACTGCCAATTTCTTTCTGAAGTTCGGCTTCGGCCACCAATGTTTTAACCTTGCTAGTGACCAAATCCATTATCCGATCTTATGTTAGCGGGATAGTGCCATCCGGGGCCAAGGCGACCCCAGAAGTGGAATGTGGTCGTCTTTCATGCGGCTGGCCTAAACTTGGACCCAAGAGGACAGGTATTGATTGTTTCGTGTTGTTATCATCTGGCTCATGAATAGAGACTTGAGCTTGATTGGAGGGCGTCCGAGCAACTTGAGCCGTGAGCTGTATCACAACGTTCGTCAGATCATTAATTTTTGAATAAAGTTTAGCCATCTCTTTATCTTTGCTCTTGAGCTGTTTTCGGAGCTCTTGAAGCAGCTCTTGCTCTGCAGTCCTGGGGCAGAAATTCGGCTCTTCCTCGCTATCCGAGCTTGACTCCATATGGACTGAGGGGTCTTTCTGCATATCGGTCTCATCAAGAGGGTTTTTATCGTCATGCGGAGGGGGCTGATCTTATGAAGTGGCAACCACATTCAAGCCAGATTAGGCTTGGGATGTAGCGGCTCCATCCTTGCTTTTGCTGCGCAGGTTGTCACTGGGACGCATGCCTACCATGTAGACCATGTTGATAACATATCCGGCCGTCTTTTTATCATTGGCAGTTGATTTCAAGGACCGCTGTCGTGGCCCTTCTGTTTCGGTAACGGACAATCGATTGAAGACGACTGGCCTGACCGATTTTTTGAGCGGTGTTAGTGCATCTTTTCTGGCTTTGCTCCGTTGCTCATGCACGACATAGAGTACCTGATAGACTCTTGAAGAGGCGGTGTCATTCTTTCTATATTGGGGCTGGGACACGTCTTTTTGTAGTATCGTTTGGATTGCTGTCTTTTTTATTCTTGTGGCCACTGCATTTTTCTGAACCCATTTTAGAGGTTCGAAGGAATTGCTGACTTTTACGGCCGACTCAGCCATCGTCGCGGGGTAACCCTGCTCTTGGAACCTCACAAGATTCTACTTGGCCGGAGTCCTGGCCCTCTTGTTGGCTCGATACTTGAGCTGCTTCTGTCTCAACCTTTCTGTTTTGAGCACTTGGGAGGGTTCGACTTCGAGAAGACGCCATAGACCGATTGATAGAGAGTCCAGAGAAGACACCCGCTCATGCGATTGTCAAGGGCACCGTCTGAGCTTGCTGTAGATGCTTTGTACCTTTATTGGTGTTGACGGCCTTTCCCCTAGTCAGAACAGTGGAGAGCCGTTTGAATACGGATTTGCATTTGGGGTGGGATGCTTTGGTGATCACAACGTTCGGCCACCTGCCCCTTGAGGTCGGTTTGGCCGCTTGGTTTGCCGGGGACATCGCCAGATAAGCGCTTCCGGCAGAATAGATGATGATGGAACCAAATTGATAGGGTGGTTCCTTCTATTGCCGGCTGAGACTTTCAGGGAGAACCATGCGGGCATTAATCTTGACAACGTACGGTATCGGAGTTACCTCCGAGATCGAACTGGTCCTTGGAGACATTCTCATTGAATTTGAAGATTATAGTTGGAAAGCTGTTATCCTGCATAAAGAAGCATGATTTCAGTACAGGCAATCAATATATCTATATATTGATTAAGTTCGCATGAGCGTTTAACTCGAAATATGGGATAAACGGTCCCACCAGGCGTGCCAAAATCTGTAGAGTGTTTTTCGTCACCCTATTGAGATAGAAAATACGCGTCGCTTGTCAGGCGTATTATAAATTTCCCCTACCTGGGGTAGGCCAGCGATTATTGATTGTGGGGATCCGAATCAGCCACGGATCAAGCTGCCGTTAATTACCCCTCGCTTTTGGAGCGAGGGAACCTTCGATTGACGGGTAAAAATGGTCATGCGAACTCAATGTATGGTATGTGTATGTTGTGTTTTGGACGTATCAGGGGCCTCGCATAGTTTACGAGGGTCCCGCTATCCGGATAGTGGGCTGAGGGTCAAGGGTGCTAGCAGCCTCCTTGCAAGGTGCGGAGCGGTGCCTTGTTAGAAATGTTTTTTAACGGGAGATGTGTTTTGAGTATGGAGCGTGTGAGAAAAAGCGGGGTGATGAGCATCCTAAGGACGTGTGAGACAATACGTGACCGCCGGACGCCAGCGGGCCACGTGCATGGCACATAGTCGCGGGGCGCCAGTGGGTCACGTGCCCGGCGCGTGGGCGCCGGGCTCCGGCGGGTCACGTGCACGGCGTGCGGTCGCTGGGCGCCCATGGCCGCTGGGCGCTAGCGGAAGAAGGGGCTAAGCCCTTGGGTTTGGAGTTGAACTCCCAAATAGGAATTGGGTGTAGATTTGAATTTAAACTTTCCAAAGTTTTGGATTTAGAGTTAAACTCCTAAAAGATCTGGATTTGGGGTTAAACTCATTTGAGAATTTGGATCTTGAAGTTGAACTCCTCAAAGATCTTCGGAGCTGATCAAAGGGGACCCCTTTCTTCTCCCTTGAGCCTTAGATCCTCCCAAAGTGGGATTTTTGGAGGTGGGTCTTCTTCTTCTCCTCTCTTTTTGCTGGATCTTGAGAAAAAAAGGAAGGTAAGATTAAAAATCTCCCTTTTAGGGATTTGATAGGAGATATGAACTCCCCTTCAAGGGTTTTATGGTAAAACTTTATTTAGTTTTGAGAAAAAGAGAGCTAAGCTCTTGATTTAGTTGGAAATGAAGAGGAAGAGAAAAAAACTTTTTAGAGAGAAGATAGAGGCACAAAGCCTAGAATTTTTAAGAGAACGAAATTTCTTATTGATTTTCTCATCATGTTTGCCTTTTATAGGCTACACACTTTACATATAGCCCCTTGGGTTTTTTCCATATGGAACTTGTGCCTCCCCTTCCCATAACTCATGTGCCTATTTCTTTTTGCACATAAACCATGGGGTTTACAAAATTTTGGGATTTTCCCTCTTTTCCATATATTTATTAAAAAATACATTAAACTAATTTATAATTTCATTCTTTTTGTTATGAGACCGGTCCTTTCCATGCTCGGTCTTGACTTAGGCTTTAGGCCCACTTGGCTTGGGCTTGGGCCCGCTTGCTCGAGCCCGCTTGGCTTAGGGTTGACTTTGACTTTGACTTGATCAACTGGAGTGTAATTTTTGACTCCAACAGGTTTAACGCAATCAAGATAATGGCGAGTTGAACTTAACTAGGACTCTTGATTTGTTGGTCATTCATCAAGATTCTTGGGTCATAAGGGTAAAAACCATATTGGGAGTTTCAAATATAAAGGAAACTTTCCAGGCATGCGCATACTTTCTGAAGTGTGGTAATTTGAGTGGCTTCCATCAAGTTATCACGCGATGATATTTCGGTCCTGATTCCCACAGATGAGTAGGTATTACTTCTCGGGATATTTTCACTTCACAACTAGCTAACCTATTAGGTGTCTAGAAAGTGTTAACGAGATCATGCCTCTGCGGAAACGAGATTATTTAATTGGATCCGTGCGAAAGCACGGGGGACCTCCCTCGGAGTACGAACACTGGCCTGGCTAAACGGTTAGCGAATTTGTAAGGTGTATATAATCCCGACTAGTTCTCCTTTTAGGGTTTGAAGGAGAATTCGAGGAAACAGTGAGAGCCATCTTAATTAGATAAAGTGATTAACCAATCTAATCTTGATAGAGTGCACGCTGAATGTTTCTTTTCTCTCTCTCTCTTTGGCAGTGACCATGACCTGACCTTAAATTAAAACTCATGAACCAAGTTAACCGAGTCTTCTTATACACGTTGGTCATGGATTGTCATGATTCACGATAAAGCCACATATATCCCTGCCACTCCTACTTCCCCTTTGCATTTCTTCAGAACACTCCATATCACTACGAAAATACATATTACTTGGGTATGCCAACGTATAATTATATACGAACTCGAAGAAACTCGTTTCAGTTCGAGAATGGATTCCGGTTCTGGAGAAATTGAATAAAATTATTCGGCTGTCTTTTCTCTTTATCTTCTCTTAGGTTGCGAGGGCTCCTAGTATTAAGAGAGTACACCTATTACGCTCATTAGATGGTCTTTTTCCAAATCTTAGGCAGGTGTCGAAAGGTAGGGAAGAAGAAAACTATTTAGCCTAAGAAGGGTGTACAGAAGGTAAGAAGTAAAGACATATAAAGGGATTGGAGTGAGGGCAAAGAAATTTGCGACTACTGTTATGAATCTGGATAGTGGAAGAGGCATTACTAGGAATACCTGGCAACCCCTTGAAACTTTTCATGTTTCAGTCTTACTGTGCGGTGTTAATTGAAAACTGATTTCCCAATTTGATTCCGACTGTAGGGTATATATTTACCGGACTTGATTCTCACATCTGTATGACGTTACAGATGCTGAGTGGGAGTAGAATTTTGGAAATTGGGTTATAAGACCCTCAATATCAGAATTCTTTGTAATTAGTGATATTTGAAGAAGTCACCTGGGTTTTGCCTAACGACAAATATTTAGTTTTGAATATCCATTGTTATGTACCAATTTCAAACTGATATATCTGTACGTTTATTTTATAAAGTAAGATATAACCTTTTGAAATTATGTTTATGACATTTGCATATATCAGTTGATGGTTTGGTAAGGTGCATTCAACAACGATCTAATTCTTCTTAATCATAACACAGTTTTCAACCTACGACGCACAGGGTTTGAGTTATTAAACTCAGAGGCCTTATACAAAGTATTGTATATTGTCCGATGTCCATTAGGACAAGGGGTTGATACTCATACTATATTCTATTTACTTATAACTTCTCTGGTTTTAGACACGTATTTCGTTGAAATACAAGGTCCAAATTTTGAGAACTTATAGGTATGAGAATAAAGTAGAGAACCATATATTGCAAGTATTAGGATTCTTCGAGGTGATCGAAAGTGTAGATACTTATGCCAGGTATTCCGTCATAAGTAATATATTTGAGAACTTGCTTCTCTCTCTGGTTACTCATCCGTGGGTGCGCTCCTTAATGAGTAATGATGCATTACCTTCTTCCATTTAGTTGAATTACACTGGAAACAGCTGCATGTATTTTGAATCTGGTTCCAATTAAATTAGTGACTTTGTTTTTATATTGGATATAGAATGGATTCATATCTTAATGATATTAAGGTATATGGAGTTGTCTAGCTTATGCTTAAAACCAGAATCCGGATAAACTCAAGGTACGTTTCAGTAATGGCAGTTTGTGGGTTATCCCGGGCATTGACGAGGGTCAACATTCTACCATTTGCAGGATCAATATTTATATTGTTTTTGACCCGCCACCTCTTTAGTAAAATGAGTTCTTTTCAGAAAATATTAGTAGGAGTATGGTAGAACTTGAAGTGATTCCAGAACCACAAACGATTACTAAAAATTTTGTAGAACCTAAGTATATAATTGGATTCAACAATCCATTAGCCACTCCGCAGATATGATAGGTAACCTCAGCCGTCCGAGAGGTACTTCGGTTTCCTCAAATACGGTGACAGGGAGGTTTTGATGACCCAAGCTTGCCACTACTTCTGTCCTAAACTATAAGATCTGGCAGGTGGATGACTATAACGTCGTTCTAAATTAGCTTTAGAACTGCACGTGTATATGACTCTGTCAGAGAGTTGTTTTAGTCAGTGGGAGCAGTGGAAGCGGGGTGGGTAAGTAGCTTATGTCTATTTATAGACTAAAACAAGAATAGTATTTGAGTTCATCAGAATAATAGATGGACCTGGTAAGAAGGTAGTAGGGAATGATGTCCTGGTATTTGGATGACGTACTCCTGATGGGAAGTGATATTCCAATATCACGATCGGTTATATTGTGGTTGTCACATGGTATTTTTCCACAAAGGATCTGGATAAAATATCAGGAATTCTGGTGACTGGATTTATGGTTTTAGATCTAAATTTGGGAAATGTCCCAATTCGGATACTTTGACACTATTCTAAAGTGTTTTAGAATGGACGACTCCTGGTGTGGTAGTGTACCCGTAGGTGAGGGAGTCACCCTCTCTAAAGAGATGTCTTATAGACTGATAAGGAGCGTGATTTCCATGATTGACATATCGCTTGCTTAGGCAATTGAGTCAATCATGAGATGTCAAGTAACACACCAGATATTGCTTTTGCACTAGCTGCAATAAGCATACATTAATCCAATCCTGGAAAAATATTGGGAAGCAGTTATGAACATAAGTGGATGTTCTTAGTATATGGTAACGGCAGCCTCCTTCATGGAGGCGGTTATTTTTTCAGGCTTCCAAAGTGACCTAAATGATAGAGAGACTGTCGGAGTTAAAGTTTACCCTCTTTTGAGGGGCAGTATGTTGCACAGGGGGTCCAAGGAGAATCTGAGGAAGGCATGGCGCAAGATACTGATTAAATTCAGTAGAAGATACAGTCTAAGAAGTTTATTAGATTTGGAGTTCATTTATGAACTTGGTCCCATCAAGATATCCAGACAAGTTTTAAGACAGGTACTGCTCATTTCTGGAGATAGTCTTTCTCCGCGAATTTGAAATATAAAGAGATAAAAATAGAAACATTAGAGCGGATCCACTCACTGAAGCTATTTCTCAAATGCGAATGTCTCGCAAATATGATTTGAGAAACTGATTAGTAGAGAAGTTAGGTGTTCGGTAGCGCACGGGCAGTGAGTATGCGACACCGCAATAATTAGTTTTAAGTGCAAGTAGGAGATTGTTGGATATAGTGCCCTCAAGGAAATTATTATAATGGCAGGCAGGCGGTTATGATGATTCAAGAAGGACCTATACAGATAGAACAGTCTTATTCGAGATGATAGTATGATATCTGGTTCATCTCTATCATCATGTGCATATATTATGTGGTATTACAGATCACTATTACATGTTGATAGAGCCTATAGGATTCTTGCTTGACTACCAGAATTATGATGGCGATCATATACGTGGGAACTGTGTGGTCTATAAACACATCTTGAAATGTCCTTAGTTGAGAGAGTATCGAGACTGGGAATCGATACTCCGGAGTAGACTAGTGTATACTTTTCGAGATCACGACGAGAGGCGGCGGCCAGTCTCACAAGACATTGGTAGCAGTTAGTCAGCTAAGATAGTATGCATGTGCTCATTAGGTTATGAGTTACACTGGACGGACTATCTGGGAACATGTTATATGGTATTATAGCTATTGTCAGATAGCAGTTCTCAGGTGACATGAGTACAGCTTAGTCTGTCGATCTGAGATCGTCATTTGTCTCGTGTGAGTTCCCACTGTGGTTTGATTACTACGCTACCACGGCTCAAAAGAGTCGTGAAAACAGGTTTTGGTTAGGTACAGTTCCGAGTCACAAAGAGGTAGTGAGCGGATCATCGGGAATTCGTCTCTCCCGGTATTGGGGGTAGATATCACGCTGTGCATGGGTGGCCATCACTAGAAATCCTCGGCCAAGATGGACGAGAATTACTGATTTGGATTAGTAGTTTCTCAGTGGGTGATGGGCTTCACACAGATACGAAATATCGCGTTATAGGGGGTTTGACTTTATCCACCTCTAGACCCGATATGCGAAACTCTTAGATTAATAGACCGGACTGTATGGAGATTGTTACAGACAGGCTCGGTAGGGGTACGGATGATTTTGCTCATCGGCCTTTCTTTCGCTCAATACCTGGATAGTCGTTACGTACAGCTAGTGCCGCTGACGTACTTGTGGTTAAACCCACTGTCATCGTATTGACGAGTCTTTAGAGTCCCATACAGAGGATTTTCCCAGTTCAGGCAATATGATGTAGATGACATATATTGGTACATACATGTATCCGATTAAATATGTGTATAGGCTACACGGATTTTAATCAGACAGTTGATAATACTAGCGGTTTAGGATTAAGCCGGATTATTAAATCAAGTTTTGATTTAATAATTTATATATATATATATATATATATGTATTCTAGTATTATTGTTCACTATTAATTTTCTTTCTTGGCTATTCGTATTTTTATACGGATACACGTATATGTATTTCGATACGTATGTCGGGTTGTATTCCGTATTTATACGGAATTTGTTCTAGAAGATGGACACCTCATTTCTGAATATTTATGGCATTGAGCATGGTTGAAAACATGCAGAGAGGAATGGGTTTCATTATTATATTACAAATTGTTATAAGATTTTATTTGTATGGTTGTAAAAATTGTGGAGCCATTCTACTTCTATTCTCGTTCATTCTATCATGCCTTCAAGAGTTGCTGATGGCTATTTTTCCTCACCTCCTCCTATTTATTTTTTGTTTGCTCTCTTGAGTTTAGATTTGAGAGAAAAAGATAGTGGAAAATTCCTACATCCTCACTCTCTATTCTAAATGAGCTTGGAGCGTCGGTTGCTTCAGTAGGTGAAGCCGGAACTTTGATCGGTTCTCGCGGGTGGATCATCTTCAGCGAAAGAGGACCGGCTTGCAAACTCGATCCGGAGCTCTTAAGAGCATATTAAAGTCCAACCCAATTGGAGTAAATGCAGGCGTGATTGGTGTGAAAAACTGTGTCTTTGTATGTTTTAATTACCGCAATCAATAACGGTGTCATAATAACTAGCCGACAGTGAGTACGGGTTGTCTACAGGGAAATGGTGAACTACTTATCTTGTTTTAGATTAGTTGACAAAGAAAGGTGGGATTTTTATCGTTTTATACTAGGAAGATTTGAAAATTTTATAAGAAAAAGGCTTGCAGGGTTTATAGGATTTAGTAGTTAATGGATGGAATTTTAAAAATAATTGTCACGTCCCGCTTCCCGATATACGGCGAAGGGGACGGGACGAGGCCCCTACGTATTTAATGTGAAGTAAATACGCTAAGCGTATCTAAGCAATATAAAAGTAAGCACAAGAGACAAGAGATATAAACTGAACAGCAAATTTATTTATTAACATTCTTTTGTACAATATATGAAAAGTAAATACAACTGAATAAAAAGCAATGCCTAAACAATAGCATAACAGAAATGAAAGTACTGAATGGAAAGTGTACAATGACTAGAGGTCGGGATCTTCACTGAAATGGTCCAAGTCTTCAGCAGAGGGCTCAATCTCTGACAGGTCCAAATCACCTGACGACATTCAAAGAAGAAAGAAATAGAATGTCGTTAGCGAACAGGTCGCTCGGTAAGTCCCAAAGATAAGAGGAAAGTAGAATAGACAGAAGAAGAAGGTATCTTTTAAAGTTGTATTATATTGTTGTAATATTGTATTAACGCTGTTGTTTGTAGTTTGGTACAGAAGATGCCAGTGTATACGAGAGGAGTCCCACTTACACCGGGGACTTGGTAACCCGTAGTACAAGGCTCCGTCGATAATACCACGGAAAAACGGCATGGATGTAATTACATCTTAAGTGACCACCTCGTGCTACCTTTAACATATTCCGTACCAGTCTACTTCTTAAACCCCGTGATGTCTTGATTGTATTGTTGTATTGTAAACTGTATAGTTTGTATAATTGGAAGACTTTGCCGAAACCATGATATCAGTAAATGGATGTAACTGTATAATCATGTAAATGGATGTAACTGAAAAATCATGTAAATGGAATGTATATCCATGGTTCGGTTAAGTCAAGTTGATGATTGAATAATGGATTCATGGATTCATATTGAATTGTAATATTGTAAATTGTAAATTGTACTTGAATCATATTCAAGTTAGATTATAATGAGACTCAAACTGATTCAGACAATTAGTAAAGTAAATTTAAGTACTGATTGTTTTGATGTTATCGGTAACCGCTGCACATGGACGGCAGGATTTGTGTCTTTTTAAAAAACGATTACCGTGTTGATAACACCGTTTGTTGATTGTCTACCATAGATAGGCAAGCACCCACTTCTCCGGCTCCCTGGGGTTCAAGAGATTGGTCCCGCTTAAACCTATGTTTACTAGGGTCCTTAAGGTAATTTATAGAACTTGAAAGGGTTTTATGAAAAAATATTTTTCTATACTTTTCAAAGTACCCCTAAGTCTTTATTAATCGTCTTTAGAGTTGTAATGAATGTAGATTTTATATTGTGATATTTCTATTGAAAATATCCTATTTTCATAATAAATGGTATTTATTTGTAATATTGGTTTTGCATGGAATTCATGGTATTTTAGTGTAAAATTGATTCTTGTGATATTGTAGAAAAGGTGGAATATTTGTAATACTTCAAAAATAGATATGTTTATGTTACATATATATATTTATATAAAAATAATTTTAGTATATATAATATTCTAGAAATCTCGTTTTCTTAAGATGTCGTATTTTAAATCTTTCGAGACCGAATGCTCCTTGCGAAGGTCTGCATCTCGCACTAATAAGCCCGAGGATGTGAGATAATCCGCACCATCCTAAACGGGTTCCCCAAATAGGTTGTAGCGGTGCTTTGCAAAGATTTGTATAAATACTAATCATTAAGGAAAAACGGTTTTATTAATTATGGTATTTATTTGTAAAGATGTCGACTTCCCGTATTCTATATTGTAGGTTCTCCTAAGTCAACTAGACTATTCCTAACTGGTTCAAAGCGACAAGTTGTGAGATATCTCAAATTGTCTCTTCACCGCCAATTGTAGCCAGGTAAGTACAAGTGAAGAAAGGAGGGATCCGCTCACGAATCATCGTGAGACGGGCCTTTTAAAGTTACCTTTCACACTTGTCTAGCCTAGACACCACAAAGTCAGGTTTAGATAAACGACTGAATTCCCACAACCTTATCCTATTTTCATAATAAGTGGTATTTATTTGTAAAGATGTATCAATACTAAATCTTTTAGATATGGTTTTATTAAGTATATGGTATTTAAATGAAAATGTTTGTTTTCCCGTATTCTAAGTTCTCGAGGGTATCGTGTTATGTTGCATATGAGTGTGTGAGGAGGTAGGTCATTACCTCGTGATCTACTTAAAGGTATAGCAAGCTTAATGGGGTTAAATATAGAATTGAAACAATGTGGTATTTAAGTGAAAAATATGATAAATTGAAATAGCCATCATTTTATGAAATGAAACTTGATCAATTTGGTTGATTGGTGTTTAATAGTCAACATGAGGGAGTTTAAGCATAATTGTATTAACGAGAAGTGAAGTTTTATAAGAAAACCGAATCGGAAATCGGATTTGTTCCGATTCCGTTGGGTTTTATAAATCCGTATTTTTAGAATAGAAAAGAGAGATAAAAAATGGGACTTACGGGTTTTGGACAACTATAAGAGTGAGATGGTTCGTAAGGAGTCGGTGGTGCGTCGTTTCGTCGCCGAGAGTTCCTACGGACGTTGCCGGAAAATCCGCCGAAGAATTCGCCGTAGCTTCGCCTTTCACTCACTTCGATTGCACACAAAATTTTCTTGGAAATTATAGAGAGTTGGCTCAGAGTTTAGGGTGATAGGGTCGAGGGTAGAGGTGGTATTTATAGGGTTAGGCTAGGGTTAGGGTAGGTGAAAAGTTAAAATGAAAAATGTGATAAAATATATTAAAAATGTATTAAAAGTGAAGTAATTGGGGTTTTAAATGAGTTTTGGAAATGGTCTGAGGCTAAAATTTTGCAGGTGTACAGAGGAGACCAAAAAACACATTTTTTGTGTTGGGGTCGTCGTCGGAATCGGCCGACTCGGTCGCGACTCGGCCGTGACTCGGTCGACGGCCGAGTTGGCCTGGTTTGCCGGCCGAGTTGGCCGATTCCGGCCAAGTCAGGCGGCCGGAATACTCCCCCGACGAGTGGTGATCCCTCTGGTACAGTTATATTTCAGGGTGTAGTAGGGTTTTTGTGAGATATGCACGTGTAAACTCTTGGTATTCTAAAGGTTCAAAATAAAACAATATTAAAAATAATATGGGGTATGGGATTTGAACTCTGGTGGCATGGTTCAGCAGTGTAAGGTATTACCAATGAGCTACAAGCTCCTTCTTATAATTATGGAGCTATTTAATTATTTAAAGTAGTTACAGAAAATGTAAATACCCCAAGTATACATTAATTTTTAAGCAAATTTTGTACACTAAAAATGGAGTTGTTACATTCTTTTAACTTGTAATTAAAAGCAAGATAATTACTTATATCTTGTGCTCAGGCTAAAATACCCCTTAAGGATTAATAAAAATATTTGAAAAATTTGTATAAGAAAATTAGAGTTGTTACATTCTACCCTCCTTATAAAAATTTCGTCCTCGAAATTTGTAAAAGGAAAGTATAACAGATTCAAGGAAAGTTTGGTGACTAAAGTACTAACAGTATATGAAAAATAGTAAGGTGGTGCAAGTGTTTAAAAATGTGAAAGAGTCTTACTAGTGTTACCTTGGTCAACTGTCTTGGCTTCTATGGCTGCTAAGGTATAAGCCTGTCGCCGTAGCACGTTCCTCCTAGCTGGAGGCATATTCCCCTGTACTCGAGGCATGTTTCTCAGTGCCTGATGGAATTGGCGATTTGGCTGTGCAGGAAATCCACGTGGAGGTGGTGCTGGGAGTGCAGGACGAGTTGCAGGAGCCTGGATAGCTGGCTGCTGCGGGTAGTTGACGGGTGTGTGTGCTGGCTTGCGTTTATAAGGACAGTTTCCAATTCCGTGATTGGACACGCCAAAAACCAAGCATAGGCCTTTTGCGCGCCTGCAGTCCTTCCACAAGTGTCCTTCCTTCTTGCAATAAAAGCAAAAATCAGGTCTTGGCCGATCCTTGGCTTCTTCCAGTCTTCTGAGTTCAACAGCTGGCCTTGAAGAGGCCCCTCCTGCCATTTGAGTGGCAGGGCGTTTCACTCCTGCAGACTGAGGTCTGCCCCTTTCCTTTATCACTGTCTCATAATGGCGGGCAGATTCCAGAGCATCTTCATGAGTCGGAAATTTCCCTGTGGCTAGTGCAGCCTGGATTTCCGTGTCCAAACCTTGTTGAAATCGACGGGCTCTAATCTCATCCGTCGGTATCAGGTGTGCTGCAAATTTGTTACGGTCTTATGTTAGCTGTGTAGTATATGATATTAAAAATTTGAAATACTGTGACATATCTTACCAACTGAGCATGGTGAATTCAGCGTCATACTCATCTACTGATTTGTCCCACATCGAACCTTGTTGTAGATGAATAAACTGCTGTTCCATGGAAAACCTGGCAGTCACAGGGAAGTACTTCGCGTCGAACTTATTGCAAAAAGTCTTCTATTCAATGGGCTGATCAAGACGGCTTTCTTCCGCCTTCCACCAGTTCCGTGCATTGTCCGTGAGTTGCAGCTTTGCAACTCGGACCCAAGCTATTTCTGGTACTTGTGCTGCTGCCAGATCATCCTCGATACTTTGAGCCCATTCCTCAGCTTCCAGTGGGCTTCCCTTTCCTGAGAACTGCTTGGGGTGTAAAGCTCTGAATTGCTTCACCCCAGGTGCTTTAGTCTTGGAACAGTTCAAGAGCTGCTGCCGTCCCTCTAGGAGGCTGCGGATTGCCTCAAGCAGAACCGTTTGCTCGTTGAGTGGAGCAGGAACGTTAGGTGTGAGTGGTAGTGGTGGAGGTGTGTTGTTGATATTGGTGCTGGTGTTGTTTGGTGAATCCATAGTCTTGAATGAAAAATTTAGGTTAGGACAGATTCAAAGTATATGATTCAAAGAATAAGAAATGATGGGATTCAAGGGACATGATTGTAAAGAATGTTTTAGTTGCTGGTTCTTGTGTTATATTACTTAGGTTGTTCACGCAAAACAGAACTGCATGATAGAGTTTCATACAGCTCTGACCTGCATGGGCCACCAACAAAACATGTCACGCCCCGCTTCCTGGTATCGGTGAAAGGGACGGGACGAGGCCTCTACGTATTTACTGTGAAATAAATACGCTAAGCGTATCTAAGCAATATAAAAGTAAGCACAAGAGACAAGAGATATAAACTGAACAGCAACTTTATTTATTAACATTCTTTTGTACAATGCATGAAAAGTAAATACAACTGAATAAAAAGCAATGCCTAAACAATGGCATAACAGAAATGAAAGTACTGAATGGAAAGTGTACAATGACTAGAGCTCGGGGTCTTCACTGAAATGGTCCAAGTCTTCAGCAGGGGGCTCAATCTCTGACGGGTCCAAATCACCTGACGACATTCAAATAAGAAAGAAATAGAATGTCATCAGCGAACAGGTCGCTCGGTAAGTCCCAAAGATAAGAGGAAAGTAGAATAGACAGAATAAGAAGGTATCTTTTAAAGTTGTATTATATTGTTGTAATATTGTATTAATGCTGTTGTTTGTAGCTTGGTACAAAATATGCCAGTGTATACGAGAGGAGTCCCACTTACACCAGGGACTTGATAACCCGTAGTACAAGGCTCCGTCGATAATACCACGGAACAACGGCATGGATGTAATTACGTCTTAAGTGACCACCTCGTGCCACTTTTAACATATTCCGTACCAGTTTACCCCTTAAACCCTGCGATGTCTTGATTGTATTGTTGTATTATATTGTAAACTGTATAGATTGTATAATTGGAAGACTTTGCCGAAACCATGATATCAGTGAACGGATGTAACTGTATAATCATGTAAATGGATTGAACTGGAAAATCATGTAAATGGAATGTATATCCATGGTTCGGTTAAGTCAAGTTGATGATTGAATAATGGATTCATGGATTCATGTTGAATTGTAATATTGTAAATTGTAGATTGTAAATTGTATTTGAATCATATTCAAGTTAGATTATAATGAGACTCAAACTGAGTCAGACAATTAGTAAAGTAAATTGAAGTCCTGATTGTTTTGATATTATCGGTAACCGCTGCACATGAACGGCAGGATTTGTGTCTTTTTCAAAGACGATTACCGTGTTGATAACACCGTTTGTTGATTGTCTACCTTAGATAGGCAAGAACCCACTTCTCCGGCTCCCTGGGGCTCAAGAGATTGGTCCCGCTTAAACCTATGTTTACTAAGGTTCTTAGGGTAATTTATAGAACTTGAGGGGGTTTTATGTAAAAATACTTTTATATACTTTTCAAAGTACCCCCAAGTCTTTATTAATCGTCTTTAGAGTTGTAATGAATGTAGATTTTATATTGTGATATTTCTATTGAAAATATCCTATTTTCATAATAAATGGTATTTATTTGTAATATTGGTTTTGCATGGAATTCATGGTATTTTAGTGTAAAATTGATTCTTGTGATATTGTAGAAAAGGTGGAATATTTGTAATACTTCAAAAATAGATATGTTTATGTTACATATGCATATATTTATATGAAAATAATTTTAGTATATATATAATATTCTAGAAATCTCGTTTTCTTAAGATGTCGTATTTTAAATCTTTCGAGACCGAATGCTCCTTACGGAGGTCTGCATCTCGCACTACTAAGCCCGAGGATGTGCGATAATCCGCACCATCCCGAACGGGTTCCCCAAATGGGTTGTAGCGGCGCTTTGCAAAGATTTGTATAAATACTAATCATTAAGGAAAAACGGTTTTATTAATTATGGTATTTATTTGTAAAGATGTCGATTTTCCGTATTCTATATTCTAGGGTCTCCTAAGTCAACTAGACTATTCCTAACTGGTCCAAAGCGACAAGTTGTGAGATACCTCAAATCGCCTCTTCACCGCCAATTGTGGCCAGGTAAGTATGTAGGGTGTTTTTCGTCAACCCATTGAGATGGGAATACGTGCGCGCTTGTCAGGCGCAGTACAGATTCCTTCTGCCTAAGGTAGGCTGGGGTTTATTGATTGTGAGGATCCGAATCTCCGGCAGCCGCGGACTATGCTGTCGTTAATTACCTCTCGCCTTTGGAGCGAGGGAACCTCCGATTAATGGGTTAAACTGGTCATGTGAACTCAATATGCAGCATGCGTGTGTTGTGTTTTGAAAGGGGGTTTTGGATATATCGGGAGCCACGCAGAGTTTTTACGGCGGTCCGGCTACCCGGGTAGCGGGCTGGGGGTCAAGGGGGCTAGCAGCCCCCTTGCGGGGTACGGGGCAGCACCCTGGCCCAAATTTTTTTTGGGAGGGACAGTATTGTAGAGTATGTGTGCATCTATCTATCTATCTATATATATATATATATATATAAGGGAAGAAAAAGCGCCCAAAGGACGCGTGGGGCCATCGTCTTGAGCGTTGTGCGCTTAGGTGCTGTACGCTTAGGCGCCAGCGCACTACGTATCCGACACGTGGGCGCTAGGCGCTCGAGCGCTAGCGCGCCACGTGTCGGCACGTGGGCGATGGGCGCTCGAGCGCTACCGCGCCACGTGTCGGCACGTGGACGCAGGGCGCCCGAGCGCTAGCGCACCACGTGTCGGCACGTGGGCGCTTGGCGCTTGAGCGCTGGGCGCTTAAACGCTAGGCGCTCGAGCGCTAGCGCACCACGTGTCGATACGTGGGCGCTGGACGCTTGAGCGCAAGGCGCTCGGGCGCTTGGGCGCCAGCGAGAAAAAGGGGCTCTTAGCCCCAGAAACTCCCGAAAGAGAAATTAGAGTGGAGTCAAAACTCCTAAGATGTTTTGAAGCTGATGAAGGGCTTCTCCCCTTGCGCCTTAGTTCTTCCCCAAAGTGGGGTTTCTGGAGATGGGTCTCCTTCTTCTTCCCTTGTTGGCCGGATCTTGAAGATCAAGAAGTGTAAGATTTTAAAAATCTCCTCTTTTTGAGATCTGATGGTAGATCCAAGTTCCCCTTTGTGGGTTTTGTGGTGAAAAACTATTTAGTTTTGAAAAAGAAAGAGTAAAACTCTTGATTTAATTCAAAAGAAAGAAGAAGGTTTTAGAACCTTGAGGAAGGAGAAAGAGGCACAGGCCCTAATTTTTTGAGGAATGAAAAGTCTATATTTTATTCATCATCTTGTTGCCTTATATAGGCTTACATGTTTACATATAGCCCCTTGGGCTTTACAAAATGGCATTTTGCCCATCCTATGGTTCATGTGCCATTTCTTTTTGCACATACGCCATGGGCTTACAAAAAAATTGGCTTTATGCCCATTTTGCATACATTCATGCACAAAAAATTATATCAAAATTATTCGTTACATGATTTTTATTTTGGTATGGCGGAAGGCCGGACACTTCGTGTTCGGGCTCGACTTGGGCTGGGCCCGGTTGACCTAGGCTTGGGCCCACATGGCTTGGGGTTGACCTTGACTTTGACTCGGTCAACCGGGGTGCAAATTTTGACCCCAACAAAGTGCCCCCCATCAATAAATACACACCACATGTATGAGTCGTGTGCATGAAATTGATGGATCTTCTTTCGCGTGGAGGCGACTTGCTTTGGTTCGTACTTTTTGGGATGCACTGCCCTTTTTACGATATGGACGGTCGACGCTTGACGCATCTCCGAGACGGAGTGTCCATGGTAGACGTTTCCCTGGCCCGGAGCGATCTGGTACCCACTTTATAGGAAGCCTGCACTGCCCTTTTTGCGACATGGACGGTCGACGGCACTGAGTGTCGCTGGTTGTTCAACTTGTCCTCGGCATGGAGTGTCGCGGATCGACTTGCCCCCGGCACGGAGTGTCGCTGATCGACTTGTCCCCGGCACGGAGTGTCGCTGATGTTCGACTTATCCCCGGCACGGGGTGTCGCTGGTCGACTTGTCCCCGGCACGGGGTGTCGCTGATCGACTTGTCCCCGACACGGAGTGTCGCTGTTCGACTTATCCCAGGCACGAAGTGTCGCTGATCGAATTTTCCCCGGCATGGAGTGTCGCTGGTCGACTTGTCCCCGGCACGGAGTGTCGCTGTTCGACTTGTCCCCGGCACGGAGTGTCGTGGATCGACTTTTTCTCGGCACGGAGTGTCGCTGGTCGACTTGTCCCCGGCATGGAGTGTCGCTGATGTTCGACTTGTCCCCGGCACGGAGTGTCGCTGATCGACTTTTCCCCGGCACGGAGTGTCGTTGATCGACTTGTCCCCGTCACAGAATGTCGCTGATCGACTTGTCCCCGGCATGGAGTGTCGCTGGTCGATTTGTCCCCGGCACGGAGTGTCGCTAATGTTCCACTTGTCCCCGGCACGGAGTGTCGCTGATCAACTTTTCCCCAGCACGGAGTGTCACTGTTCGACTTGTCCCCGGCACGGAGTGTTGCTAATGTTCGACTTGTCCCCGGCACGGAGTGTCGCTGATCAACTTTTCCCCGGCACGGAGTGTCTGTATTGGACGTTTTCCCGATGTGGAGTGTCTGTGTTGGACGTTTCCCCGATGCAGAGTGTTGCTGGTTGATATATCCCTGGCACGGAGTGTCTGTGTTGGACGTTTCCCCGATGCGGAGTGTCACTGGTTGACGTGTCCCTGGCACGGAGTGTCTGTGTTGGACGTTTCCCCGATGCGGAGTGTCGCTGGTTGACGTGTCCCTGGCACGGAGTATCTGTGTTGGACGTTTCCCCGACGCAGAGTGTCGCTGGTTGACGTGTCCCCGAGATGGAGTGTCTGCTTGACGTTTCCCCGTTACGGAGTGACGTTGTTGGACGTTTCCCCGATGTGAAGTGTCTGTGTTGGATGTTTCCTCGATGCAGAGTGTCGCTGGTCGATGTGTCCCTGGCACGGAGTGTCTGTGTTGGACGTTTCCCCGATGCGGAGTGTCTGTGTTGGACATTTCCCCGATGCAGAGTGTCGCTGGTCGACGTGTCCCTGGCACGGAGTGTCTGTGTTGGACGTTTCCCCGAAGCAGAGTGTCTGTGTTGGACGTTTCCCCGATGCGGAGTGTCGCTGGTTGACGTGTCCCTGGCACGGAGTGTCTGCTTATTGACGTGTCCCTGAGACGGAGTGTCTGCTTGACGTTTCCCCGTTACGGAGTGTCGTTGTTTGACGCAAAGGTCGATATTGGAATTGGTTGGTTTGATTTGTTTGATTTGAGTTGACATCAGCATCACTACACTGAAATATGGTACCGGGAGCGAATCATCATCTGTCATGAGAGGATTTGGGAATCGGTTTTCTGTCGGCATCTGCATTGCTGCACAGGAACAATGCTAGGAGCAACTCATCATTTGCCCCGGGAGGATTTAGGAATTGGTTTTTTTGTTTGGCATCTGCATTGCTGCACTGGAATAATGCCAGGAGCAACTCATCATTTTCCCCGGAAGGATTTGGGAATTGGTTTTTTGTTTGGCATCTGTATTGCTGCACTGGAATAATGCCAGGAGAAACTCATCATTTGCCCCGGAAGGATTTAGGAATTGGTTTTTTGTTTGGCATCTGTATTGCTGCACTGGAATAATGCCAGGAGCAACTCATCATTTGCCCTGGAAGGATTTGGGAATTGGTTTTCTGTTTAGCATCTGTATTGCTGTACTGGAATAATGCCAGGAGCAACTCATCATTTGCCCCGGAAGGATTTAGGAATTGGTGGCTTAGGAGACAGGTTTAGATCCCTATCACCTAAGCCTTTTCAATTTTATGGGCTGTAACGGTCCCATAAAAGCATTTTCTCCCTACGAGTCGAAAGGATCTCGTAGGTGTTTTTTTCTCCTTCGGAGTCGTGGGGACTCCTAAGTGTGTGGCTCCTTTGTGAGTCGTAAGGATCTCACGAGGGAATTTTCTCGTCACAAAGTCGAGAGGACTTTGCGAGTGCATTTTATCTCTTTTATTTCACGAGTTTGCGCCCTTTCGGGTTTTCACAAACTCACCGGCAGTCCTGCTGTTTTTACTCACGGAGCCCTTTCGGGTTTTCATCCGTGCCCATTTTGCTTGTGGACATGCCCCCTTTTATTTGGTGGGACTTGGGAGAGATTTGGATTTTTTTACGCTCGTGGATTGTATACGGTTTTGCAGGATGTATGATCCAGACCGTAGGGCCGGAAAAATTTCGGGATTTTGTTGGCGTCTGCATCGCTGCACTGGAATATGGTACCAGGAGCGACTCATCATTCGCCGTTGGGGTATGGGATTTGGAATTTGGTTGGCGTCTGCATCGCTGCACTGGAATATAGTACCAGGAGCGACTCATCATTCGCCGTTTAGGATTTAAGTTTGGAATTTGGTTGGCGTCTGCATCGCTGCACTGGAATATGGTACCAGGAGCGACTCATCATTCGCCACTTAGGGATTGGGGAGCGATGGCTTACGAGACAGGTTTAGGTCCTTGTCACCTAAGGCTTTTCAATTTTATGGGCTATGAGGGTCCCATAAAAGCATTTTCTCCCTACGCGTCGTAAGGATCCCGCAGGTGTATTTTCTCCTTAGGAGTCGTGAGGACTCCTAAGTGTGTTTTTCCTTTGTGAGTCGTGAGGACTCCTAAGTGTGTTTTTCCTTTGTGAGTCGTAAGGATCCCACAAAGGTTTGTTCTCCTCATATATCGTGAGGACACATGAGTGGGTCTTCTCAATGGAGTATAATTCCAAAGGCGGAAACCAGCCGCGTAACTGGTGATTGCGGCGGGATATGGGTATGATGAGAATCATTTGAGCCCGTGGATTGTATACGGTAGTCAATTTGGGGACTGGCCGTAGGGCTGGAAGAATTTTGGGAAATTGGATTTTGGTTGGCGTCTGCATCGCTGCACTGGAATATGGTACCAGAAGCGAATCATCATTCGTCGTTGTTTTTTTTATTTTGTTTTTGTTTTTGTTGTTGTTGTTGTTGTTTTTACCGCGATTGCTCTATCATTTCAGCTTTTCTTATCGCGAAGATCGCGATTGCCCTATCATTTCGGCTTTTATTCACGGTTGCCCAATCATTTCGGCCTTATTTTCATCTTTATTTTACTCGCTGATTTTTATTGCGAGTTGCCCCATCATTTCGGCTTTTCTTTATTTCTCTTTTATTTACACATTTTTTGTTTATTTACATATATATTTTTTTACATTCCCAGTTTAACGACTTAGAGGTTGATTATTCCTAGTTTAATGATGTGGTGGTCGATTGTTCCCAGTTTAATGACGTGGTGGTCGATTGTTCCCAGTTTAATGACGTGGTGGTCCTCTTTGCTTATCCTAGCCCCTTGAACTTTGATCTAGGCGGAGCTGTGTTGATGACCGTAGCTCTGTGGCTCGCCGATACATCCAAGGACTGTGAGGTTTTTCCAAGCTTGTATTGGTTCTCCACCCAATCTTTGAAAATATAGCAGTATTCGATGGTATGACTCACCATTCTATGATATGGGCAGTATATAGGATTGCCGGTCATGTTCATTTCATGTGGCTTCTTTGGAACAGGCAGTTGCAGACCGTTGTTCAAGGCGTCCACGAATATTTTGCGGACTTCATCCCTCCTGAAGGAGTATACCTTCTTCTTTCTCTCTATTGGAGTAGGTGCCTTTACTGATGCTGGTCCTCGAGGCCGATCAATCTTTGGTTCGCCCTTTTCAGATAATGGCACATGTCTGGGAGGATTAGGTTCCTGAAAGGCTTCGGTCTCCATTTGTATGAAATCGGCGGTCGTAGCTTGACTGTTTGCTAACACGCCTTTAGACAGTTCTATCTCTCCCGTCTTGTATTGCCTTTCGACCCAATCTTTGAAGACGAAGCAATTCTCAATGGCATGACTTATCACTCTGTGATAGGGGAAATATTTTGGGTCGTCGGTCATATTCGCTTCTTGCGGTCTTTTTGACTCTGGCAGTTGTGGACCGTTTCTTAGGGCGTCCCTGAATATCTTTTGTACTTTGTCCCTTTTGAAAGAATAGACTTTTTCCAGTTTCACTTTCAAAGGCGATTCCCCTTCGGTGTACGTATCGGAGGGACTGGAGGCTGATTGCGGCCGTTTCTCACGAAGGCGCTCAGCTCTTAGGTTGAAGGGGGTATCAGTTGGCTGCCTCCGGGCATCAATCCCTGGCTCATGAACCAAAATTTGATTCTGCTGTAATTGCAATCGGGCGACTTGGGTCGCGAGATCTGCCGCGACGTTTGCCAATTCGTCGACCTTGGACTATACCTTGGCTAACTTCTCGTCCCTGTCCTGAAGCTGCCTCTGAAGCCATCGGAATAACGCTTGTTCTGTAGTTCCGGCTATGACAACCGGGTCATCTTTATTGCCTGAGCTCAATTCCGCAGGAACCACGGGCTCCTCTGGCTTATCGGCCTGAGCGGGCTCTTCATCACTTAGATCGAGCCGATGCTGGGTAGTGTCAATCATATCATCACCATGGCTGTGAAGAAGAGGAGGATTCGTTTCTTCATGTCCGACCATGTAGACAGTGCGAACTACATACCCAGCCATCTCTTTATTTTTAGCGGCTGATTTCGCGGAGCGGTCCGAGCTTTGGAAATTCATAAATTTTAACATGGTCAGAGCTCTAGCCCTTTTGTTGGCTCTGTATCTGAGCCGCTTCTGCCTCAGCTTCTCTGCTTTGAGCGTTTGGCAGGCTTCTGCTCTTCGGGAAGCCGCCATAGGCTGAGTAATGGGGAGGCTTGAGAAGACACCCAATCGAGCAGTTGTCAAAGGCGCCGCTGGAGCTTGCCCGAGATGCCTTGTTGCTTTGTTGGTGTTGATGGCCTTGCCCCCAGCTAGGGCTAAGGAAAGTCGTTCCAAAACCGACTTGCATTTGTGTTGGGGCGCCCTCGCGACCACCACATTTGGCCTCTTGCCTTTCGAAGCCGGTTTGTTGGTTACCGGAGCTTGAGGTGCAGGGATAGCATTAGCCGACACGAACATAATAGAGTCAAATGGTAGCGGCGGCTCCTCCGATTGTCGCCCGAGACTGGCCGGAAGGACATCCTGGAGTCTATCTTCATCGTGTAGGATACGGGAGCTGTGTTGAGAGTTGTGATTGTCCTTGGAGACATTTTTGCTGGGACCGGAGATTGCAATTTGAAATTTGTTAACCTGCACAATAAAGCATGATTTCAGTACAGACGGTCGATATGTATATTGATTGAGTTCGCATAAACTTTTAACCCGAAATATGGGAGGAGAGATTGGTCCTACCGGGCGTGCCAGAATCTGTAGGGTGTTTTTCGTCACCCCATTGAGATGGGAATACGCGCGCACTTGTCAGGCGCAGTACAGATTCCACCTGTCTACAGTAGGCTGGGGTTTATTGATTGTGGGGATCCGAATCTCCGGCAGCCGCGGACTAAGCTGCCGTTAATTACCCCTCGCCTTTGGAGCGAGGGAACCTCCGATTAACGGGTTAAACTGGTTATGCGAACACAATGTGCAGCATGCGTGTATTGTATTTTGAAAGGGGGTTTTGGATATATCGGGAGCCACGCAGAGTTTTTACGGGGGTTCGGCTACCCGGATAGCGGGCTAGGGGTCAAGGGGGCTAGCAGCCCCCTTGCGTGGTGCGGGGCAGCGCCCCGACCTAAAAAATTTTTTGGGAGGGACAGTGTTGTAGGGTATGTGTGTGTGTGTTCATATATATATGTATATACATACATGTATACATATATAAAAAAAGGAAAGAAAAAGCGCCCAAAGGACGCGTGGGGCCAGCGCCTTGAGCGTTGTGCGCTTAGGTGCTGTGCGCTTAGGCGCCAGCGCACCATGTATCCGACACGTGGGTGCTGGGCGCTTGAGCGCTAGGCGCTCGAGAGCTAGCGCGCCACGTGTCGGCACGTGGGCGCTGGGCGCTCGAGCGCTAGCGCGCCACGTGTCGGCACGTGGGCGCTGGGCGCTTGAGCGTTGGGTGCTTGCGCTCGAGCGCTAGCGCACCACATGTCGGCACGTGGGCGCTTGGCGCTGGGCGCTTGAACGCTATACGCTCGAGCGCTAGCGTGCCACGTGTCGGCACGTGGGCGCTGGGCGCTTGAGCGCAAGGCGCTTGCGCGCCAGCGAGAAAAAGGGGCTCTTAGCCCCAGAAACTCCCGAAAGAGAAATTAGAGTGGAGTTAAAACTCCTAAGATGTTTTGAAGCTGATGAAGGGCTTCTCCCCTTGCGCCCTACTTCTTCCCCAAAGTGGGGTTTCTGGAGATGGGTCTCCTTCTTCTTCCCTTGTTGGCCGGATCTTGAAGATCAAGAAGTGTGAGATTTTAAAAATCTTCTCTTTTTGAGATCTGATGGTAGATCCAAGTTCCCCTTTGTGGGTTTTGTGGTGAAAAGCTATTTAGTTTTGAAAAAGGAAGAGTAAAACTCTTGATTTAATTCAAAAGAAAGAAGAAGGTTTTAGAACCTTGAGAAAGGAGAAAGAGGCACAGGCCCTAATTTTTTGAGGAATGAAAAGTCTATATTTTATTCATCATCTTGTTGTCTTATATAGGCTTACATGTTTACATATAGCCCCTTGGGCTTTACAAAATGGCATTTTGCCCATCCCATGGTTCATGTGCCATTTCTTTTTGCACATAAGCCAAGGGCTTACAAAAAAAAATTGCTTTATACCCATTTTGCATACATTCATGCACAAAAAATTACATCAAAATTATTCGTTACATGATTTTTATTTTGGTATGGCGAAAGGCCGAACGCTTCGTGTTCGGGCTCGACTTGGGCCTGGGCCCGCTTGACCTGAGCTTGGGCCCACCTGGCTTGGGGTTGATCTTGACTTTGACTCGGTCAACCGGGATGCAAATTTTGACCCCAACAAAGTACAAGTGAAGAAAGGAGGGATCCGCTCACGAATCACCGTGAGACGGGCCTTTTAAAGTTACCTTTCTCACTTATCTAGCCTAGACACCACAAAGTCATGTTTAGATAAACGACTGAATGCCCACAACCTTATCCTATTTTCATAATAAGTGGTATTTATTTGTAAAGATGTATCAATACTAAATATTTTAGAAATGGTTTTATTAAGTATATGGTATTTAAATGAAAATGTTTATTTTCCCGTATTCTAAGTTCTCGAGGGTATCGTGTTATGTTGTATATGAGTGTGTGAGGAGGTAGGTCATTACGTCGTG
Source organism: Agapanthus africanus (assembly GCA_030015575.1). Lineage (NCBI taxonomy): Eukaryota > Viridiplantae > Streptophyta > Magnoliopsida > Asparagales > Amaryllidaceae > Agapanthus > Agapanthus africanus. The sequence goes on from JASDDO010000028.1 coordinate 125,350,899, forward strand.
ATCTACTTAAAGGTATAGCAAGCTTAATGGGGTTAAATGTAGAATTGAAACAATGTGGTATTTAAGTGAAAAATACGATAAATTGAAATAGCCATCATTTTATGAAATGAAACTTGATCAGTTTGGTTGATTAGTGTTTAATAGTCAACATGAGGGAGTTTAAACATAATTGTATTGACGAGAAGTGAAGTTTTATAAGAAAACCGAATCGGAAATCGGATTTGTTCTGATTCCATCGGGTTTTGTAAATCTGTATTTTTAGAATAGAAAATAGAGATAGAAAATAGGACTTACGGGTTTTAGACAACTATAAGAGTGAGATGGTTCGTAAGGAGTCGGTGGTGCGTCGTTTCGTCACCGGGAGTTCCTACGGACGTTGCCGGAAAATCCGCCGAAGAATTCGCCGGAGCTTCGCCATTCACTCACTTCGATTGCACACAAAAGTTTCTTGGAAATTCTTGAGAGTTGGCTCAGAGTTTAGGGTGATAGGGTAGAGGGTAGGGGTGGTATTTATAGGGTTAGGCTAGGGTTAGGGTAGATGAAAGGTTAAAATGAAAAATGTGATAAAATGTATTAAAAATGTATTAAAAGTGGAGTAATTGGGGTTTTAAAAGAGTTCTGGAAATGGTCTGAGGCTAAAATTTTGCAGGTGTACAGGGGAGACCAAAAGACACATTTTTTGTGTTGGGGTCGTCGCCGGAATCGGCCGACTCGGTCGCGACTCAGCCGTGACTCGGTCGACAGCTGAGTTGGCCTGGTTTGCCGGCCGAGTTGGCCGATTCCAGCTGAGTCAGGCGGCCGGAACAATATTAAAAATAATGTGGGGTATGGGATTTGAACTCTGGTGGCTTGGTTCAGCAGTGTAAGGTATTACCAATGAGCTACAATCTCCTTATTATAATTATGGAGCTATTTAATTACTTAAACTAGTTATAGAAAATGTAAATACCCAAGTATACATTACTTTTTAAGCAAATTTTGTACACTAAAAGTGGAGTTGTTACATTCTTTTAACTTGTAATTAAAAAGCAAGATAATTATTTATATCTTGTGCTAAGGCTAAAATACCCTTAAGGATTAATAAAAATATTTGAAAAATTTGTATAGGAAAATTAGGGTTGTTACAATAATTCTTTTTATTTTTTAATTATTTAATACTAGAGAAATAGCGATGAATGTGAATTAGGATTTTTGAAGGGAATTAGGATTTCCCTCTTCGGACCGTTATTCTTCTATTGATCCCTATTTATCTTAAACCCTCAACAAAGTAAGTATTAATGAATTTCAAATCGTGGTCTTAACTATCATGAATTGATAGCACGCCTTAAGATTTATTTTGCTAAACTTTATAAAAATTAAAAGTTAAAAAGAAATTAATGATTTTGTTCATCCATTATACTACCTTATCTTACAAATCCTAACAAGTGAGAATTACTCGCTCATACAGATCAATGAAGTAAAAGAAAGGTGGAAAAATACGGAACCCAAAAGTTAAACAAAAAATAAAATTGTGGAAAGTAAATGCAGAAATTAAAATGCAGAAAGTAATGAGACAAGATAAAAAATAATCTGCCTATTATTGAATAACCTTATTGTATTACAGAAATTGCTTGCAGAAAAAGTAAATTACAACCCTAATTTTCTTGAGATATCTAGATTGCTTGATCGGTAGAACAGTCGATTCATTCTAACCCTAAGTGCTCTCGGTCCTTTTATAGGCTCTGGAATTTGAACCCCTAGACGTCATATTGAAGTATGAGTAAAGACGATCAAGCCCATGAAGTTTCATATCCAACGGCCATAGAACGACCAAGGTTTAGCCGCCCAATACCCCGTATGGCCGCGGATTCGCCGCCCTCTGGTGGAGTTGAGTCTCCAGATTTCTCGTGCCTTATTTTCTCGATATTTGAAGATCTTTCTGATAAAAATATTCTGAAAATATCTCTTATTCTCTGCCGTTTCGATATTCTTCAATTTGCTCCTAATATTTGGCAGATTTGGTTCGGTACTTCGATTTGATGTGGATATCCTACTTATATTTCAGACCTGAACTGATTCATTATAATAGCTGCACAATATCTCAAATCAAATTGTTAGTAGTTTTTGTTATATTTGAGATAATATTCCAACCAATTAATTGATATGATATCTTAATAATATTGGTTAAAAATATTTGATATGATATGCATATTTTAATAATTAATAATCTCATGGATATTTTATTTAAATATGATATGTATATATTCCCCAATTATATTAATTATAAATTAAGAAATATATGACAATAGCCTTTTTACAAATAAACGCATATATGTTCTTAATTTACAAATAATACTTTTTAGTAATTAATAATAATAGAGAAAATGACCGTACAAAAGTGCAATAAATATGACTGATCAAAGCGCCACAAAGGTCGTGATCCCTATCTTTTAGCTGTTCTAGTTTAGGTGTTTAGTTCGATTCTTGGTTTAGGGTTTCTGGTGTCATAAAATTTTTGTTTTTGGATTCCGCATTGACTCCGGATTAGCGGCGAGGGCATTAGGAACCAACAAAGGATTTATGTGCTATTAGACGAGAACAGTAAACTCATACCTAATAAAGATGTGCTTGTTGCATAATTATTTTGAGAAAAGTTTATGCTTTGGTGATCGATATGATGGTAACATAATGATGTCCTAGCATATCTCCAAGAAGACGTGTTGTCGTTGATGGCGAAGGAAGCTTGAGAAGGTGCTGTTGGCGTCTATTTTGAAAAACAAGGATGGTTGCCTTCTCTATCTCTCTTTCAAGAAGTAGCAGCAAGGCTTTATGAGTGGAGAATTAGGGTTAGGGTTTTGCATGAGTGGTGTAGATTCGTTTGAGTGGAAATTAAACGGCTAAAATTTTATGTGGAGTTTAGCTAATATTCAGTGTGATGGTTAGGACGGTTAGGACGTAACACCCCAAACTTAATTAAGCATCACACCTAATGAAGATTGAAGTCTAAATTGCAAGCAATGGCAACCAAGCTGAATTCATTAATCTTCTCTAAATAACAATGCAAAACTCATCTCCTTATAAAGAATTGCTTGATTAGAATTTCCGTAACAAAATAAAATCTAAAAGATATTCTTAAATCTAATTAATCTATCGATCCGTAAAACTACAAATTATTCTTAAAATAAATAAAATCTGAAATATAGTCATCTATATCATAATATTCAAATCAAATAAAAAATAATAAAAGAAACCCTATCTCATTAAAATCTCTGTAATTTCCAGACATCCAATCAAAATATTTTGCGTCATCAAGTAGCCAATACAAATTTGCCAAGTCACTAGTCTTCTCCCTTCATTTTTAAGCATCGTTTCTCACATGTGAGAAAAAGACTAGCTTTCTTCTTCCTATATATATACTCGTTTCCTACGCATTGTTTCTCACTCTAAATACATATATATGACCAACTATTAACCTAAGTTTAGTACCCATCCAAACATAGAGAGATTCCAATGGCAATCCCACTCCCAAAACTCTCTCCCTACTCACTTCCCCTAACCCTCAACCCCAGGTTTTTTCCAACCTTAATAAAACCAGCATCACTGTCTTTCACAAAACCCCACAAGAGTTTGAGAGCCATATCCAACAATGAATCCAGTAGCAGTACCCTTTCTTTCATGATAACAGAGCTGGAAAGTGACGAAGCCGACAAGCTTTCGGGACAATATATCCCGAGCCAGCTGGCGGAACGGTGGCCGGAGATCATGGGCCGGGACGACTGGGCGAGGCTGCTTGACCCCATGGACCCGCTCCTCCGGACCGAGCTGATACGGTACGGCGAAATGGCTCAGGCGTGCTATGATGCGTTCGATTTCGATCCCTTTTCGAGGTTATGTGGGTGTTCCAAGTATAACTGCCGGAACTTCTTTCAGAGCTTGGGGATGGGAGATAACGGATATGAAGTGACCAGGTATGTCGAAAACCACTTGATCCAAAAGCTAGCTTAAGATGGTATGGAGTGGAATGCAGCGCGTCGTTTTTTCCTAGAGTAGGATGAGAAGAAACCAACCATCCGTTGGGACGAAATCTGGACTTTTTTGCAGCTGTATTTTTAATTTAATGAATTCGTATTTAATATGCGTCCGGTAGGAATAGAAACTAGGTTGCACTGATACCATGTGAAATGTTCCTTCCACTGCATCAAAATTCAAAAGTTATGATAAGAGTTGAGATATTATATATTCTAACATCCCTTTTTATCTTGGTGCCCATGTTTTGTCCATTCTCTTAAGGCTATGAAATTTTATATATTGTTTGATAATTATTAATTTTGCAATCTTTCAATGCAATAAAAACCGGTATTGAAATCTCATGAAAATTTCTGTATACGGTTGCCAACAAAAATCAAGATGGGTACCAGTGCTAATTATCCAGAAACATGATGAAAGGTCCACGCTAGAAAATTCCTCTGAGAGTAGCTCATGTTCCGTTTTCCTGAAGTTTATTAAGCAGTTGTTACCCCTAAAGAAGAGAATAAATTGAAGCAAACAAATATAATACTGAATTGATAATTATGAGATTTGAATTCAAATACTTTGAAACCTGGTATGATATGATACCATGTTAATTAAGAACCGTTTTATTCGAAAACTTAAGCAGTTAGTTTATCAGCTAACTATATATATATCAAGCTAGCGTAACCTTGACACAGGCATCTTTACGCGACATCGAATATCAATCTGCCGAATTTCTTTACACGGTCGCGTCAGCAACAGATTTGGAGCCAACGGGCGAATTGGATTGGTTATATTGCCGTGTCGACGGACGAGGCGTCCTTGAAGCTCGGGAGAAGGGATATTGTGGTGGCGTGGAGAGGGACTGTTACGCAGCTGGAGTTTGTGAGTGATTTGATGGTTTTCTTAGAACCGGTTGCGTCGACGGGTATTCCATGCCCTGATTCGTCGGTGAAGGTTGAGTCCGGATTTGTTGATCTGTATACCGATAAGGATCCATCATGTCGGTTTTGCAGGTAAATTCTTGAATTATGGAAATAAAAATGCTTTCTTTTCCAAAGTTTTTTCTTTATATAATTTACCAGGGAAATGTATAGAAAACAAAAGCCCACCAATTGCAAATAGCCTACTCCTATAGTCCTATACAATCCTCTTATTTTTGCAAATTCCACTTCTTGTTTGATTGATCAATCCATAGTTATGACGATTAAAGCACATATGTACATATTTGAAAAAACTTGCATTATAAACCAACAATTGTCAATCATAAATATTTGTCAAATTTTGCTGCTTGTAGACTCTCACTAACATCACCAATTTACATTTGCCAATCAGATACTCAGCAAGAGAGCAAGTTCTAACCGAAATCCACAAACTCGTACACAACTACACCCAAAAAGGTGAAACAGTGAGCATAACAGTGACCGGTCACAGCCTAGGCAGCGCGCTCGCAATGCTGAGCGCCTACGACATCGCAGAGACCGGCCTCAACATCGGGGCGAACAACCAAACCATTCCAATCTCTGTCATATCCTTCTCGGGACCACGAGTCGGGAACGGAAGGTTCAAAGAAAGATTTGAAGGGTTAGGAATTAAATCTATACGGGTGGTGAACGTGCATGATACAGTACCAAAAGTCCCCGGGATCATCTTTAACGAGCACGTTCCCCAGGTCGTGCAGAGACTTGCTGAGGGGTTGCCATGGATTTATAACCATGTTGGGGTCGAGTTGGCACTCGATCATAAGAAGAGTCCGTTCCTCAAGGAGACTGGCGATCCGTCATGTTATCATAACTTGGAGGCTCATTTGCATCTCCTTGATGGGTAAGTTAACAAACTTTACATCATTTAAAAAAATGCAATTTAGACGGAGCTTGAAATCCTACCATTCTCTACCCAAAAGATAGATACCATGGACCCACTTGTTTGGCACCAATATTTTGGTGTTGTGGGCCCTATCATTAGATTGCTGTAGGATTTCAAACTGATATGAAAAATAGAGAAATACTTTTCCTATTCATATGATAGAATCACGTCATCCACGTCATCTACGTCATCCCGGAATATCATGTTTATTTTTCACTAAATGAGTATCCCAATTTATTAACAATTTGATGCTACATAAATCACATGAAAATTCACATCTCATTTACATCACATTTGTCTCATAATTATTTCCTAATTATTGCTTTCAAATATTAATTAACTCATCACATAGATATCAAGGACAGTTGAAGAGAAATTCTTTTTAACGACTTCTTTGTTTTTGACTAAATTAAGCTAAAATATCATAAACTGTGACGGTATTTTACTAAAATAATTTCAAGTTTTTCATTAAAGTAAAATATCTCGAAATATGGTTTGTAGCCAATTTTATCACTAGAATACCCTCGATTGTAATAAAAGAAGGTTAGGATATTTTAGTGAACAATAATGATAGCTGAGGGTATTTTAATGACCGTTAAGGTGCTTTCGGACGATCGTCACATCTTAACCAAATCCAATAGTTGCAAATACAATCCCTTTCTAATAATTCGACAATTACCGTCTAGATCATCATTGTGGGTAAAATGCACGTGAAACTTGGGCGTGTATTCATGTTTTAGACGATGAAAGTATGATTGATGATGTCGATCCTTCTGTAACTTTGTCCCAGTGTTAATGCAGCAATTAATGATGTCAAATACTATATATATGAATTGATCACAGATATCATGGGAGAGGGCAGAAGTTTGTGTTAACGAGTGGGAGGGACCCAGCTCTCATCAACAAAGCAAGTGATTTCTTGAGAGACGATCACATGGTCCCACCAAATTGGAAGCAGGATGAAAACAAAGGCATGATCAGGACTGACGATGGCCGTTGGATCCAGCCTGAACAGCCCAGGATCGATGATCACCCTGAGGACACCCATCATCATCTCAAACTGCTTGGCCTCCATAACGAAATATATAGTGATAATGATAAGGAGCTCATGCATGGTCATTAATTAGTACATACATACTTACTTCGTAAAATTTGTATGCCACTTAATTATATGTGGTTTTGGATAATTGGGTTTATAGTGTACTGTCTTGATCTTCGTGTGATACCAGACGATTGTATGACAAATATCATATGATCTCTATAAATTTCGTCATCAATTTATACGTGACAATTATATGACACCAAGAAGCCCTTTCCAATAGGGACAACCCGATCATCAAAAAATCGTTGAGAGGGAATGTACTAACAACACATAACTAAGTTTTTCCTTGAAAAATAAATGAAACGGTCTCTCATCGGATATATTAAATATGTGTTTAGCGGAGAATTAAAAGTAAATCAATAATTAATTTTTTTTTTTGGTTAAATAGCATTGTCAATCTTGTCGAGTTGTAGATTGCATGATCTATTTCTGCTTAATTAGTTTTAGCCAGAAATTGTTATTAGAAATGTGATTGATTTCTATATGTCAGTGTGTAGTAAGTAACCGTAATCAATAACGGTGTCGCTTGTAACTAACCGAGATGAGTACAGATCGTCCTCAGGGATACGTTGAATCTTTTAATCTTTCTTCAGACGTGTTGATTAGAAAAGAGGAAGAATAGAGAATAATGAAGAATGATTATACATTCTATATCTATGTTAAATACGGATGTAGAATATAGATCTAGTTTAAATACGGATGTAGATTTTATATCAGAAGAGGGCTTGTAGGGTTCGTTAGGATTTAGTATTCATGGATGAATAATAAAGATGACTCCTTTTATCTTTTGATAGATTTAAAACTAGATAGATGGTGATTAATGAGAATTGGGGTTCTTGGAAGAAACTAGGGTTTCCCCACTACTGACCATTGTCCTTTCATTGATTTTTATTCATGTCTAGCCCTTAACAAAACAATTGTTAATCTGATCTCAAATTGCGGTTAAAACTAGCAATAAATTGGTAGTGCACCCGATAAGAATGTTAACGATTCTTTTGCTAAACTTCATAAATTTCATAAGACGTAAGAGAAGTTAAAATATTCTCTCATCCATTATTCTACCCTAATCCTACGAACCATATCAAGCGGAGAATTAGTCGCGCATGATGGAGATAGAAGAAGAAAAACGAATATAGATCATAATGTAAAAAATTAAATACGAACTAATTAAACTAATGATCTACCTTTATTAATCAACTTCACAATTACAAAACCTTCGAGTTTAGATTACAAAAGAAAGAAGAAATTGCTCTCGATCTCTGCCTCGTAGGAAGTAGATGCTCCGTCGAATCTCACGTCGCCTTATCACGTCGAATCGTGGACCTGTCTTGGATCACTTTTTTTTTACGGTGATTTACTTCGTGTAAAAGGTTGATGATTTCTAGGTTTAGCTCTCGGTCCTTTATATAGTTCCAAAACCAGAAACTATAGATCCCAGAAATTAGGGTTTGTTTTTGCAAATCTAACCTGAAAATCCCAAACCCTAATTCCCTAAATCCACCGCGGATCCGCCGCAATATGGAGCTTTTGGCCGCGGAAAGGCGGTTCTTTGGTGGAATCTTGATTTCAGAATTCTGGGGTGCTTCATTGTGACACATGGAGATTTATTTGATATTTGGAATATTCATATCTTTTCTGAGTCTCTGTCAGTATTGATTCTTCGATTTTATTTAATTTTATCGGCAGATTTTTTATTCCCGACATCTCGATATTTCGATCTCCTGACCTGAGCTGAACCTTGCACAATATCTCAATGAATAATGTTAATAATATTTGGTATTTTTGAGATATTATCCTAACCATTTGATATGATATTATATTTTAAGAATATTGATTAAGAATATTTGATATGATATGCATATTTAAATTATCAAAATATTATATAAATATTATATGCATATATTTTCCTTCATAATGTTAATTATAAAATATAAACATATGGTAAATAGTATTTTTGTAGATAAACCCAAATATGTTCTATATTTATAATAAATACCTTTAGATATTTACGAAAAGTAAGGAAAATGTCATATCAAAAGTGCAGTTTTATCGACTGAACAAATACCCTCAAACTTAATTTTGATCATCCCAAACAAACTAGTTATTCAAGAGAAGGAGAAAAAGAAAAGGCTAAGTAGCACACTTTCGTGGGTAACACGATTGCACTGAGCACGTGCAACAAGCCGTTAAAACTATAGGTGTCCATAGTAGAAGGAGTGTTGTCTCGTGAGGGTTTTCAACGGATTACACTCACAAAATCCTATAATAAAAGAAAAATGGTAAAAATTACATATAAAGATAGGAACTATAAAAGAAAGAACTTGAAAAAAAGAGTTTCCAACTACACTAGTTTTTCAGTTGCCATGAGCCATATCTTAATGGTCATGAAAAAATGTTAGAAATCACATCATCACTCAATAAAACATCGTCTTTATTCTTTCTCCCTATCTTTCTTCTAAACATTGATCATATACCCCTACGTGTGTTTAAAATACATCCCTACACTTAGAGAATTCAATTCAAGCTATCATACTCTTGTCCATCTTCCTTAGTACTTTATAGTCGGTGAATGTTTTAGATGGAATTGCTCACACATTCTTCATGCGGCTGTTAATACTTCTTGAGGTACTAACCAACCGATTACAAAATGTGCTCGCATATTCAGACGTAATATTCTCGTTTTGCAACACCTAAGGCTTAGAAGTGGCTCCCAAACCAGTTGGTCTAAGACATTAGGTGATAAAGCATCTTCGCTATTTTTTTATGCTATCTTGGTAATTACAAAAACCAGAATTCATTTTTTTCTTCACCACTTATATATTTTTTCCCCTTCATACTAAGGTTTTTAGACAAGAACATTTCAAGGTATTCTCTACTATCCCAAGTTTCAAGATCTGTGCAAATGCGTATAGTAGGGTATCAACATTCAGATGTTTGGTCTCAAGAATAAAGACTATTTTTCAGACTTATTTTTATCCTCAGATTAGTAATTTCCTTCATCTTACTAACCCTTAGGACAATGGCTCATAACTACTTATTACTAATTTCTTTTAAGAAAATATCTAATTTTCTTGCTTTTCTTAAACTTTTCCTATCTTTCATATGTAAATTTTCACTTTCTAATCTTTAATTATAAAAAAAAATTGCTTATATATAATATAATGCAAAATAATGCGTGTATAAGCACAAACCTCCCCTAAACCTGTTTGCAGCAGCGTCCTCGCTGATGTCATCTGTTAAGCTTAAAAAAACTATAGACTTGGGAGGAAAAGTTAGTAACGGGGACATGAATAAATGCCAGTGAAATCCTCCCTCAAACTTATTTTTGGCTCATAATTTTGTAAAAAAATTATTTTCTTTCAAGAGCCAAAAGATTTTCTCCCCCCCCCCAAACTTGAGTAAAATAGTATTAAACGTTTGAAATTATAGGAGGGGTAAAGTTATTGGTCGATGCAAAATTTTGCAGAGACCAAAAGTCAACACCAACCATTCCAATATTTTAATAATGTTGCACAAAGGTTGGTAGAAGAACACGTCACCTATCGACCTGAAGAAATAGGGAGGGGATAAGGGGTGGAATAGAACGGGTTTATGTCTCGGTCGGTAGAGACGAAACAGTGATGGTGGATTACTCGCATTCTCGTTATTGATAAGAAGAAGGGGTGGTGGTTTAACTTCTTTTTGTTGGGGTTAATTCATCACAACTCCTATATTTTCTAAGAATACGAGTTCTTCAGCGAAGGTTTCTTCGAAACTTTCATCGATATCCCGAATAATAATCTCATCGGAAAGAACGGGATGATACTCGGACTCTATAAAAGGTTCATATTCAGTGTTAGATGTTGACCCGGACAACTCGATAGAAGGGTCCGTATGTGTATAATAAATAACAGGATCAAACAACAACGTAATAGCGGAGTCGAGATCAGTATCGTGAAGCAGTTCAAATTCGCTACTGTCGGAATTCATCGCTTCGACAGAAAATACTTGAGTATAGGATTCGGAGGGTTCACTTCCCAACTTGTAAATATTAAGCTCAATTGACATCTTCCCGAAAGATAGGGTCATAGATCCATTTCGAAAATTGATTATTGCGTTGGAAGTCGCAAGAAAAGGTCGACCTAAAATTACCGGAATTTGGTTTCGTAGGTTCGCCACAGGCTGTGTATCTATAACGATAAAGTTCACAGGGAATATAAACTCCCCAACTTTGAATATCACGTCCTCTGGCTCACCCCTAGGTTGGGTGATAGATCGATCGGCCATCTGAAGAGTGCAATGCGTCGGTTTTAACTCTCCGATCCCTAATTGCTTATAGACAGAATACGGAAGTAAGTTAACACTAACGCCTAAATCGAGTAGAGCACGATTGATATTTTTCCTCTAATAGAAATAGATATGGTAGGACTTCCGGGTCCTTTCTTTTCTTGGGTAGTTGTTGTGTAAAAGCAGTGCTCACGTTACTCTTTAAGAATACCTTTTTCGGCACTTGAGTTTTTCTCTTCCTAGCGCATAAGTCCTTAAGTATTTTAGCATAAGACAGAACTTGTTGAATAGTATCCAGGAGAGGAATGTTTATATTAACTTAAAAAATCTTCTCCATATGTGGACTTGGTCTGTTGCCTCTTAACCTTGTGTGGGTAAGGTGCTTTATCAATAAGGGTTGGGTCCAACATTGGAGAGGATTGTGGAGATGGAATGGATCCCAGAATTGGAGTGGGGGTCATATTAGGTAGACTCAAGGAAGTGGGCTGAGCGTTCGAGCCTTAGGGAAAACGGAGAATAGACTCGGAAGAAGGTGGGAGACTAGACGAATTAGAAGAAGAAGTAGAAACCAGGGTAACATTAATATCATCAACATCATCAACATGTTCACCCCACTTGGTTGTTTAGCACTTTTCCCGATCTCAACGTGGTTACGACACTCACATTATAACTTTATGAGTGGCCATGATTCGGTATAGCTTGAGATGGAAGTTTCCCTTTCTCTCTCGCACTTATCGCGGCATTTAACTGTGCAAGTTGTGCTTCTATTAATTTTATATTTTCATCGTAGGAAGCGGTGTTCTGCATTAATGTTTGGATAGAGGATGTTAAAGTATCCGTTGTTTGCATGGAATGTTGAATGAGTGTGTCGAGTGCAGAGGGTTTATCGGTCCTACCGGCAAAAGAATTATTATAACGATCAAAGTTATTGGCCGGGTTTTGTAAAGATTGAGGTTGAAAGGGGTGCTGACTCGGTTGTGGTGGTTGTTGCTGCTGTGGGGGGAAGTCTTTGATAGTTGCTTGGGAATTGGTTTTGATTTTGAGTTTGGTTTTGGTTCCAAGCAAAATTAGGATGATTCCTCCATCCATGATTGTATGTGGAAGAATAAAGATCGTTTCTAGGTCGTTGCTGAAAAGCAGCATTAGTTTGTTCTTGACCTTGAAATGGAGGATTCAAAGGACATTCTTCCGTCAAATGTGATGGGTTGGAACAGCAACCACACACGGTTTTGGGGAGCGTAAATTGGTTTAGGGAGGCTGAAGAGAATTTGTTTTCTATAGTATCGAGTTTCCTTTATATCGCGGCCATTTCGGTTTTCACTGCGAAGGAAATATCGAGCTGATGGATACCTCCCCTAGACGATGATGCTCTAACGTTTTCCCACTGCAAAGTTTGTTCAGCGAGATCTTCCAGAAATTGCCAAGCTTCACCATTATCTTTAGACAGGAAATGACATTGACACATAGTTTCAAGCATCTGTTTTGTTGCTGGATTAACACCCTCATGTATAATGCGACAAAGGTCCCATCTATTGATTCCGTGATGAGGGCATTGTAGAAGAAGATCCTTAAACCGTTCAAAGAATGTCCAAAATGGTTCATTGGGAAGTTGGGTAAACTGGTTAATCTCACTTCGAACGCGGACGGTCGTATGATTAGGATATAATTTCTTAAGGAATGCTACAATGAATTCATCCCATTTGGCAATAGAATGTGCGGCAGTGTTATAAAGCCATTTTTTTACTAAATCGCACAAAGTATAAGGGAGAAGACGTAATCTCATAGCATCCACAGAAAGTTGTGACGTGGCAATCATTGCGCATATGTTTTTGAATTTGTTTATAAAAACGTATGCGCCTTCGTATTCAAGCCCGTGAAATTTGGGCAACAGTTTGATGAAGTGGGGTTTAATTTCAAAATTATTCCCATTGGCTGGTGGAATAGATAGACAAGTAGGAAGGGGTCCACGCACGCAGTAGCATCGTTTTTGGAGAGAGATGCGCGGTGGATTCTGCGCACTTACGGATGGTGGCAGGGTAATGGTGGTAAAATTTGACGGATAATCGTCCATCTAGGTCGATGTGGTGGGTGGAGGGAACAAAGAAGATGAAGAAGTGCTGGGGTTAAAATTTGCACCCCGGTTGACCAAGTCAAAGTCAAGGTCAACCTCAAGCCAGGTGGGCCCAAACCCAGGTCAAGTGGGCCCATGCCCAAGTCGAGCCCATGGCCAGCCTACCCATGCCAATATAGAAATCATGTAACAAATAATTTTGATATAATTTTTTGTGCATGAATGTAAGCAAAATGGGCATCAAGCCAAATTTTTGTAAAGCCCATGGCTTATGTGCAAAAAGAAATGGCACATAAGCCATGAGATGGGCAAAATGCCATTTTGTAAAGCCCAAGGGGCTATATGTAAATATGTAAGCCTATATAAGGCAACATGATGATGAATAAGATATATACTTTTCAGTCCCCAAAAATTAGGGCATGTGCCTCTTTCTCCTTCCTTAAGGTCCTAAAACCTTCTTCTTTCTTTTGAATTAAATCAAGAGTTTTACTCTTCCTTTTCCAAAACTAAATAGTTTTTCACAACAAAACCCATAAAAAGGGAACTAGGATCTGCCATTAGATCTCAAAAATGGGAGATTTTTAAGTCTCACCCCCTTTTTACAAGATCCTGCCTACAGAGGAGAAAAAAAGAGACCCATTTCCAGAAACCCCACTTTGGGAAAGAACTAGGGCTCAAGGGGAGAAGCCCTTCATCAGCTTCAAAACATTCTAGGATTTTAACTCCTCATATATACATACACACACACACACAAAAAAAAATTATATGTGCTCCTTTCTGGGAGTACAACTGCCATTGCAGAGACCGAGTCCCTTTTGCCGCTCGAACGCCCACGTGCTGACACGTGGGACGCTAGCACCCAAAGCGCTAGCGCCCACATAATGACATATGGGACGCTAGCGCTCAAAGCGCTAGAGCCTAAAGCTGTAGCGCCCGAGCGCCCACGTGCAACCATATGGGGCGCTACCGCTCAAAGCGCTAGCGTCCTTACGCTCAAAGCGCTAGCGCCCGAGCGTCCACATACTGACACGTGGGGCGTTAGCACTCTTGCACTCAGAGCGCTAGCACCCAAAGCGCTAGCGCCCGAGCGCCCACGTGCTGACACGTGGGACGCTAGCGCTCAAAGCGCTAGCGCTCTTGCGCTCAGAGCGCTAGCGCCCGAGCGCCCACGTGCCTGGCACGTAGTGTTGGAGATAGTGCCTTCAGAGTTAATTATTGGATCACAGGCACGTGATTGCAATGATTGAGGGAGGACCTATTCCGGTAGGACAGTCTTACTCGAGATGATAGTATACTATCTGGTTCATCTTTATCATCGTGTACTGCTTTAGGTGACCAGACAGGTCGCTATTACACGTTGATAGAGCTCCTAGGATTCTTGATTGACTGCCAGCAGTATGAGGACGATCATATACGTGGGAGCTGGTAGTCTATAAGCACATCCTTAAATGGTCCCTAGTCGTGGGAGTTTCGAGACAGGGCATCGATACTCCAGAGTAGACTAGTGTATACAGTCGAGACCCCGACGAGGGGCGGTGGCCGGTCTCACAAGCCACTGGTGTCAGTTGGTTCACCTAAGATGTATACAGGTGCTCATTGGGTTATGAGTACACCGGACGGGACTCGCCGGGAACATGCTAGTTGGTCTTATACCTGACGTCAGATAGCAGTTCCCTGGTGACATGTGTACAGGTTAGTTCATCGACCTGGGGATCGTCATTTGTCTCGTGTGAGTTCCCACTGTACTTTGATTACTACCCTACCACGCTCAAAGGAGACGTGCAAACAGGTTTTAGTTGGGTGCAGTCCCGAACCACATGGAGGCAGTGAGCGGATCTTCGGGGGTTCGTCTCTCCCGGTATTGGGGGTAAGGTCGCGCTGTGTCTAGGAGAGCCAGAACATGAAAAGTCCTTGGCCAAGGCAGGAGATTTACTGGTAGCTATTCCAGTAGTATCTCAGGGTGTTCTGGGCTGATCTCTGACACGATTTGTACCGCTTTTGGGGGTCTGACTTTTACCAACCCCCTAGCCATGCAATGCTCATAGACGAACGGACCGGACTGTACGGATATTGTCACTGACAGGCTCAGTAGGGTGTCAGGATGAGTTCACTCACAGACGTCCCTTTTGGTCAATAGCTGGTGGCCCGTTACGTATTGGCTTATACCTCTGACGTGCTAGTGGTTAAATCCACAACCAAAGTGTTGACGAGTCTTTAGAGTCCCCCACATTCAGTTGCTCAAGTTTTCGGGCGAAAAGCTGTAGAGACCATATGGAGATATGGCAGGGTTCGATCAGATACGTGCGGTATTGCACGGATCAGGACCGGACGGATAATACTAGCCGGTTTTGGTTTAAGCCGGATCCTAATATAGTACAGTGTAGATTTTGTCTCATTATATTTGTATTCGGTCGGAATACAGATGCGGGTGTGTATACACAGTATCGGGTTTTTCCTGTAATTTATTACGGGACCAGTTTTCTGGAGTTGCCAGTTTGCTTTCCGTTTCGGCCATATTTCTTTGTATTCTTCATTGGCCGAAGATTGGTGGAGGATGGCTTATTTGCAATTGTGCAAATAAGCATTTGTGGAGGGTGGTGATTGCATATTATTGTATCATGATGGTGAACCATCCCTTGACCATTTGACTTCTTCTTTCATGATGGCTTGACTTTGTGATGAGATGATGAGGTTGGTGGAGTGTGGTTTTGTGTTTGTGATCATTTCCCTTCATGATATCTTTTGATTCTCTTCTTGCATTATTGATCCATACACTCCCT
Organism: Agapanthus africanus; assembly: GCA_030015575.1. NCBI lineage: Eukaryota > Viridiplantae > Streptophyta > Magnoliopsida > Asparagales > Amaryllidaceae > Agapanthus > Agapanthus africanus. The sequence continues at coordinate 125,366,974 of JASDDO010000028.1, forward strand.
CATTCACCCTCTCTCTCCATTGATGCATGGGCCGGCCACTAGTGAGGGGAGGGGACTTTCTCTTTTGGTTGTGAGAAAAATGTTAATCTCATTCTTTGCATGCTACATTTTTCTCACTTCTCTCCAAGTTCATTTTCCTCCACCACAAAGGCAACATCCACTACCCTAAAATGAGAAATGGTTCTACACACATTCTACAGCAAACCTTGGGCACGTCGGCTCGCCAACTTCGTGCCCGAGTTGCCTCGGTATAAAGGTGGGAGCCCGTAAAAGAAGCCGGCGACGTGGTGCCCTTCCGGCGAGGAGGTGGAGACCGGACATTCCGCGGGAGATCGGGACGACGACGAGAAGACCGGAGGACACGGATCGCTCAGTATCTCTCTCTTCCCATCTTGTAGTTAGCTAGGACTAGTTAATGGCACGATCCGGGTTTATAGTGCGCGGTGGTGCCAGTTTGAAAAATTAAAGTTAAGTATCGCTTCCGCATTCCGGCGTCGGATTGACGGTCGGGGCGCCGTCGTGCACTTACACGTAGGGCGCTAGCGCTCTTGCGCTCAAAGCGCTAGCACCCAAAGCGCTGATGATTTTTCCCACACATCCTTTGGATGCCCTTTCCCCTTTTTTTATTTTATATATATGTATATATATACACACATACTCCACGACACTGTCCCTGTTAGAAAAAAATTTCTAACGGGGCGCTGCCCCGCACCCCGCAAGGAGGCTGCTAGCCCTCTTGACCCCCACCCGCTATCCGGGTAGCGGGACCCCCGTAAAAACTCTGCGGGCCCCCCGATATATCCAAAAACCCCTTTCAAAACACAACACGCATACACTGCACATTGAGTTCGCATGACCTGTTTGACCCGTTAATCGGAGGTTCTCTCGCTCCAAAGACGAGGGGTAATTAACGACAGCTTAGTCCACGGCTGCCGGAGATTTGGATCCCCGTAATCAATAAACCCCAGCCTACCCTAGGCAGGAGGAATCTGTAATGCGCCTGACAAGCGCGCGCGTATTCCCATCTCAATGGGGTGACGAAAAACACCCTACAAGAAATACCGATTTCGGAGTCGATAGCAGAAACGTGAACAAGACAGGCACTAGAATCCCATGTCCAGCCAAGCATGCGGGTTTAGCGCAAGTGGCAGCGTGTGTGAGAATTATTTAAAATGGTTTGTTTTAAAAAGTGTCTGACGTGAGAAAAATCACACAAAAAATGCACAATCAATCCTAGAACTAAGGTCACCTAGGTCAAGTCACTAGACCTCTCCTAGACTTCCAAAGAACAAGTCGCAGGATCAATCCTCTACCACTTCTTTATTACTCTTGTATCCAGGTAAGTGTCAGATAAATGGAAGGTATCCGCTATACGAATCACCGAAAATAGCGGGCCTAATTAAGTAACCACTTGTCTTAGTCACGCTTGCCTAGACACTACAAAAGAAATGCGGATAAGCGATAGATTACCCACGACCTTCCTCTGTCCTATTTGAGCGTGACGGTCCTTAGAGTCTTGGTCTAAATATTTTTTTAATTAAATAGGGTGATGCGGATACTCGTTTAGTGATTTGTGGGGCCTAGGAAGGGTGATGAAATCTCCACCTAATTTGAATTTGGTCTTTGCCCCTTAATGTCGGTATTAAAATATGCAAAAACAAACCAATTACAAAACACGCAAAAAGAATTTTGAGTGGCGATATTTTGCAAAGAATCCTGCAGAAAAATATATTATTGGATTTTCTAGAAGAGAGAGAAAGAGATAGAAAAGTTACCAGAGAAGTTTGGAACCCTAAAGCCCTTACTCCGCCATGGTTCCGCCGCCATAATGGTCTTCTTGCCGCGCTTCCGCCGCGTAGTTAAGAGCTCGTTTGAAAATTTTTGCTTCGGTGGTTTCCCTTGCTCCTCTTGGTCTTGATAAATGTCTCTAAATCTTTATCTTCTCGCTACAGTGACTTCAGATATCCTCGCAAAAATCGCGCACTAATCGTTAAATATGCAAAATGCGGTTTTGTTTTATATTTATGATATTGATCGAATAAGAATTCAACAAGAATAGTAAGAACAAAATATTACGCATGTATTCCCAGCAACGACGTTATTTGATTGATTTCTATATGTAAGTGTGTAGTAAGTAACCGCAATTAATAACGGTGTCGCTTGTAGCTAACCGAGATGAGTACGGGTCATCCTCAGGGATAAGTTGAATATTTTAATGTTTGTTTAGACGTGTTGATTAGAAAAGAGGAAGAATAGAGAATAATGAAGAATAGTTATAGATTCTAGATCTATATTAAACACGGATGTAGAATATAAATCTAGTTTAAATACGGATGTAGATTTTATATCAAAAGAGGGCTTGTAGGGTTCGTTAGGATTTAGTATTCATGAATGACTAATAAAGATGACTCTTTTTTTTATCTTTTGATAGATTTAAAACTAGATAGATGGTGATGAATGAGAATTAGGGTTCTTGAAAGAAACTAGGGTTTCCCCACTATTGACCTTTGTCCTTTCATTGATCTCTATTCATGTCTAGCCCTTAACAAAATAATTGTTAATCTGATCTCAAATCGCGGTTAAAACTAGCAATAAATTGGTAGCGCGCCCGATAAGGATATTAACGATTTTTTTGGTAAAATTTATAAACTTCATAAGACGTAAAAGAAGTTAAAATATTTTCTCATCTATTATTCTACCATAATCCTGCGAATCCTATCAAACGGAGAATTACTCGCGCATGATGAAGATAGAAGAAGAAAAACGGATATAGATCATAATGTAAAACATTAAATACCAACTAATTAAACTAATGATCTAATTTTATTAATTAACTTCACAATTACAAAACCTTCGAGTTTAGATTACAAGAGAAAGAAGAAGTTGCTCTCGATCCTTGTCTCGTAGGAAGTAGATATTCCGTCAAATCTCACGTCGCCTTATCACGTCGAATCGCAGACCTGTCTTGGATCATTTGTTCTTTGACGGTGATTTGCTTCGTGTAAAAGGTTGATGATTTCTAGGTTTAGCCCTCGGTCCTTTATATAATCTCAAAACCAGAAACTATAGATCCCAGAAATTAAGGTTTGTTGTTGCAAATCTAACCTGAAAATCCCAAACCCTAATTCCCTAAATCCACCGTGGATCCGCCGCAATATGGAGCTTTTGGCCGTGAAAGGAGGTCTTTGGTGGAATCTTGGTTTCAGAATTCTGGGGCTGCTTCATTGTGATACATGGAGATTTATTTGATATTTGGAATCTTCATATATTTTCTGAGTCTCTTCCAGTATTGATTCTTGGATTTTATTTAACTTTATCAGCAGATTTTGATTCCCGACATCTCGATATTTCGATCTTCTGAGCTGAGCTAAACCTTGCACAATATCTTAATGAATAATATTAATAATATTTGGTATTTTTGAGATATTATCATAACCATTTTATATGATATTATATTTTAAGAATATTGATTAAGGATATTTGATATAATATGCATATTTAAATTATCAAAATATTATGTAAATATTATATGCATATATTTTCCTTCATAATGTTAATTATAATATATAAACATATGGTAAATAGTATTTTTGTAGATAAACCCAAATATGTTTTATATTTATAATAAACACCTTTAGATATTTACGAAAGGTAAGGAAAATGTCATATTAAAAGTGCAGTTTTATCGACTGAACAAAATGCTTATTAGTTCAAACCTATAACTTTTTCCAATATCTCAAATGCTTTTCAGTTCAATATGTATCACCATAAACACTCTATGTACTCGATTCTTTATTTGTTATTAGAAATTGACAAATTAAACAAAACATGTAAGTTGTAGGTTACATTAACTAATCTAAATGAGAGGATTTATAATATACAAGATAACTAATTTTTCTAAGCTTCTATTATCAAAATTTTTCATTCTAAATGATTATAAGATTTTTGCATGTTGAGAGGTACTCCAAAATCGATAGCTTGTATGGCTTCAAGATTAACCTCCTCTCCTTAATATCAAGAAGATAAATGCTGAGAAATGGGCAACGCGATATTTTAGATCTTGTGTCCTTCTAAAACAACCGTACCACTCCTTTAATTGAGGAAATAGTGCTAATTTATTTCAAGTTTTTTCCTTCCCAAAACGACTAATTTTGAGAATAGGCTATGGCCTCTGCAGAGAAATGGAAAAAGAAAGGAAAAGGAAGACGGAAGAAGATATCATTAATTTGTACCAATCTTGTCTCATCGTGGCAAATTAACCATACCCCAATCCGAAGTTAGGGGAGTGGGCACAGTTCATAAGACCACCGTAATCCGTTTATTAAGCGAATTGGGTTCATATCAACCATTTTGACATGTGTTTACCTAAATTTGACCCGTCCATAGTAACATAATTCGCGAATTATTCGGCGAATTCGTGAATAATTCGCGAATTATGTGACCGCCGATTAAATCTGCGAATTATTCGTCATCACCGAACGCGCCGAATTATTGCCGAATTATTCGCGAATAATTCCCGAATTATTCAAAAAAAAACAACGAATTATTCAAAAAACAACAAATAATTCACGAAATCAAAATTTAGCGTCTCATATATTAATTTTATATTAATTGTTTACTCGAAATCCTTCCTGAACATTTCCCAAACACGTACCGAATCTTTCCCGAATACTTGCCGATTTTTTCCGAATAGTTCACCGAATCCGAATTTTCGACATCGCCGAATTATTGCCGAATCACGAATTTGTGACTATGTACCCGTCCCCTTTATCTTTATCAAGAGGGTATGATATGCTTTTAATGCTGTTAAGCAATGGAGGTGTTTGGTATTTAGAAAGTATGTAGAAAAGAAAATTAGAAAGTGAGAGTACTTTATTTGTTTGGAATAGAAAGAAAAATGAAGAAATTACTTTCTTACTTTCTTGCCATCTATGATTTTTTTGGCACGTACATTTTCTTGGCCAAAGCTTGGAAAATGAATATTTATTATTATTATTTTATTTATTTTATTCTTTTTTTTTTACACATTTTTACTTTCTACTATTTCAATCAAAAAATATAATCTCACTTTACACCGCCACATGACCTTCTTTCCTATTTTCTTTTATAGCAGTAACAAACAAACAATAATTAATACTTTCCTATCATTTTCTTTCTTTCCATCTATCTTTTCTTTTGGCTTTCTTTCGGGTCAAACATGCCCTGTTGTTGAATGTGCCATAACAGTTAAGAATGTCAGGTATCATTGCATAATTTTTGATTGATTAATGCTTTGTAGAACTGTTCCTTTTTAACATAAAATGATCCAGAGTTGGTATGAAAAGATCTTTAAATAAATGGGGTTACTTCATCCTGTCAGTAATCTGTTGGAACTCTCAGCTCACGAGTGTATCAAAATTTTCCAAATTAATGCAGTTTTATTTTATTTTGCTTCGAAATTTTACATCAGAAAGAGATCCTCGATCGAGGCCTGTTGGCATTAGACATGGCATTTTAGAAGCATTCCTCGGATTCAGTTTAAAAATCTGTGCTTCTCTTATTTTCTCTTTCATTGTTTTTTAGCGAGTATTTGTTTTCTTCATCTGAATATGGTATTTTAGTTTATGTTATATCGATATTGACAAAGACATTATTTTCTTACCATTTGATGTTTTTGAGTGCAGACGGAGAGAATCAAACTTACCGGTAAAGAAATTGTGGTTGGTGCTCTCAATTTACCCCGATATTCCATTATGCTAGTAAGGCCCCTCTTGCAGCCATGAGGAAGCACTAAGTCCAAAATCAAAAAAAGTCATATTATTAAGTGAAAGGGAAATTTGCTTCCCAACCCAATTTGAAAAGATGACCTTTTTCTTAAACCAACGAGTTTTTTAAATCCTGAAAAAACCAAAAAATATACTTTAACATTACTTTAAACCCAAACACTGATTTGTATGCGTATTTGTATATGCATTGCCTATACCACCCTTTTAATATTATTAAAAATGAGATTTTTTGGATAACCTAAGTTATAAAAACATGAGATTTCTTATTATGTATTTATAGTTTTTCATGGCTTTTTTATTTTCATCTTGTTAACATTGCTTGTCCTAATTTTTTTCGAACCCATCTTTTTCATTGTTGTTTGCCCTTTTTATTGTTACTTGCCTAGTCTCCAACATTTTTATCATCCTCTCTTTATTAGTGATTGCCTTAGTTTCAACCATCGAATGGATATATTGGAAACAAGAGAGGATATTGGCATGCTTGGAAATGGAGACAAGAAAATATGAAGAATTGAATCAGAGATCAAGCTTTAAAAGAGGAGATGCAAAAATCCAAAACGGAGATGTAGTTGGTGGAGGAATTGGTTTTGAGGTGAATAATTTGAAAACGGAGATGTAGATTTGGCAGAAGAGATTGTGGAGAAAAAATAAGCAATTTGGAGAGAAACACAGAGAAAGAAGAAGCAAACTGTCACGAGAGGATATCATATGAATAATTACTTTTAGAGAATAATCAAATGTGTCCTTGATTCAAAAGAATATGGGTAAACATGGAATTTTTGCAAAAATATTCTAAACATAATACACAAAAGCTATTTTGGGCAAGAAATATCTGTATTTTGTAAGTATTGGGTTTTTTCATAGTTTTGGAAACCCGTGGATTTAAAAATAAGTCATCTCTCCAAACTAGGCTCGGAAACAATTTTCCCAAATTTAAAAGATTAATTGTTTTATGATTTGTAGACTATAATATCTCATATTTATGAATTTCATATGTAAAATATATAAATATGTAACTTGCAAATATTTCAACATTTTTCATCAGTTTTTCTAACTATAGCATACGAAAATCGCGAAATTCTAAATAATCTCAAAATTTTCTTTTTCTTTCAGATTTTCAATATTTTACCTGTATATAGCCTACGAGAATCACCAAATTTATAAAAGTCATAAAATTTTATGTTTTCTTCAAAATTTTAACATTTTGCTTGTAAAACACACAAATACAAGAAAATTTTAAAAATCTCAAATTTCTGTTTTTTCAATATTTTGCTAGCTACTATAATAAAAAAATTCATGAAATTTTCAAAAATAAAATATTTTTTATTTTTTCGGTTTTCCAATATTTTTTATGATATAAATAGCACAAGAAAATCGCAAAATTTTTAAAAATCTTAAAATTTTATATGTTCTTCCTTTTTGCAATATTATTCATGTAGCACATGAAAATCATGAAATTTTCAAAAAATATCAAATTTTCTGTTTTCTTTGGGTTTTTGATCTTTTGCATGCCATATAGCGCATGACAATAACGAAATTTGTAAAAATCACAAAAATATTTGCTTTCTTTAAATTTACAAGGGTGGAGATATTGCCAAACCTTTATTTGATAAATGCACACCAAAACTTATGTATAGACAAAATTTATCCTGACTATATCAGCCTTTAATTTTTGTCTTTTTATGTTGTCCTTTCTTTTGATTCCAATCCTGATCCTGTTCATGGCGTCGATGTAGTACTGCCCCGTGTCGATCGCAGGATGGTCATCATCAGCAAGATCACGAAAATCCTTACCCTGCGGGCTCGTCGGCATCGCGATTAAGTTCCTCCATCATGTTGCCTAGAACGAGATCGAGATGAGAACGTCGAGGTCCTGGTCTGGAGCTCGTACTTGATGGTGTCGATCTCGCTTCCGAACATGCCGACGATCTTGACCAGCAAATCTGCTAAGGTCGAGTAACGCTGGAGCGAGATAATTAAGTCGAAGGAGAGGTTGGAGGTTGTTGGAGAGGTTGAGTAGGCGGAGGTGGGAGAAAAAGGAGATGAGGAGCGAGGGGATGAGGCCGGTGAGGTTGGAGGAGGAAAGATCGAGAGCGACGACATAGCGGATGAAGGATCGTAGAAGAAGAAAGGGCAATGTGATACGATTTGGGGAGAGAGAATTAAAGGCTGATATACCTGGGGTTAATTTTTTCCATACACAAGTTTTGGTGTGGATTTATCAAATAAGGGTTTAGCAATATTGTCATGTCCCGCTTTCCAAAAGACGGGAGCAGAAAACGTAACAAGACCCACGACGTATTTATTCCGAGAAGATCTTTTCACGCAACAAATACGCTAAGCGTAAAGTAGGCATTATGATATTTGACAAGAATAGACAAGTGAAAAATTCAACACTTTATATATTTATATTCCCAACTTTACAAAGTTTACACTGATATAAAATCTTTTAAAAGAAAAATACAATGAAAGTGCCTAAACAGTGGTATACTGGAATGAAAAGAAATAACTGCCGAAGAACTAGCAGTCGGCCTGGGCTTCAAACTGCGAGTAGTCCTCTGAAGTCGGTTCCACCTCCTTAGTCTTTAAATAATCCGACGAACATTTTAAGAAAGAAAAAAAATGGATGGAATGCCCGTCAGCGAACTTTCGTTTGGTAAGTCCCCAAAAAGGATGAATGATGTATATAAATGAAATGGAAAGTGTAATATGATATAGTATGGATGGAATGAAGTATGAACAAGTATAATATAACAATGTTAAAGAAAACTACGTAATCATGAAAATGTAACATGAGCATAGCAAACAAGTATAGCATGACCGTTTAATGAAGGTATCATGATAATGAAGTATACTGTTAATGTGTCCTACAGAGGTCACTAAAAGGTAATCTAACTACATAAGTTTAAGTGTGAATGTTAACGTACCTCAGGAGTGTTCTCGAACCTAACATGCTGTAATTCAGGGATAAGGAACCACGGGTCCAAAAGTGACGGGACTCCAACTGTCGTTGAAGTATTTCAAACTCAAGAGTATGGCCCCAAAGGCTTGAAAACATGGACCCTCATTCATGAATTCGTGATGTACCGTTTCATCCTGGTACCATAGCAACGTTAATTGTACCGTTTCAGTCCGGTACCATAGCGACGTTATTTTTACCGTTTCAGCCCAGTACCACAGCAACATTATTTTAGTAATGGGACTCCTGAGATTACGTTGGATTCATACTTAAACTACTCTAATACCCCGCGTATCTAAATTTATAGTTAAGGTTACAAGTCTTGCCCGGATCCATTAATACATAAGAAGAGTACAAGTTCAAGAGTCAAGTTGAGTTTAAGTATTCATATCAAGTTCAAGTATTCATGTCAAGTATTTATGTCAGGACATTATGTATTCATGGTTCGGGTCAAGTGAAGTTCTGGTTCAAGTAAAGTTCAGATTTAAATCAAGTTTCAACGCGATTTGATTTCCGTGAAGTTATAAATTATATTTAGAGAGTAGGCAAGTGATAACGCTAATTGTCTCTGGCTCTCCGAGGTTCAATAGAGAACATGTCACTTAAACCCATATGCTACCTAAACATATAACTTAAACCAGTCTTTTGATTTCTACGGATTTATGTAAAATTGTCATTTTGAAAATTCTCGAGGGTTTTTAATTCGTCCTAAAGCCTCGAATATATTTTTAATAAAAATAAGTTGATTAAAATCTCAAGATTTTTGTATAAGAATTTGTTTTATATTTGGTGGTATTTTTGTGATAAGACATAGTTTTAAAAGTTTATGGTTTTTTTTTTGAAAACTACCTCTTTTGAAAACTTGATGGTGTTTTTTGTGTAACTTTAATTTTTCATTTAAAAAATATAGTTTTTCACAATTTGTTTTCATAGAAAGAACGGATTTATGATTTGTATAATTTTTCAACGATTTAATTTGTTTTAAAAGTCGTATTTCTTTTAAAAAAATCGTATTTTATTCATTTCGAGACCGAATTCTCTGTGAGGAGTTATGCATCTCGCTCTACTATCCCAAAGACGTGCGATAATCCGCACTATCCATAAACGAGTACTCCTAACGAGGGTTATAGATGCGTAATTGCAAAAGAAAATTTTTTCTATTAAAAGTTCTATGTTTCAATGCTTGAGGTATTTTATTGAAATACGATTCTAAAAAATAATGCTATAATTATATTATCGTGCTCTGATTCCAATGTATGCGTGAGTGGGGTAGGTCATTATCCCGTGCATGTTCAAAATTAACATAACATATAGTCTAGCATTGATAGGAGAAAAGGTTATTGTATTTATGTGGTAACTTGTATATGTTAACTAATATGATTTTCTTAACAAGTACAAAAATTCGTCTAAAACACACCTAGCAACTTGTATGTTAATAGAGAAAGCATAGGGTGCGATTTTTTTTATTTTTATAGATTAGTAATTTTATTTTATTAAGAGAAATACTTGTAGATTAAATTTTGTTTGATGAGACGATGAGAGTGAAAGGGAAGAGAAAAATCGAAATGGGACTTACGGATTACACAATCCAGATTAGATTGTAGTAAAGAAAGGGTAAACTTCGGTTGGAAGAACCGATACGGCGCGAGACAAACGAACTTGAGAACTCCGTCGCAAGGAACGAGCTTGAAGGTTTGAGTTGGCTTGGAACTTGGTCTTGAGAATAACGTAAAGATTATGGCTTTTGGAGGGTACTTAGCCTCTTGAGGGAATAATTTGGAGGGGAAATTTCAGAATGTGATGAAGAGGAGGATGAGATTGAGATTGCCCAGTTTATATAGGGGAAGGAATGGAAGTATATGAATTAAAAAGAATTGAATTGTATTAAAAATGGGGTTAACGGGATAGATGAAAGAAAGGGTTGTAGGTTTTCTGGATAAATACATAAGTTTTAGTATATTAAAAGGAGTTGTGAGGAGGCGAAGGGACACATGTGCAAAAGATGGACCCAAATGGGCAGGGTGGGGCCACCGATATCGGCCAATGCTCAGCCAGGTTGGAGAGTCTGGGGTCGGGTCTTAGGTGGTTGGCTCGGGTCACTTCGGTTGGTCCATTTTCATACATCTTTTTTTCTGAAATTTTTTGTAACTCCGTGCGATACTTGTGCAAGCTTTTGGGCTTTTAAAACATCGTAAAAATAAATAATAAAAATATTGTTTTTGTTGGAATTCGAACACATAGGTTATGGAACAGCAGCAGGGAGTCTTAACTAGTAAGTTATAAGAAGTTTCTTATACATACATTATCAATAATAAGTTATAACTCGAAACCAAAACATAAATACACTATTTTATTAATATTGAATCAATAAAAGTGTAGAGGAATGTTAGGGTCGTTACAAATATCGCTACCCAATTTCTAATATTTTGTACGTTACCACACCAAAATTGCGTAATTTTCAAAAATCTCAATATCCTTTTTCAATATTTTGCATGATATATAACCACATGGAAATCATAAAATTTTCAAAAACATAAAAAAAATTCAGTATTTTTGATTTTTCAATATTTTTCATGTTATAGCACATGAAATTTACGGAAATTTCAAAAATATCAAAATTTCTATGCTCTTCGGTTTTTCAATATCTTGCTTACTATAAGCATATGAAAATCCCGATATTTTCAAAAATCATGAATTTTTGGGTTTTTGTAAAACTTTCAATATCTTGTATACTCACATGAAAATTGTGAAATATTTTAAAGTCAAAATTTTCCGTTTTCTTGACATTTTTAATATTTTGCATGTTACAGTATTTGGAAATCTCAAAATTTTAAAAAATCCAACTATATTTATGTTTTATTCTATTTATTAATATTTTGCTTACTATATAGTACACAAAGATCATAAATTTTTTAAACATATCTAAAATTGCCGTTTTATCTTCTTTCTATAATTTTCATTACAAATTCTTTTTTTTTTGTTTTCTTTGGTTATACAATTTTTCTATGGCTCATGAAAAAAAATAAAAAATTTAAATTTTCTTTTCTTTCGGTTTTTCACTATAGCACACGAAAATCACGAAATATTTAAAAATCTTAATTTTTTTTGTTTTCTTCCAAATTTTCAACGTTATGCTTGTTATAATGCATGAATATGGAAAAAAAAAATTTAAAACTAAAAAATTTCTATAATTTTGTTTTTCCAATATTTTGCTTGCTATATAGACTTCACCACATGAAATTTTCAAAAATAAAATATTTTTTTAATTTTCTTTAGGTTTTCAAAAGTTTTTATGATATATCTCACACGAAAATTGGAAATTTTTTAAGTTTTTGAAAATTTTATGTTTTATTCCTTTCTTGCAAAGATTATCCATGCTATATATAGCACACGCAAATAATGAAATTTTCAATTTTCTTTGGAATTTTTAATATTTTGCATGCTATATTAGCACAAGACAACCGTGAAATTTATAAAAATCTCATACTAGTTTTTTTCTTCAAATTTATATTATTTTGCACACTACCGCACTAAAGTTGCGTAATCTTCAAAAATATCAAACTCTATTATATAATATTTTGTTTGCTATATATAGTATATGGAATTCACAAAATTTTCAAATATATCAAAAAATTTCAGTATATTGTCGTTTTTTCAATATTTTGCATGTGAAGTATGGAATTTTCAAAATCTCAAAATTTTATGTGTTCTTCGGTTTTTCAATATTTTGCTCGATATATTGCACATGAAGATCGCTAAAATTTTCATAAATCTAAAAAATCTCCGTTTCCTTCAAATTTTCAATATCTTTCTAGCACATAAAAATCATGAATTATTTAAAATCTCAAAAAAAATCCATTTTCTTCACATTTAAAATATTTTGTATGCTACAACACTCGAAAATCGTGAAATTTTATAAATATCTTATTATTTTTTATTTTATTCAGCTTTTCAATATTTTGTTTATTATAACACACATACGTCACTGTTTTGAAATATATCAAAATGTTCTATTTTCTTTCGTTGTCTTATATTTTATGTCTATATAGCACACGAAAATCGTTAAATTGTAAAAACTCTATTTTTTTAATCTTCGGTTTTATTTTTTTTGTATCATATAGCACACACACTACTACAAATAGGGGTTGCCCCTACGGATTTATCCGTAGGAGCAAACCACTGCCCCTACGGATATATCCGTAGGGGCAATAAAATACCCTGTAGGTGCAAACGCCGTAGGTGCAAGTCTTAACCTTGAACATGTCCCTACGGTCAAAAGCTTGCCCCTACGGAGTAATGTGTAGGTCCAATTGTCCCTACGGATTAGGCTGTAGGGATAAAAAATTTATTTAATTTATTTGTTTATAAAATAAATTAGTTGTCCCTACGGACTTATCCGTAGGGCCAAATAGTTGCCTCTACGGATAAGTGCGTAAGTCTGGATGTGTAGGGACAAAATATTAGGTATCCTGATATTTTGTCCCTACGGATACCTGTGTAGGGGCATTTGTTTGCCTCTACGGATATATTCGTAGGGACAAGTGTAACCCCTAATACTGAGATCGTAGGGGCAAAATATTTGGTTCCTGATATTTCGCCCCTACGGATAAATCTGTAGGGGCAATGTTGGGCCCTACGGATTAAGCCGTAGGGGCAATGTTGGGCCCTACGGATTAATCCATAGGTACATATTATCAGTTTTTTTAAAAAAGGGCTGCCTATTTTTTTCTCGCCCTGTGCACAATAATATATACATCATATATAAAATTAATCAGCACACAGAACATATATCGCAGTATTCATAATCACATCTCACGCATAATATACAAAAGAAATCAACAAGCAGAATATGATATCAATATAAACACACAAACACCACCAATATCAATATCGTCCAAAATATAGTACAATATGTATCATATAAATAAATACATGTTTAAAATATAAGAATTAAAAAGCCACCCTAGCTCGGTCCAGCTCCACCTCCGATAAACGCCATAATCTGGCGCGCATGCTCCTTGGATATACCCTGAGTCAATAAATCATGCAATGCAGAGTGTGCGGGAGTCTGAGCGGGCTGTGGAGCTGTAGGAGTGGTCTGCGCAACCGCCGCCGAGGTAGTGGCTTGCGGAGCCGCGGCTGCGGGAGTCTGAGCGGGCAGTGGAGCTATAGGAGCTGTCTGTGGAACCGCAGCTGATGTAGTGGCTTGCGGAGCCGTAGCCGAAGGAGATGCATGTGGAGGCTCGGCCGATGTACCCTGTCGCGTCTGGACCTACGTGTGTAATAAACGAGTAAGAACTGTGTATTAGTCGAGTTCGTATCATTATCAAGTTATTTCGAAACCCCAATCTATGTATACTTAGGGACTTAGGCCTCGTTTGGATATCTAGTTTGGAAAACCGTAGTTTATTTTAATTAGATATGTATGTATGATTAATCAAAGCTAAGTCTACAACCAAATAAGCTCAGGCTACGTACTAATATTGGATATGTTGCTATCTATAATATGACATAATATTTTACTATTAAGTAGTATACATACCAACATCTCCTTCAACTCCTGAACGGTGGCCTTCAAGCTCTCCAGTTCTTGCTGGAAACGTCGCTCACTGGAGACGGAGGAAGTAACCGCCGGAGTGGAGTCCAATCTCATATGGGCCCTGTTAGGGCCCAGTCCCCGGCCTCTCTCCCAACCTCCGTGGTGCCCTCCGTGTGCGGCGTCCTGGACTGGGGTCAGCAGCATCGGATCGTTCTGTCCAGTAAAATCGATCCCCCATGCCTCAGCCTGCTCAACTACCCGCTCCTACACCCACATTAACCAGTAAAATATAAGTATATCATTTAAATTTGAACCTTTCAAAACTAAAATTTCAAATAGGGGTTGAATAAATATTAGCACTTACGCAATACTCTTGGGTAGCGACGTCGGGGTATCGAAGCTCGTCCGTGGCGGGATCTGTCGAGGTGCCGTGGACGACAAGATATGCGGACAGCACGCTCGGTGTACCACCTTGCGCCAGGGTCTGAGCTCTCTACAATATTAGAAAATAACTCTTAATATTAGATATATTAGAAAATAACTCTTAATATTACATTATATCACAAAGGCCGGTCTATTGTAATTTATCGATAACTCCATGGCACGAGTAATATTCCACGAGCCACCTATATAAGTGGGGCGACCCCTCTTCGCTGACTTCCTATTCTCTTTATTTTGATCGGCCTGTTTCTGCACAACACATTCACATTTAGTTTTCTAATTAAGCAAAAAAAAAAATTATATACTAAATAATGATTTACATTTAAAATATATATCTGTTTGCGATGAGAGTCGAAATATTCGCACAATAGAGGCCATGTATCTACGTCGACTCTCGCAAAGGCCGGAGTAGATAGGAGGGCCGCTCTCTCTGCCTCGGGGGTCGCCATCCACAGGGAATAGCAGTCGGTCTTCAGCTCATTCCTGTTGTATCGGACCTTCGTCTGCATGTTCTTCATTGGGCCATTGTACAGAGCGTGAAGATCGAGCACCCTCCCAGGGTGATCAGGGTCGGGTACAGGCTGAAAATCGTAATCCAACTGAAAATACAAAAAAAAAAATTGTTATTAGATTGCAAGTGTTAATAATAAATATATTGGATAAATCAAATGAAAATATATATTAATACCCGAGCCTGATCCCAGATAGGGCGAATGAGCGCCGGTGCTGGTCGCCCCACTCAACGTGAAGTGGATAGTTCTTCACGAGCCGGCTCTCATCTCCCATATACCGGCCGAACCTCTCGACATGATCGCCGGTATAGCGATAATCAGGGGTAAAAAAGAGGGGGAATGCTGCCTCCCCCTAGCTCAGTCGGGCCTCAGCCTGTGGGACTGATTCGGGCCTCGAGTCCCCCTCTGGGGATGGGGAGGCCCTGCGTCTGTAAGAAATATCAAGACAATCAATATTAAGACAAAGTTGTATTAAGAAATCAAGGTTTAAATAAAATTGAAGTGTGATATATACCTCCGGTGACTAAAGCACGAGCCTGGGCTCGGGCAGCAGCACGAGCGGGACGATAGTTCCTCCGGTGAGGAACAGCCGGTGACCCGGATGCAGACGCATCCTCTCCAACTAGAAAATAAACATTGACGCTAAATTTCTATGAAGTTCATATTT
Source organism: Agapanthus africanus (assembly GCA_030015575.1). NCBI lineage: Eukaryota > Viridiplantae > Streptophyta > Magnoliopsida > Asparagales > Amaryllidaceae > Agapanthus > Agapanthus africanus. The sequence continues at coordinate 125,382,857 of JASDDO010000028.1, forward strand.
ATTCTTTAGAGGATATGTAAAATTAATAAATATTTTATATTTATTCATACTAACCTACAGACTGAGCGGAGGGTACGGAAATAGCGGGAGTGGCCCCTGCGTCAGATGTGGACGCACCACCTATAATTAGACAATTAAAAATAGATTATATAAGTAATTGAAAAAAGAATGTGTAGATCAATAATATAACATTCTAAATCAATATGCATGCACTATAAGATATATAAACATACCCGCAAGTGCGGTGGTGGCCTCTGCCCGAGATGTGGAGGCACCACCTACAGCTAGACAATAAAAAAAATGATTATCTAAGTAAGAGCAAAAGGAATGTGTGTATATTTATGATATAGCATTCTAAATCAATATACATGCACTATATGATATATAAACATATCTGGAGGTGCGGGAGTGGCTTCTGTCCCTGATGTGGACGCATCACCAACAGCTAGACAATCAAACATTGACAATATAAGTAATTTTGATATGAACATGCATGTATATCTATAATATTATATTCAAAATGGATATGCGTGCAATATACCTGGAGGTATGGCAAAGTCCACACGGAAGGAGGCATCTGAAGGGGTCTCTGATCGGGGTGCAAGACTGGCCCTCTGAAGCTCTCTACGCAGCTCTCCGGGCGGCAGAACCGCTCTGCCTCTGCCTCTGCCGGTGCCACGGCTGGAGCTCCTGCCGCCCTTCGCTGCTCCCGTCATCGTCATCAAATCTAGATAAACGGTTCTTGGACGCATTAGACAATTATTACAAGTATTGACTATATATGTATAGATCGTAAAATGTGAAGTAATAATATAACATTACTGATAACTTTTTTCGTTTCGTGGGCGCATTAGACATATCTACTTGGATTTTATCATCGATATCATTTCTAACCCACGTAACTTCATGATCAGCCGAAGACAACCCGTCTCTCGAAACAGACGGTCGGAGCACTCTAAGCCTTCTCTCTTCTTCATCCTCATCGCTGTCCTCGAATTCTGGGACATCGTAGACATCCCTCGGTTTCCAACGGCATACAACACTCCATCCCGGATACTTCAAACACTGTGAGTAGTATACTTGGAACGCTTGGTTCAGAAAGATAAACGGATCTTCCTGACCGTAAAATCGAAGTGTGTTCACACTGGTCAATCCATATTCATCTTTCCAAATCCCAAGATTGCTTCTCCACTTATCCGTATCGGTTCGCGTATCGTACCAAGTATACTGGAATATATAAAAGGGTTCTGATCGTCCGGGATAGTGGATGCCGAGTATACAATTTAAGTATCCATAATAAATCACACCGTCCGATCTTACCGTCGCAATCCTACTAGTCTGAATGGTTCTAGATGTTTATATATCCTTAACTTCGAATTTGTATCCAAGGACACCGAATCCTTTATAATATGCAACATCCATACTAAGAAATTGAGCTAAACATCTTGAATCACTCTCAAATGATGCAGACAAGTTCGTATCGTCTATCTTGACAGGTATATCAGGTTTCTTATCATAATCTTTCGGTTTATACCCGACCTCTTCGCATGTTGGACACTCTTTCAAATCTGAATTCTCTTTCCGGTACAACACGCAATTTTTAGGACATGCTTGAATCTTCTCACACTTCAGACCCAAATCAGACATCATCTTCTGGGCTCCGTTCCAGCTGTCGGGCACGTTATTTCCCGGGGGCATAGAATCTTTCAAGAACGAAAGAAGCATTGTGAATGACTTGTTGCTCCATCCATTTAGGCACTTAATCTGGAAAAGTTGGACGAAGCATGAGAGGGTGGAATACTTTGCATTCTCATAAATTGGTTTTCTAGCATCATTCATGAAATTTTCATATTTATCCGCACGCGGTCCTTGACCGGAAGGAGTGTCATCTTCGGTACGAATAGATTCATCTAGGGCAGCCTCTACTATATCCTCTATTTCTTCTGATGGAAATAAATTACCGTCTTCTTCTTCTGCCGCATTACCGTCTTCTCCTTCTTCTCCTGCCGCATTATCTTGTTCTCCTTCTTCTTCTGCCGCATTACTGCGCTCTTCTCCTTCCCCGTGATATTTCCAAGTTGTATAAAGTCTAGCAAAACCATATTTTACGATATGAAGCTCTGCCAATTCTACCTTCTGCCAATACTTATTCCCACATCTATCGCACGGGCAGAGAATCTTCTCTATCACGATCTTATTATGTGCGCGTGCAAATTCAATAAAAGCAGCAACTCATGCGACAAACTTAGGTTGCATACGTTGTTTCCAATCCACATACATCCAGTCCTTAACTCTGACGTACTCACGGGCCATGTTAGACTGCATAACATATAAATTGCAGGTTATGGTGACTATATTGAGAAATCTAAGAACGGGATGGTTACTGACAAAGGAGAAAATCCGTGTATATGCTTTGTGTGTGCGTTTATCGTTGAAAAGAATAAATTATCGATAATCAAAGTTAGATTTGAGGATACTCATGTATCACAGACTACGCTCTTGGTATTGCTTTGTTTTTCTCCTATCAGCGAGAGGAGGCGAATAGAGGTCAGACAGGTAGAGTCCAACAGGGCAGTTAGTTTATGCATAAGTGAAAGGAGGGGTTCAATATCGGGAACTAGAGTCCAACTCCCAAATGTCGTCTCGACGGTTGTTAGTATCGAGCAATACCGTCCGATATTTAACAACTTTCGTATAGTTCTATATCACAACGAACATCGAACGTATGTTAACCGATAGACGGGGACTAAGCGGCGCTTTGAGTTTCATATATGAGTATCGATGAGAATATGAAAGTTTCATATTATCATTGAGTATCATATATTGGTTTTAACATGAACATCTTGAATCACTCTCTAATGATGCGTTTGTTGTGTATTCTTGTAGTATATGTGTGTTTCGGCTGTCGGGGGTAAGGCTTCTATCCCATTAAGAATGTATAGAGCGAACACCCATTCGCTTGTGCTTTCAATCGTTTCGAGTAAATTTCGGCAGCACCTCCCCGCTGTTCTCCGAGTACACTGTAATAGAATAGATAATCATTTCAAAACTGTGAAACAACGTTGAAATGAACATCTAATCTATCTTTGTATACGGAGAACCGGCGGAAAGGTACCGACGAAATATCTCGAAACGGATGAAAACACAAGTGAATGAAGGTGTTTGCTTTATACATTCCTAACTTGTCTACACGGGACAAATCTATTGGTTATCATACGATTGAATCTTCTCGTCATATAGACTATACGACGGTTGTTAGTATCGAGCTATACCGTCCGATATTTAACAACCTTCGTATAGTTCTATGTCACGACGAATATCGAACGTATGTTAACCGATAGACGGGGACTAAGTGGCGCTTTGAATTTCATATATGAGTATCGATGAGAATATGAAGGTTTCATATTATCATCGAGTATCATATATTGGTTTTAACATGAACATCTTGAATCACTCTCTAATGATGCGTTTGTTGTGTACTTTTGTTGTATGTGTGTGTTTCAGCTGTCGGGGGTAAGGCTTCTATCCCATTAAGAATGTATAGAGCGAACACCTATTCGCTTGTGCTTTCAACCGTTTCGAGTAAATTTCAGCAGCACCTCCCCGCTGTTCTCCGAGTACACTGTAATAGAATAGATAATCATTTCAAAGCTATGAAACAACGTTGAAATGAACATCTAATCTATCTTTATACACGGAGAACCAGCGGAAAGGTACCGACGAAATATCTCGAAACGTATGAAAACACAAGTGAATGATGGTGTTTGCTTTATACATTCCTAACTTGTCCACACGGGACAAATCTATCGGTTATCATACGATTGAATCTTCTCGTCACATAGACTATACGACGGTTGTTAGTATCGAGCTATACCGTCCGATATTTAACAACCTTCGTATAGTTCTATATCACGACGAACATCGAACGTATGTTAACCGATAGACGGGGACTAAGTGGCGCTTTGAGTTTCATATATGAGTATCGATGAGAATATGAAGGTTTCATATTACCATCGAATATCATATATTGGTTTTAACTTGAACATCTTGAATCACTCTCTAATGATGCGTTTGTTGTGTATTCTTGTTGTATGTGTGTGTTTCGGCTGTCGGGGGTAAGGCTTCTATCGGTTATCATACGATTGAATCTTCTCGTCACATAGACTATACGACGGTTGTTAGTATCGAGCTATACCGTCCGATATTTAACAACTTTCATATAGTTCTAAACCAACGACGGTAAATAGTGAAGCATGAAACGGGTATAAAGCACTAACATGAATGTATAAAATAACATAAACAGGTAGCAGTAATGGGCATGGATCATGACAATACTCTAGGTTAATATGCAAGTCACTAAACTAACAGTATTTATCTCATTTGAAATCGATTGGTGGAATATATCCTCATATTTAGACTCCTGGACCCCACAGGCTTATGTGAGAGGCCAACCCAATATTTTTTCAAGGACCCTCCAACCCAATTTTTTTTCGTTTTATGAAACCTAAACCTACCCAAACAAGATCAGGCAGGTTTATATAGATGAAAACACCCCTAATTTATTAGACGAGTTAGGGTTGAGTCTAACCTGACTTCACCATACTTAGCTGTTAGAATGTATATGAATACGGATAATTCGAGCTAACTCCATATCCGTATTTGATTTGCATCATATACAAATAGTGATTTTCATTTTTGACGACCATCCATATCCGTATACGAAAATGATAACACCTATTCCGTTCCGTATCTGATACCAAAAATGGTAATTTTTGGCTTTATCGAGTTAAATTTTCCTAAAAATCACAACCCAACCCTAACCCTAGCCCCAGTCGAACCCCAACCCTAACCCTAACCCTAACCCCAGCCCCAGCCCCAGCCCCAGCCCCAGCCGAACCCCAACCCCAACCCTAATCCCAACCCCAACCCCAACCCCAACCGTAACCCCAGCCGAACCCCAACCCCAACCGCAACCCCAGCCCCAGCCCGAGCCCCAACCACAACCCCAACCCTAACCCTAATGCTAACCCCAACCGATGCCTAACCTTAACCTTCATCGGTACCCAAACCCTGAACCCTAGCCCTAAAATCATCAAAATTATGTTTAATTGAAGATTTACTAACCTGTAGGCGGTGGAGGAGACGACGGAGACATTCGATCGATGGTCGACAACACGCGCAATCGGCGACGAGGAAGAACGAGGGCGGTGGCGACAACGAGAACGGCGACGAGAACCGCGACGCGGCGGGAACGAGAGATTTGGGGATTTTGGGAGTTAACGCGCGCGCGAGAGGATTTTGGGAGTGAACAGCGTAGGGCATTTCTGTGCCTTTTTAATTAAATTCCCATTTAGATGCCCCTACGAATTAGTCCGTAGGTCCTTGGTTTGCGGCTCCGTAGGGGTAAACAACAAATTACGATTTAATATTTTTAAATTAAAACGTCTGGGACCGTAGGGGCACTCGTCTGGCCCTACGGATTAGTCCGTAGGGCCAAAATAAATATGCCCCTACGGATTTCATTATCCGTAGGGGCAATCCCCTATTTTAGTAGTGACAAAAATCTTAAATATTATGTTTTTTTCGGTTTTTTATTATTTTGCTTGGTTCATGAGCATGCCAATTACAATATTTTCATAATTTGCTATCTAATTCGGTTTTTCCACATTTTGGCAAAATTTCAGAAATCTCAAAAAAATTATGTTTTCTTTTATTTTCATTATTTTTCATTTTGAAAATCGTATAAATTTCAACATTTTCCAAAAAGAATTTTGTTTTCTTCCGTTGTAAATTATTTTGCAATCTATATAACATACGAAAATCATGAAATTTTCAAAAATCCCAGAATTTCTACTTTTTCTGTATTTTAATATTTTACTTGTTTATACTTTCAAAAAACTTCCGTTTATCAAGGAGACAAAAAATTATATGAAGTAAAAGATGAAAAGTTCGTTGATTAATATTAAGACCTTCATAGAACAAAGAAATTCGGTCTGAGTGACTTAGACCCATGTTGACCGGGAACCTCTGACGGGCAAGAAAATCATGAAATTTTTCTTTGGTTTTTTTCAATATTTTTCTTCTATAGCTTACGAAAAATTGTAAAATCTTCAGAAATCTCAAGATTTTTCTGTGTTTTTGGTTTTTCGATATTTTTAGCATACGAAAATCATGAAAATTTTCAGAAGTCTAAATATTTTTTGTTTTCTTCTATTTTCTAAATTTCATTTGTTGTAGCATAAGAAAATCGTAAATTTTCAAAAATCTTAAAATTTTCTTTTTTCTTCCGCTTTTCGATATTATACATGCTATAACTCGGAAATCACCAAAAGTTTAAAAAACTCAAAATTTTCGTTTCTTCAAAATTTTAATATATATGCTATATCTCATGAAAATAGCGATTTTTTTTTCAAAATTTCCTATTTTCTTTGGTTTCTATTTATTTAATTTTACAATACCTAATGAAAATCATGGAATTCTTAACTCAAAAATATTCTTTTTTTCCGATTTATAAATATTTTGCATGCTTAAAATCGTGAAAAATTTCAAATATTTTGCCGGTAAAATCTAAGTAGTGGGAGAAAAAAATAGAAAGATTATTTAATGATGGGGCCGATGAGAATTTTTCCATCATATAATATTACGTGTATGGGATAATTATTGAGTAAGAAGCCAATTAATTTTTTCATTTGTCACGCCGCGCTTTCCAAAATTCAGAATACAGGAGACAATTATGCCATCCATGCTTCTACGGTCAGGGAAACAATCCCGTCGTAGTCACACTTCGGCTTTTAAGATTACATGGTAATCAATAAACACAGCGCAGAAATAAAGGAAACACATCCCTGATTTATTACATCAAATTTCATTGTTCACAGTTTACAATAGTTCGAAAGAAAAGAAAACTACTAACCAAATACGAGTACAAGGTTGATTTATGGAAAGCGATAAAAGTACTGATGGTACGACTGTCCAGATCTCTGTGAGTTCGAAGGGTAGGTCTGACTCCTGAACTGGGTCATCTCCAAGCCCTGAGCATACATACTCAGGTCGTCAGGGTGACGTAATAGCAATATTATGATAATAATAATGAGGCAAGGAATAAAAGTAATAACGTTGGAGACAATAAATGCAGGTAATCGATATGTCAATAATCAATACAATGTATGACCCGTGTTCTTACTGGTCTCTAAGTCAATTTTGAAATCGAGTTTACGAAAATGAGTGATCATGTTTAACGAGAGTCTCGTGCGTACCCGAGACTACGGCCCACTGTTGTCCGAGACATAACCCTGTCAGCTGGACCGCTAACTCCAAACCTAATATATATAAGAGTCACCGTTCGAATGATCATCATCTAAATCACTAACCTCGCTAAATACAAGTTTCTTTCCACTTCGATTTCCTCTTTTCCCCAAGGTTTCACTATCTATAAGTATGGGCTAGTTGTGTACAGGCACGCACCAATAACACAGCTTTATTAGCTATTTACTGTGCTGTTCACTATCACGAATCGTTCACCCTTTTTTTTTTGGCGTACTCGACACAACTAAACCGATTCCATTCACGTTCGATAATGCATTATACACTGAGAATTAATAAGGACACTCACTATCGCTAAAGGTATCGCAGTCAGGTAAATATGTGAAATATGCCGCTAAATCAATCATTTGCAATACAAGTCATTACGCGTCTTAGGAACTTAGAAAAATCACGTTAAATCGCACTATCATAATTAAGTAAAATGATACAAAAGGGATAGAAATTAAACTCAATTACCAACCCAACAAAATTTGTTTCAAGTCAAACAGATTTCGGGTTTGCGAATTACGGCCCTTTCTTTTCAAGTGCCTCTGCTGGAAATTCAGTTCCTGAACTGAAAGTCCGTTTCGTAACACTGTTTTCACCCTATTGGGATCATATTTAGGCGACGCTACAGTTAGGTAAAATTTAGGTCTATAAACTAGGTTTCCAACGCACTATACAGATCGACAGTGTCCATTGTGTTCTGGGAGATATGGGTTGTTTAAGGTCAAGGTTTACGCTCTGTCCCTGCTTGGGGCTGCAGTATGTATCGATAAGTTAAAATATAACTAAAATAGAAAACGACGGTAAAAACGAATGGAACCACCAAAATTAGATAAATAACAGAATATCCTTCGCAACGGTATAGGGTTCCGCATAGAACCATTTCCAAACATAGTTGTAAAAGCGCTCTAAACTAGGCATTGACAACAGTGCTGCTCTGGACTGCAGTCCAGAGCCACACTTCCAAATAGTTTTCGTTGTCGTTTTTAACCAGGAACGGAATATGAATTATAGAGGGATCTAGTGTGTTGAGTCATATTCGATATGAGCCTTCGAATACACCGTTCTAGTATGTATCCAAATAACTATGATTTTTACAAGTTAGGTGTACGGAAAATTCCAGATTTAGTGAGACTAATTAGGAGTGATATTTCACGGTGTTAGGGTCCGTATTATCATTGTAACCTTTTACATGTCATTCAACATCACTAAAGCAAACTTGTAGACCTTTGTTCCACCATATTCAATTTGGTTTTCGTATCGAGTACTTAGCCGGTGTATGCTAGTAGCGAGCGAACCCGGTTAATTCATGAAAACCTTAAATGATATATATACGATCAATAAATCCAAGGTGGGTTCGATCCAATACGACTAAGCATGATGACTCAAGGTACATGTTTCGATTAAACTTAACGCTATAACGGTATCGATATATTCATGCGCGATAACACCCACACATATGTACCTAAAATTATTTAACAATATGATATAATTTATACAAGCTTTACTAGCATGATTTGTGAGGGAAGAGGGTTTCCACTTACCTTAAGTCGAATTGGCGCTCATGGCAGTGACAGTGGCACCGTACGGATACGGCCACAACAAGGCTTGGCTATGATACGGCGCGATACAGGAGTAGGCATGGCATGTCATGGAAGCAGGCACAGGGTGGCATGGTGCTGGTGTGGAGGTGGGTACTGTCGTGGTGTGGTGTAGGAATGTAAGTGGGTACAAGGTGGCATGGGAGTTCAGGAAGTGGGCACGGGAGCTGGGCACAAGGTGACACGGTGGTTCAGGAAGTAGGCACGGGAGCTGGGTACGAGGTGGCACGGGAGTGTGCAGGAGGACGTCGGAGCTGCAGTAGGGGTCTCTGGCAGTGGAGGTTAACTAGGAGGGCAGCGATGTGATGGTAAGGTGCTCGGCTCGTCGGCGGTCGAAGCTTATTGATGGTTTAGGGGGGAAAGCTCAATGGTGCTTGGAAGGAAAAGGCGATGGCGGTGGCTCCAGTGGTCACGGCGACGAGATGGGTCACGGTGGTGGGGATGGTGATGGCCTCGTCAACGATGGTGGGTGCTTGGTGATGGATGTGGTGGTCTCAAGCTCGTCGGCGAAAAAGGCTTGGTGGTCGCAGGGGAGGTCGGTGAAGGCAGGCAGTCGGGGTGTAGTGGAGGCGGGGAGCTCAGGAAGGAGAAAGAGGAGGGGCTCGGTGTGGTGTAGGGGAAGGTGATGGTGGCGAAGAATGTGAGAGTGATAGAGTGAGTGGATGGAGAAGGAGATAAAGATGGAGAGAGCGGGTGAGGGAGTTGTTGCGATAGAAGGGGGAGCGGATGAGAGAGTTGTTGCGAGAGAGCTGGGTCGTGGCTGTTAGTTATATGTATGCCCTAGAGGCCATTACTGTACATGTGATATATATTGTAGTGGATGCTTGGACATATATAGGGAGGACTTTCTTGCTCGACATGATAGTATGCTATCTGGTTGCTCTTTATCTTAAAATGTACACTTATTGTCTCTCAATTACATGTTGATAAAGCCCTTAGGATGAGTACTTGACTACCAGGATTATGATACGGATCATACTAGTGGGGCAGAGGTAGTCGACAAGTACATCCTTTAAACGTTCCTAGTCGTGGGAGTATCGAGATAGGGCATCGATACTCCAGAGTAGACTGGCGTATACGCTTCTTGACCTATATAATAGGCGATGGATGATCCCATATCCATTGGTGTTTGACATCAGAGAATGTATACTGGTGCTCAGTGGAGACTGGGTACACTGGACGGACTCGTCGAGAACTCCTAGATGGTATTATACTTATCGTCAGATAGCAGTTCTCTGGTGACACTGGTACAGGTTAGTCTGTCGACCCGAGATCGTCATAGAGTCTTGTGTGATTCCCACCGTGCTTTGATTTCCACCATACCACGGTCAAGAGATTGTGCAAAAAAGTGGTTTTTGGGTACAGTCTCGAGTCACATGGAGGCAATGAGCGATAGGAGGGGATTTGCCTCTCCCGGTATTGGAGTTGATATTGCGCTATACTCGATTGGCCATAATAGGAAATCCATGGCCAGGGTTGCTAAGATCTACTGGTAAGTGTTATCAGTAGTTTCTCGAACCGTTATGGACCTTGCATCGGCATGACTTATCAGGCTATTGGGGTCTGACGTTATACCACCCCAGGCTGTGATATGCGACATATCTAACGAAGAGACCGAACTGTACGAGTTAAATCGGTGGATATCTGCAAGACTGCATTTCGAACTCGATATGGACATTACGAGTATTTAGTGATGCCATTCGGAGTCACGAATGCACCGGCGATATTTATGGACTTGATGAACCGAATCTTTTCACCGTTCTTGGACCAGTTTATAGTGGTGTTCATCGATGATATTCTGGTCTACTCGAGGAGCCTAGAAGAGCATGCAGAACACTTGAAGATCGCACTGCAGACATTGAGACAAGAAATATTATATGCAAAGATGAGCAAGTGCGAGTTTTGGCTTGAAGAAGTGAAGTTTTTGGGGCACATCGTATCCGGAGATGGAATCGCCGTTGACCCTGAGAAGATTGCAGCCGTTCAAGATTGGCCGATTCCGAAGAATGTAGCAGAGATCAGAGTTTTCTTGGACTTGCAGGTGTTAGTTATATGTATGCCCTAGAGGCCATTACTGTACATACGATGTATATTGTAGTGGATGCTTGGACATATATAGGGAGGACTTTCTTGCTCGACATGATAGTATGCTATCTGGTTACTCTTTATCTTAACATGTACTCTGATTGTCTCTAATACATGTTGATAAAGCCCTTAGGATATGTACTCGACTACTGGGACTATGATGAGATCATACTACTGGGGCCACGGTAGTCGACGAGTACATCCTATAACTGTTCCTAGTCGAGGGTGTATCGAGACAGGGCATCGATGCACCAGAGTAGACTAGCGTATACGCATCTTGACCCATATGATGGGCGATGGATGATCCTATATCCATCGGTGTTTGACATCAAGGATGGTGTACGGGTGCTCAGTAGAGACTGGGTACACTGGACGGACTCGCCGAGAACTCCCAGATGGTATTATACCTCACGTCAGATGGCAGTTCTCCGGTGACACTGGTACAGAGTAGTCTGTTGACCCGAGATCGTCATAGAGACTTGTGTGATTCCCACTGTGCTTTGATTTCCACCTTACCACGTCCAAGAGGGCGTGCAAAACGGTGGTTTTTGGGTACAGTCCCGAATCACATGGAGGCAATGAGCGATAGGAGGGGATTCGTCTCTCCCGGTATAGGGAGTTGATGTTGCGCTGTGTTCGATTGGCTATAACTGGAAATCCCTGGCCAGGGTTGCTAAGATTTACTGGTAAGTGTTACCAGTAGTTTCTCGAACTGTTATAGATCTCATATCGACACGACTTATCAAGCTACTGAGGTCTGACGTTTACCACCCCTAGGCGAGATATGCGACATATCAGACGACGAGACCGGACTGTACGGGAGTGTTACTGATTGGATTCGCAGGAGTACTAGCGGGCTTGCTTGTTGATCTCTCGATCGCTCAATACCCGGATGGCCGTTACGTTTAGCATACCGCTTGCGGCTTGTGGGTGTTTGATATGATCATCACCTATTGCCGGCGTATTGACGAGTCTTTAGAGTCCTACACAGGGGTTTCCTGGCTCAAGCGAAACGGAGTAGGAGAACATATGTGATATGTGCGGGGCCGAGATTGATACGATATGAGATACCATATTCTATTCTCACGATTCAAGACATTGATCGGTTGTATGCGATATAGCCGGGTTATCGGATCAAGTGTTGAGTCGATAAGTTGTTACTTTTGATATTAGTCGGTTATAGCCGGATTATTAAATCAAGAGTTGATGTAATAATTTAATGTATAATTATATATTTGATATATTACATTACATTAACTAGTATTAGCTCACTTAAGATTTATTTTCTCACTAGTTTGTGTACATTGTTTATATGTGATATATGCAAGTGTACATGTTTGTATCATGCTTGATGATACATCAAAGTTGGGTGTATGAGACTCATACCAAGATTAGAGTAAAGATTAGGGTTATTGTTTTATCTTAAGATTTAACAAAAGGGTTTAATTTAGTCAAAGTAATCAAGCTTGAAGAAGCTTGGAGAAGCTTTGACAAAGTCCACTCTTTTGTCATTTCTTTTGATATTCTTTAACCTAACCTTTAACCTAATGCTTTGGTTAATTCTCTACATGAGTTAAGCATGAGGGCTTAACTCAACCATGGTGCAATAATTCATTTGGATAAGTTTTCATTTTGGATGGATTATTCTTTCTTCTTCTTCTTCTTCTTCATCAAGCTCCATCCAAAAGCTTACTAGCTCCAATGGTGCCATGAGAAAAAGAGTGAGAAAATCAATTCTAAAGTGAGCCCACTTCCTACTTCTTTATCCTCTACCACTTGCTATGTAGTAGAGTGTGTTCTCTTCATAAACTTCATGACCTAGTGAAGGAATAGCTTGAGTTAGTGTCTCCCCGACGTAGATCATCTTCGGCCTCGAAGTCATCATAGCAAGCACGTTCGTTCTTCTTGTGGAGCTTCTCTAGAGTCCGGAGTTCACAATCGCAGCGATGGGAACATCTACACGGTGCTAATGAAGTGAAGGACCGGATCTACAAAGGTTGTAATCCCTTTCACTTAGTGTTAAAATGTTTAACATGCTTGTTTTCGCCTAAACCCTAGTTTAAAGATCCGGCTTCGGGTTGTTCGGCACGGCTAAAATTTTAATCGGGCATGGTTGATGCCTCACAGACCCTTGTGCGCGTGCCTAGCAACCCTACAGTGGTATCAGAGCCTAATTAGAGCTTTAGGCGAAGTGTAGATGAAGTTTAAAGTCCGATCGAACCCGAAAACCCCGATGTAAACCCTTCTCTGTACATTTTTTGAAAATGTGATATTTTATGAATTAAAAATGCTCAGAAAAACAAGCAGGAAAAACTAAGAATTACTGTGAAGTACGGTCCACTAAGTCCCTGAAATGACCGCGGAACTGCGGCCAAACCAAGGGTTTGGCGGAGGTTCCGCGGCTAAAATTTGGACTTAGTCCCTCATATTTCATATATTTATTCTTAGGTCATTTCTTGTCAATTTTTTCTGGGAATTTTTTTATTCCACTCAAGTGTTGAGTTATCTAGGGTTGTATTGGGGACTCGTTGATTCGATCGGATAATTTAACTTTGTTTAGTTTGTTCCGGATATTTTTAGAAACTGTTAAAAAGTTCGAACGGATATCAATAACTCACTTTTTCCCGACCCGAAAAATTTCCAAGTGCTGGATTTTTTCGTTGTTTGAGAATGTATGAATCGTGCAAGTTACACGATGGACCCTCTAGAAGACAACAAACCTTAACTCGATTATGTGACCGTCTTGAACTGCCTTTTGAACCTTAGGGTTTGGGGGAGTACGGCGTGCCACATGTGAGGCGTTGGCTTGACCCTTCTACGGCTGGACCATTGGTACTGTGGCATGTGATGGATGTTTTTAAACTCTCCTCAAGTGTTGAGAACTATTTAGGAAAACCTGGGTGTTTGATTATTCGATCGGAAAGTTTAACATTGTCTATTTATCTGGATTGTGATACAATATTTGGAATCCATAAGTAGTTATGAGATAACTAATTTGAATGTTATAAACATAGCAGTTTAGTCTTATTTGATCGGTTGCCACGGGATTTTGATGTGATCAAAAGTCCGTCGCAATCACGTAGTGTACGCGGATACTCGCCGGGTAAACTTAGTAGACAACCACGTCCCATAGCCCCGACCAAGTGACTGTAGGAGAACCCCATCGCCAAAAGCATCCGTTCGGGTGCTCGCGGCAGCGGTGTTCCGCCTTAGTGCATTTCGTCGACGGCATCCGGGGGTGCGGCCGTCTACTAAAGTTTGCGACGAGCATTCGATCAGGATATCGGGAATCTTGTTGAATTGCCCGACTAGATATTGAAAAGTGTTTTCGATATAGAGACTAAAATGCGGGGTTTATAATTGTTAGGCATGTGATGTCTGAGGAGGTTGCGGATTCCAACTGTTGTAGTTTTACACTTTCTTTTCTGCGACCGTAAGTGTAATATGTGTTATCGCCGGTTTCGTTGCTATATATCAACGACAATTGGGATGCATATATTTACTTACGTTGATGACATGTGATATTATGTATTGCTGGATATGTTATATTGGATCGTCACGTTATGAATAGCCGGGGGTTTTATGTGAGATGAGTGTTTTTCATTTTCATTCATGTAAAAATTTGTATGTAATATTCTTTTATTGGGGCACTTCCGGGATGAGGTTGATATCACCATTGTATATTATTTACTTTTCCGCACTAGGTAGACCCAAGGCGGGGAGCACAAGTAACCGGGTTCTAGGGTCCAGTGGGAGACCATCTCGAGGAGTCGAGACGGGTCTCCTAACCTTAGAATTGGCAGTGTTGCTTGTCTCTGTCGTAGGGGTCTAGGGATGTAGGTTTGGCTATTCATCGCGACCATAGAATCCGTGTTTTATACAGGCTCGTATTGAAAACACGGACGTTGTCACGCCCCGCTTCCCAGAGTACGCAAGATTGGGCACGTGACATAGCCAACCATGCTACCTGTGGGTAGGACGCATCCGTCCACAGTCACATTACGGTTGTAAAGATATCAAGAACAGAAAAAATAAACTAAACTAGTACATGTCCAAATCCATAATAACAAGAATCAATAAACAATAAGTGCGGAAGCTAATGATCCAATACAATGAATAAACAGTACGTCCCATAATGCGGGCTCACATCTGGAAATGAAATGAAATAATAAACTAAACTCTAAGGAACTCACAGTTCAGCCTGCTGGCTGAAGTACTCCTGCTCGGTCGTCGACAGTGGTAAGGAATCTGGGCCATGCAAAACCCAGACGTCAGCGCGTCATGATATCAAGTATAAAGTATAAACATGGTAATAAGCAATGCAAGTATGAACATGAATAAAGCAATAATGAGAGATAACAAGCAGGGTAATGTGCAATGGTGACTAAGCTGTCCTATCAGGTTTTCTACTCTATAGTCTTTGAAACCAATTGATGAATCGTCGATGTAACTCAATAGTATCCCGTGCGTACCCGGGACCACGGTCATGACCCTCGGGGCTGAACCCGAGACGTGCCGCTAAGCAGTAAAAGTAGGTAGTAGGATGGACGAGTGATGTCAGCATCATCACTCCCGGACTGGCCAAGCCCGTAAGACTGATCAGAACAATGTATCGAACTGTTGAGTTACAAGTCGGTTTCACCTTTGATTTCCCCATACCCCCAAACTATGTATGTCAGGTCAGGTGTTCAGTAGTCAAGGACTAATGCCAACACAAAGTCAAGTAAAAGTAGGTCTGTCTGGATAGACAGCAGGAATGGTCAGGTTTGTTGGCATTAGGCATGAGGTCAGGTAACAGGTAAAGCCATGGTACATCAGGTCAACCAGGTAATGTATAAAGGTGTCATGTCATGTCAAGAGTGTACGGTACCATGTCATGTCAAGTAGGAAGTGTAACAGGTCATGTCAGGAAGCACAAGATGTCATGTGGGTGCTCATAATCAAACTAACATAAACATGTGTATAAATAAACAAGCATGAGTACTATTAGAACAATAAACTGGAACATGTAATATGATATGCAAATAGATATAATTTCAAGGATATGGATGCACAGTTATCGATTAGGGTTACATTATAGTTCCAATATTAATTAGGGTTACATGTGATATTATGTATTGCTGGATATGTTATATTGGATCGTCACGTTATGAATAGCCGGGGGTTTTATGTGAGATGAGTGTTTTTCATTTTCATTCATGTAAAAATTTGTATGTAATATTCTTTTATTGGGGCACTTCCGGGATGAGGTTGATATCACCATTGTATATTATTTACTTTTCCGCACTAGGTAGACCCAAGGCGGGGAGCACAAGTAACCGGGTTCTAGGGTCCAGTGGGAGACCATCTCGAGGAGTCGAGACGGGTCTCCTAACCTTAGAATTGGCAGTGTTGCTTGTCTCTGTCGTAGGGGTCTAGGGATGTAGGTTTGGCTATTCATCGCGACCATAGAATCCGTGTTTTATACAGGCTCGTATTGAAAACACGGACGTCCTAGTATATCCAATATTTCATATATGTTTCTTCTGCTGCGATATCTGTGATGTGATCATTTGATATGTTGTGATAGATACTGTATATAGTATATATGATATATTATATAGACGTTACTTATGTTTTACACCCGCGCTAGCCCTGCCCCGCTCTGTCGTTAGTTACCTAACCTAACGGTGCACGAGGGGACATCGAGGCGAATGCGGATGGCATAAGTGTACGTCGTATTTATCTGTGATGTTTAGGTGACTTAAATGATAGGACTTCATTAATGAGATTAATGAAATAAAAGAAACCTAAAGATGTTGTAGAAACTTGTTTAAAAACTGGTAGCTCTAGTTTTTGGTTTGCATAGCGGTGTTCCTTGTAGAACATCCAGCACCTTATTCGATAAAGAAAGAGCCGAGATCCCTTCACCGGGAGTGACCTCTTTAGCGAAACTAGCAGATACTACACACTCGGTTTGTCTTTTGATTGCTTCTATAGTTCTTGCTTTGCATAGTGGTATATATGATATACCCTGCACCTTATTCGATGAGGAAAGGGCCGACGATCCCTTCACCAGGAGTGACCCCTTTAGCAAAACTAGAAAGGCCTAAAAATCACTCCATTTAAAAATCACTCGATTCTACAACGATATCAAGTTCATTACGCAATAGGTTTTCAAAAAAACCTGTCGTAGCCCTCCGTCATTTCAGATAAGTCCTACTTAGTATTCGTGCTACGTTTGTTGACCTCCGTCAAGGCGTAGTATGCGGTAGCTAACTAGTATTTATCTGCTTATGCATATGATGCGGATTGGATTAGGATAGTCGTACGACCTTGTTGACCTCCGTCAAGGGTCGTGCGGGTGGGTTTGATTCAATCAAGAAATGACGGGTTGAACTTGAATTGCACCCTGTGGTTTGTTGACCTCCGTCAAGGTCATGGGATGCTTGGGGCAAAATATTATCGGGAATTTCAAGTGTTGAAATTTGCAATGAGATTGCATACCTTCTATGAGATAGTTGGATCCCGATACCCGCTGCGAGTAAGAGTTACTCCTGGGAGAGTTTTACACATTATAATTAGCCGATCAAGTAGGTGTCTAGAAAGCTGTTAACGAGGTTATGCCTTTGGGAAAACAAGGTTTACATTAATTAGGTCCGTGCGAAAGCACGGGGCACCTCCCTCAAAGTACCGACACTGGCCTGGCTGAAAGATTGGCGAACTTGTAGCATGTAATTAATCCCGGCTAGTCTTTCCTTTTAGGGTTTGAAGGAAGATTTGAAAAAAATAGTAGGAGCCATCCTGATTAGATAAAATAATAACCAATCTGATCTTGCAAGAGCATACGCTGAGTGTTTTCTTCTCTCTCTCTCCAGGTAGCGACCATATCACGCCTTAATCAAGATAATAATACGGATATATTGACCGAACCCGCTTGTTGTACTGAGCTGGGGAACGTTGGTCCCGCTCCAACTTATAATTGTTATAAGACAGAGCAGGAAATTGGGGAATACCAGATTTCCCGTGCCGCCCAAACGAAGAAAGTGCATGCTGATGCATCATCTTCGGGTGTGTTCATTATAGAGAACTGTTTCTCAGTATCCTTTACGTCCTGCGTATGAGATACCGGATCAGGATCCCGCATATGTAATCTGTTACATGGGCTACAGATAGGTAGAAAACTGAGAACGGGTGATAAGTTTCATGAGATAGAAAACGGTGCAAGTGTTGCAGCCAAGTCTGTTGGTCACTATCACCTTGTATTACCAGAATACATTGATTCTAAACAAATGTTATTAGATACCGAACCTGATATACAATATCATATCAGTCTCTTTATTAGTAAAGAAAGGATATAATTTTGTATTGTTGGATAATGTTTTGAACATTTCCTATATCAAAAGTTGATCGGTTCAGGTACGTTATCTAAAAGCATTGACGTTTTAAATCAAACTACAGTTCTTAGTATACAGAACACACACAAGAGGAAGAGTTCAGAAATGAACGGATCCTTCTTGAGGCATTGTAGACTAGGTCATATCAATGCGACCCGACTAGCTAAGTTACACTTAGATGCATATTTAAATCTGTTTGAATTTACATCTGGTGAAACTTGCCGGTCATGTCACAAAGATAAGATGACCACAGCTCTGTTTATTGGAAACAGAGAAAGAGTTAGTGAACTTTTGGGATTGATACATGTTGATGTATGAAGGTCCCCTGTCTACACATGCCAAGATCGGTTCTTTGTACTTCATTACATTCTCTGATGATCTCTCAAGATTCAGACATATGTTCCTGTTGAAACACAAGTCCGAAGCTTTTGAGATATTCACAGAATATAAGTTAGAAGTAGAGAACCAAAACGGGTATAAGTATTATGTCCTTTGATATGATCAGGGAGGAGAATACTTGAGCACGGAATCCCTGGACTATTCTAAAGGAGAATGAGATTCTCTCTTAGCATTACTCCTCCGTATACACCACAGAACCTCGGTGTATCGGGACGGAGCGATAGCACCCTATGTGATATGGTGTGCTCTATGATGAGTACTACTGAGTTTCCTATTTCCTTTTGGGTGTTATGCGCTTGAGAAGCTGCATACCTATTGAATAGGGTTCAAATCAAATCAGTTGCCTACCATTTCATATGTGATATGGAAATGGAAGAGCCCATATCTTAAGTTGGTTAAGATTTGGGGTTGTCCGGCCTATGTCTAAAAACAAAATACGGACAAGCTCGAGGCAAGGTCTGTTATGTAGAACTGGAAAGGTTCCAGCTATACAAACTACAGCTGATGATTTAGTAAAACTAAAGGATTCAATAGTAACCAACGAACCTCAGCCTCTCCGCCGATCTAGTATGGTTCCTCACCCACCTGAGAGATACTTCGGTTTCTCTATGACAGTGGGAGCGAGGATTGCATCATGAGATGATGACCCAACTAGTTTCGGGCTGGCCATCAGGAGTGGGACTCTGTAAGAATGGCTGGATGCTTAGCGATCTGAGATGGAATCCTTATACACCAACAAAGTATGGACTTTGGTTGCTTTATTTGAAGGGTTAAATCCCCATCAGGAGCAAGTATATCTTGAGAAGATTAATTGGTATACATGGAAAAGTTGAGACTTTCAAAACTAGACTTGTTAAAGGTTTGCATCATTGACCAGGTATGGATTATGATGAAACCTTTTCTAAGGAGCTATGTTTAAGTCCATCCAGATCCTACTTGCCACGGCTACATACCATGACTACGATATCTGGTGGTTGGGTGTCATGACTGCTTTTCTAAATGATGTTTTAGGAGAGAGCGTCTATAAGTACACAGCCAGAGGGCTTCGTAGACAGTGGGAGCAGCGGAAACGTGCACAAGTTGCTTTATAGGATAAAGCAGGCATCGCGGAGTTGGAACATCTGTTTTGATGTGGTAGTCAAAGAGTTTGACTTCATCAAAATGGTAGATGAACCTTGTATGTACAAAAAAGGTAGTAGGGAGTATGGTGATAATCCTCGTAGAGTACGTGGATGACATATTCTTGATAGGGAAGGTGTTTCCTATACTACGCTCGGTCAATCTCCGCTTATCACAAGGATTCTCCATATAGGATCAAAGTGATACCTACTAAATCCTGGGTTTTTGGATGTTAGGATACTCACTAGTTGTAGTGAGAAGGTATCAATTGATCCTGAGAAGAATCACTGGAAAGGTTCCAGGGTGATAAGGACGACTGAATGTCAGTCGCAGGCATTGTCTTTACCCTCAGTGGAGGGACGGTATGTTGGAAGAGTTCCAAGCTAGATACCGTGACATACTAGACAATTAAAGGCAAGATACATCGTTACCAAGGATGCTACCAAAGAGGCAGTCTGGATATATAAGTTCATAAGATGAACTTCGTTCCTACCATCGTGAGACAATGGAGTTGTGGCTTTAACCAAGGAACTACCGTCTCATCAGAAATCCAGATATAATTCTTAGGCAGTATCACCTGATCATGGAGATGGTTGATCTCCAAGGAGATCGAGGTTAGGAGAGTAGACACAGAGGACAACAGCGCGGATCCACTCACAAAGGCCTTTTTCCCAGTAGAGACTTTTATGGGATGGTTGAGTATGAGATACTTCGACCATAGTTGATTGTTGGGTATGTGATACCACAACAGATGGCCCTAGTGCAAGTAGGAGATTGTTAGTTATATGTATGCCCTAGAGGCCATTACTGTACATACAATGTATATTGTATTGGATGCTTGGACATATATAGGGAGGACTTTCTTGCTCGACATGATAGTATGCTATCTGGTTACTCTTTATCTTAACATGTACTCTGATTGTCTCTAATACATGTTGATAAAGCCCTTAGGATATGTACTCGACTACTGGGACTATGATGAGATCATACTAGTGGGGCCATGGTAGTCGACGAGTACATCCTATAACTGTTCCTAGTCGAGGGTGTATCGAGACAGGGCATCGATGCACCAGAGTAGACTAGCGTATACGCATCTTGACCCATATGATGAGCGATGGATGATCCCATATCCATCGGTGTTTGACATCAAGGATGGTGCACGGGTGCTCAGTGGAGACTGGGTACACTGGACGGACTCACCGAGAACTCCCAGATGGTATTATACCTCACGTCAGATGGCAGTTCTCCGGTGACACTGGTACAGAGTAGTCTGTTGACCCGAGATCGTCATAAAGTCTTGTGTGATTCCCACTGTGCTTTGATTTCCACCTTACCACGTCCAAGAGGGCGTGCAAAACGGTGGTTTTTGGGTACAGTCCCAAATCACATGGAGGCAATGAGCGATAGGAGGGGATTCGTCTCTCCCGGTATAGGGAGTTGATGTTGCGCTGTGTTCGATTGGCTATAACTGGAAATCCCTGGCCAGGGTTGCTGAGATTTACTGGTAACTGTTACCAGTAGTTTCTCGAACTGTTATAGACCTCATATCGACACGACTTATCAAACTACTGGGGTCTGACGTTTACCACCCCTAGGCGAGATATGCGACATATCAGACGGCGAGACCGGACTGTACGGGAGTGTTACTGATTGGATTCGCAGGAGTACTAGCGGGCTTGCTTGTTGATCTTCTGATCGCTCAATACACGGGTGGCCGTTACGTTTAGCACACCGCTTGCGGCTTGTGGGTGTTTGATATGATCATCACCTACTGCCGGCGTATTGACGAGTCTTTAGAGTCCTACACAGGGGTTTCCTGGCTCAAGCGAAATGGAGTAGGAGCATATATGTGATATGTGCGGGACCGAGATTGATACGATATGAGATACCGTATTCTATTCTCGCGATTCGTGACATTGATCGGTTGTATGCGATATAGCCGGGTTATCGGATCAAGTGTTGATTCGATAAGTTGTTACTTTTGATATTAGTCGGTTATAGCCGGATTATTAAATCAAGAGTTGATTTAATAATTTAATGTATAATTATATATTTGATATATTACATTACATTAACTAGTATTAGCTCACTTAAGATTTATTTTCTCACTAGTTTGTGCACATTGTTTATATGTGATATATGCAAGTATACATGTTTGTATCATGCTTGATGATATATCAAAGTTGGGTGTATGAGACTCATACTAAGATTAGGGTAAAGATTAGGGTTATTGTTTTATCTTAAGATTTAACAAAAGGGTTTAACTTAGTCAAAGTAATCAAGCTTGAAGAAGCTTGGAGAAGCTTTGACAAAGTCCACTCTTTTGTCATTTCTTTTGATATTCTTTAACCTAACTTTTAACCTAATGCTTTGGTTAATTCGCTGCATGAGTTAAGCATGAGGGCTTAACTCAACCATGGTGCAATAATTCATTTGGATAAGTTTTCATTTTGGATGGATTATTCTTTCTTCTTCTTCTTCTTCTTCATCAAGCTCCATCCAAAAGCTTACTAGCTCCAATGGTGCCATGAGAAAAAGAATGAGAAAATCAATTATAAAGTGAGCCCACTTCCTACTTCTTCATCCTCTACCACTTGCCATGTAGTAGAGTGCGTTTTCTTCACAAAGTTCATGACCTAGTGAAGGAATAGCTTGAGTTAGTGTCTCCCCGACGTAGATCATCTTCGGCCTCGAAGTCATCGTAGCAAGCACGTTCGTTCTTCTTGTGGAGCTTCTCTAGAGTCCGGAGTTCACGATCGCAGCGATGGGAACATCTACACGGTGCTAATGAAGTGAAGGACCGGATCTACAAAGGTTGTAATCCCTTTCACTTAGTGTTAAAATGTTTAACATGCTTGTTTTCGCCTAAACCCTAGTTTAAAGATCCGGCTTCGGGTTGTTCGGCATGGCTAAAATTTTAATCGGGCATGGTTGATGCCTCATAGACCCTTGTGCGCATGCCTAGCAACCCTACAACAGGATACTACAGAAGATTAGTGGAGAATTTTGCTCGATTGGCTGAGCCTTTGACCAAGCTTACATGGAAGGAGGTACCGTTCGTATGGACGAATAGATGTGCGTCAGCTTTTGAGGCGTTGAAGAAAAGATTGATAACCGCTCCTATTTTGACCGTACCATATGGGTCCGGAGAATTGGTGATTCGTAGCGACGCATCTGGGAAAGGTTTAGGATGTGTTCTGATGCAGCATGGGAAGGTTATAGCCTGCGCATCGCGGCAGTTGAAGACCCATGAGAAGAATTACCCAACTCATGATTTGGAGCTTGCAGCAGTGATTTTCGCTTTGAAGATTTGGAAACACTACTTATTGGGCGAAAGGGTCGAAGTGTTCATCGATCACAAAAGCCTAAAATATGTGTTCACGCAGAAAGAGCTTAACATGAGGCAACGTATATGGTTGGAGCTGATGGCTGACTACGATCTTGATCTCAAGTACCATCCGGGAAAAGTTAATGTAGTACCGGATGCGTTTAGTTGGTTGCCAGCAATTCGGATGTTGACTGCACAGAAGGAGCTTATCGAAGATTTTCGGAGATTCGAGTTAGAGATCGTGTTACCGCGTTCTTCGGGACAGTTGATGCATCTGCAAGTACAGTCGTCGTTGATCGATAATATTAAAGCAACGCAGTCACATGACCCAAGATTGCAAAAGTTTCGAGAACAGGTTGAAGCGGGACTTCGAACGGACTTGTTAATTCATGAAGATGGTTCGTTGCGTTATGGTAGCCGTTTGTGTGTGCCGAAAGAAGACATTCGCGAAGAAGTTATGAAGGAGGCACACAGTTCCACATATTCCGTACATCCAGGAGACACGAGTGTGATGAGGTCGACGAAGAAGATCGGCGGCGAAGGGTGACATGAGTGCAGGCGAGGTCGGAGTTGTGGGGTTTGTGGGCTCTTGGGTTCGGGTGAGGGTGGTGTCGGGTTGAGAGAGGGGAGAGGAAGAAGGGGTGGCGAGGACGAAGTGGTTGAGGAGAGGAGAAGTCGACGAAGGTGAAGGCGGCTTGTGTTAGGGCTGCTCGGTTCCTCGTGGAGGCGGCAAATACAAAGAAGAGGGGGAAGAAGGAAGGTGACCGTAGTGGAAGAGGGTGACGGGATCTCGTGGCCGCGAGAGGAGAGAAAGGGGAGAGAGAGAGAGGAAGAGTTATGTTAGGAAAGATTTCATTTAAAATCTTAAAAAAATATTT
Organism: Agapanthus africanus; assembly: GCA_030015575.1. Taxonomy (NCBI): domain Eukaryota; kingdom Viridiplantae; phylum Streptophyta; class Magnoliopsida; order Asparagales; family Amaryllidaceae; genus Agapanthus; species Agapanthus africanus. Next base: position 125,406,951 of record JASDDO010000028.1, read on the forward strand.
TTAGTTTTAAAAAAAAATTTAAACGTAAATATTTAACAGTTAAATATACTAAAATATAATATTAATAAAATTTGAGATTTTGGCTAATACAAAATAGTCCAAAACATGTCCGAGTTGGGTCTAAAAATCTAGTTTTAAAATACGGAAAATACACGTGTCGACCAACATCAAAACAGGGTATTCGGGTCACGAAAAAGTATACCCCCAAGAACGGATGCACGCACGTGCACGCAGCCATCCAAACGAGTCTGTTTCACTGAACGGGACGAGAACAAAATGCGCGGATGTTACCACAGGGTCAGGGGTAAGATGCAAGCCATGCTAGACATTTTAAAAATATTTTACTTGACTTTATATGTTATATTGAAAAATATGCAGATACCAGATAAATGCCAGTATGCAGTAAATAAAAAAATATGAAAGTGCACGGATCCACGTAACAAGCCGGGATAAATCATAAACAGGAATCAAGATGGGTTTCCAGCAAGCGGGTCGGGTCGGATGCAAAGACGGATACCAATTATACTATTCACACCTAAACAACAATAAATCAAGAAATAGCCATAAATAAAGGAATAATCAAAATAGAACTGGTATAAATGAGCTAGGGTGTTATATTATACCCAACTACAAAATGAATTTCGTCCTCGAAATTCCAGGAACAAGAAAAGATAAAAAAACATGAATCTACAAGAATAGGTGTGGAAACTTCTGTTGAATCTCGTCTTCTCGTTCCCAATTCGATTTTCTGTGCGAGTGATTCCCCATGAAACAAGTATGAGCGGGATAACCTTGTTCTTGAGGACCTTTTCTCTTCGATCATCAATCGACATCGATCGTTCTTCATAGGTCAAATCCTCAATTACAGTCAGCTCCGAATGATCTAGCACGTGTGTTTCATCTCGAACATACTTACGGAATTGAGATACATGAAACACGTCATGAATACTTGCCAAAGATGGTGGTAACGCCAATCGATAAGCCACTTCTCCAACACGCTCAATAATCTCGAAAGGCCCTATGAATCGAGGACTAAGCTTACCTCGACTCCCAAAACGAATCACTCCTCTAGTCGGTGATATCTTCAAGAATACCAGATCACCAACAGCGAACTCTAGAGGTCTTCTCGATATATCGGCCCAACTTTTCTGTCGATCTATGCTGCCTTCATGTGATTCCGGATAGTATTAACCTTTTCTACTGTTTGCACGATCAAATCCGGTCCCAACAATCTTCGTTCTCCAAAATCGTCCCAAAAAACGGGTGAGCGACACTTGCGACCATACAATGCTTCGAATGGAGCCATCTAAATAGTCGCCTGAAATCTGTTATTGTAAGAAAACTCCACCAAGTGTAGATGATCCTCCCACAAACCCTTGAAGTCTAACATACAAGCTCTCAACATGTCTTCAAGAGTTTGGATCGTTCTCTCCGACTGGCCATCTGTCTGAGGATGATAAGCGGTGCTAAACTTCAATCGCGTCCCCAAACTTTCCTGTAAACTCCTCCAAAAGTGCGATAAGAATCGGGTGTCACGGTCGGAAACGATGCTCACAGGTACTCCATGCAATCTCAAAATCTCCTGCATGTACCATTCTGCTAACGCTTCCGTCGACTGACCAACTCGAAATGGTATGAAATGAGTTGCCTTGGTCAATCGATCAACAATCATCCAAACTGCATTGTTTCCCTTTGGACTCTGCGGTAAAGCTGTCACGAAATCTATAGTTAAATGTTCCCACTTCCATTGAGGAATCGGAAGTGGTTGCAATAGACCAGCTACCCTTTGATGTTCAGCCTTAACTTGCTGACACACCAAGCACTTCGCTACAAAGCGAGCAATTTCCCTTTTCATGCCTTCCCACCAGAAATGCTGTCTTAAATCACGGTACATTTTTGTGCCTCTTGGATGTACGGAATATGTGGAACTGTGTGCCTCCTTTATGACTTCTTCGCGAATGTATCCTTTCGGCACACACAAACGGCTACCATATCACAACGAACCATCTTCATGAATCAATCAGTCCTTTTGAAATCCCGCTTCTACCTATTCTTAAAAATTCTGCAATTTGGGTCATGTGACTGCGCTGCTTTAATACTCTCAATCAACGACGACTGTACTTGCAGCTGCATCAACTGTCCTGAAGAATGCGGTAACACGATCTCCAACTCGAATCTCCGAAAATCTTCGATAATCTCCTTCTATGAAGTCAACATCCGAATTACTGTCAACCGACTAAGCGTATCCAGCACTACATTAACTTTCCCCGGATGGTATTTGAGATCAGGATCATAGTCAGCCTCAGCTCCAACCATCTACGCTGCCTCATGTTAAGCTCTTTCTGCATGAACAAATACTTTAGGCTTTTGTGATCGGTGAATACTTCGACCCTTTCGCCCAGTAAGTAATGTCTCCAAATCTTCAAAGCGAAAATCACTGCTGCAAGCTCCAAATCATGAGTTGGGTAATTCTTCTCATGGGACTTCAACTGTCTCGATGCGTAGGCTATAACCTTCTCATGCTGCATCAAAACACATCCCAAAGCTTTCCCAGATGCGTCGCTGTGAATTACCAATCCTCCGGAACCGTCTGGTACGGTCAAAATAGGAGCGGTTATCAACCTTTGCTTCAATGCCTCAAAGCTGACGCACAACTATCCGTCCATACGAACTGTATCTCCTTTTGCGTAAGCTTGATCAAAGGCTCAGCCAATCGAGCAAAACTCTCCACGAACCTTATGTAAAATCCGGCAAGTCCAAGAAAACTTCTGATCTCTGCTACGTTCTTCGGAATTGGCCAATCTTGAACTGCTGCAATCTTCTCGGGATCAACGGAGATTCCATCTCCGGATACAACATGCCCCAAAAACTTCACTTCTTCAAGCCAAAACTCGCACTTGCTCATCTTTGCATACAATCTTTCATGCCTCAATGTCTGCAGTGTGATCTTCAAGTGTTCTGCATGCTCTTCTAGGCACCTCGAGTAGACCAGAATATCATCGATGAATACCACTATAAACTGTTCTAAGAACGGTGAAAAGATTCGGTTCATCAAGTCCATAAATATCGCCGGTGCATTCATGACTCCGAATGGCATCACTAAATACTCGTAATGTCCATATCAAGTTCGGAACGCAGTCTTGCAAATATCTTCTGATTTAACTCGAACTTGATGATATCCGGATCGCAAATCCAGCTTCGAGAATACCCTCGCGCCACTAAGTTGCTCGAACAATTCGCCAATGCGAGGGATCGGGTACTTGTTCTTAATAGTCACCCGGTTCAATTCTCGATAGTCGATGCACATCCTCCTTGTGTCATCTTTCTTCTTGACTAGAAGAACTGGAGCTCCCCAAGGTGAATTACTGCTGTGAATCCAACCCTACTCTAGCAATTCGGTAACCTGCTTCTTCACTTCCTCGAACTCCACTGGTGCCATTGGATAGTACGGCTTTGAGATTGGCGCTGAACCAGGAACAAGATCGATCGCGAACTCCACGTCTCGTTTTGGCGGTAAACCCGAGATATCCTTGAACACGTCCATGAACTCTCGAACAACAGCTGGCGCTTTCTCCTTAGCAACTTTCATCGACAAAAGAACACTGTTTGTCAGCCTAGCCCTAAACTCGACTAGCCCGACAGAACTGCTATCTCCAGCAAAAACAAACTCTGGATGTCCGGAAATCTGGAAAATCACTTTTTTTGCCCTACAATCAATGTGAGCGTGGAAAGTGCCGAGAAAGTCCATTCCCAAGACAACATCACAACTGCCGGTATCGATCACCAAGAAATCTGCAAATAACTCCCGTCCGTAGATAACAACTGAACAATCCTTGCACTCACTACTAGATATGATCTTCCCGTTCCCAGTGTGTATGTCCCAACAATTATATAGGGTCGAGCTTGATTAGGTCCCTGAGTTATCTGCTTCTGCCCCTGAATCTGCTTCTGCGGTGGCTTCTGAACATTATCCTTCAAACGTAGCTTCGACGGGCAAACACTGACATTATGATCAGCTGATCCGCAAACCAAACAAAGTCCAAGCTTCCTTCGACAATCCTTCTACAGGTGTCCAGGTAGATGGCAGAACTCACAAAACATCCTTCCCTTCTGCTCGGGTATGATGGGCTTCTTCATCGATACTACGCCATGTCGGTTCACCGGAATTCCTCTCCGTATAGGTGCTCGGTTCGGCGTAAACACCGGCTTTCGTACTACAACTGCCTGCTGCTGCGCACCCTCTGTCTTCATTGATAAGCTCTGCTGCTCTCGGGCTGCTTTAAGAACTTGTGAGAAAGTGGTCAATCCCAAAGATATAATGTGCCTCTGGATTTCTACGTCCAAACTGCGGATAAACCTTCGTGCCCTATCAGCTTCTTCGGCCACCAAAGGTCCAGCGAATCGACTGAGCCGTGTACACTTAGCAGCATGCGCATCAAAGGATCCGCCATTCTGCTTCAAGCTGATAAACCTTTCTTCCATTTCCTCCCGTGCAGTTTGCGGAAAGAACTTCTCCAAGAAACTCTGCGAGAAAGTAGCCCAACTGATCGGCTTGGGCAAACGGGTCTCTTCCACAAGCCACCACTCACGGGCATAGTCCACCAATTGGATGCGTACAACATCCATTCTCTGGTCCTCTGGAATCTATGCTGCAACGAGCAGATTCTCCGTATCGACCAGCCACTGCTCCGCTGGCAACGGCTCCTCCAAACCAGTGAAAATGGACGGACCAAGTCTCCTGAAATCCGCTACGGTACCCCACGCTATACTGGTTTGGCCGCAACATTGTTTACGGACTGCTGGACGGTCCGCAAACCTTCCTAAAAAGCTTCGGCTTGCCGTTGGTTCAGCTCGGTTTGCCGCCTCTAGTTCTCTAGCATCCCACAAATTACTCCAAGCAATGCGGCGTCATCAACACGCCTCTGGTACGATCGCAGATTTCTGCCTGCCATGATTCTGAAGCAAAAACACCGAAGAGGATTAGCATGATAAATAAGATTCAATAAACAGGATACAAGAAGCAAGATAGTTATGGATTCAAGGATGACAAGATAGCAATAAGGCTGGACATGCTCCTAGTTACGAGTATTTTGATTCGCGTATTGGGTCTAATACCTAACTACAAAAGAATCAAACCCGATTAACCTAAATCCTATGTCTCTGATACCAAACAAACCCTGTCACGCCCCGCTTCCCAGAGTGCGCTAAGATCGGCACGTGACAGAGCCAACCGTGCTACCCGTGGCTAGGAAATATCCCTCCACAGTCACATTACGGCTGTCTATAAGATATCAAGAACAGTAAAGTAAAATAAACTATCTAGTACATGTCCATATGCCAGAATAAACGAGTCAATAAATAATATGCGGAAGCAATAAATCCAATAAACAATAACAATCTGGAAAGTACGTCCCAAATACGGGCTCACATCAGGAAATGAAAATGCTGAAAGAAAACTAAACTAAAATACTAACAGGATCCTTACTGCTCGGCCTGTCGACTGAAGTACTTCTGGTCGGCCTGCGGGAGAAATAAAGGATCTGGGCCATGCAAAACCCAAACGTCAGTGCGTCATAATATCAATAATAATAAGCAATCAGGATGTAACGAGATATGCAGGCATGAATAGTAACATGAATGTAATAAGTAAACACGGATATAAAACAGTGAAGACTATCAGTATATGTGACGTGCAGTGATAAATCTAAACTGTGCTACTGGGTTATCTATTCTAAAGTTTGTTTGAAATCAATTAGTGTACTCCTTCATGTAACTCAAAAGAATATGTCCCGTTATCCCCCGGGACCACGGATCAGGTAGTGGGAGTCACGAATGACTCTGTCCCGTTATCCCCCGGGACCACAGTTCAAGTAAGAATCACGAATGATTCTGTCCCATTATCCCCCGGGACAACGGATCAAGTAATACCCTTTTAAGCTACACTTCAGTTACACTTTTGATTTTCCCATACCCTCAAGGTAATGTGTTCAAGTCAGGTATTGATAATCTGGAGCTAATACCAACACAGGATCAAGCAGGTACAGATTTGTCTATATAGACAACAGGATACGTCCGTCAGGACGACAAGTCAGGATTGTCGGCATTAGGAACATGATCATGTAACAGGTCAAGTAGTGGTATATCAGGTCATGTCAGGTAGTGCACCTGCATCAAATGGATGCCCAACAGTAAAATGTATCAAGTATCGAATCAGGGTAAAAGTACGGATGTACGGTAAAAGTATGGATGCATGGATATCTATCAGGGGTTACATCATGACTATGTAGGATGCACATTATCAAGTATGGGGTACTAATGTAACAGTAATATGAATTAATATGACATGGCATGCAACTAGATATATAGAATTAATGGTATGGATACACAATAAAACATGGATGCACATTATCAAGCATGGGGTGTTAATACAACAATAACATGAAATAATACGATCTGTAGATGCAGCTACATATATAATAAATGATATGGATGTATAAGGGTATCCGAAAACAGTAAAACATTAATATAGGTGCGTAGTGCAATCAACATTTGATATTTTTTATTCATATAGATGCAAAATAAGATACATAGCATGTAGCAAGATGAACTTGCCTGAACGGATCACACGACGGGGTGCGTACGCTGCGTCCGACGTCGGGTGAACGTCGCTATGCACACATGGCACACAGGACAGATCCAGGCAAGGCAAGAAGGTAACCACGCTGGCTGGGAATGTCCACAGGGTCTCCCGGATCTGCAGCGGTGAGCACGGCTCCAGTGATCGCCGGAAAACCAGATCAAGAAAAGAAAAAGAGAAAGAAAGAAGAAGAAGAAGAAAGAAGAGAAGAACAGAGAAGAGAGGGGATGGTTTGGTGTACAGGGTCCATAGAGGAAGACGAGAGGGAGATTATGAGGTCGTGGGTCACCGGAGATGGTGCTTCACGGCCATGGCAGCAAGGGTTGCGGCAGCTGCAGGGGGTTGGGTTCTGTGCAGGGGAGGAGCTCGGGGTTGGCTTGAGGGTGTTTGTGAGGAGGAGGGAAGGTGATGTTAGTTATATGTATGCCCTAGAGGCCATTACTGTACATATGATGTATATTGTAGTGGATGCTAGGACGTATATAGGGAGGACTTTCTTGCTCGACATGATAGTATGCTATCTGGTTACATTTTACCTTAACGTGTACACTGACTGTCTCTCTGTTACATGTTGGTAAAGCCCTTAGGATGTGTACTTGACTACCGGGACTATGATGCAGATCATACTAGTGGGGACAGATAGTCTATAAGTACATCCTTCAAAGTCCCTAGTCGTGGGTGTATCGAGACGGGGCATCGATATACCAGAGTAGACTAGCGTATACCTTCTCGACCCATACGGATGGGCGATGGATGATCCCATATCCATTGGTGTTTGACATCAGAGATGATATACGGGTGCTCAGTGGAGACTGGGTACACTGGACGGCCTCGCCGAGAACTCCCAGATGGTATTATACCTCACGTCAGATGGCAGTTCTCTGGTGACACTGGTACAGAGTAGTCTGTTGACCCGAGATCGTCATAGAGTCTTGTGTGGTTCCCACTGTGCTTTGATTTCCATCTTACCACGTCCAAGAGGGCGTGCAAAACGGTGGTTTTTGGGTACAGTCCCGAGTCACATGGAGGCAATGAGCGATAGGAGGGGATTCGTCTCTCCCGGTATAGGGAGTTGATGTTGCACTGTGTTCGATTGGCTATAACAGGAAATCCCTGGCCAGGGTTGCTGAGATTTACTGGTAAGTGTTACCAGTAGTTTCTCGAACAGTTATAGACCTCATATCGACACGACTTATCGAGCTATTGGGGTCTGACGTTTACCACCCCTAGGCGAGATATGCGACATATCAGACGATCAGACCGGACTGTACGGTAGTGTTACTGGTTGGATTCACTGGAGTGTGAGCGGGCTTGCTCGTCGATCTTCAGATCGCTCAATACCCGGGTGGCCGTTACGTTTAGCAGACCGCTTGCGGCTTGTGGGTGTTTGATATGATCATCGCCTGCTGCCGGCGTATTGACGAGTCTTTAGAGTCCTACACAGAGGTTTCCTGGCTCAAGCGAAACGAAATAGGAGCGCATATGAGATATGTGCGGGACCGAGAATAATGCGTGTATGTGATACCGTATTTCATTCTCGCGAACAATGTGTCGAATGGTTGTATGCGATATAACCTAGTTATCGAATCGAGGGTTGATTCGATAAGCCGATACATTTGATGCTAGTCGGTTATATGCGATATGACCGGATCGTTAAATCAAGTGTTGATTTAATGATTTAATGTATAATTATATATTTGATATATTACTTTGCATTAACTAGTATCGGTTCACTTTTAAATGGATTTTCTCACTCGGTTTGTGCACATTGTATATGTGATATACTTTTGTACACATGATTGTATCATGTTTGATGATACATGCTTTTTGGTTAAGTGTAAAGAATTAAACCAAGGTTAAGTTGTTGATTAGGGTTTTACTTATTCATTTATCTTATTTATTTATTCATTTTGAATAAATTGAAAGATAAATGAATGGTGGCTTCATTTATTTTTAGTTGAAGCTTCATGAAGCTTTGACTTGATGACCTTTTTGTTCTCATCCTTAACCCTAACCAATCAACCCAACCTTAGTCAATTCTCTACACTTAACTAAGGTTAAGATCATGATAAGTATTCTTTTATTTTTCTATTTTCTAATAACTTATCATAAGATTATTCTTCTTCTTCTTCATTTCTTCAAGTGAAGAAAGCTTGCCTCCATCAATGGCAAGTGATGAAAATGAGTGAGAAATCCAATTCTAAAGTCTACCCACTTCCTATTTCTTCATCCTCTACCTCTTGCCAAGTAGTAGAGTGTGTTTCCTTCACAAGTTTCTTGACTTGGTGAAGTCGGAGCTTGATTTAGCGATGCCTCGACGTAGATCATCTTCGGCATGGACATCGATGACCTAGCCCGTCCATTCTCCGATGAAGCCGACGCTAGAGCCCGGGACTTGTTATGGACAGCGAGGAGACTTCATTGCGGAGCTATGGAGGTGGAGAACCGGATCTACAAAGGTTGTATTTCCGTATCTCTTTGTTAAGTGTTAACTAGTTTATTGTTTCGCCTAGACATCTAGCTAACGATCCGTAGTCTAGGGTTTCTCGGCACTGTAAAATTTGAAATTGGCATGGTTGATGCCTTGTGAGACCTCTTGGGAGTGCCTAGGAACCCTACAGTGGTATCAGAGCCTAGCTAGAGCCTTAGGCGAAGTCTAGACGGAATTTGAAGTCCGAACGAACCGAAAACCCAACCCGGAAAATGCTCTCTGTCCTTTTTCTAAAATCTGGGATTTTTCGAAAATAAAAATATGCAGAAAAATCAGCAGGGAATCCTAAGAATAACTGTGCAACACGTGTCCATAATTCCACTGTAGCGCGGCGGAACCGCGGCACAAGCTGGCTTGTGCGGCGGTTCCGCGGCTATTTTGTCGTTTTGTTCGTCTAATTCTGCACAGTAATTCTTAGTTTTGTGTGCTGGTTTTCCTGGGAATTTTTAATATTTTTTCCAGAGTTGAATTTTCTGGGTTGATTTGGGGATTCGGTGTTTCGATCGGAGTATCAGATTTTGTCTATATGGCTTTCCGGATAAATTTTAGAATATGTTAAAAAGTTCGACCGGATATAAATATCCAATTTTTCCCCTGTCGGGAAATTTCCAATTGTTGGATTTTTCCGTAGTCTAAAGACGTTCTAAGTAGTGCAAGTAACGCGATGGACCCTCTAGAAGACAACAAACCTTAACTCGATTATGTGACCGTCTTGAACTGCCCTTTGAACCTTCGGGTTTGGGGCAGTAGGCGTGCCACATGTGAGGCGTTGGCTTGACCCTTCTACGGCTGGACCGTTGGTACTGAGGCACGAACTGAATGTTGTTAGACTTATTTCATGTGTTGATCAGTATCGGGAAAACTTGGGTGTTTGAATGTTCGATCGGAAAGTTTAACATTTTCTATTTATCTGGAATGGGATACAATAATTGGAATTCACAAAAAGTTATGAGATAACTAAATGAATGTTATAAACATAGCACTTTAGTCTCACTTGATCGGTTGCCACGGAATTTTGATGTGATCAAAAGTCCGTCGCAATCACGTAGCGTACGCGGATACTCGCCGGGTAAACTTAATAGACAGCCTCACTCCATAGCCCCGACCAAGTGACTGTAGGAGAACCCCGTCGCCGAAAGCATCCGTTCGGGTGCTCGCGGCAGCGGTGTTCCGCCTTGGTGCACTTCGTCGACGGTATCGGGGGTGCGGCCGTCTACTGAAGTTTGCGACGAGCATTCGATCAGGATGTCGGGAATCCTGTTGAATTGCCCGACTTAATATTGAAAAGTGTTTTCGATAATGAGACTAAAATGCGGGGTTTATAATTGTTAGGCATGCGATGTCTAAGTAATTCATTTGGTCAGGCATGCGATGTCTGAGATGGTTGCGGATTCCAACTGTTGTAGTTTTACACTTTCTTTTCTGTGACCGTAAGTGTAATATGTGATATCGCCGGTTTCGTTGCTATATGTCAACGACAATTGGGATGCGCATATTTACTTACGTTGATGACATGTGATGTTATGTGTTGCTGGATATGTTATATTGGATCGTCGTGTTTGAATAGCCGGGGGTTTTTATATGAGATGAGTGTTTTTCATTTTCATTCATGTAAAAAAAAAACTTGTATGTAATATTCTTTTATTTGGGGCACTTCCAGGTTGCGGAAGATGTCACCCTTTGTATATTATTTACTTTTCCGCACTAGGATAGACCCAAGGAGGGGAGCACAAGTAACCGGGTTCTGGAGTCCAGTGGGAGACCAACTCGAGGAGTTGAGTCTGGGTCTCCTAACTCTAGAATTGGTAGGATTGCTTGCCGCTCTCGTAGGGGTCTGGGGGTGTGGGTTTGGCTATTCATCACGACCGTGGAATCCGTGTTTTATACTGGCTCGTATTGAAAACACGGACGTCCTAGTATATCCAATATTTCATATGTTTCTTCTGCTGCGATATCTGTGATGTGATCATGTGATGTTCTGTGATAGATACAGAATATAGTATATATGATATATTATATAGACGTTACTTATGTTTTACACCCGCGCTAGCCCTGCCCCGCTCTGCCGTTAGTTACCTAACCTAATGGTGCACGAGGGGACATCGAGGCGAATGCGGATGGCATAAGCGTACGTTATATTTATCTGTGATGATTAGGTGGACTTATATGATGGGATATTCATTAATGTGATTAATGAAAGAAAATAAACCTAATTGATGTTGTGGAATCGAATTTTAAAATAAAAACAGGTAGCTACAGTTCTTGCTTTGCATCGCGGTGTTCATTATAGAACATCCTGCACCTTATTCGATGAGGAAAGGACCGAGATCCCTTCACCGGGAGTGACTCCTTTAGCAATAACTGGCAGATGCTACAACCCTCGGTTTGTCTTTGATCGCTTCTATAGTTTCCGCTTTGCACAGTGATATATATGATATATCCCGCACCTCATTCGACGAGGAAAGGACCGACGATCCCTTCACCGGGAGTGACTCCTTTAGCAAAACTAGAAAAGCCTCAAAAACACTCCATTTTTAAAATCATTTGATTCTACAACGATATCAAGTTCATTACGCAATAGGTTTTCAGAAAAACCTGTCGTAGCCCTCCGTCATTTCAGATAAGTACTAGTTAGTATTCGTGCTACGTTTATTGACTATGTTAAGGCGTAGTGTGCGGTAGCTAATTAGTGCTTATCTGCATAAGCATATGATGCGATTGGATTAGGGTAGTCGTGCGACTTTGTTGACTATGTTAAGGGTCGTGCGGGTGGGTTTAATTCAATCGGGAAATGACGGGTTGAACTTGACTAGCACTTATGATTTGTTGACTATGTTAAGGTCATATAGCTGCTAGGGGCAAAATATTATCGGGAATTTCAAGTGTTGAAATTTGCAATGAGATTGCATACCTTCTATAAGATAGTTGGATCCCGATACCCGCTGCGAGTAAGAGTTACTCCTGGGAGAGTTTTATACATTACAATTAGCCGATCAAGTAGGTGTCTAGAAAGGTGTCAACGGGGTTACGCCTCTGGGAAAACGAGGTTTACATTAATTAGGTTCGTGCGAAAGCACGGGGGACCTCCCTCAAGGTACCGACACTGGCCTGGCTGAAAGATTGGCGAACTTTTAATGTGTAATTAATCCCAGCTAGTCTTTCCTTTTAGGGTTTGAAGGAAGATTTGATAAAAAGAAGTGGGAGCCATCCTGATTAGATAAAATAATAACCAATCTATTCTTGCAAGAGCGCACGCTGAGTGTTTTCTTCTCTCTCTCTCCAGGTAGCGACCATATCACGCCTTAATCAAGATAATAATACGGAATATTGACCGAACCCGCTTGTTATACTGAGCTGGGGTACGTTGGTCCCGCTCCAACTTATAATTGTTATAAGACCGAGCAGGAAATTGGGGATTACCAGAATTCCTGTGCCGCCCAAACGAAGAGAGTGCATGCTGATGCATCATCTTCGGGTGTGTTCATTACAAAGAACTGTTTCTCTGTATCCTCTACGTCCTGGGTATGTGATACCAGATCAGGATCCCAGATATGTAATCTGTTACATAGGGCTACAGCTAGGTAGAGAACTGAGAACGGGTGATAAGTTTCATGAGACAGAAAACGGGGCAAGTGTTGCAGCCAAGTCTGTTGGTCACTGTCACCCTGTATGCCAAATACATTGATTCTGAACGAATGTTATTAGATACCGAACCTGATATACAAAATCATATCAGTCTCTTTATTAGTAAAGAAAGGATATAATTTTGTATTGTTGGACAATGTTTTGAACATTTCCTATATCAAAAGTTGATCGGTTCAGGCACGTTATCTAAAAGCATTAATGTTCTAAATCAAACTACAGTTCTTTAGTATACGGAACACACACAAGAGGAGGAGTTCAGAAATGAACGAATTCTTCTTGAGGCATTATAGACTAGGTCAGATCAATGTGACCCGACTAGCTAGAGTTACATTTAGATGCATATTTAAAGCAGTTTGAATTTATATCTTGTGAAACTCGCCAGTCATGTCACAAAGATAAGATGACCACAACTCTGTTTATTGGAAACAGAGAAAGAGTTAGTAAACTCTTGGGATGATACATGTTGATGTATGTAGGTCCCCTGTCTACATATGCCAGGACTGGTTCTTTGTACTTCGTTACATTCTCTGATAATCTCTCAAGATTCAGACATATGTTCCTGTTGAAACACAAGTCCGAACCTTTTGAGATATTCACAGAATATAAGTTAGAAGTAGAGAACCAAATACGGGTATAAGTATTATGTCCTTTGATGTGATCAAGGAGGAGAATACTTGAGCACGGAATTCTTGGATTATTCTAAAGGGGAATGAGATTCTCTCTCCGCATTACTCCTCCGAATACACCATAGCACGATGGTATATCGGGGTGGAGCAATCACACCCTATATGATAAGGTGTGCTCTATGATGAGTACTACTGAGTTACCTTTTTCCTTTTAGGAGTTATGCGCTTGAGAAGCTGCATACCTATTGAATAGGGTTCGAATCAAATCAGTTGCCTACCACCTCATATATGATATGGTATGGGAAGAGCCCATGTCTTAAGCTAGTTAAGATTTGGGGTTGTCCGGCCTATGTCTAAAAGCAAAATCCGGACAAACTCGAGGCAAGATCTGTTATGTACAACTGGAAAGGTTCCAGCTATGCAAACAACAGCGGATGATTTGGTAGAACCAAAGGATTCAATAGATACCAACGAAACTCAGCCTCTCCGCCGATCTAGTAGGGTTTTCTCACCCACCTGAGAGATACATCGGTTTCTCAATGACAGTGGGAGCGAGGATTGCATCATGAGATGATGACCCAACTAGCTTCGAGCTGGCCATCAGGAGTGGAACTCTGTAAGAATGACTGGATGCTTAGCGATCTGAGATGGAATCCTTATACACCAACAAAGTATGGACTTTGGTTGCTATATCTGAAGGGTTAAATCCCCATCAGGAGCAAGTATATCTTGAGAAGATTACTTGGTGTATATGGAAAAGTTGAGACTTTCAAAGCTAGACTTGTTAAAGGTTTTCGTCATCGACCAGGCGTGGATAATGATGAAACCTTTTCAGTACCTATGCTTAAGTCCATCTAGATCCTACTTACCACGGCTACATACCATGACTACGATATCTGGTGGTTGGGTGTCATGACAGCTTTTCTAAATGATGTTTTAGAATAGAGCGTCTATAAGTACACAGCCAGAGTGCCTCGTAGACAGTGGGAGCAGCGGAAACGTGTGCAAGATGCTTTATAGGATAAAGCAGGCATCGCGGAGTTGGAACATCTGTTTTGATGAATTAGTCAAACAGTTTGACATCATCAAAATGGTAGATGAACCTTGTATAAACAAAAAGGTAGTAGGGAGTATGGTGTTGATCCTCGTAGAGTACGTGGATGACATACTCTTGATAAGAAAGGAGTTTCCTATGCTACGCTCGGTCAATCCCCGTTTATCACAATGATTCTCCATATAGGATAAAGGTGATACCTCCTAAATCCTGGGTTTGGATCTATGAGATAGATCTAATTGGATGTTAGGACTCTCACTAGTTGTAGTGAGATGGTGTCAACCGATCCTGGGGAGAATCACTGGAAAGGTTCCAGGGTGATAAAGACGACTGAGTGTCAGTCACAGGTATTGTCTTTACCCTCAATCGAGGGACGGTATGTTGGAAGAGTTCCAAGCTAGATACCGTGGCACACTAGACGATAAAGGCAGGATACATCGCTACTTAAGATGCTACCAAAGAGGCTGTTTGGGTGTATATTGGTTCATAAGATGAACTATGTTCCTCCCATTGTGTGACAATGGAGTTGTGGCTTATGCCAAGGAACGCAGGTCCCATCAGCGATCCAGACATATTCTAAGGCAGTATCACTTGATCATGGAGATGGTTGATCTCCAGGGAGATCGAGGTTAGGAGAGTAGACTCAGAGGACAACACAGCGGATCCACTCACAAAGGCCTGTTCCCAGAGAGAGACTTTCATGGGATAGTTGAGTATGAGATACTACAACCACTGCTACAGATGGACCTAGTGCAAGTGGGAGATTGTTAGTTATATGTATGCCCTAGAGGCCATTACTGTACATATGATGTATATTGTAGTGGATGCTAGGACGTATATAGGGAGGACTTTCTTGCTCGACATGATAGTATGCTATCTGGTTACACTTTACCTTAACATGTACACTGACTGTCTCTCTGTTACATGTTGGTAAAGCCCTTAGGATGTGTACTTGACTACCGGGACTATGATGCAGATCATACTAGTGGGGACAGATAGTCTATAAGTACATCCTTCAAAGTCCCTAGTCGTGGGTGTATCGAGACGGGGCATCGATATACCAGAGTAGACTAGCGTATACCTTCTCGATCCATACAGATGGGCGATGGATGATCCCATATCCATTGGTGTTTGACATCAGAGATGATATACGGGTGCTCAGTGGAGACTGGGTACACTGGACGGACTCGCCGAGAACTCCCAGATGGTATTATACCTCACGTCAGATGGCAGTTCTCTGGTGACACTGGTACAGAGTAGTCTGTTGACCCGAGATCGTCATAGAGTCTTGTGTGGTTCCCACTGTGCTTTGATTTCCATCTTACCACGTCCAAGAGGGCGTGCAAAACGGTGGTTTTTGGGTACAGTCCCGAGTCACATGGAGGCAATGAGCGATAGGAGGGGATTCGTCTCTCCCGGTATAGGGAGTTGATGTTGCACTGTGTTCGATTGGCTATAACAGGAAATCCCTGGCCAGGGTTGCTGAGATTTACTGGTAAGTGTTACCAGTAGTTTCTCGAACAGTTATAGACCTCATATCGACACGACTTATCGAGCTATTGGGGTCTGACGTTTACCACCCCTAGGCGAGATATGCGACATATCAGACGATCAGACCGGACTGTACGGTAGTGTTACTGGTTGGATTCACTGGAGTGTGAGCGGGCTTGCTCGTCGATCTTCAGATCGCTCAATACCCGGGTGGCCGTTACGTTTAGCAGACCGCTTGCGGCTTGTGGGTGTTTGATATGATCATCGCCTGCTGCCGGCGTATTGACGAGTCTTTAGAGTCCTACACAGAGGTTTCCTGGCTCAAGCGAAACGAAATAGGAGCGCATATGAGATATGTGCGGGACCGAGAATAATGCGTGTATGTGATACCGTATTTCATTCTCGCGAACAATGTGTCGAATGGTTGTATGCGATATAACCTAGTTATCGAATCGAGGGTTGATTCGATAAGCCGATACATTTGATGCTAGTCGGTTATATGCGATATGACCGGATCGTTAAATCAAGTGTTGATTTAATGATTTAATGTATAATTATATATTTGATATATTACTTTGCATTAACTAGTATCGGTTCACTTTTAAATGGATTTTCTCACTCGGTTTGTGCACATTGTATATGTGATATACTTTTGTACACATGATTGTATCATGTTTGATGATACATGCTTTTTGGTTAAGTGTAAAGAATTAAACCAAGGTTAAGTTATTGATTAGGGTTTTACTTATTCATTTATCTTATTTATTTATTCATTTTGAATAAATTGAAAGATAAATGAATGGTGGCTTCATTTGTTTTTAGTTGAAGCTTCATGAAGCTTTGACTTGATGACCTTTTTGTTCTCATCCTTAACCTAACCAATCAACCCAACCTTAGTCAATTCTCTACACTTAACTAAGGTTAAGATCATGATAAGTATTCTTTTATTTTTCTATTTTCTAATAACTTATCATAAGATTATTTTTCTTCTTCTTCATTTCTTCAAGTGAAGAAAGCTTGCCTCCATCAATGGAAAGTGATGAAAATGAGTGAGAAATCCAATTCTAAAGTCTACCCACTTCCTATTTCTTCATCCTCTACCTCTTTCCAAGTAGTAGAGTGTGTTTCCTTCACAAGTTTCTTGACTTGGTGAAGTCGGAGCTTGATTTAGCGATGCCTCGACGTAGATCATCTTCGGCATGGACATCGATGACCTAGCCCGTCCATTCTCCGATGAAGCCGACGCTAGAGCCCGGGACTTGTTATGGACAGCGAGGAGACTTCATTGCGGAGCTATGGAGGTGGAGAACCGGATCTACAAAGGTTGTATTTCCGTATCTCTTTGTTAAGTGTTAACTAGTTTATTGTTTCGCCTAGACATCTAGCTAATGATCCGTAGTCTAGGGTTTCTCGGCACCGTAAAATTTGAAATTGGCATGGTTGATGCCTTATGAGACCTCTTGGGAGTGCCTAGGAACCCTACAGGTGATGGTGGTGGTAATGAGGTCGACGAAGTGTTGGAGATAGTGCCCTCAAAGTCAATTATTGGATCGCAGGTACGTGATTGCAATGATTGAGGCAGGACCTATACCGATATGACAGTCTTGCTCGCGATGATAGTTTGCTATCTGGTTTGACTTTATCATCGTATACATGCTTTAGTTCACTATTTCATGATGATAGAGCCCATAGGATTCTTGCTTGACTACCAGCAGTATGATGGCGATCATATACGTGGGAGCTGGGGTCTGTAAGCACATCCTTAAAAGTGTCCCTAGTCGTGGGAGTTTCGAGACAGGGCATCGATACTCCAGAGTAGACTAGTGTATACAGTCGAGACCCCGACGAGGGGCGGTGGCCGATCTCACAAGCCACTGGTGTTAGGTTGATCACCTAAGATGTATACAGGTGCTCATTGGGTTATGAGTACACCGGACAGGACTCGCCGAGAACATACTAGTTGATATTATACATATCGTCAGATAGCAGTTCCCTGGTGACATGTGTACAGGTTAGTTCATCGACCTGAGATCGTCATTTGTCTCATGTGAGTTCCCACTGTGCTTAGATTACTACCCTACCACGCTCAAAAGAGTTGTGCAAACAGGTTTTAGTAGGGTACAGTCCCGAGCCATATTGGAGGCAAGTGGGCGGATCGTCGGGGGTTCGTCTCTCCCGGTATTGAGGGTTGATGTCGCGCAGTGCCAGTTTCCAGTTTTCTATCGGCCGTATTTAACATTCGGTTAAATACGGATTTATCTTTTCTTGATGAGGGCGAGTCATGCTTCTAGAAGGTTCTAGAAGTGGTGATGAGGCTAGTGAGTCATTTGAGCTTTACTGGTGCATTTATTGTGTTCATACTTGGTGTCATTTACATTAATGGAGTTTTGTTTGTGCTAAGATGTTTTCTACTTGATCTTTTATTTCTTGTGGTCACCTTCCCCCTCCTACACTCACCTCCTCCTCATCTATAAGTGGCCAGACCCTCTTTAGATAGATGAGGGTTGTGAATTTGGAAAATGTATATGAAATTTGCCTCATGGAAATTTCATAAGTTCATTCTCTTATTTTCATTCGATCCAAAAGGAAACTTCATTAACTGTTCGTCCATAGCCTTGGACATAACGAGACAAAGTGTTCTACTCATTCTCTACATCATCTTGGTCGTCTCTTTTAGCAAACTTGACAATCGAGTTGCCTCGGTTCAGAGGCGGGAGCTCGTTTAAAGATCCGTCGACATGGTGCCACCTGGACGAGAAGACTGGAGATCGAGGAGATCGGAGAAGCCGCAACAAAGCGTGGGATGATGGTTGAAGACCGAAAGACTCGGATCATTCGGTATAACGTTTCTACCTACTTTGTAGTTTGTTAGTTTAGCTTTAATGGCAGATCCGGGTTACGGTACACGATAGCGCCAGTTTGTAAAAAGTTTTTGTTCTGCATTTGGCGTCTGTTAGACGGCCGGAGCGCTACCGTGGACTTACAGTGGTATCAGAGCCTCACCATTAAGCTATACTAATTTGTGCTAACGCGTTTAAAAGATCGATCGAACGGAATTTCCGAAACTACATTTTTCTGTACAAAAGGTTTTTGTTGATTTTTAAACTGTTCTAAAAATTATTTTGTATGTCATAGAAAAACAAGCAGGCTTTTTTAAACAATCCGTACAAATTTGGTCACGTGATCCCATAGAACCACCGCGGAACCGCGGTCAAACCTGGGGTTTGACCGCGCATCCGCGGCGGTTTAATGGGAACAGTGCTCCAAAATTATACAAGGGATTCTACACAGGGAATTGTGGTTTCTGGTATATTTATTTTGGGCCCAGATTTTGTTACTGTACAGCAGATGTACGTGGGGCCCACTTCGGGAAATTTGGTCGATCGAAATTTTAAATTTGTTAGTATGCAGTATTTACATTATATCTCCAACCGGGAATGTCATTTGATCGGTAAACCGCGTTTAATTGTTATAGTTCTTTTAGACGGGTTTGCGAACGTGATATTCGTGTTGATGTTCTGTGTTGTACTGTGATGTTGCGGATATGTCATGGTGGATAGCAGGGTGCAATGATAGTGCAGTTTGGATTTATTTGTACATTTGATATTGCGGGACGAGCGTCCAACATGTGGACTGCCGTCACTGCATGTTGTATAATATTCTTTTGGGGCACGACCGGGTAGAGGTCGATGTACCTGTTGTATATATTTATTTCTGTACTAGGTTTACCCCGTGAAGGAGTGCATGGATAGCCGGGTTCTGAAGGGCAACGGGTCCGTATCTCATGGCTTTGAGAGACAAAAGGACCTTACTCTAGAATTGGCAGACTATTCGCCGCACTCGTAGGGGGTACAGGTTGACCCAAGAAGGGGTGCTCAATTTACCGGATTCCGTGAAGTGCCGGGTGTTCCATTCATTATGCTGTGGGGACTACCTCGCTTCAGGTTTTGGCGGGTAACTTGCCGCACCCGTAGGGGTCTAGATTTCATTGCACAGGCTATCCACACGACCAGGGGAACGTCGGGTTTCAGTAGCGGCTCTGTGAAACCCGGGGATCCCAGATTATCTGTATTGTTCTGTGATACTTATTACTTTTCTGTAATGTTGCATATTATCACGCCTGGAGCGATTATTGTATATTGGTATATATAATATTAGATGTTGTATATGTTTTACACCCGCGCTAGTCCAGCCCCCGCTCTGTCGTTAGTTAAGTAACCTAACGGGTGATGACGGGACCCAGTGACGAATACGGATGGCATATACGTACATTTTATTTTCGTTCTTTTCTGGTGTAATTGATTGATGGGACTGCATTGATTCTTATCAATGCAAGGATAAAACAAACCTATATTTGATGTTGTTGGAACAAATTTTAAAAAGTGTTATTACAAAAATGTTTCCTTTTTGTTTTGCATAGCGATATTCAGTCAGAATATCCCGCACCTCATTCGACTAGGCAAGGGCCGAGATCCCTTCACCGGGAGTGACTCCTTGGGCAGAAGTTTACGTCAGGGTAATAATTTCACTATAGTCGATTACAAGTTGCTTTGCATCACGATATTCAGTTGGAATATCCTGCACCTCATTCCACGAGGAAAGAGCCGAGATCCCTTCACCGGGAGTGACCTCTTTAGCAAAACGTTTTCGCCACTATATTTTATAAAAAGCTATCAGTTTCCTTCAACGAGATCAAGTTCATTACGTTAAAGGTTTTTCGCCAAAAACCAGCCGTAGCCCTCCGTCATTTCTTTTGGGTATTCAGTAGTATTCAAGCTATGCATGCTTGGCCCTTAGTCAAGGCATAGTGTTTGGTAGCTGCTGGATATTCATTTGTTGCATAGATAGATGAGTTGGTTTGGGACAGTCGTTCTGTCATACTTGGCCCTTAGTCAAGGGCATGTGCGGGTGGGTTCAAATTGACCTGGATAGTGACGGGTAGAACTTGACATGTGACTTATGACATACTTAGCCCTTAGCCAAGGTCATAAGAGCATGGGGCAAAAATCACATCGGGAGTTTCAAATATACAGGAAACTTACCAGGCATGCGCATACCTTCCGGAGTATGATAACTTGAGTGGTTTCCATCAACTTATCATGCGATGATAGTTGGATCCCGATTCTCACTGATGAGTTGGTTTACTCGTCGGGTGATCCCGACTAATTCTTCTTTCAGGTTTGGAGGAGAATTTGAGATTACAGTGGGAGGTTTTCTGATTAGATAAAGTGATAACCATTCTGATCTAGGTTAGAGTGCACGCAGAGTGTTTCTTTTCTCTCTCTCTCTCTTTGGCAGCGACCTTTGACCGACCCTAGACTATGACTCAGTGACCAAGTTGACCGAACCTTCTTAAAATACTGGCTTTTGGATTGTCTAAGTTGCATAAGTCATTTCTGCTCTTCCTTTTACCCTTTAGATTTCTCAGAACACCCCGTATTACTACGGAAATCCACTTCCATTGGATAGATCCATCGAATGGTTATATACGAACTCGAAGGGACTTCTTCGAGGATGGATCCAGGTTCAGGAGAAATAGAATTGGTTTATTCAGTTGTCTTTTATCATCACCTTCTCTCAAGATACGAGTACTCCTTAGTTTAGGAGAGTACACCTATTACGCTTATTGGATAGTCTTATTCCAAACCATAGGCAGGTGCCGAAAGGTAGGGAAAGAAGAAAACCAATTAGCCTAAGTAGGGTGTACAGAAGGTAATATGTAAAGACAAAATAAAGGGATTAGAAAGAGGGCAAAGTAAATTGCGACTGTTATCATTCGCGACCAAACCGCGTACTTCATCGCCACTCCTATTTCACCTTTGCTTTTTCCCAGTTCGGGAGAAATAGAAGAAGGTATTATTCAGTTGTCTTTTATCATCACCTTCTCTCAAGTTACGAGTACTCCTAGGTTTAGGAGGGTACACCTATTATGCTTACTGGATAGTCTTCTTCCAAACCATAGGCTGGTGCCGAACAGTAGGGAAGGAAGAAAACCACTTAGCCTAAAAGGGTGTACAGAAAGAAATGAATAAAGACAAATAAAGGGATTTGGAGAGGTGGCAAAGAGATATACGGTTAAAGTCATGAAAAGGATTATGGAAGAGGCATCACTAAGAATATCAGGATACCCCTACGAAACATTTTAATGTTTCAGTTTCACTGCACATTGTTAAAAGGAAAACTGATTTCCCGATTAGATACTTACTCCAGGGTATGTATTTACCAGGTTTTATATTCTCATATCTGTATAGTTTTTTAGATGATGAGTGGGAGTAAGTTATTGGGAATTAGGTGATCATCCTCATTATATCGGAATTCGTTGTAATTGGTGATATTTGAGGAAATCACCTGGGTACAGTTTTCAACCTACGATGCACAGGTTTTGAGTTATTCAACTCAGTGGACCTATACAGAGTATCGTATGTTGTCCAGTGTCCGTCAGGACAAAAGGGTAGGTCCTCGTACTATGTTCTGTTTACTTGTGACTTCTCTAGTTTTTAGACAAGTGTTTCATAGAAATACAATGTCTAAGTTATGAGAAGTTGTATGTATAAGAATAAAGTAGAGAACCAAATATCGCAAGTATTGGGATTCTTCAAAAGAGATCGAAGATGCAGATTCTTGTGATTGGTATTCTGTTGATAGTAATGGTTTTGAGAAACTTGTTTCTCTTTCAGGTTACTCATAATTGGATGGATTCCTAAGTTGAGTAATGTTGATTAGCCTCTCTCCATTAAGTCGATATGCACTGGAGACAGCTGCATGATTTGAATCTGGTTCCAATTAAATTAGTGCCTCTATTTCTATATTGGATATAGAATGGTTCACATCTTAACGATGTTAAGATACGGGGAGTTGTCCAGCTTATGCTTAAAACCAGACACTGGATAACTCAAGGCACGTTTCTGTAATGGCTGTTTGTGGGTTGACCCTGGCTTTGACGAGGGTTGACATTTCTACCATCTGAAAGATCAATAGTGATATTGTTCTTGACTTGCCACAGTTTTAGTAAAATGGATTTTTTCAGAAAACAGTAGTGGGAGTATGGTAGAACTGAAAGTGATTCCAGAACCGCAAACGATTACGGAAAATTTAATAGGACCAATATATTCAAACAGGTTTGACATTCTATTAGCCACTCCGCAGATATGGTGGGTAACCTCAGACACCCGAGAGGTACTCCGGTAGCCTCAAGGACGGTGACAAGGAGGTTCTTGTTTACTCAGACTTGACACTACTGTTGTTCTAGACTATGAGACCCGGCAAGAGGATAAGTATAACGTCATTCTAAACTAGCTTTAGAAGTGTACGTAGATATTATTCTGCCAGAGGGTTGTCGTAGTCAGTGGGAGCAGCGGAAGCATAGTGGGCAAGTAGCTTATGTCTATTTATAGGCTTGAGCAGATATAGCGGAGATAAGATTATCTATTTTTGATATGACAGTCATGGGTTTGACTTCATCAGAATAGGAGATGGATCTGTTAAGGAGGTAGTAGGGTGTGATGTCCTGGTATTTGGATGACATACACAGAGTAGGAAGTAAAATTCCTATACTACAATCGGTTGTACTATGGTCGTCTCACAGTTGTTTCTCCACAAAGGACATGGATATAATATTAGACATTCTAATTTCTAGATCTATGGTTTTAGATCAAGATTTGGATAGTTTCCCAATGTGGGTACTTTGACAATATTCTAATAGTATTTTAGAATAGATGACTCCTGGCATGGTAGTGTACTTGCTGGTGATGGAGTCACCCTCTCTAAAGGTGTCTTAGAGACTAAAGGAGAGAGGGATGTGCATGATTGGCAGATCACTTGCTTAGGCGATTGAGTCAATCATGAAATGTTAAATACCGCACCAGATGTTGTTTTTGCACTAGATGCGATAAGTTTATATTAATCCAATCCTGAAGAAACATAAGGAAGCAGTTTTAGAACATAAGTGTATGTTCTACGGATTTGATAACGACAGCCTCCTTCGAGAGACGGTTATCATTCCAGGCTTCAAGGGTGACATGGATGACAGAGTGATTGTCAGAGTTATAGTTTTCCCTATGATAAGGGACAGTATTATGGACAGATGGTCCAAGAGGATACCGTGGGAGGCATGGTGCTGGATACTGATTAGGTTCAGTGATCGATACAGTCTAAGAAGTTTGGATTTAGAGTTCATTTATGAACTAGGTCCCATCAGATATTCAGACATATTCTAAGACAGGTATTACTCGATTCGGGAGATGGCTTTCTCCGCGAATTTGAGATTAAGAGAGACATAGAAAGAAACATCAGGGCGGATCCACTCACTGAGGCTATTTCTCGAACACAAGAGTTTTACAAACTAGCTTTGTGAAACTGATTAGTAGAGGAGTTGGATGTTTGGTATCACACGGGCTGTGAGTATGCGACATCGCAATAATTAGCCTTAAGTGCAAGTGGGAGATTGTTGGAGATAGTGCCCTCAAAGTCAATTATTGGATCGCAGGTACGTGATTGCAATGATTGAGGCAGGACCTATACCGATATGACAGTCTTGCTCGAGATGATAGTTTGCTATCTGGTTTGACTTTATCATCGTATACATGCTTTAGTTCACTATTGCATGATGATAGAGCCCATAGGATTCTTGCTTGACTACCAGCAGTATGATGGCGATCATATACGTGGGAGCTGGGGTCTGTAAGCACATCCTTAAAAGTGTCCCTAGTCATGGGAGTTTCGAGACAGGGTATCGATACTCCAGAGTAGACTAGTGTATACAGTCGAGACCCCGACGAGGGGCGGTGGCCGGTCTCACAAGCCACTGGTGTCAGTTGGATCACCTAAGATGTATACAGGTGCTCATTGGGTTATGAGTACACCGGACAAGACTCGCCGGGAACATGCTAGTTGGTATTATACATATCGTCAGATAGCAGTTCCCTGGTGAACATGTGTACAGGTTAGTTCATCGACCTGAGATCGTCATTTGTCTCATGTGAGTTCCCACTGTGCTTAGATTACTACCCTACCACACTCAAAAGAGTTGTGCAAACATGTTTTAGTTGGGTACAGTCCCGAGCCACATTGGAGGCAAGTGGGCGGATCGTCGGGGGTTCGTCTCTCCCGATATTGGGGGTTGATGTCGCGCAGTGCACGGGTGGCCATCACTAGAAATCCTTGGCCAAGGTAGTGGAGAATTACTGATTTGGATCAGTAGTTTCTCAGGTAGTGATGGGCTTCATACCGACACGAATTATCGCGTTATTAGGGGTCTGACTTTATCCACCCCCCTAGACTCGACATGCGATACTCTTTAGACGAACGGACCAGACTGTATATACATTGTCACTGTCAGGCTCAGTAGGGTTTATAGATGAGTTCGCTCGTCAGCTTCCCTTCCAATCAATACATAGGCAAACGTTACGTACAGCTCGTATCTCTGACGTGCTAGAGGTTATACCCAGTGCCAGTGTGTTGATGAGTCATTAGAGTCCCCCACAGACACTTTCCCAAGTTCGGGCGAAACGTTGTTGAGGCCGTATGGGTTTATGGCAAGGTTCGGAAAATGCACGTGCGTTTTCGCACGTTTCATTTTTCGGGCAGATAATACTGGTCGGCTTTAGTTTAAGCCGGATCCGAGTATTATACTGTGTAGATATAATATCTTTGTCTCAGTTGCATTTGTATTCGGTCGTAATACAAATACGGGTATGTTTATACTAATACGGGGTTATCCTGAAATTCGTTTCAGGATCACTTTTGGAAATTGCCAGTTTCCAGTTTTCTATCGGCCGTATTTAACATTCGGTTAAATACGGATTTATCTTTTCTTGATGAGGGTGAGTCATGCTTCTAGAAGGTTCTAGAAGTGGTGATGAGGCTAGTGAGTCATTTGAGCTTTAATGGTGCATTTATTGTGTTCATACTTGGTGTCATTTACATTAATGGAGTTTTGTTTGTGCTAAGATATTTTCTACTTGATCTTTTATTCCTTGTGGTCACCTTCCCCCTCCTACACTCACCTCCCCCTCATCTATAAGTGGCCGGCCCCTCTTTAGATAGATGAGGGTTGTGAATTTGGAAAATGTATATGAAATTTGCCTCATGGAAATTTCATAAGTTCATTCTCTCATTTTCATTCGATCCAAAAGGCAACTTCATTAACCGTTCGTCCATAGCCTTGGACGTAACGAGACAAAGTGTTCTATTCATTCTCTACATCATCTTGGTCGTCTCTTTTAGCAAACTTGACAATCGAGTTGCCTCGGTTCAGAGGCGGGAGCCCGTTTAAAGATCCGTCGACGTGGTGCCACCTGCACGAGAAGACCGGAGATCGAGAAGATCGGAGCAGCCACAACAAAGCGTGGGATGATGGTTGAAGACCGAAAGACTCGGATCATTCGATATAACGTTTCTACCCACTTTGTAGTTTGTTAGTTTAGCTTTAATGGCAGATCCGGGTTACGGTACACGATAGCGCCAGTTTGTAAAAAGTTTTTGTTCCGCATTTGGCGTCTGTTAGACGGCCGGGACGCTACCGTGGACTTACACGAAGAAGATCGGCGGCGCGGGGCGACGTGAGTGCAGGTGAGGTTGGAGTTGTGGGGTTTATGGGTTCTTGGGTTCGGGTGAGGGTGGTGTCGGGTTGAGAGAGGGGAGAGGAAGAAGGGGGTGGCGAAGACGAGGTGGTTGAGTAGAGGAGAAGTCGACGACGGTGAAGGCGGCTAGGGTTAGAGTTGCTCGGTTCCTCATGGAGGAGGCAAATATAAAGAAGGGGGGAAGAAGGAAGGTGACCGTAGTGAAAGAGGGTGACAGGATCTCGTGGCCGCGAGAGGATTGAGAGAGAGAGAGAGTTCTGTTAGGAAAGATTTCATTTAAAATCTTAAAAAAATATTTTTAGTTTTGAAAAAAAATTTAAACGTAAATATTTAACAATTAAATATACTAAAATATAATATTAATAAAATTTGAGATTTTGGCTAATATAAAATAGTCCAAAACATGTCCGGGTCGGGTCTAAAAATCTAGTTTTAAAATATGGAAAATATACGTGTCGACCAACATCAAAACAGGGTATCCGGGTCACGAAAAATTATACCCCCAAGAACGGATGTACGCACGTGCACGTATCCATACAAACGAGTCCATTTCATTGAACGGGATGAGAACAAGATACGCGGATGCTACCACAGGGTCAGGGGTAAGATGCAAGCCATGATAGACATTTTTAAAATATTTTATTTGACTTTATATGTTATATTGAAAAATATGCAGATGCCAGATAAATGCCAGTATGCAGTAAATAAAAAAATATGAAAGTGCACAGATCCACATAACAAGCCGGGATAAATTATAAATAGGAATCAAGACGGGTTTCCAGCAAGCGGGTCGGGTCGGATGCAAAGACAGATACCAATTATACTATTCACACCCAAACAACAATAAATCAAGAAATAGCCATAAATAAAGAAATACTCAAAATAGAACTGGTATAAATGAATTAGGGTGTTACATTGAGCGTGTTGGAGAGGTGGCTTATCGATTGGCTTTACCACCATCTTTGGCAAATGTTCATAACGTGTTTCATGAATCTCAACTCCGTAAGTATGTTCGAGATGAAACACACGTGCTAAATCATTCGGAGCTGACTGTAAGGGAGGATTTGAGCTATGAAGAACGACCGATGTCGATTGTTGATCGAAGAGAAAAGGTCCTCAAGAACAAGGTTATCCCGCTCGTACTTGTTTCATGAGGGAATCGCTCGCACGGAGAATCGACTTGGGAACGAGAAGATAAGATTCGATAGAAGTTTCCACACCTCTTCTTGTAGATTCATGTTTCTTTATCTTTTCTTGTTCCGGGAATTTCGAGGACGAAATTATTTTTGTAGTTGGGTATAATGTAACAGCCTAGTCATTTATACCAGTTCTATTTTTTTTGGGTATTTCTTTATTTATGGCTATTTCTTGATTTATTGTTGTTTTGGTGTGAATAGTGTAATCGGTATCTGTTTTTGCATCCGACTCGACCCGCTTGCTGGAAACCCGTTTTGATTCCTGTTTATGATTTATCCTGGCTAGTTACGAGGATCCGTGTATTATTTATACAGCATACTGGTATTATATCTGGCATCTGCATTTTTTTAATAAAACAAGTAAAGTCAAATAAAATATTTTAAAAAATATCTAGCATGGCTTGCATCATACCCCTGACCCTATGGTAGCATCCGTATATTGTGTTCTCGTCCCGTTCAGTGAAACAGACTCGTTTGGATAGCTACGTGCACGCTGCGTGCATCCGTTCTCGGGGGTATACATTTTCGTTACCCGGATATTCTATTTTGGTTTTGGTTGATACGTATATTATCTGTATTTTCAAACAGTAATTTTAGACCCGATCTAGGTGTACTTTGGAGTATTTTTGTATTAACCAGAAAACTCAAATTTAATTAATATTATATTCTATATATGTTAACTGTTATATATAATAAGATTTTATTTTTAAAAAAAAACTAAAAATATATTTTAAATCCTATATTCTAATCCTAAAGTATTTCTATCTCTCGTGACTCTCTCTCTCTCTCTAACTAAATATATATTTATATATATTATATATATTTTTTATTTTCTTAACCTATTCTAAATTAACCCATGCACGTTCTCTCCCCCCTCATCTTCTCAAAATTTTCCCACCGCCTTCCTCGTCGCTCGAACCCACGCCGCGCCCCTCGCTCGCCTCGTCGCCGCCGCCGCCATAGACGACGCCCTCGTCGGCCTCCCCTCATCACCTCAACCACCTCCCCATCCCCACCTCTCTCTCCTCCTTCCCCGCTACAGTACCCCGACAGCAGCCCAACCCAAGAAACCTCGACCCACGCCTCGTCGTCGTCGTCATCACGCCGGCGAACCCTTCCTGTCGTCTCTCCCCCCCTCTCCTCTCTTCTTCTCCCCAACACCCGAGCTCTTCCCTTGCACCAAACCCTGCACAGAACCCATAACCCCGAACCCTCACCTCTCCTGCACACCCTACCTCCATCACCGGCGATCCATCGCCGTCGCCTCACCTTCGCACCCTCATCTCCTCGACCCACACCTTTCCTCTCTCCTCTATCCTAGACCCGACCTTCTCTTCCTGCACCCGAAACCCTGCACGACCCCAAGAAAAGCCACTGCCTTGCCGTCAATCCTCGCTGGAGATCTGACCCCATCGACCACCATCGACGTCACCCACCTTGCCGCCTTCTCTGTCCCTAGAGCCTCACCCAAACCCCGGTCCTCTTCTCTTCTTCTTCTTCTTGTTTCTTGTTTCCGTTTCCCGGCAATCGCCGGAGCCGTACCCGTCGCCGACGATCCGGGCAACCCACCAGACGTTCTCGTGCAGCATGGTCACCTTCTTGATTTGCTTGGTTCAGTTTTGTACGCCCGCGTGTGCGTAGCGGCATTTACCAACATCGTACGCGGTGTATACACCCCATCGTGAGATCTGTTCAGGCAAGTTTATCTTGCTACATGCCATGATACATATGTTGCATCCATATGAATAAAAATATTACATATTTATTTCATTGTGCATCCATATTACAATTTTACAGTTTTTCGATACCCGTATGCATCCATACCGTTATTTACATATCTAGTCGCATGCAAGTTTATCTTGCTACATGCTATGATACATATTTTGCATCCATATGAATAAAAATATCACATGTTGTCTGCATTGTACATCCATATTATTGTTTTACTGTTTTCGGATATCCGTATGCATCCATATCATTAATTACATAACTGATTGCATGCAGATAGCTTGATACAGGCTATATTATTATACTTGCATCTATATTAATAAGAATATTGCATATTTATTGTATTGTGCATCCATGTTATAGTTTTACCGTTTTTCCGATATCCATTTGCATCCGTATCATTTATTGCATATCTAACTGCATGCCATATCATATTATTTCATATTACTTTTATATTAGCACTCCATGCTTGATAACGTGCATCCTACGTAGTCATGGAGTTGTAGATGTAATCCCCGATAAATATTTGTGCATCCGTGTTTTACTGTGCATCCGTACTTTTATCGTGCATCTGTACTTGCTACATTTTTATTATGAGCATCCGTTTGATACCTATGCACTACCTGTCATGACCTGATACACCACTACTTGACCTGTTACCTGATCCTATTTCTAATGCCGACAATCCTGACTTGACGTCCCGATGGACATATCCTGTTGTCTGTATAGACAAAATCTGTACCTGCTTGTTCCTGTGTTGGCATTAGCTACAGATTTATCAATACCTGATTTGAACACATAACCATGGGGGTAAGGGGAAATCAATGATGAAACCTGACTTGTAACTCGACAATTCGATACTTATACTGATCATTTTTACGGGCTAGGCCAGCCCCGGGAAGATGCTGCTGACATCATTCATCTGTACATGTTTCCTGTTTAATGCCTAGCGGCATGTCTCAGATTTCAGCCCGAGAATCTGGACCGTGGTCCCGGGCACACACAGGATACTATTGAGTTACATCAACGATTCATTAAATTGATTTCAAAGACTTGAGAGTAATTAACCCAGTAGCATAGATTACTCACCGCACGTCACATACACTGATACACTTCACTGTTCCATATTCGTGTTACTGTTATACACTTATTACTGTTCATACTCATGCCTGCATATCTTGTTATATCCAGGTTATATTTTTATTGTTTGATAGTATGACGCACTGATGTCTGGGTTTTGCATGGCCCAGATCCTCTGTCTCTTTCGCAGGCCGATCAGGAGTATTTCCGCCGAAAGGCCGAGCAATAAGGATCCTGTTAGTATTCAGTTTAGTTTAGTTTCTTTTCGTACTTTTGTTTCCTGATGTGAGCCCGTATTTGGGACGTACTTTCCAGATGTTATTGTTTATTGGATTTATTGCTTCCACGTATTATTTCTTGACTCTTTATTTTGGCAAATGGACATGTACTAGATAGATTATTTATTTTTACTGTTTCTTGATATCTTATAGACACCCGTAATGTGACTGTGGAGGGATGTTTCCTAGCCACCGGTAGCATGGTTGGTTCTGTCACGTGCCGATCTTAGCGCACTCTGGGAAGCGGGGCGTGACAACCCCGTCGCCAAAAGCATCCGTTCGGGTGCTCGCGGCCGCGGTATTCCGCCTTAGTGCACTTCGTCGACGGCATCAGGTGGTGCGGCCGTGTACTAAAGTTTCCGAAGAGCATTCGATCAGGTTATTGGGAATCTTGTTGAATTACCCGACAGGTTATTGGAAAGTGTTTTCAATATTAAGACTAAAATATGGGGTTTATAATTGTTAGGCATGTGATGTCTAAGGAATTCATTGGTTGGGCATGAAATCCAAAGTATATGATACATTGAGTTTATGATGTCTAAGGTGGTTGCGGATTCCAATTATTGTAGTTTTTCACTTTCTTTTCTGCGACCGTAAGTGTAATATGTGGTGTATCGCCGGCTTCGTTGCTATATATCAACGACAATT
This sequence comes from Agapanthus africanus, assembly GCA_030015575.1. Taxonomy (NCBI): domain Eukaryota; kingdom Viridiplantae; phylum Streptophyta; class Magnoliopsida; order Asparagales; family Amaryllidaceae; genus Agapanthus; species Agapanthus africanus. Next base: position 125,438,405 of record JASDDO010000028.1, read on the forward strand.
GGGATACGCATATTTACTTACGTTGATGACATGTGATATTATGTGTTGCTGTGATATGTTATATTGGATCGTCGTGTTTTGAATAGCCGTGTTTTTTTTATGTGAGATGAGATTTTTTCATTTTCATTTATGTAAAAGCTTGTATGTAATATTCTTTTATTGGGGCACTTCCTGGTTGAGGATCATGTCACCATTGATGTATATTATTTACTTTTCCGCATTAGGATAGACCCAAGAAGGAGAGCACAAGTAACCGGGTTCTAGGGTCCAGTGAGAGACCATCTCGAGGAGTCGAGACTGGGTCTCCTAACTCTATAATTGGTAGGGTTTCTTGCCGCTCTCGTAGGGGTCTAGGGATGTGGGTTTGGCTATTCATCACGACCGTGGAATCCGTGTTTTATACTGGCTTAATTTAAAACATAGAATTCCTAGTTGTTCTCCGCCAAAAGCCGGGAAGACAAACGTCTTGCCTGAATTTGGGGGCAGTTACTATTTGGATTTATCCGTCCACCTCTTCGAAGATACCAAGTTGATTTATGGCACCGTATATCGGAGGTTTAGACAGATGCGGCCAATATAGCATACTTCATCAGATTCCCCCTCGTTGTGAGGGATTTTTGAATGTGGGGACGCTCTTCCCTGCAGACGCAAGCCCCTGCAGTTAATTACGTTACCGCGTAGCGGTAACCACTTTCTCCTGCTCCAGAAGGTCACTTTGTATCGTGTGTGTTTGTTTTGTTGTTGGTTGCCCGTGGATTGTATACGGAGACTAATTTATGTTGTCGCCCGTAGGGCGTGGATTAGTCCAAATCCGTATTTTCTTAGATTTGGGTTTGGGTTGGTTTAAGCATCGTTAATCTTGTTTTAGATTAAAATAAATTTAAACGTTTGTTGAGGATACGTTAGTCTAATTTTAGACTAAGATCTACTCAACGGGATTTTCTTTAGTTTATATGGACGTTGCGGTCCGTTGGGTTTAAGGATATCATAGTCCATGAGTTTAAGGACATCATAGTCCATAGTTTAAAGACGTCATAGTCTATAGAGCTTAGTTTAGGGACGTTACGGTCTATTGGGTTTAAGGACATCATAGTCCACGAGTTTAAGGACCTCATAGTCCATAGAATGTAGTTTAGGGACGTCATGGTCCATAAGTTTAAGGAAGTCATAGTCCATGAGTTTAAAGACATCATAGTCTATGCGGTTTTCAGTTTAAGGACGTCATAGTCCATAAAGTTCAGTTTAAGGACGTCACGGTCCACAGTTAGTTTAAGGACATTACGGTCCATTGTTTAGATGTAACCATGGGTTTGAAAATACACCGGATAGTTATTGGTCGTCGGGACCCACCATCTCTCTGAAGACGTTGAAGATTTACAACGACATGTATCAGAGGTGTGAAGAGAAGTACCTTTGAACCAATTGTCAGATTGAGAGGGAATGGGATGAACATTATTTTGAATGCCATCTGAGATGACTAATTTTGGAAGACCTGAGTATAATGTGGGCTCAGTTAAAAACAAGGTTTTGGCTTTGGGAGACTTAGCTAACTTGGGCTAAGGTTGGCCTATCATAGTGTTAAACACTAGCATATGTTCGGCGCTCACGTGCTCCCACGTGAGGTCTTAAAATATTGTTTAAGCACTGAAGATTTGAAGCGCTCACGTGGGGTCACGTGAGGCGCTTGAAATAGTGTTAAACACTGAAGATTTAAAACGCTCATATGGAGTCACGTGAGTCGCTTGAAGTAGTGTTGAATATTGAAGATTTGAAGCGCTCACGTGGGGTCACGTGAGGCGTTTGGAGTAGTATTAAACACTGAAAATTTGAAGTGCTCCGTGGGGTCACGTGGGGCGCTTGAAGTAGTGTTAAACACTAAAAGTCTAAAGCGCTCACGTGAGGTCACGTGAGGTGCCTGAGATTTGGCACAGCTTCTTTGGATTTGTTCCCTTTTTCTTTTCTGAGTGCTGAGCACTATTGGGTCACGTGGGATCACGTGAGGCGTCCCTCAAAGACTGAAAGCTGCCTTTGTTTTATTCTCTTTAGAAAAGTGCTAAGCACTATTAAGGGGTCACGTGGGGTCACATGGGGCGCCCTATGAATGGAATCTGTCTTAAGATTATTCCCCTTTTACAAAGGTTTGTTCATGGGTCACGTAGGAGCACGTGATCTGCAATTATCATGTTTGGATGCTAATATCCTTTTACGTGCATGGGGATCTTAAGTTTTCAAGCCCTTTATTTAATAAGAATTAAATTCTGTTATAGGGTTAAACCCTAGTTTTATTTAGAGGAATTAAATTCTTATATGTTCTGTTGTAAGAATTAAATTCATTGGACTCAATTCTCCCCCTAAGTTTTGAATCTGCATAACAAATCTCCCCGATGAGAATTAAATTCTCAACTTGTAGGTAGATCTGCTTCTGCAGATCTTGAACCAGAGGAAGAACTAAGTTCTTTTTAGAAGAGTTAAACTCTTGTGAAGATAGTGAAGAGGTAAAAGGTTCTGTGTTTGGTTCCTTTCCTAACCTAGGGTTTCTTTTTTGGAGATCTTCTTCTCTCTGGAGAATTAAATTCTCTTTTCTTTCGGCTTACGAAGGGTTTTCTTTCTCTCTCTCTTTCTGTCTCTCTTGAACTTGAAGTTTAGGGGGGTTCCTCTCTACAAGACTTGAAGTCTTGGGTCCTTTATATAGGGGAGGCTGATTTGTTAAATCAGTTAAGTAAATCTCTCATTGAGAGATCTCTAATTGATTTAGGAATTTATCCCACCATTGGATCTTTGATTCAAGGGTTTCTGTTTTACAGAAAACAACTTTCTTGTTTTTAGCAAGATTGGGAAAATATTTTCCCATACAGAACTTATTCTGTATCTTGGTGATATTTAATCACAATTGGATTTTTGATCCAACGGTGCTCTGATTTACAGAGTACAATCTTTCTTGTTTGGAAAGATTTAAGGAAACATTTTCCAACATGGGGGTTTTGATTCCTCTTAATTAGAATTTAATTCTATCGGTTCAGAAGGCATAGGAGCCCATCACGTGTAGCACGTGACCACACCAAATTAAGCCTACCAAATAGCGTCACGTGCTATCACGTGAGTTTTTGTTCTGGCCAATTGTTTGCTTTATTCAGGCACCTATATATTTTGTATATAGAGGTCACGTGTCTGCACGTGAGGCCCAATTTCAGCTTAGTTTGTCAAGCGCAGCGCCTATCACGTTTGGGCATGTGATGCTCCATTTGGGGACTTTTTCCCGTTGCTTTTATTTATTATTCATTTTTTTAAGGGAACAAATGCCCCCACAGCTTTGTTCTCACGTGGTTTGCACGTTAGTGCAACGCTGTCATCTTTACAGCCGTTGGATTGCCTAGGGGAATGGGGAGATGAACCGCCCTTGTCACGTCTTATAAATGCGGGGGTTCAGTTTCTTATGCAGCCATTGTTTCCTTCATCTTCTTCCTCCTTCGTTTTTTTTGAGAATTTAATTCTCCTCCTCAGAGCTTAGTTCTCTGCCATTGCAATCCCAGAGTTAAACTCTGTAAAAAAAGAAACCCTTTTTAGGTAAAGATCTTGCACATCATAAAAACTTTTCTTTTTGAACAAAAATTCTCTGGATTTTGAATCCATTATGAGAGCTTTACTCTCCTCTGAAACCCAGCCACTTAGAGATCCAAAGATGTGATTTTGGAGTAGTAAACCTCCATATCCCAAACATTCACCTCTATTTTTGAGGATTCATGGAATTTCATCTCTCATATATGTTTTTTGTGAGTTTCTGGAATTTAATTCCATCATATAAAAGGAATTTAATTCCTCAGGCGAAGAGCTTAGCTCTAAAAGATCAAAAGGACCCTTTGGGAATTTTATTCCCTGGTGCTCTTGAAAATCTTTGCATAGGGTTTTACCCTTATTCGCGCAAATTTTAAATTTGTTGTGTGCCTTAGCAGAGGTTGTTTTCCCAAGAGTTGTTTGGAATTCCAATGTATGTTTAATGAGAATCTTTTTTATTCTCATAATGATTGCCCTGTCTCATCATTGGTGCGCTGTCATATTGATTTTGTAGGGTCCATGTGTTTTGTAGGCAGTGGTCCCGCAAAAAAGACATCCTATTATATATATATGTGTGTGTGTGTGTGTGCGCGCGCGCGCGCATGAGTTTCGCTAATGTTTCCTCTTTTCCTTATTTCAGGAACAATGGCTTCTCTCTCCTATTTCCCTTATACTCGCTCGGACGCTGCTTTTCCACAATCGCCGTCGAATGAGGAGGAAATAGCGATGATCAGAGCTCATGATAAAGACCGGACAAGTATGTTCTTATGGGGCGTTTGGTACGGCCACATCATCCGGGGGCGCCGAAGTTTTATTTGCGAAGAGCCAGCGGAGCCTCTTCGCCCTATATTGCCGATGGAGCGCCCACAGACAGCTTACGCAGTGGAGATGACCAATTAGACTCCTTCGGGCTGGCTTGAGCCCTCTACATCTGGGATACCCAACCAGCCCTTGCCGGCTATAGACATCTTGGGGAGTCGGATTTGCCAAGGTGAAGCTCGACCTTGGGGACATGTTTATAAAGTAGGTGTCATCCCCCGGCATCCATTGGGCTATCTTATTTAGGCTCGCTACATTCTTTATGCCCACCGCACAACATTGCAGAAGATTGGGCTGTATCAGGCAGTATATGCATCGCTATTCCATTATCAGGCTCCTCACGTCTGGTGGATCAAAGCATTCTTAAACCAATAGAACCTGCCTACCAACACCTTTCTGCTAGGGGATCGAGAGGTGTCTATTTCATTGGATGAATTCCGTGAGATTTCAGAATTGCCCATCAGGGGAGAGCATTACGAGGAGTTGCTGCCTTCCGATGAATATATTTTCTCCACTGTGCCAGCTACACTTGATGGCTTGACGGCCGAAACTGCCGTCCGTCACAAATACCCTAGCCTAATCAAGGCTCTAGGTATTTTCAACAAATTTTTTGCGAAGTCAGAGAGGCAGGGTGTCACTTTCGAGAGCTTCATTGCCTGATTTATCCGGGAGGACGTTCTATCCAAGGATGCCCCGAAGTTTGCGAGCATCGACGACCTTTTTGGGTTTGGGCTGGACAAACTGCCGTCCAAAGAAGAAGATTTTCCGCAGTTTTATATTCCAACCATGTCGGCCATGTCTTTTAATGCAATTGCGGCTCCCGGCATAGACGAAGAGACCTTCTTCGTCGGCTTTATTAGCCTCTGGCTTAGTTGATTTGCGATACCGTCACACCGACGCTTCATGAGAGCTTCCGCCTTCTACCCCGCCCATCGTGCAGCTGAAGGGGCAAAGTTGGCCGTTGGCATCGAGAGACTATCGTACCTTTATCATGGGCTAAGTGTTGCGGCTAACACTTCGACTCCAGGTGTAGATGTTGTGAATCTCCCCCTCCATTACTTCACATTTTGGATCGAAATGCATGTGCTGGGGGCATTCGCAGCACATCGACGGCCGAATTTCTATGACTCCTACACCTTCCCATGAGTTATGAGATTGGTGGATGCCTCCGCTTCCGATCCGACTCAGCTAGGGGCCCTCTGTGTTCTGCTCAATACATATGCTACTGAGGGTGGGATGGTGTTTACTAATCGCGTTCTTTCTGCTCCGGCAGGGCCCATCCAACAGCTATTCGACTTGTCGAAAGAGGGAGCATCATCCTTAAAGCCTAAGGAGATCATGCATTTGTATTCAATTAGGCCGGGCTACTTGGTGTTCCGCCGAAATGATACGGCCCTCCTTATGCGGTATAATCCGCATTGCTTCACTCGGCAATTGGGTTACAATCAGGGTGTCCCCTTCGAAGCGTTCTTGGTTGAGCCTATCCCGTCTCTGGGAGTTATTCACGACGTCATTCATCACTTCATGCGGCTGAACACTGGCTCTCTGTTTATGATCCCGGAGCCAGACTATCTCCCAAGGTCTATGGGGTCCTTTGTGGGTTGGTATCGCCACCGGGTTGGTCCTGTCATTGCTGAGGAGAGGCGGGTACTCTTCAAGTATAGGACTCCCGCTCCAACCCAAGCTGCCAATGCTCCGTTGCGACCGCGGTCAGTCATTCGCGCTCTCTTGAGGGATGGCAGCTGTTCATACCATAATTTTGCATTATTATATTCCCCATTCTTATTCATTTTACAAATAAACGGGTGCTTTTGATCCATGTCTGCTACATAGTTGCAGGTTACAGGTTCTCGGAACAAAAACAGTGAAAATGATGAAAAGATGATGCAAAAGTGAGACTACGACCGACAAATGGAAGAATCTTGATCAAGCCTACAGTTTGGAGAATAAAAGAAGATCAATGGACAATTCCACAAAGTACAAAGGCAGCGCAAGGTTCAAGACTTCGACACGAAGCAAGCGGTAAAGTCCACGACATTATTCACTGTGGAAATCTGGAAGAAAACTAAAAGAAAATATGAGAAACCAAGTGAAGAAACAAGGAGGCAAAAGCAACAGAAAGAAACCCAGAAGAAATCAGCAACCAAGCTCTCCATACGGCCGCGGTTCCGCAGCCAAACCTTGCTCTTGGCTGCGGATCCGCGGCCACGTGTCGCCCGTGTCGGTGCAAAATCTTTGTGGACGCTGGTGGCGCGTTGACTAGTCTTTCTTAGGGGGTATACTTGTAATTGCAGATATGACGCGATTGTAACCCTAGGGTTTCTATGAATATATAAATAGAAGCCCTAAACCTCTTTTTGAGGTATGCCTCTTTTTATTTCATCTATTCAGAATTCTAAATTCCTGTGTAAATGTTTGGGGAGAGCCATCAATAAAGTAAGTAATTTTTATTCTGTCTTAGTATAATTTTATTATCTGCCCTACTTAGATAGATAGAAATGTTTATCAATTCCCTAATGAGTGAGTAGTCTCCTCGCTTGTTAGGGTTAGATTTGGGGAAGGCTTGAGAGATGAAAATCTCTCATCCCTTTCTTACCCATCACACATTTTTATAGGACTCCATGCATACATACACACACCGTTCCCTACGGCACCCTACCCCACGAGGTAACGGTGATACCGTAGTATAAACGACCGGTTGCGTATGTTTTCCATGGAGGTTAGGGTAAGAATTAAGAAACGAAGGACTAGAACCTAGAGGAAGAAACATCATTTCTTCCCGATGGTACTAATCCCCTTTATTAATTGTTACCATAACACCTAAAGAGATCTAAATTCGGGCATTGAAAGCGGTGAGGAAATCTTCAATTTCCAAACTTAACCTAAACCTAACCCTAGCAAGATTCTAGTCTTAGTATAAATCAGTTTAGTTCTTAGCGATAATCCATTCACACCGTTTGGAATTAACTCGTTAGACCAAATTAGGAAATACACAACATCTCTGTGGACCGACCCGTACTCACTGGCTAGCTACCAAGCGACGCCGTTCTTGATTGCGGTTATAAATTATTCTTTGATCCCAAAATTTCTATCAATCAAATGGCACCGTTGCCGGGGATGGCGTAGTATTTTCTTTTTGCAATTTCGGGTTAATATAAAATCATAAAAATCATAAAAACTGAAAAATTAAAAAATATAAAAAATTTATTATCTTTTTATTGTTTGAAGGGTGTTTCGTGTGAATTTTTGCAGGATCAACGAACGAGTTCGGATCCGGAAAAATCCAGAGATCAAAACAGAAAACCCTAGATCCGAACAACAGAGAAAAATCAAACCAGAGGGGCATAAGAATTTTTAGGAACCGATTCGCAAATCTCACCGCGGAACCACGGCGCGAACCCTCCTTTGGCGGCGGAAACGCGGTCGGGAGGTGACGTCGGCACGAGGAAAAACCACTGTGAGCTTTCTCTCTCCTTCTCTGCAACCCCTTGATATCTCCTCTGTAAATTTGCCTGCAGAATTCTTTGCGCTAAAAATCTCTCCCTTTCCAATAATTGATCTTGTACAGGATTCTTTGCGCGCGCTAAAAAAATAAAAAAATTGTTTGCAAGTGATTGTTTACTGTTTTGCATATTTAATTGGACTTTAAGGGGCTTGAAACCAATCCAGATTGGGTGGGGATTTCATCACCCTTCCCAGGACCCCAAAAATCACATAAGGCATCTTGCATTGACCATCATTTTAATTAAAAAAAAGATTAGACTCAGCCCTAAGGACTTCGCGCTCAATAGGACAAAGGAATAGTTGTAGGCATCGACCATTGATCCTAACCTGACTTTGTGGTGCCAAGGCTAGACAGGTAGTGAAAGGTAATTTTAAAAGGCCCGTCTCACGGTGATTCGTGAGCGGATCCCTCCTTTCTCTACTTGTGCTTACCTGGCCACAAATTGCGGTGAAGAGACGGTTTGAGGTCCTACTTCTTGCCCTTTGGAACAGTTAGGAGCTGTCTAGCTGACCTAGGTGAACCTAGATCTAGGCCTGATTGTGCATTTGTGGTTGAACGTGTGTCTAAGCCTTTTATCGAAAATCTTTTTTTGCAAAAAGCTCCACATAATAAAAAAAAAACACAAAAAGAAAAAAGAAAAAATTTTACAAAAAACTTGCAACTTGTCGCTAAAAATCCATGCACCCCACTTACACCCACCTTCTTTCCATTGACGTTTTCTTACCCCCACATTCTGTTTTTCACCTTTTTGACTACACTATCTCTTTAGTGTATATCCGGTTGGACTAGGGACACTAGTGCCCGATTAGTCCGGGTCTCGTTGGTACCGACCGATGACGCTTTCGACTCCGAAGTCGAAATTCCTTCCACTTCCTTACCTTCACCTTCACATTCTTTCTCCGAAGGGATGTCGGGATATAATCCTAACAACACCTTACCCACGAGACTGATTTCACCTCCGTTAGGTGCGAATAACCCGCAACACCCGCCTGTTGAAGCGCCCCAACGAATCACGCTTCAGGATCTTTTCTACCCTGTCCGCACCGCCTTACCTACTTGTCTTTCACTCCCACCGGCAAATGGGGACAATTTTGAGATCAAACCCCACTTCATCAACATATTGCCAAAATTTCACGGACTGGAATCCGAAGATGCCTATATCTTCATAAACAAATTCCAAAACGTTTGTGCAATGATGAAAACAACCCAATTATCAGATGATGTTATAAGGCTAAGGGTCATTCCTTTCACCTTATGTGACTTAGCCGAGAAGTGATTATACAGCACAGCATCACACTCTATTAAGAATTGGGAAGAGTTTGTTAAAGCTTTTCTTAAAAAGTTTTATCCACATCACAAAACCGCGAGAATTCGCAATGAGATTATTCAATTTTCCCAGCTTCCTTCCGAACCCTTTTGGAAGTGTTTTAAAAGATTCAAAGACCTACTTGTTCAATGCCCTCACCATGGTATCAAAAATTGGCAACTTTGCCAAACTTTATACGAGGGATTGAACCCAGCAACGAAGCAGTTGTTGGAAACCATTTGTCAAGGTCACTTTCTAACCAAATCTAGTGAGGAAGCTTGGCAGTTTCTCGAGGATCTTGCTGAACAAACACTTCAGTGGGAAAGCACTAAGACCACCTCATCTTCTTCTGTCGGTCAATCTAGGACAGGCATACATCAATTAGAAATGTCGATTGCAATGAAGGCCGAAATGGCCGCACTTACGAAAAAGCTAGAAGCAATTGAGACCAAAATCTCATCGCCTTCTCCTGCCCCTGCTTTACCCCCATGAACTGTTTGTGCTTGTTGTTCGGATCCATCGCATCTTACCGAAGAGTGTCCTTACAATCCACCTGTTCAAGGACAAGATCAAATCAATGCTGCCTTTCAGCAACGACAAAGAAATGATCCATACTCTTCGACTTATAATCCGGGTTGGAGGAGTCACCCAAATTTTGCTTGGAATCAAAATCAGCAATCCAAGTAAACAACAACTTTCAAAGGCCTCCTCCTCCACAACAACAAGCACCCCAACAAACTCAATACCAGCAACCTTTCCAACCACAACCTTACCCAAATCAAACGAACAATTTTGTGCCTAACAACTTTTACCCTCAAAACAATTTTGTTCAACCAAATGATGATAAGGTTATCTCGCTAGAAAGAAATCTAGATGCGTTTCTCAAACAATCTACACAATCCGCAGCAAGGTTGGAGACTTCCATCCAGTCTTTGGTGCACAACAATGCTTCACATGATCAAAGTATCAAATCAATCGAAGCCCAAATTGCACAACTAACTGCTGCGTTGAGCGAGCGAGAAAAGGGAAAGCTTTCATCCCAACCATTGCCAAATCCCGGTCACACACACAACGCACATGTTGCATATGAACAACAAAATTATAATGTAAATGTTGTGACCACGTTGAGATCTGGAAGAGTGTTGCATAATAATGTGCGTATTAGTAATGACACCCCTACCGGTGGTTCTTCTTCATTTTCTTCTTCTTTGTCTTCTTCTTCATCTTCTTCGTTAGAGCATATTCTTCATTCTTCAAAAGGTTCTTCTTCTTCTAATCTGAACGGACCCACATCTCACTTCACGAACACACCCACACTGGGATCCGTTCTAACTCCACATTCTACTCCACAGACATTGGACTCAACAGATTTTCAAAATGTTCCATTTCCAAACAGGTTGAGATCCAATAAACCAACTCCACAAATGGAGAAGATTGTGGAGTTATTTAAACAGGTTAGCATAAATATACCTCTCTTGAATACAATCCAACAAGTCTCTTCTTACGCGAAAATCTTAAAGGGCTTATGCACCTCAAAGAGAAAGTCTCAGATACCCAAGAAAGTGCTAGTAGCTAGTGTCGTAAGCAATGCTATTAACCAACGTCAATCCTTACCCCAAAAATGAAGGGACCCTGGCTGTCCTACAATTTCAATAACAATTGGGGATAAGAATATCAATCGCGCACTTTTAGATCTTGGGTCTAGTGTTAACCTGCTTCCCTACTCCGTGTACGAGCAATTAGGTGTTGGAGAGTTGAAACCCACTCGTTGTACTCTCCAAATGGCTGATCGATCAATCACCCATCCTTGGGGGTGAGTTAGAGGATGTGTTGATCAAAGTAGGGGACTTCATATTCCCCGTTGATTTTATTGTTATGGACACACAACCTGTTGCTAACCCACGGAACCAAATTCCGGTGATCCTCGGTCGACCATTTTTGGCCACTTCCAATGCCGTAATAAATTGTCGCAATGGCTCTATGACTCTATCCTTTGGGAAGATGTCTAGTGAGTTCAATATTTACAAGATAGGAAGTCTGCCCCCCATGCCTAAAACTAGTACACGAGAAGTTTGCTCTATTCACGAAATCACGCAGGAGGACTGCGAGCTTGAAAAATTTCTGTTTGATGACAACAGTTTTGACGCCACTAGTGCGTCCCTCCTTGAATCTAACACAGTTGGCATAACCAATATTGATTATGAATGTTTCACTTTTTCGGACGATTTTGACGACTCACCGCCCGAATATAAGTCCTTTGAATTTTTGGATGAGTTAGTTGAACCATCTGATTCGGTTGTTTGCAGTGATTTCGAACCATTGTTGGAATCCTTTGAGTTCGAGATAGCCTCCCCAATTTTACCTTCAATTGTTTCGCTTCCGAAACTCGAACTCAAGCCTTTGCCGTCTCACCTTAAATACGCTTACTTAGGTGAGAATGAGACCTTTCCCGTTATCATATCAGCCTCTCTAGCCCTCGAGCAAAAGAAAGCTCTTTTAATGGTCTTGCAAAATATCCGGCAAGCTTTCGGCTGGACTATGGCGGACATCGAGGAGATTAGTTCCCTCATAATTGAATATCATATGCATATGATGGATGGTGCCAAGTCACTAAAGGATCCACTGAAACATCTCGGGGATTGTGTGGATAATCAACCTCTTCCTTTAGAAGTTGAACCACCCTCTTTTCTTTTAATAAGCTACGAGAATGCCAATATTCCTCTGATTTCTGATCATTCACATTCTCATTTTGATTCATCACCTCCAATCTCTTCACTTCCACATACATACAGTCACTTTCCATACCACCACTTGTCTCTTCCCCAATTCTTCTTGGCTCGGTACAACATGTTCTTCCACCGACCGATACTTTACACAGATAAATTTTTCAACTGGTTGGTGTTGACATTTGGTCTTTGCAAAGTTTGGCAATGACGTGTAACATCGTTTGATTTAAGTTTGGAGGAGACTTTGTTTTGTTTTAACAATAAAAAAATTTATAAATAAATAAACAGGGGAGAGCCGACATTTTGACCCTCTTGGTATGGCATGACAGTGAGGACACTGTCAAGTTTAAGTTTGGGGGTGTGCTCGGTAAGCTTTCTTCCTTCGCATTCATATGTATATTTTTTTTGCATTTGCATACTTATTTTAAAACCCATAAAAATTGAAAATTTTCAAAAATTATAAAAATTGAAACATTCAACTTTGGCCATAATTGACTTGAGTTTGACAAAAATGTTAACTAGCTAGGAACAACTAGATCTTAGATTTAGTAAATTAAAAACCGTAAAAATAACCTTTCTTAAAATTTGACGATAGAAAGTATATGTCTTTGTAGTTTATTTAGAAATAAGCAAATTTTGAGTTCACTTCTTGGGCTAAGTCAAAATAAAGGAAGAGTATTGATATTTTTATTAGAGTATAAGTCTGAAAAATAATTCCTAAGCTTAAGTCTAAATTCTGAAAATATATACCCTACAAATTGCACAAACACGCACCTTGAAACTTGGAATAGTAGAAGAGACCTTGAAATGCTCTTGTCTAAAGTCCTTAGTATGAAGGAAAATAAAATAAAAATACAAGTGTGAATAAAGAGATGAAAAAATGAACACTGGTTTTTATAATTACTTAAGGCTGCATAAATAGAAAAAAATATTTAGCGAGGGTGGTTCATCACCTAGTGCCTTAGACCAACTGGTTTGGGAGTCACTGCTAAAAGCCTTAGGTGTTACAAGACTAGGAATTACGTCTTAATGTGCAAACACATTTTGTAATCGGTCGTATCTCAAGAAGTATTAACGGTCGCATGAAGGATGTGTGAGCAATTTCATCTAAAAAGTTCACCAACTAAAAGTACTTTAGACGATGGACAAGAGTATAATAGCTTGATTTGAATTTCCAAGTGTAGGGGTGATATATACACACACGTAGGGATATGTGATTAGGATTTAGATAAGAGATAGGAATGAAGAATATGACTTATATCTTTAATAGAGATGATAAAAATTCCTAAGTTGAGATAGAACCCTAGACGGAAAACTTAAAAGATGCCAAAAGCTAAGTAAATTCACAAGAATATATATAATCTTAAGTTAAGTGATAAGGAAGCGTGAAGAATACGGGTTGACAATTTCTGAGTCGAAGATAATAGAGTTCTTGCTAGAAAACCTAATTGGAGAATAAAAGTCAATAGGCCGAATTGATAGGATTTTGTGGGTAGTATCCGCTGAAAAACCCTCAGGAGACAACACTCCTCCTACTAGGGACACCTAGAGGTTTAACGGCTTGTTGCACGAGCTCAGTGCATTCGCGTTTCCCTGCGAAAGTGAGGCTAGGTCTTTTTCCAGAATAAAACTAGGTTTGCTCGAGGATGAGCAAAAGATAAGTTTGGGGGTATTTGTTCATACCATAATTTTGCATTATTATATTCCCCATTCTTATTCATTTTACAAATAAACGGATGCTTTTGATCCATGTCTTCTACATAGTTGCAGGTTACAGGTTCTCGGAACAAAAACAGTGAAAACGATGAAAAGATGATGCAAAAGTGAGACTACGACCGACAAATGGAAGAATCTTGATCAAGCCTACAGTTTGGAGAATAAACGAAGATCAATGGACAATTCCACAAAGTACAAAGGCAGCGCAAGATTCAAGATTTCGACACGAAGCAAGCGGTAAAGTCCACGACATTATTCACTGTGGAAATCTGGAAGAAAACTAGAAGAAAATCTGAGAAACCAAGTGAAGAAACAAGGAGCCAAAAGCAACAGAAAGAAACCCAGAAGAAATCAGCAACCAAGATCTCCATACGGCCGCGGTTCCGCGGCCAAACCTTGCTCTTGGCCGCGGATCCGCGGCCACGTGTCGCCCGTGTCGGTGCAAAATCTTTGTGGACGCTGGCGGCGCGTTGACTAGTCTTTCTTAGGGGGTATACTTGTAATTGCAGATATGACGCGATTGTAACCCTAGGGTTTCTATGAATCTATAAATAGAAGCCCTAAATCTCTTTTTGAGGTATACCACTTTTTATTTCATCTATTCAGAATTCTAAATTCCTGTGTAAATGTTTGGGGAGAGCCATCAATAAAGTAAGTAATTTTTATTCTGCCTTAGTATAATTTTATTATCTGCCCTAGTTAGATAGATAGAAATGTTTATCAATTCCCTAATGAGTGAATAGTCTCCTCGCTTGTTAGGGTTAGATTTGGAGAAGGCTTGAGAGATGAAAATCTCTCATCCTTTTCTTGCCCATCACACGTTTTTATAGGACTCCATGCATACATACACACATCGTTCCCTACGGCACCCTACCCCACGAGGTAACGGTGATACCGTAGTATAAACGACCGGTTGTGTATGTTTTACATGGAGGTTAGGGTAAGAATTAAGAAAGGAAGGACTAAAACCTAGAGGAAGAAACATCGTTTCTTCCCGATGGTACTAATCCCCTTTATTAATTGTTACCATAACACCTAAAGAGATCTAAATTCGGGCATTGAAAGCGGTGAGGAAATCTTCAATTTCCAAACTTAACCTAAACCTAACCCTAGCAAGATTCTAGTCTTAGTATAAATCAGTTTAGTTCTTAGCGATAATCCATTCACACCGTTTGGAATTAACTCGTTAGACCAAATTAGGAAATACACAACATCTCTGTGGACCGACCCGTACTCACTGGCTAGCTACCAAGCGACGCCGTTCTTGATTGCGGTTATAAATTATTCTTTGATCCCAAAATTTCTATCAATCAAACGGCACCGTTGCCGGGGATGGCGTAGTATTTTTTTTTTGCAATTTCGGGTTAATATAAAATCATAAAAATCATAAAAACTGAAAGATTAAAAAATATAAAAAATTTATTATCTTTTTATTTTTTGAAGGGTGTTTCGTGTGAATTTTTGCAGGATCAACGAACGAGTTCGGATCCGGAAAAATCCAGAGATCAAAACAAAAAACCCTAGATCCGAACAACAGAGAAAAATCCATTCACACTGTTTGGAATTAACTCGTTAGACCAAATTAGGAAATACACAACATCCCTGTGGACCGACCCATACTCACCGGCTAGCTACCAAGCGACGCCGTTCTTAATTGCGGTTATAAATTATTCTTTGATCCCAAAATTTCTATCAATCAGCAGCGTGGTCCTTATCCCGCAAGTCCCAGACGCAGAATCGATTCCTCCCACTGCAGGGATGCCAATGCGCACTAGGGCTCAAGCAAAGGCTTCCGCCGAAGCGCCATCGACCATTCTATTAGTGGCGACGCTATCGGCAGTGGTGTCACCAAAAGAGGATAATGGAGGCGAAGTGGACCAACGTCGCGCCAAAGTGCCGAAGGGTAGGAAGCGATCTTCTTCCAGCGTTAGTTCCGGGTCGAAGAGAAGAAAGAAGACAGTCACCGGTCTGCTTGACCTTTTGCTGGAATCCGAGCCTATTGTTCAAGACGAGCCAATATCCATGCGAGAGCCGGATGATGGTCTTCTCTTTCCGGGTTCATCTGCCGCGGAAGCCGCACAATTAGCTGAGGCTATAAGGCGTTCACAGGATGAGACCGAGAATGTGCGCATCTCGAAGAAGCCTTACCCCCCGGTTATCTTTTATGAAGATCCCCCTCACTACGGAGGGTACATATGGGTCCCCTACGACCGGAAGACGAGATAGCCCTCAAGCAGCCCATCTCAGACGCCTCCGAAGATGAGCTAGCAGCAAAGACCAGTGGGAATGAGTCTACGTTTGACGCCCGACGAGCACATTTCCTAAGGAAGGAGAGACAGCTTGAAAAAGCTATACTAGAAGCACCCTAGCGTATCGGTATGCATTTTTTTCTGTATTTTCCTTTGGCAAGTAATTTGTTTCGCTTCTTTTTTTATGTCTTCTTATCTTCGTGACAAACTTTGCAGGGAATTCGGCGATGACAGAGGATTTGAGTCCAAGTCATGCTCCGCCTGTGGATTTTACAAATGTCTCCGATGAGGCATCGGCAAGTGCGGAAGAGATTGTTATAGCTACTATTCCTGCTACGGAGGTTCCGATGATAGCCTCTGTTCCTTCAGTGTCAATTCCTTCAGCGGAGGTAGCCTCATTGGCCACGGATCCTATGGATGTCTCTGATGACGCACCGAAAGGTGTAGAAGAGATTGTCAAAGCAGTCGGTTCTATCTTGGAGCTCTCGGTGATGACCTCCACTTCTTCATTGCCCACACCTTCCACGACCTTGTCGGTCATAGACCCGATTGATCTTTCTGGTGACACCTCGAAGATTGTAGAAAGCACCGCCATGGCCACTGTGCCTTCCTTGGAGCCTGAAATGGCAGATGTCGTTTCGCGACCGGAAGCTGCTGCGCCAGCCCACGTCCCCGGTGATGTGCCTGAGGTTACGGAGGAGGCTGCCGAAGCTACTATCACTCTAGTTCAAAGCAGGAGGAGCATCGAAGGCGGTCTTCTATATTTTTTTTAATGATCTCTCCATTATCTGAATCTTTCTGTCTTTTCAGAATTACGAGGGTTGGCGGCGTCCATCGTGGATCTATCCCCAGAAAGTCTTTTCAGCGTCGGCTCGAGATACAAGGGTTGGCGGCGTCCATCGTGGATCTATCTCCCAGAAAGTCTTTTCAGCGTCAGCTCGAGATGGCCACCCCACAGGCAATATCCCCTCAAAGCATCGTCCTCTCTTCTGGGCAAGGTTGGTGTTATTTGACCTCTTCATTGTATTATCATTATTTCGTATAACGATGCTAATATGTCTTCTGTAGTTCTGGAAGCTGACGACGAAGTTGAGATCCTCGACGAGCCTAGGGATCTTTTAAACCCTCTTTGCATGCCTGTGGGTAAATAAGGTTCTGACGTTGTTCCATCTATTCTTTGTTTGCAGATCTCGCTGATTGTTCATGAATCTTGACAGCTTTGCCCGCTCTTACCCTGCTGGAGTCTCACATCATTATGCCACCAGGCCCTTATGCCCGGCATGCGTCTGAACGGATGGCGAAACAAAGTATCTACTCCTTTCGTCTCTTATCGAAGATCTTCGTGCTGGTAATTCGATCACAGCCAAAGAATTTGCTGCTGAAGCCAACATCTCTTTGCCCTTTCTCGCCACTTACCACGATGAAACCTTGGTGCATGTCTGGGTCAAGTATTGTCGCCGAGTGGAGGCTTGCTTACATGGTATTGAGTGCATACGCCTTCTCTCAAAGGTCCTTGCTGCAAAGACGAACTTACGGGGGCTGATTGAATGGTGCGTCGCGAATCCGCAGTCATGTGAGAAGAGGCTCAACCGAAAATTTTCGGAGAGGGAACTAGCCTCGAATGCTTTGCGAGAACTCCAGGCTCAACTCACTACTAAGACCACTCATGTGTATGAACTTTGGCGGGTGCTTCAAGAAGCTATCACGGAGGTGGTAGCTCTTGATAAAACCGTTATTTTTACCCGCGAGATGGTTGAAACTCACAAAGTAGTTAAAAGGGAGCTTGAGAGTCGGCTCGTCTTGTACCAGGCTCAACAGTCTCAGGCGGAGACTCGTCTCGTGGCGATAACAAAATTTGAAGCCAAGGCTCAGCGGAAGAAGGATGAACAGACGAACTTATTACACCGTCCGCCGGCTTAAAGATTTTTTTTGTATATTTTCCTTTTCTTATATTCACTCCTGAATGAGAGAATATCCATTTTGATTCTTTTTATGAAATGTATCTTGTATTCATTTTGAATTCATGAATAAAAGACATATACTTTATTTCATATTGGCGTATCCCTTTAGCAAATGCGTTCCGTAAATAGTCTATCTTGATATCCTTGCAGGACAGCGACGGCTTAGGAAACAGGTTCAGGTCTGCTACCTAAGACTTTTCAACTTTATGAGCCATGAGGGTCCCATAAAGACTTCTCCCTATGAGTCGAGAGAATCTCACAGGTGTATTTTCTCCTTAGGAATCGTGAGGATTCCTAAGTGCATTTTCTCTTGAGAGTCATAAGGATCTCACAAGAGAATTTTCTCCCTTACAAATTGAGAGGACTCGTAAGTGGTTGGTGGGTTGACTTGTTTCCGAGTCGAAGCACTGCTCCGACGGGGAGGTCGTTTGTTGACGTGTTTCCGAAACGGGGTCATTAGATGACGTATTTCCGAGACGGGGTCATTGGATGACGTGTTTCCGCGACGGGGTCATTTGCTGACGTATTTTTGAGACGGGGTCATTTGCTGACGTGTTTCCGAGACGGGGTCATTGGATGACGTATTTCCATGACGGGGTCATTAGATGACGTATTTCCAACACGGGGTCATTTGCTGACGTGTTTCCGAGACTGGGTCATTGGATAACATATTTCCGTGACGGGGTCATTGGATGACGTATTTCCGAGACGGGGTCATTCAATAACGTATTTCCGAGACGGGGTCATTTGCTGACGGGTTTCCGATACGGGGTCATTTGCTAACGTGTTTCCGAGATGGGGTCATTTGCTGACGTCTTTCCGCGACGGGGTCATTTGCTGACGTGTTTCTGGGACGGGGTCATTGGATGACGTATTTCTGCGACGGGGTCATTTGCTGACGTGTTTCCGCGGTGGGGTCATTTGCTAACGTGTTTCCGAAACGGGATCATTGGATGACGTATTTCCGTGACGGGGTCATTGGATGACGTATTTCCGAGACGGGGTCATTTGCTGACGTGTTTCCGCGACGGGATCATTTGCTGACGTGTTTCCGAGACAGGGTCATTGGATGGCGTATTTCCGTGACGGGGTCATTGGATGACGTGTTTCCGCGACTGGGTCATTTGCTGACGTGTTTCCGAGACGGGGTTATTTGCTGACGTATTTCCGAGAAGGGGTCATTGGATGACGTATTTTCGCGATGGGGTCATTGGATGACGTATTTCCACGACGGGGTTATTTGTTGACGTATTTCCACGACGGGGTCATTTGCTGACGTGTTTCCGCGGCGGGGTCATTTGCTGACGTGTTTCCGAGACGAGATCATTGGATGACGTATTTCCGAGACGGGGTCATTTGCTGACGTGTTTCCGCGACGGGGTCATTTGCTGACGTGTTTCCGAGACGGGGTCATTGGATGACGTATTTCCATGACGGGGTCATTGGATGACGTGTTTCCACGACTGGGTCATTTGCTGACGTGTTTCCGAGAAGGGGTCATTGGATGACGTGTTTCCGCGACGGGGTCATTTGCTGACGTATTTCCACGACGGGGTCATTTGCTGACGTATTTCCACGACGGGGTCATTTGCTGACGTGTTTCCGCGGCGGGGTCATTTGATGACGTGTTTCCGAGACGGGATCATTGGATGACGTATTTCCGCGACGGGGTCATTGGATGACGTATTTCCGAGACGGGGTCATTTACTGACGTGTTTCCACGACGGGGTCATTTGCTAGCGTGTTTCCGAGACGGGGTCATTGGATGACGTATTTCCGTGACGGGGTCATTTGCTGACGTGTTTCCGAGACGGGGTCATTTGCTGACGTGTTTCCGAGACGGGGTCATTGGATGACGTATTTCCGCGACGGGGTCATTAGATGACGTATTTCTACGACGGGGTCATTTGCTGATGTATTTCCACGACGGGGTCATTTGCTGACGTGTTTCCGCGATGGGGTCATTGGATGACGTCTTTCCGAGACAGGGTCATTTGCTGACGTGTTTCCGCGATGGGGTCATTGGATGACGTATTTCCGCGACAGGGTCATTGGATGATGTATTTCCGTGACGGGGTCATTTGCTGACGTGTTTTCGAGACGGGGTCATTTGCTGACGTGTTTCCGAGATGGGGTTATTGGATGATGTATTTCCTCGACGGGATCATTGGATGACGTATTTCTGCGACGGCGTCATTGGATGACGTATTTCCACGACGGGGTCATTTGCTAACGTGTTTCCGAGACGGTGTCATTTGCTGACGTATTTCCGCGACGGGGTCATTGGATGACGTATTTTCGAGACGGGGTCATTGGATGACGTGTTTCCGTGACGGGGTCACTGGACGACGTATTTCTGAGACGGTGTCATTTTATGACGTATTTCCGAAACGGGGTCATTGGATGACATATTTCCGAGACCGGGGGATGACGTATTTCCGAGACAGGGTCATTGGATGACGTATTTCCGCGACGAGGTCATTGGATGACGTATTTCCGCGACGGGGTCATTGGATGACGTATTTCCGTGATAGGGTCATTTGCTGGCTTACTCCGCTTTCTGCGTGTCGGGTTGAGTTTCTTCGCTTTCTGCGGTGTCGGGGCTGACTCTAGGTTGTCCGTGAACCATAGAGTCTTAGAACTGGGGACTTTGCCATGGCTCCAATTGGTGGTGCCGCGTCCGTGCACTGCTGTATGAGGAGGAACGCTGTTGTTGGTCTTCTGGGATGCAGATGTTGCTGTCGAGATCTGACTTTCCCTTTGACAGAGTTTGTTAGGACATGTGGTTCCCTTTTCGTTTATGCCCATGGATTGTATACCAGGGGTCAGTATGGACTTACCTGTAGGGCAAAATTTTCATTATTTCATTTTTTTTATTTCTTTCCGCGATGCTCTATCATTTCAGCTTTTTATATCGCGAAAGTCGTGATTGCCCAATCATTTCGGCTATTTTTCGGGGTGCCCAATCATTTCGGCTATTTTTCTTTTTATTTACTCGCTGCTTTTTATTACGAGTTGCCCAAACATTTCGGCTATTTCATATGCATATATTTTACTTGCTGGTTTTGTTGCAGCTTGCCCTATCATTTCGGCTATTTCATATGCATTTATGGCTCGCTGACTTTTCGGCGTGAGTATGGAACCTGGGATCTGATACCAATCTTAGCATCAGCATTGCTGCGACTGGAATATTGCCAGGAGCGAATCATCATTTGCCATGAAAGGACTTAGAATTTGTTACCGATTTAGGCATCAACATCGCTACTACTGGAACATTGCCAGGAGCGAATCATCATTTGCCTCTGTCGATTCGAACAAAGGTGGCTTAGCAAACAGGGTTAGGATCCTGTCGACTAAGGCTTTTGACTTCATGAGCCGTAAGGGTCTCATAAAGGTGTTTCGCCTTACGAGTCGTGAGGATCTCATAGGTGCGATTTCTCCTTAGGAATCGTGAGGATTCTTAAGTTTATGTTCTCTTGTAAGTCGTAAGGATCTTGCAAGAGTGTTTTCTCCTTGTAAATCGAGAGGACCTACAGGTGTTTTTTCATCAAATGAGTGCATTCCTCATCGTTGGTGGGGCTCGTCAAGGAAATGATTATTTGTGCCCGTGGATTGTATACAAAGGTCAGTATTGAACCGCTTGTAGGGCAGTCTGGGAAATGTGATGGCTTAAGAACAGGTTCTGATCGCTGTAGCTTAAGGCTTTCGAATCTTATGAGCCGTGAGGGTCTCATAAGAGGTTTCTCCTTACGAGTCGTGAGGATCTCGTAAGTGTGATTTCTCTTCAGGAATTGTGAGGATCTCTAAGTGTGTTGCTCCCTTGTGAGTCGTAAGGATCTCACGCAGGTATTTTCTCCTTACAAGGTCGAGTGGACCTCACAAGTGTACATGAATTTTTTTTATGAGCCTGCGCTCTTTCGGGTTTTCACAAACATCGCCGGTAGCCTTGCTGTTTTTACTCATGGAGCCCTTTCGGGTTTTCATCTGTGCCTATCTTGCTTATGGACGTACCGTTTTTTTACGAGTCTGCGCCCTTTCGAGTTTTCATAAATATCGCCGGTAGCCTTGCTGTTTTTACTCACGGAGCCCTTTCGGATTTTCATCCGTGCCCATCTTACTTATGGACGTACCGTTTTTTTTTGCGGCAGCCCAAGGATGCTGCGGTTTGTAGTAGTTTTAGAGACGTTTCGGTCCGTCGTTAGTTTTAGGACATTGCGGTCCATTGTTAGTTTAGGGACGTTTCGGTCCGTTGTTAGTTTAGGGATGTTTCGGTCCATTGTTAGTTTAGGGACGTTTCGGTCCATTGTTCATCCTGTATGCACGTGTATTTGTCACGCGACGGGATACATAACGATAAAGAAGGATACACCCATTTAGGGTGTGATTTGGTTTGTTTGGGGTGTTTTGTGATCCATTCCTACCACGACTTCTTCCACTTGACGTCGACGCCTGGCTTTTTCGAATATGGCCATTTTGCGTTCTCGATCAACTTTGCTCTTCTGACGGGTTTCGTTTAGCAGCACGTCAATCAGCTCATTGGACGGTTCCAAGGATTTTGGTGTCGATTCTGCCCCCAGCTTCTCTGCATCAGGAACTTCTTTATCATCTATTGACGAGTGAGAGATCATGTGACAACTTGCCACATAATCTTCGGGTTATTCTGACGTGTCGTCTCCCTCGTCATTATCATTGCCTCTGTTCTCAAGGATATGGTTGAGAAACTCATGGAGTATGACTGGGGTCCGCACCTTCTGGTTGTATTCCTCCAGCGCGTCAATATGCTTTTGTAGGTCCGTGCGCTTGTCATCAGGCTGCGCAGGCTTCTTGGTCTTCTTTTTCTTCTTCGAAGACTTTGATGTCTGGACCTGGGTATTTTGCCCCTTGCTACCAACTCTCGGTGTCGGGCGAGATTTCAGCATTCCCTCAATGATCTCGGGCTCTAGCGGGCTTTTCCACCTGATTGCGGGGAATGCTTGAAGATCCTTCAGTATTCTTTTCGTTTTTGCCGAAAGAACTACTTCCCATGGAGCTTTCTCTATGAATGAGCATGATGCCCCCGGCATGTCTACCCTTTTAGGAGTGTATTGTTGTGGCGGATTTACCTTCCAGTTTTCGGACAGCGCGAACTTACCTTCTTGGTACTGGTCTTTAACCCAGTTTTTGAAGATGTAGCAGTCTTCGATCGAATGGCCCAATATTCGGTGGTAGGGGCAGTAATTGGGATTGTTGACGTCATTCGGTTGCGGCGAGTGTCTCGACTCTGGTAGAGTGATGAGCCCGTTGCGCACTGCCAGTTCGAACAGTCTCCTTGCTTTATCCCGGGAAAACGAGTAAGGACGTCTCAGTTTCTCATCGAGGGATCGCTGCTTGTTGCTTTGGCGAGCAACCGATCTCGAGCCACTCGGTTGTTGTTGAGCTTTGGCGACGAAGGTTGCTTTCCCTTTGCCCTTTTCATTTCGCGGCTCCGTTTTTTAGGAGAACGGTCTATGGCCCATCTGGCCATTTAGGCTAGCTTGTCAATCAAAGCCTGGAAAGTGGTCGTCTTGAAGAACATCATGAATTGGGATATGGTCGCCTGCGGATCGAGGGTTCCCACAAACATGCCTACTGCAGCAGCCTCTTCTATGCGCTGTTCGTACTTCGACCATAGGTTGCGCCATCGAATTGCATACTGAACCCATGTCTCCACTGGCTTCACTTGGGCATTGATCAATGCCGTGATTGGGGTGCGTTCGCTAGCGCTTGTGAAACGCTGAGTGAATAGCAACTCCATCTCTGTGAATGTTTTGACGGAGTTGTTGGGAAGCTCTGAATACCATTCGAAGGCCGTCTCCGCCAAGCTGCCGACGAATTGGCGAAGCAGCAGCTTATCGTCGCCTCCAGTATTGCCGCAGAGAGCCCTGAACTGGGCGACATACTGGTGGGGGTTGCCTGTCCCCTTATATACATGAAATTTAGGGATTGTGTATCCTGGCGGGTACTTAATCTGATCGTACCAGCTGGGATAGGGTCTCCCAGTTCTGACGACTTGGCCAACAGCTTCATTTGCCTGATGAGCTCGTATCTGTTGAGCTATGTAGTCATCAAACGCAGCTTTCGAGATCGTCTCTTCCCTAGCCGCTGAAAAGGCCGGAAGTGGGTTTGATGTCTCCCTTCTGTCGTCTTCAATGATCATCGGAGGCTCCTCCACTGGAGGTTCCGGCTGGATCATCATGCCCACCATGTCCTTGAACAATAGCGCCATTTTTTTTATGTTGGCCGCTTGCTCCGCGGCTTCTTTATCTTTCTTCTCGAGTATTCTGCAGAGGAACTCGGCATCGGTTTCTTGCTCTCAGCGTTGCTCCAACGACGTCTCCGTGCTTTCTTTCGGCCCAGTGAGCGCGGCCATCTTCGTTAGCATCTCCTAGAGCTTTTGTTGTTGCTCCTGAGCCTTTATCACAGACCGGGTGAATGGTCGCTGACCCCCGGAAGCGTGGCTCTCCTCTTTCCCGGAAGCCATGTAGATGGTGTACACTACCATGCCCCCAGACTTGGGGTGTTTAGATTCAGCACCCTTGAGATCTGTCGCAGACAGAAGGGTCTTCTCCGGCCTTCTTCTTTTATGCGGGGTCGAAGTTGAGGGGGTTGCTGCAATAGGCACTCGTGCAGCCGATATCTTCCACAGCATGGTGGCAGGATGGTCCTTCTCTTGCCAAATTTTCATTTTCTTCTGTCGGCGGGAGTAGTCTTTATCAATCACAGAGTCTTGGACTCTTTGCCAGACCATATGGATTTTTTAGGACAGCCGCTGAGGAGGCTGCTCCAGCTCCGCCTTTGTAACATTTTCAATAGGTAAAGGGGACCTTTTTAATACGGCAGTTGGAGAGTCCTTGCGCACCCTCCTGAGCGGCTCAAAGCTGTTCCTAGTTGGAACAGCAGCATCGACTTCCACCATCGGAGCCGGTGGAGTCAATCCAGAAGGGGAACTGCCCCTAGCTTTCCTCACTTGGAGCCAGTGGCGACGTCGAGCATGTCTTGCAGACGGTACTGGCTCAGTTACGGGGGCGGCTTCATCATGCCCCCTGTTCTGGTGAAGGGTTGCTGTTGGTGCCAGCCAAAAAAGATTGACGTCTGCTGGGAAGAAACGTCCAACCTGTCGAAGACTGACTTTTGGGCAGGGGAAGTGGTTTGGACGACCTCACCCGAAGCAGGAATTGGGGTGGCCAGTCTTGCAAAGACCGATCCCTTAGCAAGAGAAGCCCCTTTGACGTCTTCGTCCGTCGGAGTTGGAATGGCTATCCGCTTCGGGATGACTCGTTCAGGTATTGCAGGCTTCTTTATGGACCCACTGGAGCTCAGGCTTAGCCTGTCGAAAACTGATGCAGTAGACTTGGAATTGGACGGCCCGTTGAGAGGGGTCGTGGTAGTTGTAAGTCGATCGAAGACCGACTTCTTCGGAGCTTCCTGTGACGACATTGGGACGCTGAAGCTTGCCGGTGGGATCATGGTCCCAAAGAACAGTCCAGTGGTGGCCTGAGTAACCTGTTCCACTGGCATGGTGAAGATAGAGGCCGCTTGGGGCCCATATGTCACTCCTCCGGCGAGGACGGAGCGAGAGTTATTGTCGCAGTTGATGCAGTTGGAAGCCATTGACGCCATCTTATCTTCTACACGGAGCAAGACACCAAATGTTAGTATCTCGAATCCAGGGGCAACCATATTAAACCACGATTCGCTCGCAAACACGACACATGAAGTGTCGAGTGGAAAGAGGAAAACGTCCCACCGGGGCTACCCGAATCTGTTCTCCGCCGAAAGCCGGGAAAACAAACGTCTTTCCTGAATTTGGGGGCAGATGCTATTTGGATTTATCCGTCCACCTCTCCGAAGATGCCAAGTTGATTTATGGCACCGTATATCGGAGGTTTAGACAGATGCGGTCGATGTAGCAGACTTCGTCAGATTCCCCCTCGTTGTAAGGAGTTTTTTGATTGTGGGGACGCTCTTCCCTGCAGGCGCAAGCCTCTGCAGTTAATTACGTTACCGCGTAGCGGTAACCACTTTCTCCTGCTCCAGAAGGTCACTTCGTGTCGTGTGTGTTTGTTTTGTTGTTGGTTGCCCGTGGATTGTATACGGAGACTAATTTATGTTGTCGCCCGTAGGGCGTGGATTAGTCCAAATCCGTATTTTCTTAGATTTGGGTTTGGGTTAGTTTCAGGATAGTTAATCTTGTTTTAGATTAAGATCAACTTAAACGTTTGTTGATGATACGTTAGTCTAATTTTAGACTAAGATTTACTCAACAGGATTTTCTTTAGTTTATAAGGACATTGCGGTCCGTTGGGTTTAAGGACATCATAGTCCATGAGTTTAAGAACCTCATAGTCCATAGTTTAAAGATGTCATGGTCTATAGAGCTTAGTTTAGGGACGTTACGGTCCATTAGGTTTAAGGACATCATAGTCTATGAGTTTAAGGACCTCATAGTCCATAGATTATAGTTTAGGGACATCACGGTCCATAAGTTTAAAGACATCTTAGTCCATGAGTTTAAAGACATCATAGTCTATGGGGTTTTCAGTTTAAGGACGTCATAGTCCATAAAGTTCAGTTTAAGGACGTCACGGTCCACAGTTAGTTTAAGGACATTACGGTCCACAGTTAGTTTAAGGACATTACGGTCTATTGTTTAGATGTGACCATGGGTTTGGAAATGCACCAGATAATTATTGGTCATCGGGACCCACCACCTCTCTGAAGACATTGAAGAATTACAACGACATGTATCAGAGGTATGAAGAGATGCACCTTTGAACCAAATGTCAGATTGAGAAGGAATGGAATGAACATTATTTTGAATGTTATCTGAGATGACTAATTTTGGAAGACCTGAGTATAATGTGGGCTCAGTAAAAACAAGGTTTTGGCTTTGGAAAACTTAGCTAACTTGGGCTAAGGTTGTCCTATCATAATGTTAAACACTAGCATATGTTCGGCGCTCACGTGCTCCCACATGAGGTTTTAAAGTATTGTTTAAGCACTGAGGATTTGAAATGCTCACATGGGGTCACGTGAGTCGCTTGAAGTAGTGTTAAACACTGAAGATTTGAAATGCTCACGTGGGGTCACGTAAGTCGCTTGAAGTAGTGTTGAACACTGAAGATTTAAAGCACTCACGTGGGGTCACGTGAGGCGCTTGAAGTAGTGTTAAACACTGAAAATTTAAAGCGCTCACGTGGGGTCACGTGAGACGCTTGAAGTAGTGTTAAACACTGAAAGTCTGAAGCGCTCACGTGAGGTCACGTGAGGCGCCTGAGATTTGGCACAGCTTCTTTGGAATTGTTCCCTTTTTCTTTTCTGAGTGCTGAGCATTATTGGGTCACGTGGGATCACGTGAGGTGTCCCCCAAAGACTGAAAGCTGCCTTTATTTTATTCTCTTTAGAAAAGTGCTAAGCACTATTAAGGGGTTATGTGGGGTCACGTGAGGCGCCCTACGAATGGAATCTGTCTTAAGCTTATTCCCCTTTTACAAATGTTTGTTCAGGGGTCACGTGGGAGCACGTGATCTGCAATTATCATGTTTGGATGCTAATCTCCTTTTACGTGCATGGGGATCTTAAGTTTTCAAGCCCCTTGTTTAATAAGAATTAAATTCTGTTATAGGGTTAAACCCTAGTTTTATTTAGAGGAATTAAATTCCTATATGTTCTGTTGTAAGAATTAAATTCTTCGGACTCAATTCTCCCCCTAAGTTTTGAATCTGCATAACAGATCTCCGTGATGAGAATTAAATTTTCAACTTGTGGGGAGATCTGGTTCTGGAAATCTTCAACCAGAGGAAGAACTAAGTTTTTTTAGAAGAGTTAAACTCTTGTGAAGGTGATGAAGAGGTAAAAGGTTCTGTGTTTGGTTCCTTTTCTTACCTAGGGTTTCTTTTTTGGAGATCTTCTTCTCTCTGGAGAATTAAATTCTCTTTTCTTTTGGCTTACGAAGGGTTTTCTTTTTCTCTCCCTTTCTGTCTCTCATGAACTTGAAGTTTATGGGAGGTCCTCTCTTCAAGACTTGAAGTCTTGGGTCCTTTATATAGGGGAGGCTGATTTGTTGAATCAGTTAAGAAAATCTCTCATTGAGAGATCTCTAATTGATTTGGGAATTTATCCCACCATTGGATCTTTGATCTAAGGGCTTCTGTTTTACAGAAGACATTTTTCTTGTTTTTAGCAAGATTGGGAAAATATTTTCCTATACAGAACTTATTCTGTATCTTGGTGATGTTTAATCACCATTGGATCTTTGATCCAACAGTGCTCTGATTTACAGAGCACAATCTTTCTTGTTTGGAAAGATTTAAGGAAAATTTTTCCAATATGGGGGTTTTGATTTCTCTTAATTAGAATTTAATTCTATCGGTTCAGAAGGCATAGGAGCCCATCACGTGTAGCACGTGACCCCACCAAATTAAGCCTACCAAAGAGTGTCACGTGCTATTACGTGAGTTTTTGTTCTGGCCAATTGTTTGCTTTATTCAGGCGCCTATATACTTTGTATATAGAGGTCACGTGTCTGCACGTGAGGCCCAGTTTCAGCTTAGTTTGTCAAGTGCAGCGCCTATCACGTGTGGGCACGTGATGCTCCATTTGGGGACTTTTTCCCGTTGCTTTTATTTATTATTCATTTTTATAAGGGAACACTAGTATATCCAATATTTCATATGTATTCTTCTGCTGCTGATATTTTGTGATGTGATCACTTGATATATTCTGAGACGAATGCCTATATTATATATATGATATATAATAACTATTGCTGGTTTCGTTTCTTCTGTGATACTTGGGAAGCATAATTGATGGGACTTCACTAATGAGATTAATGAAATAAAAGAAACCTAAAGATATTGTAGAAACTTGTTTTAAAAACTGGTATCTCTAATTCTTGCTTTGCATAGCGGTATTCCTTTAGAATATCCAACACCTTATTCGATAAGGAAAGAGTCGAGATCCCTTCACCGGGAGTGATCTTTTTAGCAAAACTAGCAGATGCTATAACCCACTCGGTTTGTCTTTTGATTGCTTGTATAGTTTTTGCTTTGCATAGTGATATTTGTGAAATATCCTGCACCTTATTCGATAAGGAAAGAGCCGAGATCCCTTCACCGGGAGTGACCTCTTTAGCAAAACTAGTAAAAGCCTAAAAAACACTCCTTTTCAAATTCACTCGATTCTACAACGATATCAAGTTCATTACGCAAAAGGTTTTCTTAAAAACCTGTCGTAGCCCTCCGTCATTTCAGATAATTAATATTTAGTATTCGTGTTGCGTTTGTTGACCTCTGTCAAGGCGTAGTGTGCGGTAGCTGATTAGTGCTTATCTACAAAGCATATGATGCGATTGGATAAGGGTAGTCGTATGACCTTGTTGACCTCTGTCAAGGGACAAGCGGATGGGTTTAATTCAATCATGAAATGGCGGGTTGAACTTGACTAGCAGCTTATGGTTTGTTGACCTCTGTCAAGGTCATAGGACGCTTGGGGTAAAATATTATCGGGAATTTCAAGTGTTGAAATTTGCAATGAGATTGCATACTTTCTATGAGATAGTTGGATCCCGATACCCACTCCGAGTAAGAGTTACTCCTGGGAGAGTTTTATACATTACAATTAGCCGATCAAGTAAGTGTCTCGAAAGGTGTTAACGGGGTTACACCCCTGGGAAAACGAGGTTTATTTTAATTAGGTCTGTGCGAAAGCACGGGAAACCTCCCTCAAAGTACTGACACTGGCCTGGCCGAAAGATTGGCAAACTTGTAGGGTGTACTTAATCCCGGCTAGTCTTACCTTTTAGGGTTTGAAGGAAAATTTGATAAAAACAGTGGGAGCCATCCTGATTAGATAAAATAATAACCAATATGATCTTGCAAGAGCGCACGCAGAGTGTTTTCTTCTCTCTCTCTCTCTCCCTCCCTCCCCTGGTAGCGACCATGTCACGCCTTAATCAAGATAATAATATGGATGTATTGACCGAACCCGCTTATTATACCGAGCTAGGGAACGTTGGTTCCGTTCTTTCTTATAATTGTTATAAGTCTGAACAGGAAATAGGAGAATATCCGGATTCCTATGCCACTGTAACATTTCAGAAAAATATAAAATATTATTTTTGGAATTTAATATTAAAATAATATATTTCCCGAAAATTGCCGGATTTGCGAAATTGGGGTTTTCGGAAAAAGGTATAAAAATATACCAATAATTGTTAAATAAATGGAAATTAAAATGATTTATTCATTTAATAATATATTTAAAGGATTTGGCATTTTTAAGATTTATTATATGCAGTTTTGATAAAAACCCGATTAGTGCACTGCTAATTGCGATTAAGCCAAATCCGTGTTTCTACAGTTTTCCATGGCTAGTGCACCATGTCATGTTACATTTGTGTTGATTTTGTTGCATTTGTGTTGATTTATGGGTATTATGTGAGTTGGTTTTGAAATTTGAAAGGAAAAAAGAAATGAAATGAAAAAGGGTTAAAAAGGGTATGATTGGAGAGAGAGTGTGTGTATGTGAATAAGGGAGAGAGAGGGGGGGCTGCTGCCTAATCATTTTCCTCCTCCTTCTTCATCTTCCTATAACCCCACTTCCCTCCACTTCAAACCTTATATCCATCTCCAAATAATCCCCAAAACCTTATACTCCCTTCACAAAAATTAATCCCCATCTCTTCCTCTACATATTGAACCAAGCAAAGTGGAATTTTGATGATATTGGGGAGCTAGGGCTGTCTAGAGTGGCTTGAATGAGCTATAGCTTCTTCCATTTAGCTAGTTTTAAGATTCTTTCTATTCTAGTTTAGTTTAGAGATGGTTCAGTGGTGATTTGTGGAAATTGGAAAATCCTAGTGAGGGTTTGAGTGAAGTTGTGGATTGGTGATATTTGAGTGGCTGTTGAGGGGCTGTTTCGGGCCTGAGAATGAGTATAGCAAACCAAAATACGGATTTGGGATTTGAGTTCATGTTGGTTTTGTGGGAATAAAGGGTGTGCAGGGAAATCTGGAGCAACCCGGGGGATTTTTGAGAGTAGCAAACAATACCAGGGACCTAGTTATACCACCAGAAGACCACCCTACGAAGACGAAGCCCATAGGAGCCTAGGGGGCCGAGGTGGCCGGATTTTAGGGGTAAGTGGCTGGCCACTTGGTGGCATGGGGTGTCGGGGTTGGTCCAGTAGCTCATATACATCATATACAGCACCTTATACTTGTTTGTGCAACTCCTTTTGGCCTGAGTCAAAATCTCGGAGCATTTTAGTGTGATTTTGGCTATGTTTTCCGTATTTTAAAATGCAAAGTTTTGATATGTGGGTTTGTATTTGGTTGTTGGATGTTTGTACATCAACAACAAGGGTGGTTTGGTTGATTTTGTACGCGTACGCTATAGGTTCTAACCTATGAGCAATGCGCGTGCCGTTTTGGATTTCAGAACTTGATTTTCATAGCGTTGCGATATGTGTTGCTATTGTAGGTACCTTCGCATGGATTCCGAGGCGACGGAGCATGGTGTCATCGACTTCGACAAGCAAAGACCAAGGTGAGTAGATCTATATCTACGGAGGAAGTCGGGTGGATGGCGTATAACACCCCCGCAAACTTGATGGAAACCGATTTGTAGTATATGGTTAAGAAAACCTAGAGTAGTGAACTAGGGTTAGAATTAATAGATAGCTATAGAAACCATATTATAAACTAAAGGACAGTTAGAAGTGTATGATACGGCTAATATGTGATGATGGGATTTGAGGATGACGTTTGGCGATATTGTCGTTTAGGGTACTATAGGAATAGATAGCCGACGTAGATGTGTCATCCGAACCATACCTATTTCCAAACTAAAGAATCGTATGCATCTTTTAAACATATACCGTGAGGGATGTTACGGATTTTCAAATGATATCTTTTCCTTAAAAACACCGTAACCTTTACTTTCAAAACTACGATTCACATCTTTTATAAACCGATCGTATGGTTCGGGTGTATATGTCAGATTAGATACGTATGCTTAGTAATAGTAGATTGTAATGGTATATTGACCCTTTGTGAGATAAATGCGATGAAAAGAGAATACGATAGACATGTGATATGATGATATGTTGGTATACGGATGCAAGTCGATTGAAATGATTGATACCTTGCCGGTCCCCTGATATGAGATTGTTGTGGATGTGGCCTGGGACATAGGTACATAGATATATATATATATATATATATATATATTTATATATATGGTGAATCATGTGTGATTGCCGTACGAGACGTTAGGTCCGTACCCCTCATTGTCATATAGGATGATAGGATCCCTTTAGGTTTACTGCCGCCGTACGATAATTTTCCGTACGTGATTAGTTTGACTTGATGATTGATCCATACCTTTGACTAGAGGATTCTGTACGATGGATTATACCGTACATGACGTTGCGTTGCTAGATGCCGATGGATTGATTCACCGACTCGGTCATGTTAGATACGTATACCCGTCAGCATTTGCATATGATTTACCTTATGCTGCATTCATGTTATTCGCATTGCATTACTTATACATGTGCTAGTACACTTACACCATTATCGATGATGTGTATGTTACACGCACACAGATTGCCGGCTCACACACTTCATCATCGATAATTGTCATGTCACTACACAGTAGGATTGCTGCATCATGATATGACTCCTTGCATGCTATACTTGCGCACATACATATTGTCCACTCATACTTGCGCACATACATATTGTCCACCCATATTGGTGCATATACATATTGGTACATCTATACTTGCACATATACATATTGTACCAACATAGATAACTGGTTTTATTTGGAAATTGGGAACCGCATGTTATATTTTAAAAACTGGAATTATTTTAAAAGAGAGGTTTTCCCTTAGTATGTCATATCACTGTTTCATGTTGCATGATATATGGATATGCTTACATTTATATTATATGTCGCATACATCATGCTTTACGATTATACGCATTGAGATATGATGTTTTCATGAGATTTCTGGATTTGAGAACCGTGGTATTATTTCAAGAAAGTATGCATTGTTTTGAAAACCCAGTTTCTCTTGATATGATATTTCAGTGCGTCTACCATGTGTTTTCTCGGTTCTGAGAGTGGTATATGAAACCCGATTCGAGGAGCGGTAGGCATCGTCTGCGGGTACATGGTGGACCCGGTAAGGTACCCCGGGGTAAGAAGACTCATATATGTTAGACGGTGAGCCTGGCAGGGGAGCACTACCTACCGGTGATTGTATTTGGACTCAGCGGTTATCCGGAGGATACCGACCGGAGTAGAGAGATGGATATGAGGGCCGACTAGGGTGTGCGGCGCCTGCGACATATGAGGATTTACGTGTCGATGCTGGACACGGGTTTCATGATATTTTCAAGTGTCGAGGTTGGACACTCCAGTTCCATGATTTTGATGTGTCGTGAGGGACACACGTTGATTTATATCCTCATATTTTCATGCATATGTTTTTATGATATTTACATGCATGATATTGTTGTGTCATTGGTTGACACGTAGATGAGATCCACATGCATACATACATTGATCATATGGTTGGACGAGATCTACATACATACACACATTGATTATATGATTGGATGATATTAGCATACTTATAGACTTGAGTTATTGTTGGCACATATACGACCCGGTCACCCTAGATATCATAGTATTACCTTCATGATATAGTTGGCGTAGGAGTCGTTGTTTATTCGATTTCTACTTGTTGATATATTTCTATTCCCAAGTTGGCAACTCACCCCCGTTGTGCCACAGTTCTTGCAGGTAGACCGCATGGATCAGTAGCGGCTTCACTGGCACACAGTTGCATTCGGGTGTTTTGCATTGGTAGGTGGGACATTTGTATCGTACCCACTCTTGTATCTACATTTCATGTTGTATCTAGTCAACTTCATCAATCAAAATTAGTAAATTGTATAAGTAATGAGACTTGGTGAGATTGTGGTTGCCAGACTTAGAGCGAGGGGTTTTCTGCTACTTGTGGTTTTGATGTCTTGCTTATTTCTTCATCTTTTGTGGTGATCTTCGCCGTTGGGCGTCGTATACTTGCATATACTGTCTTGCGTGGTTGTGATCCGCCGTTTGGCGAAGAGATAGCCCCCGTTTGGGGATGCCATTATTCTTGTTATGTATTTGTGGTTTTAGATCAAAATATACAAAGGAGGTGCTGCCCAAATTTTTAAAAGACGAAACATGTTTTCAAACTAGTAAATTTTACTTGCATCATTCATGTTTCTTTTCTATGCATTTAGAAAACTTGATTTCATTATACCTTTATTTCAAAACTTCAACTCCTTTATTTTTTTAAAAAGGTTTAGATTTCTGGGTTTCAACTTACTTGAATTACGTTACGCCTTTAGACGTTGCGTGATTTAAGTGCTGGTCACGAGCTAATATTTCGGGTCGTGACAAGATTGGTATCAGAGCGTTAGGTTTAACCTTTGTTCGAGTCTATGTTTGACTATGCGGAGTCTAGGACGGGTATGTATTTCGGAACCTAGGCTTGACCTTACGGGACTTAGACATGAAGGGGGTATTAGACCCGAACTTTCGTTTCATAGGTTGACCCTGATTGATGGAGTATGTAGCTTGAGTAGAGTGACGTACCGTACGTATGTTCTGTGGCATATTTACGATACGATACTCCACTTAAGAAACCTTAGGATGTATATATTTTGAGATCTGTGATTCTCCTTGTTCTCTTGATTATGCATCCATTTGAGAACCTCGATTCTATTTGTTTCCATAATCATACTCTCATTGATGCTGTTCCTTCTTATGATCATGTATACATTCTGGATCTGTCTTTTCCTCTCATGCCATTGATCTGCTTTCTTCGATACTCGATTGAGGTTCCTGTCACTGTAGTTTGAGCGCAGTTTGAGCTGCTGCTAGTGAGGCGGTCAGGACGAGCTCGTCATGGACGAGGGCTGACCATTGTGTTTTCTGGTGACATAGGAACGTCTCGAGTTAGCGTTTGTGTTGTGACCTCTTATTGGAGGCGAGTGTTTGGCTTTGCACCAGATGATCGGGCCATTGATAGAGCTGCCTGTTGTGAGAGGACTGTTGATGTACAGCATACTTTAGAGATTTTGATGTCGCTTACCGTGTAGACAGATGACCCAGCTGTTGCTGAGATTGATAGGATGTCGCTTCCAGAGCTTACGAGCTGAGATCGCCGGAGCTTCCAGGCTGAGATGCGACAGATGATAGCTAGTCTACCCCGAGTTGAGAGATGAAGGTGATTCGTCCGATTGATGCGCCGACGCAGGCCCAGTTGAGTTGAAGATTTTCAGTGCGGAGAGTCTTACTCAGATCTAGAGCAGAACGATCCGGAGATGACCGTTGATGTATCGTTCTTCCTGGAGGATTGAGGCATTGTTTAGCATGCGGGCGAAGGGTATTCACATGTCGGCTAGGTGAAGCTAAAAACTTCGAGCGAGTGTCAGAAACCCATTTTTCCCAAGTTTAAAGTGTTCGGAGGAACATGCAGGTGATTCTGTGGACCCTCTAGAAGAATGAAACCCTAACTCGACATGATGACCATAGAACCGCTTGTGAACCTTAGGGTTTGCAGCAGTTTAGCGGTGCCATCAGTGAGGCTTGGGTTTGCCCTTCTACGGCTGGTCCAGAGGTACTGTGGTATGTACCAGATATTTTTAGACTGTGCTCAGGTGTTGAGCCTTCGGGAAATTTTTGGGCTTTGATGACTCGATCGAAAAGTTTGACTTCGTCCAGATATCATGTAATAAGAGACCAGTAAGCTGACCAGTTTTGGATAGAGGACCTCACCCAGATGCGTTGTGAGTTGATCGAGGACGGACAAGTATTGAGTATTCTTCCGACGGTTGGGACGAGTTCCCGAGGACGTATTCGGCCAGATATCTTCTACAGAGTGATGAAGATACAGAGTACGCGATTTTAAGTCCGTGTGAGAGACTTCGGATTGACCGTGGCCGAGAACAGTAGTAGTACGTAGACAGTAAGACGTGACGTCGAAGCGGACGATGATAAGGACGAGTGGAGCCAGAGGTTCATGCGAGATGCTGATGAGCTATTGCTACTCCCCGTCGAGATTAAAGATCTGATATGCATACAGAGGCGTTGGGATACGGCCAGTTCCTGAGGAAATGTTTGCGGAACACGCAGATGTCCACAAAACGAGAAAAGATTACGTAAGAGTACCAGCCTCCGTACAGTTCGGCATAAGCGAAATCGGAAGAGACCTTGAGCAGGATTCCTTCCAGGACACTGCTACAATAAGATTTGCACCCAGGATCAGTTGTGTCACGTGTATTCAGAGGACCTGAGGCCGACGCCGGTAATGTGCTGCTTTACGAGTGGTCGTGATGATTGGCCGAGAGATGGCCGGAGAAGTACTAGAGCGGAATCGTTCCCGTTAGCACAACTGACCGGGCCGATAAGCCGATGGATTGCGAGATTGGTAATCCGAGGAGGAAATGAGGACCCAGAGACAGAGGACGCCAGACCGTGAGCAGGAGGCAAGCAGATGTTCTTGCTCTGCCAGTTTTGGGTGTACCGATATTTTTTGACATTGTAGGAGGTGTACCTCGATGTCCTTTGTTGCGATTTGTGTTTGTGATCCGAGTATCACGCTTATATCGCTTGGATTTGAGTTTTGAGGATTGAGTTTCATGATATCGTTTTCGTGCACCATGGCTGCACCTGCTGGGTATTTACATTTTTGGGCATAGTTATTGCACTGGATATATATTTTATATACCGTTGTGTCGATTTGCGATTTGTACATACCTATTGCATTTGATGTTGATTTTGTACCTTCGTAGCATGTGTTTATGATTTCGTGGATTTCATACAGATGATGTGATTTTTTTTGCACTCGGTATAGCTCACATGTGCTTGTAGTGCATTGATACGGATTTGTGCTCGTAGTTACACACGTTTTTGATTTATACACTTTGGTACACTCGGTGTCGTTCTTATATGCATTTGAGTTATTCATATGATTTTCGTGCATTGGTTGCACCGTACTTGTATTTCGCGCATTTGATGCACCAGAGTTGAGATTTTCTTGCACAATAGATGCACCAGATAGTGTTGTCGTGCACACTTGTTGCACTGGACAGATGTTTTCGTGCACACCTGTTGCACTTAGTTTAGAATTTTGTGCATATTGTGGCACCTGTATTTGGATTTGATTTCCATGCGCACCAGACGCATGTGATTAATGGATACGCCTTTTGAGGCTGATTTTTCTTTTGAGCACTTTGTTTTCATGTTGAGCACTATGTTATGTAGTTGCCAAACATGACTGATTTGAGAACAGTACCTGAGTACTTTGCATGCATTAAAAGATTACCAAGAGGGTTTTCAAAAGGAGCTATAGTCTCGCTATTTCCTACGTGTCCGTGAGAGACACGAACGTTTATAAAGGAAAACCTTGTTGGAATATTTCAAAAAGGACGGAACGTATATTTGAGCAAAACATATATGAAACTATATTTACTATTTTACAAATAAGCGTCTGTCACTTATGCCATGAGTCACGCATCACATGGCGATTCAGAAAGGATTTTGCATGTATTTTATTCAAATTTTGGGGGTTTTCAAGGATGCGTACTATATGCATGTTATAGTATTTGACTAGTGTATATTGGATTTCAGTAGTGCGTTTCGAGATCTGTATCTCTATTGTAACTCCGAGGATATGCGTGCAAATCCGATAATTTGCGTGACGCTTGACAGAGTTCGGTTTTTGAGTTTTGTACTCGTTTTCATGTGCACTTGACGCGCAGCGTTGTTTCTGTATCTTCCGTGATTTCGGAGCCCCGTTGATTTGAGCTGATTATTGAAATGTTTTAGATTTTAGGGGTTTAAATTTAAATTTGGGGACTGAATTTCTTTAAGTGGGAAGATTGTAATATTTCAGAAAAATATAAAATATTATTTTTGGAATTTAATATTAAAATAATATATTTCCCGAAAATTGTCGGATTTGCGAAATTAGAGTTTTCGAAGAAAGGTATAAAAATATACCAATAATTGTTAAATAAATGGAAATTAAAATGATTTATTCATTTAATAATATATTTAAAGGATTTTGCATTTTTAAAATTTATTATATGCAGTTTTGATAAAAACCCGATTAGTGTACTGCTAATCGCGATTAAGCCAAATCCGTGTTTCTACAGTTTTCCATGGCTAGTGCACCATGTCATGTTACATTTGGTTACATGTTGTTGCATTTGTGTTGATTTATGGGTATTATGTGAGTTGGTTTTGAAATTTGAAAGGAAAAAAGAAAAGAAATGAAAAAGGGTTAAAAAGGGTATGATTGGAGAGAGAGAGTGTGTGTGAATAGGCGAGAGAGAGGGGGGGCTGCTGCCTAATCATTTTCCCCATCATTTTCCTCCTCCTTCTTCATCTTCCTCCAACCCCACTTCCCTCCACTTCAAACCTTACTTCCCTCCACTTCAAACCCTAGATCCATCTCCAAATAATCCCCAAAACCTTATACTCCCTTCACAAAAATTAATCTCCATCTCTTGCTCTACACATTGAACCAAGCAAAGTGGAATTTTGATAATATTGGGGAGCTAAGGCTGTCTAGAGTGGCTTGAATGAGGTATAGCTTCTTCCATTTAACTAGTTTTAAGCTTCTTTCTATTTTAGTTTAGTTTAGAGATGGTTCGGTGGTGATTTGTGGAAATTGGAAAATCCTAGTGAGGATTTGAGTGAAGTTGTGTGTTCCCCTCCGAAAGGCGGCGCACAAGACTGCGGTGTCCTGACGCTGAGATTCGGGATAGATGCTATTTGGTTTTATCTGTCCACCTCTCCGAAGATGCCAAGTTGATTTATGGCACCGTGTATCGCAGGTTTAGACGGATGCAGCCGATGTAGCAGACTTCGTCAGATTCCCCCTCACTTGAGGGGTTTTTGATTGTGGGGACGCTCTTCCCTGCAGGCGCAAGCCCCTGCAGTTAATTACGCTACCGCATCATGGTAACAACTTTCTCCTTCTCCAGAATTTCACTTCGTGTCGTGAATGTTTGTTTTGTTTGTGGTTGCCCGTGGATTGTATACGGAGACTAAGTTAAGCCATCGTCCGTAGGACGTGGATTAGTCAAAATCCGTATTTACTTAGATTTGGGTTTGGTGTTTTTAGTTTAAGGATGCATTAGTCGCGTTGCGGCTAAGATCAACTTAAACGTTCGTTAAGGATACGATAGTCCTGTTTGAGACTAGGATCAACTTAACGTGATAATCCATTTAATATCTGGCCATCGGGACTCGTCACCTCTCTAACGTCGTTGAAGGATTACAACGGCAGATGTCAGAGGAGTTCAGAGATGTACCCTTGAACCAAAGTCAATTTGGATTTTTACAGTCCATTTGAATGTTTAAGGATACGTTAGCCGTGTTTGGGGCTAAGATCAACTTAAACGGGATCATTTAGATCCAGCAAAAGAGCATTTGGAGGCTCTATTGTTCTAGTTTAGGGACGTGGTGGTCCATTGCCTGTTTAGGGACGTGGTGGTCCATTATTAGTTTAAGGACGTCTCGGTCCGATATTAGTTTAGGGACGTCTCGGTCCGACATTAGTTTAGGGACGTTTCGGTCCGACATTAGTTTAGGGATGTTTCGGTCCACGAGTTTAAGAACCCCGCAGTCCATATTCATGTATGGTCGTTGGGACCCGTCACCTCTCTGACGTCGTTGAGGAATTACAACGATAGGTGTCAGAGGAGTTTGAAGATGTACCCTCGAACCAGATGTAAATTGATTTAGGGAGCAGCCATGCTCAGTCAATTTAATTTGAGGACTTATGGCCACGACTGGGCTAGGTCCAGTTTCAATATTCTTTTGTCTTTGGTCTATTGGACTTGTGCTAGAACTTTGCCCCTTCACTGCATTATTTTCCTTTGTTTTGGTTGGGCTCTTCCCTTTATAAATGATGCAGAGCATCTATTTTGTTTGGGCTCTGCTCTTTTTAAAATGCATAGCATGTTTGATTAGGCCTGTTAGGCCTTTTAATTGGGCACTGTCCCTTTTCTTTAATAATGCAGAGCATTAAGTACTCTGACAGTGCCCCACGTGGCTTGTCAGGCGCTTTGCGCTAAGTAATGAGCGTAAGCTCATATGGTGGTGACACGTGTCACGCTCTGGCGAGCGCAAGCGCAACAGCGCAGTGCGCTGTGTTAGTGCGCTGCGCTGCTGTGCTACTGACACGTGGCGCTTCCTGGTGGCTTGCGCCAATACAGAAGCGCAACAGCGCAGTTCTTGCAAGTGCAGAGCACTGTTTTATCTTTTGATCGATTTTAAATAAAAAAAAACAAGTTTTTTCTTGTTTTCAAGGAACCAATGGTTCATAAAAGAAGTGCAAAGCACTATTTTTATTTTGTTGTTGGTGTTTTTTTTATTAAAGATCTATGATCTGTTCATAAGAGAACTTTCTCTTTTTTTAAAGGTCTTTACCTTTTTTTTGTTCTTGAGGAGTTCTTGAGAGTTCTCTTTCTCTCTTTTTTTTTTAGAAAATGTTGATCCCTTTGAATTGAGGTCTAGGGTCCTTTTTATAGTGCCCACAAATTAGTTAAATTTTTTAAAGAGATCTTTCTCTGAGTGATTTGGGGAATTTTCCCCACCGTTGGATCTTTGATCCAAGGGCTCCTGTTTTACAGAAGAGGATCTTATTGTTTTGATAAGATCAGAGAAATCTTTCAAAATTTTATTCTGTTTGGCGCAGGTGCATCTCTGCTTGACACGTGTCGCGCAGCGCACTGTGCAGTGCGACTGCGCTAGCGCAACTGCACTGCCACGTGGCATGCAGCGTGGCGCACAGCGCAACTGCGCTGCCACATGGCGCGCAGCGTGGCGCGCAGCGCACAGCGCAACAGCGCAAGCGCATCGGCGCTGACACGTGTCGCGCAGCGCAGTGCTTGCGCATCTGAAGCGTTGCTTCCTTTAATTTTGCTTAAAAAAAAATAGAGCTTTGCTCTGATTGGGCGCACTGCCTTGGGCGCTGCGCTGATGTGTCTGCGCCAGACACGTGGCGCCCTGCGCTCAGCGCAGAGGATCTGAAGCGTTGCTTCATTTATTAAAACTTAGATTTTGGGCAAATCGGAAGCGTCGCTTCACCTGAGATATCTTTTCATCTCCTTTTTTCAAGTCAAACTTGTATTTCCAAAATTCTGATTTCCCGGGCCTTGGAAATGATTTCATTGTGCACAGAATCTTCTGTGCTTGGGTCTATATATATAACTCGAGGCTGGGCCTTTTCTTCTCTCATTTTCAGAGAACTTCTTCGATCATGGCTTGCAACCGCCCTCATGCCCGCCGACAACCATGGGAGGTGCCGATTCGGAACATCGTTCCCCGTTTTGCTGCGCGCTTGGTGGACTCCTCTTTTTCGGACGAGCAATGCGATACCGCAATGCACGAGCTTTTGACTCGTGTGGGGTCTCCTCTCCCAACGAATTCCATTTGGCTTCGAATGATCCTTGCCTCGGTGCTCGCTGACATTCCTCCTCCTCCAGCAGAGATATCCTCGGCGATGCTGGATGCCGCCGAGGATAAGATTGAGTGCTTTCTCGAAGCGCACTTGATCACGAAAGCCCTAAGGGACTTCTCCTTCCACTTGCTGAGCCAGATGCGGGCTCGTTGGGTTGTCATCGCCACTTTTTCCCAGGAGTACGGCGTCGACCGTTGGATGGCTACCCCTGGGGAAGATCGCTGCTTCGACGTGATGGAGAAGACGGAGAGGGAGCTGAATAATCTTCTTTTTCTTTTTGTGAACCCTTGTCTCTCTGATCCCGTATTCGGTGATCTTTTTTAAATGTAATAACAAATAAATGTTTTGATTAAGTATTTTATTATCTGTTAAGTGTTCTTTTTATTTTAACTCTCTGTTGTGCTTGTGCATCGTATGATTTTAATTTGTTATTATCAAGTGCATGTAATTTTGCATGGATAAATTGCCTTTGGCACTTAGCCCCTTCTTCTGCGCTAGCGCATCTGCGCTGCCACGTGTCGCGCAGCGCACAGCGCAGCGCAACTGCGCTGCCACGTGAGAGCGCAGCGCGGCGCTTCTTTTAACAGAACTTTGCTCTAATTGGGCGCGCCTTCTTGGACGCTGCGCTAATGTATCTGCGCCAGACACGCGCGCAGCGCAGAGGATCTGAAGCGTTGCTTCATTTATTAAGGTTTAAATTTTCAAAGCAAAGCTTTGTTTCTGATTGGGGGAAGATGAAGCGTTGCTTCATCTCCCGCCTTGGAATTTGAACAGTGTTTTGCTCTGATTGGGGTAAACAAATGCCCCCCCCACCGCTGCGCTTACGTGGCCTCCAAACACAAGCGCAATGGTGGCAGAATCCCAACCGTCGCGGCAGCTTTTGGAAGTTGAAGAGGCACTTGATGCCTATAAATAGGACCTTTGGTCCCCCACAGATGCTTATCATCTTTCAGATTTTTACTTTCAGAACTCAGAGCCTTGCTCTTTTGTTTAGACACTTTTTAAAAGTTCAAACTTTAGAGAATTTTAGGTAAAAATATTAATTTTGATTAAATTAAATCAGCTTTAAGTGCCTTGCTCTCAATAGATCCCTGATCTAAAGAAGACCCATTTAGGGTTTCACTTAGCAGAGTTTTGCTCTAAAGGGGTCTAAAGAGAACTAAAGGGAATCCTATTAGGATTCCATTAATAGAGCTCTGCTCTCCAAAAGGTTCCCTCGGATTTTCTTAATTAATGGAGCTTTGCTCCTAACAAATCATATAGAAGAACTCTTAAGAGTTCTTCATGGCATTTGATACTATTATTATTATTATATCATTTTTTCTCAGAGCAAAGCTCTCAATGTTCTTAGGGAATTTTCCTTAAATTCTCCTCATAACTGGTTATTTGACAGGTGTCACTCCTGTCTATAGAGCATTGCTCTCGAGGAGTTTTAACTCCCTATACCTTTTCCTCATTGCTAATCTTCCAATATTGCTTCCTTCAGGCATTATGGCGGTGCATCTATACAGTCTGCACGAGTTCATTACCTACGAGGATATTCGTGCACAGGGCCGTCAACAAAACCAAGAGTTTACAGACGCCCAATGTGTAGAGGTCATGGGTCGTCTGAACGCAAGCGGTGGTTGGTTGCTACCTCGTCGTTCGGCTCTTTTGAAAGTCGTGCTGGGAGCAATATGGAGAGCACTTCCGGGTCTTCACGAGGCCCTACCGCTCAATGCGCTGGATGATGCCGAAGATAAGGTGCATTCAGTGTTCCTGACGGGGCTGATTTCGAAGAAACGGCGGGACAACCTCATTGACATCCTACATCAAGTCTTCCAGCAGACGACGATAGTTGCTGCTTATCGAAGGCCGGAAGGGCTTGCCGAGGATCTCGACACAGAGGAGCGCGAGAGGCTGCGCATAAGAATAATTTGTCACGCCCCGAAAGT
The DNA here is from genome assembly GCA_030015575.1 of Agapanthus africanus. NCBI lineage: Eukaryota > Viridiplantae > Streptophyta > Magnoliopsida > Asparagales > Amaryllidaceae > Agapanthus > Agapanthus africanus. The sequence goes on from JASDDO010000028.1 coordinate 125,481,732, forward strand.
ACGGAACATGACCGACACTTAAACTACGAAACGTCTCGAGGCGCACGTAATCTAAGTAAGCCGAAAACCCAGAAATCCAGACCAAGAAAAATAGTAGAGTGAAGGAAAATCAATTTAAAATCAAGTAGTTTTAATAGCATAAGCCGAGTTATGCGGTTTTAAAACATCAAGTATTTTCTGAAAATTTCGGCAGAGTCTCCTTTGTAAATACTGGCTCTCAAACGGGATACAACATGAATAGTATACGAAATCAAATAAAAGGCATCCCCAAGCGGGAGCTAGCTCTTCGTCAATCGACGGTCAGAACCACACAAGCAATATAATATACAACGCCAAGGGTGAGGATCAAAACTCAAAAGGAAACTCAAAACAGCAAGAAATCCATATAAATACAACGCGTGACTCTAAGGTTGAAAGAATAAACATCACTGGTCTCTATCTGAGATAAATACAAGTTTGGTTGATGGAACTTCTAGATACAACTGAATAATAATATACAATGTATAATGATGGGTACGATACAAATAAACCCACCTACTAGCAAGTCATCCGAACGAAACTGTACCCGCAAAGCCGTAAAGAAACCTGTACGGCGAAACCTGCAAGAAACTGGGGCACAACGGGGGTGAGTTGCAAACTCGTGAATAGAAAAACATCTACGAATAGAAATCGCATGTATGACGCAATCCTAGGTCATACGATCAATATATATAATTCTCAAATAAAACCAGCAGTCTATAACAATGACTAGGGTAAATATCTAACCCGAGTATAATCTCATGTGCCCGTGTCAGTGCCTCAGGTAGCAATATATCATGAATGAGGTATGAATGCATGAAAACAGATTACATGTAAATGAAGAAGCAGTTTTCATAATTTAGTGAGATTTCCTTTGAATTTTTAAAATGAGGTATCATAAATGAAATCAGCATCAACAGTGTCCAGCATCGACACAAAACATAAATCTTAAAGTCTCGAAACCTCAGGCTCCGGCTATCCGGACTGGCCTGTATCATCAAATCTCAGTACCTCAATATCTTGAAATCTCAATCTCAATATCTAGGGCGCCGTCAGTCCAGACCGGCCCCTACCATCCATCTCAAGACCACGACGGTATCCTCCGGATATCCGACGCGTCGGGTAATATCACCGTTCGGTAGTGCTTCCCTGCCAGGCTCAACGTCAACAACACGGCCTTCTCGCCCTGGGGTACCGCACTGGGCCCACCATGTACCCGAAACGGTTCATCCAACTCCTCGAATCGGGTCTCGAAATCCATCAGTAAACTCATGGTGGACGACTCATACATCATGGGAAAACCGCATTTTTATTTAAAAAGAGAGAAAGCAGTTTATATATGTTTTGCGGTTTTCCTCCAAATCCAGAAAATATCATGGAAATCCGAATCATCAATAGCATGTAAAACCATGAATATAAGCATGAGAATGAATAACAGTATGCATGAAGCGACAAGTAATAACTACAATATCTAAGCTGGCATATAAGGTATGTACACTAATATTATGTCAAACTACTGGCTATCAAGCTAAGTTAAGCAATAATATTTTCTAAGGTGTACGTGACATGGCAATTACCGATGAAGATGTGTGTGAGCCGGCAAGTAGGTGTATGTGGTACATACGTATCATCGGTAATGGTGCTGGTGTCCTAACAGCATAATGTCAACAATGCAATATGAAATAACAATGTAAATAAGCGATGCGGAGCGAGCAACCAAAATGAGCGGGAGCTAATATTAAACAATGGTGCCATTTGAAATAACACGAATCGCGGGGTTTTGAAAATAGGGGCTACGGTGGTTTTTAAGAAAGGATACGTCTTTTGAAATATCCGTAGATCCTTTGACCTGCCTTTTAAAATACCCACGATCCGCTAGTTTTGAAATAGGTAGGAGTCTAATCTAATCTAACAACTACACTAAACTATACGGCTGAACTAACAAGCGGAACTACAGGTAAGGAAACCGCCTATCATCTGAGTCGATACATATACATACCGGTATATTTATAGTCGGTGATCCCGCCTCAATAATATCATATCTGATACCATATCTATAATCAGGCATCCCAAGTCAAGAGTGCGGATCAATCATCAATATAGCTCGTACGTAAATCCGTCGTATGGCATCCCAAATCTGGGTACGGGTCAATATCACATTCATCATACTATTCGCCTGGTATCCTCTTTATCAAATATCATGATCGGGGTACTGATCTACGTCTAGTACAATACTGATACTGCCTAAGTATACATGCACGTGTGTGAAACACTACGTCAAGGACCCGCTACAACGTCATGTCGTATATCAAATACGAACCCTGCTATATCACCGATCTCACGGCATCAAATCAAATCTCATCGACTCATCTTAAATCCCAAGTACTATCCTCATTATCCATGCATGCGTATATGAATGTACATATGCATAGTCCCATACCCATGCATATATACATATATACACATCCCAATCTGCGCACAAGAAAGTAAAGTATGCAAGTCTGTGTGTGCGTATGTGGGTATAACAACTACTCCAGGTTTTCGCAACTAACCCAAAGGTAACCCATGAACACATAAACATAACATGAATAAACATTCTCGTATCATAAAACACCTATATAAACATATATATATGAGCTACACTACGGACTGCGGGGGTGCTATACGCCATCCACCCGACTTCTCCCCGTAGATATAAATCTACTCACCTGGTCCTCGCTAGCTGGTGCCGACGTCGCCACGCGCTTGCTTGTCGTCTCGAAGTCCACATGGGGTACCTACATATCATAACGCACCGTGTCGTATTAAAATCCGACTCATGACCCAAAACGACACGTGAATCCCACATAGGTCAAAACATATGGTTGCTTTCACAAATCAACCCAAAAACCCTTGAAGTCGGCGTACAAACGCCAAACCATCGAGAAAAACCCAAACACACTCATTTGTACAATTACAAGCACTAATTATAATATAAAATAGCTTAAAAACTCACAAAAACCTCAAACTCGCTTTAAAAGCTATTTTTCCGAAAATCTAGCAAGCAAAATTAACCATTTTAGTACAAAACTCGATATATAAACGAATCTAGCGGCCACAATATTCACTAAATATCTTAATTAAGTCATAAAAACAATTCCTATAATTTAATCTCATTAATTTCCATAAACCTTAAAATTCTAGTTCACAAAATACCTAAATTTTAATAATTTTATAGCAAAAATGCACAAATTACAATCTAGCTTGGATTTTCATGAACTAAAAGCATTAAACCACTCAATATAATCTTTATAATGACATGGAACCTAAATTTTGAATTTTATCTCACAAGAATATAATTATTTTCAAAACCTAGTTTACCATTTATATACTTATCACAATTTAAATCAACAAATATGCAACTAGCAACTTAAATTGGATTTAGCATAACCTAATATGTCAAATACATCACACAACCCTAAACTCACAACACAAACCCCAATTTGAATTCAAACCCCACTCTTGAATTTCAAATCATGCACTTGGAATTAAAATAAAAACCTATTTAAACACCTAATTAAGCTAACTTAAAACAATTAACAACAATTTAACACAAAGGTTAGAATTTATACCCAAATAATTTGAAGATCCCACAAGCACATTTAGCCTCCCAAATTGAAATCTAAATCCCTAGATCCATGCTATGGTAGCCAAGAGAAAATAGGTAGGAGGTGGATTTTGATTTGGATTTTTGCTTGATTTTTTATGGATTTTTCAAGCATTTTTGATGATTTTTTTGATGGAATTTTGAAGAGAAAAGAGAAGAAGAAATTGGGGGGGAGGGCTGCTGCTACTGGTTTCAGCAGAGGAATAGGGGGAAAAAGGTGAGGGGATGATGCCAAAAGATCCAAGTCAAAGCCCCTCCCAATTACCATAATACCCCCGCCTACTTTACTATATATAAAAACCTTATTTTAACCCATTTCTCACATGATTTAAGTTCAAAAAGAGGGAAATAAAATTCTTGGGCTGCTACAATAGTGTGGGGCCGGCCAAGGGGAGTGAGGGTGAGTGTGAGAGACTTTACAAAAAATTCTATGCAAAAAGACCCCCCATAATACCATATTTGCAAGTTTTAGTTCAAAATAACTATATTTTTGTTTTCCATAAAATAAACCAATTAAAACTTGAAATAAAATACTAAAAAATTATATTACAACTAGATTTTAATTAACATGATTTTAAAGATTAAAATTAGCCCATTTAAATTTGTATTTATCGCTAATTTAATGTATTTTCTTACCGGCTTAAAATAATATTAAAATAATTAATTTCGGAAAATTTTTCAGAAAATTTGAAATTTCAGCAGTGGCTCAATAAACACCAAATACTAGCAATTACATAGCTAGAATATGTATATTTAATTTTATAATAAAGATATTTGCATTTTGACTTTTTACAGAAAAGCCCCTTATTTTACCGTTTTTCCGAAATTTCACCGAAACGATTTTCAAAACGTTTCATAATTAGAAAGGCCAGAAGAACTCTGGATGGCCTTACTTTTGAATTCCTCAATCCGTGTCCCGGATCTGAGGTTATACCGTTGTAATAATTTGAATAATGTCTCTTATTCATTGCTCTGATGATTGTAAGAATTTTTAGCAATATGAATGGAAATCCCCTTTTTTATTTAGCTTGTCTTATTTCTTGTCCTGAATCTTCTGCCCATGCATAAATGAGTGCGTCTCAAACGCTTAATCAAACGTAAATCGGATGCTCTTTCTGTCATTTTCCTCTTTCTTTTATTGTTAGCAGGCTGTTTTAATAATCATGGTTGACGGATAATAGAGCACGCATCTTGGGTTTCTTAAGAAATAGCGATGGCTTAGGCCGCGGGTTCAGATCTGCTACCTAAGACTTTTCAACCCTATGAGCCGTGAGGGTCTCGTAGAGATTTTTCTCCCTACGGATCGAGAGGATCTCGTAGGTGGGTTTTCTCCTTAGGAATCGTGAGGATTCCTAAGTGTGGTTTTCTCTTATAAGTCGTAAGGATCCTATAAGAGAATTTTCCCACTTACGAGTCGAGAGAATTCGTAAGCGGTTGTTTCCCTCCTTGTCGAAACTCGACTTTGGAGAGTGAGACCCGTGAATAGTATGCAAGAGACCATTTTGGATTGACTTGTAGGGTCCCATTGTTCAGGAAGCAAGTTTTTTTTTAGTCCCTACTACCTGAGGCTTCATCTTGCAAGTTGAGACAAATCGGGAATTTCCCGCGGAGACACTGGTTTCTCTGCGAGCCGACACGAATCAGGAGGCTCTCGTCAAGGAGTGTTTGTATCCGTGAGTCGAGGAGTTTGCTAGGGATTATTTGTTTCCCGAGCGCCAAGGATTATTTGTTTCCTTGGGGTTTGAAACGAGTCGAGAATTTCCCACAGAGGCACTGGTGGCTCTGCGAGTCGACGCGGATCAGGAGGCTCTCGTCAAGGAGTGTTTGTATCCGTGAGTCGAGAAATTTGCTAGGGATTATTTGTTTCCCAAGCGCCAAGGATTATTTGTTTCCTTGGGGTTTGAAACGAGTCGAGAATTTCCCACGGAGGCACTGGTGGCTCTGCGAGTCGACGCGGATCAGAAGGCTCTCGTCAAGGAGTGTTTGTATCCGTGAGTCGAGGAGTTTGCTAGGGATTATTTGTTTCCCAAGCGCCAAGGATTATTTGTTTCCTTGGGGTTTGAAACGAGTCGATAATTTCCCACGGAGGCACTGGTGGCTCTGCGAGTCGACGCGGATCAGGAGGCTCTCGTCAAGGAGTGTTTGTATCCGTGAGTCGAGGAGTTTGCTAGGGATTATTTGTTTCCCAAGCGCCAAGGATTATTTGTTTCCTTGGGGTTTGAAACGAGTCGAGAATTTCCCACGTAGGCACTGGTGGCTCTGCGAGTCGACGCGGATCAGGAGGCTCTCGTCAAGGAGTGTTTGTATCCGTGAGTCGAGGAATTTGCTGAAGACACTGGTTTCTTCGGAGTTGGACTGAACCGTCGAGATTTGGCTTCGTTTCCTGGCGGAGCCTGTTGGGAAAGTATGGTTCCCTCTTTGTTTACGCCCTTGGATTGTATACAGGGATCGATGTGATCTTAACTGTAGGGCCAAAGTTTTATCATCCTTTTTTTTGTTTTATCTCCGCGATGCTCTATCATTTCAGCTTTTATATCACGAAGGTCGCGATTGCCCAATCATTTCGGCTATTTTTCGCGGTGCCCAATCATTTCGGCTATTTTGCATGCATACATTTTTACTTGCTGCTTTTTATTGCAAGTTGCCCTATCATTTCGGCTATTTCGTATGCATGTGCGACCTATTGGCATTTTGTTGTAAACCAATTTCGGCATCAGCACCGCTATAACTGGGATATTGCCAGGAGCGAATCATCATTTGCCTCTGTCGATGTCGAACAAAGGTGGCTTAGCGACCAGGGTTAGGGTCCTGTCGGCTAAGGCTTTTGACTTCATGAGCCGTAAGGGTTTCACGAAGTTATTTCTCCCTACAAGTCGTGAGGATCTTGTAGGTGTATTTTCTCCTTAGGACTCGTGAGGATTCCTAAGTGTTCGTTTCCTCTGTAGGTCGTAAGGATCCTACAGGAGGGTTTTCTCCTCATAAATCGAGAGGATTTACAAGGGTTGTTTACCATGCGAACATATCCCCAGTCACGGATGAGACTTGGTTAGGGAAATGTTTATTCGCGCCCGTGGATTGTATACAAAGGTCAGTATTGAGCCACTTGTAGGGCAATATCGAAAGTTGTGGGGGTTGCTTAAGCACGGGTTTAGGTCTCTGTAACTTAAGACTTCCAAATTTTATGAGCCGTGAGGGTCCCATAAGAGAGTTCTCCTTACGAGTCGTGAGGATCTCGCAAGTGTATTTTCTCCTTAGGAATCGTGAGGATTCCTAAGTGTGTTACTCCCTTGTGAGTCGTAAGGATCCCACGCGGGTGGTTTCTCCTTACAAGGTTGAGAGGATCCTGTAAGTGTTTTAACGAGGTTGCGAGCTTTCGGGTTTTCACAAACACTCGCCGGTAGCCCTACTGTTTTTACCCACGGAGCCCTTTCGGGTTTTCATCCGTGCCCATTTTGCTTATGGACATACCATTTTTTTTATTCTTTTTATTTTCTTTTTCTCTTTTTTTTTTACGAGGTCTCGCCCTTTCGAGTTTTCACGAACACTCGCCGGTAGCCCTGCTGTTTTTACTCACGGAGCCCTTTCGGGTTTTCATCCGTGCCCATTTTGCTTATGGACATACCGTTTTTATTTATTTTATTTTTTTTATTCATCTCGTCAGCCTAAGGATGCTGCGGTATTAGTTTAAAGACGTTTCGGTCTGCTATTAGTTTAAGGACATTTCGGTCCGATATGGAGAAGGCCGGCTACTGCTTATAAAGCTTGAGCTTAGGAAGATAGTGAGCGGACATAGTCGTCGTCATCTATCATTGACCTAGGCTGGTGGCTCATTAAGCGTAGTATCTCTTTAGGAAGCGACCGTTTATTGGCCTGAAAGGCCTTTCACCGTGCATGTCCATGAGTAGATAGGCCCCACCCTGATAGACCTTATCTATGATGTATGGGCCTTCATAGTTTGACTCGAATTTTCCTCGCTTGGCCCGATTGGGAATCATAGGCCTTTTGACCACTAGCACAAGTTCGCCTTGGCGGAATGTCCTCGGTCGGGTCAATCTTTCATATGAGCGCGTCATCTTTGCTTTATAAGCTTCCAGATTTTGCTGTGCTATGAGCCGGGTTTCATCAAGGGCGTCAAGCTCCTCAAGCCGAAGGTGAGCATTTTTTTCGTCAGTCAGCTCGTAGTGGACTGCCACTCATAGAGAGGGTAATTCTATCTCGAGAGGGAGTACTGCTTCTGTACCGAATACAACGCATATGGCGTTGCGTTCGTGGCCGTTTTAAACGTAGTTCGATACGCCCAGAGAGCTTCTTGCAGTCTTTCATGCCGGTCTTTCTTATTTCGGGACACCGTTTTCTTCATGATCTTCGTCAAGGTCTTGTTGAAGGCTTCAGCTAGACCGTTAGCTCGCGGATTATAAATTGAGGAATATCTCCAGTCTATATTATGCTGTTGCGCGAAGCGGCTGATTTTGTGGCTTCTGTAGGCTGGCCCGTTATCGGAGATGATTCGTCTTGGCGTTCCAAACCGATATATGACATGCGTCTTGAAGAAATGGAGGATATTCTCCGTCTTTACTTCCCTCAGCGGTACCGCTTCTGCCCACTTAGAGAAGTAGTCAGTCGTCGCTAGGATGAAACGATGTCCTTTAGACGATGCTGGTTCGATGGGGCCGACTATATCAGTCCCCCACATTTCGAATGGCCAGCTAGCCACCGTTGGATGTAGTGGATTCGGATGTTGATGGATGAAGTCCCCATGAATTTGGCATGAATGGCATTGCTTTGCATATTCGAGGCAGTCCTGGATCATTGTGGGCCAATAGTAGCCCATCTGTTTGATCTTCAACTTCATCTTTGGGCCCGCTTGGTGAGAACCGCAGAGTCCGTCGTGAACCTCCTGGACGACTCTTTTCGCTTCGTCAGGTCCTAAACATCTCAGCCACAGAGAATCAAACGACCTCTTGTACAGAGTATCATTGACAAAGGCGAAAGACATAGCTCGTTTCATAAGCTGATGTCTTGTGGACGCTTCTTCAGGCATTCGGTGGGAGCTAAAGTAGTCTATGAAGACTTCTCTCCAATCCTCAGCCTTTTCCCGGTCTTTTACTTGCAGGGTCGTTTGCTCAGTCGCTCCCTTCTCTGCGGATGATTCCGGAGATATTTCTGCTGGGGCAAGCACTTGACGGCTTTGTACCATGATTCTAACGTCATCGAGATTCTCGTCAACCAGTTCTTTAGCAAGTTTGGCCAATGCGTCTGCTTTGCTGTTTTCCGCGCGCGGTATGTTCTCCAAAGTATAAGAGGGATTTTGGGTCAACAATTGTTGCACCTTTTCGCCGTACCTCACCAACTCCGGTTTGCATGTTTGGTAGTCGCCGTTTACTTGACTAACGACCAGCTGGGAGTCTCCGTATATGAGGAGGTTTTCAATTCCCATGTCGATGGCGATCTTGAGGCCTGCTATCAAAGCTTCGTATTCGGCTTCATTGTTTGACCTCGGCTCTGTTAGGGAGAAAGCAAAACGCATTATCCCTCATTGTGGCGTTACAAAGATGAGCCCTACGCTCGATTTGATTATAGGGGTGCTTTGTTTGTGCTTCTTCATGGAGGATGCGCCATCGAAATAAAGCTCCCATCGAGTATCATCACCGTCGACCGCATCAAACGCATGTTCGTCTGGAAGATCACGGTTTAAAGGGGAGTCGGCCGGTATCGGGTGCTCAGCGAGGAAATCGGCGATGGCCTGGCCTTTCACTGCCTTGAGAGGTTGATACGTTATCGAGAACTCCATTAAGAGCAGGGCCCATTTAGCGAGTCGACCTGTCAATATGGCCTTTGATATTAGATATTTGAGAGGGTCTACCTTCGAAATGAGACGGACTTCATGTGCTAATGCGTAATGTCTGAGCTTTGTTATCGCGAAGATCAACGCCAGGCAGTGTTTTTTAATGGGGGAGTAGTTGCTTTCTATCCCCAGCAGAACTCGACTTAAGTAGTAGAGTGCTCTTTCTTTCCCTTGATCGTTCTCTTGTGCCCATAATGCGCCTAAGGAACCTTCGAGGGCGGTTGTATAAAGAATGAGGGGTTTTCCCTTGACCGGAGCAGCCAACACCGGCGGGTTCTGCAGGTATTGCTTGATCTCGTCTAGTGCGCTTTGGCATTTTTGGTCCCAGATGAACGGGGTTCCCTTCTTCATCAGGTGGCTGTAAGGACGGCACTTTCCTGAAAGGTTGGCTATAAATCGCCGTATATATGCGAGCTTCCCTTGGAGAGATCGCAGCTGTTTAAGAGTTCTTGGCGGAGGCATTTCCATAATCGCCTTGATCTTAGATGGATCTATTTCAATACCTCGGTGTCGAATGATGAATCCCAGGAATTTGCCTGAGGAAACCCCGAATGCACACTTGAGCGGGTTCATTTTCAAGTTGTATTGTCGATGGCGTTGAAATACAGTCTTCAAATGCTCGAGATGTTCCTCGTATGATTTGCTTTTAACCACGAGATCGTCGATATAGCATTCGACGATTTCGTGTATAAGTTCATCGATGATCTTCGTCATGGCCCTTTGATAAGTGGCACTGGCATTCTTTAAACCGAAGGGCATCACTTTATAACAGAATATACCTGGAGGGGTCCTGAAGGCGGTATGCTTCTGGTCTTCGGGATGCATCTTTATCTGATTATACCCTGATGAGCCATCCATGAAGGAGAAAACCTCATGAGTGGATGTATTGTCTATCATCAGTTCGGTGACTGGCACTGGGAAATCATCCTTCGGGCAAGCTTTATTGGGATCCCGAAAGTCCACGCATATGCGCACCGTCCCATTTTTCTTCATCACCGGGACGATGTTAGCGATCCATTCAGGATATTGAACCTCCTGGATAAAGCCAGAGTCGATCAGCTTCTTGACCTCTGCGTTGATACTCATCTCGAGCTCGAGCCGCATTCTCCTCGTCGCCTGTTTGACTGGCTTGATGTCCGAGGATATCGCCAATCTGTGTACAGCAATTTCTGGATCTAGTCCCGGCATTTCGGAATAGTTCCACGCGAAGCAATCTCTATGCTGTAGAAGCACGTCCTTTAACGCAGCCACCCTTTCTTCAGATAGCAGCTCGCTGATGAATGTCGGTCGCGGATCGTCTGCCGATCCCAACTCAATCTTCTTGAGGTTATCTGCAGTAGTATGTATGCCATCCTCTAGTTCTTTTGGCGCTGGTGGGAATTCTGAGATTACCTCGTCGTTGCTGTTTTCGAAGCACCAGAGAAGGTCATCCATGTCTTCGGCCTCTTCTTTTAATATTGTAATCATGTGACAGGTGCGAATTCGCTTCCAATCCCAATGTGGAACCGGTTCTTCTTTCGTGGCCTTGGGCTCGTGCTTTTGTGGCGGTGTTACCCTCTAGTTGTCAGACAGAGCGAACTTGCCAAGCTGATACTGATCTTCAACCGAATTCTTGAAGGTGAAGCAGTCCTCGAGAGGGTGCCCTATCACTCGGTGATAAGGGCAATAGTTCGGGTGAGAGACTTCGCCTGCTTGTTCGGGGTTTTTGGACTCCGGCAGTGTGAGCATTTGATGTTTTAGAGCAAGATCAAGTATCTTCTTCGTCTTGTCCCGAGGAAACGAGTACGCTCGACTCATTTTCTTCATGAATGATAGATCAATAACACTCGACTCCCGTTTGCGTGGCTTCTTAGCCCTGCTTTGTTGTTGTTGAGCGCCTTTTTGGCCTTTCGGCTTATTTCTACTTTTGCGCCGAGCCTTCTTTATAACAGGTTGACAAGGAGCGGCATTTTCATCCTTTACGGCCTGTTGGAGAAGGCGTTGCGTCTTGGCTTTCTCGTAGATGGCCGTCTCACGGTTGTGATCATCTCGGACTTTTTGACCAGCTTTCTTTATAAGTTTGTTCATTTGTTCCTCGAACGACGGACTGGGCTCCTTTGCATCTGGAACTTTCATTGGCTTAGGATTAGCGTTCTCCCATTGAGCATCCGCATCTTTATCAAGGTCATACACGACGTAGCAGCCGGGTAGTAACTCTCGTTTCTTTGACCGGATGTATCCAAGCCCTTTTATTTCCATTCTCCCGTTAGGCAGTTTGCGCTGAGTCCCGGGAACGTTCCAGACCTTGTCATAGAATTTGGCTTTTCTAACGGTCTGTTTGAAGGATATCCCCTGGCGTTTCAGTAGCTTTTTCAAACCTTCCGTATAATATCTGGGGAGACGGATAGGCTGAAGCCTGTCGAGCGTAGAATCCGCGCCATTCCAGATTTCTTTTTCTACCTTGGTTTCTTCAGAGCGGTAAAACAGAATTGCTTTCTCGCTCTCTCGCATGGGAGGGATATAGAATGTCCGCAACTCTTCTACACTGTAGATATTAAGTGCATCCAGTTCTTTATGGTGTTTAAGCGGCACTATGGCGACTTGTAGACTTTGCTCTTCATCAGCGGACGTTTGTATTGAAGGTCGAGCAGAGAATACAGCATGGACTTCATCTTCCGAATCGCTACCAAAGATCAATGCAGGAGCCGATGGTCCCGGCTTGGTGTATTGGGGGGGACCCGAATAAACTTTCTCCTCTTCCTCCTCGGTATCACTGCCGAAGACAGGGATGGTGGCATTAGCTTTATTCTCCGGCTTGTGACACTTCTCCGTATCTTCGAAATCCGGTAAGAAGTATTTGGCGTCTTCATATTTGCGGACCTCGTTTATAGAGAACGGGTTCAGTTCTCCCGTCACGGTATACTCGAAACCATCCTTAAAATATTTCATACACTGATGCTGTGTAGAAGGGATGATGTTGTACTCGTGTAACCATGGTCGGCCGAGCAAAGCGTTGTAGCATGTCTTGGCGTCTATGACGTGGAACTTAATGTCCATGACGAGTAGCCCGAAGCGTAGCGTCAGTATCACAGATCCAAGAGTCTTTGACGATTGGGAATCGAACCCGGAGATGGTGATCTTGTCCCGAGCAAGGTGCTGGACGCTCATGCAGATTTCCTTCAACACCCGCACGTTGAGTAGGTTAACAGACGACCCGTTATCGATCAGGATTTTGCCTATCTTTATATCATGGCAGTATCCCGAGACATAGAGAGGGCGATTGTGTTCGCACGTCCCAAGTAGAAGGTCTTCATCGCTAAAAGTGACATCGGCCGTGTGCACTTCCTCCAATTCATCCTTCATCTTTTCCTCGGCCAGGCATGCTTGGAATTGTTCTGGGTCTTGGAGCGCCTTAATCAACGAATCTATCGCCTCTTTTGATAGCAAAAGGGCGTCGAGAATGCTGAGTTGTGAAGGCAGCTTCCTTAGATGTGCTAAGACATTATAATCCACCTTATTCTTCTTTGGTGGGTCTTTGGCAGCTAGCTCTTCCACCACTTGGTCATCTAAGATGATATCTTCAGTGGCCTTTTCTTTCCCTTTATCTTTTTTGTTCGAGGGTCCGAGGTTCTTTTCGGGCAGCGTGCGATTACGTAGCCGGATATTTTCGCAAACCTTCGGTTCTTCTTCTTTTCTCGAAGCGGACTCTTTAAAGAGAGGGGCAAGTTCTAGCTCTTCATCAGAATCACTCCCGAATGTAGGCACTTGTGATCTATCGGTGTTAACCATGCAACAATCGCCATCAGTTCTTTTAAGCCCTTCGGTCGTATTTCTCTGCTCTCGACGAGTTTTACGCTTTTCCCGCTTAAAACGTTGTCGATGAGCAACATATCCTTGCCACCATCTATCGAAAGCTTTGCACTCTTTAGTGGGGTGTGAAACCTTCTGATGATATAAGCAATAGGAGGGGTGCGTTTCCACTTTACCGGTGATGTTTCCTTCAGAGGATGGTAGCTTCATGCCCATTGATATGGCCTTAGCAAACCTTTTCCTCATCTTGAATTTGCTTTTGTCCGCAGTGGGTGTACTTCGCTCCAGCGGGAGTATCTCAATTCTTTCGTCAAGGCGCTGGCGTTTGGCCCCTTCAAATATAGCCGCCTCGCGCTCCCTATCAGCTTTACTTTTCAACCGAGCTTCATTAAGGAATGCGTCAATTACTTCATCTGATGGCCCCAGAACTTTTGGTTCAGGATCTGCCCCCAGCTCTTCGGTGTAAGGAGTCTCCTCATCGTTCGTGATCGAATGGGAAATCATATGACAGCTCGCCACATATTCCTCGGATTCATCCGATGAACTTCCTTCCTCATCTTCTTCTTGAAAAACGTGATTGAGGAACTCTTGGAGCGTGATGGGAGTCCGTGCCTTTTGGTTGTATTCCTCCAGCGCGTCAATTTGTTTTTGCAGGTCCGTACGCTTGTCGCCAGGTTTCACGGGCTTCTTAGATCTCTTCTTCTTCTTTTTCGAAGATTTTGACGGCTGGCTGCAAGTGCTTGAACCACCACCATCGGTCTTTGGAGTTGGACGTGGCTTCAGCATCCCTTCAATGACCTGCGGTTCCAACGGATTCTTCCACTTGATCGCTGGACATGTCTGAAGATCGTTTAGCATCATCTTTGTCCTGGCTGATAATACAACCTCCCAAGGAGCTTCTTCAATGACGGAGCATGTTGCCCCCGGCGTATTCGTCCCCTTAGAGGTGTGGGGCTGCGGGGGATTCACCTTCCATTTGTCAGATAACGTGAACTTGCCCTGTCGGTACTGGTTTTCAAGCCAATTCTTGAAAACGTAGCAATCTTCGATCGGATGGCCTAGTACTCGATGATAAGGACAGTAGTTGGGCTCGTTGACGTCATTTGGTTGCAACGGACGTTTTGGATCCGGCAGATTTATGAGTCTGTTGCGCAACGCCAGCTCGAATAACCTCCTCGTTTTATCGCAGGGAAAGGAATAAGGACGTCCCATCCTATCCTCAAGGGGCACGTAGGGGCGTATATTACTTTGACGAGCAACCGGCTTCGAGTCGCTCGGTTGTTGTTGAGCATTAGCGACGACGATTTCTTTTCCTTTCCCTTTGTCATTTCGGGAGTCCGGCCTTGGAAGAGGGGGTTTATGGCCCATTTGATCCATTTGCGCTAGTTTGTCAATCAAGGCCTGGAAGGTAGTTGGCTTGAAAAACATCATAAATTGTGAGATGGTTGCTTGCGGATCAAGGGTTCCCACAAACATACCCACCGTGGGAGCTTCTTCAATGCGCTGCTCACACTTCGACCATAAGTTCCGCCATCGTATAGCGTACTGAACCCACGTCTCGCCGGGTTTTACCCTGGCGTTAATCAGTGCCGTCATCGGGGTACGTTCACTGGCGCTTGCAAAACGCTGAGTAAACAGCAGCTCCATCTCCGCGAAGGTTTTAATAGAGTCGTTCGGGAGCTCAGAGTACCATTCAAACGCCGTATCTGATAAGCTTCTAACAAACTGGCGAAGTAACAGCTTGTCATCACCGCCGGTGTTGCCGCAGAGTGCCCTGAACTGGGCAACATACTGGTGAGGATTGCCCGTCCCCTTGTAGACATGGAACTTGGGAATTGTGTAACCGGGTGGGTACTTGATTTGATCGTACCAACTTGGATATGGCCGTCGCGTTTTTACGACCTGACCGGCCGCTTCTGTCGCATGATGGACCCGGATCTGCTGAACTATGTATTCGTCCAGATCGGCTTTGGAGATTGTCTCTTCTTTAGCTGCTGACAGAGCTGGCGGAGGATTCGACGTCTCTCCCCTATCGTCTTCAAGGATGATCGGGGGATCTTCAGCAGGTGGATCTTGTTGAATCATCATACCCACCATATCCTGGAATAGGAGGGCCATTTTCTTTATGTTGGCTGCCTGCTCCGCAGCTTCTTTATCCTTCTTCTCTAGTACGCGACGAAGGAATTCAGCGTCCGTTTCTTATTCTTGACGCTCGTCCGAGGACGTTTCAGGGGTTTCTTTTGGCCCTGTAAGTGCGGCCATAGCGTTCATCATTTCTTGGAGCTTCTGCTGCTGCTCCTGAGCCTTGGCCACTGACCTCGTATGCGGTCTATGACCTGTTGATATGCGGCTATCCTCCTTTCCCGATGCTACATAAACTGTATGAACTATCATGCCCCCGGACTTAGGGCGTTTAGGCTCACCACCTTTGGCATTTGCCGCGGGCGTGGAGGTTTTCTCCGGCCTTCTTCTTTTGTTGGCCGTTGAAGTTGAAGGGGTCGTTGCAGTGGGCATCTTGGTGATCGTTGTCCTCTGCTGTTTAATAGGACGGTCCTTTTCTTTTTGCACCTTCATCTTCTTTCGTTGACGGGAGTGATCCGTGTCGATCACGGAGTCTTGAACCCTTTTCCAAACTTTATAAATTCTTGAGGACAGCCGTTGAGGGGGCTGTTTTTGCTTTGTTTCTGGGACTTTCTCCACAGGCGGAGGAGATCTTTTCAGTGTAGCGGTTGGAGAATTCTTCCGTACCCTCCTCAGCAGTTCAAAGCTGTTCCGAGTTGGAATAGCAGCGTTGACTTCCACCACTGGAGCCGGTGGAGTTAGCCCTGAGGGGGAGTTGCCCCCTGCCTTCCTCACTCGTCACCAATGGCGACGTCGAGCACGACGAGCCGTTGGGGCTGGCTCGGAGATTGAGATAGCTTCTTTTTGCCCCCTGTCTGAATGAGGCGCCGCTGGTGTTAACCTCTCAAAGACTGAGGTTGTCCTTTGAGGGATGATATTTAACCTGTCGAAAACAGATCCCCGGGCATGGGCGGGAGCAGGAATCGTCAGTCTTGAAAAGACTGACTCCTTGACAAGGGAAGCCGCCTTGACGACTTCTGAAGCAGCAGTTATTGCTTTCCTTGGGACCGCCAATTTAGAGTTCTGAATTAGCCTGGTGAAAACAGAGGCTGTCGGTTTGGTAGTGGGCGACCCGTTGACAGGGGTCGTCGTAGCAGTAAGCCGGTCGAAGACCGACTTCTTGTTCACTTCCGGTGCAGGTATTGGCTCAGAGAAGCTTGTAGGTGGGATCATGGTCCCGAAGAACAGGCCAGTGGTGGCCTGGGTCACCTGGTCTACCGGCAGAGCGAGGAAGGAAGCCGCTTGGGGCCCATATGCTACACCTCCTGGTGAGGTGGAGCGTCCGTTGCAGTGGCATTTCGAGCAGTTGGTGCAGTTAAATGCCATTGAATCTTGAGTTCTGCGCCATGCAAAAGACCAAATCTTAGTAACTTGAAATCCAAAGGCAACCATTTAACAAACCGCGATTGGTTCGCGAAGACGACACACGAAGTGTGGAGTGGAAAGAGGAAAAGGTCCCACCGGGCGTGCCAGAATCTGTTCCCCTCCGAAAGGCAGCGCACAGGACTGCGGTGTCCTGACGCTGAGATTCGGGGCAGATGCTATTTGGTTTTATCCGTCCACCTCTCCGAAGATGCCAAGTTGATTTATGGCACCGTGTATCGGAGGTTTAGACGGATGCAGCCGATGTAGCAGACTTCGTCAGATTCCCCCTCGCTTGAGGGGTTTTTTATTGTGGGGATGCTCTTCACTGCAGGCGCAAGCCCCTGCAGTTAATTACGCTACCGCATCGCGGTAACAACTTTCTCCTTCTCCAGAATTTCACTTCGTGTCGTGGATGTTTGTTTTGTTTGTGGTTGCCCGTGGATTGTATACGGAGACTAAGTTAAGCCGTCGTCCATAGGACGTGGATTAGTCCAAATCCGTATTTACTTAGATTTGGGTTTGGTGTTTTTAGTTTAAAGATGCATTAGTCGCATTGCGGCTAAGATCAACTTAAACGTTCGTTAAGGATACGATAGTCCTGTTTGAGACTAGGATCAACTTAACGTGATAATCCATTTAATATCTGGCCATCGGGACTCGTCACCTCTCTAACGTCGTTGAAGGATTACAACGGCAGATGTCAGAGGAGTTCAGAGATGTACCCTTGAACCAAAGTCAATTTGGATTTTTACAGTCCATTTGAATGTTTAAGGATACGTTAGCCGTGTTTGGGGCTAAGATCAACTTAAACGGGATCATTTAGATCCGGCAAAAGAGCATTTGGAGGCTCTATTATTCTAGTTTAGGGACGTGGTGGTCCATTGCCAGTTTAGGGACGTGGTGGTCCATTATTAGTTTAAGGACGTCTCGGTCCGATATTAGTTTAAGGAAGTCTCGGTCCGATATTAGTTTAGGGACGTCTCGGTCCGACATTAGTTTAGGGACGTTTCGGTCCACGCGTTTAAGGACCCCGCAGTCCATATTCATGTGTGGTCGTTGGGACCCGTCACCTCTCTGACGTCGTTGAGGAATTACAACGATAGGTGTCAGAGGAGTTCGGAGATGTACCCTCGAACCGGATGTAAATTGATTTAGGGAGCAGCCGTGCTCAGTCAATTTAATTTGAGGACTTATGGCCACGACTAGGCTAGGTCCAGTTTCAATATTCTTTTGTCTTTGGTCTATTGGACTTGTGCTAGGGCTTTGCCCCTTCACTGCATTATTTTCCTTTGTTTTGGTTGGGCTCTGCCCTTTATAAATGATGCAGAGCATCTATTTTGTTTGGGCTCTGCCCTTTTTAAAATGCATAGCATGTTTGATTAGGCCTGTTAGGCCTTTTAATTGGGCTCTGTCCCTTTTCTTTAATAATGCAGAGCATTAAGTACTCTGACAGTGCCCCACGTGGCTTGTCAGGCGCTTTGCGCCAAGTAATGAGCGCAAACTCATATGGTGGTGACACGTGTCACGCTGTAGCGAGCGCAAGCGCAACAGCGCAGTGCGCTGTGTCAGTGCGCTGCGCTGCTGCGCTACTGACATGTGGCGCTTCCTGGTGGCTTGCGCCAATACAGGAGCGCAGCAGCGCAGTTCTTGCAAGTGCAGAGCACTGTTTTATCTTTTGATCGATTTTAAATCAAAGAAAACAAGTTTTTTCTTGTTTTCAAGGAACCAATGGTTCATAAAAGAAATGCAAAGCACTATTTTTATTTTATTTTATTTTTTTATTAAAGATCTATGATCTGTTCATAAGAGAACTTTCTCTTTTTCTAAAGGTCTTTACCTTTTTTTGTTCTTGAGGAGTTCTTCAGAGTTCTCTTTCTCTCTTTTTCTTATAGAAAATGTTGTTCCCTTCGAATTGAGGTCTAGGGTCCTTTTTATAGTACCCACAAATTAGTTAAATTTGTTAAAGAGATTTTTCTCTGAGTGATTTGGGGAATTTTCCCCACCGTTGGATCTTTGATCCAAGAGCTCCTGTTTTACAGGAGAGGATCTTATTGTTTTGATAAGATCAGAGAAATCTTTCAAAATTTTATTCTGTTTGGCGCAGGTGCACCTGTGCTTGACACGCGTCGCGCAGCGCGACTGCGCTGCCACGTAGCGCGCAGCGCGACTGCGCTAGCGCATCGGCGCTGACACGTGTCGCGCAGCGCATCTGTGCTGACACGTGTCGCGCAGCGCAGTGCTTGCGCAACTGAAGCGTTGCTTCCTTTAATTTTGCTTTAAAAAAATAGAGCTTTGCTCTGATTGGGCGCACTGCCTTAGGCGCTGCGTTGATGCGTCTGCGCCAGACACGTGGCGCCCTGCGCTCAGCGCAGAGGATCTGAAGCGTTGTTTCATTTATTAAAACTTAGATTTTGGGCAAATCGGAAGCGTCGCTTCACCTGAGATATCTTTTCATCTCCTTTTTTCAAGTCAAACTTGTATTTCCAAAATTCTGATTTCCCGGGCCTTGGAAATGATTTCATTGTGCACAGAATCTTCTGTGCTTGGGTCTATATATATAACTCGAGGCTGGGCCTTTTCTTCTCTCATTTTCAGAGAACTTCTTCGATCATGGCTTGCAACTGCCCTCATGCCCGCCGACAACCATGGGAGGTGCCGATTCGGGACATCGTTCCCCGTTTTGCTGCGCTCTTGGTGGACTACTCTTTTTCGGACGAGCAATGCGATGCCGCAATGCACGAGCTTTTGACTCGTGTGGGGTCTCCTCTCCCTCCGAATTCCATTTGGCTTCGGATGATCCTTGCCTCGGTGCTCGCCGACATTCCTCCTCCTCCAGCAGAGATGTCCTCGGCGATGCTGGATGCCGCCGAGGATAAGATTGAGTGCTTTCTCAAAGCGCACTTGATCACCAAAGCCCTAAGGGACTTCTCCTTCCACTTGCTGAGCCAGATCCGGGCTCGTCGGATTGTCATCGCCACTTTTTCCCAGGAGTGCGGCGTCGACCGTTGGATGGCTACCCCTCGGGAAGATCGCCGCTTCGACGTGATAGAGAAGACGGAGAGGGAGCTGAATAATCTTCTTTTTCTTTTTGTGAACCCTTGTCTCTCTGATCCCGTATTCGGTGATATTTTTTAAATGTAATAACAAATAAATGTTTTAATTAAGTATTTTATTATCTGTTAAATGTTCTTTTTATTTTAGCTCTCTGTTGTGCTTGTGCATCGTATAATTTTAATTTGTTATTATCAAGTGCATGTAATTTTGCATGGATAAATTGCCTTTGGCACTTAGCCCCTTCTTCTGCGCTAGCGCATCTGCGCTGACACGTGTTGCGCAGCGCACAGAGCAGCGCAACTGCGCTGCCACGTGTCGCACAGCGCAGAGCGCGGCGCGGCGCTTCCTTTAACAGAGCTTTGCTCTAATTGGGCGCGCCTTCTTGGACGCTGTGCTAATGTATCTGCGCCAGACACGTGGCGCGCAGCGCAGAGGATCTGAAGCGTTGCTTCATTTATTAAGGTTTAAATTTTCAAAGTAAAGCTTTGTTTCTGATTGGGGGAAGATGAAGCGTTGCTTCATCTCCCGCCTTGGAATTTGAACAGAGCTTTGCTCTGATTGGGGTAAACATTATGGATTGGTGATATTTGAGAGGCTGTTGAGGGGCTGTTTAGGGCCTGAGAATGAGTATAGCAAACCAAAATACAGATTTGAGATTTGCGTTCATGTCGGTTTTGTGGGAATAAAGGGTGTGCATGGAAATCTGGAGCAACCTGGGGGATTTTTGAAAGTAGCAAACAATACCAGGGACCTAGATACACCACCAGGAGACCACCCTACGAAGACGAAGCCCATAGGAGCCCGGGGCCGAGGTGGACGGATTTTGGGGGTAAGTGGCATGCCACTTGGTGGCATGGGGTGTCGGGGTTGGTCCAGTAGCTCATATACATCATATACAGCACCCTAGACTTGTTTGTGCAACTCCTTTTGGCCTGAATCAAAATCTGGGAGCATTTTAGTGTGATTTTGGCTATGTTTTCCGTATTTTAAAATGCTATGTTTTGATATGTGGGTTTGTATTTGGTTGTTGGATGTTTGTACATCAACAACAAGGGTGGTTTGGTTGATTTTGTACGCGTAAGCTATAGGTTCTAACCTATGAGCAATGCGCGTGCCGTTTTGGATCATAAAACTTGATTTTCATAGCGTTGTGATATGTGTTACTATTATAGGTACCTTCACGTGGATTCCGAGGCGACGGAGCGTGGCGTCATCGGCTTCGACAAGCGAAGACCAAGGTGAGTAGATCTATATCTACGGGGGAAGTCAGATGGATGGCGTATAGCACCCCCGCAAACTTGATGGAAACCGATTTGTAGCATATGGTTAAGAAAACCTAGAGTAGCGAACTAGGGTTAGAATTAATAGATAGCTATAGAAACTATATTAGAAACTAAAGGACAGTTAGAAGTGTATGATACGGCTAATATGTGATGATGGGATTTGAGGATGACGTTTGACGATATTGTCATTTAGGGTACTATAGGACTAGATAGCCGACGTAGATGTGTCATCCGAACCATACCTATTTCCAAACTAAAGAATCGTATGCATCTTTTAAACATATACCGTGAGGGATGTTACGGATTTTTAAATGATATCTTTTCCTTAAAAACACCGTAACCCCTACTTTCAAAATTACGATTCACATCTTTTATAAACTGATCGTATGGTTTGGGTGTATATGTCAGATTAGATACGTATGCTTAGTAATAGTAGATTGTAATGGTATATTGACCCTTTGTGAGATAAATGCGATGAAAAGAGAATACGATTGACATGTGATATGATGATATGTTGGTATATGGATGCAAGTCGATTGAAATGATTGATACCTTGCCGGTCCCCTGATATGAGATTGTTGTGGATGTGACCTGGGATATAGGTACATAGATATATATATTTATATATATGGTGAATCATGTGTGATTGCCGTACGAGATGTTAGGTCCGTACCCCTCATTGTCATATAGGATGATAGGATCCCTTTAGGTTTACTGCCGCCGTACGATGATTTTCCGTACGTGATTAGTTTGACTTGATGATTGATCCATACCTTTGACTAGAGTATGATGTACGAGGGATTATACCGTACGTGACGTTGTGTGGCTAGATGCCGATGGATTGATTCACCGACTCGGTCATGTTAGATACGTATACCCGTCAGCATTTGCATATGATTTACCTTATGCTGCATTCATGTTATTCGCATTGCATTACTTATACATGTGCTAGTACACTTACACCATTATCGATGATGCGTATGTTACACGCACACAGATTACCGGCTCACACACTTCATCATCGATAATTGCCATGTCACTACACAGTAGGATTGCTGCATCATGATATGACTCCTTGCATGCTATACTTGCGCACATACATATTGTCCACTCATACTTGCGCACATACATATTGTCCACCCATATTGACACATATACACATTGGTACCTCTATACTTGCGCATATACATATTGCACCAACATAGATAACTGGTTTTATTGGGAAATTAGGAACCGCATGTTATATTTTAAAAACTGGAATCATTTTAAAAGAGCGGTTTTCCCTTAATATGTCATATTACTGTTTCATGTTGCATGATATATGGATATGCTTACATTTCTATTATATGTCGCATACATCATGCTTTACGATTATACGCATTGAGATATGCTGTTTTCATGAGATTTCTGGATTTGAGAACCGTGGTATTATTTCAAGAAAGTATGCATTGTTTTGAAAACCCGGTTTCTCTTGATATGATATTTCAGTGCGTCCACCATGTGTTTTCTCGGTTTTGAGAGTGGCATATGAAACCCGATTCGAGGAGCGGTAGGCACCGTCTGCGGGTATATGGTAGACCCGGTGAGGTACCCCGGGGCAAGAAGACTCGTATATGTTAGACGGTGAGTCTGGCAGGGGAGCACTACCTACCGGTGATTGTGTTTGGACTCGGCGGTTATCCGGAGGATACCGACCGGAGTAGAGAGATGGATATGAGGGCCGACCAGGGTGTGCAGCGCCTGAGACATATGAGGATTTACGTGTCAATGGTGGACACGGGTTTCATGATGTTTTCGAGTGTCGAGGTTGGACACTCCAGTTCCATGATTTTGATGTGTCGCGAGGGACACACGTTGATTTATATCCTCATATTTTCATGCATATGTTTTTATGATATTTACATGCATGATATTATTGTGTCATTGGTTGACACGTGGACGAGATCCACATGCATACATACATTGATCATATGGTTGGACGAGATCCACATACATACACACATTTATTATATGATTGGATAATATTAGCATACTTATACACTTGAGTTATTGTTGGCACATATATGACCCGGTCACCCTAGATATCATAGTATTACCTTCATGATATAGTTGACCTAGGAGTCATTGTTTATTCGATTTCTACTTATTGATATATTTCTATTCACGAGTTGGCAACTCACCCCCGTTGTGCCACAGTTCTTGCAGGTAGACCGCATGGATCAGTAGCGGCTTCGCTGGCACACAGTTGCATTCGGGTGTTTTGCATTGGTAGGTGGGACATTTGTATCGTACTCACTCTTGTATCTACATTTCATATTGTATCTAGTCAACTCCATCAATCAAAATTAGTAAATTGTATAAGTAATGAAACTTGGTGAGATTGTGGTTGCGAGACTTAGAGCGAGGGGTTTTCCGCTACTTGTGGTTTTGATGTCTTGCTTATTTCTTCATTTTTTGTGGTGATCTTCGCTGTTGGGCGTCGTATACTTGCATATACTGTCTTGCGTGGTTGTGATCCGCCTTTTGGCGAAGAGCTAGCTCCCGCTTGGGGATGCCATTATTCTTGTTATGTATTTGTGGTTTTGGATCAAAATATACAAAGGAGGTGCTGGCCAAATTTTTAAAAGACGAAACATGTTTTCAAACTAGTAAATTTTACTTGCATCATTCATGTTCCTTTTCTATGCATTTAGAAAACTTGATTTCATTATACCTTTATCTCAAAACTTCACCTCCTTTATTTTTTTAAAAAGGTTTAGATTTCTGGGTTTCAGCTTACTTGAATTACGTTACGCTTTTAGACGTTGCGTGATTTAAGTGCTAGTCACGAGCTAATATTTCGGGTCATGACAGCCACCCAATCGAAGAAAGTGCATATCGATGCATCTTCTTTGGGTGTGTTCATTACCGAGAACTGTTTTTCAGTATCCTCTACGTCCTGGGTATGTGATACCGGATCGGGATCCCGCATATGTAATATGTTACATGGGCTACAGATAGGTAGAGAACTGGGAATGGGTGATATGTCTCTAAGTTTAAAGAATGGTGCAAGTGTTGCATCCAAATCAGTTGGCAAATATCACCTTGTATTAATACATTGATTCTGAACGAATGTTATTACATACCGAACCTAATATACAACATTACATCAGTTTCTTTAATGAGTTAAAGAAGGATATAATTCTGTATTGAAGGATAATGTTGTGAACATTTTTCTGAATCAAGAGTTGATTGGATCAGGCACGTTATATAATAACATATACGTTCTAAATCAAACCACAGTTCAAAGTATGTAAAACACACATAAGAGGAGTAGTTCAGAAATGAACGAATTCTTCTTGGGGCATTGTAGACTAGTCATATCAATGCGACACGACCAGCTAAGTTACATAAGGATGAACATGAGAATATTTTCGAATGTTTCATCTTATGCTACTTGCTAGTCTTGTCTCAAAGGTAAAATGACCTATACTCCGTTTACTGGAAACAGAGAAAGAGTTACTGAACACTTGAGACGGATACATGATGATGTATACGGTCCTATGTCTACAAATGCCAAGGTTGGTTCTTCGTACTTCATTATATTCACTGATCTTCTCTCAGGATTCGGACATATGTTCCTGTTGAAACACAAGTCTGAAACTTTTGAGAAATTCAAGGAATATAAGCTTGAAGTTGAGAACCAAAAGGGTAGAAGTAGTATGTCCTTCGATGAGATCGAGGAGGAGAATACTTGGGCATGGAGTTCCTGGATTATTTAAAAGGAGAATGTGATTCTCTCTCAGCTTACTCCTTCGAATACACCACAGCACAATGGTGTATCGGGACGGAGGTATCGCACCCTATGAGATATGGTGCGCTCTATGATGAGTACTGCTGAGTTACATGTTTCCTTTTGGAGTTATGCACTTGAGAAGCTGTATACCTATTGAATGGGGTTCCATCCAAATCAATGCCTACCACTCCATATGAGATATGGTATAGGAATAGACCATGTCTTAAACATGTTAAGATATGGGGTTGTCCGGCCTATGTTGAAAAGCAAAATCCGGACAAGCTCGAGACAAGGTCAGTTCTGTAAGTTTGTTGGATATCCCAAACATCTGCGAGGGTATATCTTCTACCTAACTGAGGAGCAAAAGGTGTTTTGTTTCTCAGCATGCCACCTTTTTAGAAAAGGAATTTCTTATGAAGAAATTAGTGGTCATGACGTAGAACTGGAAGGAGTTCCAGCTAGACAAACTAACAGCTGATGATTTGGTGAAACCAAAGGATTCAATAGTCTCCAACGAAACTTAGCCTCTCCGTGAATCTGGTTGGGTTCCTCATCCACTTGAGAGATACTACGGTCTTCTCAGTGACAGTGGGAGCGAGGATTGCATCATGGTAGATGATGGCCCAACTAGGTTCAGGCAGGCCATCACGAGTGGTGACTCTATGAAAAGGCTGGATGCTATGCGATCAAAGATGGAATCCATGTACACCAACAAAGTATGACTTTGCATGTTGCACGTGAAGAGGTAAAACCCGTTAGGAGCAAATGGATCCTGAGAAGATTCTTGGTGTAGATGGAAAAGTTAAGACTTTCAAAGCTATGCTTAAGTCCATCAGGATCAACGCGCGCATTGCGGAGTTGGAACATATGTTTTGATGTGACAGTCAAAGAGTTTGACTTCATCAAAATATAGATGGACCTTATATATACAAGAAGGTTGTAGAGAGTGAGGTTGTCTTACACGTAATGTACGTAGATAACATACTCTTGGTAGAAAATGGTTTCCTATGCTACACTCGGTCAAGCTCCTCTTATCATGAGGATTCTCCAAGGAAGATCTGGATGATACCTACTACATCTTGTGGATTATGATCTATGGTGATAGATCTAAGTGGATATTGGGAGTGTCCCAAATCCAGGTACATTAACACCATACTAAAGGGGTTTAGTATGGAGGATTCTAAGCGTGGTGGTTCGCCCATTTACTGAGGAATCACTCTCTCCAAAAAGATGTCTTCCAAGACTGATTTGGAGAGAGCTCGCGTGCAAGGGATAACCTATGCTTCGGTAGTAGGCTCTATCATGTATGCGATGTTATATACCAGACCAGATGTAGCTAACGCACTAGGTGTAGTGATCAGAAATCAATCGGATCTTGGGAGAATCACTGGACAGCTGTGGAGGACATTCTTAAGTACTTGAGAAGCACTAAATAAATGTTCTTGGTTTGAGCTTCTAGAGTGATAAGGTCGACTGAAAGTCAGTCACAGGCATTGTCTTTACCCTCAGTGGAGGGACGGTATGTTGGAAGAGTTCCAAACTAGATACCATGACATACTAGACGATAAAGGCTGAATACATCGCTACAAACGATGCTGCCAAAGTGGCTGTCTGGGCATTTCTTGTTCATGAGATGAACATGATTCCTACCATTGAGCGTCCAATAACTGTTATTGTGACAACAATGGAGTTGTGGCTTTGGCTTAGGAACACCGATCCCATCAGCGTTCCAGACATATTCTGAGGACAGTATCACCTGATCAGGGAGATGGTTGATCTCCAAGGGACAGGGCAGGAGAGTTGACACGAAGGATAACACAGTGGATCCACTCACAAAGGATAATATGATGTACGTATATGCCATCCGCATTCGCCACTGGGTCCCGTTATCACCCATTAGGTTACTTAACTAACGACAGAGCGAGGACAGGACTACCGCGGGTGTAAAACATATACAACATATACTAGTATATATATCAATATATAATAATCGCTACAGGCGTGATAAATGCAATATCACAGAAAAGTAATAAGCATCACAGAACAATACAAATAATCTGGGAGCCCCGGGTTTCCTTTGAGCCGCAACTGAAACCCGACGTTCCCCTGGTCGTATGGATAGCTTGTGCAACGAAAACCTAGAACCCTACGGGCGCGGAAAGTTACCCGCCAAAACAAGAAGAGAGGCAGCCCCCTTTAGCAAAGTGAATGGGCCACCCAGCACTTCACGGAATCCGGTAACTTGGGCACCCCTCCTTGGGTCAATCTGTACCCCCTACGAGTGCGGCGAATAGCCCGCCAATTCTAGAGTGAATCCCCCTCCGTCCCAAAACCATGAGATGCGGGCCCATTGCCCTCTAGAACCCGGTTATCCGTGCACCCCACCGCGGGATAATCTTAGTACAGAAAATAAAATATGTACAACGGGTACATCGACCTCAATCCGGTCGTGCCCCAAAAGAATAATATACAACCAGGAAATGATGGCAGTCCACATGTCGGACGATCGCCCCGCAATATCAAATGTACAAATATATCTAAACTGCACTAACATTGCACATAGCTATCCACCACGACAATCCGCAACATCACAACACAACACAGAACATCAACGTGAATGTCACGTTCGCAAATCCGTCTAAAAGGACTATAGCGATTAGACAAGATTTACCGATCAAATGATATTCACGGTCGCAGATAGAAATGTAATGTACTGTAAACTTTAAACAATATTAGAAAATATCGACTTCGAAATAACCCCCGATTAACCCAAACAAACTGATAAAACCATATCCAAACCGCGCTAAACAAACAATATCACTGCACTAACTTTCCAGAGACCTGACTGCACCCAAAAATACAACCCCAAACACCCTATTTTGGCCGGCCTCCTCGGTTTTGGGAGCCATGTGCTCGGCCAAAAACCGAGGGGTGGGTGTCGTTTTTGGGGTGCAGGCTTTTGGTCTCTCCAGTAGTCTTCTGCACATGTTTAAAAAAATTTTGAAGACCAATTGAAAATCAACAGAAACTGTCAAGTGCAGTGCAGTGTATTGTAGTCGTTTCGATTTCGATACTTTAGCATTGTCTAAACAAGCTAGTAAACTGTTAATGGCGTGGCTCTGATACTATGTAAGTCTACGGTAGCGCCCCAGCCGTCGAATCGAGGCCAAATGCGGAAACAAAAACTTTTTACGAAACTGGCACTATCGTAGTCTTTCACCCGGATCAAACCATTAACACTAAACTAGCTATCTATAAGAAGTTAGAATGGCTATACAGATTGATCCGTGTCCTTCGGTCTTTAGCCACCATCTCTACCTCCTCGCGGAATCTCCGATCTCGCTCGATCTCCGGTCTCCTCGTTGAAAAGGGCACCACATCAAGAAGTCTTTTTACGGGCTCCCGCTTCAAACCGAAGCAACTCGGACATGAAATTTGCTAGCCGACATGTCCAAGGTGATGTAGAGAATGTGTGTGATAACTTTATCTCAAGCATCCATTATTTCTCAACACATGAGAGTGTATGGATGGAGGTTGAAGAGGATTCTATTGATAAGGAGATAGTAAGCTCAAGAGAAGAAAAGAACAAGGAGAAGAGCTTTTCTTTTGTTATTGTGTGAGATAATAATGTGAGTGAGCACTAGAATAATCTCAAGAGCCAACCTCAACAATATGTGGCTGCCCTCTCTCTCCTCCCATCACAATCTCACCCAATAATCAATCAAGAAAAGGTGACATGCACAAAAAATAAGACCATGAGTCACTAAACATGCACATGCCACAATTAATGCTCCAAATGATGACTTGAGCTCACAATTTCCACTTGCAAACATTAATCCAAATGTTTACAACAATAAATAGAATGGCATCTACTAAAGTAAATTCGTGATGGATCACAAGAGTACCCCTCACCTGTATATACATACATGCGTCCGCATTCCGACTGAATGCGAATGCTATGAGACTAAAGTAATCCAACAAATCTAATACTAGGATCCGGCTTAAACCAAAGCCAACTAGTATGATCCTTCCGATCATGATCCATGCACGAGTGCATGTATATGATCGAACCCTACCATAATACCATACGGCCTCTACAACATTTCGCCCGAACCTTGGGAAAACTATCTGTGGGGGACTCTAAAGACCCGTCAATACACTGGCCGTGGATTTAACCACTAGCACGTCTGTGGTACTAGCTGTACATAACGGGCACCCAGGTATTGACCAAAAGGGAGGCCGATGAGCGAACTCATCCTGAAACCTTACTGAGCCTGTCAGTGACAATATCCATACAGTCCGGTCCGTTCGTTTATGAGTATCGCATGTCGGGCCTAGGGGTTGGTAAACGTCAGACCCCCAAAAGCGGTACAAGTCGTGTCGGAGTGTAACCCAGAACACCCTGAGATACTACTGGAATACCTACCAGTAAGTCTCATGCCTTGGCCAAGAACT
Organism: Agapanthus africanus; assembly: GCA_030015575.1. Classification (NCBI taxonomy): domain Eukaryota; kingdom Viridiplantae; phylum Streptophyta; class Magnoliopsida; order Asparagales; family Amaryllidaceae; genus Agapanthus; species Agapanthus africanus. Next base: position 125,511,083 of record JASDDO010000028.1, read on the forward strand.
TCGTGTAATGGCTCTCCTAGACACAACGCGATCTCACCCCCAATACCGGGAGAGACGAAACCTCTGCCGATCCGCTCACTGCCTCCATGTGGCTCGGGACTGTATCCAACTAAAACCTGTTTGCACGACTCCTTTGAGCCGTAGTAGGGTAGTAATCAAAGCACAGTGGGAACTCACACGGGACAAATGATGATCTCAGGTCGATAGACTAACCTGTACACATGTCACCAGGGAACTGCTATCTGACGCTATGTATAATACTAACTAGCAGGTTCCCGGCGAGTCCTGTCCGGTATACTCATAACCCAATGAGCACCTGTATGCATCTTAGGTGAACCAACTGACACCAATGGCTTGTGAGACCGGCCACCGCCCCTCGTCGGGGTCTCGACTGTATACATTATTCTACTAATGGAGTATCGATGCCCAGTCTCAAAAGTCCCACGACCAGGGACACTTTAAGGATGTGCTTATAGACTACCCAACTCTCATGTATATGATCGCCATCATACTGCTGGTAGTCAAGCAAAAACCCTAAGGGCTCTATCAACGTGTAATAGTGATATGTGATGTCACCTAAAGCTGTACACGGTGATAAAGATAAACCAGATAGCATACTATCATCTTGAGTAAGACTGTCCTACTGGCATAGGTCCTCCCTCAATCATTGCAATCGCTTGCCTGCGATCCAATAATTGACTTTGAGGGCACTATATCCAACAATATCCCACTTGCACTCAAGGCTAATTATTGCGATGTCGCATACTCACAGCCCGTGTGATACCGAACACCCAACTTCTCTACTGATCAGTCTCACAAAGCTTGTTTGTGAAACTATTACGTTCGAGAAATAGCCTCAGCTAGTGGATCCGCTCTGATGTTTCTTTCTATGTCTCTCTTAATCTCATGTTCGCGGAGAAAGCCATCTCCCGAAATGAGCAATACCTGTCTTAGAATATGTCTGGATATCTGATGGGACCTAGTTCATAAATGAACTCCAAATCCAGTAAACTTTTTAGACTGTATCGACAACTGAATTTAATCAGTATCCTTCGCCATGCCTCCCTCAGTATCCGCTTGGACCACCTGTCCAAACTACTGCCCCTCGTCAGAGGGAAAACTATAATTCTGACAGTCACTCTGTCATCCAGGTCACCTTGGAAGCCTGAAATGATAACTGTCTCCCGAAGGAGGATGTCGTTATCATATCCCTAAAACATCAACTTATGTTCTAAAACTACTTTCGAACATTTCTCCAAGATTGGATTAATATCAACTTATTGCAGTTAGTGCAAAAACAACATCTGGTATGGTACTTGACATCTCATGATTAACTCAATTGCCTAAGCAAGTGATATGTCAATCATGCACATTCCTCTCCCCTTTAGTCTATAAGACACCTTTAGAGAGGGTGACTCTTTCACCTGCAGGTTCAGTACCATGCCAGGAGTTGTTCATTCTAAAAATCCTTTAGAATACTGTCTAAGTACTCAGATTGGGATAATTCCCAAATCTAGATCTAAAACCATAGATCTAGTAACCAGATTGTCTGATATAATATCCATATACTATATGGAGAGACCACTGTGTGACAACCACAGTATAACCGATCGTAGTATAGGAATTTCACTTCCTACTATGTGTATGTCATCCAAATATCAGGACATCACACCCTACTACCTTCTTAATAGATCCATCCCCTATTCTGATGAAGTCAAAGCCCATGACTGTCACATTAAAAATAGATGATCTTTTTCCGCTATATCTGCTTCAGTCTATAAATAGACATAAACTACTTTTCCACTATGCTTCCGCTACTCCCACTGGCTACGACAACCCTCTGGCAGAATCATATACACGTGCACTTCTAAAGCTAGTTTAGAACGACGCTATACTCATCCTCCTGCCGGGTCTCATAGCCTGGAACAACAGTAGTGTCAAGTCTGGGTAAACAAGAATCTCCCTGTCACCGTCTTTGAGGATACCGGAGTACCTCTCGGGTGCGTGAGGTTTCCCACCATATCTGCGGAGTGGCTAATGGAATGTCAAACCTGATTGAATTTTTAGGTTCTTATTAAATTTTCAGTAATCGTTTGAGGTTCGGGAATCACTTCCAGTTCTACCATACTCCCACTACTGTTTTCTGAAAAAGTCCATTTTATTAAAACTGTGGCGAGTCAAGAACAATATCACTATTGATCTTCCAGATGGTAGAAAGTCAACCCTCGTCACAGCCCGGATCAACCCACAAACAGCCATTACTGAAACGTGCCTTGAGTTATCCAGAGTCTGGTTTTAAGCATAAGCCGGACAACTCCATATACCTTAACATTGTTAAGATATGATCCATTCTATATACAATATAGAAACAGAGGCGCTGATTTAATTGGAACCAGATTCAAACCATGCAGCTGTCTCCAGTGCATGTCAACTAAATAGAGAGAGGCTGATCAGCATTACTCAACTTAGGAGTGCATCCAATTATGAGTAACCTGAAAGAGAAACAAGTTTATCAAAACCATTACTATCAACTGAATACCTCACACAAGTATCTACATCTTCGATCACCTTGAAAAATCTCAATACTTGCGACGCTTGGTTCTCTACTTTTTTCTTGTACATATAACTTCTCAAAAATTAGACCTAGTATTTCTACGAAATACATGTTTAAAACCTGAGAAGTCACAAGTAAATAGAATATAGTACGAGGACCAACCCCTCTGTCTTAATGGACACTGGACAATATACAATACTTTATATAAGTCCTCTGAGTTGAATAACTCATACTCTGTGCGTCGTAGGTTGAAAACTGTACTATGGTTATGAAGAATTACACCGCTGTTGAATGCTCCTTACCTAACCATCAACTGATATAGGTAAATGTCATGGACATAATTTCAAAAAGTTATATCTCACTTTATAAAATAAACGTACAGATATATATGTTTAAAATTGGTGCATAACAACGGATATTCAAAACCAAATATTTGACGTCCGGCAAAAACCCAGGCGATTTCCTCAAATATCACCAATTACAACGAATCCCGATATAATGAGGATGATCATCTAATTCCCAATAACTTACTCCCACTCATCATCTGTAAAACCATACAGATGTGAGAATCAAACCCGGTAAATACATACCCTGGAGTAAGGATTTAATTGGTAAATCAGTTTTCTATTAACAATGCACAGTGAAACTGAAACATGAATATGTTTCGAAGGGGTTTCCGGGTATTCCTAATAATGCCTCTTCTATTATCCAGATTCATGACGGTAACCATATATTTCATTGCCATCTCTCCAAATCCCTTTATTTGTCTTTAGTCATTACCTTCTATACACCATCGTTAGGCTAAATAGTTTTCTTCCTTCCCCACCGTTCGGTACTAGCCTATGGTTTGGAAGAAGACTATCCAATAAGAGTAATAGGTGTACTTTCCTAATTCTAAGAGTACTTGCAACCTGAGAGAAGGTGCTGATAAAAGATAACTGAATAAACCTTATTCTATTTCTCCTGAACTGGAGAAATGCAAAGGTGAAGTAGTAGTGGCGATGAACCACGCGGTTTGGTTGTGAATGATATCAGTCACAATTTACTTTGCCCTCTTTCTAATCTCTTTATTTGTATTTACTCATTACCTTCTGTACACCACACTTAGGCTAATTGGTTTTCTTCATTCCCTACCTTTCGGCACTTGCCTATGGTTTGGAAGAAGGCTATCCAATAAGCGTAATAGGTGTACCCTCCTAAATCAAGGAGCCCTCGCAACCTGAGAGAAGGTAAACGGAAAAGACAACTGAATAGTCCTATTCAATTTATCCAGAACCTGAATCCATCCTCGAATCTGAAACAAGTTCCTTCGAGTTCGTATATAACCATACGATGGATTTATCCAATGGAAGTGGATGTTCGTATTAATACGGATGTTCTGGAGAAATGCAAAGGGTAAAAGAAGGAGTGGCAATGATGTATGCAACTTAGACAATCCAAAAGCCAGTATTTTAAGAAAGTTCGGTCAACTTGGTTACTGAGTCATAGTCTAGGGTCGGACCATGGTCGCTGCCAAAGAGAGAGAGAAAATAAACACTCTGCGTGCACTCTAACCTAGATCAGAATGGTTTTCACTTTATCTAATCAGGAAACCTCCCACTTTATCCTCAAATTCTCCTCCAAACCTGAAAGAAGAATTAGTCGGGATCACCCGAAGAGCAAACCAACTCATCAGTGGGAATCGGGATCCAACTATCATCGCATGATAACGTAATGGAATCCACTCACGTTATCACACTCCAGAAGGTATGCGCATGCCTGGCAAGTTTCAGTTTCTTTAGAAACTCCCGATGTGATTTTTACCCCATACTCTTATGACCTTGACGAAGGCCAACATATCATAAGTCACATGTCAAGTTATACCCGTCATTATCCAGGTTAATTTGAACCCACCTGTACATACTCTTGACGAAGGCCAAAATAGTAGTACGACTGTCCCAAACTAATGCATCTATCTATGCAACAGAAAAGTAACAAATAGCTACCATACACTATGCCTTGATGAAGGCCAACATACATAACATGAATACTAAGTGCTACCGTCTGAAATGACGGAGGGCTACGAATGGTTTTTGGCGAAAAACCTTTAGCGTAATGAAATTGATATCGTTGAAGGAACCGGATAGCTTTTATAAATATATAGTGGCGAAAACCTTTGCTAAAGAGTTCACTCCCGGTGAAGGGATCTCGGCTCTTTCCTCGTAGAATGAGGTGCAGGATATTCCAACTGAATACCGCGATGCAAAGCAAAAAATAATCGACTATAGTGAAGTTATTACCCTGACGCAAACTTTTGTCCAAGGGATCACTCCCGATGAAGGGATCTCGGCCCTTGCCTCGTCGAATGAGGTGCTGAATATTCATAACCGAATACCACTGTGCAAAAAAAAAAAAGAAAACGTTCTTGTAATAACAGATTTTTGAAAAATATTCCAACAACATCAAACAGGTTTGTTTTCCTTGCATTGATCCGAATCAACGCAGTCCCATCAATTAATCACACCAAAAAGAACAAAAATATGATGTACGTATATACCATCCGTATTCGCCACTGGGTCCCGTCATCACCCGTTAGGTTACTTAACTAACGACAGAGCGGGGACAGGACTACCGCGGGTGTAAAACATATACAACATCTACTAGTATATATATCAATATATAATAATCGCTCCAGGCGTGATAAATGCAACATCACAGAAAAGTAATAAGCATCACAGAACAATACAGATAATCTGGGAGCCCCGGGGTTCTTTTGAGCCACAACTGAAACCCGACGTTCCCGTGGTCGTGTGGATAGCTTGTGCAATGAAAACCTAGACCCCTACGGGCGCGGCATGTTACCCGCCAAAACCAGAAGAGAGGCATCCCCCTTTAGCAAAGTGAATGGGCCACCCAGCACTTCACGGAATCCGGTAACTTGGGCACCCCTCCTTGGGTAAACTTGTACCCTCTACGAGTGCAGCGAATAGCCCGCCAATTCTAGAGTGAAGCTCCCTCCGTCTCAAAGCCATGAGATGCGGGCCCGTTGCCCTCTAGAACCCGGTTATCCGTGCACCCCACCGCGGGGTAATCCTAGTACAGAAAATAAAATATGTACAACGGGTACATCGACCTCAACCTGGTCGTGCTCAAAAAGAATAATATACAAACAGGCAGTGACGGCAGTCCACATGTCGGACGCTCGCCCCGCAATATCAAATGTACAAATATATCTAAACTGCACTAATATTGCACCAAGCTATCCACCACGACAATCCGCAACATCACAGCACAACATAGAACATCAACGTGAATGTCACGTTCGCAAATCCGTCTAAAAAGACTATAGCGATTAGACAAGATTTACCGATCAAATGATATTCACGGTCGCAGATAGAAATGTAATGTACTGTAAACTTTAAACAATATTAGAAAATATCGATTTCTAAATAACCCCCGATTAGCCTAAACAAACTGATAAAACCATATCCAAACTGCGCTAAACAAACAATATCACTGCACTAACTTTTCAGAGACCTGACTGCACCTAAAAATACAACCCCAAACACCCTATTTTGGCCTGCCTCCTCGGTTTTGGGAGCCATGTGCTCGGCCAAAAACCGAGGGGTGGGTGTCGTTTTTGGGGTGCAGGCTTTTGGTCTCTCCAGTAGTCTTCTGCACATGTTTAAAAAAATTTTGAAGACCAATTGAAAATCAACAGAAATTGTCAAGTGCAGTGCAGTGTATTGTAGTCGTTTCGATTTTGATACTTTAACATTGTCTAAACAAGCTAGTAAACTGTTAATGGCATGGCTATGATACCATGTAAGTCTACGGTAGCGCCCCGGCCGTCGAACCGAGGCTAAATGCGGAAACAAAAACTTTTTACGAAACTGGCGCTATCGTAGTCTTTCACCCGGATCGAACCATTAACACTAAACTAGCTATCTACAAGAAGTTAGAATGGCTATACCGATCGATCCGTGTCCTTCGGTCTTTAGCCACCATCTCTAGCTCCTCGCGGAATCTCCGATCTCGCTCGATCTCCGGTCTCTTCGTCGAAAAGGGCACCACATCAAGAAGTCTTTTTACGGGCTCCCGCTTCAAACCGAAGCAACTCGGACATGAAGTTTGCTAGCCGACATGTCCAAGGTGATGTAGAGAATGTGTGTGATAATTTTGTCTTAAGCATCCATTGATTCTCAACACATGAGAGTGTATGGATGGACGTTGAAGAGGATGCCATTGATAAGGAGATGGTGAGCTCAAGAGAAGAAAAGAAGAAGGAGAAGAGCTTTTCTTTTGTTATTGTGTGAGATAATAATGTGAGTGAGCACTAGAATAATCTCAAGAGCCAATCCCAACAATATGTGGCTGCCCTCTCTCTCCTCCCATCACAGTCTCACCCAATAATCAATCAAGAAAAGGTGACGTGCACAAAAAATAAGACCATGAGTCACTAAACATGCACATGCCACAATTAATGCTCCTAATGATGACTCGAGCTCACAATTTCAACTTGCAAATATTAATCCAAATGTTTACAACAATAAATAGAATAGCATCTACTAAAGTAAACTCGTGACGGATCACAAGAGTACCCCTCACCTGTATATACATATCTGCATCCGCATTCCGACTGAATGCGAATGCAATGAGACTAAAGTAATCCAACAAATCTAATACTAGGATCCGGCTTAAACCAAAGCCCACTAGTATGATCCGTCCGATCATGATCCGTGCACGAGTGCACGTATATGATCGAACCCTGCCATAATACCATACGGCCTCTACAACGTTTCGCCCGAACCTTGGGAAAACTATCTGTGGGGGACTCTAAAGACTCGTCAATACACTGGCTGTGGATTTAACCACTAGCACGTCAGTGGTACTAGCTGTACGTAACGGGCGCCCAGGTATTGACCAAAAAGGAGGCCGATGAGCGAACTCATCCTGAAACCCTACTGAGCCTGTCAGTGACAATATCCATACAGTCCGGTCTATTCGTCTATGAGTATCGCATGTCGGGCCTAGGGGGTTGGTAAACGTCAGACCCCCAAAAGCGGTACAAGTCGTGTCGGAGTATAACCTAGAACACCCTGAGATACTACTGGAATACCTACCAGTAAGTCTCCTGCCTTGCTCAAGGACTTCGTGTAATGGCTCTCCTAAACACAGTGCGATCTCACCCCCAATACCGGGAGAGACGAAACCCCTGCCGATCCGCTCACTGCCTCCATGTGGCTCGGGACTGTACCCAACTAAAACCTGTTTGCACGACTCCTTTGAGCCGTGGTAGGGTAGTAATCAAAATACAGTGGGAACTCACACGAGACAAATGACGATCTCAGGTCGATAGACTAACCTGTACACATGTCACCAGGGAACTGCTATCTTACGCTAGGTATAATACCAACTAGCAGGTTCCCGGCGAGTCCTGCCTGGTGTACTCATAACCCAATGAGCACCTGTATGCATCTTAGGTGAACCAACTGACACCAATGGCTTGTAAGATCGGCCACCGCCCCTCGTCAGGGTCTTGGCTGTATACACTAGTCTACTAATGGAGTATCGATGCCCAGCCTCGAAACTCCCACGATTAGGGACACTTTAAGGATGTGTTTATAGACTAGCCAACTCTCACGTATATGATCGCCATCATACTGTTGGTAGTCAAGCAAAAATCCTAAGAGCTCTATCAACGTGTAATAGTGATATGTGATGCCACCTAAAGCTGTACACAGTGATAAATATAAACCAGATAGTATACTATCATCTTGAGTAAGACTGTCCTACCGGCATAGGTCCTCCCTCAATCATTGCAATCGCGTGCCTGCGATCCAATAATTGACTTTGAGAGCACTATATCCAACAGCTATACCTTTAAGTAGATCACGAGGTTAAACCCACTGCCAGCGTAGTAGTCGAGTCTTTAGAGTCCCACACAGAGAGTTTCCCTGCTCCAGGCGAAACGATATAGAGGTCGTATGGTTTTACGATAAGGGTTCGGACGCATACGTGTTTAAACGCACGTACGACGTTCGGACAGTTTTTACTAGTCGGCTTTGGTTTAAGCCAGATTCTAGTATCGGATTATTGGATTTATACAGTCTAAAGTATTTCCGCGTTTTCACGGATAGGAGGGGCGTTCTCGTAATTTTGCGGGAAGCTTCTAGAAGCATGGTGACTTGGGGGTTAAGGTGGCATAAGCATTTATTACTTTAATGACTCATTTGTGTGATTCATCCATGGAGTTAATGATGCATTTATTAGCTAATGACTCATGAGATGAATCACACAAGGTGAATGAATCAAACATGATGATTAATCATTTGAATTATTCATTTGATAAATTATTATGGTTGATATATTCAAATGAGATCATTATTTCAATATCATTTTCATCCCCACCTTCTCTCTCCTCAAGCTCTCTCATTCTTCAAACCCTAATCCTACCACTCATGTGTTGAGATCAAGAATTAGATAGACTAATTAATCTATAACCATTCTCTATATCACCTAGGTACCTTTGATTAGCAACTAAAGAAACCTAGTTACCTCAAGTTTAGAGGTGAAGCTTGGTGTAGAAGCTCTCGGGTGGATCGTCTATTACGTAGAGAAGGCCGAAGAGGAGGTGGAGAACGAAAAGAAGAAGGACACGGTTCACTAGGTATAATCTCTTCTCATAGTAGTTAACAACTCCTATGTATGTGTTAGTTATAGTTTAGCAAAGATTCTTCGGTTAGTCGATGTTAAGTTTAAAGAACAAGATTGTTTTTCATATTTCCGCCTCCCCGCAACTCGTGGGGTGTTGTACATCGATTTACTGTGGTATCGGAGCCTCACTAAACAATAATTAACTCATCAGCAAAGTTGTAAGAATTTTGAACGCAAAACGAACCGGAGAAAACATCGAAATCACATAGTTTCTGTCGATTTTAAAATGAGTTCTAAAATTTTTTCAGGGGCCTCTAAAAATACAAGCAGGGAAATATAAGAATTGTGGAGAAAATTGGGTGCATGAATCGGCCAAACAGCCGCGGAACAGCGGCCGATCCCACCGATCCGCCGCGGATCCGCGGCCGAGTTGAAGCCGATTCAGCCCAGTAATTCTTCTGTAATGTTTTTGTCTTTTCTGGAATGTTTATTTTCTGCTCAAGTCTCAGGTACACAGAGAAGTTTTGGAGTAGAATCTAATGTGTTTGCTCGATCGAAATTATACGATGTTTGGCTAATTAAGATTATATCTGTGAACTGTTTAATGTGTTCGTAAACCTCCCCTAACTGCTAGTATGTCAGTTGGCAGGGGGTTGCACATTTCTGTAATGTTTTTACTGTTTGTGAATATGAACTTAATTGGATTATTGTGATGATTAGCAGGGGTTTGAGATGGGTTGTTATATTCATTCATTCGATATAATTGTAATATGTTGTAATATTATTTTGCGGGGCACATCCAGGTTGCGGTTGTTGCCACCGTTGTATTATTTCATTTTAGTGTTTTTGCTCCTAGGATAGACCTAAGGTGGGGTGCACAAACTACCAGGTACTTTGAAGTGTTTAGTGGCCTACTCACGTCGTTGAGGGAGACTGCTTCACTTCGGATATTTGGCGGGTAGTTTGCCGTACCCGTAGGGGTCTAGGGTGGGGTAATGGCTATTCATCACAACTATGTAATCCGTCTTTCGTTGCAGGCTCAAAAGAAACGCAGATTGCTTGCATATCCAATAATGTTCATCTGTGATCTGGAATGCTTATTATTGCGTCTGACGAATGTACAATATCTATATATGATAGCTATTTAGACGTCACTTATGTTTTACACCCGCGCTAGCCCAGCCCCCGCTCTGTCGTTAGTTAAGTAACCTAACGGGTGATGACGGGACCCAGTGGCGAATGCAGATGGCATAAGAGGAAGTTGTATTTTCGTTGTTTTCTGCAATGATAGGTTAATTGATGGGACGCATTATATTAATGCAAAAAAAATAAACCAAAGTTGAATCGTTGGAACAATTTAAAAGAAACCACTCGGTTATTTTAAAACAGAGGATATTTTTTTTAAATTGCGGAGGTTTAACCACTCCTTTTAAAAAAGATATCAGGTTCCTTCGATCATTTCAAGTTCACTACGTTCATGGTTTCGCCAAAACCATTCGTAGCCCTCCGTCATTTCATTTGGGTATTCAGTAGTATTCAAGCTATGTATTTTGACCAACGCCAAGGCATAGTGTTTGGTAGCTGCTGGGTATTCATTTGTTGCATAGATAGATGAGTTAGTTTGGGACAGTCGTATTATCATTTTGGCCAACGTCAAGGATATGTACGGACGGGTTCAAATTAACAAGATAATGATGGGTAGAACTTGACATGTGACTTATGACATTTTGACCAATGCCAAGGTCATAAGAGCATGGGGCAGAAATTTATATCGGGAATTTCTAAAGAAACTGAAATTTGCAAAGAGTTGCATACCATTTGGAGTTTGACGAATGTTGGTAGGATTCCTTCAACATTATCATACGATGATATTTGGATCCTGATCCTACTGTGAGTATATGCTACTCATCAGGAGATTCGTCACTTAACGATCAATGCTATAAACCAAGTAGGTGTCGAGAAAGGTGTCAGTAGGGCTACGCCCCCAGAGAAAAGAGGTTATTTAATTAAGGAACTTCGCGAAAGCGTTGGAAAACCTCCCTCGAAGTACCGACACCAGCCTGGTTGAACAGTTAAGCAAGTATTGTACGGTGAGAATAGTCCTGGCTAGTTCTTCCTTTTTGGTTTGAGGAGGGATTCGAGAAACAGTGGGAGCCATCCAGTTTAGATAAACTAAAAACCACTCTAAACTTGCAAGAGCATCATGCTAAAGTGTTCTCTTTCTCTCCCCCTAATTGCAGCGACCCAAAACATGACTGGCCTTAAGTTACTTTTAGAGAAAAATATACTGACAGGGCCAAACTATAAAGATTGGCTGCGGAATGTCAAAATGGCTTTGACCTATGACAGATTGGGGTATGTCCTCACCACTAAGGCACTTGCAGTCCCAGGTCCCAAATCCAGTAATGAGGATAAGGAAATCCGCAAAACCTGGGAGTTAGATTGCGTGAAGACCAAGTGCATCGTGCTTGCCTCGATGAATAATGAACATCAGAGGAGGCACGAGGATATGGATCTTGATGCCATATTTCTCCATACAAAGGAACTTTATGGAAAGCAATCTCGTATAGCAAGATACGGGACCTCTAAGAACTTGTTTCGGGCGAGGTTGGCCGTCGGATCATCGGTAGGAGAACATGTCCTAAAGGTGATTGGCTATATTGAAGAGCTCGCAGACCTTAGGACGACTTTAGATAATGAGCTCTATACAGACTTGATTCTCCAGTCCCTTCATTCCACCTACGCCCAGTTTATTTTGAATTTCAACATTCAAAGAAAAGAAGTTGAACTTCCAGAACTCCTTAACATGTTGAGGAGTGCAGAGGGCACCTTGCAGAAGGCAAGGGAAACACCCGCTATGTTTGTTCGCGGTGCTTCTTCTTCCGGGTCCAAGGCTCGGGCCAAAGGAAGGAAGAATAAGGCCGCCACCAAACCTAGAGGAGGTGTTAGTAAGGTGGGAGTGAAGGAAAAGAAAAAGATTGCGGTGCCAGTAGTGGCTAAGGATGAGTGCTTCCATTGTCATAGGAAAGGGCACTGGAAGAAAGATTGCAAAGCGTGGAACGCCCAGAACCAGGAACCGAAGCAAGCTGTGGCTTCGACTTCAGGTGTGTTTGTAATTGAGAGTTGTCTGTCAATCAACTCTACTTCCTGGGTATTGGATACCGGATCAGGATCTCATATATGCAATTCATTGCAGGCACTGAGAAACTGTAGAGTGCTGAAGGATGGTGATATAACCCTAAAGGTTGCTAACGGAGCTAGCGTGGGAGCCGTGTCCATCGGGGATTATCACCTGGGATTGACAAGTGGACACATTTTGGTTTTACATACTGTTTTTGTGTACCTAGTTTAACGTGTAATATCATATCGGTTTCGATGTTATCAAATAAAGGTTATGATTTCATGTTTGTAAGCGATGTTGTTAACATCCACCTTAATCATAGTTTGATTTGGTCCGGTACACTGGATAACGGTATATATGTCTTAAACCAATTCCAGATTTTCAATGTCCAGAACACACTAAAAAGAAAGTCTCCAGATTTAAATAAGGCTTTCTTATGGCATTGTAGACTACGTCACATCAATGAGACAAGGTTAACTAAGTTACATAGAGAAGGATATTTGGACTCGTTCGAATATCAATCTTATGCCACTTGTCAATCATGTCTCAAAAGAAAGATGACAAACACTCCATTAACTGGACATGGAGTAAGAGCGAGCGAGCTCTTAGGACTCATACACAGCGATGTATGTGGTCCAATGTCTACACATGCAAGAGGTGGTTTTTCCTATTTCATTACTTTTACGGATGATTACTCTAGGTACGGATTTATTTTCTTGATCAAACATAAATCCAAGACTTTTGAGAAATTCCAAGAGTATAAGAATGAAGTAGAAAACCAAACCGGCAAAAGTATCAAGACACTAAGATCTGATCGATGTGGTGAATACTTAAGTGCCGAGTTCCTAGGTTACCTAAAAGAGAAAGGAATTCTCTCTCAGCTTACTCCTCCATACACTCCACAGCATAACGGTGTATCGGAGAGACGGAATCGAACCCTATTGGATATGGTACGTTCCATGATGAGTAATGCTGAGTTACCACGATCTTTCTGGGGTTATGCGCTAGAATCAGCGGCATATCTTTTGAACATGGTTCCTACCAAGACTGTGCCTACCACGCCATATGAGATGTGGAGTGGGAAGAAACCCTATCTTCAGTATCTGAAGATTTGGGGATGTCCAGCTTTTGTTAAAAAGCAGCATGTGGACAAGCTCGAGGCACGATCAGTACAGTGTAAGTTTGTGGGATATCCAAAGAACTCCAAGGGGTATCTATTCTATTACGCAGAGGAACTAAAGGTTTTTGTTTCTCGTAATGCCCATTTTCTAGAATATCAGTTTCTAGAAAAGGAAATAAGTGGGAGCGAAATAGAACTGGAAGAAATTCCAGAACCACAAACTACTACTGAAAGTTTGGTAGAACCAAAAGTTCAAGAAGAACAGGACATTCCCGCACCCCTCCGTAGGAGTAGTAGGCCGTCTCATCCGCCTGAGAGATACTATGGTTTTCTCATAGATGGGGATAGAGAGGATTGCATCATTGATGATGATGAACCTACTAGCTTCCAGCAGGCCATCCAGAGCGGCGACTCGGTACGATGGCTAGATGCAATGCGGACCGAAATGGAATCTATGTACACCAACAAAGTATGGACTTTAGACTTTGCTCCAGATGGGGTAAAACCCATAGGATGCAAATGGATCTTCAAGAAAAAGATTGGTGTAGATGGGCAGGTGGAAACCTATAAGGCTAGACTTGTTGCAAAGGGTTTTCGTCAAAGACCTGGTTTGGACTATGACGAGACTTTTTCTCCAGTGGCTATGCTCAAATCCATTCGTATCCTTCTTGCCATTGTTGCCTTCCATGATTATGAAATCTGGCAGATGGACGTAAAGACGGCTTTTTTGAATGGTAATTTAGAAGAGTGCGTCTATATAGATCAGCCAGAAGGTTTCGATCAGAGTAGGAGCAGCGGGAAAGTGTGCAAGTTGCTTAAGTCCATTTATGGACTAAAGCAGGCATCGCGGAGTTGGAACATCTGTTTTGATGAAACGGTCAAAGAATATGACTTTATCAAAAATCCAGATGAACCATGTATATATAGTAAAGTTGTAGCACGAACTGTCGTATTCCTCGTCTTGTACGTGGATGACATTCTATTAATAGGAAATGACATTCCTATGCTACAATCTGTCAAAGGATTCTTGTCACACAGGTTCTCCATGAAAGACCTGGGTGATGCTTCTTACATTCTGGGGATCCGGATCTATCGTGATAGATCCAAGAGAATGTTGGGACTTTCGCAATCCAGGTATATCAACACTATACTGAAAAGATTCAGTATGGAAGATTCTAAGCGCGGTAATCTACCGGCTTGTCATGGAATCACCTTATCCAAAGAGATGTCTCCCAAGACTGATTTGGAAAGGGATCGCATGTCTATTATACCCTACGCTTCTGCGGTAGGCTCTATAATGTATGCGATGTTGTGCACCAGACCAGATGTAGCTTACGCACTCAGCGTGGTAAGCCGGTATCAGTCAGACCCAGGGGAGAATCACTGGATAGCAGTGAAGAACATTCTCAAGTACCTGAGAAGGACTAAGGAGATGTTCTTGGTTTATGGCGGAAAAGACCTCAAGATCGAGGCCTTTGCTGATTCTGGCTTCCAGAGTGATAAGGACGATTCCAAGTCCATGTCAGGTTATGTCTTTACCCTCAATGGAGGGGCGGTGTGCTGGAAGAGCTCCAAGAAGGACACCGTTGCAGACTCGACAATGGAAGCGGAGTATATTGCTGCTTGCGATGCCGCAAAAGAAGCGGTCTGGATGAAGAAGTTCCTAACAGAACTTCAGGTGGTTCCTACCATAGTTGATCCAATACCTATGTATTGCGACAACAACGGAGTTATAGCTTTAGCGAAGGAACCCAGGTCCCATCAGAAGTCCAGACACATCTTAAGGCGGTATCACCTGATCAGGGTGATCGTAGATCGCCGGGAGATCGAGGTCCGGAGAGTTGCTACAGAGGAGAACATAGCTGATCCATTCACAAAGGCCTTACCTCAGATTCAGTTCGAAAGGCTACTCGAGATGACCGGTCTTCGATATGACAGTACATGGCCCTAGTGTAAGTGGGAGATTGTTAGTGTATATGCCCTAGGGGCCATTATTGTATCATACTAGCTTGCATATTACTTAATGGAAGCTTAGGATATTCACAGTTATATAACAGTCTTGCTAAACATGGTAGTATGCTACTTGGTTTTATCTATCTTAATATGTGTATACATATTGATAAAGCTCTTAGGATCTTGCTTGACTACCAGCGTTGTGATGGCAATCACACTAGTGGGGGCTGGGTAGTCTACAAGCACATCCTTTTTCAGGTCCCTAGTCGTAGGATTATCGAGACAGGGCATCGATACTCCGGAGTAGACTAGTGTGTACGCTTCTCATCCCAGTTGGGGAGATGGTCTGTCCCACAGCCATCAGTACGTTGTACCGAAGATAGTATAAAGGTGCTCGTTGGGTTACGGGTATACCGGACAGGACTCGCAGGGAACTGTTGGTTGATAATATACCCGTCGTCAGTTAACAGTTCCCAGGTGACATGAGTACAGCATAATCCCCAGACTTGACACTGCTACTTCGCCTCGAGTGTGTCCCACTGTTCTTAGATTGCTACCCTACCGCGGCTCAAAGGAGTCATGCAAACAGGTAGCAGTTGGGTGCAGTCCCGAGCACTTGAAGGCAGTGGCGGTTAGACAGGATTCTTCTCTCCCGATATTAGGAGTTGATATCGCGCTGTGTCTGGAGAGCCATTACACAAAGTCCCTGGCCAGGGCAAGCGAGATTTACTGGTAGGTTCCAGTAGTTTCTCAAGGTGTAATGGGCTTCGCTCCAACACGACTTATACCGCTTTTAGGGGACTGACACTTACCGCCCCCTAGGCCCGATATGCGATAGTTCTAAACGAACAGACCGGACTGTACGGAGATTGTCACATCAGGCTCAGTAGGAGTTCGGATGGGTTTCCTCATCGGCCTTCTTATCGACATCTACCTGGGGACCGTTACGTACAGCTAGTGCCGCTTGCGGTCTGTGGTTAAACCCACTGCCAGCGTAGTAGTCGAGTCTTTAGAGTCCCACACAGAGAGTTTCCCTGCTCTAGGCAAAACGATATAGAGGTCGTATGGTTTTACGATAAGGGTTCGGACGCATACGTGTTTAAACGCACGTACGACGTTCGGACAGTTTTTACTAGTCGGCTTTGGTTTAAGCCAGATTCTAGTATCGGATTATTGGATTTATACAGTCTAAAGTATTTCCGTGTTTTCACAGATAGGAGGAGCGTTCTCGTAATTTTGCGGGAAGCTTCTAGAAGCATGGTGACTTGGGGGTTAAGGTGGCATAATCATTTATTACTTTAATGACTCATTTGTGTGATTCATCCATGGAGTTAATGATGCATTTATTAGCTAATGACTCATGAGATGAATCACACAAGGTGAATGAATCTAACATGATGATTAATCATTTGAATTATTCATTTGATAAATTATTATGGTTGATATATTCAAATGAGATCATTATTTCAATATCATTCTCATTCTCACCTTCTCTCTCCTCAAGCTCTCTTATTCTTCAAACCCTAATCCTACCACTCATGTGTTGAGATCAAAGATTAGATAGACTAATTAATCCATAACCATTCTCTATATCACCTAGGTGCCTTTGATTAGCAACTAAAGAAACCTAGTTACCTCAAGTTTAGAGGTGAAGCTTGGTGTAGAAGCTCTCGGGTGGATCGTCTATTACGTAGAGAAGGCCGAAGAGGAGGTGGAGAACGAAAAGAAGAAGGACACGGTTCACTAGGTATAATCTCTTCTCATAGTAGTTAACAACTCCTATGTATGTGTTAGTTATAGTTTAGCAAAGATTCTTCGGTTAGTCGATGTTAAGTTTAAAGAACAAGATTGTTTTTCATATTTCCGCCTCCCCGCAACTCGTGGTGTGTTGTATATCGACTTACAATAGTCATAAATTCGTGATTCGGAAATAATTCGGCGAGGTCGAAAATTCGGATTCGGAGAACTATTCGGAAAAAATCGGTAGATATTCGAGAAAGATTCGGTAAGTGTTCGGGAAATGTTCAGGAAGGATTTCGAGCAAAAAATTAATATAAAATTAATATATGAGACGCTAGATTTTGATTTCGTGAATTATTTGTTGTTTTTTGAATAATTCGGGAATTATTCATGAATAATTCGGGAATTATTCATGAATAATTCGGCAATAATTCGGTGCGTTCGGTGATGGCGAATAATTCGCAGATTTAATCGGCAGTCACATAATTCGCGAATTATTCGCGAATTCACCGAATAATTCACGAATTATGTGACTATGATTTTGGGGAACCCGACTGGGATGGTGCGGATTATCGTACATCTCTGGATTTAGTAGTGCGAGATGCAGACCTCCGCAAGAAGCATACGGTCTCGAGAGATTTAAAATACGAAAATCTTAAGAAAATGAGATTTCTAGAAATATAATATATAGTAAAATTATTTTTATATAAATATATATATGTATCATTAAAATATCTATTTTGTGATAATATAAATATTCCAATTTTTTAAAAATATTCCAAGGATCACTTTACATTAAAATACCATGAAATCCATACAAGTTCAATATTACAATTAAATACCATATATTATGAAAAATAGGTTATTTTCACTAGAAATGTCATAAATATAAAATATATATTTATTACAATTCTAAAAACGATAAATAAACACTTAGGGTGTATTTTGAAAATTATACAAAGCATTTTTACATAAAATCCTCTCAAGTTCTATAAATTACCTTAAGGACCCTAGTAAATATAGGTTTAAGCGGGACCAATCTCTTGAGCCTCAGGGAGCCGGAGAAGTGGGTGCTTGCCTATTTAAGGTAGACAACTTAACAACGGTGTTATCAACACGGTAATCTTCTTTGAAAAGATACAAATCCTGCCGCCCATGTGCAACGGTTACCGATAACAACAAAACAATCAGGACTTCAATTTACTTTTCTAATTTTCTGACTCGGACTGAGTCTCATTAATAATCTGACTTGAATATAATTCAAGTACAATATACAATATTACAATTCAATATGAATCCATGAATCCATATAATCAATCGGATCAAACTATTCAAGCTATATTGACTAAACCGAACCATGAATATACTTCCATTTACATGATTCTCCAGTTACATCCATGATTCTCCAGTTACATCCATTTACTGATATCATGATTTCGGCAAGTCATCCAATTATACAATCTATATTACAATTTACAATACAACACAAACAATACAAACAAAATATCTCGAGGTTTAAGGGGTAGATTGGTACGGAAGGTGTTAGAAGTGGCACGAGACTGCAAGATTAAGACACCTAATCTATATTCCGTTGCTGTTGTACCGTGGCATAACGGTTCCTTATACTTCCGTTTGCTCTAGTCTCTGGTATATAGAGACTCCTCTCGTATACACTGGTATCCTTCTGTACCAAGCTACAAACAACAGCGTTAACACTAATACAATATAATAAACTTTAAAATCTACTCGCTCCCTCTGTCTATTCTATTTCTCTCTTATCTTTGGGACTTAGCGAGCGATTGTTCGCTGAGGACATTCCTTCTTTTTCTTCTTTGGAATGTTGTCAGGTGATCTGGACACCCAGGAGATCGAGCCTACTAGTGAGGATTTGGATCAGCTTGCCTACGACCGAGAGCTCTACCTTCATTATACACATTTTTATTTCAGTACTTTTCATTTCTGTTATGCCACTGTTTAGGTATTGCTTTTATTCAGTTGTATTTACTTTTCCACGTATTGTAAAAAAATGTGAATAAATAAAGTTATTGTTTTATTATATCTTGTCTCTTGTGCATTTATATTTATATTGCTTAGATATGCTTAGCGTATTTACTTCACAGTAAATACGTAGCGGTCTCGTAGTGCCCTCTGCCCGTACACTGGGAAGCGGGGCATGACATCGTGGCCATTGGAGGACACAGGTCTCGTGGGAGCGGGTGCGCGAGTGGAGGAAGGAAGGGTCGGGGAGAGAGGAGAGGGGGAAAGAGGGAGGAGATGGGTCGGGTTTGGGTGAGGGTTCGGGTTTGGTCTTGGGTGCACTAGTAAAATAGGGGGTTGCCCCTACGGATATTGGAATCCGTAGGGGCAGATTTAACTTGGCCCTACGGATTAATCCGTAGGGCTAAAAGGTTGCCCCTACGGGCCCAGATGTCCAAGAATAAAAATATTAATTCTTAATTTGGAGTTTGCCCCTACGGAGCCGCAAACAAAGGACTTGCGGGTATATCCGTAGGGGGAACTAAATATCGATTTAATAAAGGCACAGATCGATCGCCTACGCTCACTTTCTTTCTCTCTCTTTTTCGCGCGCGAAAAAAATCCCCAAATCGCCGCCGTTCTCCTCGTCGCCACCGTCGTTCTCCTCGTCGCCACCGCCGTTCTCGTCGCCACCGCCGTTCAGGTCGTCGCCACCGCCGTTCAGGTGAGTAAATCTTGAGGTAAATTAAAGAATTTTTTGATTATTTTGGGCTTAGGGTTCATGGCTGGGTCTGGGGTTGCGCGCGCGAGTTGGGGTTCGGCAGGGGTCGTGGTCGGGGTCGGGGTTGGGGTTAGGGTTAGGGTTGGGGTTCGGCTGCTGCTGGGGCTGGGGTTGGGGTTAGGGTTTGCCTTAAGGTTGGTGTTAGGGTTTATCTGGCCGCGCTGGGGTTAGGGTTAGGTTGGGGCTGGGCTGGGCTGGGGCTGGGGCTGGGGCTAGGGTTAGGTTGGGGTTAACATGTGGGGAGTTGGAAAAAAACAAGAAAATGAAAGAGTAATGAATGTGAGAAATTAAGAATGAGAACAATTGCACAACAAATTTGTTGACAAGAAAATGAGAGAGTAATGAATGTGAGAAATTAAGAATGAGAACAATTGCACAGAGAAAGCTATGCTTGACCAGGGGGGATGGTTCTATGTGCTTTCAGAGAGCAACTTGGGGTTAGGGTTAGGTGGATTGATGACAACAAAATACCATAATTTATAACTATATTACTCATCTAATGTGTATGGCATGTGAAAGCTAGATGAAGGTCGAGGCAAGCACAACAAATTTGTTGGATGGGACAATGTCAATAGGAGCTCAATGCTATTTGGAAAAATAATTATTCAAAGACATAGTGGAGTTTCCGATTGGTGGCATGGACTAGTTTGATGTATGTAGTTGGTTTGATTTATGAAAAAATGGGGAGACAATATGCATGTATGCATATAGGTAACATCTGCCAATATGTCATATCCAGACCGCAATCTATTTTTGCCTATTGGCTAATATGAAAATATCGGCCCGCGTATATGACATAATCAAAGTTGTTAAATCTTGATACGGTTTGTGTTTCGTTTTTTTATTTATCAATTCTATCAATGTTGCGTATAACGCTTTATGATATCAGTATCCTACATTTGTAGTTTTAATTGTTGATTGTTATAGATGAATACCATTGCAATAATAGTTTTTGGTTGATGAATGCTATTGCAATGTAGGATGATCAGTTCTATCAATCTTGATCTCAATGGTTTAAAATCATGTTACACATACAACACGAATGCACAACAAACGCATAATTAGAGAGCGACTCGAGATATTCAAGTTAAAACCAATATATGATACTCGATGATAATATGAAACCTTCATATTCCCATCGATACTCATATATGAAACTAAAAGCGCCATGTAGTCCCCGTCTATCGGTTAACATACGTGCGATGCTCGTCGTGACCTAGAACTATACGAAGGTTGTTAAATATCGGACAGTATAGCTCGATACTAACAACCGTCGTATAGTCTACGCGACGAGAAAATTCAATCGTATGGTAACCCATAGATTTGTCCCGTGTGGACAAGTTAAGAATGTATAAAGCAAACGCCTTCATTCACTTGTATTTTCATCCGTTTCGAGATATTTCGTTGGTACCTTTCCGCTGGTTCTCCGTGTACAAAGATAGATTAGATGTTCATTTCAACGTTGTTTCACAGCTTTGAAATGATTATCTATTCTATTACAGTGTACTCGGAGAACAACGGGGAAGTGCTGCCGAAATTTACTCGAAACGGTTGAAAGCACAAGTGATGGGCGTTCGCTCTATACATTCTTAATGGGATAGAAGCCTACCCCCGACAGCCGGAACACACACATACAACAAGAATACACAACAAACGCATAATTAGAGAGCGATTCGAGATGTTCGGGTTAAAACTAATATATGATACTCGATGATAATATGAAACCTTCATATTCCCATCGATACTCATATATGAAACTAAAAGCGCCACTTAGTCCTCGTCTATCGGTTAACATACATGCGATGCTTGTCGTGACCTAGAACTATACGAAGGTTGTTAAATATCGGACAGTATAGCTCGATACTAACAACCGTCGTATAGTCTACGCGACGAGAAAATTCAATCGTATGGTAACCCATAGATTTGTCCCGTGTGGACAAGTTAAGAATGTATAAAGCAAACGCCTTCATTCACTTGTGTTTTCATCCGTTTCGAGATATTTCGTCGGTACCTTTCCGCTGGTTCTCCGTGTACAAAGATAGATTAGATGTTCATTTCAACGTTGTTTCACAGCTTTGAAATGATTATCTATTCTATTACAGTGTACTCGGAGAACAGTGGGGAGGTGCTGCCGAAATTTACTCGAAACGGTTGAAAGCACAAGTGTTGGGCGTTCGCTCTATACATTCTTAATGGGATAGAAGCCTACCCCCGACAGCCGGAACACACACATACAAACGCATAATTATAGAGCGATTCGAGATGTTCGGGTTAAAACCAATATATGATAATATGAAACCTTCATATTCCCATCGATACTCATATATGAAACTAAAAGCGCCACTTAGTCCCCGTCTATCGGTTAACATACATGCGATAATTTATTCTTTTCAACGACAAACGCACACACAAAGCATATACACGGATTTTCTCCTTTGTCAGTAACTATCCCGTTCTTATATTTCTCAATATAGTCAGCATAACCTACAATTTATATGTTATTCAGTCTAACATGGCCCATGAGTACGTCAGAGTTAAGGACTGGATGTATGTGGATTGGAAACAACGTATGCAACCTAAGTTTGTCGCAGGAGTTGCTGCTTTCCTTGAATTTGCACGCGCACATAATAAGATCATAATAGAGAAGATTCTTTGTCCGTGCGATAGATGTGGCAATAAGTACTGGCAGAAGGTAGAATTGGCAAAGCTTCATATTGTAAAACATGGGTTTACTAGACTTTATTCAACTTGGAAATATCACGGGGAAGGAGAAGAATGCAGTACTGCGGTAGAAGAAGAAGGAGAACACGATAATGCGGCAGGAGAAGAAGAAGAATTCGGTAATACGGCAGGAGACGGAAATTTATTTCCATCAGAAGAAATGGAGGATATGGTAGAGGCTGCCCTAGGTGAATCTATTCGTACCGAAGATGACATTCCTTCCGGTCAAGGACCGCGTGCGGATAAATATGAAAATTTCATGAATGATGCTAGGAAACCAATTTATGAGATTGCGAAGTATTCCACCCTCTCATGGTTCGTCCAAATTTTCCAGATTAAGTGCCTAAATGGATGGAGCAACAAGTCATTCACAATGCTTCTTTCGTTCTTGAAAGATTCTATGCCTCCGGGAAATAATGTGCCCGAAAGCTGGTACGAAGCCCAGAAGATGATGTCTGATTTGGGTCTAAAGTGCGAGAAGATTCAAGCATGTCCTAAAAATTGCGTGTTGTACCGGAAAGAGAATTCAGATTTGAAAGAGTGTCCAACATGCGGAGAGGCCAGGTATAAGCCAAAAGATTCTGATAAGAAGCCTGATATACCTGTGAAGATAGCACGATACTTTCCCATAACACAGAGGCTACAGAGGCTATTCAGGTGCAAGAAAACAGCCGAGGCAATGATTTGGCATCACCGTGCTCCTCCAAGCGAAAATGGAAAAATGAGCCATCTAAGAGATTCACCGGCATGGAAGGATTTCGATAGGAGGCACGCAATATTCAGTAGCGATCCTCGCAATGTCCGGCTCGGACTGGCTACCGATGGTTTCTGCCCATTCAACTATATGGCTGGAAGTCACAGTACATGGCCCGTTGTAATGATAATTTATAATCTGTCGCCTTGGTTGGCTATGGACCAATCATACTTTATGATGCCTCTTCTTATCGACGGACCAAACTCACCGGGGAACAATATCGACGTCTATCTCCGACCTCTGATCGAGGAGCTGAAAACTTTGTTCATTGATGGTGTAGAGACATATGATTCAAACACAAATACAACCTTCATACTGCGTGCGGCTTTAATGTGGACAATTAATGACTTTCCTGCGTATGGAATGCTATCAGGTTGGTCCGTACATGGTCACAAAGCATGTCCTCATTGCCATGAACACACAACATCAAAATTTTTGAATTTTAGCAGGAAGGTTTGTTATTACGGCCATCGACGTTTTCTGCCTCCAGACCACCCTTATAGGTTAGACACGGTACACTTTGATGGTCATCAGGAGCTTCTTGGACCTCCATCCCTATTGTCCGGAGAGGACGTGACTGCTAAATGGGATGGTTACAATAACGTGACCTTCGGGATGGATCCGACGAAATAGGTCAAACCACAATATTGGAACAAGTTAAGCATTTTCTTCGAGCTTCCGTACTGGTCTACAAATTCAGTGCGTCATTGTCTGGACGTCATGCATATAGAGAAGGGAGTATCAGAGCACATACTTAACTTGCTTCTGTGTAAAGACGGGAAATCGAAAGACAACATGAATGCTCGGATGGATCTACAAGAGTGGGGAATAAGAAGTGAACTGCACCCTAAACCGATAGCGGGTAAACCGGTCAAGTTTGTACTTCCCAATGCAGCTTATCATATGTCACAACAGGAGAAGAAAAGATTCCTGCAGGTGTTGCATGATTTGAAAGTCCCCACAGGTTTCTCAGGATCATTCGGTAAGAAAATAAAAGTTGTGAAGGGCAAGATCGATGGGCTGAAAAGTCATGATCACCATGTTATCGTGGAGCACCTTCTTCCATTAGCCCTCAGGACTTCTCTCCCCGACTCGGTTGGTCTAGTAATCAACGACCTATGTTGTTTTTTCGGGGAGTTGTGTGCTAAAACACTGGAGGTTGCGATACTGGATAAACTAGAAAATTCTATTGCGTTGATACTTTGCAAGTTTGAGCGTATTTTCCCACCGTCATTCTTCGATATCATAATACACTTGACGGTTCATCTTGCAACTGAGGCGAAGCTAGATGGATCGGTACAATATCGATGGATGTATCCCGTCGAGATGTATGTGTAATTTTTCGTTTCGCGCAATTTATAAATTATTGTTGTCCTGTATGCCCGTATTATTTATTCAACATATTCTCATTAGGTACCTTTACACTCTTAAGAAGTATATACGCAATAAAAATCGACCAGAGGGTTCTATCATGTAAGGTTATCTTCTTGATGAAGCAACCACATTTTGTTCCCGCTATCTGGACGAGAACATTGAGACAAGGCTTAACCGACCACGAAGAATTCAAGACGGGCCATATGGTAAAGCCGAGTATAAGAGGGTAGACACTATGTTTATCAACAAGATATACCGGTTTATCTTGCTTAATTGCGCATGTCTTGAACAAATTAGAGAGTAAGTTCTTTTGGATTAATTGTTATATATGTGTTTGTGTGTGTATGAAATGACATAATATTAATGTCACAATTATTTGTCGAAAACAGAACTCATTTTAACGAGGTACGTGAGGGGCTTCCTGATTGGAACGAAGAACGTTTGGAAATATACCATCAGGATAATTTTTGTGATTGGGTCACAGAGCATGTAAGTTATTCGAATTACATTTTATTGCTATCAGTTTTAATCTAAACTTGTATCGTTATATATTTGTCGTAAATTTGTTTTGTTAAATCCACGATCCGAACTTGTCTGCATCATTTGAGAGTGATTCAAGATGTTTAGCTCAATTTCCTAGTATGGAGGTTGCATATTACAAAGGATTTGGTGTCCTTGGATACAAATTCGAAGTTAAGGATATAGAAACATCTAGAACCACTCAGAATAGTGGGATTGCGACGGTAGGATCGGACGGTGTGATTTACTATGGGTACTTAAATTGTATACTCGGCATCCACTATTCCGGATGATCAGAACCCTTTTATATATTCCAGTGTACTTGGTACGATCCGCGAACCGATACGGACAGGTGGAGAAGCAGTCTTGGGACTTGGAAAGATGAATATGGATTGACCAGTGTGAACACACTTCGATTTTACGGTCAGGACGATCCGTTTATCTTTCCGAACCAAGCGTTCCAAGTATACTATTCACAGTGTTTGAAGCATCCGGGGTGGAGTGTTGTATGCTGATGGAAACCCAGAGATGTCTACGATGTCCCAGAATACGAGGACAGCGATGAGGACGAAGAAGAGAGAAGGCTTAAAGTGCTCCGACCGTCTGTTTCGAAGGACGGGTTGTCTTCGACCGATCATGAAGTTACGTGGGTTAGAAATGACATCGACGATGAAATCCAAGTAGATATGTATGATGCGCCCATGAAACGAAAAAGGTTATCAGTAATGTTATATTATTACTTCACATTTTACGCTCTATACATATATAGTCAATACTTTTAATGATTGTCTAATGCGTCCACGAACCGTTTATCTAGATTTGATGACGATGTCGAGAGCAGCGAGGGGCGGCAGGAGCTCCAGCCGCGGCAGAGGTAGAGGCAGAGACAGAGCGGTTCTGCCGCCCGGAGAGCTCCGTAGGGAGCTTCAGAGGGCCGGTCTTGCACCTAGATCGGAGACCCCTTCGGATGCCTCCTTCCGTGTGGATTTTGCCACACCTCCAGGTATACTGCACGCATATCCATTTTGAATGTAATATTACAGATATTCATGCCTGTTTATGTCAAAATTACTTATACTGTCAATATTTGATTGTCTAGTTGTTAGTGATGCGTCCACATCTGGGACAGAGGCTACCCCCGCTCCTCCAGGTATGTTTATATATCATATAGTATATGTATATTGATTTAGAATGCTATATCATAAATACACAATTCCTTTTGCTCTTACTTAGCAATTTTTATTATTGTCTAGCTGTAGGTGGTGATACCACCGCACCTGCGGGTATGTTTATATATCCTATAGTGCATGCATATTGATTTAGAACGTTATATTATTGATCTACACATTCTTTTTGCAATTACTTATATAATCTATTTTTAATTGTCTAATTATAGGTGGTGCGTCCACATCTTCCGCAGGGGCCACTCCTGCCGCTTCCATACCCTCCGCATCGTCTGCAGGTTAGTATGAATAAATTTATAATATTTACTCATTTTACATATGCTCTATAGAATAAATATGAACTTCATGGAAATTTAGCGTCGATGTTTATTTTCTAGTTGGAGGGGATGCGTCCGCATCCGGGACCCCGGTTGTTCCTCACTGGAGGAACTATCGTCCCGCTCGTGCTGCTGTCCGGGCCCAGGCTCGTGCGATAGTCACCGGAGGTATATATCACACTTGAATTTTCGTTTAACCTTGATTTCTTAATACAACTTTGTCTTATTATTGATTGTCTTGATATTTCGTGCAGACGCAGGGCCTCCCCATCCCCAGAGGGGGACTCGAGGCCCGAATCAGTCCCATAGGCTGAGGCCTGACAGAGCTAGGGGGAGGCAGCATTCCCCCTTTTTTTACCCTTGACTATCGCTATACCGGTCCTCATGCCGAGAGGTTCGTCCGGTATTTGGGGGACGAGAGCCGGCTCGTGAAGAACTATCCACTTCACGTTGAGTGGGGCGAGCAGCACCAGCGCTCATTCGCCCTCTTCTTTGATCAGGCTCGGGTATGTATTAATATATATTTTCATTTGATCTATCCAATATATTTATTATTAACACTTGCAATCTAATAACAATGTTTTTTTGTATTTTCAGTTGGATTACGATTTTCAGCCTGTAGCCGACCCTGATCACCCGAGGAGGGTGCTCGACCTTCATGCTCTGTATAATGGCCTGATGAAGAACATGCAGGCCAAGGTCCGATACAACAGAAATGAGCTGAAGGCCGACTGCTACTCCCCGTGGATGGCGACCCCCGAGGCAGAGAGAGCGGCCCTCCTATCTACTCCGGCGTTTGCGAGAGTCGACGTAGAGACATGGCCTCTATTGTACGCTTATTTCGACTCCCAACGCAAACATGTATGTATTTTAAATGTAATTCATTATTTATGATATAATTTATTTCTTTGTGTTTCTTAATTAGAAAACTAAATGTTAATGCGTTGTGCAGAAACATGCCGCTCAGAATACAGAGAACAGGAAGTCGGCGAAGAGGGGTCGCCCTACTTACACAGGTGGCTCGAGGAACATTACTCGAGCCATGGAGTTATCGGTAAATTACAATAGACCGACGTTTGTGATATTCTGCAATATTAAGAGTTATTTTCTAATATTTCTAATATTAAGAGTTACTTTCTAATATTGCAGACATCTCGGACCGTGGCGTCAGGTGGTACACCGAGCGTGCTGTCCGCATATCTTGCCGTCCACGGCACCTCGACAGATCCCGCCACGGGCGAGGTTCGATATCCCGACGTCGCTACCCAGAAGTACTGCGTAAGTGTTAATATTTTTTCTACCCAAATTTGAAATTTTAGTTTTGGAAGGTTCAAGTTTAAATCTTATACTTATACTTTACTGCTTAATGTGGGTGTAGGAGCGGGTGGTTGAGCAGGCCCAGGCCTCGGGGATCGATTTTACCGGACAGAGCAATCCGAGGCTGCTGACCCCAGTTCTGGACGCTGCACACGGAGGGCACCACGGAGGTTGGGAGAGAGGCCGGGGACTGGGCCCTAGCAGGGCCCATATGAGGTTGGACTCCACCCCGGCGGTTACTTCCTCCGTCTCCGGTGACCGACGTGTCCATCAGGAACTGGAGAGCTTGAGGGCCACCGTTCAGGAGTTGAAGGAGATGCTGGTATGTATACTGCTTTATAGTAAAATATCATGTCATATTATATAGATATCAACATATCCATAATTAGTACGTAGCTTGAGCTTATTTGGTTTTAGACTTAAGTTTGATTAATCATACATACAGATGTAATTAAAATAAACAACAAACTAGATATCCAAACGGGGTTTCAAAATAACTTAATAATGATACGAATTCGAATAATACACAGTTCTTACACGCTTATTACACACGTTAGGTCCAGACGCGACAGGGTACATCGGCCGAGCCTCCACATGCATCTTCTTCGGCTGCGGCTCCGCAAACCACTACATCGGCTGCGCTTCCGCAGACAGCTCCTGTAGCTCCACCGCCCACTCAGACTCCCGCAGCCGCGGCTCCGCAAGCGACTACCTCGACGGCGGCTGCGCAGACCACATCGCCAGCTCCACAGGCCGCTCAGACTCCCGCTCGTGCCGAATTGCAGAGTTTATTGACCGAGGAGCAGGCGCGTGTTATTCTATCGTTATTCAGAGGTGGAGCTGGACCGAACTAGGATAGCTTTTTGGTTCTTATTTTTTCAAACATGTATTTATTTATATCATACACATTGTAATACATTTTGAAACGATATCGATATTGGTTTATATTTATATCATATTCAGTTTTTGGATTTCTTTTGTATATTATATGCGTGAGATGTGATTATGAATACTGCGATATATGTTGTGTGATGATTATTTTTATATTTGATTGATGTATATATTATTGTGCACAGGGCGGGAAAAAATCAGGCAGCACTTTTTTTTAAAAAATACAGACAATATGTACCTATGGATTAATCCGTAGGCACACATGTTGCCCCTACGGATATATCCGTAGGGGCAAAATGTCAGCAGTAACTGATATTTGCCCCCTGATCTCAGTACCAGGGGTTGGAAGTGCCCCTACGGACATATCCGTAGGGGCTACAGCCTCTCCCCTACGAAGATATCCGTAGGGGCAAAATATCAGGATTCCTGATATTTTGCCCCTACGGATAGGTACCTACGCAGTTATCCGTAGGGTATATAACTTGGACCTACGGACATATCCGTAGGTACACTTAAAATATTTTAAAAAATCGTAAATAATATAATTATTTTTACCCTACGGCTTAGTCCGTAGGGACACTAGGACCTACACAGAAATCCGTAGGGGCAAGAATTTGCCCGTTGGGGCAAGTTCAGGGCCTCAACTTGCACCTGCGGCCTTTGCACCTACGGGGTATTTTTTCGCCCCGACGCATATATCCGTAGGGGCAGTGGTTTGCCCCTACGGATTTAGTAACCCTTATTTGTAGTAGTCGAGTCTTTAGAGTCCCACACAGATAGTTTCGCTGCTCCAGGCGAAACGATATAGAGGTCGTATGGTTTTACGACAAGGGTTCGGACGCATACGTGTTTAAACGCACGTACGACGTTCGGACAGTTTTTACTAGTCAGCTTTGGTTTAAACCAGATTCTAGTATCGGATTATTGGATTTATACAGTCTAAAGTATTTCCGTGTTTTCACGGATAGGAGGAGCGTTCTCGTAATTTTGCGGGAAGCTTCTAGAAGCATGGTGACTTGGGGGTTAAGGTGGCATAATCATTTATTACTTTAATGACTCATTTGTGTGATTCATCCATGGAGTTAATGATGCATTTATTAGCTAATGACTCATGAGATGAATCACACAAGGTGAATGAATCTAACATGATGATTAATCATTTGAATTATTCATTTGATAAATTATTATGGTTGATATATTCAAATGAGATCATTATTTCAATATCATTCTCATTCTCACCTTCTCTCTCCTCAAGCTCTCTTATTCTTCAAACCCT
The DNA here is from genome assembly GCA_030015575.1 of Agapanthus africanus. Classification (NCBI taxonomy): domain Eukaryota; kingdom Viridiplantae; phylum Streptophyta; class Magnoliopsida; order Asparagales; family Amaryllidaceae; genus Agapanthus; species Agapanthus africanus. The sequence goes on from JASDDO010000028.1 coordinate 125,541,318, forward strand.
AATCCTACCACTCATGTGTTGAGATCAAAAATTAGATAGACTAATTAATCCATAACCATTCTCTATATCACCTAGGTGCCTTTGATTAGCAACTAAAGAAACCTAGTTACCTCAAGTTTAGAGGTGAAGCTTGGTGTAGAAGCTCTCGGGTGGATCGTCTATTACGTAGAGAAGGCCGAAGAGGAGGTGGAGAACGAAAAGAAGAAGGACACAGTTCACTAGGTATAATCTCTTCTCATAGTAGTTAACAACTCCTATGTATGTGTTAGTTATAGTTTAGCAAAGATTCTTCGGTTAGTCGATGTTAAGTTTAAAGAACAAGATTGTTTTTCATATTTCCGCCTCCCCGCAACTCGTGGTGTGTTATATATCGACTTACAATAGTCACAAATTCGTGATTCGGCAATAATTCGGCGAGGTCGAAAATTCGGATTCGGAGAACTATTCAGAAAAAATCGGTAGATATTCGGGAAAGATTCGGTAAGTGTTCGGGAAATGTTCAGGAAGGATTTCGAGCAAAAAATTAATATAAAATTAATATATGAGACGCTAGATTTTGATTTCGTGAATTATTTGTTGTTTTTTGAATAATTCGCGAATAATTCGGGAATTATTCATGAATAATTCGGCAATAATTCGGCGCGTTCGGTGATGGCGAATAATTCGCAGATTTAATCGGCAGTCACATAATTCGCGAATTATTCGCGAATTCGCCGAATAATTCGCGAATTATGTGACTATGATTTTGGGAAACCCGACTGGGATGGTGCGGATTATCGTACATCTTTGGATTTAGTAGTGCGAGATGCAGACCTCCGTAAGAAGCATACGGTCTCGAGAGATTTAAAATACGAAAATCTTAAGAAAATGAGATTTCTAGAAATATAATATATAGTAAAATTATTTTTATATAAATATATATATGTATCATTAAAATATCTATTTTGTGATAATATAAATATTCCAATTTTTTAAAAATATTCCAAGGATCACTTTACATTAAAATACCATGAAATCCATACAAGTTCAATATTACAATTAAATACCATATATTATGAAAAATAGGTTATTTTCACTAGAAATGTCACAAATATAAAATATATATTTATTACAATTCTAAAAACGATAAATAAACACTTAGGGTGTATTTTGAAAATTATACAAAGCATTTTTACATAAAATCCCCTCAAGTTCTATAAATTACCTTAAGGACCCTAGTAAATATAGGTTTAAGCGGGACCAATCTCTTGAGCCTCAGGGAGCCGGAGAAGTGGGTGCTTGCCTATTTAAGGTAGACAACTTAACAACGGTGTTATCAACATGGTAATCTTCTTTGAAAAAGATACAAATCCTGCCGCCCATGTGCAACGGTTACCGATAACAACAAAACAATCAGGACTTCAATTTACTTTTCTAATTTTCTGACTCAGACTGAGTCTCATTAATAATCTGACTTGAATATAATTCAAGTACAATATACAATATTACAATTCAATATGAATCCATGAATCCATATAATCAATCGGATCAAACTATTCAAGCTATATTGACTAAACCGAACCATGAATATACTTCCGTTTACATGATTCTCCAGTTACATCCATGATTCTCCAGTTACATCCATTTACTGATATCATGGTTTCGGCAAGTCATCCAATTATACAATCTATATTACAATTTACAATACAACACAAACAATACAAACAAAATATCGCGGGGTTTAAGGGGTAGATTGGTACGGAAGGTGTTAGAAGTGGCACGAGACTGCACGATTAAGACACCTAATCTATATTCCGTTGCTGTTGTACCGTGGCATAACGGTTCCTTATACTTCCGTTTGCTCTAGTCTCTGGTATATAGAGACTCCTCTCGTATACACTGGTATCCTTCTGTACCAAGCTACAAACAACAGCGTTAACACTAATACAATATAATAAACTTTAAAATCTACTCGCTCCCTCTGTCTATTCTATTTCTCTCTTATCTTTGGGACTTAGCGAGCGATTGTTCGCTGACGACATTCCTTCTTTTTCTTTTTTGGAATGTTGTCAGGTGATCTGGACACCCAGGAGATCGAGCCTACTAGTGAGGATTTGGATCAGCTTGCCTACGACCGAGAGCTCTACCTTCATTGTACACATTTTTATTTCAGTACTTTTCATTTCTGTTATGTCACTGTTTAGGTATTGCTTTTATTCAGTTGTATTTACTTTTCCACGTATTGTAAAAAAATGTGAATAAATAAAGTTATTGTTTTATTATTTCTTGTCTCTTGTGCATTTATATTTATATTGCTTAGATACGCTTAGCGTATTTACTTCACAGTAAATACGTAGCGGTCTCGTCGTGCCCTCTGCCCGTACACTGGGAAGCGGGGCATGACATCATGGCCATTGGAGGACACAGGTCTCGTGGGAGCGGGTGCGCGAGTGGAGGAAGAAAGGGTCGGGGAGAGAGGAGAGGGGGAAAGAGGGAGGAGATGGGTCGGGTTTGGGTGAGGGTTCGGGTTTGGTCTTGGGTGAGGGTGAGGGTGAGGGCCGGGCTTGGAGTTGAAGTTAAAAAAAGAAGAGAAAAGAATGGGGAATGGGAAAAATGCTTGGGAAAATCTGAGAGATAAGGAAAAAAGTATTTGAGAAGCTTATAGCACAACAAATTTTTTTTTTGGAATTAATTTATTCGATTACGGATACACAAAAACAGGGTATTCCATCATTATCCCAAATATAGTACAAAATGATTAAATAGAGGCTAGTAAAAATTTTCCCCTTAGTTTAGCAAACATTACAAGGAATATTCTGTCTCTCTCTCTCACTCACACACACACACATATATATATAGGGAGAGAGAGAGAGAGAGAATAATGGAGGGAAGAGGCTATAGGAGGGAATTTTCTTCTAAGGCGTCGAAAAAATACACCCTCCCTCGTTTTTTCCAACGATCGATACCCACCATCTTCATCGTCATTATCTAAGATGTGGGTACACCAAATTTCATGTGATTATACAACTTTTTCACCGTTGATTTAGCAAAGTAAAAAGTTCTATTGTCGGTAAACCGCCCGTAGGAGGGATTTCCTTCTATGGCGTCGAAAAAATACCCCCTCCGTCGTTTTTTCCGACGGTCGGCACCCACCATCTTCATCGTCATCATCTAAGATGTGCGTATACCAAATTTTATGAGATTCTACAACTTTTTCACCGTTGATTTAGCAATGTAAAAAGTTATATTGTTGGTAAACCGTTAATTTTGATCTCACTAAATCAACGGTGAAAAAGTTGTAGAATCACATGAAATTTGGTGTACCCACATCTTAGATGATAACGATGAAGATGGTGGGTGCCGATCGTCGGAAAAATGAGAGAGCGTGTGTTTTTTCGAAGCCATAGGAGGAAATTCTCTCCTTTGGCCTCTTTCCTCCATTATTCTTTATATACACACACACACACACATCCTCATGAACAATCGCTAGATAATAAATTTCAATTATACTTTCGTATTTCTGAAATGCTGTTGAAATTAGTTTTCAATCATGGAACTTAAGAAATGTGTCCATGTTACTTAATCTTACTGCTGATTTGATTCTTCAAATGATGTTTCAAGCATTTCCTTGGTCCAAGCAATTAGGTGTGGCTCTTTGCAATTTGGTGACAAAGGAAAGCCAATGATGTATAAAAGACTTTTATTTTCCCATGTGTACAATAAAGGACCATGTTTGATAAGCGATCGATATATGCATATCTTGCCATAAGATTAATTGCTGTGGTCACCAAAACAAGTATCATAGAGATAGAAACAAATAGGCACAACTGGCCGTGTGAACAAAGAAAAGAACACTATGACCAGAAACATGATTAAAAAAAAAAATAGAGTTTAGAGAATAGTTTTCTCATGGTTGGAATTCATCCAATATTTAAATCAGATTGGTTTCAAACATTTAGCGGTCATGCCAAAATTTTATTAACAGTTATGAAATTGTTGTTCCATATGTACATACCTTTCTATATGTAAGGTCGCTGGGCTTTGCAAATGAGCCGAGTCCAGCGCCTGACTTTGAATTCATGTTGATAACCATCACTTACCGGGTATCATTCAACATAAATTCTAGATCTGTGTAGACCAGGGAAGGAACAAAGTCTAAAATAATGTGCCTGTTATCCAGTCTGGTTTTTCATAAGTCAACAATGACATTCTAGCTAGCTTTAACCTAATGCAAAGTCCCAACATTTCAAACTTGCTTAATACTAAATTACGGAAGATTCCCATAGTTAATTAAGGCCATGGAGTTGCCAAGTCATTAGTCCTCGCCCTTTATTTGTAAACATCGTCTCCCACATGTTCCTTTCTAATACGTAACATATGCTCAACTGTTATTAGAAAAAGACAAGTGCGTAATAATTCTTCTTCCTGCTTGTTTCCTGTACACTCCTTCAATTATTTTCTTTCGCTTTAAATATAACACCAACCATCAAACTTCATCTGCATCCAAAGACAGATCCCAATGGCAATCCCAGTACCAAAGTTCCCTCTCCAGCTTCAACCTTCAAACCTAAACCCTAGGCTTTTTCCAACTTCAGCAAAACAAGCTGCATCGCTTAGTTTCACAAAAGCCCACAAGGGTTTGAGAGCCATACCCAACAATGAATCCAGCACCACCCTGTCCTCCATGATAACAGAGCTGGAAAGAGACCAGCAGCATGTGGAGGAGGACGAAACCGAGGAGCTTTCGCACCAGTATATCCCCAGCCAGCTGGCAGAACGGTGGTCGGAGATCATGGGACGGGACGACTGGGCGGGGCTCCTTGACCCGATGGACCCGCTCCTCCGTACCGAGCTGATCCGATACGGGGAGATGGCGCAGGCGTGCTATGATGCGTTCGACTTCGACCCCTTCTCCACCTACTGTGGCTGTTCTAAGTATAACCGCCGTAAGTTCTTTCAGAGCCTGGGGATGGCTGATGCCGGATACGAGGTGACCAGGTCTGTCAAGAATAACCACTTTACTTCAAAGGGGGGCCATCCTTTTGTTCCCACCGCTCGAATCGAGCGGTGGGAACCGCCTCGCCGCTCCCCCGAATGGGAGGCAGGCGAGCGTTGAGCGGCGTCCGCGGCTCAACACCCACCGTAGCCGCTCGCCGCTCCTGCGGACGCCCTCTAAGTTGTCGCCTTTAAAGAGAAGAATAAATTGATGCGAACAAATATTTTATTGAAATGATAATAATAAGATTTGAATTAGGAACCTTTTGAAACTTGGCATGACCTGATAGAAACCATTTGATTCAAAAACTTAAGTAGTTAGTTTAATTATCAGATAATTATATCTATCAAGCTAATATAACCTTGACACAGATATCTTTACGCGACATCGAATATCAATTTGCCAAATTTCTTTATGCGGTCGCGTTGGCAGCGGATGTGGAGCCAACGGGCAAATTGGATTGGTTATATTGCTGTGTCGACGGACGAGGCGTCTGTGAAGCTCGGGAGGAGAGATATTGTGGTGGCGTGGAGAGGGACTGTTACGCAGCTGGAGTTCGTGCATGATTTGATGGATTTCTTGCGTCCAGTTGCGTCGGAGGGTATTCCGTGCCCTGATCCGTCGGTGAAGGTTGAGTCTGGATTTGTTGATCTCTACACCGACAAGGATCCATCGTGCCGGTTTTGCAGGTTTTTTTTTTTTAATTGTGGAAATAAAAATGCTTTCTTTATCCAACGTTTTTTCTTTATATAATTTTACCGAAGGAAACGTACAGAAGACAAAGTCCACTAATCGCATGCAAATAGCCTACTCCTATAGTCCTGTGCAATCCTCTTAATTTGTAATTTTATTTCTTAATTGATTGATCAATCCATAGTTATGACATTAGAAGCACATGTGTACACATTTCAAAAACTTGCATTATAAACCAAAATTTTGTCAATCAGAAAATTATGTCAAATTTTGCTACTTGTAGCTAGACTCCCACTTAACTTCACCAATTGACATTTGCCAACCAGATACTCAGCAAGAGAGCAAGTTCTGACCGAAATCCGCAAACTTGTACACAACTACACCGAAAAAGGCGAACAAGTGAGCATAACAATGACCGGCCACAGCCTAGGTAGCGCGCTCGCAATGCTGAGCGCCTATGACCTCGCAGAGACCGGCCTCAATATCAGGGCCAACAACCAAACTATCCCAATCTCCGTGATATCCTTCTCGGGACCACGAGTCGGGAACGGAAGGTTCAAACAAAGGTTCGAAGGGTTAGGGATCAAAGCGATACGCGTCGTGAACGTTCATGACACGGTACCAAAAGTCCCAGGGATCTTCTTTAACGAGCACGTGCCCCAGGTCGTGCAGAGACTGGCTGAGGGCTTGCCGTGGAGTTATAGCCATGTCGGGGTCGAGCTGGCGCTGGATCATAAGAAGAGCCCGTTCTTGAAGGAGACTGGTGATCCCTCGTGTTATCATAACTTGGAGGCTCATTTGCATCTCCTTGATGGGTACGCTAACAATTTTTTGCAAACATTAAAGTATGCAACTTAGACCATCCAACCTACATGTCACGGATCTTTGCTATTATTTTTATGCTGCTATTACGTGCTATTAGATCCAAAGGTAAGAAGGAGCTATTACGTGCTATTAGATCCGGCGGTAAAAAGTAGCTTAAAACATACCGCTAAAGATCTGTACACAGGGAGAAGTAAAATCCGATTTTTCCTTTCTTTTTATTGAAGGAGGTGGGCATCGAGATCCGTCTCAGTAAATGGAAACAAAAACCATGTTGTGCATTTTTGTGGACGTAACGAAAATATCTGACATCGAATACTGTATCACATTCATGATGCATCCTAGTGGTCAATGAAACCTTACTATTACTAAAATAATGCATGCATAAAAATCAAAATGGACCCCTAATCTATAAACAAATTGATGTTACATAAATCACATCAAGAGTCCCAATCCCATCAATCACAGCTGTCTCATAATTACTATTATTTCTTCCAGATAATTAACTTAATTATAACATTAGCCGTTCAAGATAAATTATTTTTTAATGACTTCTTTGCTACTCTCTCCCAAAAATAATGCTGGTCGTTTTTCCTTCTACATATGTTTGCCGAAAGAACGATTTTGCTAAACTTTAAAATTCATTAGTTGTTAAATTCCTTATTTAACTTTAGAATACTTTTCGTTACTATTTTGGTGGTTAGACATGCAAGGAAAGAAATTTCTTGAGATCGATCCGTCCACATTTGAGTTAGTTTATGTACTTTAAAATGTATTGGTAATTGAAATATGCTTCTTGATAGACAAATAATGTGGGGGAAAAATTAATAGCAATAAAATACTCTGAATGATCATGGTTTTTCACTAAAACATCTTAAAGTTCTTTTATTACAGTAAAATAAGTTAAGCTATGGTTTTTAACCACATTTTTTTTCCAATAAAAAATCCTCGATCGTATAAGAAAAGAACTTTAAGGTATTTTACTGAACAATCATGATAGTGGAGGGTGTTTTAGTGTAATTTATCTTCTTCTTCTTCTTCTTTTTTGTTGGGATGATGATCACATCGTTTACTGATATTTCTACAACTGGTCTGATTGGAGCGAGTAGTATTATCATTCATATGTTTCATTCTGTGGCTTTATCTCATGTTAGTTAATGATGTCGAATATAAATATGATTTGATCACAGATATCATGGGAGAGGGGAGAGGTTTGTGTTGTCAAGTGGGAGGGACCCAGCTCTCATCAACAAGGCAAGCGATTTCCTCAAAGACCATCACATGGTGCCACCAAATTGGAGGCAGGATGAGAATAAAGGCATGATCAGGACTGGGGATGGCCGTTGGATCCAGCCTGAACGGCCCAGGATTGATGATCACCCTGAGGACACCCACCATCATCTCAAACAGCTTGGCCTCCATAATATTGATGATGATGATGATGATGATGATAATGGAGCTCATGGTCATTAATTAATTAATATACGTCGTAAATTTTGTATGTGACTATGTACTAATTAATAAACCATTATAGACCACACACGGTTTTGGATAACCGGCGGCGTTTGTCTTGGTCTTTATGTCTTGGTCTTTATGATATGAGACGATATTATATGAAAAGTATCATATGATCTGCATAAATTTCATCATCAATAAATATATATATATATATATATATAAATATAAATTAAATGCTTTGTTGCGTTGTTGCGACAATCATTTGATGGAGACCATGGAGACTAAAAATGCTTTGTTGCGTTGTTGCGAAGAACGAGCATTTGATGGAGACCATGGAGACATTTCAACAGGGGCAATCCTATTATTAATAAAACATTTATCGAGGTGTAATATACTACTAAGACATTACTAAGTTTTTCCTTTGAAAAATAGAAGAAGCCCCCTCTTATCGGATATATTAAATGTGTTGAGTGGAAAAGAGTGAATAAATTGTTTTTCTTTACATAGCATTTGTCTATCTTGAACGGGTTGTTGGTTGCATGATCTGCTTCTATGTATTTTTTTTCTTTTAAGGGATGCGACATTACGATACTTGTGGGAATCGAATAGGTAATCTTTCATTCCAGCAGGAAAATTTACCGCATGGGCTATGCCCGTAATAAATATTATAACAAAAATAGACGAATAAATAAAAACAGTATAATTAATGAGTAGTAGCACATATGGTATGGACACTTCCCCTCTTGGGGGAGAGTGCGTGGTTCGAAACCTAGAAACCCAAAAGGAGGAGTTTACCACAAATTAATCTTCTCGGGGCAAATTTATGGGGCCTGATGTGTGTGTTGTGTGCTCGTGGTGTGCGTGGATATAACGTGTGCGTTGGGTGTGTATGAAAAAAGGCAGTATATTAATGAGATGGCAAAGCCCTGCTGGCTTGTATGCTTTGTTTGGTACTTGGCATTAACTATGGGAATCAAACTTAAAGGCTAGAACAATGCATCAAGGCAATCTGCAGTGTCATTATTGCTTTTAGAAATCGAATTTTTTAATACTTGTCTACTATTTTGCTTTATTGATTTGATGAAAAGTCAGGCCTAAAGGTTGGCGACAAGGTTTTATTTATGTTTGTTTAAGGTAAAACGAAAGTTTGTATCATGCAAAATGCGGTTTCATAAAATTCAAGATCCTTTGGTAACGGTGGTTTTGAAATCAGGATTTCGTTTAAAAATAAAGTTTAAAAAAATAGTGATATGCAAATTTCCGAAAATCCAGTATTTCAGAGTCTAAGAAAAAGGATTCCGAACCATTGGAACTTTTCAAAACCGCAGTTATTTTTTTTGGCATTGGCCCGTAAGTCCTAATCTATGCACACAACACAGATAACATACCCATGTACACCTCACACAAGCACACAACAAAAGTACGCACCAATGGAACTCACGAATTTTCCCCGAAAGCGTTATTTTGTGGCCACTTCCCCTCTTGGATTCCTAACGTTCGAACACCGCATTCTTTCCACTGGTGAAAAATGCCCATACCAATTGCAGTTAGGGATGCTAAACGAGCCGAAATTGAGCGAGCTGGAGTTCGGCTCATTTAGTTTTGGCTCTGCTCGAGTTCGACCCCTGTTTACCGCCGGAAATCGGACCGAGACACGGGGAGCGTGTCTAGCCTAAATACGGGGGTAAATACTATTTGGAACATATCTATCCACCTCTCTGAAAATACCAAGTTGAATTATGGCACCATGAATTGGAGGTTTGGATGAGTGCGACCGTTGTAGATGATTTTTCAGATTCCCCTTCAATGATGAGGGATTTTTGATTGTGGGAACGCTTTTTCCTACAGGCGCAAGCCCCTACAGTTAATTACGTTATCGTCAAACGATAACAATTTTCTCTACTCTAAAAGAAAATTCACAAATGAGGTGTTCTCCTTCTAGAAGTATTCCGTATAAATACGGAATACGTTCTCGGTATATGTATTGAAATACATACATTCGTATTCGTATAAAAATATAGATAGCCAAGAGTAAGAAAATGAACAGTGAAAATAATACTAGAATATATATATATATATAAATTATTAAATCAAAACTTGATTTAATAATCTGGTTTAATTCTAAGCCGGATATATAAATTATTAAATCAAAACTTGATTTAATAATCCGGTTTAATTCTAAGCCGGTTAATATTATCAATCGTCCGATTAAAGTCTGTGTAGCTAGTACACGTATTTAATCAGACCCCTGCACGTACCAACATACGGTCTCTACATAATACCGTCTGAACCAGGAAAACTCTCTGTGTGGAATTCTAAAGACTCGACAATACGCTAGCAGCGAGTTACTGGATAAATTCATAAGTATAAGTACGTCAGCGGCAACTGCTGTATGTAACAACTACCGAGGTATATGCCGAAAGGGAGGTTGACAATCTAGTCCGTCCGTACCCTACTGATCCTGAATGTGACAATCTCCGTATAGTTCGGTCATTTCTCTAAGAGTATTGCATACCGGGTTTAGGGATGGATAACGTCAGACCCTTAATACCCCAATAAGTCGTACCGGAATCAAGCTCATCACCCATCGAGAAACAACTGAATCCCTATCAGTAAATCTCATCCGCCCTAATCAGGGATTTATGGTGATAACCAATCGAATACAGTGCTACATCAACTCCTGATAGTAGGAAAGACGAATCCCCGATAATCGCTCTTTTCCTCCATGTGGCTCGGGACTGTACCCAACTAAAACCTGTTTGCACGAATCTTTTGAGCCGTGGTAGGATAGTAATCTAAGTGCAGTGAGAACTCACACGAGACAAATGACGATTTCAGCTCAAAAGACTAACCCGTACTCATATCACTAGAGAACTGCTATTTGACGATATGTATAATATTATTTAGAAGTTCTCAACGAGTCCGTCCGATGTACTCATCTCCTGTGAGCACCTGTATACTATCTTAGGTGACACAATACCAATGGTTTGTAAGACCGGCTACCTCCCCTCGTCGGGGTCTTGAAACGTAGACACTTGTCTACTCTGGAATATCAATGTCCGGTCTCAATACTCTCTTAATTAGGGATATTTAAGGATGTGCTTATGGACTACCCAGCTCCCACTTATATGATTGCCATCATAATGCAGGTAGTTAAACAAGAATCCTATGAGCTTCATCATTACGTGTTAGCGACACGTAATAAAACGTATACACATAATGATAAAGACAAACCAGATAGTATACTATCATTTCGAGCAAGACTGTTATACCCGTATAGGTCCTCTCTTAATTACAATAATTGCTTGCCTACAATTATAATAATTGCCTGCCTACAATTATAATAATTGCTTTGAGGGCACTATATCCAACAAAAACCTAGCATTTAAAATTTTATGGTATTTTAATGAAAAATCTAACTTTTGTTTAACAATCCTAAAATCCATATCCCGTCTCTTTTGTTTTAATTAATAGAAGATGTTTTCTGATTTTGAATCGAGTTATAAATAATTCTTGTTAAATAAAAGCAAGAAACAACCTGTAGCTTATTGGTTAAGCTTATACACTGATGTCTCATAGCATGTGTGTTCGAATCCCAATAGTACCAATATTTTTTAATATTTTTTCTTTTGATGTTTTGGAAGCCTAAGAGTTTGCACAGACTTTAAACGGGGTTACGAAACGTTAAATAATAAAAGATATATTAAAGAGAGTTTGTTGCCCTGACCCAAAACCATTGCACGAACCCAAGGCCAGAAGCCAACGTGGTGCCGACTGGGGGCGGGTTTGGGCAGCCTGGAGGAGCCCAATCGTCTTCGTCTCGAGCACGTGCAATCTTTGTCTTCCCCTCTTTTAATGTACTAAAACTCCTGAATTTAAACAGAGAGCATTAGTCTCTTCCCCTGCCCTAATAACCTCTTTTTAATCCATTTTAAATTCTTTTTAATTCACCATATCTCTTCTTCTCTTCCTATAAATAAATAGACATCCTATCTTCCTCCCTATTTCTGATAATTACTCTAAATCTATCTCAAAACTCTATCTCTTAAAGTTATTCTCAAGACTAAGTTCCAAGCCAACTCAACCCTCTCAAGTTCTTTCCTTCGCGTCGTTGATCTCAAGCTTGTTTCTCTACGCATCGTTGGTCTCGGTTCTTCCAACCGAGGTTCTTGTCTTCCACCTATACGTTTAGCGCAACCCGTAAGTCTCCATTGGTCTTCCTCTCTTTTGTTCATCCTCTCTCACAACAACAAATACTTTTTAAATTAACCATGTTAATCTTGACTTGTCATTTGTAAATATTAATGCTAATGTTAATAGAAACAACTACCATCCTACCACCCTAACAAGTTATATGCCCACTAATTCTATGTAATTTCTCTTTTCATTTAAATGGAATTTGTTACTAGGTTAAAACAATATTAGAAAATATCGTTAAAATACCATGCATATTGTTCTTATTCTTGTGATATGTTAATCTAGATCATGCACGGGGTAATGACCTACCCCCCACACACACATGGAAATCATAGTACGTTAATATGTTGTTGCGTTTTTTTAAAAAAGAACAAATTTTCGTGAAAATACTCTCAAGTTAAAATACGAAATTAAACCTACTTTCTTCTCTTCGCAATTGCGTCTCTACAACCCTCGTTAGGGGGACTTTGTTGCGGATGGTGCGAATTATCGTATATTCTGAGTCTAGTGGAGTAAAATCTATAGCTCCTCACAGAGCATGATCTTGAAAGAAAAGAAAAAAAATACGGTTTTAAACAAAATAAAACAATTTCAATCACTTTTAAAATACTAATTAATAATCTTATATATATATAAACTTAAAAGAAAATGATTTTGCAAAAATTTAAATTCAATAAAATATTCTAAATTAAAATATTAAGTTTTGAATAAAATATATTTTAGATTTTGTGATACTTTAGTGACAAAACTTAACTTTTAAAACTTTATGGTATTTTAATAAAAAATATAACTTTTGTGTAACGACCTTGAAATTCATGTACCGTCCCTTTTGTTTTAATTAATAAAAGATATTGTTTTATGATCTTGGATCGAGTTATAAGTAATTCTTGTTAAATAAAACAAAGAAACAATTTGTAGCTCATTGGTTATACCTCTACACTGCTGTCACATAACCGCGTGTTTGAATCCCAATAGCATCAATCATTTTTAATATTTTTTCTTTTGACGTTTGAAAGCCCAAGAGTTTACACAGGCTTTAAACGGGGTCACGAAATGTTATATAATAAAAGATATATTAAATGGAGCTTTTTGAACTGACCCAAGACCATGTCACGAACCCTGAGGCTAGATGCCAATATGGGGCCGACCAGGGTGCAGGTTTAGGCGGCCTGAAGGAGCCCAATCGCCTCTGTCTTGAGCATGTGCCATATTGGGCCTCCCCTCTACCCTTTTTAATGTTCTAAAATCCCTGAATTTAACTAGAGAGCAGCAATTTCTACCCCTTCCCCATTAACATCTTTTTATTCCACTTTAATTTCTTTTTAATTCACCATATCTCTTCTTCTCTCACTACAAATACCTAGAAATCCTATTTTCCTCCCCATTTCTGAAAATTGCTCTAAATTCATCTCAAAATTCTATCTCTCAAAGTTATTCTCAAGATCAAGTTCCAAGCCAATTGTTCCCTTATAAAAAAAGGTTGAGAAAAAATGAAAGAAAGAATTCCCACTGCTTGACCTCACATGTTAAACACGTGAGAGCTTATATGCAAAGTATATAAGCGCTGAAAACAAATAACTAAATGCCAAGCAGGCCTCACGTGTTAAACACGTGAGCGTTTATATGGAAAGTATATAAGCACTGAAAAAAAATAACCAAAAGGGGAAAACTAGCACGTGAGCGCATATGAGCGATAAATATAAGTAGGTTAAAACCACACCGGGGTCACATGTTAAACACGTGAGAACATACCTTTTGAAGTGCAAGCTTCAGATAGAATTAAATTCTATATAGAATTGAATTCAATTTTGGGGAAAACACTTCTCCTGATCTTTCTAAAATAAGAAAGATATTCTCTGTTAAACAGAGAGCTGTTGAATCAAAAATCGAATAACAGAATCAAATTCTAATATGGAAAATATTCTTTATAAACAAGAAAAATATTCTTTGCTAAACAAAGAACCGTTGGATTAAAAATCCAATGGTGATTAAAAACCATCAAATATAGAATTAAATTCTATTAGGGAAAATATCTTCCTGATCTTTCTAAACGAGAAAAATATTCTCTGCTTGATCAAAGATCCAATGAGAATCAAACTCTAATACAAGAAAATATTTTCCTAATTTTTCTAAACGAGAAAGATATACTTTTAACCCTTGGATTAAAAATACAATGGTGATTAAAAATCAATCACCATTTGATACAATTAAATTCTATCATGGGAAAATATATCCCTAATCTTGTTAAAAACAAAAAAATATTTTCTGTAAAATAAAAATCACTGGATTAACGATCCAACGGTGGATAAAATTTTCCAAATAATCTTTGAGACCAGTTAAATCAATTGAAATCTCTCAATGAGAGATTTTGTCAAAACTAATCAAAAATTTGCCTTGTTTATATAAAGAACTTAAGAGTTTAAGTCTCAGAGGCATATATACATACATACACACAGAGACAGATAGAGGAGACCCCTATAAGCTTCTGTAAAAATATAGAAGCCTCTTCATGAAGTTTCAGAGAATTTAATTCTCAATAAAGAAGAAAGATCGTCTTCCTCCTCAAAACCTTAGGTAAAAAAAGAAGAGATCAAATACCTCCTTTACCTATTATATCATATCTAAGGGTTTAACCCTTTCAAAGAACTTAGTTTTTCCTTTGGATCGATCCACAAGACAAGTCTCTCATAAGTTGAGAATTTAATTCTCATAAGGAAGATCTTGCACTTGAGAATCAAGAATTCAGGGAAGAACAAGATTGAAAAGGACATGAAAGAAAGAATATGAAGAAGATGGAGTTCATAGTACTCCAGGAACTTAGTTTCTTCATAAATTAAGACTTAGTTCTTAAAGAACCTGATCCCAGATTCTAAAAAAGTGATCTTGGTGATCGTTAATTGTCAAAATACCATCAGCGGAATTTAAACTTCTCTAAAAATATGAACGGAGATTAAATCTCTAAGGAGACAGCGATTCACGTGAAATACACGTGAGCGCCAGAAAAGACTAGCGCCTAGTACTATTTTAGCGCCTCACGCGATACACACGTAAGCGCCCAAAAGCCTTCCAAAGTCCAGTGCTTCACATGAAATACACGTGAGCGCTAGAAAAGATCAGTGCTTAGCACTATTTCAGCGTCTCATATGAATCACACGTGAGCGTCAGAAAAGATTAGTGCTTAGCACTATTGTAGTGCCTCACGTAATAATACATGAGCGCCAAGAACTCAGCGCCTCATGTGAAACATAGGTGAGCGTTACATGTGATTGAGTGTTTAGCACTATTTGGTGTTATAAAAACTCAGTCTTAGCCCAAATTGGCTAAGTCTGTGAAGCTTAAGCTTCCTCTTTGATTCTAAATCAACTGAGCCCATATGCTCGTGATACCCAATTTTATTTTAGTCCCATATATGATTAATGATATCTAAGTTGATCTTAGTCCAATATATGACTAATGATCTTTATCGTAGTCTCATATAAGACTAACGATTCTTAGATCCACCATGATCTTTTCCCTCAAATACAGGATTTGGTTCAAGGGTACATCTTTCCACACCTTTAATATATGTCATTGTAATTTCTCAACATCTTCAGAGAGGTGGCGGGTCCCAACAACCAACACATATTCGTCCCCAAAATGGGAATGTTGGACCGAAATGTCCTTAAACTAATGCTCATCCCCAAAATGGGAATATTGGACCGAAATGTGCTTAAACTAATATTCATCCCAAACAGGGAATAATAGACTACGATGTCCTTAAACTAATATGTTTTGCCCTATGGACTGTCTCCATACTGACTATCGCATAATATCCATAGGCTATTCATATATGGTCTAATGATCAGTTGAGCCTATATGCTCACTATTCCTAAGTCGTTCTTAGTCTCATACATGATTAAAGATCCTTAGATCAAACCCAAGTTTCCGTTAACGGATGGACCTCACAAATGTGAGAAATGCGTCGTAAGTTCATTCCTGTTGGAAAACCAAGCTACCAATGCGGACCCTGTTAAGTAAATGCTTGACCCAAAACATCTAAGTTGATCTTAGTCTCAAATAAGACAACGACCCTTAGATAAAGCCCAAATTTCATATGAACCGATGAACCTCACAAATGTGAGAAATGCGTCCCAAGTTCATTCCCGTTGGAAAACCAAGCTACAAATGTGGACCCTATCAAGCAAATCCTTAACCAAAACCCAAATCATGAAAATATATGTACAGATTTCGACTAATCCGCGCCCTACGGGCGATGGCATAAAATAGTCTTCGTATACAATCCGTAGGAAATCTTAACAAACAAAATAGAACACGACATGAAGTGAACTACCGGAGCAGAAGAAAGTGGTTATCGCAACGCGATAATATAATTAACTGTAGGGGTTGTGCCTGCAGGGAAGAGCGTCCCCACAATCAAAAACCCCTCACAAATGAGGGGGACATGATAAAATCTGCTACATCGGTCACACCTATCCAAACCTTCGATATATGGTGCCATAAATCAACTTAGTATCTTTGGATATGTTTAAAATAGCATCTGCCCCACATTCAGGCAAGACGATCCATCCCAGTTCGTCTCTGTTTTCGGCAGTAAACAGATTCTGGTATGCCTGGTGGGACCTCTTCCTCTTGCCACTCCATATTTTGTATGTCGTGATCACAAACAAAATCGCGGTTCGCTATGGTTGCCCCTGGACTCAAGGTACTAAAACATGGTATCTTGCTCCTGTGCAGAAATCAATGGCTTCCCACTTGTCACGCCCTGCTTCCCAAAATATGTAAACACGGTATGTGACAGAGCCAACCATTCTACCTATGGCGAGGAAAGATCCTTCCATAGTCAGATTACGGTGGTCAATCAGATATCAAGAACAATAAACTACTAAATTTATCTATCACATATCCAATAGCCACAAGAACAATAACTGGAAAAGATAGCGGAAGCAATAAAGATCCAAGAAATAAATAACCTGCATGAGAGCTATATCAATGAGGTGGTCCTCACTGATCGGCGATCCTGTCGAATGCTCTCATGCTATGTCAAGTATCTGGGCCATGCAAACCGCAGACGTCAGTGCGTCATAAATATCAAAATAATAGTAATAACCAGGATAGGATTCCATGATGAAACATGAGTGTAAATAAATAACACAGGTGTAAAACAGTGAGATATAGGTATGTGATGTGTATCCAAAAGTCTGTGCCTCTAGCTTATCTATTCTAGAAGTCTTTGAAATCAATTTAATGGAATCATCAATGTAACTCAATAGTATCCCGTGCGTGCCCGGGACCACGGTCAAGACTCTCGGGCTGAATCCGAGACGTGCCGCTAAGCAGTAAACAGGTAACAAGTACAGATAAATGATGTCAGCAGCATTATTTCGGGGCTGGCCGAGCCCATAAAGACTGATCAGTATAAGTATCGAACTGTTGAGTTACAAGTCAGGTTTCATTATTGATTTCCGCTTACCCCCAACGTTTTGTGTTCAAGTCGGGTATTGATGATATAAATCTAATGCCGACACAGGATCAAGCAGGTACAGGTCTTGCCTATGTAGACAACAAGTCATGTCCGTCAGGACAACAAGTCAGGATTGTTGGAATTAGCAATAAGATCCAGGCAACAAGTCTGGTAGTGGATCGTGAACATGTCATGTAATATATATTACCCAAAATAGATACCATTAAAAAACTGTAACCAATATCGAAATACGGTAACCGCAACTAATGCCAGGATGCATATGTATCTATCTGTAATAACCATTATACGTCCATTACCGTGTACGATTCAATGTAGATAACATATTGAACTAATATAGTAGTATGATAACGTTGTGACATTCCGGCATGCAACTAGATAAGCTATTATTAGTACGGATACATACGGATACTATAAAACCGTAAATCGATAATATTTGCTGAATATTAAAAAAATGCACCATTATTTATTAAATAGAAATTTATATAATAATATTAACAGGGATAACATAGTCAATCCGATTAATAACTACAAAAGTGGTATTGATTAACCATGCATAAGAAAGTTCCGTTCAGAAATTCAGCGTCATCCTGATTTGTAAAATAACTTAAAAATAACAAATATCCTCCAAAAGGGACGTGTCATATACCAAAACAAAGCTAATTCAATAATATTCTCATTTTTATAAGTTAAAGTATCTCAGATTGTTCCTACAAAAAGTTATGAACGTTCGAAATTGAAAGTTTGCTGCTGAAATTTTCCTGGACAGCAGTTCAGAGGTACTTTCATTTACAGTTTACGTTATTTAAACAATTTATTTTGCAAGTAAATATTTCAAAGGATTATAGTATTCTGAGTTAGCTTCGTAAAGAACTAAAGAATGTATGTTAATGATTTTTCTATAATTTATAATGAATTTTATAAGGTAAGGTGTACAATAAATTTCAGATTTGTCGTATCCGCTTTGCGACGACGTTTCATGTGTAAACTATCATATTTTCAAACTATATTTTGTATAACGTTATAAAATGCAGATTATAAACTAATTAATGATAATCATAAGAAATATTACGACGATATATATATTTATAGATATAATTATAGCATGTCGCAAGTTGTAAACTTGCATACATTGTATATTATAAAACTGATTAACGTTAAATAATTATGGTGTATAAATTATATAGATATAGTTGTATGATGATAATAATAATAATGATGGTATGACAATATATAAGTAAATTATATAAAATATAGCATGTAGCAAGTTGTAAACTTGCCTCGAAACAAACGCGATGAACGGAAGCAACATGACACTATACAAATCAACACTAAGTTTTAATGTTTTGGTTAAGGTTCTAGGATGCGGCTGGAGTTGCGTCGGGGAGAATGAGTATGGGCTTGAAGAATGGAGAAGGAGAATATATAAATTGATGAGGGAGAGATATGTTATGTGGAGAGAGAGAGGTTTTGTGTTTAATATAAATATATATAGTATAGTTTAAATTAGGTTATAAATATATATTTGTTTTAATGTATATAGATAATATCAAACTACAACCAATCTCCACCAAAATCTCATCAAAAATATATTTTGGAATATAATTCACATATGTAAACTTCTCAACCTTAATACAAGAATATATTTTAAATAACTCATATCCCTAATTTAGGATTTAAAAGAATTCTAAAAATATATCTAGATTTAGTAAATATTTAATATTAAATATCTTGAGATTTAAACGTAAAAGATAAAAGCAAAATAAGATATGAGATGGCAACCATATGATGACAGTTAAAAAAATATAATTTATTCTTAACTTGTGGCTTTTAAAAGATATATGATGATCTAGATATATGATATATAAAGATCTAAAAATATAATGTAGGTATTATACTAGATTCACATAGATACACTTTACTGGTAAATATCAGATACAATCTTTCACTATATTGGGTTCTAAACTTACGGGTCAGGTCGGATAACGACTACCACTATTCGAATCATTCGCGACCCAATAGATAGAATAGAAGAAATATAAAGCAAGTGTTAAAATACCAATTAATGTCATATAACTGTATTAGGGTGTTACATCACTGCACTTCATGCAACAGCGACTCCCGCTCCATTCCAGCTAAAGGAGTGATGTACGGGCCCAATGCGGCCTCCATCTTCACCATGCCAGTAGGACAAGTCACTCAGGCTGCTACCGGACTTTTCTTCGGGACCGTGCTTCCGCCTGTGAACCTTGGTGCCTCAGCGCCATAAGAAGCTCCCAGAAGGTCGGTCTTTGATCGGCTAGCAACCAAGACGGCTCCTACCAGCAAACCGTTAAATTCTGAAGTCTCGGCCTTCAGTAGGCTGAGGAAGAACTCAAGCGGCCCCGTAGAGAAGCCCGTGATATATGAGAGAGCCACCCCAAAACTACTACTCTTCCCTGCTCCTGCTACAGGTGAAGTTAGCAAAAGTGCCCCCCTTCCAGGTAGCCGGTCTTCCAAATATTGACCAACCCTACTTCAACTCAGTCAAGGACGTCGGTTTTCAATAGGCTGACACCAACCGAAACTCCCCGACAACACAGAGGGCATGATGAAGCTGCTTCTGATATTGAGGCAGTCTCTGTAGCAAGGCACGCTCGACATCGCTACCGGCGCCGAGTAAGACTGGCTGGGGGCAACTCCTCCTCTGGGCTTATCCCACCAGCTCCTATGGTGGATGTCGACGCTGCCGTTCCAATCGAGAACAGTTTTGATCCACTTAGGAGAGTCCGCAAGAAATCCCCGACGGCGATACTAAAGAAATCATCTCCGCCAACAGAGGTCCTCATAAAACGACAGCCAGAGTGGCCTCGCCAATGGCTTTCTTCACAGATACATAGGGTCTGGCGAAAAGTCCAAGACTCTGTGCTTGACGAAAATTACTCTCGTCGACCCGAGAAATCTAAAGGTCAACAAGAGAAGGACTGCTCCACCGCCATATAACGGGGGACCTTTCCTAAACAGGCGCTTGTCATAATAGTTCCTTCAGCTCCGACCTCTCATAAAAGAATGAGGCCGGAGAAAATTCTGCCGTCTGCGGCGAATTCCAAAGGCGATGGATCTAAACGCCCCAAGCCTAGGGGCATAACAATACATATGCTCTACATGGCTTCAGGAAAAGAAGAAAATTGAGCCTCGGTGAGGCACCGACCGCAAACTCGGTTGTTGACGAAGGCTCAGGAGCAACAGCAAAAGCTCCAAGAAATGCTGACTAAAATGGCAGCACTTACCGGACAAAAAGAAAGTCCGGACAAAGAAGTCGAACAACGTCAAGAGTAAGTGACCGACACAGAGTTCTTGCAATGAGTGCTTGAAAGAAAAGACAAGGAAACCGCGGAGCAAGCTGCTAACATCAAACAGATGGCTCTTCAATTCCAAGATATGGTTAGAATGATGATCCAACCGGAACTATCGGCTGAAGACCCGCTGATAATTATCGAGGAAGACAGAGGAGAAATATCAAATCCTCCCCCAGCCTTATTAGAGGCCAAAGAGGAAACAATCTCCAAGGCGGCCCTGGACGACTACATTACTCAACAAATCAGAGCTCACTAGGCAAATGAAGCCGCCGGAAAACTCGTCAAAATCGGGCGATCATATCCAGCTCGGTATGCCTAAATCATATACCCGCCAGGATATACGATCCCGAAGTTCTACGTTTACAAAGATTAGGCAATCCCCATCTGCATGTCGCACAATTCAGAGCACTATGCGGCAATACTGAAGAGGATGACAAATTTTTGCTTCGCCAATTCGTCGGGATTTTGTCCGAGACAGCTTTTGAATGGTACTCGGAGCTCCCAAATAACTCCATGAAAACCTTCTCCAAAATGAAACTGTTGTTCATGCAACGGTTCGCCAGAGCAAGTGAACACACCCTGATCACGACACTAATCAATGCTAGGGTAAAGCTGGGAGAAACTTGGGTTTAATACGCGATCCAGTGGCCGAACCTGTGGTCTAAATACGAACAACGCATCGAAGAGTCTCCAGCCATGGGAATGTTCATCGAGACCTTCGATCCCCAATTGACTGTATCCCAGTTTATGACATTATTCCAACCCACAACCTTTTAGGCGCTGATAGACAAGTTGGCCCAAATGGATCAGATGGGTCATGGCCCTTCCTCCTCAAATAAGGACCCATAAAATAACAAGGGTAAAGGGAAAGTTGTCTTCATTGCCAATATGCAACAACAACCGAGCAGTCCAAAACCGGCTGCTCTCCAAAACAACGCATGTACACGCTCGTCCTTAAAAGAAAGGTTGGGATGTGCATACTCATTCCCTCACGACAAGATGAGGAGACTGTTTGAACTGGCGATGCGTAATAACCTAATTACATTGCCTGATCCGCGGCGTCTAGCACAACCCGGCGACGTCAACAACCCCAACTACTGCTCCTATCACAGAATAGTGAGCCACCCAATTGAAAATTGCTACATCTTCAAAAATTGGGTCGATGACTAGTATCAGTAGGGAAAGTTCGCACTGTCTGATAACTGGAGGGTACATCCCCCTAAAAGAACGCTCTTAAATAGATGGATGCGCAGGGGGTATCATACTCACTTGTGGAAGAAGCCCCATGGGAAGTAGTCTTTTCAACGAAAACTAAAAGAATGCTGAAGAATTTACAGGCATGCCCAACGATCAAGTGGAAAAGCCCGCTTGAACCCGAAATTATTGAAGGGATGCTGAAACCACGTCCCACACCGAAAGTGGTTGACAAGGGGTAAAGTCCCCAAGTTAAGCCATCAAAGTCTTTTAAGAAAAAGAAGAAGACCAAGAAACCCGTGCAGCCTACCGAGTATGACGACAAGTGTACAGAGCTTCAGGAATATATAGACGTGTTGGAAGAATATATCCAGAAGGTGCTGACCCCAGTCACGTTCGAAGAATTCCTCAAGCACATTCTTGAGGATGGAAACAGTGACAATGATGAGAGAAATGACTAATCAGAAGAAGTGGAAGACTATGTAGCAAGTTGCCACATGGTCTCCCATTCGTTGTTATATGACGAAGAAGCCCCCTCAGCGTTAGAAAACGACATAGAGGAACTGGGGACAGAATCGGCGCTAAAATCCTTGAAACTGCCAGAAGAAGTCCCGATTGAGAGATTTTTAAACGAAGCCTTTCAAAAAAGCAAAGACGACCGGGAACGCGAGACAACCATATATGAAAAGGCTAAGTATCAGCGTCTGAATAAAGAAGCTGCAGTGAGAACGAGTCATAAAGCGCTCCGACTAAACCAAAGCACACCTGCGACAAATAAAAGCAGGATCAAAACCGAGAAGCGGTTCGCCATAGCCTTATCAATGGGGATGAAACTGCCACCGCTCATGATGCGCACTCCTGGAGTCCCACATTTCGACGGAGAATCATATTCAAAATACTGTCTATGTCATTGAAGGGTTTCCCACCACATCAAGGAATGCAGTGCCTTTAAGAAGTGGGGACAAGGATATGTTGCCCATCGAAAACACTTCAAGAAGGAGAAGCGCGAAGCTCGCGCTCGCCGATGTAAAAGTGGCGAGGCAAAAACGCATAAAGAAACAACTGGCAACTGTTACATGGTTGGTACTAGTTCGGAAGGGGAAAAATCTCAAGTTCTTATCTTTAGGAGAGATTCCGCAGACGAAATACCCTTCGATTCTCTCATTGAAAACTCCGCTTCGGAAAAAGAAGAGGAGGAGGAGAATTGCGAAAAAAAATTAGCTGCGTAACCGTACGCTACCTGAGAAGAACCTAGGACCTGCAAACAAAGGTTCGAACAAAAAAGAAAAAGGCAAGGGAAAATGCTCGAAGAAATCGCCCTCGATAAAGAAGCAGTCAAAAAGCTCGCCGCAAAGGACCTGCCTAAGAAAAAAAGGTGGATTACAATGTCCTAACACATCTGAGAAAAATACCCTCGCAACTAAGCATATTGGATGCTCCCCTTCTGTCCAAAGAGGCACGAGATTCCCTAATCAAGGCGTTACAAGAGCCTGATCAGTTCCAAACTTTTCTCGCAGAAGAGAAGATGAAAAATAAACTGGTAGAGGTCTACACGGTTGATATTACACTCAGCGATGAAGATCTACTTCTCGGTACATGCAAACATAATCGCCCGTTATACGTCACCGGTTACTACCACGACATCAATATTTGAAAAATCCTTGTCGACAACAAATCCTCTGTTAATTTTCTCAACGTGAGAATGTTGAAAGAAATTTGCATGAATGTTCAGTACCTTGCTCGAGATAAAATTGCTATATTTGGGTTCGACTCACAGTCTTCACGGACACTTGGGTCCGTAATACTGAATCTACGCTTCGGGCTACTCTTCACTGACATCAAATTCTATGTCATTGACGCCAAAACTTGCTACAACGCCCTACTCGGCAGGCCTTAATTACACGAGTACAACATCATCACTTCTACACAATATCAGTGTATGAAGTATTTCAAGAATGGCTCATAATACATCGTCACGGGAGAACTAAATCCATTCTCGGTAAATGAAGTGCGAAAGTATGAAGATGAAAAGTACTTTTTGCCAGACTTCGAGGATACTGAAAGATGCCATAAGCCGAAGAATAAACAAAAATCCGCGGCCACCATCCCGATCTTTGGAAGCGATACTAAGGGAGATGAACAAATAGTTTACTCGGGGCAACCCTAAAGGCAAAACAAAAAACCTGGACCGTCCACTCTTATTTTGGTCTTTGGCAGCGACTCCGAGGATGATGCCAATGCAGTGTTCTCCGTCCGCCCGTCAATACAGACTCTTGCTGAAGCAGACCAGAGTCTACAAATCATGATGGCTCCACCTCGACACTACAGGGAACTAGATGCGCTCGATACATACAGCATATAAGAATTGCAAACCTTCTACGTACCTCCTAGGAGAAGAAGTGAAAAGGAGATCCTCTTCCACAAATCTACGGAGATCAGGGTAGAAAAAGAAGTCTAGCATGGTGTCGACCCCACTCTTGACAGCTTCCATCCCATTCGTATGCCAAGATATTACGTGGAGAGATTAAAGAAACTGTTAATGCGCCAAAGTGTACTTCTCAAATAAACTGTTCGATAGATCCAATTCTACAAAAAGATTTGGGATATTCCCGAGACTCAATGAAAGAAGCCCAACGGGAAGATGGAAACAACTGGGTTTGGATATATTCGGTCCAAGAAACGCGAGCAAGTTTACAGCTGCTACGTCATGAACAGCATGAGTGGAGAAGAAAATGCTCTTCCAGATAGCCGTGACGTCAAATTGGAGAAAGATATCGCTTTGAAAACGTTAAGCCCGTCGCTCGAAGAACAAATTGAAAAGCTAATAAAAGAAGCTTGTCAAGCGAGCCGGGACAACTACAACTAGAAAATGGCCATTTATGAAAGGGCTAAGATGCAGCGTCTCAGCAAGCAGTCGGTAGAAGAAGTAGACCGCAATGCCCTTCATCCCCTGCCCGCTATGTGTTCTCACGAAAGGAGAAAATCCTGAAGCGGAGGTAAAAATAGGTCAAGGAATGCAAACAATGTTCAAAAACAACAAAGCGGGTCCAAGATACCATTCAATCGAGAAAAGCTCGATTGGAGCCCGTCCTTTATAAAGAAGATGGTTCAGGAATACTCTTTCCCGCTGGACAAGACAGGGAAAATATTCAACCTTGTCATGAAGCACCAAATGATGACGCTTTCATATTCCTGCCACCCCGAACAAATAAACAAGGTCCATCACCCGGATTATTGCTCTTATCACCCAGCAGTAGGTCACTCCCTTGAAGAGTGCTTCACGTTCAAGGGCTGAGTAGATGACCAGTATCAATAAGGCATGTTTACTTTATCCGACAACTGGAAGATAAGCCCGCCGTAAAAACATGAGCCGAAGAGGATCTATACCATCAGGATAGGACCAGCTCGACTGTGAAAATGGAAGCGGACTCGTACCTGTCATATGGTAACTTTCTCAGAAAAGGGAGAGGACAAGAATATGATTGACCTTTTTAGGTGCTTCGCAAATGAAGACGATGATGAGGAGACCTCAGAATTTCCACCAACGCCAAAAGAGCTGGAGGACGGGATACACACCATGGCGGACAACCTAAGAAAAATCGACTTGGGGACGGAGAACGATCCGAGGCCGATGTTCGTCAGTGAGCTGTTATCTGAAAAATAAGTTGCCACACTAAAAGATGTGCTTATGCAGTATAAAGAATGCTTCTCCTGGAACTACTTTGAAATGCCGGGTTTAGATCCAGAAGTGGCAGTACACAAACTGGCCATATCGTCAAACATAAAGCCGATCAAACAGGAGTTAAGAAGGATGCGGCTCGAAATTGAGATGAGTATCAATGCTGAAGTCAAGAAACTAATCGACTCCGGTTTCAACCAAGAGGTTCAATATCCCGACTGGATCGCTAATATCGTTTCGGTGATGAAGAAAAATGGGACAGTTCGCATCTGCGTGGACTTTCAGGTCTTCAACAAAGCATGCCCTAAAGATGACTTTCTAATACCCGTCACTGAGCTGATTATTGATAACATATCCATCCATGAGGTTTTCTCCTTCATGGATGGATTTTCAGGATACAAGCAAATAAAAATGGATCCTGAGGACCAGAAGCATACCGTCTTCCGGACACCGTTAGGTGTATTCTGCTACAAGGTGATGCCTTTCGGCTTAAAGAATGCCGGTTCTACCTACCAAAGGGCCATGAAAAAGGTCTTCGATGATCTCGTATACGAGATTGTCTAATGGTATATCGACGACTTTGTAGTGAAGGGCAAATCTCATGAAGAATATTGGGAACATCTAAAAATAGTGTTTCAACGTCTTCGGATGTATAATCTGAAGATGAACCCTCTAAAGTGCGCGTTTGAAGTTTCCTCAGGCAAATTCCTGGGATTCATCATTCGTCATCGAGGCATCGAAATCGATCCCTCAAAAATCAAGGCAGTTATGGAAATGCTTTCATTAGGAACTTTCAAACAACTGCGGTCTCTCCAAGGAAAGCTCGCGTATATCCGGCGGTTCATAGCAACCTCTTCGGAAAATGTCGTCCCTATAGCCATATGATGAAGAAGGGGGCCCCGTTCGTTTAGGATCAGAAGTGCTAAAACGCACTAGATGAAATCAAGAAATACCTGCAAAATCCGCTGATATTGGCCGTTCCGGTTAAGGGGAAACCCCTTATCCTATATACAATAGCCCTTGAGGGTTCTCTAGGCGTACTATGGACACAAGAGAATTATCAAGAGAGAGGGCTCTCTATTATTCAAGTCGAGTTCTCCCGGGGGCAGAAAGCAACTATTCCCCCATCGAAAATTATTGCCTGGCGCTGATTTTAGCAATAACGAAGCTCCGACATTATGTCTTGGCACATGAGGTCCACCTCATATCAAAGGTGGATCCTCTTAAATATTTATGTCAAAGGCTATACTGACGGAAGGCTTGCCAAATGGGCCCTTTTCCTGATGGAGTTCTCGATAACGTATCGACCCCTCAAAGTAGTGAAAGGACATGCCATCGTCGACTTTCTCGCGGAGCATCCGATACCAGCCAACACTCCCCTAAATTGTGAGTTGCCGGATGAACACGTATTCAACGCAATCAAAGAAGGAAAAAAAATGATTCCCAATGAGAACTCTATTTCGATAGAGTATCTTCCATGAAGAGGCGAAAGCAAAACACTCCTATAATCAAAGCCGGGATGGGTCTTATCTTCGTGACTCCGAAAGGAGGAATATTGCGTTATGCCCTCTTCTTGACGGAGCCAAGAACTAACAATGAAGCTGAATATGAAGCTTTGATAGCCGGTCTCGAGATCGCTATTGACATGGGAATAAAAAACCTCCTCATATATGGAGTCTCCCAGCTAATTGTTAGTCAAGTAAACGACGATTATCAAACATACAAGCTAGAGCTGATAAAGTATGGCGAAAAGGTGCAGTAACCATTGACACATATCCCTTCCTATACCCTAGAAAGAATACCGCAAGAGGAAAACAACAAAGACGATGGTTAGCCAAATTGGCTAAAGAATTGGTCGATGAAGACGTCGATGATGTAAGGATCATTGTGCAAAGCCGCAGAGTCCTCGCACCAACAAATATATCTTCGAAAGACCTGATAGAGCCATCCGAAGGAAACGAAACAACCGAACAAGTAGCCCTTCAAATAGAGGATGAACAAAAGGTCAAGGACTGGAGGGAAGTCTTCATAGATTACTTCAATTCCCAACGAACGCCCGAAAATGTGTCATCTAGATATCAGCTCATAAAACGAGCTTTGTCATTTGCCTCAATCAATGATACTCTATATAAGAGATCATTCGATTGCCTATGGCTAAGATGCCTGGGGCCGGAGGAAGTAAAGAAAGTCGTTCAAGAAATATACGACGGATTCTGCGGTTTTTATCAAGCTGGGCCAAAGTTGAAGCTAAAGATAAAAAGAATGGGCTATTATTGGCCCACGATGATTCAGGACTGCCTCGAATATGCGAAGCAGTGTTATTCATTCCAAATTCACGGGGACTTCATATATCAGCTCCCAAAACCGCTACACCCGACAATAGCCAGCTAGCCATTCGAAATGTGGGGAACTGATATAATCGGCCCATCGAACTGGCATCATCCAAACGCCACCGATTTATACTTGCAACAATCGACTACTTCTCTAAGTGGGCAGAAACAATACTGCTAAGAGAGGTGAAGACGGAAAATATCCTCCATTTCTTCAAGACCCATGTCATATACCGGTTCAGGACTCTGCGATGAAAAATCTCGGATAATGGGCCAGATTATAAAAGCCACAAAATAAATCGTTTCACACAGCAACACAAGATAGACTGGCGATACTCTTCAGTCTATAATTCTCGGGCCAACGGTCTAGCTGAAGCCTTCAACAAGATCTTTACCAAGATTATAAAAAAGGCAATGTCCAGAAATAAAAAAGACTGGCACGAAAAGCTGCATTAAGCACTTTGGACGTACCGAACAACGTTCAAGATAGACACAAATACAACACCATACGAATTGGTGTTTGGCGCTGAGGCGGTACTCCTATTGGAGGTAGAACTCCCCTCTTTACAAGTGACAGTTCAATATGAGAAGAAAAATGAAGAAAATGCTCATCTTAGGCTCGAGGAGCTCGACGCCCTCGACGAAACCCACCTTATAGCACAATAAAATTTGGAGGCTCATAACACAAGGATGATCGGTCATATGAAAGACTGACCAAGCCGAGAATATTCCGCCAAGGTGAACTCGTGCTGGTTGTGAAAAGACCGATGATTCCCAATCGTGCAAAACGAGGGAAGTTCGATCCAAATTATGAAGGACTATACATCATAGACAAAGTTTACCAAGTTGGAGACCACCTGCTCATGGATATGCATGGCGAAAGACCATTCCGGCCAATAAACGACTGATTTCTCAAAAAGTACTACGCTTACAGAGTCATGACTTAGGTTAATGATAGATGACGACGCTTGTGTCCGCTCTCTATCTTCCTGAGTCAGAACTTTGAAAGTAGTACAAAAAAAACTCTATCGCCCAAGCACGGTGATAATGGACCAAGACTTCCCTACACTAGTGCCCCCCCAAACACGGGAATAATGGACCGAGAAGTCCCTAAACTAATGTTGGACCACTACACCCTTAAACTGGCTTTGTACCGAAATGACTTTAAACTAAATACTCACCCCAAAATACAATGATAATGGACCGAGAAGTTCTTAAACTAATATTGGACCATTACGTCCTTAAACCGGTTTTGGACCGAAACGTCCTTAAACTAAATACTCACTCTAAAATACGGCGATAATGGACCATCATGTTTTTTAAGTAACACGTTTAGCCTTACGGTGGATCTCCATATTGATCACCGTATACAATCTATGGGCATAAACAATTCATAGCTCTCCCACGTCCTACTTGATGCGGTCCTTCAAAAAAGATCGGGGCCTACAGCTAATGGTGCATTACCTTACATGCTGCCTAAAAAAATTGTACTTCCACAAGCGAAATAGGCATGGATGAAAACCCGAAAGGACGCCGTAAGTAAAAATAACAGGACTACCGGCGAGTTAGTGAAAACCCAAAAGGGCTCGGACTCGTTAAAAGAAAGGAAAAGATGCACTTACAAAGTCCTCACGACTTTGTAAGGAGAAAACACCCGCGTGATATCCTTAAGACTCACAAAGGAGCAACACACTTAGGAATCCATACGATTCCTAAGGAGAAAATGCACGTACGAGAGCTTCACGACTCATAAGGAGAATATACCCTCAATAAGACCCTCACGGCTTATAGAATTCAAAAGGCTTAAGTTAAAGGGATCCAAACCTGTTCTTAAGCCACCAAAACCCCACAAAACTTTGTTGCCCTACAAGTGGTCCAATATCAACTCTTGTATACAATCCACGGGCATAAATAAATATATTCCCCACCAAGTCCCATCAATGACAAAAAATATCCCCATATGGTGAACAACTACTTGTAAGTCCTCTCGACTTACAAGGAGAAATTTTTTTGTAAGATCCTTACTACTTATAAGAGAAAACACACTTAAGAATCCCCACGATTCCTAAGGAGAAAACACACATATGAGATCCTTACGACTTACAGGGAGAAATACCTTTATGAGACCCTTACGGCCCGTAAAGTTAAAAGCCTTGGTCGACAGGATCCTAACCCTGTTTGCCCTGCCTCCTTTGTTCAAATCAACAAAGGAAAATGATGATTTGCACCTGGAAACATTCTAGTTGTTGCGATACTGATACCAAAATTGGTTTCAGATTCTAAATGCTCAACTCGCAATAAAAAGTAGCAAGTAAAAATAAATTGATGACATAGCTGAAATGATTGGGCACCACGAAAAATACCCGAAATGATTAGGTAATCGCGACTTTCGCGATATAAAATCCGAAAAGATAAAGAATTACGGAAATAAAAAAAATAATAAATAATAAAATGAAATTTTTCTGCCCTGCAAGTAGGTCCATACCGACTCCTGTATATAATCCATGGGCACAAATGAATGGGAACCTGTCACGCCCCGCTTCCCAGTGTACAGGCAGAGAACGCGACGAGGCCGCTACGTATTTACTCAGAAGTAAACACGCTAAGCATATCTAAACAATATAAAATAAAATGTACACAAGAGACAAGATGTAAATGAACAACAACTTTATTTATTAACATTCTTTTTATAATACAATTGAAATGAAAATACATGTAATGAAAGCAATGCCTAAACAATGGCATAACAGAAATGAAAATGAAATATACAAGTAAACTAGAGCTCCGGGTCAAGGGCTAGCTGATCCAAATCCTCGCTGGTGGGCTCAGTCTCCAGAAGGTCCGATCCACCTGACAATATTCCAAAGAAAGAAGAAAAGAAATGTAGTCAGCGAACAATCGCTCGGTAAGTCCCAAAAGTAAGAAGAGACAGAATAGACAGAAGGAGAATGTAACTTTTAAAGTTGTATTATATTGTTAACGCTGTTGTTTGTAGCTTGGTACAGAAAGTGCCAGTGTATACGAAAGGAGTCGCACTATCTCGGAGACTAAGATATATGGAGTACAAGGAACCATTCAGCCACAGTACAACGGCAATGGAGATTCAGGTTAGGTGTCTTATGAATACAGTCTCGTGCCACTTTTAACACCTTCCTTACCAATCTACCCCTTATAAACCCCGCGATGTCTTGATTGTATTGTTTGTATTGTATTGTCTTGTATTATAAATGGTATAGATGGGCGACTTACCGAAACCATGATATCAGTGATGGAACGGATATAATGGATGAACATGTAAATGGGGTATATCCATGGTTCGGTTCAGTCAAGTTGTATTGATTGATTAGATTGAATATATGGATTCATATTGAATTGTGGTTTTATACTTGATCGCATTCAAGTCAGATTATTTATATTTAGACTCAGTCTGAGTCAGACAATTAGAAAAGAAATTGAAGTCCTGAATTAGGTTTTGATGTTATCGGTAACTGCTGCACATGGACGGCAGGATTTGTATCCTTTTCCAAGACAATTACCGTATTGATAACACCGTTTGTTAGGTTGTCTACCTTAGATAGTCAAGCACTCATATCTCTGGCTTTCTGAGGCTCAAGAGACCGGTCCCGCTTAAACCTATGTATACTAGGGTCCTTATTGTAATTTAGTATAACTTGAGGAGGGTTTATGCAAAAATAGTTTTGGCATAATTTCAAAATACACCTCAAGTATTTAATTATCTTCTTTAGAGTATTCATAGATGTGTATTTTAATTTTGTGCAATTTCTAGTAAATAGAACCTAGTTTCCATAGTATATGGTATTTTCTTGAAATGTTATACTTATGTTGTATTTGAATGGTATTTTCATATAATAGTGATTTCTTTGATTTAGAAAACTTGGAATGTTTAAATAATTAAAATAGATATTTTGATAATAGTTATATATATATATATATATATTTAATGAAAATAATTTATTTATTTTCTTGTAGAAATCTCATTTTCTAAAGAAAAATATATAAAAATTCCATAGAGATCGAATGCTCCTTGAGGAGGTCTGCATCTCGCTCTACTAAGCCCGAGAATGTGCGATAATTCACAACATCCCGAACGGGGTCCCCAAAATGGGTTGTAGAGGCGCAATTGCATTGAAATGATTAATACACTTTTGTATAAAAAACGGTTTTATAAGTTTAGGATATTTATTTGTAAATCGTATTTCCCGTATTCTATTGTCCCAAAATCAACCATGCTATGATAGAGATATGTATTGTGATAAGATAGGTCATTACCTCGTGAAATATCTAAAGGTATAGCAAGGTATAAAGGTTTTAATTTCGAAATGAATAGTATGTGGTATTTTTATGTAAAAATGCGATAATTGTCACAAAAATAATTATTTTTAGGTGAAACTTGATTTAATGGTTTTGTTAATCTTTGTTAAGCAATATGTAAAAATATGAAGTTATCTTGATTAAGAAAAGTATGGTTTTTAAAGGAAAACCGAATCGGAAGTCGGACTAACTCCGCTTCCGTCGGGTTTTAGTTTTTGAAAGTTTTTAGAATAGAGAAAAGAAGAGAAATATGGACTTACTGGCTTTTATGAGAGGGGGGAGGTAGAAGGAGGTCTAGGATTTGTCGGTGCTTCGTTTCGTTGCCGTAAACTTCTCGTATCGTCACCGGAACTTCGTCGGAGCTTCGCTTTTCATTAACTCCACTTGCACAATATAAGACTTGGGAATTCTTGAGAGTTTTGGCAGGGATTTGTGAGAAAGGAGGGGTGTGAAATGGGATTTGAATTCCACGTGTCCCTGACGGTCTGAATATTAATTTGTATCTGTTTGTTTTGAGTGTGACTCTTGGTTTTACGTGTTATGCACGTGAAGACTCTTAGGCTTCTAAAAAGATTAAAAGAAATTAGAACAAAAAGATAATGTGGCTGATGGGATTTGAAGTATAATGCTTTATCTCAGCAGTGCAAGGTTTTACTAATGAGCTACAAGCTCCTTCTTGCTATTCTAAAGCAAAATAAATTCTTATAGCATTCACAGGAAATCAAATACCCTAAGTGTACATTAATTTTTAATGAATTTTCTGTACATAGAAATTGGAGTTGTTACAGAACCATATTTTCCGGCCTTACTTTGTCAAAAGAAGAACCGAGTCTTGATGGCATATCTACGACCTAGAGACTATTTGGACTTCCTTCTTACTACATCAAAGCACATACGCGATGTTAACCAGGACCCAAGGGTCAAATAATAACGGAGTGACGGCAAAATCCTAGCTCCAGACCTTGATGTCAACATCTACAACCTAAAAATCATCTCGACGTTCCTCTTCATTCCAGCAGGGTGCGGACGCAACTATCAAATGAATTTGGAGCAATGGCATATCCCTAACTCCAGACCTCGACAGCGATATATACAATATAGATATCACATAGATGTCTACCTTACTTCAGCAAAGAATTGGTACGACACCAAAAAAACCTGAAGTGACTGCATATTTCTAGCTTTGGGTCTTGACGGCAAGCCTAGAGATCATTGGAGATCATCCCACCTCAGAAGGGTGTGATTATGGCTCATCGGGGCTTCAAACTAAGCCTAATCTTAAGTAAAAAGTGCCATGGCAAATACCTAACGCTTGACTTTCCGACGGTAATACGGATATTCCAATCTAAAAAAGATTATTTGAAAACTTCTTGTCTAGCCTAAAAAAAGATCAGAGACACGACAGGCGCGGGGCTACTCGAGCAGCAACCTAAGGGACTGCATATCGAGAACACATCATTCTATGAGAATGTATGACAGACTTAAATCTAATACCACAAACCTAACGGACTCCTGTCATGAAAGAGTGGGGGTTATCTACATTTTGCGTTAGGATAAATTCATCTGCAAATCTAAGGGAAAAATGAACTAAATACTCCGAAATGAGTAAATAAACTAATTTCAGCATAGAGAAAAGGAAAGTATAGATATGAAAGGGAAATATGCTTTTCATTCATATTAAAAAGGGAGGAAACTACATACATTTGGTGGTTAAAAAAACGAGGGCCTGCGTCATCCAAGATCTACAACGGCAAGACGCCGAACTCCGGACACGGATTCTCAAACTTAAAAGCAAGTTTGAGCTAAGCGCGTTCAGCTTCATCGACCATCTTTTGTGCATCTTCTCTTGAATGCAAGCGTCAGGGTCACCACTAATGTCCTCCATTCTCTGGTATGCTGATACTATCGCTTTCTGTTGAAAGACGCGGTACAAGATGGTGATGAAATTATCTCTCCGTTTCTTTGAGATCAACTCCATCAGGTACACTGAATGTACTTTTTCTTCAGTGCCATCAAGCGCTTGGAGCGGCATAGCCTCAAGACGCCCGGGCAAACCCTCCTAGATCGACCCAACGACGATCTTCAAAAGGGTAGAGCGGTGGGGGAGCAATCGACCATTGTAATCATTGAAGCGATGCATCACCTCATCGTATTGGGCATCAGTGTACTCGTAACCTTAAAAGCGACCTTGTATATGAATTTCTTCGTAGGAGACAATTTTCTCGATGTCATATAAGTGACCATCTATTGGACCTAAAAGAGACAAATGAAGTGTTAGCCAAGAGACATGAGTTCATCAAAGTGGAGGCTCGTCAATGATGAGATATGTGCCTATTGTATGAATAAAAAAGGATTCTCATTAAATGAACAGTGGAGTTAAAACTCCCAATATCCCCGAAAAGCGAGTTCTTTTAAAAACAACAACAAATTCAAATCTTACAGGATATTAAAGACCTAAAAACAAAAAGGGGGGATATTCAAGAACGGTAAGAGGAAATTAAAGGGAATAAAATTTCCAAAATTCCAAAGAATCAAACGAGAGCTAAGCTCTGCAAAAAAAAAAAAACAGCAAACAATTATGAAATCAAATTACCCGAATAATGGGATTAAATCCCAGAAATCCCCATGTTGGGAAATTCATGGGTTAAATAATGGAATCAAATTCCAGAAAACCTTATTTGTCAAGATTGACAATAGGGTAAAACCCTAAGAAAAAAATCAACGATTATCAAAGAATGTCCATTGACTCAAATGTCTGATATGGACATCAAGATCCACGATCTACATTAAAAAGGTTCTTTTTTTAAGATCTCCAAAAGATCGATTCAAGAAAAAAGTTAAGATTTGTCAAATATATTAATGGGTTTAAAATATAAAAAAAGTACCCAAAAGATGTTAAGAGCTAAGCTCTGGTCATAGTCCTTACCAAAATTTTTGACAGAGTTGGCTCTGTTCAAAAGGAATTTTGAGAGCAGAGATCTAACCTCTGAACGAGAATTAAATTCTCGAGGAAAGGAAAACTTAACGAAGAAGATGAAGAAAAATTAGTCACTTCAGGGCCAAGGGCCACATTTATAAGACGTGATGGGACCAATTCAACTTCCCATGCCCTTAGGTGATTCAACGGTGGTAAATTTGACTTCGTTGCACTCACGTGCAAGCCATGTAAGAGCAACGCTGCGGGGCATTTGTTCCCTTATAAAAAAGGGGAGAAAAGAAAGAGGGAAAGAATTCCCATGGCTTGGCCTCATGTGTTAAACACGTGAGCACTTATAAAAGAAAGAGGGAAAAAATTCTCATAGCTTGGCCTTACGTGTTAAATACGTGAGTGCTTATATGCAAAGCATATAAGCGCTGAAAACAAATAACTAAAGGCCAAACTGGCCTAATGTGTTAAACACATAAGCACTTATAAGCAAAGCATATAAGCGTTGAAAATAACTAACCGAAAGGGGAAAACCAGCTTCACGTGTTAAACACGTGAACGCTCGTATGCAAAGCATATGAGCGCTAAATATAAGCAGGTTAAAACCACACTGGGGTCATGTATTAAACAGGTGAGAACATACTTTTTGAAGCGCTAGCTTCAGATAGAATTAAATTATATATAGAATTCATTCTATTTTAGAAAAAATACATCCCCTGATCTTTTTAAAATAAGAAAAACATTTTTTGTTAAATAGAGAGCTGTTGGATCAAAAATCCAATAACAGAATCCAATTCTAATATAGAAAATATTCTTTTTAAAAAAGAAAGATATTCTCTGTTAGACAGAGAACCGTTGGATTGAAAATCTAATGGTGATTAAAAATCATCAAATATAGAATTAAATTCTGGTAGGGGAAAATATCTCGCCGATCTTTCTAAATGAGAAAGATATTTTCTGCTAGATCAAAAATCCAATGTTAGAATCAAACTCTAATATGAGAAAATATTTTCCTAATCTTTCTAAACGAGAAAGATATACTCTTAACCCTTGAATTAAAAATCTAATGGTAATTAAAAATCACCGTTTGATAGAATTAAATTCTATCATGGGAAAATGTATCCCTAATCTTATTAAAAACAAGAAAATACATTATGTAAAACAGAAATCACTGGATTAAAGATCCAACAGTGGATAAAATTCCCCAAATAATCTTTGAGACCAGTTAAATCAATTGGAATCTCTCAATGAGAGATTTTCTCAAAACTAATCAACAATTAACCTTTCCTATATAAAGGACTTGAGACTTCAAATCTCAAAGACATACATACATATATACATACATACAGAGACAGATAGAGGAGACCCCCCATAAGTTTCTGTAAAAACACAGAAGGCTCTCCAAGAAGCTTCCACAAAAACAACAGAGAACTTAATTCTCAATAAAGAAGAAAGATCGTCTTTCTCCTCAAAACCTTAGGTAAAGAAAAAAGAAGAGATCAAAATATCTCATTTACTTATTATATCATATCTAAGAGTTTAACTCTTTAAAAGAGTTTAGTTCTTTCTCTCGATTTGAGATCTATAAGACAAATCTTTCACAAGTTGAGAATTTAATTCTCATCGGGAAGATCTTGCTCTTGATAATCAAGAATTCAGGGAAGAATTAGGTTGAAAAGGACATGAAAGAAAGAACATGAAGAAGATAGAGTTCATAATACTCCAGGAACTTAGTTCCTTCATGAATCAATAACTTAGTTCTTAAAGAACCTGATCCCAGATCCCAAAAATAGTGATCTTGGTGACCATTAATGGTTAAAGTACCATTAACAGAAATTAAACTTCTCTAAAAACATGAATAGAGATTAAATCTCTAAGGAGATAATGCCTCACGTGAAATACACGTGAGCGCCAGAAAAGACTAGCACCCAACAATATTTTAGCACCTTACGCGATACATACGTGAGCGCCCAAAAGACGTCCAAAGTCCAGTGCTTCACGTGAAATACACGTGAGCGCCAGAAAAGACTAGTGCCTAGCACTATTTTAGCGCCTCATGTGAAACACATGTGAGCACTAGAAAAGACTTGTGTTTAGCACTATTTCAGCGCCTAACGTGATAACACGTGAGCGCCAAGAACTCAGCGTCTCACGCGAAACACACGTGAGCGCTACATGTGACTGAGTGCTTAGCACTGTTGGGTATTATAGAAACCCAATTTTAGCCTAAGTTGGTCTGTGAAGCTTAAGCTTCCTCTTTGATTTTAAATCAACTGAGTCTATATGCTCGTGATACCCAATTTTATTTTAGTCCCATATATGACTAATGATTTTTCATCAATGATATCTAAGTTGATCTTAGTCCAATATATGACTAATGATCTTTATTTTAGTTTCATATAAGACTAAAGATTCTTAGATCCACCATGATCTTTTCCCTCAAATTCGGGATTTGGTTCAAGGTTATATCTTTCCACACCTCTGATATACGTCGTTGTAATTTCTCAACATCTTTAGAGAGGCCGCGAGTCCTAACAACCAATACCTATTCGTTCCCAAAATGGGAATGTTGGACCGAAATTTCCTTAAACTAATACTCATCCCCAAAATAGGAATGTTGGACCGAAATGCCTTTAAACTAACATTCGTTCCAAACAGGGAATAATGGACCGCGATTGTTTACTGCCGAAAACAGATACGAACTGGGATTGAACGTCTTGCCTGAATTCGGGAGCAAATGCTATTTGGACATATCCACTCACCTCTCCGAAAATACCAAGTTGATTTATGACACTATATATCAGAGGTTTCGACGGATGCGACCATTGTAGCAGACTTTATCAGATTCTTCCTCATTTGTGAGGGTTTTTATGATTGTGGGGACGCTCTTCCGGGCAGGCGCAAGCCCCTGCAGTTAATTACGTTATCGCATTGCGATAACCACTCTTTCCTGCTCCAGTAGTTCACTTCATGTCGTGTGTTTATTTTATTTATTTTGGTTGCCCATGGATTATATACGGAGACTAGTTTGTATCGTCGCCCGTTGGGCGCGGATTAGTCCAAATCCGTATATTTTAGATTTGGGTTTGGGTCAAGGATTTGCTTGACTAGGTAGACGTTGGTAACTTGGTTTACCAATGGGAACGGGGATGAACTGAGGACATATTTATCATATTTGCGAGGTCCATCTGCTCACAGGATATTTAGTTTTGATCTAAAGATCGTTAGTCATATTTGAGACTAAAATCAATATAGAAACAAATGAACATATGGACTCAATTATTTTAGTTTAAGGACATCATGATCCAACATTCCCTGTTTGGGACTAATGTTAGTTTAAGAACGTTCCGGTTCAATATCGCCGTGTTTGGGACGAAGGAAGAGGTGTTGTTGGTTGTTAGGACCCGTTATCTCTCTGAAGACGTTGAGAAATTACAACGACATATATCAGTGGTATGGAAAGATATACCCTTGAACCAAATCCCGTATTTGAGGGAAAAGATCATGGAGGATCATCTATGAATCGTTAGACTTATTTGAGACTAAAATTAACTTAGAAGATATAGGATGAAGATTATTAGTCATGTATGAAACTAACATCAGTTTGGATATCAGTTTGAATATCACGAAAATAAGCTTAGCCAATTTGGGCTAAGATTGGGTTTCTGTAACACCCAACAGTGCTAAACACTCAGTTGCATATACCTCTCACGTGTATATCACGTAAGGCGCTATAACAGTGCTAAGCACTAATTTTTCTCTACCGCTCACGTGTATTTCACATGAGGTACTCCAATAGTGCTAAGCACTAACTTTTTCTGGTGCTCACGTGTGTTTCACGTAAGGTGCTATGTAAGTTGGCCTTGGGTGGTTATGTGTTTTTCACGTGAGGTGCTGAGTTCTTTTGGAAATTTAAACTTGTTTCCCCAATATTTAAACCAAATAAAAGAGTAATGCTCTGTTGGATTTAATGAGGCAGCGCCTTACGTGCTCTCTACGAGGGCGCCAACGCCAGAACCAATTTTATAGGATTAAATCTTATGGTAGCGCCTCACGTGCTCCTCACGTGGGCTCCAATGTGCAAAGCACAGAAGAATTTATTATATAAGAGTTAACTCTTAGATGGCGCCGAACGTGCTCCTCACGCAGGCGCCAATATGCATGGCACATAAGTATCTATCATAAAAATTAAATCTTAAGTGGCGCCCACGTGCATAACACGTGAGCGCCAGCGCCCAAGTTCATATCAGTAGAATTAAATTCTACATTTCCTTAACAAAAGTTTGGATATTCTCTGTTAAACAGAGACGATAAGTCATCAAAATATAGAATCAAATTCTATTAGAAGAAAATATCTTCCAAATCATCTTAAATAAGAAAGATACTCTCGGTTGGATCAATGATCCAATAATAGAATAATATTCTATTTCGGGAATATGTTCCCTCAATCTTTTTAAACAAAAAAAGGATTGGACTCTGTAAAACAGAGAATCCTTGGATTAAAAATCCAACTGTGATTAAAAATCATTAGTTGACAGAATAAATTCTGTATATGGGAAAATATTTCCCTAATCTTGTTCTGTAAAACAGAAGTCCTTGGATCAAAGATCCAACGGTGGGTAAAATTCCCCAAATCAATTTTGAGACCAATTAAATTAATTGGAATATCTCATTGAGAGATTTTCTAAAAAATAATTAACAATCTGCCTCTACTATATAAAGGACCCAAGACTTCAAGTCTCACAGGGAGGGAGAGAGGACGAAGGAGAGAGGACGAAGGAGAGAGAACAACACACACAGAGAGGAAGAAACCACAGATAGAAAGAACAGAGAATTCAATTCTCAAAGAAGAAGAGCTTCTTTCTCAAAATCCTAGGTAAAGAAAAGAGATCAAAATATTTCTATTACCTATAATATCACATCTAAGGGTTTAACCATTTTAGAAAGAACTTAGTTCTTTCTCTGGATCTAATATCTACAAGACAAGTCTCCCAAAAGTTGAGAATTTAATTCTCATCGGGAAGATATTTTTCTTGAGAATCAAAAATTCAGCGAAGAACAAATTTAAAAAGGAAGAAAATGGAGTTCATAGTACTCCAAGAACTCAGTTCCTTCAAATCACTCGAGATCCTCAAAATATAGTGATTTTGGCGAGTGTTAATGGTCAAAACACTATTGATAGAGGTTTAACATCTCTGAAAATATCAACAGAGATTAAATCTCCATATAAAAAAAGACAAGCGCCTCACGTGCTTCCCACGTGGGCGCCCTTTTAACAGTGCCTAGCGTCTCACGTGAAAAATACGCGGGCGCCCAAAACAGAAGGCCAGCGCCTCACGTGAAACACACGTGGGAGCTGAATAAAGTCATCAGCACTCCATATATAGCAGAAGGCAGCTAAGTGCTTAGCACTGATTAGGCAACGCCCAGCGCCTCACGTGCTCCTCACATGGGTGCCACAATAAAAGTGCTCAGCACTCCATATATAGCTAAAACAGCTGAGTGCTTCGCACTAATTGGGTAGCGCTCAACGCCGCATGTGCACCTCACGCGGATACCATAGGAAGTGCTTAGCGCTTCATATTTTGTCAAAAGGACTAAAGTGTTCAACATTCATTGGGCAACATCCATGACTGAATGCTTCACATGACATATATGTGAGCATCAGAGTTCAAATAAATGCTTAGCACTTTTACATAAGAAGAAAAGGGCTGAACAAATAGAGCCTAAATAAGTGCTTAACACT
This sequence comes from Agapanthus africanus, assembly GCA_030015575.1. NCBI lineage: Eukaryota > Viridiplantae > Streptophyta > Magnoliopsida > Asparagales > Amaryllidaceae > Agapanthus > Agapanthus africanus. Next base: position 125,582,487 of record JASDDO010000028.1, read on the forward strand.
TTTGAATGAAAAGGAAAAGAAAAAGAATAAGCAGACTAAGCCCAAATTGGCTAAGTCTCAGAAGTTTTCTTACAGCTGAGCCTAAATGCTCTTTTGCTAGATTTTAAGTAAAAATGATCCTTAAAACATTGTTAAATTGATCTTAGTCTCAAACATGACTAATGATCTCTCATTGATGATATCCAAAATGTTATTCATCTCTTATCTCCTAAAGTAATCTTAGTCTCAAAGATGACTAATGGTTTTTAAGACCACCACAAACCTTTTCCCTCAAATACGGGATTTGGTTCAAAAGTACATATTTCCACACCTCTGATATATATCGTTATAATTTCTTAACGTCTTCAGAGAGGTGGCGCGTCCCGACAACCAACAACTCCTTTCATCATACATTGATACACTTCCAAATTGACGTACACACCTCAAATTGAATCACACCCCAAATTGGGCGCATTCCATATCACCATTGTTCACTTCGTCACATAACAAATACACATGCGTGCAAGATGAACAATGGACCGAAATATCCCTAAACTAAAATTACGCCTCAAACATGGCGACAATGGACCGTGATATCCTTAAACTAAAATAATTGGGCCCAAATGCTCATATTTTTTAAGTCGATCTTAATCTCAAACCAGATTAACGGTCCTTAAATAAACCTAAGCCCAAATCTAAAATATATGGATTTGGACTGATCCGTGCTCTACGGGCGACGACATAAACTAGTCTCCATATATAATCCACGGGAAACCAAAACAAACAAAAACACACACGACACGAAGTGAACTGCTGTAGAAGGAGAAAGTGGTTATCGCAATGTGGTAACGTAATTAACTGCAAGGGCTTATGCTTGCAGGGAAGAGCGTCCATACAATCAAAAAATCCTCACAAAATGAGGGGGAATCTGATAAAGTCTGCTATAACGGTCGCGTCTATCCAAACCTTCAATATATAGTGCCGTAAAACAACTTGTATTTTCGGAAAGGTGGATGGATAAATCCTAATAGCATCTGCCCCTAGATTCAGGAAAGACGATCCATCCCGGTTCGTCCCCATCTCCGGCGGTGAACAGATTCTGGCATGCCCGGTGGGACTGTTGGGGTAAAAGTTTACACCTCGGTTGACCAAGTCAAAATCAAAGTCAACCCCAAGCCAAGTGGGCCCAAGCCCAGATCCAGTAGGCCCATGCCAGGGTCGAGCCAGAACATGAAGCGGCCGGTCTCCCCCCATGCCAAGATAAAAATTTTGTAATAAATAATTTTGTTGCATTTCTTTTATTTTATTTTATGGATAAATGTAAGAAAAATAGGCATAAAGCCAAATTTTTGTAAAGCCCATGGCTTATGTGCAAAAAGAAATTGCACATGAGCCATGGGATAGGCAAAATGCCATTTTGTGAAGCCCAAGGGGCTATGTGTAAAGTGTATAGCCTATAAAGGCAAAGATGATGAAATATCTTAACAACTTTTCTCTCTCCAAAAATGTTTCAGATCTGAGATCTTTCTTCTTTCTTCAAGGTTCCAAAACCTTCTTCTTTCTTTTGAATTAAATCAAGAGTTTTACTCTTCCTTTTTCAAAACTAAATAGTTTTCCACCACAAAACCCATTAAGGAGAACTCAGATCTACCATCAGATCTCAAAAAGAAAAGATTTTTAAATCTCGCATCTCTTTATCTCCAAGATCCGGCCAGAAAAGGAAGAAGAAGGACCCATTTCCTTAACCCAAAGCATTTTAGGAGTTTAACTCCACCCTATTTTCTCTTTAGAGAATTTCCGGGGCTAAAAACCCCCCTTTTCCTCGATGGTGCGCTAGCGCTCGAGCGCAAAGCGCCCACGTGCCGACATGTGGCGCGCTTGCGCTCCAGCACACTACGCTCGAGCGCAAAACGCCCACGTGCCGCCACGTGGCGCGCTTGCGCTCCAACGCTCTGCGCTCGAGCGCAAAGCGCCCGCGTGCCGCCACGTGGCGCGCTTGCTCTCCAGCGCTCGAGCGCAAAGCGCCCGCATGCCGCCACGTGGCGCGCTTGCGCTCCAGCGCTCTGCGCTCGAGCGCAAAGCGCCCGCGTGCCGACACGTGGCGCGTTGCGCTCCAGCGCTCTGCGCTCGAGCGCAAAGCGCCCACGTGCCGACACGTGGCACGCTTGCGCTCAAGCGCCCAGGCGCTGGCCCCACGCATCCTTTGGATGTCTTTTTCCCTCTTTATATATATATATATATATATATATATCTATACAAATGCACATACACATACTCCACGACACTGTCCCTGTTAGAAAAAATTTCTAACGGAGCGCTGCCCCACATCCCGTAAGGGGGCTGCTAGCCCCCTTGACCCCCAGCCCGCTATCCGGATAGCGGGACCCCCGTAAAAACTCTGCGTGGCTCCCGATATATACAAACCCCCCTCCAAAACAACACACACGTACACTGCACATTGAGTTCGCATGACCAGTTTAACCCGTCAATCGGAGGTTCCCTCGCTCCAAAGGCGAGGGGTAATTAACGTCAGCTTAGTCCGCGGCTGCCGGAGATTCGGATCCCCACAATCATTAAACCCTGGCCTACCCTAGGCAGGGGGAATCTGTAGTACGCCTGACAAGCATGCGCGTATTCCCATCTCAATGGGGTGACGAAAAACACCCTACAGATTCTGGCACGCCCGGTGGGACCCTTCTCTCCTCCCATATTTCGGGTTAAACGTTCATGCGAACTCAATCAATATACATATCGATTGCCTATACTGAAATGATGTTTTTTCCGTGCAGCAATCAACCTTCGACGATGATGTCTCCCCAGATGAATTCAGCTTCCAACGTGACCCCGATTCCGTACGTGGTCAAGATCAACGCTCGTGTGGTTCTCCCCGCAAGCCTCAGTCGACAGTGGGAGGAACAGCCCCGCCAGTTTGGCTCCGTCATCATCTCCCCTGCCGGAAGCGCTCATCTGGCGGAAATCCCGGCGGAACAGGTGGTCAAGCCGGTCCCAAGGGGCAAGAGGCCGAATGTTGTGATTGCTAAGGCACCACAACCGAAACTTAAGATGGTGTCTGAACGACTCCCTGGCGCTCTAGCTGGGGGCAAGACTTCCGATGCGAAGGGCAACATCAAATGTTGCGGACGAGCTCAGGCGATGACTCCAACAAATGCACAATCGAGCGTATCTCCAAGGCCCTCCATCGACCGGTCTGCGGCGTCTTCCCAAAGAGCCGAAGTCTGCCAGGTGCTTAGAACGGAAAAGTTAAGGCAGAAGCGGCTCAGGTATCGAGCCAACAAGAGGGCCAGGGCTTCAGCCAAATGGAATCGTGTGAAGTTCCAAGTGCAGGATTGCCCTGCGACGACGGCTGAGTCGGACGTAAGAATCAGCAATTCCTTCGAGCCTCTGAAGTGGGTTCAGAAAAATGCCATGACCGCTAGAATCAAGAAGACAGCGGTCCGAATAGTTCTACAAAGAGACGTGTCCCGGCCCCAACAGAAAATGTATGACACTGTCTCTTCAAGGGTCTATCAGGCGCTCTGTGCCGCACGAAAGCAGCGGGGCAAATCCAGAAAAGAAGTGCCAGCACCATTCAAGAACCTGGTTAGGCCAGTCGCCTTCAATCGACTACCAGCTACCGAAACAAGGGGGTCAAGACAGCGATCCGTGAAATCAGCCGCCAATGATAGAAAGACGGCCGGATATATCATCCATACGGTCTATATGGCGGGCGGGCGTCCCAGCGACAACCTTCGCAGCAAAAGCAAGGACGGGGCCACCACATCCCAAGCCCAATCTAGCCTGAATGTGGTTGCAGCCGCCCAAGAACAGCCGCCCCCGCTGGATGAAGAAAACCCTCTCGATGAGGATGATAGGCAGATAGACCCCTCGGTCCATGTAGAGTCAAGCTCGGACAGCGAGGAAGAGCCGACTTTCCGCCCCAGGACTGCGGAGCAGGAGCTGCTTCAAGAGCTTCGAAAACAGCTCAGGAGCAAAGATAAAGAGATGGCCAAGCTCTATTCGAAGATTGACGACTTAACGAACGTGGTGATGCAGCTTACGGCTCAAATTGCTCGAGCGCCTCCTAATCAAGCACAAGCCGCTACTAATCAGCCGGGTGATGACAATCCGAGGCAGCCAATGCCTGTTCCTTCGGGTCTAAGACTGGTCGAGCCACATGAAAGCCGGCCACACTCCGCTTCTGGGGACGCCTTGGCCCCAGATAGCACTATCCCGCTAACACAGGATCGTATAATGGATTTGGTCACCAGCAAGGTTAAAACATTGGTGGCCGAAGCCGAAGCTCATAAAGAAATCGGCAGTAGTGGGCGGCCATATCCCGCGCAGTACGATCTGATTGAGTTCCCAAGCGGCTACGTCATTCCTAAGTTCGGAAGATTTGATGGAACGGGGAATGCAAATCAGCACGTCGCCCACTTCAAAGAATCGTGCGGAAATACAGGGGGCAATGATGCGCTCCTTCTTCGTCAGTTTGTCAACAGCCTGACCGGCGTCGCCTTCGACTGGTATACGAGTATACCGGACGGGTCCGTCATTACCTTTGCCCAAATGGAGTCCCTGTTTCGGCAAAGGTTCATGAGTGTCAGTGATAAAATCTCCATTGCCGACCTTGTGAGGACCAAGCCGGGGAAGAATGAAAGCAACACCGACTTTATCGCCCGATGGCGTAATCTCACAGTCAAGTGTGAACCGCCGCTGGAGCAGGACCAGTCCGTCAGCCTTCTCATTAGGAACCTCAGCAATTGGATGGTCCCATTCTTGTGTACAGCGGGCCTCAAGACATTTCAGGAGCTAACCAAGAAAGTCCAAATGCTGGAACACTCAAAGCAAGAGTCCCCACCGGACTCTCAGAGAGACAAAACTTGGAAAAGCAAGAGGGACGACAGCCGTAGAAGCGGGAGTTCCAGCAGTACCAATGTCTTCAATGCGTCCGACAATGAAGAAAAGCGAAGGGCGGCCGAATCCAAAACTAACCGGTCTCGAAAGCCATTGCTGGGAGGAGATGGGCCCTCCCTAGAGGAGAAAAAGAACAAGGTTTACTCTTTCAGAAGGGAAAAGGTCCGCAAGATATTTAAAGATGCCTTGAACAACGGCCTACAATTGCCGGAGTCGAAAAGACCCCAAGAAGCAAAAATGACCGACAATCCTCTGTATTGCCCGTACCACCGAGTAGTGAGCCATGCGATCGAGGATTGCTATATCTTCAAAGACTGGGTCGAGAAGCAGTACAAGGCTGGAAAGATCGAGTTGTCCAAAAGCGTGTTGGTGAACAATCAAGTTGCAACCGCCAACTTTATACAAACAGAAGTTGAAGCCTTCTGGGAGCAGACAGCTGAACCTGCTTCCCTGACAAACGAAACTGACTCATCACGGCCTTCGTAGAGTACGCACATATCTAATAAGACGAAGAAGATGATAAAGCTACTTCGGAAAGAACCCAGGACGGAACGGGAAGGGCAGAAGAAGCCTACCAGTCCAGCTGCCAATGCGGCTCCATCAGGCTCAAAATCTAAGAAGCTCAAGAAGAAGAAAAGTGCAGCTAGGCGCGAAAAAGAGTCTGCAGGGAGATCGACCATTCAAAAATATATCGATTCCCTTGAAGAATATGAACAAAAGGAAAGAACATTGATTTAATTGAAGGAGTTCTTCCCTGTACAAGCGGCTGAAATTCTGGAGGAGTTAGAAGAAGACTCCAATGAAGAAATCCCAGTAGTAACCTGCTACGCCATCCATCTTGGCAGCGACTCCGAGGATGAGCTCTGTTTTCCCGAAGAGGACGAGGAGCTCACCACAAAGGCCAATCAAATCCAGCTCAGAAACGGCAGGGCTCTACCGCCAAATCAGGGCAACGCCCCAAAAGGGAAGGAAAAACAAGTCGCTAATGAAGAAGATGGCAGAGAACCGACTGATGAAAATATAAGTCCTTCCTCGGTGGACTATAATGTCTTGGCACATCTCCGGAAGCTTCCGTCCCTCCTGAGCATCTACGACGCCTTGGTCCTATCTAAGGAGCTTAGAGATGTTCTCATTCACGCTCTACAAAACCCCGAGCGGTATCAGGCTCACTTTGCGGAAATTAATATGAAAGAAGCCCAGCACGCTCTGCATGCCGCCGCAGTCACATTTAAGGATGAAGACTTGCTACTGGGAACGGCTGAGCATAATCGGCCGCTTTACGTGACCGGGTACAGCGACGGAGATCGAATTAATCGCATATTGATTGATCCGGGGTCCTCAGTGAACATCATGAACTTGCGAACTCTGAAGAATTTGTCAATGGACGCCCGACACCTGTCAAGGGAAAGGATTGTCATTCAAGGCTTCAACCAAAATTGCCAGAAAGTTCTGGGGTCTATAGCTTTGCCAATCAAATTCAGAGATCTGCAAACTGAAGCTAAGATATACGTGATCGACGCCGACACGTCTTATAAGATTCTCTTAGGGCGGCCGTGGCTCCACGATTACGGCATTATTCCGTCAACTCTCCATCAATGCATGAAGTATACTAAAAATGGCGAAGAAAGACGCATTGACGGAGACATCCAGCCGTTCGGTGTGCATGAAGTCCGATATGAAGATTCTCGGTACTTTATGAACCACCAAAATGCTAAGCCACAACTGACTGAGGATAGACCGGCCCCAAGGCTCAAAAGCAAATCTGCGCCGGCTGTCACTTTCAAAAGCAAAAATACCCAAGTGCGCCCGCATTTCGGCAGCGATACTGATGAGTCCGACACTGGAAGCCCGTCCTTCCGTAAAACTTGCCCTCATTTTGGCAGCGATACGGACGAATCTGTTACTGAAGGCCCATCTAGCAGCAAAGTCCGCCCTCATCTTGGCAGCGACACTGAAGAGTCAGAAGAAGAGGACCTGTCGTGCAACAGCTGTGCAGATTGGCCTCCCATGCAGCAAGCGAAACTATGAGAGACCTTCGAAGTCGCAGAAGGGTCCCTGGCCATCATAAGGGTGCCGGAACGGATGTGCAAAGAGCTCGACGCATTGTCAGTCTCTACCGTGGACCAGCTGAAAACTTTCTACGTGCCCGGGAGGAAAAATGGACAGAAGGGCATCCTGTTTTACAGGTCAAACCCCGTTGTGTACCCAGACGACCTTTCTGTCGCATGCCTTCCCTATGAGAGAGGCATAAGAGCCGTCCTCAATCCCAGATACTATGCGCCCGAGATGCGGGAATACTTTAAGAAGTGCGGATGCCGGTTATATCAAACGGAGTCCGAAGCAAAGTTTTACGAAGGGCTATGGTATCCGCCCCAGGTCCGAGCACTCATCGATGGACAAATTCCAGATAGACGGGGCATAGGCTACATTCAACCTGATTCCAAAGCGTGCTACATGATCCATGTTGGTGAGGCCAGCGAAAGATCGAATGATGATGACGAGATAGCCGAGCCAGAAGAAGCTCCTCAAGAGCTCGAAGATGGCGGACAAGCAACCTTTGATGAGCTAACCGAGATTGACTTAGGAACGCCCGATAATCCAAGGCCGACCTATATCAGCTCACTCTTGTCGGAGGAAATGAGAGAGCAGATAATTGCCCTGCTGCGTGAGTTTGTCGACTGCTTCGCGTGGACATACAAAGAAATGCCTGGCCTTTCCCCTGAGGTAGCCGTGCATAAGCTGGCTATATCTCCTGATGCTAAGCCAGTCAAATAAGCTCCTCGAAGAATGAGAAAGGAGTTGGAAGAAAAGGTCATCGAGGAAACCAAGAAACTCATCGATGCCGGCTTCATCAGGGAAGAGAAATATGCAGACTGGATCGCATGCATAGTCCCAGTGAAGAAGAAAAATGGGCAGATCCGAGTTTGTGTCGATTTTAGGGACCTCAACATGGCATGTCCTAAAGACGACTTCCCGCTACCGGTCATGGAAATGATGGTCGATGACACCTCAAATTACGAGCTGTTCACCTTTATGGATGGCTCGTCTGGATACAATCAGATCAAGATGTCGCCTGAGGATGAGAAGCACACAGCTTTTCGAACCCCGATCGGAATATATTGCTACAAGGTAATGCCATTCGGACTGAAGAACGCAGGTGCTACATATCAAAGGGCAATGACTAATATCTTTGATGACCTAATCCATAAAGTCGTCGAATGCTATGTTGATGATCTGGTCGTTAAGACTAAAGCCAAGGCCGATCATATCCAAGATCTCAGGACCGTTCTCACCAGACTGAGGGAATACGATCTGAAGATGAATCCTCTGAAGTGCGCTTTTGGCGTGTCATCGGGAAGATTCCTGGGCTTCATAGTCCGACATTGAGGGCTCGAAGTTGACCCATCAAAGATAAAGGCCATCATGGAGATGCGCCCTCTGAAGAGTCTGACGCAGCTAAGATCTTTTCAAGGCAAGCTTGCTTATATACGGAGGTTTATCTCAAATTTATCGGGGAGATGTAGGCCCTTCTCAAAGCTCATGAAGAAAGGAGCTCCTTTTATCTGGGATGCCGAATGTCAAGCAGCGTTCGAAAGCATCAAACAATACTTGTTGCACCCTCCAGTGCTGGCCGCTCCCATTCCAAATAAACCGCTGATTCTCTACACTGCCGCGCTGGACGAGTCACTCGGTGCGCTCCTTGCCCAGAATAACGAGGAGGGAAAAGAAAATGCCCTCTACTACCTCAGTCGAACTCTAGTCGGGGCGGAACACAACTACTCCCCAATCGAAAAGCAATGCCTGGCTCTGATATTTGCTGTGAAGAAGCTGAGGCACTATCTGCTCGCTCATCGGGTTATGCTAATCTCCAAGGTCGACCCGCTCAAACACTTGATGACCAGAGCGAGCCTAGCCGGCAGAATGGCAAGATGGGCTGTCATGCTACTGGAGTTTGATATAGTTTATACCCCTCAGAGAGCAGTAAAAGGGCAAGCTCTTGCAGACTTTCTCGCTGCTCATCGTATACCAGAAGGGTCGCCGCTAAATTGTGAGTTACCCGACGAACAAGTGCTGCACCTCAAGGAAGATGAGCCATGTTGGGAGCTCTACTTCGATGGGGCCTCATCAATAAGGAGTTCCGGCAGATCGAGCGTCCCGGACGTAAAAGCGGGGATAGGATTGGTGTTCATCACGCCATCAATGGGAACCCTACGGCGTTCTTTCGCTCTCACCGAGCCTCGGACAAACAATGAAGCTGAGTATGAAGCTCTGATAGCTGGTTTGGAGCTCGCCGTAGAAATGGAAATCCGTCGGCTACGAGTCTACGGTGACTCCCAGCTTGTCTTCAACCAAGTAAGCGGCGACTATAAGATATACAAACCCGAGTTAGCTCGGTACAGTGGTCGAGTGGTGGAACTCATGAAACGGTTCACTCATATTGAACTAACGAGAGTCCCTAGAGCGTTGAACGGAAAGGCTGATGTACTCGCTCGCTTGGCCAAGGAGCTGGCTGATCCTGACATGGACGAAATTCTGATCACAGTCAGGAGCCGGCAAATTCTACCCCCAGTCTCTCTACGAGAAGAGGAAAGCGCGGAACAGAAGAGCAGTCCTGCGGAAGAAGCTTCGATCATCCAAGACGAGCCCGATTGGAGAGAACCCTTCATAGAGTACCTCCGATACGACAAGCTGCCCGAAGAAAAATCTGCGAGGATTCAGCTGAAGAAGAGAGCTCTCCGATACGTGTTTGTAAATGACACTCTATACCGCAGGTCATATGACCAACTCTGGCTCAGGTGCCTGTCATCAGCCGAAGCCCAAAAAGTCATGAAAGAAGTTCATTCAGGCGTTTGCGGTGCTCACCAATCTGGCCCCAAGATGCGACTGCAAATTAAACGGCTTGGGTATTACTGGCCCACCATGATACGGGACTGCGGAGAGCATGCAAAGAAATGTTATATCTGCCAAATTCACGGTGATTTTATTCACAAGCATCCCAATCCATTGCATCCTACGGTGGCGTCGTGGCCCTTCGAAGTTTGGGGCACCGACATTGTTGGCCCAATTGATCCTCCGTCATCCAAAGGCCACCGGTTCATACTGGCCGCAACTGATTACTTCTCCAGATGGGCTGAAGCTGTCCCGCTAAAAGAAGTCAAGACAAAAGATATTCTGACATTCTTCCAACACAATATTCTATACCGCTTCGGTACACCAAGAAGAATCATTTCTGACAACGGGCCTTCTTTCAAGAGCTTTAATGTCTCAAGGTTCGCTACTCTGCACAAGATAGACTAGAGATATTCTTCCATCTACAATCCAAGAGCCAACGGGCTAGCCGAAGCCTTCAATAAGACTCTATGCAAGCTCCTGAGGAAAAATGCTTCAGCCAACAAGAGAGACTGGAATCTCAAGCTTCACGAGGCATTGTGGGCATATCGTACCACGCACCGTACTCCAACTCAGTCCACTCCATACTCATTGCTCTTCGGAGTGGAGGCGGTCCTCCCCCTCGAAGTCGAAGTTCCAAGCTTAAGAATGGCCGTTCAGCATGAGTTGACAGAGAAGGAAAACGTGCTCCTTCGACTTGAAGAACTCGATGCCCTCGAAGAAAAGAGGCTCGCGGTACAGCAAAATCTGGAGCTATACCGAGCCCAAATGTCACGGGCCTATGACAAGATAACCCGTCTCCGCGCTTTCAAGAAAGGTGAATTGGTGTTGGTCCTCAAAAGACCGATCATCCCCAATCGACATGCCAAGGGAAAATTCGAGCCAAACTGGGAAGGACCATACGTCATTGAGAAAGTGTTCGACGGAGGATCCTACCAACTAATAAGTGCCGAGGGAGAAAGGCCCATGCCACCCATCAATGGCCGATATCTTAAGAAATACTACACATGAATGCTCCAAGTCGCAGGCGAATTGAGCACATCAGCCCTACGGTCTGGATCAGACATCCTGCAAAACCGTATACAATCCACGGGCGTAAATGACCCCTATTTCTCCCAAATCCTGCCGGTGAGACTACTTTAAAGTCCCACCAGCGGCCAAAAAAAAAAAAATAAAAAAAAATAAACGGTATGTCCACAAGCAAAACGGGCACGGATGAAAACCCGAAAGGGCTCCGTGAGTAAAAACAGCAGGACTACCATCGAGTCTGTGAAAACCCGAAAGGGGCGCAAACTCGTGAAAAGAGATGAAATACACTCGCAAAGTCCTCTCGACCTTGTGAGGAGAAAACCCCTGCGTGAGATCCTTACGACTCACAAAGGAGCAACACACTTAGGAATCCTCACGATTCCTAAGGAGAAAATACACCTGCGGGATCCTTACGACTCGTAGGGAGAAAATGCTTTTATGGGACCCTCACGGCTCATAAAATTGTAAAGCCTTAGGTGATAGGGACCCAAACTTGTCTCTTAAGCCATCCTTCCCCAACGGGCAACGGCAAATGATGAGCCGCTCCTGGCATTTCGCTTCAGTGTTAGCGGTGCAGATGCCGACCAAAAACCCAAATCCCAAGTCCTCCCAAGGCAAATGATGAGTTGCTCCTGGCATTATTCCAATGCAGCGATGCAGACGCCAACCAAATCCAATTTCTCAAAATTCTCCGGCCCTACGGTGGGTCCCCAAGTTGACCATCGTATACAATCCACGGGCTCAAATAATTCTCATCATACCCATGCCCCACCGTAATCACCAGTTACGCGGCTGGTCTCCGCTTTGGGAATGATGCTCCATTGATAAGACTCACTCATGTGTCCTCACGATATATGAGGAGAACAAACCTTTGTGGGATCCTTACGACTCATAAAGGAAAAACACACTTAGGAGTCCTCACGACTCCTAAGGAGAAAATACACCTGCGGGATCTTTACGACTCGTAGGGAGAAAATGCTTTTATGGGACCCTCACGGCCTATAAAATTGAAAAGCCTTAGGCGATAGGGATCTAAACCTGTCTCCTAAGCCATCGCTCCCTAATCCCCAAATGGCGAATGATGAGTCACTCCTGGTACCATATTCCAGTGCAGCGATGCAGACGCTAACCAAATTCCAAATCCCATACCCCAACGGCGAATGATGAGTCGCTCCTGGTACCATATCCTAGTGCAGCGATGCAGACGCCGACAAAGTCCCGAAATTTTTCCGGCCCTACGGTCTGGATCATACATCCTGCAAAACCGTATACAATCCACGGGCGTAAAACAATCCCAATCTCTCCCAAGTCCTACCGGTGAGACCACACTCAAAGTCCCACAAAAAAATAAAATAAAATAAAATAAAATAAAAAGGTATGTCCACAAGCAAAATGGGCACGGATGAAAACCCGAAAGGGCTCCGTGAGTAAAAACAGCAGGACTGCCGGCGAGTTTGTGAAAACCTGAAAGGGCACAAACTCGTGAAAAGGAGATGAAATGCACTCTCAAAGTCCTCTCGACTTTGAGAGGAGAAAATTCCCGCGTGAGATCCTTACGACTCACAAAGGAGCAACACACTTAGGAGTCCCCACGACTCCTAAGGAGAAAATACACCTACGAGATCCTTTCGACTCGTAGGGAGAAAATGCTTTTATGGGACCCTCACGGCCCATGAAATTGAAAAGTCTTAGGTGATAGGGATCTAAACCTGCCTTCTAAGCCATCAATTCCCAAATCCTCTCGGGGCAAATGATGAGTTGCTCCTGGCATTATTCCAGTGCAGCAATGCAGATGCCAAACAAAAACCAATTCCCAAACCCTGTCATGACAAATGATGATTCGCTCCTGGTACCATATTCCAGCGTAGCGATACTGATGTCAACCCAAATCAAAATCAACAAGTCAACTTCCACTCCGACACCGCAGAAAGCGGAGCAAGTCAGAATCCAATCTCGACACTGCAAGAAGCGGAGCAAGTCAAGTCTACCCCTGATACTGCAAGAAGCAGAGCAAGTCAAATCAAGCACCGACCGTCCAAGTCGCAAAAAGGGCAGCATCGACCGTCCACGTCGCTAAAATGGCAGCACCGACCGTCCATGTCGCAAAAAGGGCAGAAACGACCGTCCAAGTCGCTAAAATGGCAGCATCGACCGTCCAAGTCGCAAAAAAGGCAGCATCGACCGTCCACGTCGCTAAAATGGCAGCACCGACCGTCCATGCCGCAAAAAGGGCAGAGCCGACCGTCCAAGTCGCTAAAATGGCAGCATCGACCGTCCAAGTCGCAAAAAGGGCAGCATCGACCGTCCACGTCGCTAAAAGGGCAGCATCGACCGTCCACGTCGCTAAAATGGCAGAACCGACCGTCCATGTCGAAAAAGGGCAGCATCGACCGTCCACGTCGCTAAAATGGCAGAACCGACCGTCCACGTCGCTAAAATGGCAGAACCGACCGTCCAAGTCGCTAAAATGGCACCGTCGACCGTCCAAGTCGCAAAAAGGGCAGCATCGACCGTCCACGTCGCTAAAATGGCAGCACCGACCGTCTACGTCGCAAAAAGGGCAGAACCGACCGTCCAAGTCGCTAAAATGGCAGCACCGACCGTCCAAGTCGCAAAAAGGGCAGTACCAACCGTCCAAGTCGCTAAAATGGCAGCACCGACCGTCCAAGTCGCAAAAAGGGCGGCACCGACCGTCCAAGTCGCAAAAAGGGTGGCACCGACCATCCAAGTCGCAAAAAGGGCAGCATCGACCGTCCAAGTCGCAAAAAGGGCAGCGCATGATTCCTACAAAGCGGGAACCAGATCACTCTGGGCCAGGGAAAACGTCTATCACGGATACTCCGTCTCGGAGAAATGTCAAGCAACGACCGTCCATGTCATAAAAAGGGCAGTGCCAGCTTCCCAAAAAGCGGGAACCAAATCAAGTCGCCTCCACGTGAAAGAAGATCCATCAATTTCATGCACACGACCCACATATGTGGTGTGCGTTTATTGATAGGGGGCAATTTGTTGGGGTAAAAGTTTACACCCCGGTTGACCAAGTCAAAATCAAAGTCAACCCCAAGCCAAGTGGGCCCAAGCCCAGATCCAGTAGGCCCATGCCCGGGTCGAGCAAGAACATGAAGCGGCCGACCTCCCCCCATGCCAAGATAAAAATTATGTAATAAATAATTTTGTTGCATTTCTTTTATTTTATTTTATGGATAAATGTAAGAAAAATAGGCATAAAACCAAATTTTTGTAAAGCCCATGGCTTATGTGTAAAAAGAAATGGCACATGAGCCATGGGATAGGCAAAATGCCATTTTGTGAAGCCCAAGGGGCTATGTGTAAAGTGTATAGCCTATAAAGGCAAAGATGATGAAATATCTCAACAACTTTTCTCTCTCCAAAAAAGTTTCAGATCTGAGATCTTTCTTCCTTCTTCAAGGTTCCAAAACCTTCTTCTTTCTTTTGAATTAAATCAAGAGTTTTACTCTTCCTTTTTCAAAACTAAATAGTTTTCCACCACAAAGCCCATTAAGAAGAACTCAGATCTACCATCAGATCTCAAAAAGAAAAGATTTTTAAATCTCGCATCTCTTTATCTCCAAGATCCGGCCAGCAAAGGAAGAAGAAGGACCCATTTCCTTAACCCAAAGCATCTTAGGAGTTTAACTCCACCCTATTTTCTCTTTAGAGAATTTCCGGAGCTAAAAACCCCCATTTTCCTCGCTGGTGCGCTAGCGCTCGAGCGCAAAGCACCCACGTGCCGACACGTGGCGCGCTTGCGCTCCAGCGCACTGCGCTCGAGCGCAAAGCGCCCGCGTGCCGCCACATGGCGCGCTTGCGCTCCAGCGCTCTGCGCTCGAGCGCAAAGTGCCCGCGTGCCGACACGTGGCGCGCTTGCACTCCAGCGCTTGCGCTCCAGCGCTTTGCGCTCGCGCGCAAAGCGCCTGCGTGCCGACACGTGGCGCGCGTGCGCTCCAGCGCTCTGCGCTCGAGCGCAAAGCGCCCTCGTGCCGACACGTGGCTCGCTTGCGCTCAAGCGCCCAGGCGCTGGCCCCACGCATCCTTTGGATGTCTTTTCCCCCCTTTATATATATATATATGTATGTATGTATACAAATGTACACATACACATACTCCACGACACTGTCTCTGTTAGAAAAAATTTCTAACGGGGCGCTGCTAGCCCCCTTGACCCCCAGCCCGCTATCCGGGTAGCGGGACCCCCGTAAAAACTCTGCGTGGCTCCCGATATATTCAAACCCCCCTCCAAAATAACACACACGTACACTGCACCTTGAGTTCGCATGACCAGTTTAACCCGTCAATCGGAGGTTCCCTCGCTCCAAAGGCGAGGGGTAATTAACGGCAGCTTAGTCCGCGGCTGCCGGAGATTCGGATCCCCACAATCATTAAACCCCGGCCTACCCTAGGCAGGGGGAATCTGTAGTACGCCTGACAAGCGTGCGCGTATTCCCATCTCAATGGGGTGACGAAAAACACCCTACAGGGACCTTTTTCTCTTTCCACTCCACACTTCGTGTGTCGTGTTTCATGAACAAAATCGCAGTTCGCTATGGTAGCCCTTGGATTCGAGGTACTAAAATTTGGCGTCTTTCTCCTGTGCAAAGAAAATCGATGGCTTCCAGCTGCACCTCCTGCAACAGCAACTCTCGCTCCACCCTAACTGGAGGAATGATATACGGGCTTAACACAGCCTCAATTTTCTCAATGCCGGCGGGGCAAGTTACGCAAGTCACTACTGGACTATTCTTCGGGACCATGTTCCCACCAGTGAGTTTCGGTGTCTCAGCGCCACAAGAGGAAGCTCCCAAGAGGTCGGTGTTCGATCGACTGGCGACTACAAGGGCCCCTCTCAATGGGCCGTCCAAAGCCGACGTCTCAGTCTTCAACAGGCTGGGCAAGAACCCAAACGAGCCCGCAATGAGCCTCATGATACCTGAAGGGGATATCCTAAAACGGATAGCCTTCCCAACACCTGCTACGGACGAAGCTGTCAAAATTACTTCCCCCATCAAAATATCGGTCTTTGAAAGATTGGTCGTTCCTCCCCAAACTCCAATCAGGACGTCGGTCTTCAATAGGCTGACACCAATAGCAGCCCCTCAGCAAAGCCGGGGGCATGAAGAAGCCGCTTCCAAAGATGAGGCAGTCCCGTCTGCAAGACGTGCTCGACATCGTCACTGGCGCCAAGTGAGAAAAACTGGGGGCAACTTTCCCTCTGGACTTACCCCACCAGTTCCAATGGTGGAGGTTGACGCTACTGTTCCGACCGGAAACAGCTTTGATCTGCTCAGGAAGGTGCGTAAAAACTCTCCAACGGCGGTGCTAAATAAATCACCCCTGCATGCAGAAGCCACAGTGCAGGTAAAGGCAGAGTAGCCCCATCAACGGCTCTCCTCGCAAATTCACAAGGTCTGGCGGAAAGTCCAGGACTTTGCGATCAACAATGATTACTCTCTTCGGCCGAACAAATAGAAGGCTCGGCAAGAGAAAGACTATCCCTCTGTCATACAGCGAGAGACTTCTTCTACATAGGTGCCTTCTACAACGGCTTCTTCAACTTCGACCTCCTACAAAAGAATGAGGCCGGAGAAAATCCCACCGCCTGCGGCAAATTCCAAAGGCGATGGACACAAATACCCTAAGTCTGGGGGCATGATCGTACATATGGTCTACATGGCTTCCGGGAAAGAAGAAAGCCATGCTTCTGTAGGTCACCGACCGTAAACTCGGTCGCTGACTAAAACTCAGGAGCAACTTCAAAAGCTCCAGAAAATGCTGACCAAAATGGCAGCACTTACCGGGCAGAAAGAAAGCCCGGTGTAACAACCCTAATTTTCCTATACAAATTTTTTTCAAATATTTTTTTCAAAATCCATAAAGCGATATTTATTACCTAAGCACAAGACTTAAATAATTAATTAGCTATTTAATTACAAGAAGGACCTTGTAGTTCATTGGTAATACCTTGCATTGCTGCACCAAGCCACCAGAGTTCAAATCCCATGCCCCACATTATTTTAATATTTAATTGTTTTAAAATTTTATAGAAGCCCAACTATCCACACAAGATAACTCCTAATTTTTCCACTACACCCACAAATGTAAATGCACCAGAGCCTACACCTCGAGACCCCCATTTCCCTGACCACCGACTCGGGCCGGCGCCGCCGGCCGGACTGGGCCGGACGGCCGAGTCCCCAACTGGAAAGTTAGGGCTCTTCCTCTCCCCTACCCCCGCATACTTTATTTTGCCAGATCGGTTCCAGAAACCTTTGAAATCCCCATTTATTCTATATTTTAATGAATTTTAATATATTTTTTACATTTTTTAATTTAAAACCTTACATCTACCGTAACCCTAGCCTAAACCCTATAAATACACCCCTACCCTCTACCCTCTCATCCCAAAACTCTGAGCCAACTCTCTAAAATTCTCAAGAAATCTTGTGTACTTTGAAAATGAGCACGAAGCGAAGCTACGACGAAATTCCCGGCGAACTTCCGGCGATCGTTCTAGGAACTCTCGGCGACGAATCGACGCATCGGCGTTTCCTCTTCTTTCATCTCTTTCTTCTAGTTGTCCAAAACCAGTAAGTTCCCATTTTCTATCTCTCTCTTCTATTCTAAAAATACGGATTTACAAACCCGACAGAATCGGAACAAATCCGATTTCCGATTCGGTTTTTTATAAAACTTCACTTCTCGTTAATACAATTATACTTAAACTCTCTCATGTTGACTATTAAACACTAATCAACCAAATTGATCAAGTTTCATTTCATAAAATGATGGCTATTTCAATTTATCGTATTTTTTTACTTAAATACCACATTGTTTCAATTCTACATTTAACTCCATTAAACTTGCTATACTTTTAAGTAGACCACTAGGTAATGACCTACCTCCTCACACACTCATATGCAACATAACACGATACCCTAGAGAACTTAGAATACGGGAAAAAAAACATTTTCATTTAAAAACCCGTTACTTAATAAAACCATTTCTAAAAGATTTAGTATTGATACATCTTTACAAATAAATAACCTTTGAGCTAATAATAAAAATATCTAGACTTAGCCAGTTAAGGATTGTCGCACTCATTAGGACAGAGCAAGGTTGTGGGCATTCAGTCGTTTATCTAAACCTGACTTTGTGGTGTCTAGGCTAGACAAGTGATAAAGGTAACTTTAAAAGGCCCGTCTCACGGTGATTCGTGAGCGGATCCCTCCTTTCTTCACTTGTACTTACCTGGCCACAATTAGCGGTGAAGAGACGATTTGAGGGATATCTCACAACTTGTCGTTTTGTACCAGTTAGGAGCAGTCTAGTTAATTTAGGAGACCCTAGAACATAGAATACGGGAAATTGATATCTTTACAAATAAATACCATTTACTTAATAAAACTGTTTTCTAAAGGATTTAGTACTTATAAAATGTTTGCAAAGCGCCGCTACAACCCATTTTGGGGAACCCGTTCGGGATGGTGTGGATAATCGCACTTTCTCGGGCTCAGTAGTGTGAAATTCAGACCTTCGCATGGAGCATTCGGTCTCGAAAGATTTAAAATACGATATCTTGAGGAAATGAGATTTTTAGAATATGAAATATATATTAAAATTATTTTTGTATATATATGTATATTTATCATTAAAATACCTATTTTTTTATGATATAAATATTCCATTTTTCTAAAATATCACAAGAATCAATTTACCTTAAAATACCATGAATTTCATACAAGTTTAATATTAGACTTTAATACCATATAATATGAAAGTTAGGTTATTCTCATTAGAATTGTCATAAGTATAAAATCTACAATTATTATAACTTTAATGACGATTAATAAATATTTGAGGTGTATTTTGAAAACTATACAAAAGTATTTAACATAAAACTCCCTCAAGTTCTATAAATTACAATAAGGACCCTAGTAAATATAGGTTTAAGCGGGACCAATCTCTTGAGCCTCAAGGAGCCGGAGAAGTGGGTGTTTGTCTATCTAAGGTAGACAACTTAACAATGGTGTTATCAAAAAGGTAATCGTCTTTGAAAAAGACACAAATCATGCCGCCCATGTGCAGCAGTTACCGATAACATCAAAACAATCAGAAATTCAATTTACTTAGAGTTTCATTATAATCTGACTTGAACATGATTCAAGTACAATCTACAATTTATAACCTATAATCTACAATTTACAATTTACAATATTCTGATTCAACATGAATCCCTATACTCAATCTATTCAATACATTCAATCTACATTGACTGAACCGAACCATGGATATACATCCATTTACATAATTCTCCAGATATTCCATTTACATGATTATACAGTTACATCTGTTTACTAATATCATGGTTTTGGTCGGTCATTCAACTATACAATCTATCAAACACAATACAACAATATAAACAAGATATCGCGGGGTTTAAGGGGTAGATTGGTACGGAAGGTGATAAAAGTGGCACGAGATGGTAAGATTAAGACACCTAACCTATATACCATTGCTGTTGTACCGTGGCATAATGGTTCCTTGAGTTCCTGATACCTTAGTCTCCGGGGCAAGTGAGACTCCTCTCGTATACACTGGCATCCTTCTATACCAAGCTACAAACAACAGCGTTAACACTAAATAGAACAATATAACAATATAATAAAACTGTAAAAGCTACTCTTTCTCTCTTACTCTCTGTCTATTCTATTTCTCCTCTTATTTTTGGGACTTACCGAGCGATCTGTTCGCTGACGACATTCTCTTTCTTTCTTCTTTGAATGTCGTCGGGTGATCTGGACATGTCAGAGATCGAGCCCACTGCTGAAGACTTGGACCAATTCAGTGAAGACCCCGAGCTCTAGTTCATTGTACACTTTCCATTCAGTATTTTTCATTTCTGTTATGCCATTGTTTAGGCATTACTTTTTATCAGTTGTATTTACCTTCCATGTATTGTACAGAAACAATGTGAATAAATAAAGTTGTCGTTTTATTATATCTTATCTCTTGTGATTTTACTTTTATATTACTTAGATACACTTAGCGTATTTACTTCACAGTAAATACGTAGCGGACCAGTCACGTCCCCTTCGCCGTATACTGGAAAGCGGGATGTGACAGGTTTTTAAATTGTTTATTTTAATCCTTAAAGGGGTATTTATTGTCTGAGCACAAGATAAGTAATTAATTAGCAATTTAATTACAAGAAGGAGCTTGTGGCTCATTGGTAATACCTTGCACTGCTAAACCAAGACACCAGAGTTCAAATCTCATTCCCCACATTAGTTTTAATATTTATTTTGTTTTAGATTTTTTAGAAGTACAACAGTCCACACAAGATAACTCCAGATTTTCCCGCTACACTTGAAAAACTGAAAGTACCAGTGACTACCCTCGGCGACCCCCTATCTCCCGAGACCCCGACTTGGCCTGACTCGGCCGAGTCGGCCGGCGGACCGGCCGACTCTGGCCGGTCGGCTGAGTCATCAACAAGAAAATCCTGTCTTTTCCCCTTCTCAACTTCCCTGCATACTTTAATTTTTGAGATTGTTTCCAGAGAGCTCATTATACCCTATTTATTCCAATTTTTAATGATTTTAATACATTTTACAATTTTTTTTAATTAAAACTCTACATCTACCCTAACCCTATAAATACCACCCCTATCCTTTACCTTCTCACCCCAAACTCTGAGCCAACTCTCTAAAAATTTCCAAGAAACTTGTGTACTTTGAAAACGAGCACGAAGCGAAGCTACGGCGAACTTTCGGCGATCGTTCTAGGAGCTCACAGCGAAGAAGCAACGCACCGGCGATTCCTCTCCTTCCATCTCACTCTAGTTATTGTCCAAAACCCGTAAGTTCCATTTTCTATCTCTCTTTTCTATTCTAAAAATACGGATTTACAAACCCGACGGAATCGGAACAAATCCGATTTCCGATTCGGTTTTCTTATAAAACTTCACATTTCGTTAATACAATTATGCTTAAACTCTCTCATGTTGACTATTAAACACTAATCAACCAAATTGATCAAGTTTCATTTCATAAAATGATGGCTATTTCAATTTATCGTATTTTTCACTTAAATACCACATCATTTCAATTCTACATTTAACTTACTATACCTTTAAGTAGACCACGAGATAATGACCTACCTCCTCACACACTCATATGCAACATAACAAGATACCCTCGAGAACTTAGAATACGGGAAAACAAATATTTTCATTTAAATACCCTTTACTTAATAAAACTATTTCTAAAAGATTTAGTATTAATACAACTTTAGAAATAAATAACTTTTGAGCTAATAATAAAAATATATAGACTCAGCCAATTAAGAATTGTCGCACTCATTAGGACAGAGGAAGGTTGTGGGCATTCAGTCGTTTATCTAAACCTGATTTTATGGTGTCTAGGCTAGACAAGTGAGAAAGGAGACTCGGCCGGATGACCGATTCCCCAACTGGAAAGTTGGGACTCTTCCTCTCCCCTACCCCCTTGCATACTTTATTTTGCCAGATCGGTTCCAGAGACCTTTGAAATCCCCATTTACTCCATATTTTAATGAATTTTAATATATTTTTACATTTTTTTAATTTAAAACCCTACATCTACCCTAACCCTAACCTAAACCTTATAAATACACCCCTACCCTCTATCCTCTCATTCCAAAACACTGAGACAACTCTCTAAAATTCTCAAGAAATTTTGTGTACTTTGAAAACGAGCACGAAGCGAAGCTACGGTAAAATTCCCGGCGAACTTCCGGTGCTCGTTCTAGGAACTTTCGGCGACGAATCGATGCACCGGCGATTCCTCTTCTTTCATCTCTTTCTCCTAGTTGTCCAAAACCCGTAAGTATCATTTCTAACCTTCTTTTCCATTCTAAAAATACGGATTTACAAAACCCGACGAAATCTAAACAAATCCGATTTCCGATTCGGTTTCTTATAAAACTTTACTTCTCGTTAATACAATTATGCTTAAACTCTCTCATGTTGACTATTAAACACTAATCAACCAAATTGATCAAGTTTCATTTCATAAAATGATGGCTATTTCAATTTATCGTATTTTCACTTAAATACCACATTGTTTCAATTCTACATTTAACCCCATTAAACTTGCTATGCCTTTAAGTAGACCACGAGGTAATGACCTACCTCCTCACACACTCATATGCAACATAACACGATACCCTCGAGAATTTAGAATACGGGAAAACAAACATTTTCATTTAAATACCCTTTACTTAATAAAACCATTTCTAAAAGATTTAGTATTGATACATCTTTACAAATAAATAACTTTTGAGCTAATAATAAAAATATCTAGACCCAGCCAATTAAGGACTGTCGCACTCATTAGGACAAAGGAAGGTTGTGAGAATTCAGTCGTTTATCTAAACTGACTTTGTAGTGTCTAGGTTAGACAAGTGAGAAAGGTAACTTTAAAAGACCCGTCTCACGGTGATTCGTGAGCGGATCTCTCCTTTCTTCACTTGTACTTACCTGACCACAATTGGCGGTGAAGAGGCGATTTGAGGGATATCTCACAACTTGTCGCTTTGGACCAGTTAGGAGCAGTCTAGTTGACTTAGAAGACCCTAGAACATAGAATACGGGAAAACGATATCTTTACAAATAAATACCATAATTAATAAAACCGTTTTTCCTTGATGATTAGTATTTATACAAATCTTTGTAAAGCGCCGCTACAATCCATTTGGGGAACCCGTTCGGGATGGTGCGGATTATAGCACATCCTCGGGCATAGTAGTGCGAGATGCAGACCTCCGCAAGGAGCATTCGGTCTCGAAAGATTTAAAATACGATATCTTAAGAAAAACGAGCTTTCTAGAATATAATATATATATTAAAATTATTTTCATATAAATATATGTATTCATAACATTAAAATATCTATTTTGAATTATTATAAATATTCCACTTTTTTCTAAAAATCACAAGAATCAATTTTACACTAAAATACCATGAATTCCATACAAAACCAATATTACAAATAAATACCACTTATTATGAGAATAGGATATTTTCAATAGAAATATCACAATATAAAATCTACATTCATTACTACTCTAAAGACACTTAATAAATACTTGGGGTGTACTTTGAAAAGTATATAAAGTATTTTTACATAAAACCCCCTCAAGTTCTATAAAATACCCTAAGGACCCGAGTAAACATAGGTTTAAGCGGGACCAATCTCTTGAGCCTCAGGGAGCCGGAGAACTGGGTGCTTACCTATCTAAGGTAAACAAATTAACAACGGTGTTATCAATACGGTAATCGACTTTGAAAAAGACACAAATCATGCCGCTCATGTGCAGGGGTTACCGATAATATCAAAACAAACAGGACTTCAATTTACTTTTCTAATTGTCTGACTCAGTTTGAGGCTTATTATAATCTGACTTGAATATGATTCAAGTACAATCTACAATCCACAATCTACAATTTACAATATTATATTTCAACTTGAATCCATGAGTCCATTATTCTATTAATTTGACTGAACTGAACCATGGATATACATTCCATTTACATGATTCTACAGTTACATCCGTTTACTGATATCATGATTTAAGTCAGTCATCCAATTATACAATATATACAGTTTACAATACAAGACAATACAATACAACAATACAATCAAGATAACACTATGGGGTTTAAGGGGTTGACTGGTACAAAATATGTTAAAGGTGGCACGAGGTGGTCGGTTAAGACGTAATTACATCCATGCCGTTGTTCCGTGGTATTATCGACGGAGCCTTGTACTACGGGTTACCAAAGTCTCCGGTGTAAGTGGGACTCCTCTCGTATACACTGGCATTTTCTGTACCAAGCTACAAACAACAGCGTTAACACAATATTATAATAATATAATACAACTTTAAAAATTACCTTCTTATTCTGTCTATTCTACTTCTCCCTTATCGTTGGGACTTACCGAGCGATCTGTTCGCTGACGATATTCTCTTTCTTTCTTTTTTGAATGTCGTCAGGTGATCTGAAAACGACAGAGATCGAGCCCACTGCTGAAGACTTGGACCATTTCAGTAAAGACCCCGAGCTCTAGTCATTGTACAGAAAGAATGTTAATAAATAAAGTTGTTGTTTTATTATATCTTTTCTCTTGTGGATTTACTTTTATATTGCCTAAATACGATTAGCGTATTTACTTCACAGTAAATACGTAGCGGACCATTCGCGCCCCATTCGCCGTATACCGGGAAGCACAAGTGAACTGGGTATACCGGCGAAGGGGACGCGACTGGTCCGCTACGTATTTACTGTGAAGTAAATACGCTAAACGTATCCAAGCAATATAAAAGTAAAATCACAAGAGACAAGATATAATAAAATATCAACTTTATTTATTCACATTCTTTCTGTACAATACATGCAAGATAAATACAACTGATAAAAAGTAATGCCTAAACAATGGTATAACAGAAATGAAAAGTACTGAATGGAAAGTGTACAATGAACTAGATCTCGGGGTCTTCATTGAATTGGTCCAAGTCTTCAGCAGTGGGCTCGATCTCTGACGTGTCCAGATCGCCTGACAACATTCAAAGAAGAAAGAAAGAGAATGTCGTCAGCGAACAGATCACTCGGTAAGTTCCAAAGATAAGAGGAGAAATAGAATAGACAGAGAGTAAGAGAGAGAGAGAGTAGCTTTTACAGTTGTATTATATTGTTATATTGTTGTATTTAGTGTTAACGTTGTTGTTTGTAGTTTGGTACAGAAGGATGCCAGTGTATACGAGAGGAGTCTCACTTGCCCCGGAGACTAAGATATCAGGAACTCAAGGAACTGTTATGCCACGGTACAACAGCAACGGAATATAGGTTAGGTGTCTTAATCTTACCGTCTCGTGCCACTTTTAACACATTCCGTACCAATCTACCCCTTACCCCGCGATGACTTGTTTGTATTGTTGTATTGTGTTGGATAGATTGTATAGTTGAATGACTGACCAAAACCATGATATCAGTAAATGGATGTAACTGTATAATCATGTAAATGGAATATCTGGAGAATCATGTAAATGGATGTATATCCATGGTTCGGTTCGGTCAATGTAGATTGAACGTATTGAATAGATTGAATATATGGATTCATGTTGAATCAGAATATTGTAGATTGTAAATTGTAGATTATAGATTGTAGATTATAGATTGTACTTGAATCATGTTCAAGTCAGATTATAATGAAACTCAAAGTAAATTGAAGTCCTGATTTTTTGATATTATCGGTAACCGCTGCACATGGGCGGCAGGATTTGTGTCTTTTTCAAAGACGATTACCTTTTTGATAACACCATTGTTAAGTTGTCTACCTTAGATAGGCAAACACCCACTTCTCCGGCTCCCCGAGGCTCAAGAGATTGGTCCCGCTTAAACCTATATTTACTAGGGTCCTTATTGTAATTTATAGAACTTGAGGGGGTTTTATGTAAAATACTTTTGTATAGTTTTCAAAATACACCCCAAGTATTTATTAATCATCTTTAAAGTTATAATAATTGTATATTTTATACTTGTGACAATTCTAATGAGAATAACCTAATTTTCATATTATATGGTATTAAAATGTAATATTAAACTTGTATGGAATTCATGGTATTTTAAGGTAAATTTATTCTTATGATATTTTAGAAAAATGGAATATTTATATCATAATAAAAATAGATATTTTAATGATAAATATACATATATTTATACAAAAATAATTTTAATATATATTTCATATTCTAAAAATCTCATTTCCTCAAGATGTCGTATTTTAAATCTTTCGAGACCGAATGCTCCTTGTAGAGGTCTGAATCTCGCACTACTAAGACCGAGGATGTGCGATAATCCGCACCATCCCTAACGGGTTCCCCAAAATGGGTTGTAGCGGCGCTTTGGAAAGATTGTATAAGTACTAAATCCTTTAGAAAACGGTTTTATTAAGTAAATTGTATTTAGTTGTAAAGATGTCACTTTGCCGTATTCTATATTCTAGGGTCTCTTAAGTCAACTAGACTGCTCCTAACTGGTCCAAAGCGACAAGTTGTGAGATATCTCTTAAATCGCCTCTTCACCGCCAATTGTGGCCAGATAAGTACAAGTGAAGAAAGCAGGGATCCGCTCACGAATCACCGTGAGACGGGCCTTTTAAAGTTACCTTTCTCATTTATCTAGCCTAGACACCACAAAGTCAGGTTTAGATAAACGACTGAATGCCCACAACCTTCCTCTGTCCTAATGAGCGCGACAGTCCTTAATTGACTGAGTCTAGATATTTTTATTATTAGCTCAAAAGTTATTTATTTGTAAAGATGTATTAATACTAAATCTTTTAGAAATGATTTTATTAAGTAAAGGGAATTTAAATGAAAATGTTTGTTTTCCCGTATTCTAAGTTCTCGAGGGTATCGTGTTATGTTGCATATGAGTGTGTGAGGAGGTAGGTCATTACTTCGCGGTCTACTTAAAGGTATAGCAAGTTAAATGTAGAATTGAAACAATGTGGCATTTAAATGAAAAATACGATAAATTGAAATAGCCATCATTTTATGAAATGAAATATGATCAATTTGCTTGATTAGTGTTTAATCGTCAACATGAGAGAGTTTAAGTATAATTGTATTAACGAGATGTAAAGTTTTATAAGAAAACCGAATAGGAAATCGGATTTGTTCTGATTCCGTCGGGTTTGTAAAACCGCAAGGATTCGCAATGAAATCATTTGATTGGTAGAGATTCTGCGTGTTCAAGTTTAGTTAATTACCGCAATCAAAACGGTTTCCCTTGTAGCTAGCCGGTTGAGTACGGGTCGTCCGCAGGGAGATGGGAATCTTTTTCTATGTGCTTTAACGAGTTAAGTCAAAATTTTCAGATTTGTTTGTGATTATCTAAGTGTTAAAATGATATGTAAAGAGTGCTTGTTAGGGTTAGGATTAGGTTAGTTTGAGTTAGGAGTCGCTCACTTCTTTCGTTGCCACTCTTAATATCGGTGTTGCGGTAATCGGCAACAACAGGGATTAGCACGACTAGGAAGGAACTTGCGAGTATAAGCTAGGCTTTCCAACGCTTAAGTTCTTTCTTTTGGTGCTTGTCCGTCCGTTCTTGGCTCTTAGCCATAACCTCCAGTTAATTCAACCACAACCGGTCTCACTACGGAATCATTACTATCATGTAGGATAGGGTGCCGTAAGGAGCGGATTGTGGTTCAATTAACGGGAGTCGATTTAAGATGTTCGGCAAGAAAAGAGTGAGAGATTTCCTTCTCTCAAACTTCCCTTATCCTACCCTAACAAGTATGAAACTACTCACCCATTATACGGAAAAGAAAATAACACAAAAGAGGAAGATAGAAAGAAGGAGATTAGAAGATAACAACTAGCTATTTGCGACCTCACCTTGGCAAGGATCAAGCGTAAGCATCATGGTTGTTTAAGGATAAAGGAAAAGAGAAAAGAAAGAAACAATAAGAAATAACAACAACTAAGTTAACAAATGAAAATTACAAGCATTTAACATAAGAGCAAGACAAGTATGATAATAAAATGAACTTCTTTATTCATCATTCTTCACTCACAAAAGCTCACTACAAGTTTTTCAATGGAGAAGAGATGAGAAGAGGAAGAAGAACAAGTATTCTAAAACCTAGAAAAATACAAGATTAAGCACCCTTGGCTTCACAAGGTTCTGGGCTATTTATAGGCAGTGAACTGAAAATCTAGGGCAAAATTCTGCCGCAATATAAAAAGACCAAAATAACCCTAAAAGCCCATCTTCTGTCTCCACTGTACGGCCGCGGTTCCACGGCCTAAGCCTGCTATTTCCGCGGAACCGCGTCACTTTAGGGGAATTGGTTCCTCGTATTTGGTGGCTTTTCCTGTTTTGCTGTCCCCTTTTGTCTGGTACATGTTTTTTCTGATAATCTTTCCACATTTCTTCCAGAATTCTAGTGGATTAAAAGGTGATTGGACATGGATCTTTTGTCCTGATTTTCTTGAGCTCCGCGTAGATTTCTTGGATCTTGTGTTGCCATTGAGCCTTGTGCATGAAAATGACATTGATTTGCCATTTTGTCTCTTAAACTGGTGTGTGGAAACAGACGGATAAAGAGCGGAGACCCGTGTTTTATCTGTGGTTGGCTAGAACCCGGATTTTGTCGTGTTTTTCCATGAATTTCACCGTTAAGAGACGAGAACCTGTATCCTGCAATTGACTAGCAAACACGGCTCAAGAGTACCTACCGATAAGCAATATGATAAAAATTGGACGGTATAAAAATGCAATAATCTGATATGAAAGGACAAGTGAAAGTGGTCTTGTCCTGGTCTTTTTCGGCGATGGGAATTTGATTATAGCCGGAGTAGCCATCAAGAAAGCAGTAGTACTCGTGTCCGGCCAATCGTTCAAGCATCTGGTCAATGAAAGGTAGCGGAAAGTGGTCTTTCCGCGTTGCGGCGTTGAGTTTTCTGTAATCAATGCATACTCGCCATCCAGTTTGGGTGCGAGTAGGGATTAACTCGTTCGCCTCGTTGGTTATGACCGTGATGCCCGACTTCTTAGGGACAACATGAATGGGGCTCACCCACTGGCTATCAGAGATAGGGTAATGATACCACTATCTAGACATTTTATGATCTCCTTCTTCACAGCCTCTTTCATGACTGGATTGAGCCGTCTTTGTGGATCTCGGGCTGGTTTGGCATCATCCATCAGATGAATGTGATGTTCAACGACCAGGGGACTAATCCCCTTGATGTCCGCCATGGACCAGCCAAAAGCTTGCCTGTTGCTGTGCAAGACCGTGTGAAGGGCTTTCTCTTGCTCTGGAGCTAGAGAAGCCGAAATGATGACAGGAAGGGTCTCGTTCTCACCTAAGTAAGCGTATTTAAGGTGAGACGGCAAAGGCTTGAGTTCGAGCGTCGGAGGTGAAACGATTGAAGGCAAGATTTGTGCAGAGGTCTCGAACTCAAAGGACTCCAGCAAAGGTTCAAAACGAGTGTAAGCGACCGAGTCGGATGGTTCAGGTAACTCATCCGGAAATTCGAAGGATTCAAACTCGGGTTGCGAGCGGCTAAGATCGTTCAAGAACGTGAAACACTCGTAGTCGTTGTCGGGCGCAGAAACAGCAGCAGGTTTGAGGAGGAACGCACTAGTGGCGTTAAGGTTAGCATGATCGAATAGAAACTCCTCGAATTCACACTCTTCAGGGGTGATCTCCTGGAGCGAGCAGACGTCCGGTATATGAGCATTAGGTTCGGAGGGCTGATTCCCCAACCTAAAAATGTTGAGTTCAATTGTCATGTTTTCAAAAGAGAGGTTCATCGAACCATTGCGACAATTGATCACAGCATTTGAGGTTGCAAGGAATGGGCGACCGCGTATCACCGGAATTTGATTCCGGGGGTTAGCTACAGGCTGTGTGTCTAATACAATGAAGTCAACGGGGAATATGAAGTCCCCGACTTTGATTAACACATCCTCTAGCTCACCCCTAGGATGGGTGATCGATCGGTCGGCCATTTGGAGAGTACAGTGTGTGGGTTTCAGCTCTCCTACGCCTAATTGCTCGTATACTGAGTACGGAAGCAGGTTAACACTGGCACCAAGATCTAATAGTGCGTGGTTGATGTTCTTATCCCCAATGGTACTAGAAATCGTAGGACAGCTAGGGTCCTTCCGTTTTTGTGGTAAAGATTGGGTAAGAGCATCACTCACAGCACTAGCCAAGAAAACTTTCTTTGGTACCTGAGACTTCCTCTTTTTCGTGCACAAGTCCTTTAAGATTTTCGCGTAGGATGGGACTTGTTGGACGGCATCTAAAAGAGGAATGTTAATGTTAACCTGCTTAAATAACTCCAGAATCTTCTCCATTTGAGGATTTTGTTTATTAGACCTCAACCGGTTTGGAAATGGGACGTTTTTAAAATTGGTTGAGTCTAATGCTTGTGGAGGAGATTGTGGAGTTGGAATGGATCCCAGAACAGGTGTTTTCGTGGAGTGAGAAGTGGGTCCATTCAAAGCAGAAGAAGAGGAAGGAGAGCCTTGTGAAGAACGAAGAATAGGCTCAGAAGACGAAGAAGCAGGAGAAGAAGAAGAAGTAGAAGTAGAAGAAGAAGCGGCCGGGGTGTTATCGTTGATCCGTGTGCCAATGTTGTTTTGCAGCGTCCTTCCCGATCTCAATGTGGTCACGGCACTCACATTATGATTCTGTTGTTCAAGAGCAACATGTACATTATGTGGGTGACCGGGATTAGGGAGTGGCTGGGACGGGAGCTTCCCCTTCTCTCGCTCGCTTAAGGCCGCATTCAGCTGTGCAATCTGGGTCTCGATGGTTTTGATGCTTTGCCCGTGAGCGGCAGTGTGTTGCACTAAGGACTAAATGGAAGACTGGATGTTGGCGGTGGATTGTGTCGATTGTTTAACGAACGCCTCCAGACTTCGTTCGAGCGAGGAAACCTTATCGTTGTTTGACGGAACAAAGTTGTTTGGTGGAAAAGAATTGTTGGGTGCAAAGTTGTTCGTCTGATTTTGAAAAGGTTGGGGTTGGAAGGGCTGCTGAAATTGATGTTGAGTTTGTTGTTGCGCTTGTTGTTGCGGCGGAGGGGGCCTTTGGAAATTGTTGCCTTGGAATTGATTCTGATTTTGATTCCAGGCGAAATTGGGGTGGTTCCTCCAACCGGGATTGTAGGTGGAAGAGTATGGATCATTCCTCGGTCTTTGCTGGAATGCAGCATTAACCTGATCCTGTCCTTGCGATGGTGGATTGTAAGGACACTCTTCGGTTAAGTGAGAAGGATCGGAACAACAAGCGCAGATGGTACGCAGGGGAAGAACAGGGGTAGGAGCAGGAGAAGAGAATTTGCTCTCTATCGCTTCAAGCTTTCTCGTTATTGCAGCCATTTCAGCTTTCATCGCAATAGAGACATCAAGTTGGTGAATTCCTACCCAAGACTGACTGATAGAAGTGGAGGTAGAAGAAGAAGAAGTCGGTCTGGTGCTCTCCCATTGTAGCGTTTGCTCCGCAAGGTCGTCAAAGAATTGCCACTCTTCCTCGTCAGATTTCGATAGGAAGTGGCCCTGACAGATGGTTTCCAACAACTGCTCCGTTGCTGGGTTCAGGCCCTCGTATAAGGTTTGGCAAAGTTGCCATCTCTCGATACCATGGTGAGGACACTGAACAAGAAGGTCTTTGTACCGGTCAAAGCACTTCCAGAAGGGTTCAGAAGGAAGCTGAGAGAATTGGTTGATTTCATTGCGAATCCTTGCGGTTTTATGATTCGGATAGAACTTTTTGAGAAACACTTTAACAAACTCGTCCCAACTGGTTATGGAGTGGGAAGCGGTGCTATACAGCCATTTTTCAGCAAGATCGCATAAAGCGAACGGAATGACTTGTAGACGTATAGCATCGTCCGACAGTTGGGTAGTTTTCATCATGGCACAAACGTTTTGAAATTTATTGATGAAGATATAGGCATCTTCAGATTCAAGCCCATGAAATTGTGGAAGCATGTTGATGAAGTGGGGCTTAATTTCAAAATTATCCCCATTGGCCGGTGGAAGAGAAAGGCAGATGGGAAGTGCAGAACGGGTGGGATAGAAACGATCCTGGAGCGCGATTCGCTGCGGCGCTACAACAGGTGGTGGTGGTGGGTTATTGGTCTCCATAGGAGGTGGAGCCAATCCAGGGGTAGTCAAAGAGATGTTCGGATTAAATCCTGGCATCGCGGAAGAAGAGGTTGGTGATGGTGAAGGTGAAGATGTATGAACAGAATTCCGGTCAAC
Organism: Agapanthus africanus; assembly: GCA_030015575.1. Lineage (NCBI taxonomy): Eukaryota > Viridiplantae > Streptophyta > Magnoliopsida > Asparagales > Amaryllidaceae > Agapanthus > Agapanthus africanus. The sequence continues at coordinate 125,614,147 of JASDDO010000028.1, forward strand.
GTCGGAGTTGGCCGGCAAAAGTAAAGGTGAAAGAGGAGTGGACGGAGTTTCGACGTCTGAGTCGATCGCGTAGTCGGTAGCGACTAACGTAACGCGGACTAGACGGGCACTAGTGTCCCGAGTCCAAGCGGACATATACTAAACGAGTTTAGTATAGTCAAAGCGGAGAAGGTGAGGGTAAGAAAACGTCAATGGAGAAATGCGATGGGTGGTGGGTGAAAAATTGGATTTGGCGACAAAGGGCAAGTTTTTATAAAAGTTTTTGATTTTTTTCCTTTTTTTGTTTTTTTTTAAGAAAGAGCTTTACAGAAATACGTACAGACTTACGGCTTTAAGCAATCACAAATAAGATATGCACAATCTCACCTAGATCTAGGGTCACCTAGGTCTGCTAGACAGCTCCTAACTGTTCCAGAGGGCTAGAAATAGGACCTCAAACCGCCTCTTCTCCGTCAAATGCGGCCAGATAAGTGCCAGGTAAGTGGGAGGTTGTCCAACGCTTTCGCGAAGTTCCTTAATTAAATAACCACTTGCCTTCGTCACACTTGCCTAGGCACCGCAAAAGTCAGATAGGATAAACGGCCGATGCCTGTAACTAGTCCTCTGTCCTATTGAGCGCGAAGTCCTTAGGGCTGAGTCTAGTATTTTTTAATTTAACAATGGTCAATGCATATGCTTTTTGTGATTTCTGGGGTTCTGGGAAGGGTGATGAAATCCCCACCCAATCTGAATTGGTTTCAAGCCCCTTAAGTCCGTATTAATGAATGCAAAGCGGTAACAAATCAACTGCAAATAATTTTTATTTTTAGCGCAGCGCAAAGAATCCTGCACAAAAACAGTTTATTGGAAGGGGGAAGAGAGTTTGCGCAAAGAATGCTGCAGAAAACACAGTTTATTGGAGTCCAGAGGAGTGGGAGAGAGGAGAGAAACACTTACAGGGATTTTGGAACCCTGAGGCCACCAAACGGCCGCGGTTCCGCGGCCTAAGCCTCCTTATGCCGCGGTTCCGCGGCGGTATGATGGGCTTGGGCCTTCATTTTTCTAGGTTATGCTCTGTTGGGTGTCCTCTGCTTGTCTGGATGTGCTGAATTTTGACTTGCTTACTGTATCTGCTCCAGATTTTTACAGTACACCGTTTTCTTCGTTTTGATCCGTCGCGGTGTAGCCGCGAAATGTGGGTCTATCTTCCCACTTCTTTGGCACTGAACTTGAACTTCGTATATCCTACTTCTATGGCACTGAACTCGAATTTCGTATTATCCTGCACACTTGCACAAAAAATAATCAAAAATAACAAAATGGTTTTTTTTTACAATGTATATTTTTTTTTGTTTTGTTTTTCGGTTAGCTTTATATTCACAAGTTAACCCGAAATTACACAAAGAAATAAACTACCGTCTCCCCGGCAACGGCGCCATTTGATTGGTAGAGATTCTGCGTGTTCAAGTTTAGTTAATTACCGCAATCAAAACGGTTTCGCTTGTAGCTAGCCGGTTGAGTACTGGTCGTCCGCAGGGAGATGGGAATCTTTTTCTATGTGCTTTAACGAGTTAAGTCAAATTTTTTAGATTTGTTTGTGATTATCTAAGTGTTAAAATGATATATAAAGAGAGCTTGTTAGGGTTAGGATTAGGTTAGTTTGAGTTAGGAGTCGCTCACTTCTTTCGTTGCCACTCTTAATATCGGTGTTACGGTAATCGGCAACAACGGGGATTAGCACGACTAGGAAGGAACTTGCGAGTATAAGCTAGGCTTTCCAATGCTTAAGTTCTTCCTTTTGGTGCTTGTCCGTCCGTTCTTGGCTCTTAGCCATAACCTCCGGTTAATTCAACCACAACCGGTCTCACTACGGAATCACCGCTATCATGTAGGATAGGGTGCCGTAAGGAGCGGATTGTGGTTCAATTAACGGGAGTCGATTTAAGATGTTGGGCAAGGAAAGAGTGAGAGAGATTTCCTTCTCTCAAACTTTCCTTATCCTACCCTAACAAGTATGAAACTACTCACCCATTATACGGAAAAGAAAATAACACAAAAGAGGAAGATAGAAAGAAGGAGATTAGAAGATAACAACTAGCTATTTGCGACCTCACCTTGGCAAGAATCAAGCGTAAGCATCATGGTTGTTTAAGGATAAAGGAAAAGAGAAAAGAAAGAAACAACAAGAAATAACAACAACTAAGTTAACAAATGAAAATTACAAGCATTTAACATAAGAGCAAGACAAGTATGATAATAAAATGAACTTCTTTATTCATCATTCTTCACTCACAAAAGCTCACTACAAGTTTTTCAATGGAGAAGAGATGAGAAGAGGAAGAAGAACAAGTATTCTAAAACCTAGAAAAATACAAGATTAAGCACCCTTGGCTTCACAAAGTTCTGGGCTATTTATAGGCAGTGAACTGAAAATCTAGGGCAAAATTCTGCCGCAATATAAAAAGACCAAAATAACCCTAAAAGCCCATCTTCTGTCTCCACTGTACGGCCGCGGTTCCGCGGCCTAAGCCTGCTATTGCCGCGGAACCGCGGCACTTTAGGGGAATTGGTTCCTCGTATTTGGTGGCTTTTCCTGTTTTACTGTCCCCTTTTGTCTGGTACATGTTTTTTCTGATAATCTTTCCACATTTCTTCCAGAATTCTAGTGGATTAAAAGGTGATTGGACATGGATCTTTTGTCATGATTTTCTTGAGCTCCACGTAGATTTCTTAGATCTTGTGTTGCCATTGAGCCTTGTGCATAAAAATGACATTGATTTGCCATTTTGTCTCTTAAACTGGTGTGTGGCAATAGACGGATAAAGAGTGGAGACCCGTGTTTTATCTGTGGTTGGCTGGAACCCAGATTTTGTCGTGTTTTTCCATGAATTTCACCGTTAAGAGCCGAGAACCTGTATCCTGCAATTGACTAGCAAACACGGCACAAGAGTACCTACCGATAAGCAATATGATAAAAATTGGGCGGTATAAAAATGCAATAATCTGATATGAACACGCCCCATTCGCCGTATACCGGGAACCACAAATGAACTGGGTATACCGGCGAAGGGGACGCGACTGGTCCGCTACGTATTTACTGTGAAGTAAATACGCTAAACGTATCTAAGCAATATAAAAGTAAAATCATAAGAGACAAGATATAATAAAACATCAACTTTATTTATTCACATTCTTTCTGTACAATACATGCAAGATAAATACAACTGATAAAAAGTAATGCCTAAACAATGGTATAACAGAAATGAAAAGTACTGAATGGAAAGTGTACAATGAACTAGATCTCGGGGTCTTCATTGAATTGGTCCAAGTCTTCAGCAGTGGGCTCGATCTCTGATGTGTCCAGATCGCCTGACAACATTCAAAGAAGAAAAAAAGAGAATGTCGTCAGCGAACAGATCACTCGGTAAATTCCAAAGATAAGAGGAGAAATAGAATAGACAGAGAGTAAGAAAGAGAGAGTAGCTTTTACAGTTGTATTATATTGTTATATTGTTGTATTTAGTGTTAACGTTGTTGTTTGTAGTTTGGTACAGAAGGATGCCAGTGTATACGGGAGGAGTCTCACTTGCCCCGGAGACTAAGATATCAGGAACTCAAGGAACTTTTATGCCACGGTACAACAGCAACGGAATATAGGTTAGGTGTCTTAATCTTACCGTCTCGTGCCACTTTTAACACCTTCCGTACCAATCTACCCCTTACCCCGCGATGACTTGTTTGTATTGTTGTATTGTGTTGGATAGATTGTATAGTTGAATGACTGACCAAAACCATGATATCAGTAAATGGATGTAACTGTATAATCATGTAAATGGAATATCTGGAGAATCATGTAAATGGATGTATATCCATGGTTCGGTTCGGTCAATGTAGATTGAACATATTGAATAGATTGAATATATGGATTCATGTTGAATCAGAATATTGTAGATTGTAAATTGTAGATTATAGATTGTAGATTATAGATTGTACTTGAATCATGTTCAATTCAGATTATAATGAAACTCAAAGTAAATTGAAGTCCTGATTGTTTTGATATTATCCGTAACCGCTGCACATGGGCGGCAGGATTTGTGTCTTTTTCAAAGACGATTACCTTTTTGATAACACCATTGTTAAGTTGTCTACCTTAGATAGGCAAACACCCACTTCTCCGGCTCCCCGAGGCTCAAGAGATTGGTCCCGCTTAAACCTATATTTACTAGGGTCCTTATTGTAATTTATAGAACTTGAGGGGGTTTTATGTAAAATACTTTTGTATAGTTTTCAAAATACACCCCAAGTATTTATTAATCATCTTTAAAGCTATAATAATTGTATATTTTATACTTGTGACAATTCTAATGAGAATAACCTAATTTTCATATTATATGGTATTAAAATGTAATATTAAACTTGTATGGAATTCATGGTATTTTAAGGTAAATTTATTCTTATGATATTTTAGAAAAATGGAATATTTATATCATAATAAAAATAGGTATTTTAATGATAAATATACATATATTTATACAAAAATAATTTTAATATATATTTCATATTCTAAAAATCTCATTTCCTCAAGATGTCGTATTTTAAATCTTTCGAGACCGAATGCTCCTTGTGGAGGTCTGAATCCCGCACTACTAAGACCGAGGATGTGCGATAATCCGCACCATCCCTAACGGGTTCCCCAAAATGGGTTGTAGCGGCGCTTTGGAAAGATTGTATAAGTACTAAATCCTTTAGAAAACGGTTTTATTAAGTAAATTGTATTTAGTTGTAAAGATGTCACTTTGCCGTATTCTATGTTCTAGGATCTCCTAAGTCAACTAGACTGCTCCTAACTGGTCCAAAGCGACAAGTTGTGAGATATCTCTCAAATCGCCTCTTCACCGCCAATTGTGGCCAGATAAGTACAAGTGAAGAAAGGAGGGATCCGCTCACGAATCACCATGAGACGGGCCTTTTAAAGTTACCTTTCTCACTTATCTAGCCTAGACACCACAAAGTCAGGTTTAGATAAACGACTGAATGCCCACAACCTTCCTCTGTCCTAATGAGCGCGACAGTCCTTAATTGGCTGAGTCTAGATATTTTTATTATTAGCTCAAAAGTTATTTATTTGTAAAGATGTATTAATACTAAATCTTTTAGAAATGGTTTTATTAAGTAAAGGGAATTTAAATGAAAATGTTTGTTTTCCCGTATTCTAAGTTCTCGAGGGTATCGTGTTATGTTGCATATGAGTGTGTGAGGAGGTAGGTCATTACTTCGTGGTCTACTTAAAGGTATAGTAAGTTAAATGTAGAATTGAAACAATGTGGCATTTAAATGAAAAATACGATAAATTGAAATAGCCATCATTTTATGAAATGAAACTTGATCAATTTGCTTGATTAGTGTTTAATCGTCAACATGAGAGAGTTTAAGTATAATTGTATTAATGAGATGTAAAGTTTTATAAGAAAACCGAATAGGAAATCGGATTTGTTCTGATTCCGTCGGGTTTGTAAATCCGTACTTTTAGAATAGAAAAGAGAGATAGAAAATGGGACTTACGGGTTTTGGAAAATAACTAGAAACTTTTCTTTTACAAATTTCGAGGTAGAAATTTTTATAAGAAGGGTAGAATGTAACAACCCTAATTTTCTTATACACTTTTTCCATACAAATTTTTAAATTATTTTTTTTAATAATCCTTAAAGGGGTATTTATTGCCTGAGCACAAGATAAGTACTTAATTAGCAATTTAATTACAAGAAGGGGCTTGTGTCTCATTGGTAATAGCTTGCACTGCTGAACAAATCCACCAGAGTTCAAATCCCATACCCCACATTATTTTTAATATTATTTTGTTTTGAAATTTTTAGAATACCAACAGTTACACGTGTATTTCTCACAAAAACCCCCACTAAACCTACAAAACTAAATATACCAGTGAGCACCCCAACCGACCAGCCACCCCCAGACCCCTCGACTCGGCCGGGATCGGCCGAGTCGGTCGACGGACCGGCCGAGTCCCCAACTGGAAAGTTGGGGCTCTTCATCTTCTAAACCCCCTGCACACTTCATTTTCCTAGATCGGTTCCAGAGAAGTCATAAAACTCTATTTACTCCATTTTATTACAATTTATCACATTATTTTTACATTTTTTTATTATTAAAACCCTACATCTATTATAACCCTATAAATACCACCCTACCCTCTACCCGCTCACCCCAAACTCTGAGCCAACTCTCAAAAATTTCCAACAAAGCTTATGTACTTTGAAATCGAGCACGAGGCGAAGCTACGACGAATTTTCCATCGAACTTCCGACGATCATTCTAGGAACTCCCGGTGACGAGGTGACGCACTGGCGACTCCTCCCGATTCATCTCCCTCTCTTGGTTGTCCTAAACCCGTAAGTCCCTAAATTATACCTCTCTATTCTTTTCTAAAATACGAATTTACAAAACCCGACGGAATTGGAACAAATCCGATTTCCGATTCGGTTTTCTTATAAAACTTCACTTCTCGTTAATACAATTATGCTTAAACTCTTACATGTTGACTATTAAATACTAATCAACCAATTTGATCAAGTTTCATTTTATAAAATGATGGCTATTTCACTTTATCGTATTTTTCATTTAAATACCACATTGTTTCAATTATACATTTAACTCCATTAAACTTGCTATACTTTTAAGTAGATCACGAGGTAATGACCTATCTCCTCACACACTCATATGCAACATAACATGATAACCTCGAGAACTCAGAATACGGAAAAATAAATATTTTCATTTAAATACCCTTTATTTAATAAAACCATTTCTAAAAGATTTAGTATTAATATATCTTTAAAAATAAATAACCATCGAGCTAATAATAAAAATATATAGACTCATCCAATTAAGGACTCTCGCACTCATTAAGACAACGGAAGGTTGTGGGAATTCAGTTGTTTATCTAAACATGACTTTGTGGTGTGTAGGCCAGACAAGTGAGAAATGTAACTTTGAAAGGTCCGTCTCACGGTGATTCGTGAGCGGATCTCTCCTTTCTTCATTTGTACTTAGCTGGCCACAATTGGCGGTGAAGAGGCGATTTGAGTGATATCTCACAACTTGTCGCTTTGGACCAGTTAGGAGCAGTCTAGTTAACTTAAGAGACCCTAGAACATAGAATATGGAAAATCGACACCTTTACAAATAAATATCATAATTAATAAAACTGTTTTCCTTTAATGATTAGTATTTAGACAAATCTTTGCAAAGCACCGCTACAACCCATTTGGGGAACCCTTTCGGGACGGTACGGATTATCGCACATCCTCGGGCTTAGTAGTGCGAGATTCAGACCTCCGCAGGGAGCATTCGGTCTCGAAAGATTTAAAATACGACATCTTAAAAAAATAAGATTTTTAGAATATAAAATATATATTAAAATTATTTTTGTATAAATATATGTATATTTATCATTAAAATACCTATTTTGTTATGATATAAGTATTCCACCATTTTCTAAAAATCACAAGAATCAATTTTATACTAAAATACCATAAATTCCACATAAATCAATATTACAAATAAATACCTTTATTATGAAATTAGGATATTTCCACTAGAAATATCACAATATAAAATCTACATTCATTACAACTCTAAAAACGATTAATAAATACTTGGGATGTATTTTAAAAAGTATATAAAAGTAGTTTTACATAAACCTCCTCAAGTTCTATAAATACCCTAAGGACCCTAATAAACATAGGTTTAAGTGGGACCAATCTCTTGAGCCTCAGGGAGCCGGAGAAGTGGGTGCTTGCCGATTTAAGGTAGACAACTTAATAACGGTGTTATCAATACGGTAATCGTCTTGAAAAAGGACACACATCCTGCCGCCCATATGCAGCGGTTACCGATAACATCAAAACAATCAGGACTTCAATTTACTTTTCTAATTGTCTGATTCAGAGTGAGTCTCTGTATAATCTGACTTGAATATGATTCAAGTGCAATCTACAATCTACAATCTACAATCTACAATCTACAATTTACAATATTCCAATTCAACATGAATCCATAAATCCAATTATCAATTTATACAACTTGAATGAACCGAACCATGGATATACATTCCATTTACATGATCTCTAGTTTTCATCCATTTACATGATTCTACGGTTACATCCGTTACAGATATCATGATTTCGGTCAGTCATCCAATTATACAATCTATACAGTTTACAATATAATACAATCAAAACACTACGGGGTTTAAGGGGTAGATTGGTACGGAAGGTGTTAAAAGTGGCACGAGATTGCAAGATTTAAGACACCTAACATGAATCCAATTGCCGTTGTTCCGGGCTTTCTAACGGAGCCTTGTACTCTATATTCCGTTTGCCCTAGTCTCTAGCATACTGAGACCCCTCTCGTATACACTGGCATTCTTCTGTACCAAGCTACAAACAACAGCATTAATACAATATTACAACAATATAATACAACATTAAAAGCCACACACTCTCTCTCTCTTACTCTCTTTCTATTTCTCTCTTATCTTTAGGACTTACTGAGCGACCTGTTCGCTGACGATATTCTCTTTCTTTTTTTTTTGAATGTCGTTAGGTGTTTTGGACACGTCAGAGATCGAGCCTACGGCTGAAGACTTGGTTCAGTTTGCTGAAGACCCAGAGCCTTAGTTTCATTGTACACATTTTCTTTCAGTACTTTACATTCCTGTTATGCTATTGTTTAGGCATCGTTTTTGTTTCAGTTGTATTTACTTTTTATGCATTGTACAAAAGATTGTTAATAAATAAAGTTGTTGTTCAGTTTATATATCTTGTCTCTTGTGTATTTACTTTATATTGCTTAGATACGCTTAGCATATTTACTTCACAGTAAATACGTAGCAGCCTCGTCGCGTCCCTTTCGTCATACATCGGGAAGCGGGGCGTGACAGGTTTCTGTTTCCATTGCAAAAGAGATGGACATTTGATAAAGGACTGTAGGCGCGCAAAAGGCCTGTGCCTAGTTTGTGGCGCGTCCAATCATAGAATTGAGACCTGTCCATATAGATACAACTCAGCTCACACACCTACCAACTACCCGCAGCGGCCAGCTATTCAGGTTCCTGCAACTCGTCCTGCACACCCAACACTACCTCCACGTGGATTGAATTTGTTACACTTTCCTTTTACAAATTTCGAGAACGAAATTTTTATAAGGAGGGTAGAATGTAACAACCATAAATTTCCTATACAAGTTTTTACAAAAAAAAAATTTCAAAAATCCATAAAGGGGTATTTATTGCCTGAGCACAAGACTTAAATAATTAATTATCAATTTAATTACAAGAAGGAGCTTGTGGCTCATTGGTAATACCTTGCACTGCTGAACCAACCACCAGAGTTCAAATCCCATGCCCCGCATTATTTTTAATATTTATTTTGTTTTAAATTTTATAGAAGCCCAACAGTCAACACGTGATAACTCCAAACTTTTCCACTACCCATGAAAAACTGAATATACCGGAGCCTACACCAGGAGACCCCCCACCTACCCACTGCCTGACTCGGCCCGACTCAGCAGAGTCGGCCGGCGGACCGGCCGACTCCGCCGAGTCGGCCGGCGGACCGGCCGACTCGGGCTAGCGCCGCCGGCCGGACTCGGCCGGACGGCCGAGTCCTCAACAGGAAAAATCCGGCTCTTCCTCTCCCCTACCCATCTGTATACTTTATTTTGCCAGATTGGTTCCAGAGACCTTTGAAATCCCCATTTACTCCATATTTTAATGAATTTTAATATATTTTTACATTTGTTTAATTTAAACTCTTCACCTACCCTAACCCTAGCCTAACCATATAAATACCACCCTTACCCTTTACCCTCTAACCCCAAAACTCTGAGCCAACTCTCTAAAATTTCCAAGAAACTTGTGTACTTTGAAAACGAGCACGAAGCGAAGCTACAGCGAAATTCCCGGCACACTTCCGGCGATCGTTCTAGGAGCTCTCGGCGACGAAGCGACGCACCGGCGATTCCTCTCCTTCCATCTCACTCTCGTTATTATCCAAAACCCGTAAGTCCCATTTTCTATCTCTTTTTTCTATTCTAAAAATACGGATTTACAAAACCCGACGGAATCGGAACAAATCCGATTTCCGAATCGGTTTTCTTATAAAACTTCACTTCTCGTTAATACAATTATGCTTAAACTCCCTCATGTTGACTATTCAACACTAATCAACCAAATTGATCAAGTTTCATTTCATAAAATGATGACTAGTTCACATTATCGTATTTTTTCTTTTAAATACCACATTATTTCAATTATACATTTAACTTCATTAAACTTGCTATACCTTTAAGTAGATCACGAGGTAACGACATACCTCCTCACACACTCATATGCAACATAGCACGACACCCTCGGGAACATAGAATACGGGAAATCGAAATCATTACAAATAAATAACGTTTGAGCTAATAATAAAAATATCTAGACTCAGCCAATTAATGACCGTCGCGCTCATTAGGACAGAGGAAGGTTGTGGGCATTCAGTCGTTTATCTAAATCTGAATTTGTGGTGTCTAGATTAGACAAGTGAGAAAGGTAAGTTTAAAAGGCCCGTCTCACGGTGATTCGTGAGCGGATCCCTCCTTTCTTCACTTGTACTTATCTGGCCACAATTGGCGGTAAAGAAGCGATTTGAGAGATATCTAACAACTTATCGCTTTGGACCAGTTAGGAGCAGTCTAGTTGACTTAGGAGACCCTAGAACATAGAATACGGGAAATTGACATCTTTACAAATAAATACCATTTACTTAATAAAACCGTTTTCTAAAAGATTTAATACTTATACAATCTTTGCAAAAAGCCGCTACAACCCATTTTGGGAAACCCGTTCGGGATGGTGCGGATTATCGCACATCCTCGGGCTTAGTAGTGCGAGATTCAGACCTCCGCAAGGAGCATTCTGTCTCGAAAGATTTAAAATACGACATCTTAAGAAAATGAGATTTTTAGAATATAAAATATATATTAAAATTATTTTTGTATAAATATATGTATATTTATCCTTAAAATACCTATTTTGTTATGATATAAGTATTCCACTTTTTTCTAAAAATCACAAGAATCAATTTTACACTAAAATACCATAAATTCCAAATAAATCAATATTACAAATAAATACCTTTATTTATGAGATTAGGATATTTTCACTAGAAATATCACACTATAAGATCTACATTCTTTACAACTCTGAAGACGATTAATAAATACTTGGGGTGTATTTTGAAAAGTATGTAAAAGTATTTTTACATAAAACCCTCTCAAGTTCTATAAATTACCCTAAGGACCCTAGTAAACATAGGTTTAAGCGGGACCAATCTCTTGAGCCTCAGGGAGCCGGAGAAGTGGGTGCTTGCCTATTTAAGGTAGACAACTTAATAATGGTTTTATCAATACGGTAATCGTCTTTGAAAAAGACACAAATCCTGCCGCCCATGTGCAGCGGTTACCGATAACATCAAAACAATCAGGACTTCAATTTACTTTTCTAATTGTCTGACTCGGTTTGAGTCTCATTATAATATGATTTGAATCTATAATCTACAAATTACAATCTACAATATTACAATTCAATATGAATCCATGAACCCATGATCCAATTATCAATCTATACAACTTGACTGAACCAAACCATGGATATACATTCCATTTACATGCTTCTCCAGTTATTCCATTTACATGATTCTACGGTTACATCCGTTTACTGATATCATGGTTTCGGTCAGTCAATCAATTATACAAGTTACAATACAATACAATACAAGCAAGACATCTCGGGGTTTAAGGGGTAGACTGGTACGGAATATGTTAAAAGTGGCACGAAACTGCAAGATTTAAGACACCTAACATGAATCCAATTATCATTGTTCCGGGCCTTCTAACGGAGCCTTATACTCTATATTCAGTTCACCGTAGTCTCTGGTCTAACGAGACTCCTCTCGTATACACTGGCATCCTTCTGTACCAAGCTACAAACAACAGCGTTAACACAACATTACAACAATATAATACAACTTTAAAAGATACCTTCTTACTCTGTCTTTTCTATTTCTCCCTTGTCTTTGGGACTTACCGAGCGACCTATTCGCTGACGATATTCTCTTTCTTTCTTCTTTGAATGTCGTCAGGTGATCTGGGCACGTCAGAGATCGAGCCTACTGCTGAAGACTTGGACCAGTTCAGTGAAGACCCCGAGCGCTAGTTCATTGTACACTTTTCCATTTCAGTACTTTTCTTTTCTGTTATGCCATTGTTTAGGCATTGCTTTTTATTTCAGTTGTATTTACTTTCCATGTATTGTACAGAAAGAATGTGAATGAATAAAGTTGTTGTTTTATTATAAGTTGTCTCTTGTGCATTTACTTTTATATTGCTTAGATACGCTTATCGTATTTACTTCAGAGTAAATACGCAGCGGACCAGTCGCGTCCCCTTCGCCGTATAGTGGGAAGCGTGGCGTGACAGGTTTTATTGTATACCCGGTTCTTATTTCACGGAGCAAAGTGCCACACGGAACAATGTGCCACGCCGAGTGTCATGTTTAAGTGGACGGGGGCCACCTCTTGAGTCTGTGGGACCCACTGTAGAACAATGGGGACTCTTCGGAATACATTCCGAAAGAGGGAAGATCTGTACTATAAATGGAATGATCTCACTCTTCAATACAGAGGCGATTTTTAAGTGAACCGGCACTACAGGAGCTTGAGAACTCCGTAGTTAAGCGTGCTCGAGCCAGGGAAGTTTTGGCATGGGTGACCTCCTGGGAAGTAGCCCCTGGTCGGGTCCGGTTCGCCCCGAAGGACAAAACCATGCGGCTTCGACCAGAGCGGACAATACTCTCTGTACTGGGGGTGGGGCGTGACAGAATGGTATCAGAGCTGGTCCCTACAAAACCTGTCACGCCCCGCTTCCCGATATACGACAAGGGGACACGACAAAACCGCTACATATTTACTGTGAAGTAAATCGCTAAGCGTATCTAAGCAATATAAAGTAAATACATAAGAGATAAGATATATAAACTGAAAGGAAATGTGTACAATAAAACTAAGGCTCCGGGTCTTCAGCAAACTGATCTAAGTCTTCAGTAGTAGTCTCGATCTCTGACGTATCCAAAACACCTGACGACATTCAAAGAAGAAAGAAAAAGAATGTCGTCAGCGAACAGGGCGCTCGGTAAATCCCAAAGATAAGGGAGAAATAGACAGAGAGTAAGAGAGAGAGAGAGAGTAGCTTTTAATATTGTATTATATTGTTGTAATGTTGTATTAACGCTGTTGTTTGTATCTTGGTACAGAAGAGTGCCAGTGTATACGAAAGGGGTCACAGTATGCAAGAGACCGGGGCAAACGGAATATAGAGTACAAGGCTCCGTTTGAAGGCTCGGAACAACGGCAATTGGATTCATGTTAGGTGTCTTAAATTTTGCAGTCTCGTGCTACTTTTAACACTTTCCGTACCAATCTACCCCTTAAACCCCGTAGTGTTTTGATTGTATTATATTGTAAACTGTATAGATTGTATAATTGGATGACTGACCGAAATCATGATATCTGTAACGGATGTAACCGTAGAATCATGTAAATGGATGTAAACTGGAGATCATGTAAATGGAATGTATATCCATGGTTCGGTTCAGTCAATTTGTATAGATTGATAATTGGATTCATGGATTCATGTTGAATTGGAATATTGTAAATTATAGATTTTAGATTGTAGGTTGTACTTGAATCATATTCAAGTGAGATTATCTCAAGACTCACTCCGAGTCAGACAATTAGAAAAGTAAATTGAAGTCCTGATTGTTTTGATGTTATCGGTAACCGCTGCACATGGGCGGCAGGATGCGTGTCTTTTTCCAAGACGATTACCGTATTGATAACACCGTTATTAAGTTGTCTACCTTAAATCGGCAAACACCCACTTCTCCGGCTCCCGGAGGCTCAAGAGATTGGTTCCGCTTAAACCTATGTTTACTAGGGTCCTTAGGGTAATTTATAGAACTTGATGGGGTTTTATGTAAAACTACTTTTATATACTTTTCAAAATACACCCCAAGTATTTATTAATCGTTTTTAGAGTTGTAATAAATGTAGATTTTATATTGTGATATTTCTAGTGGAAATATCCTAATTTCATAATAAAAGTATTTATTTGTAATATTGATTTATGTGGAATTTATGGTATTTTAGAGTAAAATTGATTCTTGTGATTTTTAGAAAAAGGTGGAATACTTATATCATAAGAAAATAGGTATTTTAATGATAAATATACATATATTTATATAAAAATAATTTTAATATATATTTTATATTCTAAAAATCTCATTTTCTTAATATGCTATATTTTAAATCTTTCGAGACCGAATGCTCCTTGCGGAGATCTAAATCTCGCACTACTAAACCCGAGGATGTGCGATAATCCGCACCGTCCCGAACGGGTTCCCCAAATGGGTTGTAGCGGCGCTTTGCAAAGATTTGTATAAATACTAATCATTAAGGAAAAACAGTTTTATTAATTATGTTATTTATTTGTAAAGGTGTCGATTTCCCATATTCTATGTTCTAGGGTCTCTTAAGTTAACTAGACTGCTCCTAACTGGTCCAAAGCGATAAGTTGTGAGATATTCCTCAAATTGCCTCTTCACCGCCAATTGTGGCCGGTAAGTACAAGTGAAGAATGAAGGGATTCGCTCACGAATTACCGTGAGACGGGCCTTTTAAAATTACCTTTCTCACTTGTCTAGTTTAGACACCACAAAGTCAGGTTTAGATAAACGACTGAATGCCCACAACCGTCCTCTGTCCTAATGAGTGCGACAGTCCTTAATTGGTTGAGTCTAGATATTTTTATTATTAGCTCAAAGGTTATTATTTATAAAGATGTATTAATACTAAATCTTTTAGAAATGGTTTTATTAAATAAAGGGTATTTAAATGAAAATATTTGTTTTCCCGTATTCTGAGTTCTCGAGGGTATCGTGTTATGTTGCATATGAGTGTATGAGGAGGTAGGTCGTTACCTCGTGATCTACTTAAAGTTATACCAAGTTTAATGGAGTTAAATGTATAATTGAAACAATGTGGTATTTAAATGAAAATTACGATAAATTGAAATAGCCATCATTTTATGAAATGAAACTTGATCAATTTGGTTGATTAGTGTTTAATAGTCAACATGAGGGAGTTTAAGCATAATTGTATTAACGAGAAGTGAAGTTTTATAAGAAAACCGAATCGGAAATCAGATTTGTTCTAATTCCGTCGGGTTTTGTAAATTTGTATTTTAGAAAAGAATAAAGAGGTAGAATTTGGGGACTTACGGGTTTAGGACAACTAAGAGAGGGAGATGAATCGGGAGGAGTCGCCGGTGCGTCACTTCGTCGCCGGGAGTTCCTAGAATGATCGTTAGAAGTTCGCCGGAAAATTCGCCGTAGCTTCTCCTCATTCTCGATTTCAAAGTACACAAGGTTTGTTGAAAAATTTTGAGAGTTGGCTCAGAGTTTGGGGTGAGAGGGTAGAGGGTAGGGGTGGTATTTATAGGGTTAGGCTAGCGTTATAGTAGATATAGGGTTTTAATAATAAAAAAATGTAAAAATAATGTGATAAATTGTAATAGAATGGAGTAAATAGGGTTTTATGACTTTTCTGGAACCGATCTAGGAAATGAAGTACGCAGGGGGGTTTAGAAGATGAAGAGCCCCAACTTTGATGTTGGGGACTCGGCCGTCCGGCCGAGTCCGGTCGGCGGCGCCGGCCCGAGTCGGCCGGTCTGCCGGCCCGAGTCGGCCGGTCTGCCGGCCGACTCGGCCGAGTCGATGGGTCTGAAGGTGGCTGGTCGGTTGGGGTGCTCACTGGTATATTTAGTTTTGTGGGTGTAGTAGGATTTTTGTGAGAAATGCACGTGTAACTGTTGGTATTCTAAAAATTTCAAAACAAAATAATATTAAAAATAATGTGGGGTCTGGGATTTGAACTCTTGTGGCTTGGTTCAGCAGTGCAAGGTATTACCAATGAGCAACAAGCTCCTTCTTGTAATTAAATTTCTAATTAATACCCCTTTAAGGATTTAAAAAAAAACAATTTAAAAATTTGTATGGAAAAAGTTTATAAGAAAATTAGGGTTGTTACATTACAATACCTGTCACTCCCCGCTTCCCAATATACGGCGAAGGGGACGCGACTGGTCCACTACGTATTTACTCTGAAGTAAATACGCTAACGTATCTAAGCAATATAAAAGTAAATGCACAAGAGACAAGTCATAATAAAACAACAACTTTATTCATTCACATTCTTTCTGTACAATACATGGAAAGTAAATACAACTGAAATAAAAAGCAATGCCTAAACAATGGCATACCAGAAAAGAAAAGTACTGAAATGAAAAAGTGTACAATGAACTAAAGCTCGGGGTCTTTACTGAACTGGTCCAAGTCTTCAGCGCTGGGCTCGATCTCTGACGGGTCCAAATCACCTGACGACATTCAAAGAAGAAAGAAAGAGAATGTCGTCAGCGAACAGGTCGCTCAGTAAGTCCCAAAGACAAGGGAGAAATAGAAAAGACAGAGTAAGAAGGTATCTTTTAAAGTTATATTATATTGTTGTAATGTTGTGTTAACGCTGTTGTTTGTACCTTGGTACAGAAGGATGCCAGTAGATACGAGAGGAGTCTCGTTAGACCAGAAACTACGGTGAACTGAATATAGAGTATAAAGCTCCATTAGAAGGCCCGGAATAATGGCAATTGGATTCATGTTAGGTGTCTTAAATCTTGCAGTCTCGTTCCACTTTTAATACCTTCCGTATCAGTCTACCTCTTAAACTCTGTAGTGTTTTGATTGTATTGTATTGTAAACTTTATAGATTGTATAATTGGATGACTGGTCGAAACCATGATATCAGTAAACGGATGTAACTGTAGAATCATGTAAATGGAATAACTGGAGAAGCATGTAAATGGAATGTGTATTCATGGTTTGGTTCAGTCAAGTTATATAGATTGATAATTGGATTCATGGATTCATGGATTCATGTTGAATTGTAATATTATAGATTGTAATTTGTAGATTATAGATTCAAATCAGATTATAGTGAGACTCAAACCGAGTCAGACAATTAGAAAAGTAAATTGAAGTCCTGATTTTTTTGATATTATCGGTAACCGCTGCACATGGACAGCAGGATTTGTGTCGTTTTAAAAAACGATTACCGTATTGATAACACCATTATTAAGTTGTCAACCTTAAATAGATAAGCACCGACTTCTCCGGCTCCCTAAGGCTCAAGAGATTGGTCCCATTTAAACCTATGTTTACTAGGGTCCTTAGGGTAATTTATAGAATTTGAGGGGGTTTTATGTAAAAATACTTTTATATACTTTTCAAAATACACCCCAAGTATTTATTAATCGTCTTTAGAATTGTAATGAATATAGATCTTATAGTGTGATATTTCTAGTAAAAATATCCTAATTTCATAAATAAAGGTATTTATTTGTAATATTGATTTATGTGGAGTTTATGGTATTTTAGTGTAAAATTGGTTCTTGTGATTTTTAGAAAAAGGTGGAATACTTATATCATAACAAAATAGGTATTTTAATGATAAATATACATATATTTATACAAAAATAATTTTAATATATATTTTATATTCTAAAAATCTCATTTTCTTAAGATATCGTATTTTAAATTTTTCGAGACCGAATGCTTCTTGCGGAGGTCTGAATCTCGCACTACTAAACCCGAGGATGTGCGATAATCCGCACCGTCCCGAACGGTTTCCCCAAATGGGTTGTAGCGGGGCTTTGCAAAGATTTGTATAAATACTAATCATTAAGGAAAAACGGTTTTATTAATTATGGTATTTATTTGTAAAGATGTCAATTTCTCGTAATCTATGTTCTAGGGTCTACTAAGTCAACTAGACTGCTCCTAACAGGTCCAAAGCGACAAGTTGTGAGATATCACTCAAATCGCCTCTTCACCGCCAATTGTGGTCAGATAAGTACAAGTGAAGAAAGGAGGGATCCGCTCACGAATCATCGTGAGACGGGCCTTTTAAATTTACCTTTCTTACTTGTCTAGCCTACGCACCATAAAGTCAGGTTTAGATAAACGACTGAATGCCCACAACCTTCCTCCGTCCTAATGAGCGCGACAATCCTTAATTGGCTGAGTCTAGATATTTTTATTATTAGCTCAAAAGTTATTTATTTGTAATGATTTCTACTTCCCGTATTCTATGTTCCCGAGGGTGTCGTGCTATGTTGCATATGAGTGTGTGAGGAGGTAGGTCGTTACATCGTGATCTACTTAAAGGTATAGCAAGTTTAATGAAGTTAAATGTATAATTGAAACAATGTGGTATTTAAATGAAAAAATACGATAAAGTGAACTAGCCATCATTTTATGAAATGAAACTTGATCAATTTGGTTGATTAGTGTTTAATAGTCAACATGAGGGAGTTTAAGCATAATTGTATTAACGAGAAGTGAAGTTTTATTAGAAAACCGAATCGGAAATCGGATTTGTTCCGATTCTGTCGGGTTTTGTAAATCCGTATTTTTAGAATAGAAAAGAGAGATAGAAAATGGGACTTACGGGTTTTGGACAATAACGAGAGTGAGATGGAAGGAGAGGAATCGCCGGTGCGCCGCTTCGTCGCCGAGAGCTCCTAAAACGATCGCCGGAAGTTCTTCCGGAATTTTGCCGTTGCTTCGCTTCGTGCTCGTTTTCAAAGTACACAAGTTTCTTAGAAATTTTAGAGAGTTGGCTCAGAGTTTTAGGGTTAGAGGGTAAAGGGTAGGGGTGGTATTTATAGGATTAGGCTAGGGTTAGGATAGGTGAAGAGTTTAAATTAAAAAAATATAAAAATATATTAAAATTCATTAAAATATGGAGTAAATGGGGATTTCAAAGGTCTCTGGAACCGATCTAGAAAAATAAAGTATGCAGGGGGGTAGGGGAGAGGAAGAGCCGGATTTTTCCTGTTGGGGACCCGGCCGTCCTGCCGAGTCGGCGCCGGCCTGAAACGGCCGGTCAGCCGGCCGACTCGGCCGAGTTGGGCAGTGGGTATGTGGGAGGTCTCCTGGTATAGGCTCTGGTATGTTCAGTTTTTCATGGGTAGTGGGAAAGTTTGGAGTTATCACGTGTTGACTGTTGGGGTTCTATAAAATTTAAAACAAAATAACTATTAGAAATAATGTGGGGTATGAGATTTGAACTCTGGTGGCTTGGTTCAACAGTGCAAGGTATTACCAATGAGCCACAAGCTCCTTCTTGTAATTATAGAGTTATTTAATTACTTAAAATAATAACAGCAAATGTAAATACTACAAGTATACATTAATTTTTAAGCAAATTTTGCACACTAAAAATGGAGTTGTTACATTCTTTTAACTTGTAATTAAAGAGCAAAATAATTACTTATAACTTGTGCTCAGGCTAAAATACCCCTTTATAGATTTTGAAAAAAAATTTTAAAAAAAATTTTGTATAGGAAAATTAGGGTTGTTACATTGACTCGGGGCCGGCGCCGCCGGACGGCCGAGTCCCCAACTGGAAAGTTGGGTCTCTTCCTCTCCCCTACCCCCCTGCATACTTTATTTTGCCAGATCGGTTCCAGAGACCTTCGAAATCCCCATTTACTCCATATTTTAAAGAATTTTAATATATTTTTTAATTTAAAACCCTACATCTACTCTAACCTTAGCCTAAACCCTATAAATACACCCCTACCCTCTACCCTCTCATCCCAAAACTCTGATCCAACTCTCTAAAATTCTCAAGAAATCTTGTATACTTTGAAAACGAGCACGAAGCGAAGCTACGACGAAATTCCCGGTGAACTTCCGGCGATCGTTCTAGGAACTCTCGGCGACGAATCGACGCACCGGCGATTCCTCTTCTTTCATCTCTTTCTCCTAGTTGTCCAAAACCCGTAAGTTCCCATTTTCTATCTCTTTTTTCTATTCTAAAAATACGGATTTACAAATCCGACAGAATCAGAACAAATTCGATTTCCGATTCGGTTTCTTATAAAACTTCACTTCTCGTTAATACAATTATGCTTAAACTCTCTCATGTTGACTATTAAACACTAATCAACCAAATTGATCAAGTTTCATTTCATAAAATGATGGCTATTT
This sequence comes from Agapanthus africanus, assembly GCA_030015575.1. Classification (NCBI taxonomy): domain Eukaryota; kingdom Viridiplantae; phylum Streptophyta; class Magnoliopsida; order Asparagales; family Amaryllidaceae; genus Agapanthus; species Agapanthus africanus. Next base: position 125,634,353 of record JASDDO010000028.1, read on the forward strand.
CAATTTATCGTATTTTTCACTTAAATACCATATTGTTTCAATTCTACATTTAATTCCATTAAACTTGCTATACCTTTAAGTAGACCACGAGGTAATGACCTACCTCCTCACACACTCATATGCAACATAACACGATACTCTCGAGAACTTAGAATACGGGAAAACAAACATTTTCATTTAAAAACCCTTTACTTAATAAAACCATTTCTAAAAGATTTAGTATTGATACATCTTTACAAATAAATAACCTTTGAGCTAATAGTAAAAATATCTAGACTCAGCCAATTAAGGACTGTCGCACTCATTAGGACAGAGAAAGGTTGTGGGCAATCAGACGTTTATCTAAACCTGACTTTGTGGTGACTAGGGTAGACACATGAGAAAGGTAACTTTAAAAGGCCCGTCTCACGGTGATTCGTGAGCAGATCCCTCCTTTCTTCATTTGTACTTACTTGGCCACAATTGGCGGTGAAGAGGCGATTTGAGAGATATCTCACAACTTGTCGTTTTGGACCAGTTAGGAGCAGTCTAGTTGATTTAGGAGACCCTAGAACATAGAATACGGGAAATTGATATCTTTACAAATAAATACCATTTACTTAATAAAACCGTTTTCTAAAGGATTTAGTACTTATACAATCTTTGCAAAGCGCCGCTACAACTCATTTTGGGGAACCCGTTCGGGATGGTGCGGATTATCGCACATCCTCGGGCTTAGTAGTACGAGATTCAGACCTCCGCAAGGGGCATTCGGTCTCGAAAGATTTAAAATAAGACATCTTTAGGAAATGTCACGGCCCGCTTCCAAAAATACGGAAAACGAGGGATGACTAGGCCAGCCATGCTCCTACGGTCAAGGAATAATCCCGCCGTAGTCACATTTCGGCTTCTAGCATTACATGGTAATCAGTAAACAAAGCACAGCAGTAAAGGAATATACATCACTAAATTATTACATCCAAGTTCATTGTTCACAATTTACAAATAAACAAGAAAGAACTACTAACCGAGTTTGATTATAAGATCTCTTTAGGGAAAGCAGAAAAGAAGAAAAAGGTACTCCAGACTAGATCTCCGCTAGCTCGAAAAGTAAATCCGACTCCTGCACTGGTTCTTCCCCGAGGTCTGAGCATGCATACTCAGGTCGTCAGAGCGACGTAATAGCAATATTATAATAATGACATGAAACAGGCAAATAAGGTAATAACAGTGAAAGTAGAATGCAGATAATCACTATGTCACTAAATGATGCAAAGTATGATCTGTGTCCCTATCGGTCTCTAAGTCATGTTTGAAATCGAATAGTGGAAAGTAGGATCATGTTTAACAGGAGTCTCGTAAATACCCGAGACAATGGCCCACACGCCCGGGACATAACCCTGTCTGCCGGATCGCTAGATCCTACCTAATATATATAAGAATCACTGTTCAAATGATCATCCTCTAAAACACGATCCCGCTTAATACGATACTCTTTCCACTTCAATTTCCCCTTTTTCTCCAGGGTTACACTATTGATGATTATGATTTAGTCGTGTACAAGTATGCACCAATAACACGGTTTTGTCACTGTTCACTGTATTAATCACTGTCACGAATCATTCACTTTTCTATTGGCGTACTTGGCACTCCTAAACCAATACCATTCATGCACGATAATGCAATGTCCACTGAATAATAATGCGCACTATCACTATGTATATGGCAGTTGAGTAAGGTATGTACATTTATGCCGTTAACAAGTCATGTGTAATATGAACTATTATGCACGTCATAAGCTTACAAAAATTGCAGTAATTCATATGCTCAGAATTTAGTGAAACGATACAAATACGGTAACAAGTACACTCTGTCAGCAGTTCAGTAAAATTTGTTTCAGTACAATCGGATTTCTGGTATTCAAGTTACAGCCATTTCAATTTAAGTGCTCGCTGCAGGAAATTCAGTTTCTGAACTGAACGTTCGTTTCGCGGCATAATTTTCACCCAGTTGAGATCAGAATTTAGCGATGCTACAGTTCAATGAAATTTAGGTTTTTCAATAGGGTTTCCAACTCAACAGATGGATTCTCAATCTCGTATCTATGTCAGAAATTATGCACTGTTCAACACCAGGGTATCAGTTTTGTTTCTGTTTGGGACTGCTATGCGTCCTGATTTTTTAAATTGCAGTTTAAATAGTAAACGACGATAAAAAGGGGTGAAATCACTTGCGTTATTTATATAACAAATTCATATTCAATAAAGTGTAGGGTTCCGTAACATACAAGTTCAGGCAGCAAGGCTGTAAGCATTACGAGATAGAAAACAACAATCAGAGCTGCTCTGCACTGCAGTCCAGAGCCGCTCTCCAAACCATTTCTCGCCAGATTTTCAGTACAGAAACAATTAAAAACTTATATATGGTTCCATATCGTCGAGTCGTCTTCGATTTGAGCCCTCGAACGCATCATTTCAATTTGTACACAATTAATTGTGATTTTAACAAGTTTCAGGTGCGGGAAATTCTCAGTTTTTACGGGTGTAATTGGGGGTGATCGTTTAAGCCAGTAACAATCATATTTTTTAGTAAAATTTCTACACAATGTTCATTATCACAAGGGCCAGCATATACAATCGAGTTCCGCCAATTTAAATGAAGATTTTCATTTGGATCTTTCTTCAAACACTTATGTCTTATAAGTTTCACGAATTATAAACACGGAATTAATGGTATTTTGATTTGTAACGGAAATAATCTAGCATGTAGCAAGTAGGGTACTTGTATGGAGACGCTTTGGCAACGCACGGAAGCGGAAATGGAACGAACGCGCGACGAACGGCACGGTTTGGATTCGTGGCCTCGGCTCGCGTTACGGGTTCGTCGTCGGAGTTGCCCGGAGATGTCTCGCGATCACTGGAGGTGGAGAGTGGTGCTCTGTGGATCTCCTGGGATGTGCTGGGGTCGACGATGGTCGGCAGTGGTCGCTCCGGCGATGGGCAGCAGTAAGGTTCGAGGCTCGCAGTGATTTGGGTTTGTGAAAGAGAGAGAGGTAGTGAGGGCTCGGTTTGGAGGTGATGGCGATACTGCTGAGGGTGTAGACTGAGGCAGTGGGGACTCATCGACGTGATGGGTGCAGGTGGTGGGGCAGTGTGTTGGAGTTTGGTGGTTTTCGAGAGAGAGGAGAGGAGTGAGTTGGAGAGTTAGAGGGAGAGAGGAGTTTGAGACGAGGAGATGTTTGAGGGGGCATGCGGACGCTTCATCTGTATCGTTACAGGCCTGTGAACTGGTATGGCTCCTCGAGAAGGTGCATGGGTGCGTGCTGGAACGACTGGGGGCTTCCTGAACTTGTTGATCAATTTCTCCTGAATTCTCGCCGCGTTGAGTACCTGTGCAAAAGTCTGCAACTCCAGTGACGCGATCAACTGCTGCAGCTCGAAATCAAGTCCCTGCAAGAAGCGTCTGGCCCTGGTGGCCGAGGGGAGTCGGGGGTCGGCGGTGGGTTAAGAGTGGTGTAGTGTAGGGGCTCTGTTGATGGAGAGAAGAGAGCGAGGGAGGAAGGATGAGGGCTTTAGGAGGAGGCGAGGGTGCTCGGTGATGAAGGAGGAGGTCGGTCGTCGTCGTCGGGGGTGAGCGGGGAGACATGGGCGCGCGACATCGGACGTGGGTACGCAGGGAAAAATGAGCGGGAGAAATTTAGAATGAGGGGGAAGAAGGTAGTAATGAAGCGGGTCGGGTCGGGTTTGGTAGGGTTGCGGGTGCGGGCTTGGGGAAACGGGCTGGGCCGACTAGGATGTGAGGTTTAATTCATTTGTTTTTATTATTTTCTTTTGGGCTGGGTTTAATTTTAAAAGGGAAATGGATTTTGGGGATTTTAATTGGTTTTCTGTTGGGCTGAGGAGTTATTTAATTAATACTAAATTTTGTTTGGTTTTAGGCTTCGATGTTTAATTGATTAGGAAAAACAAATACAACCACTCAAGCAACTAATCTTCACACAAAATAATAATACGTGAAAAGTGGGATAACATTCAGGGACTTGGGAAATGTAGGAAAAATTTATAGATGGGAACGGGGATTTACATCATACCACCCATACAAAAATTTCGTCCTCGAAATTTAATAAGGATACAATGAAACAAAAGTACTAAACAAAGAGATGTGGAAAATGTGCACGGATATCTTCCTCTCGCTCCCAGGTAGATTCTCCTGCGGAATGACCGTCCCAAGACACTCGGACTAACGGAATGACCTTATTCTTCAGCACTTTCTCTCTGCGGTCGAGGATGGTGGTGGGTTGCTCCTCGTAAGATAGGTCGGTACCCAAAGCTAACTCTGAATAGTCCAGGAAATGGATCTCATCCCGAACATAACGCCGCAACTGAGACACGTGGAAGGTATTGTGCACACCAGCTAACGATGGAGGCAAGGCAAGTCGGTAGGCCACCTCTCCTACTCGCTCTAGCACCTCAAAAGGTCCGATAAAATGGGGACTGAGCTTTCCCCGACCTCCAAACCTGATAACTCCACGGGTAGGGGAAATCTTCAGGAACACGTGATCTCTGACTTCAAATTCTAGTGCCCTCCTGCTGGTATCTGCCCAACTCTTCTGTCGATCCTGAGCCGTCTTAATACGCTGCCTGATCATTTGGACTTTGTCGACTGTCTGAACAATGAGCTCGGGACCCAGTAGTCTTCGTTCTCCCACATCATCCCAACAAAATGGTATCGACACTTCCGCCCATAAAGTGCTTCGAAAGGAGCCATCTGGATGCTAGCCTGATAATTGTTGTTATAGGAAAACTCGACTAGATGCAGATGATCTTCCCAGGAATCCTGAAAATCCAACATGGAGGCTCGCAACATATCCTCGAGCGTCTAAATCGTACGCTCGGATTGTCCGCCCGTTTGCGGGTGATAAATTGTGCTGAACTTGAGGCGGGTACCCAAACTCTCATGTAAGCTCCTCCAGAAGTGCAAAACGAATCTGGTGTCTCGATCTGACACAATACTGACCGGGACTCCGTGAAGTCGCACTATCTCCTGCATGTATCTCTCTGCCAGTGACTCTGTCGACTGTCCCACTCGAAAAGGTAGGAAGTGTGCATTTTTTGTGAGGCGGTCGACGATAACCCAAATGGCGTTGTTGCCCCTAGGGCTCCGTGGTAAGGCCGTCACGAAATCCATGGTAATGTGCTTCCACTTCCATTCTGGTATCAGAAGCGGTTGTAACAATCCTACCGTCCTCTGATGTTCCGCCTTCACCTGCTGGCATACCAAGCATCTGGATACGAACCGCGCAATTTCTCGCTTCATCCCGTTCCACCAAAAATGCTGCTTTAGATCCCGATACATCTTTGTACCTCCCAGATGCACAGAATAGGCTGAACTATGCGCTTCAGCCAGTACTTCTTCTCGAACATCTCCTCTGGGTACGTAGAGTCTGCTACCGAATCTCAGAGAACCGTCTTCATGTATGATTAAGTCCGTTCTCAGCCTGGCTTCTACTTGCGCTCTGAACTTTTGCAATCGAGGATCATTTGCTTGTGCAGCCTTGATGTGATCCACAAGGGAAGACTGCACCTGTAGTTGCCAAAATTGACTGAGTGCGCTCGGTGTAACGACTTCAAGCCCGAGTCTCTGAAAGTCCTCAATAATGCCCCTCTGACTGGTCAACATCATGACCGCTTGCTTGCGACTGAGAGCATCTGGTACTACATTTACTTTCCCCGGGTGATACTGAAGGTCCAAGTCATAATCCGCCATCGGTTCTTGCCATCGGCGCTGCCTCATATTTAGTTCCTTCTGAGTGAAGACGTACTTCAGACATTTATGATCTGTGTACACCTCTACTTTCTTGCCCAACAGATAGTGCCTCCAAATCTTAAATGCAAAAACCACTGCAGCTAACTCCAAGTCATGCGTAGGATAGTTCTTCTCGTGAGTTCTCAGCTGTCGAGAGGCGTAGGCAACCACTCGGCCGTGCTGCATCAGAACACAGCCTAATCCCTTCCCTGAGGCATCATTATGTATCACCAAACCACCGGAATGGTTTAGGTTTCTTGCGCAGCTCCTTCGGACCCTCTGTGGTATGATCTTGTGGTTGAATAACTTGCTTAAGGTGAGCAGTCCTCATCATTAAGAGTAGGAAAAGGTAACAATACTATTTATCTGAACCTACGTAGAAAACCTAGCCCTGTTTTATGCTTAAAAAACTACTTTTTATCATCTGGTACTGTAAGGATAGGCGCCGTGGTTAACTTCTGCTTCAGCGTCTCAAATGCTTGAGTACACTCTTCTGTCCACGCAAACGGTACATCCTTCCGTGTCAGCCTCGTCAACGGTTCAACGATTCTTGAAAAGTCTTGGACGAATCGCCGATAATAACCTGCCAATCCCAGAAAGCTTCTGATCTCGGCCACTGACTTCGGCGTTGGCCAATCTCTGACAGATTCTATCTTTGTCGGGTCCACTGAGATGCCTTCGCCCGAAACGATGTGTCCCAAGAACTGAACCTTATCGAGCCAGAATTCACACTTGCTTAATTTCGCATACAGCTTCTCTTCCCGAAGAATTTGTAGAACCGTGCGCAAATGCTCTGTTCCCCTCCGAACGACGGCCTGGACTTGGGACGTCCATGCCTGATGTTCGGGGCAGATGCTATTTGGTTTTATCCGTTTATCTCTCCGAAGATGCCAAGTTGATTTATGGCACCGTGTATCGGAGGTTTATACGGATGCGGCCGATGTAGCAGACTTCGTCATATTCCCCCTCAGGATGAGGGGTTTTTGATTATGGGGACGCTCTTCCCTGCAGGCGCAAGCCCCTGCAGTTAATTACGCTACCGCATCGCGGTAACAACTTTCTCCTTCTCCAGAATTTCACTTCGTGTCGTGTGTGTTCATTTTGTTTGTGGTTGCCCGTGGATTGTATACGGAGACTGAGTAATGCCGTCGCCCGTAGGACGTGGATTAGTCCAAATCCGTATTTACTTAGATTTGGGTTTGGTGTTTTCAGTTTAAGGATGCATTAGTCGCGTTGCGGCTAAGATCAACTTAAACGTTCGTCAAGGATACGTTAGTCCTGTTTTAGACTAAGATCAACTCAACGTAGTGATTAATTTAATGTATGGCCATCGGGACTCGTCACCTCTTTGACGTCGTTGAAGGATTACAACGACATGTATCAAAGGAGCTCGGAGATGTACCCTCGAACCAGAGTTGATTGGGAGTTTTATAATCCATTTGAATATTTAAGGATACGTTAGCCGTGTTTGGGGCTAAAATCAACTTAAACGTTCGTTAAGGATACGTTAGTCCAGTTTGAGACTAAGATCAACTTAACGGGACCGTTTAGATCCGATAAAAGAGCATTTGGGCTCTATTGTGCCAGTTTAGGGACGTGGTGGTCCGATATTAGTTTAGGGACGTTTCGGTCCGATATTAGTTTATGGACGTTTCGGTCCATTATTAGTTTAGGGACGTTTCGGTCCGACGCCAGTTTAGGGACGTAGTGGTCCGTTATTAGTTTAGGGACGTTTCGGTCCAATGTTAGTTTAGGGACGTTTCGGTCCGATATTAGTTTAGGGACGTTTCGGTCCAATATTAGTTGTGTGGCCGTTGGGACCCGTCACCTCTTTGACGTCGTTGAGGAATTACAACGATGGATGTCAAAGGAGTTCGGAGATGTACCCTCGAACCGGATGTAGATTGATTTAGAAGAGCCATTTGCTCAGCCAATTTAATTTAAGGACTTATGGCCACGATTGGGCTAAGTCCAGTGAAGAAAATGTCCAACATTGCTTTTGCATTTCCTTTTATTTTTATTTGGGCTTTGCCCAGAAAAGATGCAGGGCATCAATTTATTTTGGGCTCTGTTCTTTATGAATGATGCAGAGTATCAATTTTATTTGGGCTCAGCCCTTTTATTGCTTTGCAATTTATTTTGGCCTGCTAGGTCTTTTGATTTGGGCCTGGCCCTTCAAATAGTGCAAAGCACCAAGAATCTTTTAGATTCAAGAAAATGAGTGCAGAGCACTTTTTAATGATCTAAATTTAGATCAAAGAAAAGAAAGAAAAGAAAATCTTTTCTTTTTTTCTATCTCAGAGAACCAGAGGTTCCCTAGCAAGTGCAAGGCACTATTTTTTTATTATTTTTATTTATTTATTTATTTATTGAAGATCACTGATCTTGTCTTTTAGATCAATGATCTATTCCTAAGAGAATTTTCTCTTATTTCAACGGTTTTTACCTTCTTCTTTGTGTTCTCAAGAAGTTCTCTTCTTCTTCTTTTTTTTTTATCCAAATTCTCCTCTTGAAATGGGGTCTGGGGTCCTTTTTATAGTGCTCAAAAATCAGTTAAATTTGTTAAAAAGATCTTTTCTGAGTGATTTGGGGAATTTTCCCCACCGTTGGATCTTTGATCCAAAGGCCCATATTTTACAGAAGAAATCTTCTTGTTTAAACAAGAACAGAAAAATATCCTTAAATCTTCACTCTGTTGTTGCGCAACTCACCAGCGTGTGACACGTGTCGCGCAGTGAGGCGCTTGCGCAACTGCGCAGACACGTGTCGCGCAGTGACGCGCTTGCGCAACAGCGCTGGGGTCCTTTTTATAGTGCTAAAAAATCAGTTAAATTTGTTAAAAAGATCTTTTCTGAGTGATTTGGGGAATTTTCCCCACCGTTGGATCTTTGATCCAAAGGCCCCTGTTTTACAGAAGAAATCTTCTTGTTTAAACAAGAACAGAAAAATATCCTTAAATCTTCACTCTGTTGTTGCGCAACTCACCAGCGTGTGACACGTGTCGCGCAGTGAGGCGCTTGCGCAACAGCACTTGCGCAACTGCGCAGACACGTGTCGCGCAGTGACGCGCTTGCGCAACTGCGCAGACACGTGTCGCGCAGCCGTGCGCTTGCGCAGTTGTGCTTGCGCAACTGCGCAGACACGCGTCGCGCAGCCGTGCGCTTGCGCAGTTGAACGTTGCTTATGTTTTTTAAAGAGCCTTGCTCTGATTGGATGCGCAGACACGTGTCGCGCAGTGACGCGCTTGCGCAACAGCGCTTGCGCAACTGCGCAGACACGCGTCGCGCAGCCGTGCGGTTGCGCAGTTGTGCTTGCGCAACTGCGCAGACACGCGTCGCGCTGCCGTGCGCTTGCGCAGTTGAACGTTGCTTATGTTTTTTAAAGAGCCTTGCTCTGATTGGACGTACTGTCTTGGGCGTTGTGCTGCCGTGTCAACTTCTGACACGTGGCGCGTTGCGCGCAGCGCACGGGAACTGAAGCGTTGCTTCAAAATTTGAATTTTCAAAATTTAAGCAGAGCCTTGCTTTGATTGGGGGAACAAATGCCCCCCCACCGTTGCGCTCACGTGGCGCGCACGTGAGTGCAGCGGTGGCAAGATCCCGACCATTGGATCATAGAGGTCAGGTGAAGAGACGCAGGCGTCTATAAATGGGACCCTTGGTCCTTAAATTTTTTTTACCGTTTCAAGAACTTTGATTCAGAGCCTTGCTCTTGCTTAAAAACTCTTAGAACCTTGCTCTTGCTTCTTCCCAAGAACTTTGAAGTTCAGAACTTAGAATCACTCTTAGGTAAAAATTTAAATTAATTTAAATTAATTTTAATTAATAGAGCCTTGCTCTTATAGATCTTTGATCTAAAGAAAACCCCTTTGGGGTTTCTTCAACAGAGCCTTGCTCTCATAGATCTTTGATCTAAAGAAGACCCCTTTGGGGTTTCATCCACAGAGCCTTGCTCTCAAAAATTTACAGAGATCTTGTTCCTGGGTTTTAACCCATGAACAGAGCCCTGCTCATAGATCAAATAGAGAACTCCTAAAAGTTTTCATGGATCTTTAAAATCCCAAAAATTTTAATTCTTAGGAGTTATAATTTTTCATTACTACTACAGAGCTAGGCTCTTTTTTAAGAAGTTTTATTTCTTTGAGACCAGAGTTTGACAAATGTCACTCTGTGACAGAGCTTTGCTCTAAAAAGAGGAGATTTTCTCCTTGTCTCTAGGGATTTCCTCCCAATAGGGATATTCTTTTGGGGGTCTTTTTCATTGACTGACAGTCTCATCCAATGATGGGACTGTCTTATCAAATGATGCGCCGTCATCTAGATTTTGTGGGTCCCCCTTTGGTCCCCTACTCACTGCACTGTAGTGTGATGTAGGACTTTGACATGTGAAGCATTGGAACGCTAACGGTTATATTTATTTTTTTTTTGTCTACAGGGAACATGTCTGAAGATTTGTCTTTCCCTTTTGTTCGCTCAGAAGGAGGGTTCCCACATGCACCAGTGGACCGGGTGGTGTTCGCCTTGATTAGAGATCACGATCCTGAGTGCAAGAGACTTCACCTGTAGGGAAGGTGGTACAGCCAAATCATCCAAGGCCGCCGCAGCTTCAGCTCCGCTTCGCCCTTTGAGCCCATAGTTACGATTCCTTATGCGGACAAGCCCCCGGTGGAGTATGCCGTGGAGGTTAAAAATTGGAATTCTGACGATATCCTCCAGCCTGCCATTGGTGCCATCCCAGTGCAGCCGCCGCCGGCGATAGACATCTTGGGGAGGCGAATCTGTCAGGGTGAAGCACGCCCTTGGGGACAGGCTTATAATATTGGACTGATCCCGCGACCGCTTGCCGGATACCTGCAATGGGCCCGGTACATCTTATCGGCGAAAAGGACTCATCTAATGAAGATTGGTTTATATTCGGCCGTCTACGTTTCGCTTTTCGAGTATCCCTCTCCTCCAACGTGGTGGATAAAGGCCTTTATTGAACAATGGAATATCCCCACCCACATCTTCTTGACAGCGGATAGGGAAGTCTCCATCTCTTTGGAAGAATTTGTTGAGATTTCAGGTCTACCAGTGAGGGGGGAGCACTACGAAGAGCTACTTCCTCCTGATGAGTACGTCTTTGCCACCAAGCAGGTTGTATTTGACTTAACTCCGGAAAATGCCATTCAGCATCAGCACCCGGGCTTGGTGAAGGTGTTGGAGATTTATGAGGAACTCCATTTGGAATCGGGCGACCGGGGCGTCAGTTTCGCGGATTTCATCACTCGTTTTATCCGCCCGGAGTTCCTATCAGAGCAGGGCGAGAAGTTTACTCAGCTTGCTGACCCCTTTGGTTTCGGCTTGGACCGCCGACCTTCATCGGAAAATGAGCAGCGGGATTTTTATCTCCCCGGCACTGCCAGTGTCCCCTTCTCAGAGATCGCCGTTCCTGGCATGGACGAGGAGACTTTTTTCATAGGGTTCTTGGGTCTATGGCTATGCAGCTTCGCGCTTCCCATGCATCCACGCCTCATGCGGTCCTCTGTCTTTTACCCGGCGCATCGAATGGCGGTTGGTTTGCAGCTATTGGTAGGGATTGCCGGGCTGGCTTACCTTTATAATGGACTTAGCGTAGCGGCGGACGCTAATGAGCCTGGGGTACAGCCTGCTAACTTTCCGATGCACTACTTCACTTCTTGGATGGAGCTGCATGTGCGAGGGGTGTTTGGTGCCCATAAGACTCCTCCATTCTTTGAGAAATACGGACTCCCAAGAATCATGCGGTTGGTCGGGGCTTCAATTGTGGTTGCACCTCCGCGGGAGTCTAGGGGACTGCTCCTGCGTTCACATCTAGTCAGAGCGAAGACCTCTTTTGTGGATAAGGTCATCACCATAGGCTCCGAGACCGCTAAGTCAGTGGTGTCGCTGCGTGACGACTTTAAGGGCAGGGTTTCTGTACTGAAGGCTCGGGAAATCCTTCACCTTTACTCCATTCGGCCGGGCTACCTAGTATTTAGGCAGAATAAGACGGCTCTCTTTATGAGGTATAACCCACATCGATTTGCCCGACAATCGAGTTACAATCAAGGGATCCCGATGGAGGCCTTTCTGGAAACACCCGCGGTCGGCCCAGAGGGGATAAGGAATGCGATGCATCATTTCGTCCGGCTTAATACGGGATCCTATTTTTTTATCAGTGAGCCTAGCTGTGTTCCTAAAATAATCCATCCGTATGTAGCCTGGTATGCGCATGCTATGGGTCCAATCATTTTAATGGAGAAACGCTTGCTGGTTGACCGTAGGGGTGCGCCTCCTGGCGGTGATCCCAAGGCTCCCTTGCAGCCAAGGATCCAGGTCATCCCCCCGATAAAAGATGCCAGAGCTGACCGACCGCGCGTGTTGAGCCCCCCGTGTGGATTGCCATTGCCCGCTACGGTGGATGCACCTATTGCGCCCCGTGCTCCCCTAAAGACGGTTAATGTGGTATCACCAGGGTCTGGCGGAGGGGCAGAGATCGGGACCCGCCGCCCTAAAGTGACTGCTAAGCGCAAGGCTGTTCTGAGTGGGTCTAAAGCTGGCGGACAGAAGAAGAAGAAGTCCGCCCTATCCCTCGACGCGATCCTTAACTTAGGGCCTGCGGCTCCTCCTGCCGAGGCCATATGTGAGTATGGCAGCAATGAGGGCTTTGTGGTGGACCCTGAGGACACCAATTTAGCTGCCGCCATTGCAGCTTCGGAGCAATCGGCGAGGCTTGAAGCGATGTTAAGCAAACTTGCTGAGTCAGGTAATCATCAGCCGCTTTATTTGTCATTTTACTGCATTTTTATTATTATCTTTAGCTAATATTTGCTTCATTCTCAACAGGTATTTCTACTGAAGAGGCCATTGCTGCCTCTTTGAAGACCTTCCAGGAGGAGGAGAAGAAGCGTATCCCAGCAGGCGTTGGTATGTCCTACCCTTTTCCCTTTCATAATGAAAGTTTGTCATCTTCTCTGATGGTCAACCTAACCTTCTTTTGTTTCTTTGCAGAGGTTATATCAGTTGGCGCGGGGATCCTTCCTGAGCCTGTTACTGAAGTCCCAGCTTCATCGAAGTTGCCACAAGAGCCCCGGCTTGACAAGACGATGAGGGATGCCTTGAAGAATCTAGAGGCATCCCTATATACGGACGAGGGAGCCTCACTCAAGGAAGCCCTAGTGGCATCCGTCTCAACGGCTCGAGAGGAGCGGAAGCGGTTGAGACGCGAAGCAAGGGCACGCAGAGCTGCTTTGGCCGCGGGAGCGGGCCCTAGCACTCTTCCTCGTGCCGACACTCCTTCCGGAGCAAAGGCGGGCAGAGCTGCTTTGGCCACGGGAGCGGGCCTTAGCACTATTCCTCATGCTGACACTCCTTCTGAAGAGGCCCCTGCCGCCTTGTCTACTGCTCATAGGCAAGTGGCGTGCGCAGCTCGAAGTGCAAATGATAAATCTTCTTCAGGTAGTACTTCTTTCAGAGCTTTGTTGTAAGAATTATAAAGCCATTGGCTCATATGCGTTTCATCTGGCAGGGCCTAGTCCGACTGAGGGGGAGGCGGAGACCGTTGGACCCCAGGAAACGGCGGAAGCGGCGCCTACCGAACCTGAGCCGACCGTGAGGCGCGTCATTGGGGCCACGGGATCCGTTACAGAGGTTGAGGAGTCCGCCGCCGAGAGGGTCATTGATACCGCTCCTGACGTGGCGGTAGATGAGATGATTGTCTTAACCGAGGCGAAGGCGGTAGAAGGCGAAGCGCTCGAGGCTGGAGACCTCACGGTGATGGTGGATGAGACAACCGTGACCGCAGGATCCGTAGGAGTAGCGGCTGAGGTCGCCACGATTCCTGAGGACGAGCCAGCTGCTCTTTCTCAGGAATCTGGCAACGCTCTAATCATGACCCTCTCCGCCTATATTCCCCCGCCTTCTCTAGGGCCTGCAAGTGTAACAACGGTCCCTATTGAGTCGGGTGACGAGGCTACGGGTGGTGGCCTGATGTCAATGGAGGAAGGAGTTGCCTTAGTCTCGGCTGGCAGTTCGTCGGGTAAGTTTCGGGTTACTATCGTTTCCCCCCTTTTTTATATATCTTGCGATCTCTTCTAACAAGCTTGTCTTTGCAGGTGCGGCCAGTGCCGATGCTCCATTGCTTGAAGGAGCACCTTCAACTACTGCTTTGGCGGTGGTCACTTCCCCGTCTTCCCTCGTGCCATCGCGGATGTTGGAAGGTATGGATTTGCGACTCACAAGTTAATCTTTTAAACGTGTAGTTCATGGACTAACGCCATACCACCGCATCTTTTCAGGAGTGCTCTTTGATCATCTATATCAAGTGTTGCTCCCACACTTCTCCTTCCCATTCGAACTTGCTTCTCCCTCTAGTGGCGCTGGTGAGTGTACGTTCACTACAATATCTTTGTTCATCCCCTTTTATCTAGCAATTGAATGATTTCTGACTTTTTCCTTTCTTTATTGCAGTGCCACAAATCGAAGGAGGGGATGCAAGACCTGCCGCGCTACCGGCTCTTCCGGCTTTGCCGTCTGTTGCTGCTGGTATAGCAAATTCCTCTTTTTTTTTGGTAACCTTTAAACATCTCTTGAACCATTGTTTAACCATGTTTTGTTTTGCAGCTATTGTTCCGGCTTCGGTCCCTTTTGAGTCTCGCGTCCTTCCACCGGCAGGCCCTTTCTTGAAACGCCCGTCTTCAAAGGGTGCTGTGATGAGTTTGGGCATGCTGAGCGGGTACATCGAAGAGCTCAACATGGACGCTCTCCCTTCTGCCGCAGATTTCGCTGTGGAGGTTAATCCAATGTTGGCGGCGCTCGTAAATTTTCATAACGAAGGCGTCGTCGGATCTTGGGTAAATCACTGCAGGGAGATCGAGGCCTGTCTATACCGGCTGGAGTCGACGCGCCCTTCTCTCGAAGTTTTAGCCCTAAGCACCCAACACACAACTTGGCTCGAGCAAAGCATTTCGCACTCCCGCCACTTGGAGCAAGAAGCAGCTTTAAGACTAAGGGAATGCCAAAAGACCTCGAACGAAACGGCCCATCTGCACGCTGAGGTTGAGGCAAATGCTGCCCAAGTGAAGACTATCTTCGAGGGTCTCTTGGAGCGTATCTCCCATGGGCTAAACTTGAAGCGGAAGCTTGACGTAGCTGAGAGCAATACCCCAAGTCGGGAAGCTGCCTATCAGGTCGTCAGGGAGCAGCTTGCGTCGGTCTTGCAGCAGCGAGCCCAAGTGGAGGCAGAGCTGGCGGTAGTAGCCGATCGAGAGAAGACGTGGAAGGAAGTATGCGAGCAATTGTTAAATCTATGCAAGACGCTTCCTTCCCAGTAATTTCTCCTTGTATCATTTGTACTTGTAAAATATATGTATATATTTTTTTATTCTTTAGTACAATGTATCCTGTACCCAGTCAATGTTCATGAATAAAAGATACACATTTTTGTAACGTCCTGTGTCACTTCTTCGCCTTTTTCATTCTTTTCAGCATGACATATTTAATACACCTTATTGACAGATAACTTTATTTCTCCCAGAGATAACGATGGCCTAGACTGCAGGTTCAGATCTGCCGCCTAGGACTTTTCAACTCTATAAGCCGTGAGGGTCTCATAGAGATTTTTCTTCCTACGGATCGAGAGGATCTCGTAGGCGGGCTTTCTCCTTAGGAATCGTATGGATTCCTAAGTGTGGTTTTCTCTTATAAGTCGTAGGGATCTTATAAGAGAACTTTCCCTCTTACGATTCGAGAGAATTTGTAAGCGGTTGTTTCCCTCCTCGTCGAAATTCGACTTCGGAGAGTGAGACCCGTGAATAGTATGCAAGAGACCATTTTGGATTGACTTGCAGGGCCCCATTGCTTAAAAAAAAAGCTTTCAGTTCTTGCTGTCTGAGACTTCATCTTGCAGATTAAGAAGCAAGTTCAATTTGTTGAAGAAATCCCTTTTCTGAAAGATTTGGCGGGATTTCCCCCACCATCGGATCTTTGATCTAGGGGCTTCTGTTTTACAGGAGATAATAACCGAAAAGATTTCTTCAGAACCTTTTTGTTTAGTGCGAATGCTCCAGGATATGACGCGTGTCGCACAGCACACAGTGCAGCGCAACTGCGCTAGCACATCTATGCCGATACGTGTCATGCAGCGCATGACGCATACGCCTCTGAAGCGTTGCTTCCCTTGGTTTTGCTTGAAACAGAGCTTCGCTCTGGCTGGGTGCGCTGCTTTGGGGTGCTGCGCTGATGCGTTTGCGCTGGACACGTGGCGTGTAGCGCGCAGCGCAACGCAACTGCGCTAGCGCTTCCGTGCTGAAGCGTCGCTTCTTCAAGACAGAGCTTCGCTCTAATCGGGGAAGGATGAAGCGTTGCTTCATCTCCTATCTCGGAATTCGAACGGACATTCGCTCCAATTAGGGTAAACTGCCGTGACGACTCTTGGGAGTCGAAGAGGCACTTGAGGCCTATAAATAGGACCCTTGGTCCCCTCCAGATACTTATCATCTTCCAGATTTCCATTTTTGAAGACTTCAGAGCTTTGTTCTTGCCTTTAAGAACTCCGGTGCCTTGCTCCCCTTTTTTTTTTATAAGTTTTTTAGAAGAACTTCAGGTAAAATCGATTCTTAGATCAATCTTAAATAGCAGAGCTCTCGTCTAGTGGGTTTCATCTTTGAACACAGTTTTGCTCTCTAGGAATTTAGTCATCCATGTATATTATTGCTTTTCTATTGTTGATCTTCCTGTAATATTTTCTCCAGGCGTAATGGCGGCGGTGCATCTGTACAGTCTGCACGAGTTCATTACCTACGATGATATCCGCGCTCAGGGTCGTCAACAAAACCAGGAGTTTACAGACGCCGAATGTGCAGAAGTTATGGGTCGTCTGAATGCAAGCGGTGGTTGGCTGTTGCCTCGGCGTTCGGCTCTTTCGAAAGTCATACTGGGAGCAATATGGAGGGCACTTCCGGGTCTTCACGAGGCCCTACCACTCAATGCGCTGGATGATGCCGAGGACAAGGTGCATTCAGTGCACCTGACAGGGCTGATCTCAAAGAAGCGACGGAACGACCTCGTTGACATCCTGCATCAAGTGTTTCAGCAGACGACGATCGTTGCTGCTTATCAAAGGCCGGAAAGGTTTGCCGATGATATCGACACCGAGGAGCGCGAAAGACTGCGCATAAGAATAATTAGAAAGGCCAGAAGAACTCTGGATGGCCTTACTTTTGATTTCCTCAATCCGTGCCCCGGATCCGAGGTTATACCGTTGTAATATTTTGAACAATGTTTCTTATGCATTATTTTTATGCTTGTAAAAACTTTTGGCGGTATGAATGAAAACCCTCCCCTTTTCTATTTCAGCTTGTCTTATTTCTCGTCCTGAGTCTTCTGTCCATGCATAAATGAATGCGTCACGCATGCCAGATCAAATGTAAAACGGGTATTCTTTCTGTCATCTTCTTTCTTTTAATGTCAGTAGGCTGTCTTAATAATCATGGTTGATGGATGTCTAAAACGAGTATTCCGACTTCCTCAGGAAATAGCGATGGCTTAGGCCGCAGGTTCAGGTTTACCGCCTAAGACTTTTCAATTCTATGAGCCGTGAGGGTCTCATAGAGGCTTTTCTCCTTACGGATCGAGAGGATCTCATAGGTGGATTTTCTCCTTAGGAATCGTGAGGATTCCTAAGTGTGGTTTTCTCTTATAAGTCGTAAGGATCCTATAAGAGAATTTTTCCCTCTTACGAGTCGAGAGGATTCGTAAGCGGTTGTTTCCCTCCTCGTCGAAATTCGACTTCGGAGAGCGAGACCCGTGAATAGTATGCAAGAGACCATTTTGGATTGACTTGCAGGGCCCCATTGCTCAAGAAGCAAGTTTTTCAATCCTTGCTGTCTGAGACTTCTTCTTACAAATTGGGACGAATCAGGAATTTGCTCACGGAGAGGGTGATGGCTCTGCGAGTTGACATGAGTTAGGAGGCTATCATCACGGAGTGTTTGTATCCGTGAGTCGAGGAGTTTGCTAGGGATTATTTGTTTCCCGAGAACCAAGGATTATTTGCTTCCTTGGGGTTTGAAACGAGTCGAGGATTCCCACGGAGGCGCTGGTGGCTCTGCAGGTCGACGCGGATCAGGAGTCTCTCGTCAAGGAGTGTTTGTATCCGTGAGTCGAGGGATTTGCTAGGGATTATTTGTTTCCCGAGCGCCAAGGATTATTTGTTTCCTTGGGGTTTGAAACGAGTCGAGGAGTCCCACGGAGGCGCTGGTGGCTCTGCAGGTCGACGCGGATCAGGAGTCTCTCGTCAAGGAGTGTTTGTATCCGTGAGTCGAGGGATTCGCTAGGGATTATTTGTTTCCCGAGCGCCAAGGATTATTTGTTTCCTTGGGGTTTGAAACGAGTCGAGGATTCCCACGGAGGCGCTGGTGGCTCTGCAGGTTGACGCGGATCAGGAGTCTCTCGTCAAGGAGTGTTTTTATCCGTGAGTCGAGGGATTTGCTAGGGATTATTTGTTTCCCGAGCGCCAAGGATTATTTGTTTCCTTGGGGTTTGAAGCGAGTCGAGGATTTCTACGGAGGCGCTGGTGGCTCTGCAGGTCGACGCGGATCAGGAGTCTCTCGTCAAGGAGTGTTTGTATCCGTGAGTCGAGGAGTTTGTTGGGAGAGTATGGCTCCCTCTTTGTTTACGCCCTTGGATTGTATACAGGGATCGATGTGATCTTAACTGTAGGGCCAAAGTTATTTTATCATCATTATTTTTTTTTGTTTTATTTCCGCGATGCTCTATCATTTCAGCTTTTATATCGCGATGCCCAATCATTTCGGCTATTTGTTTTTTTTTTTTTAATTATTTTTACTCGTTGCTTTTTATTACGAGTTGCCCAATCATTTCGGCTATTTTGCATGCATACATTTTACTTGCTGCTTTTTATTGCAAGTTGCCCTATCATTTCGGTTATTTCGTATGCATGAGCGGCCTACTGGCTTTCGCCGTAAACCTGAAATTGGACACCGATTTCGGCATCAGCACCGCTGCAACTGGGATATTACCAGGAGCGAATCATCATTTGCCTCTGTCGTTGTCGAACAAAGGAGGCTTAGCGACCAGGGTTAGGGTCCTGTCGGCTAAGGCTTTTGACTTCATGAGCCGTAAGGGTCTCGTGAAGGTATTTCTCCCTACAAGTCGTGAGGATCTTGTAGGTGTATTTTCTCCTTAGGAACCGTGAGGGTTCCTAAGTGTTTTGTTCTTCCGTAAGTCGTGAGGATCCTACAGGAGGGTTTTCTCCTCATAAATCGAGGGGATTTATGAGGGTTGTTTACCATGCGAACGTATTCCCAGTTACGGATGAAATTTGGCTAGGGCAATGTTTATTCGCGCCCGTGGATTGTATACAAGGGTCAATGCTGAGCCACTTGTAGGGCATTATCGAAAGTTGTGGAGGCTGCTTAAGCACAGGTTTAGATCTCTGTAGCTTAAGGCTTTCAAATTTTATGAGCCGTGAGGGTCTCATAAGAGCGTTCTCCTTACGAGTCGTGAGGATCTCGCAAGTGTACTTTCTCCTTAGGAATCGTGAGGATTCCTAAGTGTGTTGCTCCCTTGTGAGTCGTAAGGATCTCACGCGGGTGGTTTCTCCTTACAAGGTCGAGAGGATCTTGTAAGTGTTCTTTAACGAGGTTGCGCCCTTTCAGGTTTTCACAAACACTCGCCGGTAGTCCTGCTGTTTTTACTCACGGAGCCCTTTCGGGTTTTCATCCGTGCCCCTTTTCGCTTATGGACATACCGTCTTCTTTTTTTATTCTTTTTATTTCCATTTTCTTTTTTTTTTCTTTTTTTTTAAACGAGGTCGCGCCCTTTCGGGTTTTCACGAACACTCGCCGGTAGCCCTGCTGTTTTTACTCACGGAGCCCTTTCGGGTTTTCATCCGTGCCCCTTTTGCTTATGGACATACCGTTTTTATTTTATTTTATTTTCATATTTTATTTTTATTTTATTTTTATTTTATTTTTTTTATTTTTTATTTATTTATTTATTTTTTATCTCGTCAGCCTAAGGATGCTGCGATAGTAGTTTAAAGACGTTTCGGTCTGCTATTAGTTTAAGGACATTTCGGTCCGCTGTTGAGAAGCTGGCTACTGCTTATACAGTTTGAGCTTAGGAAGATAGCGAGCGGACATAGTCGTCGTCATCTATCGTTGACCTAGGATGTGGCTCATTAAGCGTAATATTTCTTTAGGAAGCGACCGTTTATTGGTCTGAAAGGCCTTTCACCATGCATGTCCATGAGTAGATAGGCCCCACCCTGGTAAACTTTATCTATGATGTACGGGCCTTCATAGTTCGGCTCGAATTTTCCCCGCTTGGCGCGATTGGGGATCATAGGCCTTTTGACCACTAGCACGAGTTCGCCTTGGTGGAATGTCCTCGGTCGGGTCAATCTTTCGTATGAGCGCATCATCTTTGCTTTATAGGCCTCCAAATTTTGTTGCGCTATGAGCCGTGTTTCTTCAAGGGCGTCAAGCTCTTCAAGCCGAAGATGAGCATTTTCTTCGTCCGTCAGCTCGTAATGGACTGCCGCTCGTAATGGACTGCCACTCGTAGAGAGGGTAACTCTACCTCGAGAGGGAGTACTGCTTCCGTACCAAACACCAACGCGTATGGCGTTGTGTTTGTAGCTGTCTTGAATGTGGTTCGATACGCCCAAAGAGCTTCTTGCAGTCTCTCATGCCAGTCTTTCTTATTTCGGGACACTGTTTTCTTTATAATTTTCATCAAGGTCTTGTTGAAGGCCTCGGCGAGACCGTTAGCTCGTGGATTATAGACTGAGGAATATCTCCAGTCTATGTTATGCTGCTGTGCGAAGCGGCTGATTTTATGACTTCGGTAGGCTGGCCCGTTATCGGAGATGATCCGCCTCAGAGTTCCAAACCGATATATGACGTGCGTTTTGAAGAAATGGAGGATATTCTCCGTCTTCACTTCTCTCAATGGTACTGCTTCTGCCCACTTAGAGAAGTAGTCAGTCGTCGCTAGGATGAAACGATGTCCTTTAGACGATGCTGGCTCGATGGGGCCGACTATATCAGTCCCCCACATTTTGAATGGCCAGCTAGCTACCGTTGGATGCAGCGGATTTGGGTGCTGATGGATGAAGTCCCCATGAATCTGGCATGAGTGACATTGCTTCGCATATTCGATGCAGTCTTGAATCATCGTGGGCCAGTAATAGCCCATCCGTTTGATCTTCAACTTCATCTTTGGACCTGCTTGGTGAGAACCGCAGATTCCGTCATGAATTTCCTGAACGACTCTTTCCGATTCGTCCGGTCCTAAGCATCTTAGCCACAGAGAATCGAATGACCTCTTGTAGAGAGTATCATTGACGAAGGCGAAGGACAGAGCTCGTTTTATGAGTTGATGTCTTGCGGACGCATCTTCGGGCATTTGGTGGGACTTGAAGTAGTCTATAAAGACTTCCCTCCAATCCTCAACCTTCTCATGTTCTTTTATTTGCAAGGTCGCTTGTCTAGTCACTCCCTTCTCTTCGGGTGATTCCGAAGGTATTTCTGCGGGGGCGAGCACCTGACGACTTTGTACCATGATTCTAACGTCATCGAGGTTCTCGTCAGCCATTTCTTTAGCGAGTTTGGCCAACGCGTCCGCTTTGCTGTTATCCGCGCGTGGTATGCTCTCCAAAGTATAGGAGGGAATTTGGGTTAGCAGTTGTTGCACCTTTTCACCGTATTTTACTAACTCCGGTTTGCATGTTTGGTAATCGCCGTTTACTTGACTAACGACCAGTTGCGAATCTCCGTATATGAGGAGGTTTTCAATTCCCATGTCAATGGCGATCTCGAGGCCTGCTATCAGAGCTTCGTATTCGGCTTCGTTGTTTGTCCTCAGTTCCGTCAGGGAGAACGCGTAGCGCATTATCCCTCCTTGTGGAGTTATAAAGATGAGTCCACCCCCGATTTGATTATAGGGGTACTTTGTTTGCGCTTCTTCACGGAAGATGCTCCGTCAAAATAAAGCTCCCATCGAGTATTATCACCATCGATCGCATCAAACGCATGTTCGTCTGGAAGATCGCAGTTTAAAGGAGAGTCGGCTGGTATCGGGTGCTCAGCAAGGAAGTCGGCGATGGCCTGGCCTTTTACTGCTTTGAGTGGTCGATATGCTATCGAGAACTCCATTAAGAGTAGGGCCCATTTAGCGAGTCGTCCTGTCAATATGGCCTTTGACATTAGATATTTGAGAGGGTCCACCTTTGAAATGAGATAGACTTCATGCGCTAATGCGTAATGTCTAAGCTTTGTTATTGCGAAGATCAACGCCAGGCAGTGTTTTTCAATGGGGGAATAATTGCTCTCTGCTCCCAGCAGAACCCGACTTAAATAGTAAAGTGCTCTTTCTTTCCCCTGGTCATTCTCTTGTGCCCATAATGCGCCCAAAGAACCTTCAAGGGCGGCCGTGTAAAGAATGAGAGGCTTTCCCTTAACCGGAGCAGCTAACACTGGAGGGTTTTGCAGGTATTGTTTGATCTCGTCTAGTGCGCTTTGGCACTTTTGATCCCAGACGAACGGGGTTCCCTTCTTCATCAGGTGGCTGTAAGGGCGGCACTTTCCTGAGAGGTTGGCTATAAATCGCCGTATGTACGCGAGCTTCCCTTGGAGAGACCGCAGCTGTTTGAGAGTTCTCGGCGGAGGCATTCCCATGATTGCCTTGATCTTGGACGGATCTATCTCGATACCTCGGTGTCGAACGACGAATCCCAGGAATTTGCCCGAGGAAACCCCGAATGCACACTTCAGAGGGTTCATCTTCAAGTTGTATTGTCGAAGACGTTGAAATACGGTCTTCAGATGCTCGAGATGTTCCTCATATGATTTGCTTTTAACAACGAGGTCGTCGATATAGCATTCAACAATTTCGTGTATAAGGTTATCGAAAATCTTCGTCATGGCCCTTTGGTAGGTTGCACCGGCGTTCTTTAAACCGAAGGGCATCACCTTGAAACAGAATATTCCCAAAGGAGTCCGGAAAGACGTATGTTTCTGGTCTTCAGGGTGCATTTTTATTTGATTATATCCTGATGAGCCGTCCATGAATGAGAAAATCTCATGCGTGGACGTATTGTCTATCATTAGTTCGGTGACTGGTACTGGGAAATCATCCTTCGGGCAGGCTTTGTTGAGATCCCGAAAGTCCACACATATGCGCACCGTACCATTTTTCTTCATCACTGGGACGATGTTAGCAATCCATTCAGGGTATTGAACCTCTTGGATAAAGCCGGAGTCTATCAGCTTTTTGACTTCCGCGTTGATGCTCATTTCGAGCTCAAGCCGCATTCTTCTCGGCGCTTGTTTGACCGGCTTGACACTCGGGGATATTGCCAGTCTATGTACAGCAACTTCTGGATCAAGTCCCGACATCTCGGCATAGTTCCATGCGAAGCAATCTTTATGCTGTACAAGGACGTCCTTTAATGCAGCCACCTTTTCCTCGGACAGCAGTTCGCTGACGAATGTCGGTCGCGGATTGTTTATCGTCCCCAACTCAATTTTCTTGAGGTTATCCGCAGTGGTATGTATGCCGTCCTCCAGTTCTTTCGGAGCTGGGGGAAATTCTGAGATCACCTCATCATTGCTGTTTTCGAAGCACCAGAGAAGGCTGTCCACATTCTCGGACTCTTCTTTTAATATCGTTATCATACGACAGGTGCGAATTTTCTGCCAATCCCAATGTGGAATTGGTTCTTCTTTCGTGGCCTTAGGCTCGTGCTTTTGTGGTGGTGCTACCCTCCAGTTGTTGGACAGAGCGAATTTACCAAGCTGATATTGATCTTCGACCCAATTCTTGAAGGTGAAGCAATCTTCAAGAGGATGACCTACTACTCGATGGTAAAAGCAATAATTTGGGTTGAATACCTCGCCCGCGTGCTCGGGGTGCTTGGACTCTGGCAGCGTAAGCATTTGATGTTTTAGAGCAAGATCAAATATCTTCCTTGTTTTGTTCCGAGGAAATGAGTATGCTCGACCTATTTTCTTCATGAGAGCTAAGTCAGTAACGCTCGACTTTTGGATACGTGGTTTCTTAGCTCTGCCTTGTGTTTGTTGAGCGTCTTTTCTGTCCTCTGACTTGTTTTTGCTTTCGCGTCGAACCTTTTTTGTAGCAGGTTGACAAGGAGCGGCCTTTTCATCCTTTACTGCCTGTTGAAGGAGGCGCTGTGTCTTGGCTTTCTCATAGATTGCCATTTCACGATTGTGATCATCTCGGGCTTTTTGACTCGCATCCCTTATAAGTTTGCTCATCTGGTCTTCAAACGATGGACTAGGCGGCTTTGTATCAGGAACTTTTGCTGGTTCAGGATTAGCGTCCTCCCATTGAGCGTCCGCCTCTTCATCGAAGTCATACATGACATAACAGCTATTTACTAGCTCTCGTTTCTTTAGCCGGATGTACCCAAGCCCTTTTGTTTCCATTCTCCCGTTAGGCAGTTTGCGTTGGGTCCCGAGAACATTCCAGACCCTGTCATAGAATTTGGCCTCTCTAACGGTCTGTCTGAAGAATATCCCCTGGCGTTTCAGCAGTTTCTTCAAGCCTTCGGTATAATATCTGGGAAGACGGATAGGCTGAAGCCTGTCGAGCGTGGGATCCATGCCATGCCAAACTTCTTTTTCCACCTTGTTTTCTTCAGAACGGTAGAATAGGATTGCCTTCTCGTTTTCTCGCCTGGGAGGGATATAGAATGTCCGCGGCTCTTCTACACTGTAGATATTAAGTGCGTTCAGTTCTTTATGATGTTTAGGCGGCACCATGGCGACTTGCAGACTTTGCTCTTCGTCAGCGGAAGCTTTTATTGAAAGTCGAGCAGAGAATACGACATGGACCTCATCCTCCGAGTCACTACCAAAGACCAATGTAGGAGTGGACGGTCCTGGCTTGTTGTGTTGGGGCGGACCCGAATAAACGATCTCCTCTTCTTCCTCGGTATCACTGCCGAAGACAGGGATGGTGGCGTTAGTTTTATTTTCCGGCTTGTGACACTTCTCCGTGTCTTCGAAATCCGGCAAAAAGTATTTGGCATCTTCGTATTTGCGGACCTCGTTCACAGAGAACGGGTTCAGTTCTCCCGTCACGGTATACTCGAAACCATCCTTAAAATACTTCATACACTGATGTTGTGTAGAAGGGATGATGTTGTACTCGTGTAACCATGGTCGGCCGAGCAAAGCGTTGTAGCATGTCTTGGCATCTATGACGTGGAATTTAATGTCCGTGACGAGTAATCCGAAGCGTAGCGTCAGTATCACAGATCCAAGAGTCTTTGACGATTGGGAGTCGAACCCGGATATGGTGATCTTGTCCCGAGCAAGGTGCTGGACGCTCATGCAAATTTCCTTCAACACCCGCACGTTGAGTAGGTTAACAGACGACCCGTTATCGATCAGAATCTTGCCTATCTTTATATCATGGCAGTATCCCGAAACATAGAGAGGGCGATTGTGTTCGCAAGTCCCAAGTAGAAGGTCCTCATCGCCAAAGGTAACATCAGCCGTGTGTACTTCCTCCAACTCATCCTTCATCTTTTCCTCGGCCAAGCATGCTTGGAATTGTTTCGGCTCTTCTAAGGCTTTAATCAAAGAATCCCTCGCCTCTTTTGATAGCAACAGGGCATCGAGAATGCTGAGTTGTGAGGGTAGCTTCCTCAGATGTGCCAAGACATTGTAATCCACTTTATTCCTCTTTGGCGGGTTCTTGGCGGTTAACTCTTCCGCAACTCGATCATCCAAGGCGATGTCTTCAGAGGCCTTCTCTTTCCCTTTGTCTTTCTTGTTTAAGGGTCTGAGATTCCTTTCGGGTAACGTCCGGTTGCGTAGCTGTATATTCTCGCAAGCCTTTGGTCCTTCTTCTTTTCCCGAAGTGGATTCTTTAAAGAGGGGGCCAAGCTCTAGCTCCTCATCAGAATCGCTCCCAAATACAGGTACTTGTGATTCCCCGGCGTCAATCATGCAACAACCACTGCTAGTTTTATCAAGCACTTCGTTTATTCCGTTCTGCTCTCGGCGGGCTTTGCGCTTTTCCCGCTTAAACTGTTGCCGGTGAGTAACATATCCTTGCCACCACTTACCGAAAACTTTGCACTCTTCGGTGGGATGCGACACCTTCCGATGGTACAAGCAATAGGAGGGGTGGTTTTCCATTTCACCCTTAATGTTTTTCTCGGAGGGTGGTAGCTTTATACCCATCGACACAGACTTAGCGAATCTTTTCTTTATCTTGAACTTGATTTTATCTGTGGTGGGTGTATTTTGTTCTAGCGGGAGTACCGCAATTCTTTCGCCAAGGCGCTGGCGTTTGGCCTTTTTGAATATAACCGCTTCGTTATCCCGATCAGCTTTGCCCTTTAAAAACGCCTGATTTAGGAATGCATCAATCGCTTCATCCGACGGCTCCAGGATTTTTAGTGCAGGCTCTGCCCCCAGCTTTTCAGCGCGAAGAGTCTCCTTATCGGTTGTGGACAAATGGGAAATCACATGGCAACTTGCCACATGTTCTTCAGATTCACTTGATGAACTACCTCCCTCATCTTCTGCTTGGAAGACGTGGTTGAGGAACTCTTGCAATGTAATGGGAGTCCGCGCCTTCTGGTTGTACTCTTCCAGCGCGTCAATTTGCTTTTGCAAGTCCGTGCGCCTATCGCTAGGCTTCACCGATTTCTTGGCCTTCTTCTTTTTCTTCGAAGACTTTGACGACTGGCTACTAGTGCTTGAACCCCCATCATTGGTCTTTGGAGTTGGACGTAGCTTTAACATCCCCTCAACGACTTGCGGTTCCAATGGGCTTTTCCACTTGATCGCCGGACATGTCCGAAAATCATTTAGCATTCTCTTCGTTTTTGATGATAATACAACCTCCCACGGAGTTTCTTCAATGACAGAGCATGTTGCCCCCGGCGTATTCGTCCCTTTAGAGGTGTGGGGCTGCGGGGGATTCACCTTCCATTTGTCAGATAACGCAAATTTTCCCAGTCTATACTGGTTTTCAAGCCAATTTTTGAAAACGTAGCAGTCCTCAATCGGATGGCCTAGCACTCGATGATAGGGACAGTAATTAGGTTCGTTGACGTCACTTGGTTGCAATGGACGTTTTGGATCTGGCAGATTTATGAGTCTGTTGCGTAATGCCAGCTCGAATAACCTCTTCATTTTATCGCGGGGAAAGGAATAAGGACGTCCCATCCTATCCTCAAGGGGTACGTAAGGGCGCGTATTGTTTGGACGAGCAACCGGCTTCAAGTCGTTCGGTTGTTGTTGAGTATTAGCGACAATGATCGCTTTTCCCTTTCCTTTGTCATTTCGGGAATCTGGCTTTGGGAGAGGGGGTTTATGACCCATCTGGTCCATTTGCGCTAGTTTGTCAATCAAAACCTGGAAGGAAGTCGGCTTGAAAAACATCATAAACTGTGAGATGGTTGCCTGTGGATCAAGGGTTCCAACAAACATTCCCACCGCCGGAGCTTCTTCTATGCGTTGTTCGCACTTCGACCATAGATTACGCCACCGTATAGCGTACTGAACCCATGTTTCGCCGGGTTTTACCCTGGCATTAATCAGTGCCGTCATCGGGGTACGCTCACTGGCACTTGCAAAATGTTGGGTGAAGAGCAGCTCCATCTCCGCAAAGGTTTTAATAGAGTCGTTGGGGAGCTCAGAATACCATTCGAACGCCGTATCTGATAGGCTTCCAAAAAACTGGCGAAACAAAAGCTTGTCGTCGCCGCCGGTGTTACCGCAAAGCGCCCTGAACTGGGCAACATGTTGATGGGGATTGCCGGTCCCTTTGTAGACATGAAACTTGGGAATTGTGTAACCCGGCGGGTATTTGATTTGGTCATACCAGCCTGGATACGGTCGCCCCGTTTTTACGACGTGGCCGGCTGCTTCGGCCGCGTGATGAACCTTTATTTGCTGGGCTATATATTCGTCCAGATCAGTCTTAGAGATTGTATCCTCTTTAGCCGTTGATAGAACGGGCTGAGGGTTTGATGTCTCTCCCCTATCATCCCCAAGGACAATCGGGGGTTCTTCAGTCGGGGGATCTTATTGTATCATCATCCCTATAATGTCCTGGAAGAGGAGGCCCATACGCTGTATATTGGCTGCTTGTTCAGCAGCCTCTTTGTCTCTCTTTTCCAGTACTCGGCGGAGAAACTCGGCGTCGGTCTTTTCCTCTTGGCGTTCATCTAAGGACGTCTCAGGGTTCTCTTTTGGCTCCGTGAGTGCAGCCATTGTGGTCATCATCTCCTGGAGCTTTTGTTGCTGCTCCTGAGCCTTGGTCACTGATCGGGTGAGCGGTCGGTGACCCGTAGAAGTACGGCTTTCTTCCTTTCCAGAAGCCATATAAACCGTATGAACAATTATGCCCCCTGACTTGGGGCGTTTAGGTTCACCGCTTTTAAACTTTGCCGCTGACGCGGGAGCTATCTCTGGCCTCCTTCTTTTGTAGGCCATCGAGGTTAAAGGAGCCGTTGGAGTGGGCATCCTAGCAATTTTTGCCCCCTGTTGTTTAATGGGGCGGTTTTTGTCTTTTTCCACCTTCGCCATTTTCTGGCGATGAAAGTGGTCCGGGTCAATCACGGAGTCTTGAACTCTACGCCAAACCTTGTAAACTTTTGAGGATAGCCGTTGAGGGGGCTGTTCTTGTTTCGTTTCTGGAACTCTCTCCGCAGGTGGAGGAGATCTTTTCAAGGTAGCGGTTGGAGAGTTCTTACGCACTCTCCTCAGTAGTTCAAAGCTGTTCCCAGTTGGAACAGCAGCGTTGACTTCCACCATTGGAGCGGGTGGAGTTATCCCTGAGGGGGAGTTGCCCCCTGCTTTCCTCACTCATCGCCAATGGCGACGTCGCGCACGACGAGCCGTTGGGACTGGCTCGGAAATCGAGATGGTTTCTTGTTGCCCCTTGTTTGAGTGTGGGGTAACTGCCGATGTCAGCCTGTCGAAGACTGATGCATTTTGACCAGCTGGGGGAGGAGTGGGAACCGTCAATCTTGTGAAGACCGACTCTCTGATGGGAGAGGCCGCTTTAATGACTTCCGAAGCAGCGGCCGTTGCCCTCTTTGGGACGGCCACTTTATAGTTCTGACCTAGCCTGGTGAAAACGGAAGCTGTCGGTTTAGTAGCAGGCGACCCGTTGACAGGGGCCGTCGGAATAGTGAGCCGGTTGAAGACCGACCTTTTACCCACTTCCGGTGCAGGTATTGGTGCAGAAAAGCTTGCAGGTGGGATCATAGTCCCGAAGAACAAGCCGGTGGTGGCTTGGGTCACCTGGTCTACCGGCAGAGTAAGGAAGGAAGCCGCTTGGGGCCCATATGCTACACCTCCTGGTGAGGTGGAGCGTCCGTTGCAGCGGCATTTCGAGCAGTTGGTACAACTAGAGGCCATTGAATCTTGAATTCTGCGCCAGGTAAAAGACCAAATCTTAGTAACTTGAAATCCGAAGACAACCATTTAATGAACCGCGATTGGTTCGCGAAGACGACACACGAAGTGTAGAGTGGAAAGAGGAAAAGGTCCCACCGGGCGTGCCAGAATCTGTTCCCCTCCGAACGGCGGCCTGGACTTGGGACGTCCATGCCTGATGTTCGGGGCAGATGCTATTTGGTTTTATCCGTTTATCTCTCCGAAGATGCCAAGTTGATTTATGGCACCGTGTATCGGAGGTTTAGACGGATGCGGCCGATGTAGCAGACTTCGTCAGATTCCCCCTCAGGATGAGGGGTTTTTGATTATGGGGACGCTCTTCCCTGCAGGCGCAAGCCCATGCAGTTAATTACGCTACCGCATCGCGGTAACAACTTTCTCCTTCTCCAGAATTTCACTTCGTGTCGTGTGTGTTCATTTTGTTTGTGGTTGCCCGTGGATTGTATACGGAGACTGAGTAATGCCGTCGCCCGTAGGACGTGGATTAGTCCAAATCCGTATTTACTTAGATTTGGGTTTGGTGTTTTCAGTTTAAGGATGCATTAGTCGCGTTGCGGCTAAGATCAACTTAAACGTTCGTCAAGGATACGTTAGTCCTGTTTTAGACTAAGATCAACTCAACGTAGTGATTAATTTAATGTATGGCCATCGGGACTCGTCACCTCTTTGACGTCGTTGAAGGATTACAACGACATGTATCAAAGGAGCTCGGAGATGTACCCTCGAACCAGAGTTGATTGGGAGTTTTATAATCCATTTGAATATTTAAGGATACGTTAGCCGTGTTTGGGGCTAAGATCAACTTAAACGTTCGTTAAGGATACGTTAGTCCAGTTTGAGACTAAGATCAACTTAACGGGACCGTTTAGATCCGATAAAAGAGCATTTGGGCTCTATTGTGCCAGTTTAGGGACGTGGTGGTCCGATATTAGTTTAGAGACGTTTCGGTCCGACGCCAGTTTAGGGACGTAGTGGTCCGTTATTAGTTTAGGGACGTTTCGGTCCAATGTTAGTTTAGGGACGTTTCGGTCCGATATTAGTTTAGGGACGTTTCGGTCCAATATTAGTTGTGTGGCCGTTGGGACCCGTCACCTCTTTGACGTCGTTGAGGAATTACAACGATGGATGTCAAAGGAGTTCGGAGATGTACCCTCGAACCGGATGTAGATTGATTTAGAAGAGCCATTTGCTCAGCCAATTTAATTTAAGGACTTATGGCCACGATTGGGCTAAGTCCAGTGAAGAAAATGTCCAACATTGCTTTTGCATTTCCTTTTATTTTTATTTGGGCTTTGCCCAGAAAAGATGCAGGGCATCAATTTGTTTTGGGCTCTGTTCTTTATGAATGATGCAGAGCATCAATTTTATTTGGGCTCAGCCCTTTTATTGCTTTGCAATTTATTTTGGCCTGCTAGGTCTTTTGATTTGGGCCTGGCCCTTCAAATAGTGCAAAGCACCAAGAATCTTTTAGATTCAAGAAAATGAGTGCAGAGCACTTTTTAATGATCTAAATTTAGATCAAAGAAAAGAAAGAAAAGAAAATCTTTTCTTTTTTTCTATCTCAGAGAACCAGAGGTTCCCTAGCAAGTGCAAGGCACTATTTTTTTATTATTTTTATTTATTTATTTATTTATTGAAGATCACTGATCTTGTCTTTTAGATCAATGATCTATTCCTAAGAGAATTTTCTCTTATTTCAAAGGTTTTTACCTTCTTCTTTGTGTTCTCAAGAAGTTCTCTTCTTCTTCTTTTTTTTTTATCCAAATTCTCCTCTTGAAATGGGGTCTGGAATCCTTTTTATAGTGCTCAAAAATCAGTTAAATTTGTTAAAAAGATCTTTTCTGAGTGATTTGGGGAATTTTCCCCACCGTTGGATCTTTGATCCAAAGGCCCCTGTTTTACAGAAGAAATCTTCTTGTTTAAACAAGAACAGAAAAATATCCTTAAATCTTCACTCTGTTGTTGCGCAACTCACCAGCGTGTGACACGTGTCGCGCAGTGAGGCGCTTGCGCAACTGCGCAGACACGTGTCGCGCAGTGAGGCGCTTGCGCAACAGCGCTTGCGCAACTGACTGCGCAGACACGTGTCGCGCAGCGGTGCGCTTGCGCAACTGCGCAGACACGTGTCGCGCAGCCGTGCGCTTGCGCAGTTGTGCCTGCGCAACTGCGCAGACACGTGTCTTGCAGCCGTGCGCTTGTGCAGTTGTGCTTGCGCAACTGCGCAGACACGCGTTGCGCAGCCGTGCGCTTGCGCAGTTGAACGTTGCTTATGTTTTTTAAAGAGCCTTGCTCTGATTGGACGTACTGTCTTGGGCGTTGTGCTGCCGTGTCAACTTCTGACACGTGGCGCGTTGCGCGTAGCGCACGGGAACTGAAGCGTTGCTTCAAAATTTGAATTTTCAAAATTTAAGCAGAGCCTTGCTCTGATTGGGGGAACATGCTCAACATGCTCCTCTCGGGTCTTTGAGTAGACATGTATGTCGTCGATAAATACAACGACAAACGTGTCCAAATACTTTGCAAACACCCTGTTCATCAAATCCATGAATATCGCTGGAGCATTGGTAACACCGAACGGCATTACAAAGAACTCATAATGTCCGTATCGGGTCCTGAAAGCCGTTTTGCATACATCATCGGCTGCTACTCTGATTTGATGATATCCAGAACGGAGATCCAACTTCGAAAATACCTTGGCCCCACTTAGCTGATCGAATAAGTCGTCGATGCGCGGAATTGGGTACTTGTTCTTTATTGTGACTTTGTTCAGCTCCCGATAATCTATACACATCCGCAGCGAACCATCCTTCTTCTTCACTAACAGAACTGGTGCACCCCACGGTGAAACGCTTGGCCGGATAAATCCCTTCTCCAAGAGTTCTTCAATTTGCTTCTTCAATTATGCCAGTTCAATCGGTGCCATTTTGTACGGAGCCTTGGAAACTGGTGTTGTACCTGAAGTCAAATCGATCGAGAACTCCAAGACGCGTAGAGGTGGTAGACCGGGTAAATCCTCAGGAAATACGTCCAGAAAGTCCCGAACAATCTCTGGGGCTGCGCTCTCATCAATCTCCATAGCTGACAACTCCTTTGGCTTAGCTCTATACTTGGCTGGCTCCAAAGATTCGCTCCCGCCTTCGAAAATAAACTCCGGGTGATTGGGGATGCGTAAGATCACATTCCTTGCTCGACAATCAATAATTGCATGGAAGGTACTTATCCAATCCATCCCGAGAATTGCGTCATAGCTGCCTGTCCCGATCAAAAGGAAATTCGCATAGAATTCTCTGCCACACACTACAACCGGACATGATCTACATTCTCGACTAGATACTATCACGCCATTACCCGTATGTATTTCCCAACTCTTGGTTAACGGTTCATGTGGTATGGAGTGTGTATCAACGAAATGCTCAGATATGAAACAGTGCGATGCTCCTGAATCAAATAGTACTCTAGCTGGCAAGGAATGTACGAGTAGAATACCTGTGACAACTTCTCCTGAAGCCTCTGCCTGCTCGGCGGTCAAAGTGAAAGCCCGTCCCTGACCACGACCTGTATAGGGTTGCCTCTGCTCCTGTGGTCTTTACTGCTGCGTCCAGAACCTCCCTGTATCTCGGCTCGCTCGGGCCAACCGCTAATCCTGTGCTGGCTGGATCCACAAATCAGACACTGTCCCTTGGCACGGCGACAATCCTTCAGGGTATGCCCATCTCTGTTGCAGTAGCCGAAAACTACTTTCTGTCTCTGAGGGCGATGCCGGGGCATGAATGGGCGCTTCATCTTCCAACTGGATCTTTATCACATTCACCCTATCTTCATCTGGTACCCTGGCGGCCGTCAGTAAGTTCTCCATGTTCACTAGCCATTGCTCGGCCTCTAGTGGTTCGGCTAGCCGTGTAAATGCAGCAGGATGCAACCTCCGGAAATCTGACATGGTGCCAGCCCTGGCAGAGTAAGCTGGTGGAGTAGTGCCCTCGGGGGCAGTAATAAGTGCGGAGGGTTCCCCTTGCAGCGGTAATAGCCCTGAGTCCCTCGGCGAGTAAGTCCGTCTTCCTCTCCTGAGCTTCTGCGAGAGAGGTCAGTGCACTAAGTATTCTTTCCGTGCGATCCTGAGAACTTGAGTCCGAGGAGTGGTCGTTCGGGGACGTCATATCGCTGGAAGATTCAAAAGGATATGATTAGATACAAGGATGAAAATCAGGAATAGTGAAGCGAAAATAATGTAATACGGTGTAGTTAATGTTATCCCTTGTTATTAAACTTGGCTCTGATACCAGCAAAACCATGTCACGCCCCGCTTCCCAAAATACGGAAAATGAGGGATGACTAGGCCAGTCATGCTCCGACGGTCAAGAAATAATCCCGCCGTAGTCACACTTCAGCTTCTAGCATTACATGGTAATCAGTAAACAAAGCACAGCAGTAAAGGAAAATACATCACTAAATTATTATATCCAAGTTCATTGTTCACAATTTACAAATAAATAAGAAAGAACTACTAACCGAGTTCGAATACAAGATCTCTTTAGGGAAAGCAGAAAAGAAGAAAAAGGTACTCCAGACTAGATCTCCGCTAGCACGAAAGGTAAATCCGACTCCTGCGCTGGTTCTTCCCCGAGGTCTGAGCATGCATACTCAGGTCGTCAGAGCGACGTAATAGCAATATTATAATAATGACATGAAACAGGTAAATAAGGTAATAACAGTGAAAGTAGAATGCGGATAATCACTATGTCACTAAATGATGCAAAGTATGATCTGTGTCTCTATCGGTCTCTAAGTCATGTTTGAAATAGAATAGTGGAAAGTAGGATCATGTTTAACAGGAGTCTCGTACATACCCGAGACAATGGCCCACACGCCCGGGACATAACCCTGTCAGCCGGATCGCTAGATCTTACCTAATATATATTAGAATCACTGTTCGAATGATCATCCTCTAAAACACGGTCCCGCTAAATAAGATACTCTTTCCACTTCGATTTCCCCTTTTTCTCCAGGTTTACACTATTGTTGATTATGATTTAGTCGTGTACAAGTATGCACCAATAACACGGTTTTGTCACTGTTCACTGTATTAATCACTGTCACGAATCATTCACTTTCCCATTGGCGTACTTGACACTCCTAAACCAATACCATTCATGCACGATAATACAATGTCCACTGAATAATAACACACACTATCACTATGTATATGGCAGTTGGGTAAGGTATGTACATTTATGCCGTTAACAAGTCACGTGTAATATGAACTATTATGTACGTCATAAACTTACAAAAATTGCAGTAATTCATATGCTCAGAATTTAGTAAAATGATACAAATACGGTAATAAGTACACTCTGTTTTCAGTTCAGAAAAATTTGTTTCAGTACAATCGGATTTCTGGTATTCAAGTTACAGCCATTTCAATTTAAGTGCTCGCTGCAGGAAATTCAGTTTCTGAACTGAACGTCCGTTTCGCGGCACAATTTTCACCTAGTTGGGATCAGAATTTAGCGATGCTACAGTTCAATGAAATTTAGGGAGTTAAATAAGGTTTCCAACGCAATATACGGATTCTCAATCTCATCTCTATGTCAGAAATTATGCACTGTTCAACACTAGGGTATCAGTTCTGTTTCTGTTTGGGACTGCTATGCGTCCTGATCTTTTAAATTGCAGTTTAAATAGTAAACGACGATAAAAAGGGGTGAAATCACTTGCGTTATTTATCTAACAAATTCATATTCAATAAAGTGTAGGATTCCTCAACATACAAGTTTAGGCAGCAAGGTAGTAAGCATTACGAGATAGAAAACAACAATCAGAGCTGCTCTGAACTGCAGTCCAGAGCCGCTCTCCAAACCATTTCTCGCCAGATTTTCAGTACAGAAACAATTTAAAAATTATATATGGTCCTAGTTCGTCTAGTTGTCTTCGATTTGAGCACTCGAACGCATCATTTCAATTTGTACACAATTAATTGTGATTTTAACAAGTTTCATGTGCGGGAAATTCTCAGTTTTTACGGGTGTAATTGGGGGTGATCGTTTAAGCCAGTAACAATCATATTTTTCAGTCAAATTTCTACAAAATGTTCATTATCACACGGGCCAACATATACAATCGAGTTCCACCAATTTAAATGAAGGTTTTCATTTGGATCTTGCTTCAAACACTTATGTCTTATAAGTTTCACGAATTATAAACACGGAATTAATGGTATTTTGATTTATAACGGAAATAATCTAACATGTAGCAAGTAGGGTACTTGCCTGAAGACGCTTTGGCGACGCACGGTAGCGGCAATGACACGAACGCGCGACGAACGGCACGGTTTGGATTCGCGGCCTTAGCTCGCGTTTCGGGTTCGTCGTCGGAGTTGCCCGGAGATGTCTCGCGATCACCGGAAGCGGAGAGTGGTGCTCTGTGGATCTCCTGGGATGTGCTGGGGTCGACGATGGTCGGCGGTGGTCGCTCCGACGATGGGCAGCACTAAGGTTCGAGGCTCGCAGTGATTTGGGTTTGTGAAAGAGAGAGAGGTGGTGGGGGCTCGGTTTGGAGGTGATGGTGATGGTGATGCTGCTGAGGGTGTAGAGGTGTCGATTGAGGCAGCGGGGACTCGTCGACGTGATGGGTGCAGGTGGTGGGGCAGTGTGTTAGAGTTTGGTGGTTTTCGAGAGAGAGGAGAGGAGTGAGTTGGAGAGTGAGAGGGAGAGAGGAGTTTGAGACGAGGAGATGTTTGAGGGGTCACGCGGATGCTTCATCTGTGTCGTTCCAGGCCTGTGAACTTGTATGGCTCCTCGAGAAGGTGAATGGGTGCGTGCTGGAACGACTGGGGGCTTCCTGAACTTGTTGATCAATTTCTCCTGAATTCTCGCCGCGTTGAGTACCTGTGCAAAAGTCTGCAACTTCAGTGACGCGATCAACTGCTACAGCTCGAAATCAAGTCCCTGCAAGAAGCGTCTGGCCCTGGTGGCCGAGGGGAGTCGAGGGTCGGCGGTGGGTTAAGAGTGGTGTAGTGTAGGGGCTCTGTTGATGGAGAGAAGAGAGCGAGGGAGGAAGGATGAAGGCTTTAGGAGGAGACTAGGGTGCTCGGTGATGAAGGAGGAGGTCGGTCATCGTCGTCGGGGGTGAGCGGGGAGACGTGGGCGCGCGACATGGGACGTGGGTACGCAGGAAAAAATGAGCGGGAGAAATTTAGAATGAGAGAGAAGAAGGTAGTAATGAAGCGGGTCGGGTCGGGTTTGGTAGGGTTGCGGGCGCGGGCTTGGGGAAACGTGCTGGGCCGGCTAGGATGTGAGGTTTAATTCATTTGTTTTTAGTATTTTCTTTTAGGCTGGGTTTAATTTAAAAAGGGAAACGGGCTTTAGGGATTTTAATTGGTTTTCTGTTGGGCTGAGGAGTTATTTAATTAATGCTAAATTTTGTTTGGTTTTAGGCTTTGATGTTTAATTGATTAGGAAAAACAAATACTACCACCCAAGCAACTAATCTTCACACAAAATCATAATACAAGAAAAGTGGGATAACATTCGGGGACTTGGAAAATGTAGGAAAAATTTATAGATGGGAACGGGGATTTACAGGAAATGAGATTTTTAGAATATGAAATATATATTAAAATTATTTTTGTATAAATATATGTATATTTGTCATTAAAATTCCTATTTTTGTATATATTTCATATTCTAAAAATCTCATTTTCTCAAGATGTCGTATTTTAAATCTTTCAAGACCGAATGCTCCTTGCGGAGGTCTGAATCTCGTACTACTAAGCCCGAGGATGTGCGATAATCTGCACCATCCCGAATGGGTTCCCCAAAATGGGTTGTAGCGGTGCTTTGCAAAGATTGTATAAGTACTAAATCCTTTAGAAAACGGTTTTATTAAGTAAATGGTATTTTTTTGTAAAGATGTCAATTTCCCGTATTCTATGTTCTAGGGTCTCCTAAGTCAACTAGACTGCTCCTAACTGGTCCAAAACGACA
Organism: Agapanthus africanus; assembly: GCA_030015575.1. Lineage (NCBI taxonomy): Eukaryota > Viridiplantae > Streptophyta > Magnoliopsida > Asparagales > Amaryllidaceae > Agapanthus > Agapanthus africanus. The sequence continues at coordinate 125,671,589 of JASDDO010000028.1, forward strand.
AGTTGTGAGATATCTCTCAAATCACCTCTTCAACACTAATTGTGGCCAGGTAAGTACAAGTGAAGAAAGGAGGGATCTGCTCACGAATCTTTTAGAAATGGTTTTATTAAATAAAGGGTTTTTAAATGAAAATATTTGTTTTCCCGTATTCTAAGTTCTCGAGGGTATCGTGTTATGTTGCATATGAGTGTATGAGGAGGTAGGTCTTTATCTCGTGGTCTATTTAAAGGTATAGCAAGTTTAATGGAGTTAAATGTAGAATTGAAACAATGTGGTATTTAAGTGAAAAAATGAAAAATTGAAATAGCCATCATTTTATGAAATGAAACTTGATCAATTTGGTTGATTAGTGTTTAATAGTCAACATGAGATAGTTTAAGCATAATTGTATTAACGAGAAGTGAAGTTTTATAAGAAACCGAATCGGAAATCGGATTTGTTCCGATTCCGTCGGATTTGTAAATCCGTATTTTTAGAATAGAAAAGAGAGATAGAAAATGGGAACTTACGGGTTTTGGACAACTAGGAGAAAGAGATGAAAGAAGAGGAATAGCCGGTGCGTCGATTCGTCGCCCAGAGTTCCTAGAACGATCGCCGAAAGTTCACCGAGAATTTCGCCGTAGCTTTGCTTCGTGCTCATTTTCAATGTACACAAGATTTTTTGAGAATTTTAGAGAGTTGGCTCAGAGTTTTGGGATGAGAGGGTAGAGGGTAGAGGTGTATTTATAGGGTTTAGGCTAGGGTTAGGGTAGATGTAGGGTTTTAAATTAAAAAATGTAAAAAATATATTAAAATTCATTAAAATATGAAGTAAATGGGGATTTCAAATGTCTCTGGAACCGATCTGGCAAAATAAAGTAAGCAGGGGGGTAGGGGAGAGGAAGGAAAGTTGGGGACTCGGCCATCCGGCCGAGTACGGCCGGCGGCGCCTGCCCGAGTCTGCCGGTCCGCCGGCCGACTCGGCCGAGTCGGTGGTCAGGAAGATGGAGGGTCTCGAGGTGTAGGCTCTGGTGCATTTACATTTGTGGGTGTAGTGGAAAAATTGGGAGTTATCTTGTGTAGACTGTTGGGCTTCTATAAAATTTTAAAACAATTAAATATTAAAAATAATGTGGGGCATAGAATTTAAACTCTGGTGGCTTGGTTCAGCAATGCAAGATATTACCAATGAGCTACAAGCTCCTTCTTGTAATTAAATTGCTAATTAATTACTTAAGTCTTGTGCTTAGACAATAAATACCCCTTTATGGATTTTGAAAAAATAATTTGAAAAAAAATTGTATAGGAAAATTATGGTTGTTACACTCGGACACAATAGCCGAACAATGCCAGGAGTAGGAGACCGATACAGAGTTTCTGCGAAGGGTGCTTGAAAGAAAGGACAAGGATGCTGTTGAGCAGGCTGCTCACATAAAGCAGACGGCCCTCTTGTTCCAAGACATGGTTGGAATGATGATCCAGCTAGAACTCCCAGCCTAGGATCCGCCGATAATCATCGAGAATGACAGAGGGGAAACATCAAACCCTCTTTCGGCTTTATCAACATCAAAGGAGGAAACAATCTCGAAGGCTGCTCTTGATGATTATATAGCTCAACAAATAAGAGTTCATTAAGTAAATGAAGCGGCTGGCCAAATCGTCAGAACTAGGCGACCCTATCCAGGCCGGTATGATCAAATCAAGTACCCGCCATGATATACGATCCCCAAGTTCCATGTATACAAAGGGACGCGAAATCCCCATCAGCACGTCGCGTAGCCCAGAGCTCCGTGTGGCAATACTGGAGGCGACGACAAACTACTGCTTCGCCAGTTCGTTAGCAACCTGTCAGAAACGGCCTTTGAATGGTACTCGGAGCTCCAAAATGACTCCGTAAAGACATTCACAGAGATGGAACTGCTATTCACATAGTGGTTCGCCAGCGCGAGCGAGTGCACTCCAATTACGTCATTAATTAATGCTAGGGTGAAGCCGGGAGAAACCTGGGTCTAATACGCGATCCGGTGGTGGAACCTATGGTCTAAATGCGAACAGCACATCGAAGAATCCCCTGCCGTGGGCATGTTCATTGGGACCTGATTGATCATTTAAATCGTGTTTTTAAAAAAATGTTATCACAACCAAAGAATTTATAGCCGCAATCAATAACGGTGTCACTTGTAGCGATCGTTAGTGAGCACGGGTCGTCCACTGAGATGCTAGTATTTATTCGATCTTGCTTTAGATGAATTGAAAGAAAATAGTAAATAAAATTCAAAAAAGTGATTCAAGATTTAGTTGATGACATTTTCAAGAAAATCAAGAAAGGAGTTCAAGAATTAAGAATCAAAAAAATGTTCACAATCAATTTTAGTTATCAAGAAAATTGAAGAATAGCTTATAGGATTCGATAAGAAATCGTAGCAATGATGAATACTAAAAATAACTAATCTTATCTATTGATGAATTATAGCTAAAACGATAGCGATGAATGAAGATTAGGGATCTATTGAAGAAACTAGGGTTTCTCCTTCACTATCCCTTGTCTTTTTATTGATCATCATTCAAATCTAGCCTTTAGCAAAGAGAATCATCAATCATTTAATTTCCAAATTGTAACGAAATTATCAAGAATAGTGATCTCGCTACAAATTTAGTCATTGACGATTCTTTTTCCTAAAGTTCATAATTCTCATAAGACTTAAAACTAGTTTAGGATTTCATCACCATTTGATCTTCCAAATTCATTCGAATCCTTAACAAGTGGTGATTTCACTCACGCATCATGAAAATAAAAGAATCAAGAATTAGAAATTTCATAATACGAGAATTTAAAGAAAGCGAGAATTAAAAAATGATCACCTTTATTAAATCGACGTCTAATTACACTTTCCCTCAATTCAAGGTTACACGATTTGCTCTCGATCGCTCCCTGATTGTGTGTTTCTTTACGATCAAAATAATATGTCACCGCAATCAAGAACGGCGTCGCTTGGTAGCTAGCCGGTGAGTACGGGTCGGTCAACAGGGATGTTGTGAATTTTCTAGTCGCTCTAACGAGTTAATTCCGATTGTGGTCCGATTGATTATTAAATCTAAAAACTAAAGTTAAGTTATACTAGGATTAATCTATATCTAAGTCTTGCTAGGGTTAGGTCTAGGGTAGGTTTGGAAATGTAAATAAATCTCAACGCTTTCTATACCCAAATTAAGATCTTATTAGGAGTTATGGTAATTATTAATAAAAGGGATTAGAATCATTTGGAAAGATATTTCTTCCTCTAGGTTCTTGTCCTTCTTTTATCAATCCTTACCCTAACCTCCATAGAAAACCATCACAACCGGGCCTTTATACTACGGTATCACCGCTATCTCGAGGGATAGGGTGCCGTAGGGAGCGGTATGTGCATGTATGCATGGAGTCCTATTGATTATATGTGATGGGCAAGAAAGGGATGAGAGATCTCATTTCTCAAAAGCCTTCCCTAAAGCTAACCCTAACAAGCGAGGAGACTACTCGCTCATTAGGGAATTTAAAAACATTTATCTAGAGCAGAGAATGAAAAATTACCTAGGACAAGAATTGAAATTACCTACTTACTAACAGATGGCTCTCTCCAAACATTTACACAGGGTTGTCAGATCTGAATAGATGATATGAAAAGAGGCATCGATGCTCTCCAAAAGAATTCTGAATTTTATTCATAAAAAGAGGCATGGAGGCATAACCTAATACAAGGAATTGGGCTTCTATTTATAGGACATAGAAAACCCTAGGTTTACAATTGCCGCATGTCTGCATTTACCAAAATACCCCTAGGTTGATTAGTCAAAGCCGCCACCAGATTATGGTAAAAATTATTTTCAGAGAAGGCTCTAGACTGCCGCGGAATCGCGGCCGTATCAGGGGTTGGGCCGCGGTTCCGCGGCCCAATAAGAAGATTAGTCTCTGAAACTTTGTATGCTGGCTTTGGGCTTTTTAGGCTTCCTATTTCTTTGGTTCTTTTCTCCATTTGGATTCTAGATCTTCTCCAGATCTTCCAGTGAATACTTGTAGTGGACTTTTAACCGTTCACTTTGACATCTTGGACCTTGCACTACCTTATGCTTTGTGAACTTTATCTTTGTGTAGGCTTGACTAAGATCCTTCTATTTGTTGGTCAAAATCTCTCTTTTGTATCGTCTTTTATCTTTTTCACTGTTTTCGCTCCAAGAACCTGTAACCTGTACTATGTAGCAGACATGAGTCAAAAGCACCTGTTTATTTGGAAAATACATAAGAATGGGGAATATAATAATGCAATATTATAGTATGAACAAATACCCCCAAACTTATCTTTTGCTCGTCCTCAAGCAACTTAGTTTTATTCTCGACAAAAACCTAACCGCACTTTCGCAGGGAAATGCGATTGCACTGAGCTCGTGCAACAAGCCGTTAAACCTCTAGATGTCCCTAGTCGGAGGAGTGTTGTCTCCTGAGGGTTTTCAGCGGATACCACCCATAAAATCCTATCAATTTGGCTTTTTCGACTTTTGTTTTCCAATTAGGTTTTCTAACAAGGAATTCTATTATCGTCGACTCATAAATTATCCACCCGTATTCTTCACGCTTCCTTATCATTTAACTTAAGATTATATATGTTCTGTAGACTTACTTAGCTTTCGGCATCTCTTAAATTTACCTTCTAGGGTTCCATCTCCACTTAGGAATTTTTATCAACTCTTACTAAAGATACACGTTCTATTCTTCACTCCTTTCTCTCATCTAAACTCCAATCACATATCCCTACGTGTGTGTATATATCACCCCTATACTTGGAAATTCAAATCAAGCAATCATACTCTTGTCCGTTGTCTAAAGCACTTATTAATTGGTGAATTTTAATTGAATTTTTGCTTACACATCCTTCATGCGACCGTTAATACTTCTTGAGGTACCAACGACCGATTACAAAATGCGTTTGCACTTTAAAGCGTACTTCCTAGTCTTGTAACACTTAAGGCTTTTTAGCAGTGACTCCCAAACCAGTTGGTCTAAGGCACTAGGTGATGAAGCACCCTCGCTAAATATTTTTTTCTATTTTTGCAGCCTCAAGTAATCATAAAAACCAGTGTTCATTTTTTTCTTTATTCACACTTGAATTTTTTATTTTATTTTCTTTTCTTCGTACTAAGGACTTTAGACAAGAGCATTTCAAGGTCTCTTCTACTATTCCAAGTTTCAAGGTACGTAATTGTGCAAATTGTAGGGTATACGTTTTCAGAATCTAGACTTAATCTAGGAATTATTTTTCAAACTTATACTCTAATAAAAATATCAATACTTTTCCCTTTGTTTCGACTTAGTCCAAGAAGTGAACCCAAAATTTGCGTATTTCTAAATAAACTACAAAGACATATACTTTCTACCGTTAAACTTTAAGAAAGGTTATTTTTAGGGTTTTTAATTTACTAAGTCTAAGATCAAGTTATTCCCGGCCAGTTAACCTATTTGTCAAACTTAAATCAAATACGGCCAAAATTGAATACATTAATTTTTATAATTTTTGAAAATTTTCAATTTTTATGGGTTTTACAATAAGTATGCAAATGCAAGAAATGTACATATGAATGCGAAAGAAGAAAACGTACCGAGCATACCCCCAAACTTAAACTTAACAGTGTCCTCACTGTCATGCTACACCAAGAGGATTAATATGTCGGCACTCCCCTGTTTATTTATTTATAATATATTTTTTTAATTTTTTTTATTGTTAAAAGAAAAACAAAATATATATACAACAAGGTTCCCCCCAAACTAAACAAGGCCTTACATAAACCATAGGTTAGCACCAACCATTCAAAAATCTTATCGTGGTAATGGTAGGGTTGGTGAAAGAATGGGGTGTAAAGGAAAGAAATGAGAAACACATGAGACCGTGTGGAGATAAAAACGGCATATGGTCTCGGTGGAGGAGAAGAATGGCGGAAAAGAGAAAGAAGTGTAGTACGATCTTGAGGGTGTAAATCGAGTGAATAAATTAGCGCAATTTGTGATGACCAATGTGTTAAAAACGATTGTGCTAATCTATCAACCCGTCGAGAAATGGGGTCAAATCCCTCAAGATTCGCAAGAAAATATGGGTACATCGAACTTGGTATAGGAGATGAGAGCGTAACAGTCTCTTGCAGGGTCGGAATGATAGGAATGACGAAAGGGAGTGAATTAGGGATAGTCTCATTCTCACCGTAGTAAACTGTCTCGAACTTGAAAAATTCCATCAATGGTTCGAAACGACTGTAAGCAACCGAGTCTGATGGTTCAACTAACTCATCTGAAAATTCACAGGACTCAAACACGGGCGGTGAGTCTTCAACATCGTCCGAAAAAGTGAAACACTGGTAAATGTTATCGGCTGTGAGAACTGTGTCAGATTCAAAGGAAAATTTTTCAAGCTCACAGTCTTCAAGCGTGATCTTGTGCATGGTCGGAATGATGGAAAGGGGGGAGGGTGATATAACAGTTAAAGGTTTAGGAGGATGAATTGGAAAATCTGACACATCAAACAAAAATGGTTCAACCTCAATATTATCCTCAATACTATCCTCATAATTCTCCTCAATATTTAGCTCATCCATGCCATTATCATCAAAATCAAGACGCATATGAAGTTCGGGAAAAACAATTAATGACTCGGGATGATGAATTGGACATACAATTTCAATCAAATCTACGGGCTCATCATCCAAAATATTCCCGTCGTCTAAATCCTCAATCAAGTGAAAATCAATTTTTTCTGACACCTCATCAAAAACATGGATATTAATCAATGTATGTACTAGAATGGAGGTGTAAAGGTCAAACGGATTAGGTGTGGTTTCACTCGAAAGGGGTTCTTCACAATCTGGTAAATCAAGAACTACAAAGTCACACAACTCGTTTTTATTTGTTATATTTTCAACTTATGAATCATTTGGGACAATCGATGGAAAACAGGAGTTGTGGGATTCAAATGGGTATGGGTAGGTTTGATTTGGAAATGTGTAGAACTCACTCGCTCCTCTCAAATTCTCACTCTGTCCAACCGCCTCCTCATACATTGAAAAATTTGAAGCTAGTTGGAAACTAGCTACCGGTTCAGTAGGTTGCATAAGGGCGGCTATGGACGCATCCACATTCCTAATCATTTTGTTTGTTGCTAAAATATAATCTTCTAACGACTGTTCCAAACTAGACATGGGTTGTGAAGGGGTTTCGGTAAAAGATTCGAATTGTTTGGATACGTGAAACTCCTAATTGGCTGTGTAGAAACAGTGTCTAGTGAAGGTGGGAAAGTCGAGTAGGACTGGTAGGAAGTGGATGGTTGGACAGGCGTAGGATCAATATGTGGATAAAAAAGTGAATGGACATGTTGATCCCGGATGTGCAGAGAGGGGTGAAAGATCGGCTACGAGATTGTGCAATATGCTCAGCAACAGACATCGGTTTAGGAGTTACAACAGAACTCGAAAAAGTGGTATCAACGTACGAAGGTGGTGAAGGTTGACATGGTTGACACAAAGTGGGTTGCAATGTCGAACTGTTTCTCCTAGACGCTTCTATTTGATCTTTCAAAGAAACTTTGGGCATGGAGGGATCTTCCGTAAATCGATCGAAACAATTGACGTACGAGACAAAGTTAGGTTCAGGATACCAAAGTTCGGCATGAGATTTGTGATGCGGGGCACCCATGATGTAAGAAAGAGAAGAAAAAGAAGGTTGGGGTGCACGGATTTCTTAGAGACAAAATTTGCAAGTCTTTTTAAAAAAAATTCCTTTTTCCTTTTTCTCTTTATTTGGAAGTCTTTACAAAAAAGATTAAAGGTATGCAAAATAGAAAAGATCACTTGCAATCAATTTTTATTTTAAATGCGGCGCAAAGAATACTGCACAAGATTTGTTATTTGGAAGAGGGAAGATTTTAAAAGCGCAAAGAATCCTGCAGGAAATTTGACAAAAGATATATCAAGATTTGCAGGGGAGGAGAGAGAAAGCTCACAGAGATTTTTCCACATGATGACTTGTCCTTACAATCGCGTTTCCGCCGCCAAAGAGGGGTTACTGCAGCATTTCCGCGGTGAAATAGTCAGAGCGACTCCCGAGAATTTTTTCACCTGATGACGTCACAGTAGGACCGCATTTCCGCGGCTTGAAGCGGCCTACCGCGGCGGTTCCGCGGTGTCTTGTGCTGATCACTTCACCAGATTTCTTCTGTGGTTCTTTTGGTAAAATCCCCTGCTGTTTAGATCTGCCTTTTTCTGTTTCAATCTCTGGATATTTCCAGATCTATCGTTCGATTGTAGATCCTGCAAAATTCAAACAAAAATACCCTTCACAAAATACAAAGAGGATAAATTTTTATATATATTTTTTAATTTTTCAGTTTTTATGATTTTTTAATTTTATATTAACCCGAAATTACAAAAAGGAAATGACACGCCATCCCCAGTAATGGCGCCATTTGAATTGTCTCAAAGAATATTTAGTTACCGCAATCAAGAACGGCGTCGCTTGGTAGCTAGCCGGTGAGTACGGGTCGGTCAACAGGGATGTTGTGAATTTTCTAGTCGCTCTAACGAGTTAATTCCGATTGTGGTCGGATTGATTATTAAATCTAAAAACTAAAGTTGAGTTATACTAGGATTAATCTATATCTAAGTCTTGCTAGGGTTAGGTCTAGGGTAGGTTTGGAAATGTAAATAAATCTCAACGCTTTCTATACCCAAATTAAGATCTTATTAGGAGTTATGGTAATTATTAATAAAAGGGATTAGAATCATTTGGAAAGATATTTCTTCCTCTAGGTTCTTGTCCTTCTTTTATCAATCCTTACCCTAACCTCCGTGGAAAACCATCACAACCGGGCCTTTATACTACGGCATCACCGCTACCTCGAGGGATAGGGTGCCGTAGGGAGCGGTATGTGCATGTATGCATGGAGTCCTATTGATTATATGTGATGGGCAAGAAAGGGATGAGAGATCTCATCTCTCAAAAGCCTTCCCCAAAGCTAACCCTAACAAGCGAGGAGACTACTCGCTCATTAGGTAATTTAAAAACATTTATCTAGAGCAGAGAATGAAAAATTACCTAGGGCAAGAATTGAAATTACCTACTTACTTTACAGATGGCTCTCTCCAAACATTTACACAGGGTTGTCAGATCTGAATAGATGATATGAAAAGAGGCATCGATGCTCTCCAAAAGAATTCTGAATTTTATTCATAAAAAGAGGCATGGAGGCATAACCTAATACAAGGAATTGGGCTTCTATTTATAGGACATAGAAAACCCTAGGTTTACAATTGCCGCATGTCTGCATTTACCAAAATACTCCTAGGTTGACTAGTCAAAGCCGCCACCAAATTATAGTAAAAAATATTTTCATAGAAGGCTCTAGACGGTCGCGGAACCGCGGCCGTATCAGGGGTTGGGCCGCGGTTCCGTGGCCCTATAAGAAGATTAGTCTCTGAAACTTTGTATGCTGGCTTTGGGCTTTTTGGGCTTCCTATTTCTTTGGTTCTTTTCTCCATTTGGCTTCTAGATCTTCTCCAGATCTTCCAGTGAATACTTGTAGTGGACTTTTAACCGTTCGCTTTGACATCTTGGACCTTGCGCTGCCTTATGCTTTGTGAACTTTATCTTTGTATAGGCTTGACTAAGATCCTTCTATGTGTTGGTCAAAATCCCTCTTTTGTATCGTCTTTTATCTTTTTCACTGTTTTCGCTTCAAGAACCTGTAACCTGTACCATATAGCAAACATGGGTCAAAAGCACCTGTTTATTTGTAAAATACATAAGAATGGGGAATATAATAATGCAATATTATAGTATGAACACTCCCTTGAAGAGGTAACTAATTCCGTCAAAATTCGCTCCGCTCGATCTCCGTGAGGCTTGGACCTGTCGCGGATCTCGTTCTTTTGATGAAGACCGGCTTCGCGATAAAGGATCTTCGATGTCGTCGCTTGATTTTTGTTCGCCGCCGAAAACAGAGACGAAACCGCGTAGGTCGTCTGGCCTGAATTTTGGGGGCAGATGCTATTTGGTTTTATCCGTCCACCTCTCCGAAGATGCCAAGTTGATTTATGGCACCAGGTATCGAAGGTTTAGACGGATGCGGCTGATGTAGCAGACTTCGTCAGATTCCCTCTCATTGTGTGGGGTTTTTGATTGTGGGGACGCTCTTCCCTACAGGCGCAAGCCCCTGCAATTAATTATGCTACCGCATCGCGGTAACCACTTTCTCTTTTTTCAGATGGTCACTTCGTGTTGTGTATGTTTGTTTTATTTTTGGTTTCTCGTGGATTATATACGGAGACTAATTTATGTTGTCGCCCGCAGGGCGTGGATTAGTCCAAATCCATATTTTCTTAGATTTAGGTTTGGGTTAGGTTTAAGGATCGTTAATCTCATTTGAGACTAAGATCAACTTAAACGTTTGTTAAGGATACGTCAGTCTAATTTTTAGACTAAGATCTACTTAACAGGATCATTTAGATCTAACAAAAGAGCATTTGGACTCTATTGTTTTAGTTTAGGGACATTGCGGTCCATTGGGTTTAAGGACATTATAGTCCGGTTTAAAGATGTCATAGTCTGTGTGGTTTTGGCTCAACCGTTTGGGGGTGCACCAAAAGTTATTGGTTGTTGGGACCCTCCATCTCTCTGAAAACGTTGAAGAATTACAACGACATATATCAGAGGTATGAAGAGATGTACCATTGAACCAATGATGGTTGGGAGACCTGTAGTCAAGTTTGGAACTAAGATCAGTTAAAAAGATTCATGAGCGTATGGGCTCAATTAATCCAAATAAGGGCTCTGTGGCCAACTTGGGCTTGGCCCACTCAATTAAAATGTTGGACATTTAATTAATCTCAGTCCTTTTCATTTAACAATGCTGAGCATTGATTTTGGGTTCTGACACCTTTTTGTCTTTTATTGAGTGCTGAGCATTCATTATAGCTCTGGGGATTTATTTAAAGAACAGTTTATGTTCCCTCAGCGCAGACGTGAGGAGCACGTGGTGCGTTTGGCACTGAGCGCCAGACTTAGAGCGCTAAGGTGCTTCCTGTGAGATAGCGCCAGTTAACGAGTGCAAAGCGCTTCTTATGAGATAGCGCACACGTGAGGAGCACGAGGTGCGCTTGGCGCTGAGCGCCAATCTTGAAGCGCTGGGCGCTTTTTTAAATTGGAGCGCTGCAGCGCTGTGCGCCAGTCTTGGAGTGCTGAGGCGCTTCTTTTTAATTGGAGCGCTAAGGATCTTTTCAGGCAGCTTCGATCAGTTCTGCGCTCTGAGAATTAAACTCTCGTTTATAAGAGATTTTGTCTCATGGATCCGAGAACTATGTTCTTCTTTTTTAATAAGAGATGTTTACAATCTCTATTGTTTTTTGTGAAAGACCTTATCTTTGTGGATCTGTGATCCAAGGAAAATTAAGTTCTTTCTCCTCCCCCTTTATGATGAGATATTAGGATCTCTTTTTGTGAAAGGAAACTGTCTTATAAATCTATGATCTTGAAGAAGAACTAGGTTCTTCTTCTTTTGATGAGATACTTTGATCTCTCTGCTTTATTTACCTTGAAGAAATTCTTCTTCCGAGAGCTTGCTCTTCTCTTTGAAATTTCTCAAAGTTTGGGGGGAGGGGGTTCCTCTGTGCAAGACTTGAAGTCTTGGGTCATTTTTATAAGGGAGGCTGATTTGTTGAATCAGTTGAAGAGATCCTTTCTCTAATTGATTTAGGGATGTTTCCCACCGTTGGATCTTTGATACTAGAGCTTCTGTTTTACATAAGGCAATTTTCTTGTTTTTAACAAGATTGGGAAAATCTTTTTCTATACGGAACTTTATTCTGTATCTTGGTGATTTTTAATCACCATTGGATTTTTGATCCAACGGTGCTCTTATTTACAGAGCACAATCTTTCCTGTTTGGAAAGATCTGAGTAGTATTTCCTCAACAAAACTTTCTTTCTGGTAGTTCGATGATTTTTAATCGTTTTTGTTGGATCTTTGATCTAAGGGCGGGGAACATTTAGTTCCAGTGCCAGCGCTCTCGTGCTTTGCACGTAAGCGCTGCATCAGAGTCTTTGACTCTTGGTGCTGGTGCACTTGGCGCTAGCGCTCTCTTGCTTTGCACGTGAGCACTGTATCAGAGTCTTTGACTCTTAGCGCTGATGCTGCTGGCGCTGGCGCTGCTGGCGCATTTCATATGAGCGCTGCATCAGAGTCTTTGACTTTTAGCGCTGGTGCATTTAGCGCGAGCGCTTTTATGAAGCTCCGCTTCATTTCAAATTTCAAATTTTGAACAGATCTTTGCTTTGATTGGGGGAAACAAATGCCCTCCCACCGTTGCGCTCACGTGGCTTACACGTGAGTGCAACAGTGGCAGCATCTGCGCCATTAAGTCAACTTAGAAGTTGAAACGGCTCTCAGTGCCTATAAATATGGCCTTTGGCCCTTGAGATGACCTCTGTTCATCTTCTTTCTTGTTTTTTCCGAAAATTAATTCTCTTTCAGAGCATAGCACTCTGTCTCAGAAACTCCTTTAGAGTTAAGACTCTGTCAAATTTTTGGTAAGATTCGAACTCCTTAGCAAAGTTTTGCTCTACTTAGATCATAGATCTTTAAAGATTTTTTAGGGTTCCTTAACCCGTTAATTAAAAAAAACAGATCTTTGCTCTCTCTAGATCATGGATCAGAAAAAGAAATCCTTTTAAGGGTTTCTTTTAACCCATTAACGAAGAACTCTTACAGTTCACTTTGCAGATCTTAAAGATCCTGAAGTTTTTACTTCTGTAGAAAGCTTTGCTTTTAGGGTTTCTGATGGATTATTCCATCTTCTTCACAGAGCATTGCTCTTTAGAAATTTTGGGGGAATTTTATTCCCTTCATGATTAATTATGATAGATGTCATATCAATTGTAGAGCGTTGCTCTCAAGGAGTCTAACTCCTTGGCCCAAGGGGCCCTCATTAAATAAGAATCCTTTTTAGGATTTCCTCATTTAATGACTGTCTCATCAGATGATGAGACTGTTTTATTAATGATGAGCCATCATTTAGATTGTGTGGGTCCCCTTTTGTCCCTTTCCACTGCATTGCAGTGTGGAACGAATTTAAAATACCAAGTGTCAGAACTTAAATTGTAGTATTGACGGCTAATAATTTTTTTTTGTTCTTTTTCGCGCAGGTATTATGTCTTTCGATACTTCGTTTTCCTTTGTTCGTTCAGAGAGTGCATTTGCTGACGTGCTATTGGACCAGAAAGTTTTCACACTGATCAAGGATCACGACCCAAAGCGAAAAAATCTTCATTTATGGGGAACGTGGTACAATCAGATCATCAGGCGTCGGCATAGCTTTTCTTGCGCAGCACCTTCAGGGCCCATTTCGGTGATCTATTATGCTGACGCACCTCCGGTGAACTATGTCGTGGAGGAAGTCAACTGGACCTCAGAGGGTTGTCTTCAGCCCTCTATGGCTGCGTTACGCGTACAGCCGCCGCCAGCTTTGGATACTCTAGGATGGCGTATATGCCAGGGGGAGCCGCGCCCGTGGGAACAGCCGTACATGATAGGCCTAACCCCTTGCCATCCAGCCGGGTATTTGCAATGGGCCCGCTATATTTTGTCGGCCAAGAAATCGCAGATGCTGAAGCTCGGGTTGTATCCCGCGATTTACGCTTCCCTCTTTCAATATTCCGTGCCTCCTGCATGGTGGGTCAAGGCTTTTCTGGAGCAACGGAATATTTTGACCCACACCTTCCTTCTGTTTGATCGAGAAGTCTCAGTATCTTTGGAGGAATTTGCAGAAATCTCTGGCTTACCCGTTAGGGGAGAACACTACGAGGAGTTGCTTCCACTGGACGAGTACGTCTTTGCCACCAAATCAGTGGCAATGGGTCTTACCCCGGAGAACGCCATTCAACACCAATTCCTGAGCTTGATCAAGGTGTTGAATATATACGAAAGTCTATTTCTAGAGTTCGGAGGGCATGGAGTTAGCTACGCAAATTTCATCGCTCGCTTTCTTCGTCCGGAAGCCATGTCGACGGAAGCCACGTATTTCGCCAAACATGACGATCTGTTTGGTTTTGGTTTGGCTAATTAACCAATGGAGGAGGCGTATTTAAAAAGTTTCTATATTCCGGATACTCCCGATGTTCCCTTCGCGGAGCTTGCTGCTCCGGACGTCGATGAAGAGACGTTCGTGCTGGGGTTCATTGGCTTGTGGCTAAACTGGTTCGTGCTTCCGATGCACCGTCGTTACATGAGGCCATCAATCTTTTACCCGGCCTATCGCATGGTCGCTGGAATGTGAGTGGCTATAGGGATTGTTGGGTTGGCACACCTGTACCATAGTCTCAGCTTAGCGGCGGACACCACCGAGCCGGGAGTACAGCCAGTCACTTTCTCGCTGCACTATTTTATGTCATGGATCGAGCTGCACATACTTGGCGCTTTTGGTGCTCACAAACGGCCTCGTTTCTACGACAATTACAAATTCCCTCGGATTATGCGCTTAGTTGACGCTTCCGTTTTAACTCCGACACCGCAGGAGACTAGGGGTGTGCTTCTTCGTCCGTGTATGGTTGGAGATAGCATGACTTTTGTCGATAAGGTTTTAACCATCGACAAAGAATCCGCAAAAATGGTGCAGCCTCTGCGCGATACTTTTAAAGAGGGGCCTCTACCTTGAAAGCTCGGGAGATTATTCATTTATACTCCATCAGGCTGTGCTTTCTCGTGCTTAGGCAGAATGATTCGGCGTTGTTCATGAGGTATAACCCGCACCGTTTCGCCCAGCAATCAAGCTATAATCAAGGTGTCCCGCTCGAAGCCTTCTTAGCCGATCTTACTTCCACAGAAGAAAGTATTCGGAACGCATTGCACCATTTTATGCGGTTGAACACCGGTTCCAATTTCTTTATCAGTGAGCCGAGTTGTGTTCCGTGAATCTTGAACGCGTATGTGGCGTGGTATCAACATTCGATGGACGCCGTCATTAGGGAAGAAAAGCGATTATTACTTTATCGCAAGGGTACCGCCCCCGCTGGTAATCCAGCCGTTCCTTTGAAGCGACAGATCATCGTCTGTCCTCCCCTAAGAGAAGCTGCTGCGGTTGTGATAGCACGTGTTATGCCTGAGCTGCCCTTACCCCGTGTGCCTGTAGAAGCGGTAGCTATAGCATCTTCCGAGTCTGGCGTAGGCGCAAAAATCGGGACTCGTTGCCCCAAATTGCCCGCCAAGCGCAAGCTCGTATTATCAGCTGTCGGTATTCACTCACAGAAGAAAAAGAAGTCAATACTGCAAACGTCGTATTCGACCAGGAGCCTCATGCTCCCTACAGCGAGGGCCTAAGTGAGTACGGGACCAATGAGGGTTTATTTATGGCGCCTGATGATACCGATCTAGAGGCTGCAATTGCGGCCTCAAAACAACTAGCTCGCGATGAAGCAGCACTAATCACCATCGCACAATCAGGTATCCTTCGGTCATATTTTTCCGCGGCTATTTTAACTGTTATGCTTTGACTGACGCTTTCTTCTTCAACAGGTATTTCCGCTGAAGAATCTCTCGCAGCTTCCCTCAAGACTTTTGAAGAGGAAGAGAGACTTCGTGCTTCCTTGGGACTCGGTATACTTCGGCTTACTGTGCCTTCATTCCCTTTTCTTTCATGAGTAGTCTAACCCTTCTTTTCATCTTATTACAGGGACTACCTCGACTCAGGTTATCCCAAGTGCGGTACCAATCGCGAGTGGTGACGCAGCGGCATCATTAGCCCCGGCTACCGTAGCCACGGCTATCCCTAAGTCGCCACTAGGGGTTTCGCAGAAGCAGCCGATGATGGATGTCGTAACGGTGCCGGAGGCAGAGCTTGGCTCAGATGATGGTATACCTTTGTCAGAAGTCTTGAGGAGGTCGGCTTTTACGGCCTAGGCCGAAAGGAAGCGTAGGAGGCGTGCTGCGAAAGAACGCGATGCCGCCTTGGCTGTAGGTGCAGGCTCGAGCACTGCTTCCCCTGTCACTATTTCTCCAGAGGCTACTCCATCTTCCCTGTCTACTGCTCATAGACAGGTTGTACGCGCGGTCCGGGGGCAACTGAAAAGTCATCACAAAGTAACGCAACACTGGATCTTTTTATTAGAGTTTGATCTTCAAATCTCATATATCATACCCTGTAGGGCCAAGTCCTGGTGAGGAGGTAGCAGGTGTGATGACAGCAACCACTGAGCCCGAAGTGGCTCCTCTTTCTCAGGAGTCTAGGACTGCCCCAATTGCTGCTCTTTCTCCTTGCGGTTCCAGACTGTCGGTTGGCATTGCGAGCATCACGACGGCCCTCGTCAAATCAGGGGATGAAGCTATGGGCGGCGAAACTATTCCAATGGAGGAAAGCGAAGTAGTCGCTGCGCCTAGTGATGCTCTTGTTGCGGTTTTAATTGACGACCCATCAGGTAGATCTTGGGCTACTATTTTCCTTTCTATTCAGCGATCCCTTTCAATCCCTTCTGATGGCATTTTTTAATGCAGGTGTTGTGAGCGCTGAGGCCGTGCCACCCGAAGAAGCGTCACCAGTTGTTGCTCTGACGGTCGCCGACCCTTCGCCTTCCCCTGTGTCCTCTCAAATGCTGGAAGGTATGGGTTTGCGATTTGTCTAATTTAAATTGTGGATGTCATCTTTCTTGTACTGACCATGCATCGTCGCAACCTTGCAGGAGTTCTCTTTGATCATCTTTATCAGGTGCTGAACCCTCATTTCTCCTTCCATTCCGAAGTTAGTCTGCCTGCTGGTGTTGGTGAGTATAGTTTTTTTTAACCGACATCCTTTCCTTTCTTTTATGGGCAAACATGTTGTTGCTAATTTTGAATTGATTTCAGCACTATAAATTGTAGGAGAGGATGAGAGAATTGTCCTCCCACTAGTACTCCCAGCTCTGCCACCTGTCATAGCCGGTATAGTAGTCTTCATTGCTCGTGCATTTCCTCTATCTCTTGAGCCGACGTCTGATTATGACTTGTTTTGCAGAAAACGCGCCGACTCTAGATTCCTTCGAATCTCGCATCTTAATGCCGGCAGGGCCCTTTTCCAGACGTCCATCTTCCAAGGGCACTGTGACCAGCCTACGCATGTTGAGTGAATCCATCGAGGAGCTTGACGCGGAGGCCCCTGCACTCGCTGCTTATTTTGCTGCTGAGGTTAATCCGATATTGGCGACGCTTGTTCACTTCTATAGCGAAGGCATCGTCGAATCTTGGGTTAATTACTGCATACAGATCGAGGCCTGTCTGCATAAGATTGAGCTCAAGCGTCCTTCTTCAGAAGTGTTGGCTTTGAACTCCCAACGGGCAGCATGGGTTGAGCAGAGTGTTCCCTTCTTCCACCATTTTGAACAAGAAGCGAATTTGAGGCGGAAGGAACACGAGGAGGCTTTAGGAGAATCCGCCCGGCTACGTGCCCAAGTTAAAGCAAACGCTACGCAATTGAGAGCCGTCTTTGACAATTTAGAATGATGCATTTCGGACAGGCTAGCGCTAAGGCAGAAGCTCGACCTTCTAGAGCGAGTTACGCAGAATCGCGAAGCTGCTCAACGGGAAATCAATAAGAAACTTTCATTTTGCTTGCCGCAACGGGCTCGAGTTGAAGCGGAGTTGGCTGCAGCGGCCGACCATGAAAAGGAGTTGAGAGGAGCGCGTGAGCAACTGACTGATTTATTGAAAACGCATCCTTCTCAGTAGCCGCCTTTGTATCAATTAAACATTTGTAATATGTGAATAACATGTATCCATGTATCCATTTTTTTATTCTTTTATATGATTCATCTTGTACTTGATTGAATTCATGAATAAAAGATACGCATTTTTTTTATCTCCCACTGTTGCTTTCTTTTCTTTGCTGTGTTGTTGGTATGTTACTCTAGCAAGCATAGCCTATAGAGAACATTTCATCTTAGCCTACCTGAGGGTAGTGATGGCTTTGGAAACAGGTTCATGACCGCCACCTAAGACTTTTCAACTTTATGAGCCGTGAGGGTCTCATAAAGATTTTTCTCCCTACGAGTCGAAAGGATCTCGTAGGTGTATTTTCTCTTTAAGAATCGTGAAGATTCCTAAGTGTGTTTTCTCTTAAGAGTCGTAGGGATCTCACAAGTGGATTTTCTTTTTATGAGTTACGATGTCCGTGGGTTGATTTATTTCCAATACGGAGCATTACCCTACGACAGGGAGATTATGGATTAATGTATTTCCGAGACGGAACATTGCTCTGGCGGGGAGGTTATGAGTTGACGTGTTTCTGAGTCGAAGCATTGCTTTATGACAAAGGTTGATATGTATCCGAGTCGGAGCTTTGCTCTACGACAGTGAGGTCGGGGATTGACATGTATCCAAGTCGAAGCGTTGCTTTACGACAAGGAGATTAGGGGTTGACTTTCTCCATTTTCTACGGCGTCGGGGATCGACTTTCTCCGTTTTCTACGGTGTCGGGGGTCGACTTTCTCCGTTTTCTACCGACTTTCTCTATTTTCTACGGTGTCGGGGATCAACTTTCTCCGTTTTTTACGGTGTCGGGGTCGACTTTCGATTGTCTGTTAACCGCAGAGTCTTAGAACTAGGGACTTTGTCGTGGCTCCGATTGGTGGTGTTGCGTCCGTATCTTGCTGGAATGAGAGGGAACGCCGTTATTGGTCTCCAGGCTGTAGATGTCGCTGTCAAGATTTGACTCTCCGTTTAAAAGAGCCTGGTAGGGGAAATGTGGTTTGCTTTTCGTTTATGCTCATGGATTGTATACAGGGGTCAGTATGGACTTACCTGCAGGGCAAAAGTTTCATTTCATATTTTTTTTTCCGCGATGCTCTATCATTTTAGCTTTTTGTATCGCGAAAGTCGCGATTTCCTAATCATTTCGGCTATTTTTTGCGGTGCCCAATCATTTCGGATGTTTTTTTTCTTTTTACTCGCTACTTTTTATTGCGAGTCGCCCAATCATTTCGGCTATTTTTATATGCATATATTTTACTTGCTGATTTTTTTGCAAGTTGTCCCATCATTTCAGCTATTTTACATGCATTTTTTTTAGTACGGAACTAAAGATCTGATACCAATATTAGCATCAGCATCGCTGCGACTGGAATATTGGCAGGAGCGAATCATCATTTGTCGTGAAAGGACTTGGAACTTGATACCGATATAGGTATCGGCATCGCTACAACTGGGACATTTCCAAGAGTGAATCATCATTTGCCTTTGTCAATTTAAACAAAGATGGCTTAGCAAACAGGGTTAGAATCCTGTCGAC
The DNA here is from genome assembly GCA_030015575.1 of Agapanthus africanus. Classification (NCBI taxonomy): domain Eukaryota; kingdom Viridiplantae; phylum Streptophyta; class Magnoliopsida; order Asparagales; family Amaryllidaceae; genus Agapanthus; species Agapanthus africanus. The sequence continues at coordinate 125,690,884 of JASDDO010000028.1, forward strand.
TAAGGTTTTTGACTTCATAAGTCGTAAGGGTCTCATAAAGGTATTTCTCCCTACGAGTCGTGAGGATCTCGTAGGTGCATTTTCTCCTTAGGAATCATGAAGATTCCTAAGTGTGTGTTCTCTTATAAGTCGTAAGGATCTCATAAGAGTGTTTTCTCCTTATAAATTGAGAGGACTTACAAGTGTTTGTTCATCAAATGAGGGCATTACTTGTCGTTGGTTGGACTCGGCAAGGAAATGATTATTTGTGCCCGTGGATTGTATACAAGGGCCAGTATTGAACCGCTCGTAGGGCAGTCTGGGAAAGGTGATGGGTTAAGAACAGATTCAGATCCTTGTAGCTTAATGCTTTTGAATCTTATGAGCCATGAGGGTCTTATAAGAGGGTTCTCCTTACGTGTCGTGAGGATCTCGTAAGTGTAATTTCTCCTTAGGAATTGTGGGGATCCCTAAGTGTGTCCCTCCTTTGTGAGTAGTAAGGATCTCACGCAGGTAGTTTTCTCCTTATAAGGTCGAGGGGACCTTGCAAGTGTCTTTTAACGACATTACGCCCTTTCGGGTTTTCACAAATTTGCCGGTAGCCCTGCTGTATTTACCCACGGAGCCCTTTCGAGTTTTCATCCGTGCCCATCTTGCTTATGGACGTACCATTTTTATTTATTTATTTATTTATTTTACGAGTCTGCGCCCTTTCGGGTTTTCACAAACATCGCCGGTAGCCTTGCTGTTTTTACTTACGGAGGCCTTTCGGGTTTTCATCCGTGCCCATCTTGCTTATGGACGTACCGTTTTTTTTAATTTACGAGTAAGCCCAAGGATGCTGCGGGTTTGTAGTAGTTTAAAAACGTTTCATTCAGGCGTAGTATTTTTTCAAGAACCGACCGTTTACTGGCCTAAAGGGTCTTTCGCCATGCATATTCATGAGCATGTAAGCCCCACCTTGGTAGACCTTTTCTACGATATACAGGCCCTCATAGTTTGGCTCGAATTTCCCCCGTTTGGCACGATTAGGGATCATAGGTCTTTTTACTAGCATGAGTTCGCCTTGGCGGAATATTCTTGGCCTAGTCAATCTTTCGTACGAGCGCGTCATCCTCGCAATATAAGCCTCCAGGTTTTGCTGCGCCATGAGCCGGGTTTCGTGAAGGGCGTCGAGCTCCTTGAGCCGAAGATGGCCATTCTCTTCATCTGTCAGCTCGTAATGAACCGCCACTCATAGAGAGGGTAACTCTATCTCCAAGGGGAATACTACCTCAGTGCCGAACACCAATGCGTATGGCATTGTATTTGTGGCCGTTTTGAACGTGGTCCGGTACGCGCAGAGAGCTTCATGCAATCTCTCATGCCAGCCCTTTTTATTTTTGGACACCGTCTTCTTTATGATCTTTGTCAAGGTCTTGTTTAAAGCCTCAGCTAGATCGTTAGCTCTGGGATTATAGACCGAAGAGTATCTCCAGTCTATATTATGCTACTGTGTGAAGCGGCTGATTTTGTGACTTATGTAGGCCGGCCCGTTATCGGAGATAATTCATCGCGGAGTGCCAAACCGATAGATGACGTGTGTCTTGAAGAAATGGAGGATGTTCTCCGTCTTCATTTCTCTTAGCGGTACTGCTTCTGCCCACTTAGAGAAGTAATCGGTTGACGCGAATATAAACCAATGTCCTCTGGACGATGTTGGTTCTATGGGCCCAATTACGTCGGTTCCCCACATTTCGAACAGCCAGCTAGCCTGTTGGGTGTAGCGGGTTTGGATGCTGGCGGATGAAGTCTCCATGAATCTGGCACGAATGACATTGCTTCGCCTATTCAAGGCAGTCCTGAATCATCGTGGGCCAATAGTAGCCCATCCTTTTGATCTTCAGCTTCATTTTAGGCCCGGCTTGATGAGATCCGCAGAGTCCGTCGTGAGTTTCTTGGACGACTTTCCTTGCTTTTTCCGGTCCCAGGCATCTTAGACATAGAGAGTCAAATGATCTCTTAAACAGCATGTCATTGACGAAGGCAAAAGACAGAGCTCGTTTCATGAGCTGATGTCTTGAGGACGCATCTTCAGGTGTTCGACGGGATTTAAAGTAGTCTATAAAGACTTCTTTCCAATCCTTGGCCTTTTCCTGGTCCTCTATTCGTAGGACTGTCTGCTCGTTCGCTTCCTTTTCTTCAAACGGCTCCGGAGATATTTCTGCTGGTGCAAGAACCCGACGACTTCGTACAACGATTCTTACGTCATCCAATTTTTCGTCAGCCAGTTCTTTAGCGTATTTGTCTAATGCATCCGCCTTGCTATTTTTCGCTCGCGGTATGCTTTCCAGGGCGTAAGAAGGGATTGGAGTCAGCAATTGTTGCACTCTCTCACCGTACTTTACCAACTCTGGTTTGCACGTTTTATAGTCGCCATTTACTTGACTAACGACCAGCTAGGAGTCTCCGTATATAAGGAGGTTTTCGATTCCCATGTCGACAGCGATCTCAAGACCTGCTATCAAAGCCTCATATTCGGCTTCATTGTTTGTCCTCGACTCTGTTAAAGAGAAGGCAAAGCGTATTATTCCTCCTTGTGGAGTCATGAAGATAATGCATACCCCAGATTTGATTATTGGGGAGCTGTGCTTTCGCTTCTTCATGAAAGGTGCCCCATCGAAGTAAAGTTCCCATTGGGTGTCACTCTCTCCTTTCTCCCTGTCGATCATGTCAAACGCATGCTCGTCTGGCAATTCGCAATTTAGGGGTGAATCGGCAGGTATCGGATGCTCAGCGAGGAAGTCGGCGATGGCCTGGCCCTTCACTGCCATGAGAGGTCGGTATGTTATCGATAACTCCATCAAGAGGAGGGCCCATTTAGCGAGCCGTACCGTTAGTATGGCTCTTGACATCAAATATTTGAGAGGATCCACTTTTGATATTAGGTGGACCTCATGCGCCAAAGCATAATGCCGGAGCTTCGTTATTTCAAAGATTAACACCAGGCAGTGTTTTTCAATGGGAGAGTAGTTTTTTTCTGCCCTAAGGAGAACTCGACTCAAATAGTAAAGGGCTCTCTCCTTCCCTTGGTCGATCTCCTGTGCCTATAGCGCGCCTAAGAAATCTTCAAGGGTTGTTGTGTACAGGATGAGAGACTTTCCCTTGATCGGAGCGGTTAGTACCGGCGGATTCTGCAAGTATTGCTTGATTTCATCGAGTGCACTCTGGCATTTATGATCCCAGACGAACGGGTTCCCCTTTTTCATTAGGTGACTGTAGGGGTGGCATTTGCCGGAGAGGTTAGCTATGAACCATCGGATATACGTGAGCTTCCCTTGGAGAGACCGCAGTTGCTTGAGAGTTCTTGGCGGAGGCATTTATATGATCGTCTTGATCTTCGATGGGTCTATTTCGATGCCCCAGTGTCGTATGATGAACCCTAGAAATTTGCTCGAAGAAACTCCGAATGCGCATTTGAGAGGGTTCATCTTCAGGTTGTATTTCCGAAGACGTTGGAACACAATCTTCAGATGCTCCCAATGCTCCTCGTGCGATTTGCTTTTTACCAAGAAGTCGTCAATATAGCACTCGACGATTTCGTGTATAAGGTCATCGAAAATCTTTGTCATGGCCCTCTGATAGGTGGCGCCAGCTTTCTTCAGACCGAAGGGCATCACTTTGTAGCAGAATATGCCCAAAGGGGTCCGAAAAGCGGTATGCCTCTGGTCTTCGGGATGCATCTTTATTTGATTGTACCCTGATGAGCCGTCCATGAAGGAGAAAACTTTATGAGTGGACGTGTTGTCAATCATCAGCTCAGTAACCGGTACGGGAAAGTCATCTTTCAGACAAGCTTTGTTGAGGTTCTGAAAGTCCACGCAGATGCGCACCGTCCCATTCTTCTTCATCACTGGAACGATGTTGGCGATCCAATCAGGGTATTGAACCTTTTGGATGAAGCCGGAGTCGATTAGCTTCTTGACTTCAGCGTTGATACTCATTTCAAGCTCGAGCCGCATTCTTCTTGGCGCCTGTTTGACCGGCTTGACGTCCGGCGATATCGCCAATTTATGGACGGCTATTTCTGGATCTAATCATGGCATCTCGGAATAGTTCCATACGAAGCAATCTTTATACTTCATGAGCACGTCTATTAGCGTAGCTACCTGTTCTTCAGACAACAGCTCATTAATGAACGTCGGCCGTGGGTCGTTTACCGTTCCCAAGTCAATTTCTCTGAGGTTATCTGCAGTAGTATGTTTTCCATCTTCCAACTCTTTTAGCGCCGGTGGAAACTCTGAGATCATCTCGTCATCATCGTTTTCGAAGCACCAGGTGAGGTCAGCCATATCCTCGCGTACTCCTTCTCCTGACAGCGTTATCGCGTGACAGGTACGAGATCGCTTCCAAGACCGATGTTGATCCGGCTCTACTCTCGCTGCATATGTAGCTTTGGGTTCATGCTTCTGTGGCGGGGTTACCCTCCAACTACTGGATAAAGTGAACCTGTCTCGTTGATACTGGTCCTCGACCCAGTTTTTGAAGATGAAGCAGTCTTCGAGAGGATGTCCTATCGCTCGGTGATAGGAGCAACAATCCGGGTGAGAGACCTCGTCAGCTTGTCCGGGGTGTTTGGACTCTGGGAGCATAATCATTTGATGTTTCATAATAAGATCGAATATCTTCCTTGTGTTGTCCTGGGGAAAAGAATATGCTCGACCCATCTTCTTTATAAGAGATGAATCCCGGCTGCTCAATTCTCGATCGTGTGGCTTCTTGGACCCGCTTTGCCGCTGTCGAACGTTTTTTCCGTTCATTAGTTTGTTTTTTCCTCCATGTCGGGTCTTCTGTATAACAGACTGGCGACGAAGGACATCATCATTCTCCATAGCCTGCTGAAGAAGGCGCTGCGTCCTGGATTTCTCGTAAATGGACATTTCACGGTTGTGGTCATCCTGGGCCTTTTGACCTGCTTCCCTTATTAACTTGTTCATCTGTTCTTCGAACGAAGGTCTTGGCACTTTCATGGTGGGACCTTGTTTTGGTTCGGGGTTAGCGTCTTCTAACAGAGCATCTCCTTCTTCATCAAAGTCATGTATAACGTGGCAGCCATGGAATCGCTCTCATTTCTTGGGTGGAACATATCCAAGCCCGATAGTTTCCATTCTCCCGTTAGGCAATTTTCGCTGAGTTCCAGGAACATTCCAGATCCTGTTGTAGAACTGAGTTTATCGAGCAGTCTGTTTGAAGGGTACGCCGTGGCGCCTCAACAGCCTTTTTAATCTTTCTGTGTAGTATCTGTGCAGACGGATGGGATGGAGCCTGTCAAGCATAGAATCGGCACCATGCCAGATTTCTTTCTCCACTTTATTCTCCGCGGATCGATAAAAAAGGATCGCCTTTTCATCACTTCGCCTGGGAGGGACGTAGAATGTCTGCAGTTCTTGCACACTATAGGTATCAAGTTCGTCGAGGTCTTTGTAATGTTTTTGCGGAACCATGGCAATTTGCAAACTCCGTTCATCGCAAGTGAGGGCATGTATTGATGGCCAAACAGAAAATACTGCATTGAACTCATCTTCAGAGTCACTGCCGAAGACCAACATAGGGGTAGACGGTTCGGGCTTGTTGTATTGGAGCGGCCCCGAATAAACTATCTCTTCTTCTTCCTCGGTATCGCTCCCAAAGACCGGAATCGTGGTGATAGCTTTCTGCTTATTCTCCGGCTTATGGCACCTTTCCGTGTCTTCGAAGTCCGGCAAGAAGTATTTTGCATCTTCGTACTTTCAGACTTCATTCACGGAGAATGGGTTCAGTTCCCCTGTCACGGTATACTCAAGACCATCCTTGAAATACTTCATACACTGATGTTGTGTAGAAGGGATGATGTTGTACTCATGTAATTAAGGAATGCCGAGCAAAGCGTTGTAGAAAGTCTTGGTATCAATGACATGAAACTTGATGTCGGTGACGATCAGCCCAAAGCGTAACGTCAGAATTACAGACCCGAGAGTCCGTGATGACTGGGAGTCAAACCTGGAGATGGTGATTTTATCGCGAGCGAGGTGATGAACGCTCATGCAAATTTCCTTCAACACTCTTACATTGAGAAGGTTGACGGAGGACCCATTGTCGACCAGGATTTTGCCTATCTTGATGTCATGGCAGTATCCGGTGACATAGAGGGGACGGTTATGCTCGCACGTCCCAAGGAGGAGGTCCTCGTCACTGAAGGTGATGTCGGCTGTGTGCACTTCTTCCAGCTCTTCCTTCATCTTTTCTTCGGCAAAGAAAGCTTGGAAATACTCGGGCTCTTGTAGTGTCTTGATCAAAGAATCTATCGCCTCTTTAGATAGCAGAAAGGCATCGAGAATGTTTAGCTGTGAGGGTATCTTTCTCAGGTGTGCCAGAACGTTGTAATCCACCATGTTTTTCTTTGGCGGGTCTTTGGCTGCCAGCTCTTTGACGACTCGGTTATTGAAGGCGATATCTTCAGGGACTTTTTCTTTCCCCTTATCTTTTTTGTCTGCCCCCTTGTTTGTGAGTCCGAGATTCTTTTCGGGTAACGTGCGATTACGTAACTGAATGTTCTCGCAGGTCTTCGTCTCTTCTTTTTCAGAAATGGATTCCTTGAAGAGAGGGCCGAGGGCTATTTCTTCATCAGCATCGCTCCCAAAGGTGAGAACTTGCGATCCCTTGCTATTAACTATGTGACAGTTGCCGGCAGTTCTTTTATGCTTATCTGTCATGCTCTTCTGCTCTCGACGCTTTTTGCGCTTCATCCGCTTGAACTGCTGCCGATGAGCAACGCATCCCTGCCACCAATTTTTAAAGGCCATGCATTCCTCGGTAGGGTGCGCTATCCTCTGATGATATAAGCAGTAGTTTGGCTGTGCATCTAGTCCGTCGGGGAACGTATTTTCTGAAGTATCTTCTTTGGAAGGTGGCAACTTCATTCCCATTGACATGACTTTGGCGAACTGTTTCCTCATCTTAAGTTTGCTTTTGTTTGCGGCGGATGTGCTTTGATCTGGTAGGAGTGTTTTAACCCTTTCGTCCAGCCGCCGGCGTTTGGCTTTGTCGAATATGGCCATTTCGCGCTCCCGATCGGCTTTGCTTTTCTGACGGGCTGCGTTCAACAGCAGATCGATCATCTCATCGGACGGTTCCAAGGGTTTCGGTTCGGGATCTGCCCCCAATTTCTCTACATCAGGAGCTTCTTCACCATCTATTGACGAGTGAGAGATCACATGGCAGCTCGCCACATAATTCTCAGGTTCATCTGATGAGTCTTCTCCCTCATCTTTGTTGCCATCTTTGTTTTCAAGGATGTGGTTGAAAAACTCTTGGAGCGTGACCGGGGTTCGCGCCTTCTGGTTATATTCTTCCAGCGCGTCAATGTGTCTTTGCAGATACGTGCGCTTGTCATCAGGCTTCACGGGTATTTTGGTCTTCTTCTTCTTTGAAGATTTTGACGGCTGGGCGTGGGCATTTTGACTATCGCTACCAATTCTTGACGCCGGACGCGTTTTTAGCATTCCCTCAATGATCTCGGGTTCCAGCGGACTTTTCTACCTGATCGCAGGGTATGTTTGGAGATCCTTCAGCAATCTTTTCGTTTTAGCTGAAAGAGCGACCTCCCATGGAGCTTCTTCTATAAAAGAGCACGATGCCCCCGGCGTGTCCACCTTTTTAGGAGCGTGTGGCTGGGGTGGGTTTACTTTCCAATTTTCAGACAGCGCGAATTTGCCCTGTTGGTATTGGTCCTCAATCCAGCCTTTGAAGACGAAGCAATCTTCTATTGGATAGCCCATTATTCGATGGTAGGGGCAATAGTTTGGATTGTTGACGTCACTGGGCTGCAGTGGGCATTTTGGATCCGGTAAGGTGATGAGCCTGTTGCGCACCGCCAGCTCGAATAGTTTCCTCGTTTTATCCCGGGGAAATGAATAAGGGCGCTTCAGCTTCTCGTTAAAGAATCACTGTTTATCGTCTTGGCGATCAGGTGTTTTGGACCTCTAGGTCGCTGCTGAGCATTGGCGACGAAGGTCGCTTTCCCTTTTCCCTTTTCTTTTTGAGGCTCCATCTTTAAAGAAGACGATCTATAACCCATCTGATCCATTTAGGCCAGCTTGTCAATCAAGGCCTGAAAGGTAGTAGGCTTAAAAAACATCATGAACTGGGAATGGTCACCTGCGGATCAAGAGTTCCCATAAACATGCCCACTGTAAGAGCTTCCTCTATGCGCTGTTCGCATTTTGACCATAGATTCCGCCACCGTATCGCGTATTGAACCCATGTTTAGCCTGGCTTCACCCTGGAATTAATTAGTGCAGTGATCGGGGTGCGCTCGCTAGCGCTTGCGAATCTCTATGTAAACAGTAACTCCATTTCTGCAAATGTCTTAATGGAGTCATTCGGGAGTTCAGAGTACCATTCAAATGCCGTCTCCGACAAGCTGCCAACAAACTGGCGAAGCAGCAGTTTATCGTCACCCCCAGTATTACCGCACAAGGCCCTGAATTGAGCAACGTGCTGGTGTGGATTTCCCGTCCCCTTATATATATAGAATTTAGGGATTGTATATCCTGGCGGGTACTTTATTTGGTCGTACCAACTCGGATAGGGTCATCCAGTCTTAAAAATTTAGCCGGTCGCTTCGCTCGCCTGATGGGCTCGTATCTATTGAGCGATATAGTCATCCAAGGCGGCTTTGGAGATCATCTCCTCTTTAGTTGTTGATAGAGCCGGAAGAGAGTTCGATGTCTCCCCTCTATCGTCTTCAAGGATAATTGGGGGTTCTTCGGCTGGAGGATCCGGCTGTATCATCATCCCAACCATATCTTAGAATAAAAGCGTCATTCGTTTTATGTTGGCCGCTTGTTCCGCGGCCTCTCTGTCTCTCTTCTCGGGGATTCTGCGAAGGAACTCAGCATCGGTTTCCTGTTCTTGACGCTGCTCAGACAACGTCTTCGGGTTTTCTTTTGGCCCAGTGAGTGCGGCCATCTGTGTTAGCATCTCCTGGAGTTTTTGCTGTTGTTGCTCCTGAGCCTTTGTTATTGATCTGGTGAGAAGTCGATGGCCTATGGAAATACGGCTATCCTCTTTCCCGGATGCCGTATAAACAGTGTGCACCACCATGCCCCCAGAATTGGGGCATTTAAGTTCAGTGCCCTTTAGATTCGTCGCAGACACGGGGATTTTCTCCGGCCTTCTTCTTTTGTGAGTGGTCGAAGTTGAGGGGGCCGTTGCAGCGGGCACCTAAGTAGACGACACCTTCTATGCTACAACAGGGTGGTCCTTCTCTTGCCGAACTTTCATCTTCTTCGGTCGGCGGGAGTAGTCTTGGTTGATCACCGAGTCTTGGACCTGTCACCAGATCTTGTGAATTTTAGAGGACAGCTGCTGAGGGTGTTGTTCTGGCTTTGTCTTTATAGCATTGTCCACAGGTAGAGGAGATCTTTTCAGGATGAAAATCGGAGAGTTCTTGCGGACCCTCTTGAGTGGTTCAAAGCTATTCCCAGTTGGAACAGCAGCGTCGACTTCCACCGTTGGAGCCAGCGGGGTAAGTCCAGATGGGGAATTGCCCCCAGCTTTTCTCACTCGGTTCCAGTGGCGACGTCGAGCATACCTTGCGGACGGGACCACCTCTGCTGTTGGATGAGCTTCTTTATGCCCCCCGCTCTGATGAGGGGTTGCTGTTGGTGCCAGCCTATCGAAGACTGACGCCCGCTGAGAGGGGATGATCAATCTTGAAAAGACCGACTTTTTGGCAGGGGAAGCAGCCTTGGTTACTTCGCCTGGAGCGGGAGTTGAAACGGTCAGTCTTGTGAAGACCGACCCCTAAGCAGGAGAAGCCGCTTTGGCGACTTCAGGAACAAGAATGGCTATTCGTTTTGGGATAACCCCCTCAGGTATCGCGGTCTTTTTCACAGACCCATTGGATCTTTGGCCCAGTCTGTTAAAGACCGAGGCGTTGGATTTGGGTGACCCGTTGAGAGGGGTCGCGATAGTTGCAAGCCGATCGAAGACCGACTTCTTTGGAGCTTCTTGCGATGGCAGTGGGGCATTGAAGCTCATTGGTAGGAGCATGGTCCCGAAGAACAGTCCAGTGGTGGCCTGAGTCACCTGTTCCACTGGCATCATGAAAATGGAGGCCGCTTGAGGCCCATAAGTCACCTCCGGCGAGGACGGAGTGGGGGTTGTTGTTGCAGCTAGTGCAGTTGGAAGCCATTTTCTCTGCACGGGAGCAAGACATCAAATCTTAGTACCTCAAATCCAAGGTCAACCACATCAAACCGCGATTCATTCGTGAACACGACACACGAAGTGTGGAGTGGAAAGAGGAAACAAGGTCCCACCGGGCGTGCCAGAATCTGTTCGCTTGCCGAAAATAGAGACGAAACCGCATAGGTCGTCTGGCCTGAATTTTTGGGGCAGATGCTATTTGGTTTTATCCGTCCGCCTCTTCGAAGATGCCAGGTTGATTTATGGCACCATGTATCGAAGGTTTAGACGGATGCGGCCGATGTAGCAGATTTCGTCAGATTCCCCCTCATTGTGAGGGGTTTTTGATTGTGGGGACGCTTTTCCCTGCAAGCGCAAGCCCCTGCAGTTAATTACGCTACCGCATCGCGGTAACCAATTTCTCCTTCTCCAGATGGTCACTTCATGTCGTGTATGTTTCTTTTATTTTTGGTTGCTCATGGATTGTATACGGAGACTAATTTATGTTGTCGCCCATAGGGCGTGGATTAGTCCAAATCCGTATTTTCTTAGATTTGGGTTTGGATTGGGTTTAAGGATCGTTAATCTCATTTGAGACTAAGATCAACTTAAATGTTTGTTAAGGATACGTTAGTCTAATTTTTAGACTAAGATCTACTTAACAGGATCATTTAGATCCAACAAAAGAGCATTTGGACTCTATTATTTTAGTTTAGGGACATTGCGGTCCATTAGGTTTAAGGACATCATATTCCAGTTTAAAGACGTCATGGTCTGTGTGGTTTTGGCCCAACCGTTTGGGGGTGCACCAAAAGTTATTGGTTGTTGGGACCCTCCATCTCTCTGAAGACGTTGAAGAATTACAACGACATATATCAGAGGTATGAAGAGATGTACCCTTGAACCAATGATGGTTGGGAGACCTGTAGTCAAGTTTGGGACTAAGATCGGTTAAAAAGATTCATGAGCATATGGGCTCAATTAATCCAAATGAGGGCTCTGTGGCCAACTTGGGCTCGGCCCACTCAATTAAAATGTTGGACGTTTAATTAAACTCAGTCCTTTTCATTTAACAATGCTGAGCATTGGTTTTGGGTTCTGACACCCTTTTGTCTTTTATTGAGTGTTGAGCATTCATTATGGCTCTGGGGCTTTATTTAAAGAACAATTTATATTCCTTCAGTGCACACGTGAGGAGCACGTGGTGCGCTTGGTGCTGAGCGCCAGACTTAGAGTCCTAAAGCGCTTCCTGTGGATAGCACACACGTGAGGAGCACGCGGTGCGCTTGGCGCTGAGCGCCAGTTAATGAGTGCAGAGCGCTCCTTGTGAGATAGCGCATACATGAGGAGCACGTGGCGCGCTTGGCTCTAAGCGCCAGTTAACGAGTGCAGAGCACTCCTTGTAAAATAGCACACACGTGAGGAGCACGCGGCGCTCTTGGCGCTGAGCACCAGTTAACGAGTGCAGAGCGCTCCTTGTGAGATAGCACACACGTGAGGAGTACGTGGCGCGGTTGGCACTAAGCGCCAAGCTTGAAGTGATAGGCGCTTCATTAAATTGGAGCGCTAGGAGCGCTGCGGCGCTGTGCGCCAGTCTTGGAGCGCTGAGGCGCTTCTTTTTAATTGGAGCGCTAAGGCTCTTTTCAGGCAACTTCGATCATTTCTGCACTTTGAGAATTAAACTCTCGTTTATAAGAGACTTTGTCTTATGGATCCGAGAACTATGTTCTTCTCTTTTAATAAGATATGTTTACAATCTCTATTGTTTTTGTGAAAGACCTTGTCTTTGTGGATCTGTGATCCAAGGAAAATTAAGTTCTTTCTCCTCCCCTTTTATGATGAGATATTATGATCTCTTTTTGTGAAAGACATCTGTCTTATAGATCTATGATCTTGAAGAAGAACTAGGTTCTTCTTCTTTTGATGAGATGCTTTGATCTCTCTGCTTTATTTACCTTAAAGAAATTCTTCTTCCGAGAGCTTGCTCTTCTCTTTGAAATTTCTCAAAGTTTGTAGGGCGGGGCGGGGCGGGTTCCTCTGTGCAAGACTTGAAGTCTTGGGTCCTTTATATAGGAGAAGCTAATTTGTTGAATCAGTTGAAGAGATCTTTTCTCCAGTTGATTTAGGGATGTTTCCCACCGTTGGATCTTTGATCTTAGGGCTTCTATTTTACAAAAGGCAATCTTCTTGTTTTTAACAAGATTGGGAAAATCTTTATCCATACAGAACTTTATTCTATATCTTGGTGATTTTTAATCACCATCGGATCTTTGATCCGATGGTGCTCTGATTTACAAAGCACAATCTTTCCTGTTTGGAAAGATCTGAGGAGTATTTCCTCAACAGAACTTTCTTTCTGGTAGTTTGTGTAGGGTTACCTAGGACGGCATCAAGGTTTCGGGAGGTATCGTCCATGCCGTTTTTAAATTTTTGTCGTTCTAAATAACTCTAACCTAGAATCTTTAACAAGAAATTTAAACAAATAAGCAATGTTAACAACTTAACATCTAAGTGAACTAGAAATACAACCTTTGTAGATCGGTCCTTCACTTCAATAGCTCCTACTAGTAATCCTTCGCTGCGATGAAATGATCTTGCGGAATCTTGAACGACTCCATGAGAAGAAAGCAACGAAATTGCTTGAAGTCTTCGAAACCGAAGATGATCTACGTCGAGGAGACACTAACCCAAGCTACCCTCTTCACTAATGTGAGATTAGTGAAGCTAACACCTTATACTAAAGTACTAATCTAGTAGAGAATGATGAAGTAGGATTTTTGCTCACTTTGGATTTCTTTTTCTTACTAAAGTTTCTCACTTGCCCAAAAGCTAGAGAGCTCTTGAGCTTGAAGAAGAAGATAAAGAGAGATAATGTTGTGTGTGAGAATGGCAACCATGGGTGAGAAAATATCTAATATGTCTCATGTAGAGACTTAACCATGAGTTAAGATAATGGTTGGGTTAACAAAATATCTAGTATAAAACAAAACTAGTGGACTAGTCAATGGGTCTCAAAGCTTCTCAAACCTTCATGCCATGTGACCATTATCCAACTAACAACTGATTTACACTAAATAAATAAACCCTACATTATCTTTATCATGGTGTAAGTCTCATACACCCATGTAGCTTATATCATCAACCATGACACAAAATAAAACACAATTAATATATATCACATATATATTAAGTGTGCACATGTGAGAAAAATAAATGTTTAAGTGAGCTAATATTATTTAATGTAAATTAATATATCAAATATATAATTATACATTAAATCATTAAATCAACACTTGATTTAATAATCCGGTTATATCTCATATGACTAACTAATATTATTTGTATCATTATATCGAATCAACACTTGATTCGATAACCCGGCTATATCGCATATAACCGACCGATAAAGTATCGACTTATCGAATCAACATTTGATTCAATAACCCGGCTATATCACATTTAACCGATCGATACTTTATATCGCGAGAATAGAATACGGTATCACACACTCGTATTAATCTCGGTCCCGCACATATCACATATGTGCTCCTATTTCGTTTTTCCTGAGCCAGTGAAACCTCTGGTAGGACTCTAAAGACTCATCAATATGCCGACAGTAGGTGATAATCACATCAAGCACCCACAAGCCGTCATTGGTACTAACTAGACGTAACGGCTACCTGGGTATTGAACGATCAGAAGATCAGCAAGCATGCCCGCTCTAACTCCTGCAAAAGCCTGACAGTAACACTACCGTACAGTCCGGTCTCTTCGTCAAATATGTCGCATATCATCAGCCTGGGGGTGGTAAAACGTCAGACCCTAATAGCCTGATAAGTCATGCCGATGCAAGGTCCATAACGGTTCGAGAAACTACTGATAACACTTATCAGTAAATCTCAACAACCCTGACCATGGATTTCCTGTTATGGTTAATCGTACATAGAGCAACATCAACTCCCAATGCCGGGAGAAACGAATCCCTTCATATCGCTCATTGCCTCTATATGACTCGGGACTTTACCCAAAAACCACCGTTTTGCACGATCTCTTGACCGTGGTAAGGTGGAAATCAAAGCACAGTAGGAATCACTCAAGACTCTATGGTTTTCTCGGGTCGACAGACTAATCTGTACCAATGTCACCAGAAAATTGCTATCTGACGATAGGTATAATACCATCTAAGAGTTCTCGGCGAGTCCGTTCAGTATACCCAGACTTCACTGAGCACCCATATACCATCTTTGATGTCAAACACCAATGGATGTGGGATCATCCATCGTCCATCATATGGGTCAAGATGTGTATACGCTAGTCAACCCTGGAGTATCGATGTCATGTCTCGATACTCCCACGACTAGGAACAATTGGAGGGTGTACTTGTGGACTATCCTTGGCCCCACTAGTATGATCTCCATCATAGTCCTGGTAGTCAAGTACACAACCTAAGGGCTTTGTCAACATGTGAGAGCAAGACAACATCACGTATACAAGTCAACATGTTAAGACAAAGCGCAACTAGATAGCATACTATCATATCGAGCGAGAAAGTACTCCCTATATATGTCCAAGCATCCACTACAATATACATCCCATGTACACTAATGGCCTCTAGGGCATACATATAACTAACAATCTCCCACTTGCACTAAGGCCATCTGTTGTAATATCCAACACCCAACAATATAGTAGTGGTTGTAGTATCTCATACTCAACCATGCTAAAATCTCTCAATCAATATTTGGGAAAGCAGGCCTTGCTGAGTGGATCCGCCGTGTTTTTCTTCGTGTCAACTCTCCTGACCTCAATCCGTTGGAGATTAACCGTCTCCCTGATCAGGTGATACTAGCCTCAGAATATGTCCGGATCGCTGATGGGACCGGTGTTCCTAGGTGAAAGGCACAACTTCATTGTTGTCACAATAACAGTTATTGGACGCTCAATGGTAGGAACCTTGCTCATCTCATGAACAAGTAATGCCCAGACAACCTCTTTGGTAGCATCGTTGGTATCAATGTATTCAGCCTTTATCGTCTAGTATGCCACGGTATCTAGCTTGGAACTCTTCCAATCATACCGTCCCTCCACTGAGGGTAAAGACAATACCTGTGACTGACTTTCAGTCGTCCTTATCACTCTGGAAGCTCTAACCAAGAGCATTCATTTATTGCTTCTCAAGTACTTAAGAATGTCCTTCACAGCTGTCTAGTTATTCTCCCAAGATCCGATTGATTCCTGATCACTACACCTAGTGAGTCATCTGCATCTAGTCCGGTACATAACATCGCATATATGATAGAGCCTACTGCCGAAGCATAGGGTATCCCTTGCACGCGAGAGATCCATGAGTAAATGGGCGAACCACCACGCTTAGAATCCTCCATACTAAACACCTTTAGTATGGTGTTAATGTACCTGGATTTGGGACACTCCCAACATCCACTTAGATCTATCACCATAGATCATAATCCACAAGATGTATTAGGTATCATTCTGATATTCTATTGAGAATCCTTGTGATAAGAGGAGCTTGACCGAGTGTAGCATAGGAAATCATTTCCTATCAAGAGTATGTCATCTACGTACAATACGTATAAGACAACCTCACTCTCTACAGCCTTCTTTTATATACAAGGTTCATCTATCTTTTTGATGAAGTCAAACACTTTGACTGCCATATCAAAACAGATGTTCCAACTCCGCGATGCTTGCATTGATCCTGATAGACTTAAGCATAGCTTTGAAAGTCTCAACCTTTTCATTTATACCCAGAATCTTCTCAAGATCCATTTGCTCCTAATGGGTTTTACCTCTTCAGGTGCAACATACAAAGTCATACTTCGTTGGTGTACATGGATTCCATCTTTGATCGCATAGCATCCAGCCATTTCACAGAGTCCCCACTCGTGACGGCCTGCCTGAACCTAGTAGGGCCATCATCAACTATGATGCAATCCTCGCTCCCACTGTCACCGAGAAGACCGTAGTAACTCTCAAGTGGATGAGGAACCCTACCAGATTTGCAGAGAGGCTAAAGTTCATTGGAGACTATTGAATCCTTTTATTTTACCAAATCATCAGCTGTTAGTTTGTCTAGCTGGAATTTCTTCCAGTTCTACCTCATGACCACTAATTTCTTCACAAGAAATTCCTTTTCTAAAATGGTGGCATGCTGAGAAACAAAACACCTTTTGCTCCTCAGAGTGGTGGAAGATATTCCCTCACTAATGTTTGGGATATCCTAACAAGCTTATACAGATCTGACCCTGCCTCGAGCTTGTCCGAATTTTGCTTTTCAACATAGGTCGGACAACCCCATATCTTAACACGTTTAAGACATGGTCTCTTCCCATTCCATATCTCATATGGAGTGGTAGGCAGTGATTTGGATAGAACCCCATTCAATAGGTATGCAGCTTCTCAAGTGCATAACACTAAAAGGAAACAAGCAACTCAGCAGTACTCATCATAGAGCGCGCCATATCTCATAGGGTGCAATACCTCCACCCCGATACACCGTTGTGCTGTGGTGTATGCGAAGGAGTAAGCTGAGAGAGAATCTCATTCTCCTTTTAGAAAATCCAGGAATTCCATGCTCATGTATTTTCCTTCTCGATCATATTGAAGGACTTGAATACTTCTACCCATTTGGTTTTTCAACTTCAAGCTTATATTCCTTAAATTTCTCAAAAGTTTCAGACTTGTGTTTCAACAGGAACATATGTCCGAATCTTGAGAGATAGTCAATGAATATAACGAAGTACGAAGAACCAAGCCTGGAATTTGTAGACATAGGATCGTATACATCATCATGTATCTGTCCTAAGAGTTCACTAACTCTTTCTCTGTTTCCAGTAAACGGAGTATTGGCCATTTTACCTTTGAGATAAGACTGGCAAGTATCATAAGATGAAAATTCAAACGAATTCTAATATTCATCCTTATGTAACTTAGCTGGTCATGTCGCATTGATATGACCTAGTCTACAATGCCTCAAGAAGGATTCTTTCATTTTTGAACTAGTCCTCTTATACACTTTGAACTGCGGTTTGATTTAGAACGTATATGCTATTATATAACGTGCCTGATCGAATCAACTCTTGATTCAGGTGAATGTTCACAACATTATCCTCCAATACAAAATTATATCCTTCTTTAACTGAATAAAGAAACTGATGTGATGTTGTATATCAGGTTCGGTATGTAATAACATTCGTTCAGAATCAATGTATAAATACAAGGTGATATTTGCCAACTGACTTGGCTGCAACAATTGCACCATTCTCTAACACTTAGAGATATATCACCCAATCTCAGTTCTCTACTTATCTGTAGCCCATGTAACATATCACATATGGGGGATCCTAATCCGGTATCACATACCCAGGACGTAGAAGATACTGAGAAACAGTTCTCGGTAATGAACACACCCGAAGAAGATGCATCAACATGCACTTTTTTCATTTGGGTGACATGGGAATCCGGATATTCCTCAATTTCCTGCTCGGAATTATAACAATTATAAGATTGAGCGGAACCAACGTTCCCCAGCACAGTATAATAAGCAGGTTCGGTCAATGCATCCATATTATTATCTTGATTAAGGCGTGACATGGTTGCTACCAGGAGAGAGAGAGAGAGAGAGAGAGAGAAGAAAACACTCTGCATGCGCTCTTTGTAAGATTAGATTGGTTATTATTTTATCTAATCTGGATGACTCCCACTGTTTTTATCAAATCTTCCTTCAAACCTTAAATAGTAAGATTAGCCGGGATTAATTACACCCTATAAGTTCGCCAATCTTTCGGCCAGGCCAGTGTCAGTACTTTGAGGGAGGTTCCCCGTGCTTTCGCACGAATCTAATTAAAATAAACCTCGTTTTCTCAGGGGCGTAACTCCGTTAACATCTTTCTAGAAACCTACTTGATCGGCTAATTGTAATGTGTAAAACTCTCCCAGGAGTAACTCTTACTCACAGTGGGTATTGGGATCCAACTATCTCAAAGAAGGTATGCAATCTCATTGCAAATTTCAACACTTGAAATTCCCGAAAATGGTTTTGCCCCTAGCGTCCTATGACCTTGACAGAGGTCAACAAACCATAGTGCGCTAGTCAAGTTTAACCCGTCATTTCATGATTGAATTAAACCCACCCGCACGACGCTTGACAGAGGTCAACAAGGTCATACGACTATCCTAATCCAATCGCATCATATGCTCTGCATATAAGCACTAATCAGCTACCGCACACTACGCCTTGACAGAGGTCAACAAACGCAGCACGAATACTAACAATTACTTATCTGAAATGACGGAGGGCTACGACAGGTTTTTAAGAAAACCCTTTGCGTAATGAACTTGATATTGTTGTAGAATTGAGTGATTTTGAAAAGAAGTGTTTTTGAGGCTTTTACTAGTTTTTCTAAAGAGGTCACTCCCGGTGAAGGGATCTCGGCTCTTTCCTCATCGAATGAGGTGTAGGATATTTCACAAATACCACTATGCAAAGAAAAAACTATAAAAGCAATCAAAAGACAAACCGAGTTTGTAGAATCTGCTAGTTTCGCTAAAGAGATCACTCTCGGTGAAGGAATCTTAGCTCTTTCCTTATCGAATAAGATGCTGGATATTCTATAAGGAATACCTCTATGCAAAGCAAGAACTAGAGCTACCAGTTTTAAAACAAGTTTGTACAACATCTTTAGGTTTCTTTTTCTTTCATTAATCTCATTAATGATGTCCCAATAATTATGCTTCCCAAGCATCACATATGAAATGAAAGCAGTAATATTAATTATATCTCATATATATGATATAGACATTCGTCTCAGAATATCTAGTGATTACATCATAGAATATCAGCAGCAGAAAAACACATATGAAATATTGGATATACTAGGAATTCCGTGTTTTAATTTAAGCCAGTATAAAAAACGGATTCCACGGTCGCGATGAATATCCAAACTCACATCCCGAGACCCCCATGAGAGCGGCAAGCAACCCTACAAATTCTAGAGTTAGGAGACCCGGTCTCGACTCCTCGAGATGGTCTCCCACTGGACTCTAGAACCCGGTTACTTGTGCTCTCCTCCTTGGGTCTATCCTAATGCGGAAAAGTAAATAATATACATCAATGGTGACATGTTCCTCAACCCGGAAGTGCCCCAATAAAAAAATATTACATACAAAATTTTACATGAATGAAAATAAAAAACTCTCATCTCACATAAAAACCCCGGCTATTCAAACACGACGATCCAATATAACATATCACAGCAACACATAACATTATCACGGTGATTTAGAAGAGTGCGTGTACATGACTAACATTTGGAATCTATAATAACCTTAGACATCATAAACCCAAAATATCACATACTTTGGATTTCATGCCTAACTATATGAATTCCACATATTGCCTCAAATTTCTCCATGAACACTGGAGAAATTTGAGGCAATATGTGGAATTCATATAGTTAGGCATGAAATCCAAAGTATGTGATATTTTGGGTTTATGATGTCTAAGGTTATTATGGATTCGAAATTCAAATAATCAAGCACCCAAAATTTTCCAATAAGCCCAACACTTGAGCGGAGTTCAAAAACTACCCAAAAACCGCCGATTTGCACGATCTCTTGACCGTGGTAAGGTGGAAATCAAAGCACAGTAGGAATCATACAAGACTCTATGGCGATCTCGGGTCGACAGACTAACCTGTACCAGTGTCACCAGAGAACTGCTATCTGATGATAGGTATAATACCATCTAGGAGTTCTCGGCGAGTCCGTTCAGTGTACCCAGTCTCCACTGAGCACCCGTATATCATCTTTGATGTCAAACACCAATGGATGTGGGATCATCTATCGCCCATCATATGGGTCAAGATGCGTATACGCTAGTCTACCCTGGAGTATCGATGCCCTGTCTCGATACTCCCACTACTAGGAACAATTGAAGGGTGTACTTGTGGACTACCCTTGGCCCCACTAATATGATCTCCATCACAGTCCTGGTAGTCAAGTACACAACCTAAGGGCTTTGTCAACATGTGAGAGCAAGACAGCATCATGTATACAAGTCAACATGTTATGACAAAGCGCAACCAGATAGCATACTATCATGTCGAGCGAGAAAGTCCTCCCTATATATGTCCAAGCATCCACTACAATATACATCTCATGTACAGCAATGGCCTCTAGAGCATACATATAACTAACAGTTTGATGATTTTTAATCATTTTTATTGGATCTTTGATCCAAGGGTGGGGAACATTTAGTTCCAGCGCCAGCGCTCTCGTGCTTTGCACATGAGCGCTGCATCAGAGTCTTTGACTCTTGGTGCTGGCACACTTAGCGCTAGCGCTCTCGTGCTTTGCACGTGAGCGCTGCATCAGAGTCTTTGACTCCTAGCGCAGGCGCTGTTAGCGCTGGTGCTGCTAGCAAGAGCGCTCTCGTGCTTTGCACGTGAGCGCTGCATCAGAGTCTTTGACTCTTAGCGTTGGCGCATTTAGTACGAGCGCTTTTATGAATCTCCTCTTCATTTCAAATTTCAAAATTTGAACAGAGTTTTGCTCTGATTGGGGGAAGCAATGTTGTTCTCAACGATTCTTGATTTGGAATTGGATCTTGAATTGGATTTGGTGTTTGGATCACAAGTTGTGTCACTCAACTTGTGTAATGAATTGGCTCAATGTTCAACCACCAACAACCTTTACAATGAAGCCCTAGGTTTCTTTATATAGCCTTCATCAATTTTCCACTAGAAGCTAGGTTAATTTTCCCCAAGAAACTAGGTAGTTTGTAGAGAAGCTTCTAGAATTAGTTAGTTATCAAGCTTGCTCAAGAAGCTAGGTTATTATGTGGAGGCTTCCTCGAGAAGCTAGGACGGTATGAAGCGTCTCTAATAAGCTAGAGGAGCGAGGGGAAGCTTCTGGAGAAGTATCGTCACCGGTGCCTCCAACTCGGTCGCGGATCCACGGCGGATCGGGCTGACTCGGCCGCGGTTCCGCGGCCGTTTGAAGAGTTCATTGTATGGTTTTTCTGGGGTGTTCTGGTGTTGGCATTTGGGTCTTTTTCTGATATCTGGAATCTTCTAATATTTGCTTGGATGCTGCCAGTATTCGGTTCTTTGGTTTTCTGTATTATATCGGCAGATTTCTGATTCCTGTAATTTGACCAGAATAATTTTCTGCATAAAATCTCAATGAAAAGTGTTGAGATATACAATATCATGCGTGAAGTAATAAACACATAATTTTCCTCCAGAATGTTGATTATAAATATAACACGTGGTATTTGATATTTTCCAGACGAATTTGTAATACGTGTTATATTTACAACAAACACCCTTAGATAATTAAGAAGAGTAAGGAAATTGATGTGTTAATAATGCAATATTTTCGACTGAACAAATTCCCCCAAACTTGATTTTGATCGTCTTGAGCAAACTTCTTTTATTCAGGTGAAGGAGAGAAGAAAAAGAGAAAAACTAACTAGCATATTTTCGTAGGCAACACGGTTGCACTGAGCACGTGCAACGAGCCTTTAAACCTCTAGGTGTTCCTAGTAGGAAGAGTGTTTTCTCCTGAGAGTTCTCAGCGGATTGCACCCACAAAATCCTATAATAAAAGGAAGACTGTGAAAGTTACATATAAAGATAAGAACTGTAAAAGAAAGACTTTGAAAATCAAAGTTTCCAACTATACTAGCTTTTCAGTTGTCATGAGCCCTATCTTAATAGTCATGAAAAGATATTAGAAATCACATCATCTCTCAACAAAATATCGTCTTTATTCTTCATTCCTGCCTTTCTTCCAAACACCGATCATATACCCCAACGTGTGTGTAAAGGACATCTCTACACTTGGAGAATTCAATTCAAGCTATCATATTGTTGTCCATCTACCTCAGTATTTTTTAGTCGATGAATATTTCAATGGAATTGCCCACACATTCTTCATACGACCGTTAATACTTCTTGAGGTACTAACTAACCGATTACTAAATGTGCTCACATATTAAGCGTAATTAGTATTTTTCTCGTCTTGCAACACCTAAGGCTTAGCAGTGACTCCAAAACAAGTTGGTCTAAGGCACTAGGTGATGAAGCACACTCGCCATATTTTTTTATGTTGCCCTGGTGATTACAAAACCGGTGTTCATTTTTCTTCACCATTTTATATTTTTATTCTTCATTTAAATTCCCTTCATACTATGGCTTTTAGACAAGAGCATTTCAAGGTATCCTCTACTATCCCGAGCTTCAAGACGTGTGTAAGTGCGAATAGTAGGGTATCAACATTAAGATGTTTGGCTTCCAGAATAGGAACTATTTTTCAGAATTACTTTTATTCTCATATTAAGGACTTCTTTCATCTTACTAACCCTTGGGACAACAGCTCATAACTACTTATTACTAGTTTCGTTTAAGAAAATATCTAATTTTCTTGGTGTTCTTAAATTTTTCCAAACTTTTAAATGTAATTTTTCACTTTCTAATCTTTTATTATAAAAGAATTTTTGAAAATTTTTGAAAATTTTTGAAAATGTTGTGCTTATGCAAAGTATGATACAAAGTGATACGCAAATAAGCACAAACCTCTCCCAAACTTATTTACAGCAGTGTCCTCACTGTTATCTGTTAAATCCCAAAAACCTGTAGGCTTGGGAGGAAAAGTTATTAACGGGGACAAGAATATATGGACGTGAAAATCCTCCCCCAAACTTATTTTTGGCTCACAATTTTTAGGACAACTTTTATTTTCAAGAGCCAAAAATATATACCTCCCCCAAACTTGAGTTAAACAATATTAAGATCATAAGAGGGGGGTAAAGTTATTGGTCAATACCAATCTTTGCAAAGACCAAAATTCAACACCAACCGTTCGAAGATTTTATCAGTGTAACGAACCGGTTGGTGGAAGAACATGTTGTCTACAGCCCAGAAGAAGTGGGGAAGAGATAAGGGCTGTAATAGAATGTGTTTGAGTCTTAAATTATAGATTTGAAAGAATGAGGATGAATGAAAGCAGAATGTGAATGATTAGGAATGAGTGGAGCATTTGCATTCTCGTATCTTAGAAGAAAGAGTGGTGGCGGTTCAACTTCTATATGTGGAGTTTGATTAATCACAAAATCTGTATTGTTTAGAAATGCAAGTTCGTCAGCAAAAAGTTCTTCAAAATTTCATTGATGGTGTGATTGAAAATTATGCTGTCAATAAGTTTTGTGCCAGAATTTATCATACTTGATTTGTCAAAAATTACGAAGGCAAGAGACTCGAAAAACTCATCTACCTCATTTTCAAAAGAATCCAAATCAAGTTGACTTTCTGGAATTATCGAACTTAAATTATCGGATTGTGATTCATCAACACCACTGAAATTATAGGAGAAATAGAAGAAGAATCTGAAAAAGTAGAACGTGAAATGGGTAAATAAATTGGTGTATCGAGGATCGCTAAACCAGATGTGGGAGATGTAGGCTGAAATTCGGTCTGCTGTTCGGTTATACCATTATTATCAACTTCAAGACACATTTGGGGTTCGGGAAGAATAATTAAAGGCTCGAGATGATGACCACAAGGAATTGAAAGGACCTAATGAATTGGTGGGGCAAACTCATCCAAAATTTCGGGTTCATCATTCAATATATCCCCAACGTCAATCACCTCATTCAAGTGAAGGTTAAAATTCTCAAACACCTCATTAAAAGTACGGTTTTCAATCAATTTTGGTTCAAGAGTAGAGGTGTAGAGATCACAAGGGTTGGTTATGGTTTCACTCGAAATGGACCCTTCACAATTAGGTAAATCAAACACTTCAAAGTCACACAACTTATCAAATATTCTATCTTCAATTGGTGGATCATTTGGTGTACTCGATGAATCTGTGAAACTGGAGTTGTGGATTTTAGTTTGGAAAGTGAAGGTTTGATTAGGAAGGGTGTATAGTTTTGTCTCACTACCCAAATTCTCACTTTGTCCTTTGCCCGTATTATATACAGAAAATTTTTGGGCTGGTTTGAAATTATTTGCTTGCATCCACTCTGTTGTTTCCTTCATAATTTGGTTTGACATTTCCACATATTTTTCTAATGTCTGCTCAAGACTAGACTTGTATTGATAAGGGGTTTCAGTATAAGATTGAAATTCTTGTGGATAATTAAAACTCCCAAATGACTGATTAGAAGGACTGTCTAGAGAAGGTGGAAAAGTCGGATTGGATTGATAGGAATAGAATGGTTGCGAAAATTGGGCAGAAGTAGGATCAACATTATGATAAGAAGAATATTGATATTGGGTGGTTGGTGGGCTATTTTAAATGGTCATCATATATGCCACAAACCGATTATGAAATTCTTCTTTGGAAAGTGGTGGTGATGGTTGATATTGGTCCGGATTGAAACTTTTGACGTTAGCCCTTGCTATATACTCAGCAATGGACATGCGTCTAGGGGTATTCTCACTCGGAGTATCAACTGAAATAGATGTAGAATTAGGACACGGTTGATAAGACCTGGGTTGAGGTGTCCAACTGTTTCTATCCACTTGTGCTATCCGATCTCTTAAAGACATGGGAGAGTCGGATGGTATACTAAAGCGATTACGAAGACAAGAAATATCTGGTTGTTGATAGCAAAGCTCGGAAAGAGTTCGTCTGTTTGGGTTACCCATTATCAGAAGGGAAGAGGGGAAAAGGGAGAAAAAATAATTGGTTTGTTTTGAAAAAGACGGATTTATGAAAAATCAAACAAAAATGCACAAGCAACCCTAGATCTAATGGTCACCTAGGTCACGTCACTAGACCGCTCCTAGACTTTCAGAAGACAAATCGCAGAATAAATCCTTTAATACCTCTTTATCCCTCTTGTGGTCAGGTAAGTGCCAGGTAAGTTGGAGGTTATCCGCTATGTAAGTAGCAGACCTAATTAAGTAACCACTTGCCTTAGACACACTTGTCTTAGACACCAAAAAAGAAATGCGAATAAGCAGAAGATTACCCACGACTTTCTTCTGTCCTAATTGAGCGCGACAGTCCTTAGAGTCTTGTCTAGATATATTTTAGTTAATGAAGGGTGATGCAGATGCTAGTTTTGTGATTTCCGGGCTTAGGAAGGGTAATGAAATCCCCACCTAATCTGAATTTGGTCTTTGCCCCTTAATTTCCGTATTAAAATATGCTCAAACAACCAATTTCAAGAAACGCAACAAGAATTTTTTTAAGCGCTGCGAATTTTGCAAAGAATACTGCAAAAAAGTTGTTATTGGACAAGATCAAAGAGAAGATGAGAGAGCAGAGAATATACCACAGAAGTCGGAAGCAGTGATGAACCTAAACGGCGGCGGAACCGCCGCAAAAACCAGCAAAACACCGCGGATCCGCGGTGGAAAGGAGGAAATAGGTTTCAAAATTTTTCCTGTAACTTCCTGTACTCCTCTGGAATCTTCAGAAAGTCTCTGAACCTTGATTTCCTCAGTACAATGATTCCAGATTCCCTCGCAATATTCAAACACTAATCGTTAAGCACACGAAGCGATTCTTGAATTAAAATTTTGATGGAATAATAATTTTTTCAACTCAAATAGCAAGAAAGAACAAATTACACACGCATCCCCGGTAACGGCGCCATTTGATTGATCGTATGAATTGTGTTTTGAAAAGTATAATCACAACCAAAGAATTTATAGCCATAATCAATAACGGTGTCCCCTGTAGCGATCGTTAGTGAGCACGGGTCGTCCGCTGAGATGCTAGTATTTATTCGATCTTGCTTAAGATGAATTGAAAGAAAATAGTAAAGAAAATTCAAGAAAGTGATTCAAGATTTAGTTGATGATATTTTCAAGAAAATCAAGAAAGGAGTTCAAGAATTAAGAATCAAGAAAATGTCCGCAATCAATTTTAGTTATCAAGAAAATTGAAGAATATCTTGTAGGATTCGATAAGAAATCGTAGCAATGATGAATACTAAAAATGACTAATCTTATCTATTGATGAGTTATAGCTAGAACGATAGCGATTAATGAAGATTAAGGATCTATTGAAGAAACTAGAGTTTCTCCTTCACTATCCCTTATCTTTTCATTGATCATCATTCAAATCCAGCCTTTAGCAAAGAGAATCATCAATCATTTAATTCCCAAATTGTAACGAAATTATCAAGAATGGTGATCTCGCTACAAATTTGGTCATTGACGATTCTTTTTCCTGAAGTTCATAATTCTCATAAGACTTAAGACTAGTTTAAGATTTCATCACCATTTAATCTTCCGAATTCATTCGAATCCTTAACAAGTGGAGATTTCACTCATGTATCATGAAAATAAAAGAATCAAGAATTAGAAATTTCATAATACGAGAATCTAAAGAAAGCGAGAATTAACAAACGATCACCTTTATTAAATCGACGTCTAATTGCACTTCCCCTCAATTCGAGGTTACAAGAATTGCTCTCGATCGCTCCATTAAAGAGGTAACTAATTCCGTCGAAATTCGCTCCGCTCGATCTCCGTGAGGCTTGGACCTGTCGCGTATCTCGTGCTCTTGATGAAGACCGGCTTCGCGATAAAGGATCTTCGATGTCGTCGCTTGATGTTGTTCTCAACGATTCTTGATTTGGAATTGGATCTTGAATTGGATTAGGTGTTTGGATCACAAATTGTGTCACTCAACTTGTGTAATGAATTGGCTCAATGTTCAACCACCAACAACCTTTACAATGAAGCCCTGGGTCTCTTTATATAGCCTTCATCAATCTTCCACTAGATGCTAGGTTAATTTTCCCCAAGAAGCTAAGTAATTTGTAGAGAAGCTTCTAGAATTAGTTAGTTATCAAGCTTGCTCAAGAAGCTAGGTTATTATGTAGAGGCTTCCTTGAGAAGCTAGAACGGTATGAAGCGTCTCCAATAAGCTAGAGGAGCGAGGGGAAGCTTCTGGAGATGTATCATCACCGGTGCCCCCAACTCGGCCGCGAATCCGCGGCGGATCGGACTGACTCGGCCGCGGTTCCGCGGCCGTTTGAAGAGTTCATTGTATGCTTTTTCTGGGGTGTTCTGGTGTTGGAATTTGGGTTTTTTTTGTGATATCTGGAATCTTCTAATGTTTGCTTGGTTGCTTCCAGTATTTAGTTCTTTGGTTTTCTGTATTATATCGGCAGATTTCTGATTCCTGTAATTTGACCAGAATAATTTTCTGCACAAAATCTCAATAAAAAGTGTTGAGATATACAATATCATGCGTGAAGTAATAAACACACAATTTTCCTCCAGAATGTTGATTATAAATATAACACGTGGTATTTGATATTTTCCAAACGAATTTGTAATACGTGTTATATTTACAACAAACACCCTTAGATAATTAAGAAGAGTAAGGAAATTGATGTGTTAAGAATGCAATATTTTCGACTGAACATGACCCTTGATCCTCAAATGATGGTATCCCAGTTCATGACATTCTTCAAACCCACCACTTTCCAGACTCTGATCGATAAGCTAGCCCAAATGGACCTGATGGGCCATGGGCCTTCCTCCTCAAATAAGGACCCTCGAAAAAATAAGGGTAAAGGGAAAGCAGTCTTCGTTGCCAATAAGCAACAACAACCGAGTGGCCCAAAACCAGCCGCTCGCCAAAACAACGCGCGTCCGCGCCCGTTCATGGAGGAAAGACTGGGATGCGCTTATTCGTTTCCCCACGATAAGACGAGAAGACTATTTGAATTGACAGTGCGTAACAAACTCATCACATTGCCAGACCCACAGCATCCACCGCAACCCGGCGACGTCAATAACCCCAACTACTGCTCCTATCACAGAATGGTGATCCACCCAATTGTGGATTTCTACATCTTCAAGAACTGGGTCGAGAACCAATATCAACAGGGAAAATTCGCTATGTCTGACAACTGAAGGGTAAACCCACCACAGAAGTACACCCCTAAAAAGGTGGATGCACCGGGGGCGTTATGCTCACTCGTGGAAGAAACTCTATTGGAAGTCATTCTTTCAGCTAAAACAAAAAGAATGCTGAAAGATTTACAGGCATGTCCAACAGTTAGGTGGAAAAGCCCACTTGAACTTAAAATTATCGAAGGGATTCTGAAACACCGTTCCGTACCGAAAGTTGTTAACAAAGGGCAAAATCCTTAAATCAAGCCTCCAAAGTCTTCAAAGAAAAAGAAGAAGAACAAGAAGCCTGTGCAGTCTGCCGAGTATGACGACAAGCGCATAGACCTATAAAGATACATTCACGTGCTGGAGGAGTACAACCAGAAAGCGTGGAAACCGGTCACGCTCGAAGAGTTTCTCAAGCATATTCTTGAGAACAGATAGTGACAACGATGAGGAAAATGACTCATCAGAAGAAACCGAAGACTATGTAGCAAGTTTCCACATGGTCTCCCATTCGTCGTTAAAGGGCGAAGAAACTCTCTCGGTGTCAGAAAACAACGCAGAGTAATGGGGGGCATGATCGATGCTAAAATCCCCGGAATTTCCAGAAGACCCGATCGATGGGCTATTAAACGAAACCTTTTAAAAAAAAAGCTGACCGAGAACAAGAAAAAACTATATACGAAAAGGCTAAGCATCAGCGTCAGGCTGAAGAAGCCGCGGCAAGGAGGAGTTTTAAAGTACTCCAACCAAACCAAAACATACCTGCGACAAATAAGAGCAGGATCAAGACGGAGAAGCGGTTTGCCAAAGCCCTATCAATGGGAATGAAGCTGCCACCTCTCGTAAGAAACACTCCCAGGGTCATATGCCTCGACGGAGAAGATTCACATCCAAACTACTGCCTATATCATCGTAGGGTTACCCACCCCATCGAAGAGTGCAGTACCTTCAAGAAGTGGTGGTAAGGATACGTTTCCCATAAAAACACTTCAAGAGGATTAAGCGCGAAGCTCGTCGATGGCAAAATAGTGTGACAGATGCACATGAAAAAATGACCGGCAACTGTCATATAGTTGATACAAGTTCGGAAAGGGAAAAACCTCAAGTTGTTACTTTCGGGAGTGGTTCTGAGGACTAAATACCCCCTCAGCCCTCTCTTCAAAGACTCCACCTCCGAAAAAGAAGAGGAGGAGGAGAACTGCGAGAATATTTGGCTGCGTAACCGCTCGCTGCCTGAAAAGAATCTCGGGCCTACAAACAAAGGTTCGAGCAAAAAGGATAAAGGGAAAGAAAAAATCCCTGAGGAAATCGCCTTCGACGATGGAGTTATCAAAGAGGATGCAGCAAGGGACCCACCTGGGAAAAACAAGGTGGATTTCAATGTCTTAACACATTTGAGGAAAATGCCCTCATAACTGAACAAACTGGATGCTCATCTCATGTCCAAAGAGGCATAAGATTCTCTGATCAAGGCATTACAAGAGCCCGATCAGTTCCAATCTTTTCTCACGGAAGAGAAGATGAAAGATGAACTAGCAGAGGTCTATACGGCTGACATTACATTCAGCGATGAAGATCTACTCCTTGGTACGTGCAAACAAAATCGCCCGTTATACGCCACCGGGTACTGCCACAATATCAAGATAGGGAAAATCATCGTCAACAATGGATTCTCTGTCAACCTTCTCAACATGAGATGGCTGAAGGAAATTTGCATGAACGTTCAGCAGTTGGCCCGAGACAAAATTACCATCTCCGAGTTCGACTCACAGTCGTCACGGACGCTCGGGTCTGTAATACTGACACTGCGCTTCGGGTTTCTCGTCACTGACATCAAGTTTCATGTCATTGACGCTAAGACTTGCTATAATGCTTTGCTCGGCAGGCCTTGGCTTCATGAGTACAACGTCATCTCTTCTACACAACATCAGTGTATAAAGTATTTCAAAGACGGCTTGGAATACACCGTCACAGGAGAGCTAAATCCACTATCCATAAATGAGGTCCGAAAATATGAAGACGCAAAGTACTTCCTACCAGACTTTGAGGATACGGAAATGTGTCATAAGACGGGGGATAAATAGAAGTCCATCGCCACTATTCCGATCTTTGGGAGAGATTCCGAGGAAGATGAAGAAATAGTCTACTCGGGGCAACCCCAAAAAGAAAACAACAGGCCCGGACCATCTACTCCTATTCTGATCTTTGGCAGCGACTCTGAGGGCGAGGCCAATGCAGTGTTCTCTATCCGCCCGTCAATGCAAACCCTCATCGGAGCAGATCAGAGTCTGAAAATCAAAATGGCACTGTCTCGGTATTATTAGAAACTTGATGCGCTCGATACATACAACGTACATGAACAATAGTCTTTCTACGTCCCTCCCAGGCGAAAAGGTGAAAAGGCGATCCTCTTCTACCAATCGACGGAGACCAAAGTAGAAAAAGAGGTCTGGCATGGTGTCGATTTTGCACTCGACAGGCTTCAACCAATCCGTCTGCCAAGATACTAAGTGGAGGGATTGAAAAGGCTGTTATGACGCCAAGGTATACCCCTCGAACAAACTGTTTGGCAAGCCCAATTCTACAAAAAGATTTGGGATATTCCCGGGACTCAGCGAAAGATGCCTAATAGGAAGATGGAGACAACTAGGCTCGGATACGTCCGGTCCAAGAAACAGGAGCAGTTCCACAGCTGTCATGTCATAAACAGCTCCAGGAAAGGGGAAACGCTCTTCCGAATGGCTGTGACATTAAAACAGAGCGAAATCCCGCTCTAAAAATGTTAAGTCCGCCACTCGAAGAACAAATAGATTAGCTAATAAAAGAAGCTTGTCAAAAGAGCTGAGACGATCACAGTCACGAAATGGCCATTTATGAAAAGGCCAGGATGCAGCGCCTCAATCAGCAATCGGCGGAGAAGAAAGACTATAATGCCCTTCATCCCTGGCCAACTGTATGTCCTCGCGAAAGGGGAAAATCCCGAAATAGAGGTAAAAACAGGGCAAAGAACACAAACAGTGTTCGAAAACAACAAAGTGAATCCAAGAAGCCGTGCAATCGAGAAAAGGTTGATTAGAACCCGTCCTTTATAAAGAATATGGATCGGGAATACTCTTTCCCCCAAGACAAGACAAGAAAAATATTCAACCTTATCATGATGACAATTCCGGAGTCTCGGTATCCTGAACAAATAAACGAGGTCCATCATCCGGATTATTGCTCTTACCACCGAGCAATAGGTCATCCCCTCGAAGACTGCTTTGTTGGGGTCAAAATTTGCACCACGGTTGACCAAGTCAAAGTCAAAGTCAACCCCAAACCAGGTGAGCCTAAGACCAGGCCAAGTGGGCCCATGCCCAAGTCGAGCCCGCGGCCAGCCTCCCCATGCCAACATAAAAATCATGTAATAAATAATTTTAATGTAATTTTTTATGCATGAATGGGCATAAAGCCGAATTTTTGTAAAGCCCATGGCTTATGTGCAAAAAGAAATAGCACATGAGACATGGGATGGGCAAAATGCCATTTTGTAAAGCCCAATGGGCTATGTGTAAATGTGTAAGCCTATATAAGGAAACATGATGATGAATAGAAAGGATCTTTTTATCTCTCTAAAAAAAATCAAGCTCTGTGCCTCCTTCTCCTTCCCCAAGGTTCTAAATCTTCTTCTTTCTATTGAATTAAATCAAGAGTTTTACTTTTCCTTTACTAAAACTAAATAGTTTTTCACCACAAAACCCACAAAGGGGAGTTCAGATCTTCCATTAGATCTCAAAAAGGGGAGATTTTTAAAATCTCACCCCTCTTGTTCTCCAAGATCCGGCCAACAAAGAGGAGGAAGAAGGAGTCCCATCTCCAAAAATCCCACTTTAGAAAAGATCCAAGGCTCAAGAGAAGATCCCAGGCTTAAGAGAGAAGAACTTCTGAAGATTTTAGGGAGTTCAACTCCAAGACCCAAATCCTCAATGGAGTTTAACTCCTAATCCAGATCTTTTGGAGTTTAACTCTACTCAAAATCCTCTTTTTGTAGTTTAACTCCTATTTCTAGGCATAAAAACCCCTTGACCCCCGGCCCGCTATCCGGGTAGCGGGACCTCCCTAAAAACTCTTCGGGGCCCCCGATGTATCCAAAACCCCTTCAAAACACGACACTGCACATTGAGTTCGCATGACCTGTTTGACCCATTAATCAGAGGTTCTCTCGCTCCAAAGGTGAGGGGTAATTAACGGCAGCTTAGTCCGCGGCTGCGGGAGATTCGGATTCCCACAATCAATAAACCCCAGCCTATCCTACGCAGGGGGAATCTGTAATGCGCCTGACGAGCACGCGCGTATTCCCATCTCAATGGGGTAACGAAAAACACCCTACAGATTCTGGCACGCCCGGTGGGACCAAATCTCTCCTCCCATATTTCGGGTTAAACGTTCTTGCGAACTTAATCAATATACATATTGATTGCCTGTACTGAAATCATGCCTCTTTGTGCAGGTTAACAAATTTCAAATTGCAAATTCCGGAAGCAACAAAATGTCTCTAAGGATCAGATCAACTCTCGACACAGCTCCCATCTCCTACACGATGAAGATGGATGCCAAGACGGTCCTCCCGGCCAGTCTCGGGCGACAATGGGAAGAGCCGCCGCTACCATTTGGCTCTATTCTATTCGTGTCGCTAACGCCATCCCAGCTTCTCAAGCTCCAGCAACAGACAGACCGGTCTTGAAAGGCAGGAGGCCAAATGTGGTAGTCTTGAAGGCGCCCCAACCCAAACGCAAGTCGGTGTTTGAACGACTTTCCTTGGCCCCTGCTGGAGGTAAGGCCATCAACACTAACAAAGAAACAAGGCATCTCGAGCAAGCTCCGGCGGTGCCCTTGACAACTTCTCAATCGGGTATCTTCTCTAAGATCCCCGTTAATCAGCTCACGATGGCTTCCCAGAAAACGGATGCCCGCCGAGCCCTCAAAATCGAGAAGCTAAGGAAGAAAAGGCTCAGATACAGAGCCAACAAAAGGGCTAGGGCTCCTGCTAGGCTGAACTTCATGAGGTTCGAAGAACAGGGTTTCCCCTCCAAAGATGAGGAAATGGCTGGATATGTGGTCCACACTGTCTACATGGTGGGCACGCGCAGCAAGAGCAAGGATAGGGCCATTACATCTCAAATCCAATCTGCTGTGAATGTGGCTGTCACTTTCCATGACCAGCATCCCCCGGAAGATAATGAAAATCCTCCTAGTGAAGCTGATAAGCGGAGAGATCCCTCGATTCATGAGGAGTCGGGCTCGGAAAATGAAGAGGATCCAATCTTCCGTCCCAAGAATGCAGAGCAGCAACTTCTCCAAGAGCTCCGAAAACAGCTCAAAAGTAAAGATAAGGAGATGGCCAAGTTCTACTAAAAAATTGACGACTTGACAAACGTCGTCTTACAGCTCACGGCCCAACTTGCCTCTCAGCCGCCCAATCAAGCGCAGGACTCTGCTCATGAATCGGGAAACAGTTTCCCGATACAGCCGACGTCTATTCCCACAAATCCAATATGGGCGGACTGCATGAAAGTCAGTCGCATCCTATCTCGAGAATTGTCTTGGCTACCGATGACAGTAGCCCATTAACTCAAGATCAAATCATGGATTTGGTTGCCAACAAAGTCAAAACATTGGTAGCCGAAGCCAAAGCGCAAAAAGATGCTAGCAGTAGCGGGAGACCATATCCTGCTCAGTATGAACTGGTAGAATTTCCTGGTGGCTATGTCATCCCCAATTTCGGAAGATTTGATGGGACGGGAAATGCGAATCAACACGTTGCCCATTTTAAAGACTCATGCGGGAATACTGGGGGCAATGATGCACTTCTCCTCCGCCAATTCGTTAATAGCTTAACCGATGTCGCTTTCGACTGGCACACGAGAATACCGAATGCTTCCGTCACAACTTTCGTCCAAATGGAGTCTCTGTTTCGGCAGAGGTTCATGAGCGTCAGCGATAAGATCACCATTGCCGATCTTGTAAGAACCAAGCCAAAGAACAACGAAAGCAGCACGGATTTTATAACCCGATGGCGCGATATCTCCGTCAAATATGAACCGCCGATAAAGTAGGACCAATCTGTCAGTCTCCTTGTCGAAAATCTCAACAAATAGATGGCCCCGTTTCTATGCACCGTGGGTCTCAAAACATTCCAAGAGCTGACCAGGAAAGTTCAGATGCTGGAGCGCTCAAAGCAGGAGTCCACCTCAGATTCCAAAAATAACAATAGGTCCTGGAGAAACCAAAAGGACGATAATCGCAAAGGCGGAAATTCCAACGATTCTGAATCTTTCAACACCTCGGCTAACCGAAATAAGCAAGGGATGAGCGGGCCTAATGCCAATCGGCCTCGGAAGCCAGTGTTCGGAAAGAGAGGAGAAGCTCCACTAAAAGAGAAGCTGGACAAGCTCTATTCCTTCAGAAGGGACAAAGTCCGTAAAATATTCAAAGATGCCCTAAGAAACGGTCTACAATTGCCAGAATCAAAAAGACCGCAAGAAGCGAATATGACCGACGACCCCAAATACTGTCCCTATCACAGAGTGATAGGTCATGCCATTGAGGACTGCTTCATCTTCAAAGATTGGGTCGAAAAGCAATACAAGACAGGAGAGACAGAACTATCTAAAGGCGTGTTAACGAACAGTCAAGCTGCGACCGCCAATTTCATACAAACGGAGACCGAAGTCCTTCGTGAAACTGATTCTCTCAGACATCTGCCTTTTTCTGAAAACAATCGACCACCACGTCATTAAACTGGGAACAATCGACCTCTAAGTCGTTAAACTAGGAATGTAAAAAAATGTGTGTAAATAAAAAAATAAAAAAATAAAAGCCGAAATTATGGGGCAACTAGCAATAAAAATCAGCGAGTAAAATAAAGATGAATAATAATGCCGAAATGATAGGGCAACCGCGAATAAAAGCCGAAATGATAGGGCAATCGCCTGCTTCGCGATAAAAAAAAGCTGAAATGATAGAGCAATCGCGGTAAAACAAAAAAAACAAAAAAAAATCTCCAACGGCGAATGATGGGTCACTCTTGGTACCATATTCCAGTGCGGCGATGCAGACGCCAACCAAAATCCAATTTCCTAAAATTCTCCCAGCTCTACGGTTGGTCCCCAAGTTAACTACCGTATACAATCCACGGGCTCAAATAATTCTCATCATATCCATGCCCCATCTCAATCACCAGTTACGCGGCCGGTCTCCGCCCTTGGAATTATGCTCCATTGGGAAGACCCACTCATATGTCCTAACGATACATGAGGAGAACAAACTTACGAGATCCTCTCGACTCGTAAGAAAACGCCTTCGTGGGATCCTTACGACCCACAAAGGAAAAACACACTTGGGAGTCCCCAAGACTCCTAAGGAGAAAGTACACCTACGAGATCCTTTCGACTCGTAGGGAGAAAATGCTTTTATGAGACCATTACGGCTCATAAAATTGAAAAGTCTTAGATGATAGGGACCTAAACCTGTCTCCTAAGCCATCTCTCCCTAACAGGGAAAGGCAAATGATGAATTGCTCCTGGCACCTGTGCTTCAGTGTTAGCAACGATGATGCCGACCCCTACCCCAAAATTCCAAGCTTCCGATCCAATAGACCCCTAAGTCTTTAAACTGGGAACAGATGACCTTTAAGTCGTTAAACTGGAAACAGAAGACCCCTAAGTCATTAAACTGGAAACAGAAAACCTCTAAGTCGTTAAACTGGAAACAGATGACCTCTAGTCGTTAAACTGGAAACAGATTACCCCTAAGTCGTTAAACTGGAAACAAGGGAGATCCCTGATTAGTCGAAAATATTGTATATTTTAGCCGGCAATTTCCTCATCATTTGCATACATATAGAAGTGTTCGGCATTCATATTTCACATATTAGCAAATCTGTCGCAAAATATCAGATTACATGTGTTAGACCTTAAAACCGGCACTATAAAGGAAATTGACCGCATTTTCATGGCATCGCATCATCCGTATATTGCGCAACACTTGTTTTGAGATCTATGCAGGAAAACCCAGAAGAAAAGCCAAAAATTTACATGGTGCTGATCAAACATTACACCAACTCCAAGTTTGTAGATCTGGTAGCAATCCAAAAGGCAAAACACAATTCCACAGATCAGATAAAGCCCCAAAGTTTAGCCCAAAGCAACACTGGAAGTGTGAAGCCATGAAGCCAACACTTGGCCGCGGAACCGCGGCCGGAGCCTGCTTGCGCCGCGGTTCCGCGGCGGCGCTGCCACGTCAGCCATCAAACTTCAGTGCATTATTCCTCTCTCGGCTCCTACAGTTCATAAATGTACTTCAAATTCCAGAATATTCCAGAGACTTCTGCCAGATCAGCAAACTAAGGGTTTCTAATGCTAAATTATTCCTAGCTTAAACCCTAAGCTAGCTCCTAACAAACTCTTTCTAGAAACTCCTCAACAAACTTTTGGAGGGAATTGTAATTTCAAACCTAGACCTAGGGTTTGGGAAGTCTATAAATAGAAGCCTAAACCTAGGGTTAAGTGAGATACTTGATACTTGGATCCATTATCCAAGACTTAGATACTTCTTCATCATCTTCTTCTACAAGTCTAGTGACAGGGCTTGTGTGAAACCCTAACCCTAATTCCAATCAAAAGCCAAGATCCCGAGTACCCCATCAAGCAAGAAGCCTTGCAACCTTTTATGAGCCGAGCCGATCTTCAACAGAGCAAGTGGTCCAAGTGATCCGCGACTCACGGAGCCGAGCGACGCCAAATCGACAATTTAGTTCTTCCTCTTGTAGTTCTTGAGCGACTGTAATCAAATTGTTGATATAAATAAAATGTGATATTCTTTTATCTTGTTTTCTTTAAATTCTTGCATCATGATTCGATCTAAATTTCTAGTTGTGGTTCTTGTTGTGATGTTTGAGTAATACTCCGCTCGTCGAGGAGTCGAGACGATCAATAGAATGATGATGTAATATATCTGAAAACGATTCTTGATTCCTACAAGTTTTGTAAACCCTAGCAAGTTCAAGAACCGACGACCCATTTCGTTACGATGCTTTCTTGATTGTGATCGCTCGAAATTGGGGAGTTACGATCGTTTCTTGAAATTGCTAGAGGCTAGAGTGTGAATGATATCCACGAAAGAACAAGGGTTAAACGATGAAACCCTAGTTTCATCAAGAAAGCCCTAACTCTCGTCGATCATCATCGATCTAGTATCAATCCTTCGAAGGACAAGAACACGAAATCTTGAAATTACATCACGTTTATAGATCCGATCGATTCCTACGAGCCTCATTTAGATTCTTGACATTTTGGTTGGAAATATTATCGAAACCCAATTCTTGATTGTTTATCAGTTTCTTGATTCTTGATTAAACTCGTAACACCTGAATCAATTGATAAATTCTTGAATCATGTTTTCTTTTCTTTTCAATTAACTTTTCAATTCAAACAAATCAAATATAAAAACGAATCGCACAATTCCTGTGGACGATCCGCACTCGCTTACGATCTACAACTGACACCGTAGTTGATTGCGGTCAAATATAATTCTTTGATTGTGATTCTATACATTTTCTTAAACCAACACACAAAGAAATGACCAATCAATCCCCTCACAGCGAATGATGAGTCGCTCCCGGTACCATATCCCGGTGTAGCGATGCAGACGCCAACCAAACTCTGAATGTCCTAACGGTGAATAATGAGTCACTCCTGGTACCATATTCTAGTGCAGCGATGCAGACACCAACCAAAACTCAAATTCCCGACGGTGAATGATGAGTCGCTCCTGGTACCATATTCCAGTACAGCGATGCAGACGCCAACCAAATTCCAAATCCCATACCCTAACGGCGGATGATGAGTCACTCCTGGTACCATATTCTAGTACAGTGATGCAGACGCCGACAAAGTCCCGAAATTCTTCCGGCCCTATGGTCTGGATCATACATCCTGCAAAATCGTATACAATACACGGGCGTAAAACGATCCCAATCTCTCCCAAGTCCTACCGGCGAGACCACATTGAAAGTCCCACCAGCGATGAAGATTCCAAAAAATAAAAAAGGTATGTCCACAGGCAAAGTGGGCACGGATGAAAACCCGAAAGGGCTCCGTGAGTAAAAACAGCAGGACTGCCGGCGAGTTTGTGAAAACCCGAAAGGGCGCAAACTCGTGAAAAAGAGATGAAATGCACTCGCAAAGTCCTCTCGATTTTTTAAGGAGAAAATTCACGCGTGAGATCCTTACGACTCACAAAGGAGCAACACACTTAGGAGTCCCACGACTCCTAAGGAGGAAATACAGCTACGGGATCCTTACGACTCGTAGGGAGAAAATACTTTTATGGGACCCTTACGGCTCATAAAATTGAAAAGTCTTAGGGGATAGGGACCTAAAACCTGTCTCCTAAGCCATCGCTTCCTAATAAGCAAACGCAAAAGATGATTCGCTCCTGGTACCATATTCCAGTGTAGCGATGCCGATGCCAAACAAAAACCAAAATCCCCAAATCCACTCATGGCAACTGATGATTCGCTTCTGGTACCATATTCCAGTGTAGCGATGCTGATGTCAACCCAAATCAAACCAAATCAACAATCTCTGCGTCGGAATCATGCTTCGTCTCAGAGTGTATCCCGTGACGAAATCATGCTTCGCCTCGGAGTATCCATCTTCCCTGTCGGAAGTATGCTTCGCCTAGGAATCATTCTCTACATCAAAACCAGGACACTCCGTCCTGGAATCAAGTCAACAAGCGACCTCCTCATTGGAATTATGCTCCGTCCTGGAATCAAGTCAACAAGCGACCTCCTCGTCGGAATTATGCTCCGCCCGGGAATCAAGTCAACAAGCGACATCCTCGTCGGAATTATGCTCCGCCCTGGAATCAAGTCAACAAGCGACCTCCTCGTCGGAATTATGCTCCACCCTGGAATCAAGTTAACCAGCGACCTTCCCATCGGAATTATGCTTCGACTCGGAAACAAGTCAACCAACGACCTCTTCGTCGGAATTATGCTCCGCCTCGGAATCAAGTCGACTAACAAGCTCTACGTCGAAATCATGCTTCGTCTTAGAATGTATCTCGTGTCGAAATCATGCTTCGTCTCGGAGTATCTGCTTTCCCTGTTGGA
The DNA here is from genome assembly GCA_030015575.1 of Agapanthus africanus. Taxonomy (NCBI): domain Eukaryota; kingdom Viridiplantae; phylum Streptophyta; class Magnoliopsida; order Asparagales; family Amaryllidaceae; genus Agapanthus; species Agapanthus africanus. The sequence goes on from JASDDO010000028.1 coordinate 125,730,124, forward strand.
ATTATGCTCCGCCTGGGAATCAACCTCTGCATCGAAATTATGCTTCGGTCAAAATGTCTGCCGCCCCTTGCTTCAGAAAGACGTCATCAGCGATTGAATTGCGTCGGAATTATGCTCCGACCCCTTTGGAACCATGCTCCGCTCGTCGGAATTATGCTCCGACCCCTTTGGAACCATGCTCCGCTCATCGGAATCATGCTCCGATCACTGGAATTATGCTCTGCAAATCGGAATGATGCTCTAATTCTCGGGAATCATGCTCCCCGAGGGATGCTCCACCCCCGGAATGATATTCCACCTCGAAGTCCAGATCCATCAATTTCATGCACACAACTCATATGCGCGGCGTACATTTATTAATGGGGGCACTTTGTTGGGGTCAAAATTTTCACCCCGGTTGCCCAAGTCAAAGTCAAAGTCAACCCCAAGCCAGGTAGGCCCAAGCCCAGGCCAAGTGGGCCTATGCCCAAGTCGAGCCCGCGGCCAGCCTCTCCATACCAACTTAAAAATCAAGTAATAAATAATTTTAATGTAATTTTTTATACATGAATGGGCATAAAGCCGAATTTTTGTAAAGCCCATGGTTTATGTGCAAAAAGAAATAGCACATGAGACATGGGATGGGTGAAATACCACTTTGTAAAGCCCAAGGGACTATGTGTAAATGTGTAAAACTATATAAGATAACATGATGATGAATAGAAAGGATCTTTTTCTCTCTCTAAAAAAAATCAAGGTATGTGCCTCCTTCTCCTTCCCCAAAGTTCTAAACCTTCTTCTTTCTTTTGAATTAAATCAAGAGTTTTACTCTTCCTTTTCTAAAACTAAATAGCTTTTCACCACAAAATCCACAAAGGGGAGCTCAGATCTTCCATTAGATCTCAAAAAGGGGAGATTTTTAAAATCCCACCCCTCTTGTTCTCCAAGATCCGGCCAACAAAGAGGAGGAAGAAGGAGACCCATCTCCGAAAATCCTACTTTGAAAAAGATCCAAGGCTCAAGAGAAGATCCCAGGCTTAAGAGAGAAGAACCCCTGAAGATTTTAGGGAGTTCAACTCCAAGACCCAAATTCTCAAAGGAGTTTAACTCCTAATCCAGATCTTTTGGGGTTTAACTCCACCCAAAATCCTCTTTTTGGAGTTTAACTCCTATTTCTGAGGGTAAAAACCCCTTCTTTTCGCTAGCGCCCGAGCGCCCACGTGCCGGGCACGTGAGGCGCTAGCGCCAAAAGCGTTAGCCCCCAAGCGCCCATGTGCCAGGCACGTGAGGCGCTAGCACCCGAGCGCTCAAAGCGCTAGCGCCCGAACACCCACATGCCGGGCACGTGAGGCGCTAGCGCCCAAGCGTGAGCGCCGGCGCTTAGCGCTAGCGTGATAGGCACGTGAGGCGCTGGTGCTTACGCGTCCTTTGGACGCCATTTTCCCCCCTCATTTTATATACACTTCACACTAAAAATACCTCCCCCGTTAGAAAAAATTTCTAACGGGACGCTGCCCCGCACCCCGTAAGGGGGCTACTAGCCCCCTTGACCTCCAGCCCGCTATCCGGGTAACGGGACCTCCCTAAAAAGTCTGCGGGGCCCCCGATGTATCCAAAACCCCTTCAAAACACGACATTGCACATTGAGTTCGCATGACCTATTTTACCCGTTAATCGGAGGTTCTCTCGCTCCAAAGGCGAGAGGTAATTAACGGCAGCTTAGTCCGCGACTACCGGAGATTCGAATTCCCACAATCAATAAACCCCAGCCTATCCTAGGCAGGGGGAATCTGTAATGCGCCTGACGAGCACGCGCGTATTTGCATCTCAATAGGGTGACGAAAAATACCCTACATGCTTCACCTTTAAAAACTGGGTAGAAGACCAGTATCAGCAAAGCATGTTCTCTTTGTCCGACAGCTAGAGGGTAACCCTGGCGCAAAAGCTTGAGACAAAGAGGACCTATACCGTGAGAATAGGACTAGCTCAACATCAAGAGTAGAAGTGAACTCGTACTTGCCATATGACAACACTCTCAAAGGAGGGAGGGCACGAGACTGTGGATGGCTTCCACATGTGCTTCGCAAATGAAGATGAGGACGAGGTGATCTCCGAGTTTCTACCAGCGCCAAAAGAACTGGAAGACGGGATACACACCGTGGCGGACAACCTAAGAAAAATTGATTTAGGGACGGAAAATGATCCGAGGTCGACATTCGTCAGCGAACTACTATCTGAAAAACAGGTGGCCACGTTAAAAATCGTGATCATGCAGTATAAAGATTGTTTCGCATGGAACTACTTCGAAATGCAGGGTCTAAATCCAAAAGTGGCAGTACATAAACTGGCCATATCGCCGGACATAAAACCAGTCAAACAGGCGCCAAGAAGAATGCGGTTTGAACTTGAGATGAGTATCAATGCTGAAGTCAAGAAACTAATCTATTCCGGCTTCATCCAAGAATTTCAATATCCTGACTGGATTGCTAACATCATTCCAGCAATGAAGAAAAATAGGACGGTGCGTATCTGTGTGGACTTTCGGGACCTTAACAAAGCTTTCCCGAAGGATGATTTCCCAGTACCTGTTACCGAGTTAATGATCGATAACACGTCTACCCATGAGGTCTTCTCCTTTATGGATGGATCTTTGGGATATAATCAAATAAAAATGCATCCTGAAAATCAAAATCATACAGTTTTCCGGACCCCCCTGGGCATATTCTGCTATAAGCTGATGCCCTTCGGTTTAAAGAACGCTGGCATTATCTACCAAAGGGCCATGACAAAGATCTTCGATGACCTCATATACAAGATCGTCGAATGCTACATTAACGACCTTGTGGTAAAGAGCAGATCTCACGAGGAGTATTGGGAACATCTAAAAATAGTGTTCCGACGTCTTCGAAAGTATAATCTGAAGATGAATTCTCTAAAATGCGCGTTTGGAGTCTCCTCAGACAAATTCCTAGGATTCATCATACGGCACCGAGGTATCAAAATCGATCTCTCAAAGATCAAGGAGATTATGGAAATACCCACACCAAGAACTCTCAAACAATTGGGATCACTTCAAAGAAAGATCGCATATATCCGGTGGTTCATAGCCAACCTCTCCGGAAAATGTCGTCCTTACAGTTATCTAATGAAGAAGGGGACCTCGTGCGTCTGGGATCAAAAGTGCCAAAATGCACTAGACGAAATCAAGCAATACATACAAAATCCACCGGTATTGACCGCTCCGGTTAAGAAAAAACCCATTATCCTATATACGACAGCCTTTGAAGGTTCTTTAGGTGCGCTATGGGCACAAGAAAATGATCAGGGAAACAAGTGAGCTCTGTACTATTTGATTCGAGTTCTCCTAGGCGCAGAAAACAACTACTCCCCAATCGAATAGCATATCCTGGCACTGATCTCCGCGATAACGAAGCTCAGACATTACGCTTTGGCATACGAGGTCTATCTAATATCAAAGGTGGATCCTTTCAAATATCTGATGTCAAGGGCCATACTAATAGGAAGGCTTTCCAAATGGGCCCTCCTCCTGATGGAGTTCTCGATAACGTATTGACCCCTCAAAGCAGTGAAAGGCCGGTCTATTGCTGACTTTCTTGCGAAACATCCAATACCAGCCGACTCCTCCTTAAAATGCGAGCTGCCGGATGAACATGCGTTCGACACAATCGAAGGAGAGATAGAAGAAAATGATTCCCAACGGGAACTCTACTTCGATGGAGCATCCTTTGTAAAGCAATAAAAGCAAAACACCCCCATAATCAAAACTGGGATGGGTCTTATCTTCATGACTCCGCAAGGAGGGATATTGCGTTACGCCCTCTCCTTAACGGAGCCGAGGACTAACAACGAAGCTGAATATGAAGCTTTGATAGCAGGTGATTTGTTTCAAAGAATATTTATAACCGCAATCAAGAACGGCGTCGCTTGGTAGCTAGCCGGTGAGTACGGGTCGGTCCACAGGGATTTTGTGTATTCTCAATTTGTTCTAACGAGTTAATTCCAAACGGTGTCGGATTGATTAAATCTAAAAACTAAGTTTGATCTAAACTAGGACTAAAATCTTGCTAGGGTTAGGTTTAGGTTAAGTTTGGAAAGTCAATATTCCTCACCGCTTTCTATGCCCTAATTAAGATCTATGAGGTGTTATGGTAATAATTAATAAAGTAGATTAGTACCATCGGAAAGAAACGATGTTTCTTCCTCTAGGTTCTTGTCCTTCCTTTCTTAATTCTTACCCTAACCTCCATAGAAAACATGCTCAACCGGTCGTTTATACTACGGTATCACCGCTCCCTCATGGGGTAGGGTGCCGTAGGGAGCGGTGTGGATGTATGCATGGAGTCCTATAAAAACGTATGATGGGCAAGAAAGGGGTGAGAGATTTTCATCTCTCAAGCCTTCCCCAAATCTAACCCTAACAAGTGAGGAGACTACTCACTCATTAGGGAATTGATTAACATGTTCTAAACTAATTAACTAGGGTAGAGAATAAAATCTAAATTAGGGCAGAAAAGAAAATTATACTAGGGCAGATAATAAAATTAACTAGGACAAGAATAGAAAACTTACTCTAATTTGATGCACTCTTCATACTTTACAAGAATTGAAATTCTGAATTTAGATAGATACAACGAGGCACAAGAAGAGGCATAACCTAAAACAGGTTTTAGGGTTTCTATTTATAGAACATAGAAACCCTAGGGTTACAATCACATCATATCTGCAATTACAAGTATACCCCTAAAGAAGACTAGTCAACGTGCCGCCAGCCATAAGAATTTGCGCCGACACGCGCTTCGTACGGCCGCGGAACCGCGGTCAAAACCTCTGTTTGGCCACGGATCCGCGGCCATATAGGGGCCTTGTTGGCTCAATCTTTCAGGTCTTGGTCTTCTTGCAGTTGTCCACTGTTTTCTTCAGTTGGTTCTTCAGAATGTCTTCTGGTTTTCATCCAATTTTTCACAGTGCATAATGTCGTGGACTTTTACCGTTGCTTCGTGTCAAAGTCTTGAACCTTGCGCTGCCTTTGTACTTTGCGAACTTGTTCATTGATCTTCATTGTCCCTCAAAATGTATGCATGATCGAGATTCCACCATTTATCGGTCATAGTCTCACTTTTGTATCGTCTTTTGTCTTTTTCGCTATTTTTGTTCCGAGAACCTGTAACCTGCAACTATGTAGTAGACATGGATCAAAAGCACCTGTTTATTTGTAAAATGAATAAGAATGAGGAATAAAATAATGCAAAATTATGATATGAACAAATACCCCCAAACTTATCTTTTACTCGTCCTCGAGCAAAACTAGTTTTATTCTCGAAAAAGACCCAGCCTCACTTTCGCAGGGAAATGCGATTGCACTGAGCTCGTGCAACAAGCCGTTAAACCTCTAGGTGTCCCTAGTAGGAGGAGTGTTGTCTCCTGAGGGTTTTCAGTGGATACTACCCACAAAATCCGATCAATTTAGCCTATTAACTTTTATTCTCCAATTAGGTTTTCTAACAAGAAACTCTATTATTTTTGACTCATAAATTATCCACCCGTATTTTTCACACTTCCTTATCATTTAACTTAAGATTACATATATTCTTGTGAATTTACTTAGCTTTTGGCAGCTTTTGAGTTTTCCTTTTAGGGTTCCCTCTCAACTTAGGAATTTTTATCATCTCTATTAAAGATATAGGTCATATTCTTCATTCCTATCTCTTATCTAAACCCCAATCACATACCCCTACGTGTGTGTGTGTATATCACCCCTACATTTGGAAATTCAAATCAAGCTATTATACTCTTGTCCATCATCCAAAGTACTTTTCAATTTGTGAATTTTTTAGATGAAATTGCTCACACATTCTTCATGCGACGCTGCATAGGTGATAGTGGCTTCGGGCAGTAATACTTCTTGAGGTACCAACGACTGATTACAAAATGTGTTTGCACATTAAGGCGTAATTCCTAATCTTGTAACACTTAAGGCTTTAGCAGTGACTCCCAAACCAGTTGGTCTAAGGCACTAGGTGATAAAGCACCCTTGCTAAATATTTTTTCTATTAATGCAGCCTTAAATAATTACAAAAACTAGTGTTCATTTTTTATCTCTTTATTCACACTTGTATTTTTATTTTATTTTCCTTCATACTAAGGACTTTAGACAAGAGCATTTCAAGGTCTCTTCTACTATTCCAAGTTTCAAGGTTCGTGTTTGTGCAATTTGTAGGGTATATATTTTCAGAATTTAGACCTAAACTTAGGAATTATTTTTCAAACTTATACTTTAATAAAATATCAATACTTTTCTCTTGTTTTAACTTAGCCCAAGAAGTGAACTCGAAATTTGCCTATTTCTAAATAAACTACAAAGACATATACTTTCTACCGTTAAATTTTAAGAAAAATTATTTTTAGGGTTTTTAATTTACTAAGTCTAACGTCTAGTTGTTCCTAGCTAGTTAACCATCATGTCAAACTTAAGTCAAATATGGCCAAAATTGAACTTTTCAATTTTTATAATTTTTCAAATTTTTCAATTTTTTATGGGTTTTAAAATAAGTATGCAAATGCAAAAATATACATATGAATGCGAAGGAAGAAAGCTTACCGAGCACACCCCCAAACTTAAACTTGACAGTGTCCTCACTGTCATGCTATACCAAGAGGGTCAAAATGTCGGCACTCCCCTGTTTATTTATTTACAAATTTTTTTATTGTTAAAAGAAAAACAAAAAAATATATATACAACAAGCTTCCTCCCAAACTTAAGTGAGACAGTGTTTCTACTGTTTTAAGCGTTAAAGTTTAGAGTTAGGGAGGAGAAAAAAATCAAACTATACAAGGCCTTACACAGGCCAAAGGTTAGTACCAACCATTCAAAAATTTTATCGTTATAATGGTAGGGTTGGTAGAAGAATGGAGTGTAGAGAAAGGAGTTGAGAAACACACGAGACCGTGTGGAAAGAAAGGTGGAATATGGTCTCGGTCTATTAAGAGAAGAATGGAGGAAGAGAGAAAGAAGTGTAGTACGAACTTGAGGGCGTAAATCGAGTGAATAAATTAGCGCAAATTGTGATGACCGATGTGTTAAAAGCGATTATGCTAATCTATCAACCCGTCGACAAATAGGGTCAAATCCCTCAAGATTCGCGAGAAAACATGGGTACGTTGAACTTGGTAAACCATCTATTGAAGATGGAAGCGCGACGGATTCTTGCGCGGTCGAAATGATGGAAAGGACGAAAGGGAGTGATTTAGGGATAGTCTTATTCTTACCTAAGTAATCTGTCTCGAACTTGAAGGATTCCATCAATGGTTCGAAATGACTGTAAGCAACCGAGTCTGATGGTTCAACTAACTCATCTGAAAATTCAAAGGACTCAAACTCGGGCGGTGAGTCTTCAAAATCGTCCGAAAAAGTGAAACACTCGTAATCGTTATCGGCTGTGAAAACTGTGTCAGATTCAAAGAGGTACGCACTAGTGGCGTCCAAACTGCTGTGATCGAAGAGAAATCTTTCAAGCTCACAGTCCTCCTGCGTGATCTTTTGTGTGGTCGGAACGATGGAAAGGAGGGGGTGATTTAGGAAGTATAACAGTTAAAGGTTCAGGAGGATGAACTGGAAAATATGACTCATCAAACAAAAATGGTTTATCCTCAATACTATCCTCAATACTCTCCTCAATACTATCTTCATAATTCTCCTCAAAAGTTATCCCATCCATGCAATTATCATCAAAATCAAGACGCATATGAGATTCGGGACAAACATTTAATGACTCGGGATGATGAATTTGAGATAAAATTTCAGTCAAATCTACGGGTTCATCATCCAAAATATTCCCGGCGTCAATATCCGCAATCAAGTGAAAATCAATTTTTTTAGACACCTCATCAAAAGCATGGATGTTTATCAATTCAGGTTCAAGATTGGAGGTGTAGAGGTCAAAAGGATTGGTGATGGTTTCACTCGAAAGGGGCTCTTCACAATCTGGAATCAAACACTACAAGATCACACAACTCATTAAAAGTTTTATTTTCGACTGGTGAATCATTTGGAACACTTGATAGACATTCAAAACCGGAGTTGTGGGATTCAATTGGTGAAGGGTAGGTTTGATTTGGAAGTTTGTGGAACTCACTCTCACCACTCAAATTCTCACTCTGTCCAACCGCCACATCATATATTGGAAAATTTGGAGCTAGTTGGAAACTAGCTACCGGTTCACTAGGTTGTCTTGATGACTTAAGGGCGGCAATGGACGCATCCAAATTCCTCATCTGTCCATTTGTTTCTACAATATAAGCTTCCAACGACTGTTCCAGACTAGACATGGGTTGTCAAGGGGTTTCAGTAAAAGATTCAAAATTGTTTGGATACTGCAAACTCCCAAATGGCTGTATAGAAACAATGTCTAGGGACGGTGCGAAAGTCGGGTAGGACTGGTAGGAATTGAATGGTTGGACAGGAATAGGATCAACATTTGAATAAAAAGGTGAATGGACTTGTTGATCCCAAGAACTAGAAGTGTTAAAAAGAGTGAAAGATTGGTTACGAGATTGTTCAATATGTTCAGCAATAGACATGGGTTTCGGAGTTACAACAGGACTCGAAAAAGAGGTATCAACGTAAGAAGGCGGTGAAGGTTGAAATGGTTGATACAAAGTGGATTGTGGAGTCAAATGTTTCTTCTAGACGCTTCTATTCGATCTTTCAAAGAAATTTTGGGCATGGAGGGGTCGTCCGTAATTCGACCAAAACAATTCGCGTATGAAGCAATTTTTGGATGAGGGTACCAAAGTTCGGCAAGAGTTTTGGGAGGTGGGCTACCCATGATGTAAGAAAGGAGAAGAAAAAGAATGTGGGTGGAAGTGACGTGCACGGATTTCTTAGCGACAAGTTGCAAGTTTTTTTTTGTAAATTTTTTTTCTTTTTTTTTCTTTTTGTGTTTTTTTATGTGGAGCTTTTTGCAAAAAAAAAATTCGATAAAAGGCTTAGACACACGTTCAATCAACCACAAATGCACAATCAGGCCTAGATCCAGGGTCAGCTAGACAGCTCCTAACTGTTCCAAAGATACCATCAAAACCTTGTCACACCCCGCTTCCTAAAATCCGGAATACGGGGAGCGACGAAGGCCAGCCGTGCTACCTATGGTAAGGAAAGATCCTTCCATAGTCACATAAGGCTATCTAGATTAACCTGTCAAAATAAAATCCAAAACCAAAAGGGATAATACTGATAATCATGCTGCAATGAAACCACAAAGAATACTAAAAATGGGTCCACTAGATAATTGATGCAATTAAAGATCTGAAACAAACAAGAAGTAAGACCTCAAACCGCCTTTTCACCACCAATTGTGTCCGGGTAAGCACAAGTAAAGAAATGAGGGATCCGCTCATGAATCACCGTAAGATGGGCCTTTTAAAATTACCTTTCACTACCTGTCTAGCCCAGGCACCAAAAAGTTAGGTTAGGATCAACGGTCGATGCCTACAACTATTCCTTTGTTCTATTGAGCACGAAGTCCTTAGGGCTGAGTCTAATCTTTTTTAATTGACTTGATGGTCAATGCAATATGCTTTATGTGATTTTTGGGGTCCTGGGAAGGGTAATGAAATCCCCACCCAATCTGATTGGTGTAAAAGCCCCTTAAAGTCGATTTAAATATGCAAAGCAGTAAATACAATCACTTGCAAACAATTTTTTTTTAAGCGCAGTGCAAAGAATCCTGCACAAGATCAATTATTGGAAGGGGAGAAATTTTTGGCGCAAAGAATCCTGCAGGAAATTTTTACAGAGGAGATTTTAGGAGTTCAGAGGAAGAAGAGGAGAAGCTTACAGAGGAGTTTTTAGATGATGACGTCACTTCCCCACCGCGCTTCCGCGGCCAAAGTAGCTGTCCTGCGGCAGTTCCGCGGTGTGCTAGACGGTTCGGTCCCTAAGAATTTTTATGTTCCTCTGTTATGATTTTCCTCTGTTGTTCAGATCTACTGTTTTCTGTTTCGATCTCTGGATTTTTCCAGATCTGAATCCGTTCGTCGATCCTGCAAAATTCAAACGAAACACCTTTCAAACAATACAAAAAAAATTTATATTTTATATTTTTTCAGTTTTTATGAGTTTTCAATTTTATATTAATCCGAAATTACAAAAAGAAAATAACACGACATCCCCGACAACGGCGCCATTTGATTTGTTTCAAAGAATATTTATAACCGCAATCAAGAACGGCGTCGCTTGGTAGCTAGCCGGTGAGTACGGGTCGGTCCACAGGGATTTTGTGTATTCTCAATTTGTTCTAACGAGTTAATTCCAAACGGTGTCGGATTAATTAAATCTAAAAAGTAAGTTTGATCTAAACTAGGACTAAAATCTTGCTAGGGTTAGGTTTAGGTTAAGTTTGAAAAGTCAATATTCCTCACCGCTTTCTATGCCCTAATTAAGATCTATGAGGTGTTATGGTAATAATTAATAAAGTAGATTAGTACCATCGGGAAGAAACGATGTTTCTTCCTCTAGGTTCTTGTCCTTCCTTTCTTAATTCTTACCCTAACCTCCATGGAAAACATGCTCAACCGGTCGTTTATACTACGGTATCACCGCTACCTCATGGGGTAGGGTGCCGAAGGGAGTGATGTGTGCATGTATGCATGGAATCCTATAAAAACATATGATGGGCAAGAAAGGGGTGAGAGATTTTCATCTCTCAAGCCTTCCCCAAATCTAACCCTAACAAGTGAGGAGATTACTCACTCATTAGGGAATTGATTAACATGTTCTAAACTAATTAACTAGGGCAGAGAATAAAATCTAAACTAGGGCAGAAAAGAAAATTATACTAAGGCAGATAATAAAATTAATTAGGGCAAGAATAGAAAACTTGCTCTAATTTGATGCACTCTTTATACTTTACAAGAATTGAAATTCTGAATTTAGATAGATACAATGAGGCACAAGAAGAGGCATAACCTAAAACAGGTTTTAGGGTTCCTATTTATAGAAAATAGAAACCCTAGGGTTACAATCGCGTCATATCTGCAATTACAAGTATACCCCTAAAGAAGACTAGTCAACGCGCCGCCAGCCATAAGAATTTGCGCCGACACGCGCTTCGCACGGCCGCGGAACCGCGACCAAAACCTCTGTTTGGCCGCAGATCCGCGGCCATATAGGGGCCTTGTTGGCTCAAATTTTCAGGTCTTGGTCTTCTTGCAGTTATCCTCAGTTTTCTTCAGTTGGTTCTTCAGAATGTCTTCTGGTTTTCTTCCAGTTTTTCACAGTGCATAATGTCGTGGACTTTTACCGTTGCTTCGTGTCGAAGTCTTGAACCTTGCGTTACCTTTATACTTTGTGAACTTGTTCATTGATCTTCATTGTCCCTCAAAATGTAGGCATGATCGAGATTCCACCATTTATCGGTCGTAGTCTCACTTGTCTTTTTCACTGTTTTTGTTCCGAGAACCTGTAATCTGCAACTATGTAGTAGACATGGATCAAAAGCACCTGTTTATTTATAAAATGAATAAGAATAGGGAATAAAATAATGCAAAATTATGATATGAACAGCAAGTCTCGAGATTTCTGTCGACATGGGAATCAAAGACCTCCTCATATATGGAGACGCCCAGTTGATCGTTAACCAAGTAAATGGCGACTATCAGACCTGTAAGCCTGGGCTGATAAAGTATGGCGAAAGAGTGCAGCAACTTCTGACACAAATCCCTTCCAACATTCTGGAGAGTATACCGCGTACAGAAAACAGTAAGGCAGTTGCGTTGGCCAAATTGCTGGCCGATGAAGACTTTGATGACGTAAGGATCATTGTGCAAAGGCGCAGGATTCTCTCACCGACGAATATATCTTCGGAAGACCTGATAGAGCCATCCGAAAGAAATGAAATGACCGAACAAGTATCCCTTCAAACCGCGGAGTGATCCGATTTGGGAGACGGGGTAAGCTAAGTCCGAGATACATTGGACCGTTCGACATGCTCGAACGAGACGGTAAAGTGGCATACAGCTTAGCGCTTCCACCTTTATTGGAAGGAGTGCATAATGTGTTCCACATATCCCAACTCAGAAGGTATGTGAGTGACCCCAGCCATGTACTTGATCATTCCGAGCTCACTATACAACCCGACTTATCTTGTGAGCAACAACCTGTGGAGATCCTGGATAGAAAAGTGAAGTCACTCCTGAACAAGAAAGTCAACTTGGTCCGAGTGATATGGAGAAAAGACACTCCAGGAGAGTCCACTTGAGAAAGGGATGATGAAATGCGTGTAAGATATGCTCACCTCTTTGTAAACTAGTTCTCAAATAAAAGTTGTAAATTTCGAGGACGAAATTTTGTAAGGAGGGTAGACTGTAACAACTCCAATTTTAGTGTACAAAAACTTGTTTAAAAATAAATGTATATTTGGAGTAATTGCAATTCTGTGAGCACCATAAATATTTGTTTTGCTAATTAATTACAAGAAGGAGCTTGTAGCTCATTGGTAAGACCTTGCACTGCTGAACCAAGCCACCAGAGTTTAAATCCCATACCCCACATTATTTTTAATATAGTTTTATTTTGAATTTTTAGAATACCAACAGTTTACACGTGCATATCTCACAAAAACCCCACTACATCCTGAAAAGTAACCATGCTAGGGGGATCACTAACCGACGGGACGGATTCCCGCCACCTGACTCGGCCGGAATCGGCCAACTCGACCGGCGGACCTGCCGACTCGGGTCGCCGCCGCCGGCCGGAGTTGCCGATTCCTCCGAGTCCCCAACATATAAAATATGCCTCTTGGACTCCCCTGCACACATGTATGGTTTAAATACCCAGACCAGTAACAGATCCCTTTAAAATCACATTAAACCCATTTTTATTACATTTTATTACATTTATCATATTTTTTCAATTAAACCTTTCATCTACCCTAATCCTAGCCTAACCCTATAAATAAAACCCCTACACACTACCCCCTCACTCCAAAATTCTGAGCAAACTCTCAAGAAATTTCCTAGAACCCTACTGTGCTTTGAAGTGAGCAAAGAGGCGAAGCTCCGGCGAATCTTCCGACGACAACCCTAGGAAATCCCGGCGACGAAACAACGCACCGGCGAAACCTACCGTTCCCTCTCCCTCTCCTCTTTAAGCTAAAACCGTAAGTCCCACCTCCCTCTCTCCTTTGTTACTCTAAAAACATCTTTTAATAAAACCCGATGGAATCGGAGTCAAACCGATTTCCGAATCGGTTTCTTTTTAAAAATCCCACTTTTCTTAAACACAACCCTATTAAACCATTACATGTTGACTATTAATAATTAATAAACATGGTGAACAAGTTTCATGACAATCTATATCATTTTGTAACTTTTATCGCTTTTTTCAGTAAAATACCATATAGTTTCATTTTGACATTAAATCATCATAATCTTACTATACCTTTAAGTTAGATCACGAGGTAATGAGCTACCTCCTCACAACACTCAAATGAAATATAGCAAAATACTTTTGGGAATATAGAATACGGGAAACGAACCTTTACATATCAATACCCTTTACTAATAAAACCATTTTTATAAGATTTAGTATTTTAAACAAATCTTTGCAAAGCGCCGCTACAGCCCATTTTGGGGAACCCGACTGGGATGGTGCGGATTATCGCACATCCCTGGGCTTAGTAGTGCGAGATGCAGACCTCCGCAAGAATCATTCGGTCTCGAAAAGATTTAAAATACGAAAATCTTAAGAAAATGAGATTTATAGAATTATAATATATATTAAAATATATATATATATATATATATATGTATGTATGTATGTTTGTAATATCAAAAAAAATACCTATTTTTGTTATAATATAAATACTTCAACTTTTCCAAATCAAAGAATCACTTTACATTAAAATACTATGAATTCCATACAAATGCAATATTACAATTTAATACCATATATTATGAAAATTAGGTTATTCTCACTAGGAATGTCACAAATATAAAATCAACAATTATTACAACTCTAAAGACGATAATTAAACACTTGGGGTCTATTTTGAAAAGTATATAAAAGTATTTTTACATAAAACCCCTTCAAGTTCTATAAATTATCCTAAGGACCCTAGTAAACATAGGTTTAAGCGGAACCAATCTCTTGAGTCTCAGGGAACCGGAGAAGTAGGTGCTTGCCTATTTAAATTAGACAACTTAACAACGGTATTATCAACACGGTAATCGTCTTTGAAAAAGACACAAATCCTGCCGCTCATGTGCAGTGGTTACCGATAACATCAAAACAATCAGGACTTCAATTTACTTTTCTAATTGTCTGACTCAGACTGAGTCTCTTTAATAATCTGACTTGAATATGATTCAAGTACAATCTATAATTTACAATCTATAATATTACAATTCAACATGAATTCATATATTCAATCTGTTCAAACTATTCAATCTATATTGACTGAACCGAACCATGGATATACTTCCATTTACATGATTCTCCAGTTACATCCATGATTCTACAGTTACATCCATTTACTGATATCATGGTTTTGGCAAGTCACCCAATTATACAATCTATACAGTTTACAATACAAGACAATAAAATACAACTATACAACAAGACATCTCGGGGTTTAAGGGGTACATTGGTACGGAAGGTGTTAGAAGTGGCACGAGACAGTAAGATTTAATACACCTAAACCTGAATCCAGTTGCAGTTGTACCATGGCATAAACGGTTTCTTGTACCACACTTGCATTTAGTCTCTGGCATATAGAGACTCCTCTCGTATACACTGGCATCCTTCTGTACCAAGCTACAAACAACAGCGTTAACACTAAAACAATATAATACAACTTTAAAAGCTACCTTCTCTTTCTGTCTATTCTATTTCTCTCTTATTGTTGGGACTTACCGAGCGATTTGTTCGCTGACGACATTCTCTTTCTTTCTTCTTTGAATGTCGTCAGGTGATCTAGACACTCCGGAGATCGAGCCCACTAGTGAAGACTTGGACCACTTCATTGAATACCCAGAGCTTTAGTTCATTGTACACTTTTATTTCAGTACTTTTCCTTTTCTGCTATGCCATCGTTTAGGCATTGCTTTCATTCAGTTTTATTTATTTTTCCATGTATTGTACAGAAAGAATGTGAATAAATAAAGTTGTTATTTTATTATATCTTGTCTCTTATGTATTTACTCTTATATTGCTTAGACACACTTAGCGTATTTACTTCACAGTAAATACGTAGTGGCCTCGTCGCGTCTTCTGCCCGTACACTGGGAAGCAGGGCGTAACAACTATTGGCCCACGATAATCCAGGACTGCCTCTAATATGCGAAGTAGTGTCACTCGTGCCAAATCCATGGGGACTTCATCCACCAATATCCAAATCCGCTACACCAAACAGTGGCTAGCTGGGTAACCTATATAATTGGTCCCATTGAACCGGCATCGTCCAAAGAACATCGGTTTATATTGGCAACGACCGACTACTTCTTTAAGTGGGCAGAAGCAGTACCATTAAGGGACGTGAAAACGGAGAATATCCTCCATTTCTTCAGAACACATGTCATCTCGACACTCCACGACGAATTATCTCGGATAATGGGCCATCTTATAGAAGCCATAAAATCAACCGCTTCGCACAACAGTATAAAATAGATTGGAGATACTCTTTAGTCTATAATCCCTGTGACAACGGTCTAGCTGAAGCCTTCAACAAGACCTTGACAAAGATTATAAAAAAGACGGTGTCCAGAAACAAAAAAGATTGGCACGAAAGGATGCACGAAGCTCTCTAGGCATACCGAACAACGTTCAAAATGGCTACTAATACAACACCATACGTGTTGATATTCGGCACGAAAGCAGTGCTTCCCCTGGAGATAGAACTCCCTTCACTGCGTGTAGTGGTCCGATACGAGCTGACACATGATGAAAATGCCCATCTTCGGCTTGAAGAGCTTGATGCCCTCGACGACACTCGCCTTATAGCACAGCAAAATCTGGAAGCTTATATAGCAAGGATGACGCGGTCATACGAAAAACTGACTAGGCCGAGAACATTCCGCCAAGGCGAACTCATGCTAATCGTCAAAAGACTCATGATCCCCAATCGTGCAAAACGAGGGAAATTCGAGCTGAACTATGAAGGCCCGTACATCATAGACAAAGTCTACAAAGATGGAGCCTACCTGCTCATGGATATGCATGGCGAAAGACCCTTCCGGCCAATAAACGGCTGATTTCTCAAAAAATACTACGCTTGACGAGTCACGACTTAGGTCAATGATAAATGACGACGCTTGTGTCCGCTCTCTATCTTCCTGAGTCAAAACTCTGAGAATAGTATACAAAAAAGATCTGTCGCCCTAAATATGGCAACACAGGACCGAGAAGTCCTTAAACTAATTATTCGCCCCAAATATGGTGACACGGGACCGAGAAGTCCTTAAACTAATTATCCGCCTCAAATATGGCAACATCGAACCGAGAAGTCCTTAAACTAATTATCCACCTCAAATATGGCGACATCGGACCGAGAAGTCTTTAAACTAATTATCCGCATCAAATATAGCAATAACGGATCAAGATGTTCTTAAACTAACAATGGACTGAGATGTCCCTAAACTAGAACTTCGCCTCAAATATGGCAACAATGGACCGAAAAGTCACTAAACTAAAATTTCGCCTCAAACATGGCGATAATGGACCGGGGCGTCCGTAAACTAGTGCATCGCCCCAAATATGGCGATACATCCCCGTGAGATCTATATTGCAATCGAAGTCTTAGAAAGAAAGATTGCAACTCAAGTCCCACTGGCTACATAACTACTCCAGCGATGAAGCCACCCCCAAATCACACCAGCAAACAAGTGGGTCACCTGTGACGAATCTACTTCCGAGATTTTCGCCAAAAAAAAGACGGTACTTCCACAAGCAAAATGGGTACGGATGAAAACCCGAAAGGGCGTCGTGAGTAAAAACAACAGGACGGGCGGCGAGTTTGTGAAAACCCTAAAGGGCTCAAACTCTTAAAATAAAAAAATCATGTGCACTTGCAAGGTCCTCTCGACCTTATGAGGAGAAAATACCTGCATAAGATCCTTACGACTCACAAAGGAGCCACACACTTAAGAATCCTCATGATTCCTAAGGTGAAATTACACTTACGGGATCCTCACGACTCGTAAGAAGAATTCCCCTTATAAGACCCTCACGGCTCGTAGGATTCAAAAGCCTTAAGCTACAAGGATCTGAACCTATTCTTAAGCCGTCATATCTCCCAAATTGCCCTGCAAGCTGTCTAATATCGACCCTTGTATACAATCCACGGGTATAAATAAATATATTCCCTACCAAGTTCCACCAACGACGAGAAATATCCCCGTATGGTGAACGACACTTGTAAGTCCTCTCGACTTATAAGGAGAAAACACTCTTGCAAAATCCTTACGACTTACAAGAGAAAACACACTTAGGAGTCTCCGCGATTCCTAAGGAGAAAACACACCTATGAGATCCCCAAGACTTGTAGGGAGAAATACTTTTATGAGACCCTTACGGCCCATAAAGTCAAAAGCCTTAGGCGACAAAATCCTAACCCTCTTTTCTAAGCCATTTTTGTTCAAACCAACAAAGGAAAATAATGATTCGCTCCTGGCAACATTCCAGTTGTAGCGATACCGATGCCTTAATAGGTGCCAAACTCCAAGTCCTCAAATGGCAAATGATGATTCGCTCCTGACAATATTCCAGTTGCAGCGATATTGATACCATAATGGGAATCAGGACCAAGTCCCCAACTCGTGACAAAAATCGGCGAGCAAAAAAAAGTCGAAATGTTTGGGCAACTCGCAATAAAATGCAGCGAGTAAATAAGAAATAGCCGAAATGATTGGGCACCGCGAAAAATAGCCGAAATGGTTGGGTAATCGCGACTTTCGCGATATGAAAAGCTGAAAAGATAGAGTATCGCGAAAATAAAAAAATAATATAAAATAAAATCTGCCCTGCAGGTAGGTCCATAATGACCCCTGTATACAATCCATGGGCACAAACAAAAAAAGGGGACCATATCTCCCACCACGCTTCGTCAAAAAGAGAACCAAGTCTTGACAGTTCATATACAACATAGAGACTATCTCTGTGTCCCCCTCATCATTCCAGCAGGGGCAGACACATAAAAACAAATAAAAATGAAGTATTGGCAAAATCCTAGCTTTAGATCTTAATGGCAACATCTACAGCCTAGAGATCAGCTCGACATACTTCTCATGCCAGCAGGATGCAGACGCAGCGTCAACAAAGAGCCAAGGTTCAAAGCAAAAATGGAGCAACGAAAAAATCTTAACTCCAAGTCTCGACGGTACATATACAACCTAGAGACTACCGTGGCGTTCCCTCTCATTTCAGCAGGATGCGGACGCGACTATCAAATGAAATTGGAGCAATGACATATTCCTACCTCCGGACTTCAATTGCAATACATACAGCATAGAGGACCTATAGATGTCTACCCTACTTCAGCAAAGGAACGGCACGGCATCGTCAAAGCAAAAATAAAGTGAAGGCATATTACCAGCTTCGGGTCTCGACGGCAACTCATATAAAGCCTAAAAGACCATCGGAGATCATCCCATGCCGGAGCGGAGTGGTTATGACTCATCGGGACTCCAAATTGAGCCTAACCTCAAGTAAAAAGCGTCATGAAAAATTCCTAACGTTTGCTCTTCCGACGGTAATATGACCTAAGAAGATTACTTGAAGACGTCTTGTCTAGCCCCCGAAGGGATCGGAGACACGACAGTCATGGGGCTACCCGAACAGCGGCTTAAAAACTGCATATCGAGGAATACATCAGCCAACGCGACGGTACCACGGACTAAAACCCTAGTACCACAAACCTAACGGACCCCTGTCGTAAAGAATGGGGTTTATCTGCATATAACGTTAGGACAAGTTTGCCTGTAAACCTAAGGGAGGTAAACTAAAAACACTCCGAAACGAGTACATAAACTAGAAACTCCGAAACGAGTGAATAAACTACAAACTCCGAAACGAGTGAATAAACTATAAACTCCGAGACTAGTATATAAACTAAAGACTACGAAACGAGTGAATAAACTAGAGACTTCTGAACGAGTGAATAAACTAATTGGCGCTAAACTGAGACATCAAACACAGAGGAGCGCATGCAAAAAAAAAGTGTATATTCTTTATTCATGAATCAAAGAGTTTGAGACATACAATTTAAGTAAAAAAAAGGGGGAGATACAATTTTAGCCACTAAGAAGGCAGAGCTTTCAATAAATTGGCAACCCTCTCATTCTCTTCCCGCAACCCCTCCTCGCGCGCTACTATTGCAGCCAACATCGCTTCAACTCGGGCCCGTTGTTGCAAGAATGATGAAAACTATTCGAAAATTTCCTGCTTAGCAACTTCTCAATCTCGCATTTCCCGCTTGGTAGAGTCGAGGTGCTGCCTCAGCGCCATTCCTTTAGAAATGCATCGCTGAAGATTCCTAAAAATGACATGCAGCTGCGTGGCATTTTCTTCGACCTGGGCGTGCAATTGGCTGGATTCGCCAAAAGCTGTCTCATGCACCTTTCGCTTCAGGGCCAACTTTTGCTCAAAGTATTTAATGGAAGCGGCACTTTGTTCGATCCATGCGATCAGTTGAGCTTTCGAAGTTAACGCTTCAGGTGCAAGACGCTTGTGCTCAATCTCATGGAGACAAGTCTCAATCCGCTTACAATAGTCAGCCCAAATACCGATGAAATTTTCATTGTAGAATGTAACAACTCCAAATTCTGTGTATAGAAAATTCATTAAAAGTTAATGTACACTTGGGGTATTTGATTTCCTGTGAATGCTATAAGAATTTGTTTTGTTTTAGAACAGTAAGAAAAAGCTTGTAGCCCACTGGTAAAGCCTTGCACAACTAAGACAAAGCACCAGAGTTCAAATCCCATCAGCCACATTATTGTTTTGTTTTAATTTATTTTAATCTTCTAGAAGCCCAAGAGCTTGCACGAGCACAACACGTAAACTGAAGAGTCACACATAAAACAAACATGTGCACTGCAGTATACCAACCGACCCCGACACGTGGAACAAAACCCAGCCCCATCCGTCGGGAATAGGCCGAAGACACTTGCATTGCGGCCGGCGGCGTCGGTCTCCCCCATCCCAAATGCTCTTATATTTTTACCCCCTGCAACGTTTGGCCTACCCCACTAACCCCACATTTCTTGTTTACTCTGAATATTTCCAGAGTGCAATAAAATGCCCATTTAATCCAATTTTAATGCATATTTCAATGCATTCTTTAAACACCCTAAACCCTAATTTTCCCTATAAATACCACCCTCATATCACACTTCCTCACTCAAAATTCCCAGTCAAAACTCTCAAGAAATTTCCAAGTTCCTATAGTGTGCAAGTGGAGTTAACGAAGGGCTAAGCTCCAACGAAGTTCCGGCGACGACCCAAGGAGTTTCCGGTGACGAAACGACGCACCGGCGCATCCCCACTCTTCCTCCTTCTCCCCTCTACCTTATAAGCCAGTAAGTCCCAATTCCCTCTCTCATCTTTAACTTTAAAAAGTTCCATTTCTAAAAGCCGACGAAGCGGAGTTAATCCGACTTCCGATTCGGTTTTCTTTAAAAACTACACTTTTCTTTAATAAGATAAAACCATATTCTCATATGTTGATTATTAAACATTAACAAACTCAACAAAACAACTTTCACATCAAAATAATCATTTTAGTAACTTTTATCATACTTTTTCAGAAAAATACCATATAATTAGTTTCGATATAAACCATCATAATTCCTTACTATACCTTTAGATAGTCCATGAGCTAATGACCTACCTCCTCACAACACACATATCTATTATAGCACGATAAATTTTGGGACAGCAGAATACAGGAAATACGACTTTGCAAATAAATCCCTTTAACTTATAAAACCGTTTTCTTTAAAACATATATTAAAACATTTTCATGCAATTGCGCCTCTACAACCCATTTTGGGGACCCCGTTCAGGATGGTGCGGATTATTGCACATCCTCGGACTTAGTAGAGCAAGATTCAGACATCCGCAAGGAGTATTCGATCTCGATGGAATTTTTATACATTTTTCTTTAGAAAATGAGATTTTTACAAGAAAATAAATAAATTTATTTTCGTTAAATATGTATATATAATTATTACCAAAATACTTATTTTAAATATATATATAGTATTCCATGTTTCCAAAACTCAAGAAAAGAATTCAAACATTACATGAAAATACCATGATAATTCAAAACAATATTCATATTACAAATAAATACCATATATTATGAAATTAGGTTTTATTCACTAGAAATGTCATATTTATAAAATATACATCAATGAAAACCCTAGAGACGATAATTAAATGCTTGAGGTGTATTTTGAAATTATACCAAAACTATTTTTACGTAAAACCCCCTCATGTTATACTAAATTACAATAAGGACCCTAGTAAACATAGGATTAAGCGGGACTAGTCTCTTGAGCCTCAGGAAGCCAGAGATATGGGTGCTTGCCTATTTAAACTAGACAGCTTAATAAACGGTGTTATCAACACGGTAATTGTCTTGGAAAAAGACACAAATCCTGCCGTCCATTTGCAGCAGTTACCGATAACACCAAAAAAATCAAGATTTCAAGTTCTTTTAAAAGTGTCTGACTCAGACTGAGTCTCAAACTAATCAATCCAACTTGAATGTGATTCAAGTACAAACTACAATACAACATGATTCAATATGAATCCATCTATTCAATCTATATCAATCTGTATTGACCGAACCGAACCATGGATATATTCCATTTACATGTTCTTCCATTATATCCGTTTCATTACTGATATCATGGTTTCGGCAAGCCATCCATTTATATAATTTACAAGACAATACAATACAAACAATACAATCAAGACATCGCGGGGTTTATAAGGGGTAGATTGGTACGGAAAGTGTTAGAAATGGCACGAGACTGCAACCATAAGACACCTAACCTGAATCCCTATTGCCATTGTACCATGGCTGAACGGTTCCTTATACTCCGTATACCTTAGTCTCCGGGATAGTGAGACTCCTCTCATATACACGGGCCTCTTCTGTACCAAGCTACAAACAATAGCATTAACGCTAAATAACAACATTAAACAACTATACTCTATTCTGTCTATTCTATTCTTATCTATCTGCGGGACTTACCGAGCGACTTGCTCGCTGACGACATTCTCTTTCTTCTTCTTTGGAATGTTGTCAGGTCTTTAAGACTCACTGGAGATCGAACCCAGCAGCGAAGACTTGGATCAGTTTACTGAAGACCCGGAGTTTTAGATTCAATTGTACATTACATTTCATTTTCATTTCTATTATTCCAATGTTTAGGCATTGCTTTCATTCCATATATTTTCATTTTAGTTGTATTGTAAAAAGAATGTTTAATAAATAAAGTTGTTGTTTATTTACATCTTGTTTCTTATGTACATTTTATTTTATATTGCTTAGATACGCTTAGCGTGTTTACTTTTGAGTAAATACGTAGTGGCCTCGTCACGTCCTCTGCCCGTATACTGGGAAGCGGGACGTGACAGGTTTTGTTGGTGGCCCATGCAGGTCAGTTCTATATGGACATACAGGTCAGCTCTGTATGGACATGCAGGTCAGCTCGGCGTGGACAACCTAATAAATATAACACAAGAACCAGTAACTAAAAACATTCTTTACAGTTCATATTCCTTGATTTTTCCAATTTCATATATTTTGAATCTGTCCTAACCCAAATTTTTCTTTCAAGGTTATGAATTCCCTAAACAATACCGGCACCAACTTCAACAACACTCCACCACCCCTACTGATTACACCTACCGTAGCTACTCCGATCAATGAGCAGATGGTGCTACTTGAGGCGATCCGTAGCCTTCTGGAAGGACAGCAGCGGCAGACTGTGTGTACCAAAAGGTTCTGTTCGAGAAGAGTTAATGAAAGAAGCTCGCAGCTCTCCGTACTCAGTACATCCTGGAGGTATAAAGATGTACAGGGATCTGCATTAAAACTACTGGTGGCATGGAATGAAGCGTTAAGTAGCCAGAAGCATTGCTAAATGTTTGGTGTGTCAGCAAGTAAAGGCTGAACATCACAAGACTGCTGGATTACTTCAACCGTTATCTATCCCAGAATGGAAGTGGCAACACATCACAATGGATTTTGTGACTGCACTCTCTCGCAGCATAAAGGGTAACGATGCGGTATCGGTTATTGTGGATCTACTCACGAATTCGGCTCACTTCATCCCATTTCGAGTTGGCCAATCAACTGAGATATTAGCAAAGAAGTACATGGAGGTAAGAATATAAGTAAGATTTTAAACTCTTCAAATATGTACTATCTCTGATACCCATGAACTCATACAGGAGATTGTGAGAGTTCATGGAGTACCAGTCTGCATTTTCTCTGATCGTGACACCGGGTTTCGATCGCAGTTTTGGCAAAATCTGCAAGCGAGCTTGGGAACAAGTCTGAATTTCAGCACAGCTTATCATCCATAAACAGATGGTCAGTCTGAGCGAACTATTCAGATCTTGGAAGATATGCTCAAAGCATGTATGCTAAACTTCGGAGGATCATGGAAAGATCACCTACATCTTGCGGAGTTTTCATACAAAAACAGCTACCAAGCAAGTATCGGAATGGCACCTTTTGCAGCGCTTTAGGGAAGGAAGTGTCTATTGCCATTAAGTTCGGACGACATCAGAGATAGAGAACTCCTTGGACCTGAGATGATAGTGGCAACTATTGACATAGTTCGTACTATCATGGAAAGAATGTGCATAGCCCAAGATCGACAGAAGTACTGGGCTGATGCAAAACACCGTCATTTGGAGTTCCAGCCGGGAGATCACGTATTTCTGAAGATATCTCCAAACCGCAGAGTGATTCGTTTTGGAAGACGGGGTAAACTAAATCCAAGATATATTGGACCGTTCGACATACTCGAACGAGTCGGTGAAGTGGCTTATCGTTTGGCACTTCCACCTTCATTAGAAAGAGTGCACAACGTATTCTATATATTCCAACTCAGAAGGTATGTGAGTGACCCCAGCTATATTCTCGATCATTCTGAGCTCACTGTACAGCCCGACTTATTTTGTAAGCAGCAACCTGTTGAGATCCTGGATAGAAAAGTGAAATCGCTTCGGAACAAGGAAGTCAACTTGATTCGAGTGATGTGGAGGAAATACACTCCAGGAGAATCGACATGGAAAAGGGAGGATAAGATGCGTGCAAGATATCCCCACTTATTTGTAAACTAGTACTTAAAATAAATTGTAAATTTCGAGAACGAAATTTTTGTAAGGAGGGTAGACTGTAACAACTCCAAATTCTGTGTACAGAAAATTCATTAAAAGTTAATGTACACTTGGGGTATTTGATTTCCTGTGAATGCTATAAGAATTTGTTTTGCTTTAGAACAGCAAGAAAAAGCTTGTAGCCCACTGGTAAGGCCTTGCACTACTGAGACAAAGCACCAGAGTTCAAATCCCATCAGCCACGTTATCTTATTGTTTTAATTTCTTTTAATCTTTTAGAAGCCCAAGAGTTTGCATGAGCACAACACGTAAACTGAAGAGTCACACATATAACAAACGAGTGCACTGCAGTATACCAACCGACCCCGACACGTGGAACAAAACCCAGCCCAATCCGTCGGGAATAGGCCGGCAACACTTGCATTGGGGCCGACGGCGTCGGTCTCCCCCGTCCCAAATGCTCATATTTTACCCCCTGCAACGTTTGGCCTACCCCACTAACCCCACATTGCTTGTTTACTCTGAATATTTCCAGAGAGCTATAAAATGCTCATTTAATCCAATTTTAATGCATATTTCAATGCATTCTTTAAACACCATAAACCCTAATTTTCCCTGTAAATACCACCCTCATTTCACACTTCCTTGCTCACAATTCCCTGCCAAAACTCTCAAGAAATTTCCAAGTTCTTATAGTGTGCAGGTGGAGTTAACGAAAGGCGAAGCTCCGACGAAATTCCGGCGACGACCCAAGGAGTTTCCGGCGACGAAACGATGCACCAGCGCTTCCCCACTCTTCCTCCTTCTCCTCTCTACCTTATAATCCAGTAAGTCCCAATTCCCTCTCTCATTTTTAATTTTAAAAAGTTCCATTTCTAAAACCCGACGGAAGCGGAGTTAATCCGACTTCCGGTTCGGTTTTCTTTAAAAACTACACTTTTCTTTAATAAGATAAAACCATATTCTTATATGTTGATTATTAAACATTAAAAAACTCAAAAAAACAACTTTCACATCAAAATAATCATTTTTGTAACTTTTATCATACTTTTTCAGAAAAATACCATATAATTTAGTTTCGACATAAACCATCATAATTCCTTGCTATACCTTTAGATAGTCCACGAGGTAATGACCTACCTCCTCACAACACACATATCTATCATAGCACGATGAATTTTGGTACAATATAATACAGGAAATACGACTTTGCAAATAAATCCCTTTAACTTATAAAACCGTTTTCTTTAAAAGATATATTAAAACATTTCCATGCAATTGCGCCTCTACAACCCATTTTGGGGACCCCGTTCAGGATGGTGCAGATTATCGCACATTCTCGGGCTTAGTAGAGCGAGATGCAGAGCTCCGCAAAGAGCATTCGATCTCGATAGATTTTTTATACATTTTTCTTTAGAAAATGAGATTTTTACAAGAAAATAAATAAATTTATTTTTGTTAAATACATATATATAATTATTACCAAAATACTTATTTTAAATGCATATATATAGTATTACATATTTCCAA
This sequence comes from Agapanthus africanus, assembly GCA_030015575.1. Lineage (NCBI taxonomy): Eukaryota > Viridiplantae > Streptophyta > Magnoliopsida > Asparagales > Amaryllidaceae > Agapanthus > Agapanthus africanus. The sequence goes on from JASDDO010000028.1 coordinate 125,756,012, forward strand.
AACTCAAGAAAAGAATTCAAACATTACATGAAAATACCATGATAATTCAAAACAATATTAATATTACAAATAAATACCATATATTATGAAATTAGGTTTTATTCACTAGAAATGTCACATTTATAAAATATACATCAATGAAAACCCTAGAGATGATAATTAAATGCTTGAGGTGTATTTTGAAATTATACCAAAACTATTTCTATGTAAAACCCCGTCAAGTTATATTAAATTACAATAAAAACCCTAGTAAACATAGGTTTAAGCGGGACCAGTCTCTTGAGCCTCAGGGAGCCGGAGATATGGGTGCTTGCCTATTTAAGCTAGACAACTTAACAAACGGTGTTATCAACACGGTAATTGTCTTGAAAAAAGACACAAATGCTGCCGTCCATGTGCAGCAGTTACCGATAACACCAAAACAATCAGGATTTCAAGTTCTTTTAAAAGTGTCTGACTCAGACTGAGTCTCAAACTAATCAATCTGACTTGAATGTGATTCAAGTACAAACTACAATACAACATAATTCAATATGAATCCATTTATTCAATCTATATCAATCTGTATTGACTGAACCGAACCATGGATATAATCCATTTATATGTTCTTCCATTATATCCATTCCATTACTGATATCATGGTTTCAGCACGTCATCCATTTATATAATTTACGAGACAATACAATACAAACAATACAATCAAGACATCGCGAGGTTTATAAGAGGTAAATTGGTACGGAAGGTGTTAGAAGTGGCACGAGACTGCAACCATAAGACACCTAACCTGAATCTCCATTGCCGTTGTACCGTAGCTGAACGGTTCCTTGTACTCCGTATACCTTAGTCTCCGGGATAGTGAGACTCCTCTCGTATACACAGGCATTTTCTGTACCAAGCTACAAACAACAGCGTTAACGCTAAATAACAACATTAAAAAGCTATACTCTATTCTGTCTATTCTATTCTTATCTATCTGCGGAACTTACCTAGCGACTTGTTCGCTGACGACATTCTCTTTCTTCTTCTTTGGAATGTCGTCAGGTGTTTCGGACTCACTGAAGATCGAACCCAGCAGCGAAGACTTGGATCAGTTTACTGAAGACCCGGAGTTTTAGATTCACTTGTACATTACATTTCATTTTCATTTCTGTTATACCATTGTTTAGGCATTGCTTTCATTCCATGTATTTTCATTTCAGTTGTATTGTAAAAAGAATGTTTAATAAATAAAATTGTTGTTTATTTACATCTTGTCTCTTGTATATATTTTATTTTATATTGCTTATATACGCTTAGCGTGTTTACTTCTAAGTAAATACATAGCGGCCTCGTCGCATCCTCTGCCCGTTACTGGGAAGCGGGGCGTGACATAGAAAGTCACAAGTGTCGCCAGTATAGGATTGACCTCGTCAGCAAAATCCGCACAAAGGTGAGAGCTTCAACGTTAAGATCTTCGATCAACTCACTTAGCATCCGCCTGCTATTCGCCGCACCCCTGAAAGATTGGATCTTAGTAAAGGGCCCTGCAGGCATGGAAATGCAAGACTCAAGAGGAGCCAAAGCTCATGCAGCTGCTGCAGAATAAAGCACACATAAAGAAGCGTTAGATTTCAACCTGAAAAATAAAGAAGAATGATGATGAACAAGATCGTCCATACCAGTGGTCAAAAGTGGCAAGTTGGGAAGCACAAGAGGCTCGATTATTCCTTCGTTCCTTCCCTCGAGCCGTAATACTGCGGTCAATACAAGAAAAGCTTAGCAATAGAAAGTTTACTCGTGGAATGATGAAATAAAAGGTGAAGAATATACTAACCAACGCCTGAAAGGGGAACGAATTCCGATTGGAAGGCAAAGTGAGAGCTTAATATTTGGTGTAAGCGGTCAAAAAGCACTCCTGCGGGATTGCGACAATATATGGTAAAGAAATTATTACAAGAAAAATAATATCTACACTGAAACAAAGAAATGAGAAATCTTTACCTTCCGTCATTAAACCCGAGAGAACTCGGGGGGACACTGAAAGTCGACCTTAGCACCACCATGAGGTTCTAGAGGCATCAAGCATGCCAAATTTTAATTTTTATTAGGTGCTAAGTTAGACTAACAAGATCATTACTAGAATATTAAGGGTTTGCCTTTGTGATGTGATTAACTCAAAAGAAGAAAAGAGCATACAACCATTGTAGTTCGAGTCCTTCACTTCAATAGCTCCGGGTTGAAGTCCACGCGGCTCTACTAGGCTCCTCTTCGAGTTGAACGAACCTCCTTCGTGATCTTCACGCCAAAAACGATCCACCCGAAGTCCAAAATCTCAAGCTAACCCTTCACTAATCTCATTAGTGAAGGAAACGCTCCACATCAAATTGCTAATTTAATGTGCGATGGTGAAATAGGGGTTTAATTTACTCACTAGGGTTTTCACAAGTTCAATGATTCACATCACATGTGAAGGTTTGAACTTGGAAGTGAGGTGAAGAAAATTGTAGAGAGCAAGAGGAAGCAAGAGCTCAAGAAATGGCTAGACATGAAGAATGAAAATCATGAGAGTAAACTCAAAATGGCTCTCTCTTTCCTCACTTATTCAAGCATGGAATAAAATTGCAATTATAAATTGCAACCATACTTGAATAGTGAGTCAAGACTAATATACAAATAATAAAACCCATGCCTTGTCCATTCCACAAATATCTCCACAATTTACACCTCATTTTTCTATTTTCTAAAAATTAAAAAACATGCCATGCTTCATATAATAATATATATTTATATATATCAAATATACAGTAATATATATATATATAAAGTAATTAGTGAGCTAATGATATTAGTTAAGATATAATTATATCACATATAATATATATCACATTATTAAATCAACACTTGATCTAATAATCCGGTTATATCACATATAACCGACTAATATCATTAATCTGAATATCACATTATCGAACCAACACTTGATTCGATAATCAGGTTATATCACATATAACCTGACCGACATCAGATAACTGCCAGATTATAATACGGTATCACATACTCATATTTAATCAGGCCCACGCACATATCAACATATATGCCCTACTTCGTTTCGCTTGAACCAGGAAACTTTCGTGTGGGACTCTAAAGACTCGTCAATACGCCAACAGTAGGTGATGATCATATCAATCACCTATAAGCCGTCGGCGGTACTAGCTGGACGTAACGGCTGCCCGGGTATTGAGTGATATGAAGATCAACAAGCAAGCTCATCCATACTCTCCATGAAGACTATCAATAACAGTACCATACAGTCCGGTCTCTTCGTCTGATATGTCGCATATCATGTCTAGGGGTGGTAAACGTCAGGCCCCAGTAACATGATAAGTCATGCCGATATCTGGCCTATAACGGTTCGAGAAACTACTGATAACTCTTATCAGTAAATTTCAGCAGCAGCCATGGCCAGGGACTTCCAGTTATAGCCAATCGAGTATAGAGCAACATCAACCCCCAATTCCGGGAGAGATGAAACCCCTCCTATCGCTCATTGCCTCCAAGTGACTCGGGACTGTACCCAAAATCCACTTGTTTGCACGACTCCTTTGAGACATGGTAGGGTGGAAATCAAAGTACAGTAGGAGCCACACAAAACTCTATGACGATCTCGGGTCTACAGAATAACATGTACCAGTGTCACCAGAGAACTGCTATCTGATGATAGATATACTACCACATAGGAGTCCTCAGCAAGTCCTGTTCGGTGTACCCATTCTCCAATGAGCACCTGTGTACAATCTTTGATGTCACACACCGATGGTTGTGGGATCAACCATCGCCCTCTAAGGGACAAAAAACGTACACACTAGTCTACACTGGAATATCGATGCCCTGGTCTCGATATTCCCACGACTAGGAATTGATTAAAGGATGTACTTGTGGACCACCCTGGCCCCACTAGTATGATCTCATTATAATCCTCGTAGTCAAGTACATATCCTAAGGGCTTTATCAACATGTGAGAGCAAGAAAGTAAAGAATACCAGTCAACATGTTAAGAAAAAGAGTAACCAGATAGCATACTATCATGTCGAGAAAGAAAGTCCTCTATATATATGTCCAAGCATCCACTATAATATACATCACATGTACAATAATAGCCTTTACGGCATACATATTCCTAACAATCTCCCACTTGCACTAAGGCCATGTGTTGTAGTTACTCATACCCAACATCCTAAAAAGTCTCTCAAATTGTATCTGGGGAAGGGCCTTCGTGAGTGGATCCGCTACATTGTCATTCGTGTCAACTCTTCTGACCTCGATCTCTCGGCGATCTACTAGCTCCCTGATCAGGTGATACCGTCTCAGAATATGTCTGGATCTCTGATGGGACCTGGGTTCCTTGGCTAAAACCACAGCTCCATTGTTATCACAGTACACAGGTATTGGATGCTCAGTGGATGGAACTACACCAAGCTCGGCAATGAACTTCATCATTCAGACAGCCTCTTTGGCAGTATCATTGACAGCGATGTATTCAGCCTCCATCGTCGAGTCTGCTACGGTGTCTTGCTTGGAACTCTTCCAACACACCGCCCCTCCGTTGAGGGTAAAGACAAAATCCGAGACCGACTTAGTGTCGTCCTTATCACTCTGGAAGCTCGAATCGGTAAAAGACTCCACCTGGAGTTCACCGTTATCATACACCAAAAACATTTCTTTAGTCCTTCTCAAGTACTTAAGAATGTTCTTCACAGCTATCCAGTGGTTTTTCCCAGGATTTGATTGATACCTGCTTACTACACCTAGTGAGTAAGCTACATCCGGTCTGGTGCATAACATCGCATACATGATAGAGCCTACTGCCGAAGCATAGGGTATCCCTTACATGCGAGCCCTCTCCAAATCAGTCTTGGGAGACATCTCTTTGGAGAGAGTGATTCCTGAACAAGCGGGTACATTACCATGCTTGGAATCTTCCATACTAAACCTCTTTAATATGGTGTCTATGTACCTGAATTGGGACAATCCCAAAATCCGTTTAGATCTATCTCTATAGATCTTTATCCCCAGAATGTAGAAGGCATCACCAAGATCTTTCATGGAGAACTTGAGTGATAAGAAGTGCTTGACCGAGTGTAGCATAGGAACATTGTTTCCTATCAAGAGTATGTCAACCACGTACAATATGAGGAAGACCACCTTACTCTCTACAGCCTTCTTATATATACAAGGTTCATCTATATTTTTGATGAAGTCAAAATCTTTGATAGCTTCATCAAAACAGATGTTCCAACTTCGCAACGCCTGCTTTAATCCGTAGATGGATTTAAGTAGCTTGCACACCTTTCCGCTGCTCCCACTGTCTACGAAGCCCTATGGCTATGTCATGTACTTGTTCTCTTCTAAATCACCATTTAGAAAAGCGGTCTTGACGTCCATCTGCCAGATTTCGTAGTCATGGTATGCAGCAATGGCAAGTAGGATCCTGATGGACTTAAGTATAGCGACAGGAGAAAAGATTTCATCATAGTCGACGCCAGGTCATTGACGAAAACCTTTTGTGTACATGGATTCTATCTCAGATCTCATAGCATCCAGCCATTTCACAGAGTCTCCACTTGTGATGGCATGCTCAAAACTAGTCGAGTCATCATCTTCCATGATGCAATCCTTGCTCCCACCGTCTATGAGAAAACCGTAGTATCTCTCAGGTGGATGAGAAACCCTACTAGATCTGCGAAGTAGCTGGGGTTCGTTGGGCACTATTGGATCCTCTGGTTCCACCAAATCGCCAGTTGTGGTTTGTACTGCTGGAACTTCTTCCAGTTCTACCTCACTGCCACTAATTTCTTTTACAAGAAATTCCTTTTCTAAAAAAGTGGCATGTCGAGAAACAAACATTTTTTGTTCCTCTGAGTGGTAGAAGATATACCCTCGCGAATTCTTGGGATATCCTACAAATTTGCACAATAGTGACCTTGCCTCGAGCTTGTCCGGATTTTGTGTTTTCACATAGGCCGGACAACCATATATCTTAACAATATTAAGACATGGTCTCTTCCCTTTCCATATCTCATATGGAGTGGTAGGTACAGATTTGGTGGGAACCATATTCAATAGGTGTGCGGTTGTCTCAAGCGCAAATCCCCAAAAGGAAATGGGTAACTCAGCATTACTCATCATAGAGCACACCATATCTAATAGGGTGTGATTCCTCCTCTCTGAAACACCATTGTGTTGTGGTGTATACGAAGGAGTAAGCTGAGAGAGAATCCCATTCTCTTTTAAATAATCCCAGAATTCCGTGCTCAAGTATTCTCCTCCCCGATCAGATCGAAGGACTTTAATACTTTTGCCCGTCTGGTTTTCAACTTCGCACTTATATTCCTTAAATTTCTCAAAAGTTTCAGACTTGTGTTTCAACAGGAACACATGTCCGTATATTGAGAGATCATCAGTGAGTGTAATAAAGTACGAGAAACCATTTCTAGCATGTGTAGACAGAGAACCGCATACATCATTATGTATCAGTCTCAAGAGTTCAGTAGCTCTTTCTCCGTGTCCAGTAAACGGAGTTTTGGTCATCTTTCTTTTGAAACATGAATGACAAGTTTCATAAGATGAAAATTCGAACGGATTCAAATATCCATCTTTATGCAACCTAGCCAGTCTTATCGCATTTATATGACCTAGTCTACAGTGCCATAAGAAGGCTTCGTTCATTTCTGAACTTTTCCTCTTGCTTGTGTTCTGTACGTTAAAAATTGTACTTTGATTAAGAACGTATATACCGTTACATAACGTACCAGATCCAATCAACACTTGATTCTGGAAAATGTTCATAACATTATCCTCTAATGTGATATTATATCTTTCTTTAGTTAGCAAAGAAACCGATATAATGTTGCACGTCATCTTTGGTACGTAGTAACAGTCATTCAGAATCAATGTATTACCAGTTGGTGATATAAGGTGATAATCGCCAACTGCCTTGATTGCAACAATTGCACCATTCCCTACTGTTAGGGATTTATCACCATTTCCCAGTTCTCTACCTTTCTTTAGCCCATGTAACAAATTACATACGTGGGATCCTGATCCGGTATCCAATACCCAGGACGTAGAACAAACTGAGAAACAGTTCTCGATAACGAACACACCCGAAGAAAATACATCAACATGTTGTTTCTTCGCACGGGTGGCTTGGGAATCCTGATATTCCCCTATTCTTAAGGAACCAACGTTCCCCTGCTCAGTATAATAAGCGGATTCAGTCAATACATCAATGTTATTATCTTGATTAAGGAGTGACATTGGTTGCTGTCAGGAGAGAGAGAAGGAAACGCGTTAGTGTGCGCTCTTTACAAGATTAGATTGGTTATTATCTTATCTAATCATGATGGCTCCCACTATTTTTTATCAAATCTTCCTTCAAACCCTAAAAGGTAAGATTAGCCGGGATTAATTACACCCTACAAGTTCGCTAATCGTTCGGCCAGGCCAGTGTCGGTACTTTGAGGGAGGTTCCCCGTTCTTTCGCACGGACCTAATTAAAATAAACCTCGTTTTCCTAGAGGTATAACCCCATTGACACCTTTCTAGACACCTACTTGATCATCTAATTGTAAAGTGCAAAACTCTCCCAGGAGTAACTCTTACTCGCAGTAGGTATCGGGATCCAACCATCTCATAGAAGGTATGCAATCTCATTGCAAATTTCAACACTTGAAATTCCCGATAATGTTTTTACCCCTAGCTTCTTATGACCTTGACGAAGGCCAACAAACCATAGGCCGCTAGTCAAGTTCAACCCGTTCATTTCTTGATTGAATTAAACCCACCCGCACGACCCTTGACGAAGGCCAACAAAGTCGTACAACTATCCTAATCCAATCGCATCACATGCCGACAGATAAGCACTAATCAGCTACTGCACACTACGCCTTGATGAAGGCCAACAAACATAGCACGAATACTAAATAGTATTTATTTGAAATGACGGAGGGCTACGCAGATTTTTGAGAAAACCATGAGCGTAACGAACTTGATATCGTTGTAGAATCTAGTGATTTTGAAAGGAGTGTTTCGAGGCTTTTGCTACTTTCGCTAAAGAGGTCACTCCCGGTGAAGGGATCTCGGCTCTTTCTTCATAGAATGAGGTGCTGGATATTCATGAATACCACTATGCAAAGAAAGAACTGGAGAAGCAATCAAAAAAAAACTGAGTGGGTTGTAGCATTTGCTAGTTTCGCTAAAGAGGTCACTCCCGGTGAAGGGAGCTCGGCTCTTTCCTCATCGAATGAGGTGCTGGATATTCATCAAGGAATACCACTATGCAAAGCAAAAACTAGAGCTATCCTTTTTGAAAATTTGATTCTATAATATCTTTTGGTTTCTTTCTTTTCATTAATCTCATTAATGAAATCCCATCAATTGATATTTCCTAAACATTACAGAAAAATGAAACGAAAATAGAACGTACGCTTATGCCATCCGCATTCGCCGCTGGGCCCCGTCATTCACCGTTAGGTTACTTAACTACCGGTAGAGCAGGGGCTGGACTAGCGCGGGTGCAAAACATAAGCAACGTTTATTATATATCATATATATAATATTACATTCATCTCACGCAGTTATATGATCAACATCACAGAATCAAGCAGCAGAAGCAACATATGAAATATTGGATATATTAGGATGTCCGTGTTTTAGATTTAGCCAATAATGTAAAACACGGATTCCATAGTCGTGATGAATAGCCAAACCCACATCCCTAGATCCCTACGAAAGCGGCAAGTAACCCTGCCAATTCTAAAGTTAGGAGACCCGGTCTCAACTCCTTGAGATGGTCTCCTACTGGACTCTAGAACCCGCTTACTTGTGCTCCCCGTCTTGGGTCTATCCTAATGCGGAAAAGTAAATAATATACAACGATGGTGACATCATCCTCAACCCGGAAGTGCCCCAATAAAAGAATATTACATACAGATTTTATATGAATGAAAATAAAAGCCTTCATCTCACATAAAAAAAACCCGGCTATTCTTTCACGACGATCCAAAAAATCATATCAACAGCAACACATGATATCACATATCATCAACGTAAGCAAATATGCGTATCTCTAAAACTTGTTGACATATAGCAACGAGATTGGGATACCCCATATATTATACTTATTGTCGTAGAAAAGAAAACAGAAAACTACAATAATTAGAATCCGCAATATCCTTAGACATCATAAACCCGGAATATCACATATTCCGGATTTCATGCCTAACTTATAAAACTTGCATTTTAGTCTCAAATTGAAAACTCTTTTCAATTGGTTGTCGGATGATTCAACAAGATTCCCGACTTAGTGATCGCGAACAATACGCAATTACGACGGATTTTTGATCCAAATCAAAACTTCATGGCAATCGATCAATTAAGACTAAACGGCTAGGTTTACAATATACTAACTAGTTTTCATAAAACTAATTAATCCGGATTCTAATAACTGTATCACACATCACAGAGCTTGTAAAGTAACCGCGACATTAGAATTCCGCACGCAATTAGCAAACTAAACCAATTTTTCCAAGACATAAAAAATCCAGTGAGCTAAAGTTCCAAAACCGATCGTTTTAAGACAATCCGAGAGTCGAAACGAACTCGAAACCAGCCCGAATCTTCGAGGGGGCGAAGATCCCAAAATTAACTATCGAATGGGGGGCCTAGAGGGGGTACCCTACCCCCGAGTCCACCATGAGATGGTAAGGGGGTGAGGCAGACCCAAAACTGCCTAAGGTAGGGCAGTTTCGGGTTCCCGCCACCAAGACCACCTTGTGGTCGTCTTGGGGAGTGGGCCCAGCCATTCGATCCCCCGGGTGTCCCCGGGGTGCAAACGCTCCACCCCGCAGCTTCTCGGTTCAAACCGTGAGCCCGCGGGGTGTGCAAACAACTTAAAACATCATTTTGAAAACAATTTTTATCGACAGTTTTTGCACGACAAAAACGGCGGATTTCTAACGTCGCTACAAGTTGCTTTAATATTCTAGCTTGGCTCTGATACCATGAAATTCGACCTTAGCACCACCATAAGGTTCTAGAGGTATCAAGCATGCCAAATTTTAATTTTTATTGGGTGCTACGTTAGACTAACAAGATCTTTACTAGATTATTAAGGGTTTACCTTTGTGATGTGATTAACTCTAGAGAAGAAAAAAGCATACAACCTTTGTAGTTCGAGTCCTTCTCTTCAACAGCTCCAGGTTGAAGTCCATGCAACTCTACTAGGCTCCTCTTCGAGTTGAACAAACCTCTTTTGTGATCTTCGTGCTAAAAACGATCCATCCGAAGTTCACAAGCTCAAGCTAACCCTTCACTAATCTCATTACTGAAGCCAACACTCCACATCAAATTGCTAATATAATGTGTGATGGTGAAGTAGGGGTTTAATTTGCTCACTAGGGTTTTCACAAGTTTAATGATTCACATCACATGTGAGGGTTTGAACTTGGAAGTGAGGTGAAGAAAATTGTACAGAGTATGAGGAAGCAAGAGCTCGAGAAATGGCTAAGGCATGAAGAATGAAAATCATGAGAGTAAACTCAAAATGGCTCTCTCTTTCCTTACTTATTCAAGCATGGAATAAAATTGCAATTCTAAATTGCAACCATGCTTGAATAGCGAGTCAAGACTAATATACAAATAATAAAACCCATGCATTGCCCATTCCACAAATATCTCCATAATTTACAGCTCATTTTTCTATTTTCTAAAAATAGAAAAACATACCATGCTTCATATAATAATATATATATTTATATATATCAAATATACATTAATATATATATATATAAAGCAATTAGTGAGCTAATGATATTAGTTAAGATAAAATTATATCACATATAATATATATCACATTATTAAATCAACACTTGATCAAATAATCCGGTTATATCACATATAACCGACTAATATCATTAATCTGAATATCACATTATCAAACCAACACTTGATTCGATAATCCAGTTATATCACATATAATCTGACCGACATCAGATAACTGCCAGATTATAATACGGTATCACATACTCATATTTAATCAGGCCCACACACATATCAACATATATGCCCTACTTCGTTTCGCTTGAACCAGGAAACTTCCGTGTGGGACTCTAAAGACTCGTCAATACGTCGGCAGTAAGTGATGATCATATCATTCACCTACAAGCCGTCAGCGGTACTAGCTAGACGTAACGGCTACGGGGGTATTGAGCGATATGAAGATCAATAAGCAAGCTCATCCATACTCTCCATGAAGCCTATCAGTAACACTACCGTACAGTCGGATCTCTTCGTCTGATATGTCGCATATCATGTCTAGGGGTGGTAAATGTCAGGCCCCAGTAACATGATAAGTCATGCAGATGTCTGGCCTATAACGGTTCGAGAAACTACTGATAACTCTTATCAGTAAATCTCAGCAGCAGCCATGGCCAGGAACTTCCAGTTATAGCCAATCAAGTATAACGCAATATCAACCCCTAATACCGGGAGAGACGAAACCCCTCCTATCACTCATTGCCTCCATGTAACTCGGGAATGTACCCAAAATCCACTTGTTTGCACGACTCTTTTGAGCCGTGGTAGGGAGGAAATCAAAGCACAGTGGAAGCCACACAAGACTCTATAACGATCTCGGGTCTACAGACTAACCTATACCAGTGTCATCAGAGAACTGCTATCTGACGATAGGTATACTACTATATAGGAGTCCTCGGCGAGTCCTGTTCGGTGTACCCATTCTCCAATGAGCACCTGTGTACAATCTTTGATGTCACACACCGATGGTTGTGGGATCAACCATCGCCCTCTAAGGGACAAGAAACGTACACACTAGTCTACACTGGAATATCGATGCCCTGGTCTCGATATTCCCACGACTAGGAACTGATTAAAGGATGTACTTATGGACCACCCTGGCCCCACTAGTATGATCTCATTATAATCCTCGTAGTCAAGTACATATCCTAAGGGCTTTATCAACATGTGAGAGCAAGACAGTAAAAAATACAAGTCAACATGTTAAGAAAAAGAGTAACCAGATAGCATACTATCATGTCGAGCAAGAAAGTCCTCTATATATATGTCCAAGTATCCACTATAATATACATCACATGTACAATAATGGCCTCTACGGCATACATATTCCTAACAGACACAAAAGAGAGGGGTGGAACCGTGGCAGTCGTGGCAACGGCTGTCAGTAATTCTTCAGTCAGCACAGCGCCGGGGTTTACCATGCCTGTTTTCGGAATAAAGGAGATATCAGTAGAGATTCCTAGTGGGATTAAGAGCTCAAAAGTAATAGCTCGAGGAATACCTGACAGGGCAGAAACCATAACAGTGTCTGGAGTATCACCTGTTATGACGGCTTCCTCGATTTCCACCATCACCAGAAAAGTAGATTCAACATCTACACCTTCGTCCCCTGAATCGATAAGGATCCAAAAGGAAAGGAAGAGGCAGTCGGAACAATCCCAGTTTCGAAAGGAAGGTCTGCCACCTCTGGCTCTTCAAGCGCCGGCACTTCGCTCGCCACGTCACCACCTAAACTTGGCGCTATTAAAAAAAGTAAAAAGAAAGAAAAAAAGTGGTATAATTCAAGAAAAAGGCTGCCAATAGGTTTCAATAAGGGAATGTGCGCTGTTTTACCTTGAAATAACCGCTCGGCATCTTCGCGAGACGCACACGCAACTTTCCTATGAGCGGTGGACAAGGCAGAAGGAACGTCCTCCATGGAAAAGTCAGAGTGTTGAGCATCACTCGAACCCGTGCCCGCGGCTAGATTAGCCCGCCGCTCCCTTGCTGCATTCTTTTTGCGCTTCCTCTCAGCTTTGGCTGTACGAATGGATCTCCTCAGGACCTATGACATAGGAGCGTCTTTGTCCAAATAAGGCTCGGCCTTCGAATCTACGGCAACATCCATCATCGTCTGCTTCAGCGACGCCTCTCGTGGCGGCCCTGGGGTGATCTCAACCATAGCCGGTGGCTCTAAAGGCTCCTCCGCACCACCACCTGATGTTGGTATTGCACTCGGAACAACATGAGTTGCGGTGGTTTCTATAACAAAAAGAAGAAAGGAGGCAGGGTGTGAACAAAATGAACTAAATATGTAAAGGCGTCGTGAAGCGAATCAGACTGAAACCTATGGAAGCGCGAAACCTCTCCTCTTCCTCAAATGTTTTGAGGGATGCCACGAGAGCCTCTTCAGTGGATATTCTTGTTAAGGAAAGAGCATTGATAAAGCATAGTAAATTCATTAAAAAAAATTATACACAGAAGAGTGTAAATGGAATATACCGGACGCCGCTAGAGAAGCTAATGCTACTTGCTCATGGGCCAATCTTTCAGAAGTTTCGATGGCGGCTTGAAGATCAGTCGCAGCACTCTCATCGATGGAGGCTTCGAACAAACCTGCATTGGTGCTGTATTCCGGTAGCCCTTCGCCATAAGGAGCATGAGGCTCCTGACCAAATACAACATCATCTGAGAATAAATATTTTTTCTTCTTCAAAGACCTGACAGTGACACCAGACGACAAAATTTTTCTCTTAACAGGCTGCTTAGGATGGTGGGTCCCAATCTTTGAACCAATGCCCGACTATGGGGACACCGCAGCTACCATAATCACAGGAGCATTTACATCCGGTCGAGGCTTATCCGGAAAAGCTCGCGGAACTACGAACCCACTACTCTCTCTCCAGGAAGGATGGACAGTTGCCCGTCGCCTCAGCGGGACCGTGGGATTTCTAGTTGTGACAGAGTCCTTGTGGTCAAGAAGCATCCGCCTTTCTTCCTTAACGACGGCACTCGTTGCATGCTGATTCCAAGCAAAGAAAGCATTCAAGGCCCTTGGGATATGACTCGGCTCGCTGATCAGGAAATGAGACCCCGTATTCAGATGCATAAAATGATGCGCCGCGTTGCGAACGCTCTCCTCGGTAGCGATCGAATCAATGATAAACGCCTCGAGGGGAACGCCTTGGTTGTAACCCGATTGCTGGGAAAAACGATGAGGGTTATATCTCATAAACAACACTGAGGCGTTCTGTCTGAATACCAGGAAACCCGGCCTGATAAAGTACAAATGGACGATCTCCCGGGCCCTCAGTGCATAAGCTCCATCCTTGAAGACATCGTGGAGTGGCTAGACCGCTTTGGAAGGCTCCTTACCAATGGTCAAAACTTTATCTACAAAGGTTATGTTCTCCCCTACCATGCGTGGGCAAAGAAGCAATCGCTGAGCCTCTCGCTGAATTGGGTCTGGAGAAGAAGCATCGACCAAATGCATAACCCGAGGAAAATTGTATCCTTCATAAAATCGGGGTTGTTTATGCACACCAAAAGGACCCAGCATGTACATCTCGATCCACGAGGTGAAGTAGTGCAATATGAGGTTTACGGGCTTCACACCCGGCTGAGTGGTGTCGGCCACTAAACTCAGACCTTGATATAAGTGAGCCAGTCCTGCAACCCCAACGGTCATGCGTGTCCCAGCTGCAATGCAGTGAGCTAGATAAAAGGCAGACGGTCTCATATGACGGGAGTGCATTGGAAGCCCAACCAGCTCAACCACAAACCGATAAACCCTATGAAGAATGTCTCTTCATCAATATCCGGAGCGGCGACCTCTGCGAAAGGGACGGTTGGGGTATCCGGGATAAAGAATTTCTTTAAATCCGCCTCCGCGGTCAGTAGTTTGTCCAAACCAAATCCGAATAGATCGTCGATCTTGGCGAACTTCGCAGCTTTCTTCGATAAAGCCTCCGGACTAAGGAAGCGGGTGACGAAGTCCGTGATGCTAACTCCGTACCCCCAGACTCTAAGAATAAGCTTTCATATATGTTCAACACTTTGATCAAACTCGGAAATTTGTGTCGAACGACATTCTCTGGGGTAAGACCCATAACCTCTGATTCGGTAGCGAAGACATACTCGTCAGGAGGAAGTATCTCCTCATAATGCTCTCCTCTGACAGATAACCCGGATATCTCCGTGAATTCCTCCAGCGAGATTGAAACCTCCTGATCTGATAAGAGAAATGTGTGGGTCGGGATATTCCATTGCTCCAGAAAGGATTTAACCCACCACACATGAGGAGTGTGGTAATAAAAAAGGGATGCGTAGATCGCTAGGTATAGCCTAGTCTTCAACAGCAGAGACTTCTTGGCCGACAGAATATAACGGGCCCACTGCAGATAGCCAGCCGGATGACGGGGGGTCACTCCTATCGAATAGACCTGGCCCCAAGGATGCGCTTCTCCTTGGCATATGCGACGCCCCAGAATGTCTAGGGCCATCGACGGCTGCACTGGTATCGACGCCATGAAATGTTGGAGACGACCTTTCGAGGTCCAGTTGACCTCTTCCACTGCATAAGCGACCTGGGGAGGGTCGGCGTAATGAATCGATGGGATAAGTTCTGACGGCGCAGCACAAGTAAAACTGCACCGACCCTAGATAATGTAATTGTACCATGACCCCCACCAAGGAAGAGACTTCTGCTCTGGGTCATAGTCCCGAATTAGCGCAAAGACTTCCCGATTTGTAGACGCATCAGCGAAAACACTCTCCGAGCGAACGTAGGGGAAGGAGGAATCGAAAGCCATGGTACCTATAAAAAATAGGTTAATTATCGACACAATGTTCAAGGCCTTAGTATTTTCAGTACACCCAAATTTGTACTACATTCTGGCATGTTAAAGTCTCCACAGTCCAAAAAAAGGGACAATGGGCCCTACAAAATTAGGGTAATGCCCCCATCAATGATGAGGCAAGCACTCATCAAAAGAATCCAAAAGGATTCTCATTTAATGAGAAATTTCATTGAACTATAGAGTTAAAAAAAACTCCCCGTATTCTCGAAGAACGTGTTCTACAACAGATTCAAATCTGCAAGAATAACCCTAAAACGAAAATAAGAAAAAGGAATAAAATTTCCAAAATAATTTTCAAAAGAAATTTTCTCAGAGCTAAGCTCTGTAGAACAAACAGGAATTGAATTCCTCTGATATTGGGATTAAATCCCAGAAATCCCCTTGGGAAATATATTGGAATTAAATTTCAGAGAAAACTTCATAGATCAAAGTCAGTAACAGGGTAAAACCCTAAGAACTCTAAAACCCATGGTCTACCTAAATAAAGTTTTTTTTAAGACCTCTAAGAGAACATTCCAAGAAAAGAGCAAAGCTCTGTTAATGGGTAAAAATCCAAAACAAAAAGGAAGTTTTCTTTTGGGTTGAAATTTGGTCATGATTCTTACCAAGTTTTTTGACAGAGTTCAACTCTAAGAGTTTCTTTGGGGAAAAGATCTAAGCTCTGAAAAGAGAATTAAATTCTCAAGAAAGAAGAAAGAAGATGATGGAACGACAGTCATCTCAAGGGCCAAAGGATCTATTTATAAGATGTGAAGCGACGGTTCAACTCTCTAGAAGATCAAACGGTGGAAAAGATGACACTGTTTCACCCACGTGTAAGCCACGTGAGAACAACGGTGGGGGCATTTGTTTCCCCAATATTTAAACCTAATAAAAGAGCTGTAACAACTCTGTTTCAGTATACATAAAATTTGTATAAAAGTTAATGTACAAATGGAGTATTTACAATCCTGTGTATACTATAAGTATTTGATTTGCTTTAGAACAGTAAGAAACAACTTGTAGCTCATTGATAAAGCCTTGGACTGCTATGACATAGCCCATGTGTTCGAATCACATCAGCCACATATTAATTTTTTTTATTTTTCTTTTAAACTTTTAGAAGCCCAAAGGTTTACACGTGCACGCACGTAAAAATGAAAACTCACTCAAATCAAACATGTGCACTGAGCTATATGATACGACTAGGACACGTGTCACAAATCCATACACCAACCCATGTGAATGGACTGGCGAGATTTGAAGATGGGCCAGTGCCATCGGTTTTACCACTAGGTAATACGAATTATTTTTTTGCCCTAACACCTTTTGGCCTACCCCATTAACCCTAGTCTGTTTGATTTCCCTGCACATTAATAGAGAAATTAAAATGAGGCATTAATCCACATTTTAATGCATTTTTAATTCTCTCTTCACTCACAAAACCCTAATCCTACCCTATAAATACAACCTACACTTTGGCCCTCCTCATTCTGAAATCTAGTATTAAAACTCTCTAAAATTTCCAAGTCAAAAGTTGTACAAGTGGAGTTAGCCTAAGGTCGAGTTCCGGCGACGTTTCGGAACAAATCTGGCAATACCGCGACTCCGCAACACCTTCAAAATCTCCCTCTACTTTCCTTCTCGTCTACAAATCAGTAAGTCCCCTCTTCCCTCTCCTCTCTCTATTAAAAAGAATCCTATTTTCAAAACTCGTCGGAAGCGGAGTTAATCCGACTTTCGATTCTCATTTCTTTAAAAACTCAATTTTTATTAAACAACAAATTAACCTTTTAATTATATATTGTTTAGTAACCATTAAAAAACAATTGGACAAAGTTTCAATTCAAAATATTATGTTAAACAAATTCTATTTCACTTTTACAGTAAAATACCCTTAAATTTGCATACGACATTATCTTATCTTTTTGCTCATATTACCTTTAGAAAACCCAAGAGGTAATGACCTACCTCATCACAAACTCATTATTGACATAGCATGATGACTTTTGGAACATTAGTTTGTGGGATAAAATACGAAATTGCATTTAAATACCATAAACTTTCAAAAACCGTTTTCTTTAAAAGTGTATTATTTAATTCCTTGCAAATGCGGCTCTACAACCCATTTTGGGGACCCCGATCGGGATGGTACGGGTTATCGCACATCCTCGGGCCTAGTAGAGCGAGATGCAGAGCTCTTCACGGAGCATCCGATCTCGATGGAATTTTAAATGCAATTTTTAAGAAAAATGTGATTTCTATTTAATAAATAAGTTCTATTTTTATAAATATATATATATATAATCAAAATATATACTTTAAATATACAATATATATTCTATGTTTTCTAAATCGAACGAATCACAAATTTCATGAAACTACCATTACAAATCAAAACAATTCCAATATTACACTATAATACCATATACTATTCAAGTTAGGTTTATATCCACTAGAATATTTCATTTTATAAAAATTACAACTATGAAAACCCTAAAAACGATAATTAAATACTTGATATATATTTTGAAAATATACCAAAACTATTTTTCATAAAACCCCCTCAAGTTATATTAATTTACAATAAGGACCCTAGTAAACATAGGTTTAAGCGGGACCAGTTCTCTTGAGCCTCAGGGAGCCGTAGAATATGGGTGTTTGCCTATCTAAGGTAGACAACCTAAAAATGGTATTATCAATACGATAATTGTTTTGGAAAAAGACACAAATTCTGCCGTCCATGTGCAGCAGCTACCGATAACATCAAAACTAATTCAGGACATCAAGTCGTTTTAAAGTGTCTGAATCAGACAAAGTCTGTGTCTAATCTGAGATCAATCAATCAATCTATCCTTGAATATGATTCAAGTATAACTCCTATTCAATATGAATCTATTTATACCAGAATTCAATCTATATCAACATGAACATGACTGAACCGAACCATGGATATACTCTGACTACATGACTATCCATTTATATCCATTCCGTTTACATGATATCATGGTTTCGGCAAGTTGTACATATATTAAACAAAACAATACAAATCAACACAAAATACATTACGGGGTTTTAAAGGGGTAGCTGGTACAGAATGTGTTAGAAGTGGTATGAGACAGTCACTTTAATACATATAACCTGAATATCCATTGTTGGTGTTCCGTGGCTTAACGGTTCCTTGTACTCCGTATACCTTAGTCCACGGAATAGTTGGAGTCCTCTCGTATACACTGGCATATTCTGTACCAAGTTACAAACAACTGCGTTAACATAACAAACTCACAATACACCGGTTATATTCTCATATCTATCTATTCGGCTGTCTATTCTATTCCTACTTTGCTTTGGGACTTACCGAGCGATTGTTCGCTGACGACATTCCTATTTCTTTTCTTTCTTTGGAATGTTGTCAGGTGGATCCGACTAACTGGAGATAGAGCCCAGTTCAGAGGACTTAGATCAGTTCAGCGAGGACCCCGAGCTTTAGAATCTTGTATATACTTTACTTTCATGTTCATGCCATTGTTTAGGAATTGCTTTCATCATTGTATTTACTTTTCAGTTGTATTGTAAAGAAATGTTCAATAAATAAAAATTGATGTTCATTTACATCATGACTTCTTGTGTATATTTACATTATATTGCTTAGTTACGCTTAGCGTGTTTACTTCTGAGTAAATACGTAGTTGGCCTCATCGCATCTCCTTACCTGTACACTGGGAAGCGGGCATGACAAGAGCAAAGCACTGTTAGATTTAATGAGGCAGCGCCTCACGTGCTCTCCACGAGAGCGTCAGCGCTAGAGCCAATCTTATATGATTAAATCTTATGGTGGCGCCTCACGTGCTCCTCACGCGGGTTCCAATATGCAAAGCACAGAAGAATTTATTACATAAAAGTTAACTCTTAGATGGCGCCGCACATGCTCCTCACGCAGGCGCCAGTGTGCAAAGCACATAAGTACCTATCATAAGAATTAAATTCTTAAGTGGCGTCCACGTGCATAACACGTGAGCGCCAGCGCCCAAGTTCATATCAGCAGAATTAAATTCTACATTTCCCTAACAAAAGTTGGAATATTTTCTGTTAAACAGAGCCGTTGGATCAAAGATCCAATGGAGACAATAAGTCATCAAAATATAGAATCAAATTCTATTGAGGGAAAATATCTCCCAAATCTTCCTAAATAAGAAAAATACTCTCGGTTGGATCAATGATCCAATAATAGAATAAAATTCTATTTTAGGAATATATTCTCTCAATCTTTTTAAATAAAAAAAGGATTGCTCTCTGTAAAACAGAGAACTCTTGGATTAAAAATCTAATGGTGATTAAAAATCACCACTTGACAGAATAAATTCTGTATATGGAAAATATTTCCCCAATCTTATTCTGTAAAACAGAAGTCCTTGGATCAAAGATCCAATGGTGGGTAAAATTCTCCAAATCAATTTTGAGACCAATTAAATCAATTGGAATCTCTCAATGAGAGATTTTCTCAAAACTAATTAACAATCTTTCTCCACTATATAAAGGACCCGAGACTTCAAGTCTCACAGGGAGGGAGAGAGGACGAAGGAGAGAGAACGACCAACACGCAGAGAAAGGAAGAAACCACAGATAGAAAGAACAGAGAATTCAATTCTCAAAGAAGAAGAGCTTCCTTCTCAAAACCCTAGGTAAAGAAAAGAGATAAAAATATCTCTATTACTTATAATATCACATCTAAAGGTTTAACCCTTTTAAAAAGAACTTAGTTATTTCTCTGGATCTGAGATCCATAAAACAGGTCTCCCACAAGTTGAGAATTTAATTCTTATCAGAAAGATATTGTTCTTGAGAATCAAGAATTCAGGGAAGAACAAATTTAAAAAGGAAGAAAATGGAGTCCATAATACTCCAAGAATTCAGTTCCTTCAAATCAAGAACTTAGTTCTCTAAAAAACTCAACCCGAGATCCTCAAAATATAGTGATTTTGGCAAGCGTTAATGGTCAAAACACCATTGATAGAGGTTTAACCTCTCTGAAAATATCAACAGAGATTAAATCTCCATATAAAAAAAAGACTAGCGCCTCACGTGCTTCCCACGTGGATGCCCTTTTAACAACGCCTAGTGCCTCACGTGAAAACACGTGGGCGCCCAAAACAGAAGGCCAACACCTCACATGAAACACACGTGGGTGCTGAATAAAGTGCTAAGCACTCCATATACAGCTGAAGGCAGCTAAGTGCTTAGCACTGATTGGGCAGCGCCCAGCGCCTCACATGGGCGCCATAATAAAAGTGCTCGGCACTCCATATACAGCCAAAACGGCTGAGTGCTTCGCACTAATTGGGTAGTGCCCAATGCTGTACGTTCACCTCATGTGGACGCCATAGGAAGTACTTAGCGCTTCACATTTAGTCAAAATGACTAAACAGTTCAACATTCATTGGGCAACATCCATGACTGAATGCTTCACATGATATATATATGAGCATCAGAGTTCAAATAAGTTCTTAGCACTTTTACATAAAAAGAAAAGGACTGAACAAACAAAGCCCAAATAAGAGCTTAGCACTTTTGAATGAAAAAGAAAAAGAATAAGCAAACTAAGCCCAAATTAGCTAAGTCTCTGAAGTTTTCTTACAACTGAGCCCAAATGCTCTTTTGCTGGATCTTAAGTAAAAATGATCCTTAAAAACATTGTTAAACTGATCTTGTCTTAAATATGACTAATGATCTCTCATTGATGATATCCAAAATGTTATTCATCCCGTATCTCCTAAAGTAATCTTAGTCACAAAGATGACTAACGGTTCTTAGGACCACCACAAACCCTTTCCCTCAGATACAGGATTTGGTTCAAAAGTACATCTTTCCATACCTCTAATATATGTCGTTGTAATTCCCCAGCGTCTTTAGAGAGGTGGCGGGTCTCGACAACCAACAACTCCTTTTGTCATATATTGATGCACTTCCAAATTGACATGCACATCTCAAATTGGATCGCTTCCCAAATTGGGCGCATTCCATGTCACCATTGTTCACTTCGCCATGTAACAAATACACGTGCGCACAAGATGAACAATGGACCGAAATGTCTCTAAACTAAAATTTCGCCTCAAATTGGCGACAATGGACCGTGATGTCCTTAAACTAAAATAATTGGGCCCAAATGCTCATATGTTTTAAGTCAATCTTAATCTCAAACCAGATTAACGTTCCTTAAATAAATCTAAGCACAAATCTAAAATATACGGATTTGGAATGATCTGCGCCTTACGGGCGACGACATAAACTAGTCTCCGTATACAATCCACGGGCAACCAAAACAAACAAAAACGCACACGACACGAAGTGAACTGCTGGAGAAGGAGTAAGTGGTTATCGCAATGCGGTAACATAATTAACTGCAGAGGTTTGCGCCAGCAGGGAAGAGCGTCCCCACAATCAAAAACCCCTCACAAAATGAGGGGGAATCTGATAAAGTCTGCTACAACGGTCGCGTCTGTCCAAACCTCCAATTTATAGTGCCATAAATCAACTTGGTATCTTCGGAGAGGTGGACGGATAAATCCAAATAGCATCTACCCCCAGATTCAGGCAAGACGATCCATCCCGGTTCGTCCCCGTCTCCAGTGATGAACAAATCTCTATTTATGTTTTTAGAGAACTGAAAGCTCTATTAATAGTATTTTGACTATTAATGATCACCAAGATCTTTATTTTGAGGATCTTAGATCGGGTTCTTTAAGAACCAAGTTCTTGATTTAAATGAACAAAATTTCTGGAGTATTATGGACTCCATATTCTCCATATTCTTTTATCCATGTTTTCCTGTTCATGTTTTCAGAGAGGTTAAATCTCTGTTAATGATATTTTGACCATTAATGATCACCAAGATCATTATTTTGAGGATCTGAGATCAGCTTTTTTAAGAACTAAGTTCTTGATTTGAAGGAACTAAGTTCCTGAAATATTATGGACTCTATTTTCTTCATAATCTTCTTTCTGTATTCTCCCCTGAATGTTTGATTCTCAAGAATAAGATCTTTCCGATGAGAATTAAATTCTCAACTTGTGGGAGATTTTTTTTACGGATCTCAGATCCAGAGAAAGAACTAAGCTCTTTGAAAATGGTTAAACCCTTAGATAAGTAAAGGAGATTTTTTGCTCTCTGTAGAGAAAGAAGATCTTCTTTTATTGAGAATTAAATTTTCTATTGTTTTGTGGAATCTTTTGGAGAGCCTTCTGTATTTTTTTACAGAAGCTTATGGGTTTTTTCTTTATTTTTGATTTAATCTCTTTACTTCTATTTATAGGAGAAGAGAAAAATCAAGTTGTTGAGAAATCCCTCATTGAGAGATCATAATTAATTTCATAATCAATCAAAATGATCTTAAAGATCAACCGGTGAATTTTATTCACCGTTAGATTTTTAATCCAAAAACTTTCTGTTTAACAGAGAAGATTTCTTGTTTTTTTAAATATGATTAGGATAAATATTTTTCTAAGATAGAATTTTATTCTATCATATGGTTTAATTGGTGATTTTATAATCACCGTTGGATTTTTGATCCAAGAGTTCTCTGTCTAATAAAGAGGATCTTTCTAATTTGAGAAAGATCAGGGAAATATTTCCCACATAGAATTTAATTCTATCACATAGAATTTAATTCTATCGAATGGTTTAATTGGTAATTTTATATTCACTATTGGATTTTTGATCTAAGAGTCTCTGTTTAACAAAGAGGATCATTCTATATTGAAAAAGATCTGGGGAATATTGCCCACAAATAGAATTTAATTCTAATATTGGATCTTTTGATCCAACAGAGAATATCTTATTTATTTAGAAAGACCAGGGGGATATTTTCCCTAATAGAATTTTAGTTCTATCTTTTGATGATTTTTAATCACCATTGGATTCGTGATCCAACGACTCCGTTTAACAGTCTCATATTTTAGGGAAATATTACACATGTAAAATTTAATTCTACCCTCTTTAATTTGGGCGCTGATGCTCGCGTGCTATGCACGTGGGCGTTGCTTAAGAATTTAATTCTTTTATAAATAGTCACTCACGTGCTTTGCACGCCGACGCTCACGTGTGTTCCAGTGAGGCGCCACTATAGGATTTAATCCTGACAGAGGCCGGTACTGGCGCTCACGTGGGAAACACGTGAGGACCCAATATAAGATTTAATCCTATCTGAGGCGGTACCTAAATGCTTTACTTGTAGGTGCACGTGTTTAATATGTGGGGGGTTTCCCTTTATTTTTTATAAGAGAACAACTAGCTCTGAACCAAAAAAAATTGGCGGGAGCAGCGATGTCCTTAAACTAATATGTTTTTCCCTGCAGACTGTCTTCATACTAACTATCGTATAGTATCCATGGTTTATTCATATATGATCTAATGATTAGTTGAGCCCATATGCTCACTGTTCATAAGTCGATCTTAGTCTCATACATGATTAACGATCCTTAGATCAAACCAAAGTTTCCCATGAATGGATGAACCTCACAAATGTAAGAAATGCATCCTAAGTATATTCTCGTTGGCAAACCAAGCTACCAACGTGGATCATGTCAAGTAAATGCTTGACCCAAAACATCTAAGTTGATGTTAGTCTCAAATAAGACTAACGACCCTTAGATAAAGCACAAATTTCATATGAACCGATGGACCTCCCAAATATGAGAAATACATCCCAAGTTCATTCTCGTTGGCAAACCAAACTACCAACGTGGACCCCGTCAAGAAAATCCTTGACCCAAACCAAAATCATGAAAATATATTTACGGATTTGGACTAATCCTACGGCGACGACATAAAATAGTCTCCGTATTCAATCCGCGGGCAACCTTAACAAACAAAATACAGCTCGACACGAAGTGAACTACCAGAGTAGAAGAAAGTGGTTATCACAACTCGATAACGCAATTAACCGCAGAGGCTTGCGCCTGTAGGGAAGAGCGTCCTCACAATCAAAACCCCTCACAAATGAGGGGGAATCTGATAAAATCTGTTACATCGGTTGCATCTATCCAAACCTCCGATATATGGTGTCATAAATCAACTTGGTATTTTCGGAAAGGTGGATGGATATGTTCCAAATAGCATCTGTCCCCAAATTCAGATAAGACGATCCATCCCAGTTCGTCTCTGTTTTTGGTAGTAAACACCAACTTAAGTCTCTCAAGTTCGTTCCTCTGCGCGTCATCGATTCCAAGCTCGTTCCTCCACGCATCATTGGTCTCGGTTTTTCCAACCGAGCCTCTTGTCTTCCTCTTATACGTTTAGCGCAACCCACAAGTGTAACAACCGAGTCCAATTCTACAAATTTCAGTTACCGTATGTGTGGTGTATGGTATTTATTTCATTTATCTTGCTTGACGGTAGCTAGTTATAATTTACCCGACAATTCATATTCTTGCATATAACAATTTAAGTCGTTTAAAATAAATTAAAAATACTTGTCATGGCCTGCTCGACACCCCTAACCCTGTGGTAGCATCCTTGCATCGTGTTCGCGTCCCGTTCAGTGAAACGGACGTGTTTGGACGGCTACGCGCACGTACGTGCGTCCGTTCTTGGAGGTATTCTTTTTAATTATAAAATCCTTCATTTTAATTTTTGGAACATGCCAATAAATTTCATATTTCAAATTCAAATTTTTGGACCCGACCCGGGCGCAATTCTGAAATATTTTGTATTTCCGCCAAATCCTATTTTCTAAATTTTTTATCAGCCAAATAAATATTTTTCAACCGATCATAAATTTTTTTAAAACCAACAAGATCATTGTTATCATCCAGAAATCCTTAGAAAATCTTTTCATATTTTTTTTATCCAGCCAATCACAATCCTTCTTTGTTTAACACCGGGCCCCACAAATTCTTTTAATTTTCTTTGCCTCTCTCGTTCACCAATCAGAAAATCTTTTTTTCTTCTCCTTCTCATTTTTTATTCACCACGAGCCAATCGCGAGCCTCCTTTCCTGGCAACCCCACCTTCTGTCTCTCTCTCTTCTTTCTCATTCTCTTTCTCTCTCTTATCTCTTTCTCTCTCTCTGCATAACGACAATTTTCATTCTCCTCCTCGTTTTCTCTCTCCTCTCGATCTCTCTCTTCCTCTCTATCTCTCTCCTCTTCTCTCTCCCCTCGGAAATCTCTCTCTCTCCCCCGCGTCTCCTCTCTCTCTCTTCTTCTCTTTATATTTCTTTCTTCTCCCTCGTTCACAACAGAAAACCCATCCCCGGAAAAACCCTAGCCGCCGTCCCTCGCCTCTGCCTAGCGCCGACGACAACGCACAAGCCTCGTCGCCCCTCAACCCTCGTCGCAGCCGCCTCCTCCTTCTCTTCTTCCTCCTTTCCTTCTCTCCCGAGCCCCTGCACCCCTGCACTCTGTGCATCGCCAGAGCTGTTGCCATCGACGACTCGTCCCCGTGTCCCTGGCATCGTGCACAACTCCGGTAAGCAACCTTCCTCCCCCTCATCCTTCTCTTCTTCTTCTTTCTCTTCTTCTTCATATTAAGCCACTTTGCTGTAAATGTTTGAATCTTTTGTAGATCGTCGGGGCCTGTGGATCTCGCCACGGTTGGTCTCGCCGCCACCACAGCACCCCTCTGCAACCCTGTATGCTAGTACCTTCATCCCTCCTCTGTTCTTTTCCTTGCTTTCTTTCTTTTCTTGTTAAAAAATTATGTCTTTTTTCTGTTGTCGCTGTTTTCTGGTTCGCAAGAATCCGACGGTGCCGACGACGCTTCTCAACGACCCAGCAAGAACCTCTGATCCGTATGACTCCATTGTTCGTCGTTTGGGTTCAAACGTGTACCGTGCGCGCGTCGCGACCTTTTCCCGACGACGCGTAACGTTCCGTTTTCCGTATCGCGGCCCGTCGAGGCAAGTGAAACTTGCTACATGCTATTCAAGCTATTCATATGCTGATTTAGTTATTTTCCTATTAAATTTCTAAATAGAATCGAAAGTACTAGATTTCAAGTTAACCGTATAAAGTTCCGTTACATATTTTATGATCTCGAATTTGAAACTTAATTGTTGCATCTAATTATTTATACCTAGTAATCACCTGTAAATGTTAGACCACATGATCACATTTGTTTATAGCCATGATACCCCTTTTATCCAGTTTTAACCTATCGGACATCCATGTGCATCTTTAACCGGTTTAATTACAACTGCATCCATTGAATAGATTATACATGTCGTCGCATCACTAGATTACTCAATACTTATTAACCTGGTTTTTTGCATTCACATCTATCATACTGTATTCATATAATGCTGACACCATCTCTTAAACACAACTGATAACCGTACGGCTAATAAATTAAACCTGTATTCATTGCTTAACCTATTACTTGTGCCAATTTGTTGTGTTGTTGATACCCATGCTTGATTATTTATAACCATGATTATGCTAGCTGATTATGAGCACACACATGATATCTGTTACACCCTGACATGACTTGCTACACACATATTGCTTGACCCGACATGGTACCGTACACTACTTGACTTGACCTGATGTACCATGGCTTGACCTATTACCTGATCTTGTGTCTAATGCCAACAAACCTGACATGTAGTCCTCACGGACCGTTCCTGTTATCTATCCAAACAAACATGCTCTTACCTGATCCTGTGTTGGTATTAGTTCTTGATTACTGAATACCTGACTTGACATACATAACTTGGGGGTATGGGGAAATCAATGATGAAATCCTGACTTGTAACTTGACAGTTGCTTGCTTTTACTGATCAGTTTAGAGGTTAAGCCCGCATCGTGACGATGCTGCTGACATCGTTGGTCTGTACCCTTTTCCTGTTAGTGCCTAGCGGCACGTCTCGGTTTCAGCCCGAGAGTCTTAGACCATGGTCCCGGGCATGCACGGGATACTATTGAGTTACATCGATGATTCATCAAATTGATTTCAAAGACTTGAGAGTAGAAAACCCAATAGAACAGTTTAGTTTACTCACTGCATACTACCCTTCACTGCCCTGATTTATATTACTGTTACACCTGCTTTATCATTCATGATTATACGTGCATTGCCTGTTACCCTGTTTATACTTTATTATTTGATGACATGACGCGCTGACGTCTGGGTTTTGCATGGCCCAGATTCCGTACATTCGCTGCAATCCGAACGGGAGTACTTCAGCCAGCAGGCTGAGCAGTGAGGTTTCAGTAGTAGTTAGTTCTTTTATTTTCTACATTTTATTCCTGATGTGAGCCCGCATTATGGGACATACATTCCAGTTATTTTGTATTGGATCTTTTGCTTCCGCACTTTTATTATTCTTGACTCATGTTATCTTGGTTTATGGACATGTATTAGATAGTTGCATTTTGTTCTTGATATCTCTACAGCCGTAATGTGACTGTGGATGGATACTTCCTACCCACAGGTAGCATGGTTGGCTATGTCACGTGCCCAATTTAGCGTACTCTGGGAAGTGGGGCGTGACATGGTTCTTTTGGTATCAGAACCAGGTTAGTCGAGTTGATTCTTTTTATAGTTGGGTATTATACCCAATACACGAATCGGAATACCCGTGTTTAGGAAACATGTCCTGCCACCTTGCCGTTTTACCGTTCTTGAATCTAAGTTCTTCCTGATTATATCTTTTACGGTGTGCAAACTTTCTTTGCATATCGACTCGAAACCTGATTCCTTGTTATCTCTAGAACTTAGGCGACTTGGGTGGAGTTATGTAATTGTAGCTATGATACCGCGGCATGGTTACAATACGGTACTCTATTTAAGTAACTCGGAGTTCTAGTCTTGATCTACATTTTGAATCTGTTATCATGCTAATCTTTGGGTGTTTTGATTTCAGGAGTATGGCAGACAAGAATCTGAAGACGTACCAAAGGCGTGTTGATGAAGCCGCCATGCTTGGAGTGATACGGGGAATGCTGGAGAATCAAAAGAGACAGACCGAGCTGATCCAGCAGCAAGTTGAATCGTTTCAGGAAGGTTTGTGGACCGTTCAGCAGTCCATGAACAATGTTGGAGCTAAGCCAGTTGATCGTGTGGGGACCGTAGCAGATTTCAGGCGTTTGAGTCCGTCTGTCTTTACCGGTTTGGAAGAGCCGTTGCCAGCGCAGCAGTGGCTAGTTGACACGGAGAACTTACTTATTGCGGCACAGATTCCAGATGATAAAAGAGTGGATGTGGTGCGCATTCAGTTAGTGGACTACGCCCGTGAGTGGTGGCTTGTGGAGGAGACCGCTTGCCCAAGCCGATCAAGTGGGCGGATTTTTCGAAGAGTTTCCTGGAGAAGTTCTTCCCGCGGACCGCACGGGAGGAAATGGAAAAGAAGTTCATCAGTCTAAAGTAGAATGGTGCGCCCGTAGATGTACATGCAGCAGAGTGGACACGGCTCAGTAGATTCGCTGGACCTTTAGTTGCCAACGATGGAAACAGGGCAAGGAGGTTCATGCGCAGCTTGGATGTGAACATCCAGAGGCAGATTGTCTCCCTGGGTTTGACCACTTTCTCACAGGTTCTTACGGCAGCCCGAGAACAGCAGAGCTTTCTGGGAAGACTGGGAGTTCGCTACAGACAGCAGTTACAGTAAGGAAGCCGACATTTGTACCAAATCGAGCTCATGGACGCAGAGGTATTCCAGTGGATCGTCGTGGTGTAACGCCGATGAAGAAGCCTGCTGTCGTTGATCAGAGGAAGCACGTGGTTTGCAGCTATTGCCACTTACCCGGACATTTGCAAAGGGAATGTCGCAGGATGCGGGGACTTTGTCTGGTTTGTGGATCGGCGGATCATACTGTTAATTCTTGTCCGTCGAAGCTTCGCACAAGGGATGATATTCAGAAGCCTCCGCAGAAACCGTTCCAGGGACAGAAGCAGCTGACTCAAGGACCTAATCAGGCTCGAGCTTTTACCTTGACGGCTGAGGAAGCTAAGGCTTCGGGAGAAGTTGTTTCAGATATTCTACTCGTTCATGGTTTTCCCGCATTAGTGTTATTTGATTCTGGTGCATCCCATTGTTTTATGCCGTCCAAGTTTATAGCTACACACTCGATTACCTGCACGACCCTGTCTAGTTTCTGGGACATACACACTGGGAATGGGAAAATCATATCTAGTAGAGAATGTAAAGATTGTACAGTTGTTGTTTGCGGACGGGGGCATTTTGCAGATTTCTTAGTGATTGATACGGGCAGCTATGAAGTCGTCTTGGGAATGGATTTTCTTGGCACTTTCCACGCTCACATTGATTGTAGGGCAAAGAAATTAATTTTCCAGATTCTCGGATATCCCGAGTTTACCTTCACTGGAAGAAGCAGTTCTGTCGGGCCAGTCGAGTTTAGGGCTAGGCCGACAACTAATATTCTTGCATCAATGGAGGTTGATAAAAGTGAAGAGCCAGCTGTTGTTCGCGATTTTATGGACGTGTTTGAATATATATCGGGATTACCGCCGAAGCGAGATGTGGAGTTCGCAATTGATTTTATTCCTGGTGCAGCGCCAGTATCTAAAGCGTATTATCCAATGGCACCAGTAGAGTTGGAAGAAGTCAAGAAACAGGTTGCTGAATTGCTTGAGAAGGGTTGGATTCGAAGCAGTAACTCGCCTCGGGGAGATCCAGTTCTTCTAGTCAAGAAGAAGGATGGCACAAGAAGGATGTGCATCGACTATCGAGAATTAAACCGGGTGACTATTAAGAACAAGTACCCGATCCCTCGCATTGGCGAACTATTTGAGCAGCTTAGTGGCGCGAGGGTATTCTTGAAGCTGGATTTGCGATCCGGATATCATCAGGTCCGAGTGAAAGCAGAAGATATTTGCAAGACGGCGTTCCGAACTCGGTATGGACATTACGAGTACTTAGTGATGCCCTTCGGAGTAACGAATGCACCGGCGATATTCATGGACTTGATGAACCGAATCTTTTCACCATTCTTGGACCAGTTTATTGTGGTGTTCATTGACGACATTCTGGTTTACTCGAAGAGTATTGAAGAGCATGCAGAATATTTGAAAATCGCACTGCAGACGTTGAGATGAGAGAAATTGTATGCGAAGATGAGCAAGTGCGAGTTTTGGCTGGAGGAAGTAAAGTTTTTGGGGCATGTCGTGTTTGGCGATGGAATCGCCGTCGATCCAGAAAAGATTGCAGCAGTTCGAAATTGGCCGATTCCGAAGAATGTTGCAAAGATAAGAAGTTTTCTTGGACTCGCAGGGTATTACAGAAGATTTGTGGAGAACTTTGCTCGTCTGGCGGAGCCGTTGACCAAGCTTACGTGCAAGGAGGTACCTTTTGTGTGGACGGATAGTTGTGCATCAGCTTTTGAGATGTTGAAGCAGAGATTGATAACCACTCCTATTCTGACCGTGCCAGACAATTCCGGAGGATTGGTGATTCACAGCGACGCATCTGGAAAAGGATTGGGATGTGTTTTGATGCAGCATGGGAAGGTTGTAGCGTACGCATCGAGACAGTTGAAGACCCATGAGAAGAACTACCCAACTCATGACTTGGAGCTTGCGGCTGTGATCTTCGCTTTGAAGATTTAGAGACACTACCTATTGGGCGAAAGGGTCGAGGTGTTCACTGATCATAAGAGCTTAAAGTATGTGTTCACACAGTAGGAGCTTAATATGAGGCAACGTAGATGGTTGGAGCTGATGGCTGACTACGATCTTGATCTTAAGTACCATCCGGGAAAGGTTAATGTCGTGCCGGATGCGCTCAGTTGGTTACCAGCTATTCAGATGTTGACTACGCAGAAGGAACTTGTTGAAAACTTTCGGAGATTTGAGTTGGAGGTTGTGCTACCGCATTCTTCGGGACAGTTGATGCAGCTGCAAGTACATTCGTCGTTGATCGAGAATATTAAAGCAGCGCAATCGCGGGACCCTAGATTACAAAAGTTTCGAGAACAGGTTGGAGCCGGACTATGAACAGATTTACTGATCCATGAAGATAGTTCGTTGAGATATGGTATCCGTTTGTGTGTGCCAAAGGGAGATATTCGCGAAGAGCTTATGAAGGAGGCACACGGTTCAGCTTATTCCGTACATCCAGGAGGCATGAAGATGTACCGAGAAATACGACAGCATTTCTGGTGGGAAGGTATGAAACGAGAGATTGCTCGCTTTGTGGCAAAGTGCTTGGTGTGTCAGCAAGTTAAGGCTGAACATCAAAGGGTTGCTGGTTTATTGCAACCACTTCTGATTCCTCAGTGGAAGTGGGAACATATAACCATGGATTTCATGACAGCTCTACCGCGGAGTCCAAAAGGCAACAATATAGTATGGGTGATTGTTGATCGTTTGACTAAGGCAGCTCATTTTATTCCTTTTCAGGTTGGTCAATCAACAGAGACTTTGGCGGAGCGGTACATGCAGAAGATTGTAAGATTGCATGGAGTATCGGTGAGCATCGTGTCCGATCGTGACACTCGGTTCTTATCACACTTCTGGAGGAGTTTACAGGAAAGTTTGGGGACTCGATTGAAGTTTAGCACAGCTTATCATCCCCAAACAGATGGCCAGTCGGAGAGAACAATCCAAACTTTTGAAGATATGTTGAGAGCTTGCATGTTTGAGTTCAAGGGTTCATGGGAGGATCATCGACATTTGGTGGAGTTTTCTTACAACAACAGTTTCCAGGCAACTATTCAGATGGCTCCATTTGAAGCTTTATATGGTCGCAAGTGTCGTTCACCTGTTTGTTGGGACGATGTCGGTGAACGAAGATTGTTGGGACCAGATTTGGTTGTGCAGACTGTTGAGAAGGTTAATGCTATCCGGAATCATATGAAAGCAGCACAAGACCGACAGAAGAGTTGGGCAGATACGTCGAGAAGACCTCTAGAGTTCGCCGTGGGTGATTTGGTATTCTTGAAGATATCACCGATTAGAGGGGTGATTCGTTTTGGAAGTTGAGGAAAGCTCAGTCCTCGGTTCGTTGGACCCTTTGAGATCTTGGAGCGTGTTGGTGAGGTAGCGTACCGTTTGGCGATACCGCAGTCCTTGGCGAATGTGCACGATGTGTTTCACGTATCTCAACTCTGTAAGTATGTTCGGGATAAAACGCATATATTGGATCATTCGGAGCTGACTGTATGAGAAGATTTGACTTTTGAGGAGCGGCCGGTTGAAATTGTGGATCGAAGAGAAAAGGTTCTTAAGAATAGGGTTATCCCTCTTGTACTTGTTTCTTGGGGTAATCGCTCATATGGAGAGTCCACTTAGGAACGAGAAGATGAAATCCGGTAGAAGTTTCCTCATCTTTTCTTGTAGTTGGTTGTCGTCTATCTTTTGTATTCTTGGAATTTCGAGGACGAAATTCTTTTGTAGTTGGGTATAATATAACAACCGAGTCCAATTCTATAAATTTCAGTTACCGTATGTGTGGTGTGTGGTATTTATTTCATTTATCTTGCTTGACGGTTGCTAGTTATAATTTACCCGACAATTCATATTCTTGCATATAACAATTTAAGTCGTTTAAAATAAATTAAAAATACTTGTCATGGCCTGCTCGACACCTCTAACTCTGTGGTAGCGTCCTTGCATCGTGTTCTCGT
Source organism: Agapanthus africanus (assembly GCA_030015575.1). NCBI lineage: Eukaryota > Viridiplantae > Streptophyta > Magnoliopsida > Asparagales > Amaryllidaceae > Agapanthus > Agapanthus africanus. Next base: position 125,789,263 of record JASDDO010000028.1, read on the forward strand.
CCCGTTCAGTGAAACGGACGTGTTTGGACGGCTACGCGCACGTACGTGCGTCCGTTCTTGGGGATATGCTTTTTAATTATAAAATCCTTCATTTTAATTTTTGGAACCTGCCAATAAATATCATATTTCAAATTCAAATTTTTGGACCCGACCCGGGCGCAATTCTGAAATATTTTGTATTTCCGCCAAATCCTATTTTCTAAATTTTTTATCAGCCAAATAAATATTTTTCAACCGATCATAAATTTTTTTTAAACCAACAAGATCGTTGTTATCATCCAGAAATCCTTAGAAAATCTTTTCATATTTTTTTTATCCAGCCAATCACAATCCTTCTTTGTTTAACACCGGGCCCCACAAATTCTTTTAATTTTCTTTGCCTCTCTCGTTCACTAATCAGAAAATCTCTTTTTCTTCTCCTTCTCATTTTTTATTCACCACGAACCAATCGCGAGCCTCCTTTCCTGGTGACCCCACCTTCTGTCTCTCTCTCTTCTTTCTCGTTCTCTTTCTCTCTCTTCTCTCTTTCTCTCTCTCTGCATAACGACAATTTTCTTTCTCCTTCTCGTTTTCTCTCTCCTCTTGATCTCTCTCTTCCTTTCTATCTCTCTCCTCTTCTCTCTCCTCTCGGAAATCTCTCTCTCTCTCCCCGCGTCTCCTATCTCTCTCTTCTTCTCTTTATATTTCTTTCTTCTCCCTCGTTCACAACAGAAAACCCATCCCCGGAAAAACCCTAGCCGCCGTCCCTCGCCTCTGCCTAGCGCCGACGACGACGCACAAGCCTCGTCGCCCCTCAACCCTCGTCGCAGCCGCCTCCACCTTCTCTTCTTCCTCCTTTCCTTCTCTCCCGAGCCCCTGCACCCCTGCATTCTGTGCATCGCCAGAGCTGTTGCCATCGACGACTCGTCCCCGTGTCCCTGGCATCGTGCACAACTCCGGTAAGCAACCTCCTCCCCCTCATCCTTCTCTTCTTCTTCTTTCTCTTCTTCTTCATATTAAATCTCTTTGCTGTAAATGTTTGAGTCTTCTGTAGATCGTCGGAGCCTGTCGATCTCGCCACGGTTGGTCTTGCCGCCACCACAGCACTCCTCTGCAACCCTGTATGCTAGTACCCTCATCCCTCCTCTGTTCTTTTCCTTGCTTTCTTTCTTTTCTTGTTAAAAAATTATGTCTTTTTTCTGTTGTCGCTGTTTTCTGGTTCGCCGGAATCCGACGGTGCCGACGACGCTTCTCGACGACCCAGCAAGAACCTCTGATCCGTGTGACTCCATTGTTCGTCGTTTGGGTTCATTCCGTGTAATGTGCGCGCGTCGCGACTTTTTCCCGCCGACGCGTAACGTTCCGTTTTCTGTATCGCGACCCGTCGAGGCAAGTTAAACTTGCTACATGCTATTCAAACTATTCATATGCTAATTTAGTTATTTTCCTATTAAATTTCTAAATAGAATCGAAAGTATTGGATTTCAAATTAACCGTATAAGGTTCCGTTATATATTTTATGATCTCGAATTTGAAACTTAATTTTTGCATCTAATTATTTATACCTAGTAATCACCTGTAAATGTTAGACCACATGATCACATTTGTTTATAGCCATGATACCCCTTTTATCCAGTTTTAACCTATCGGACATCCATGTGCATCTTTAACCGGTTTAATTACAACTGCATCCATTGAACAGATTATACATGTCGTCGCATCACTAGATTACTCAATACTTATTAACCTGGTTTTTTGCATTCACATCTATCATACTGTATTCATATAATGCTGACACCATCTCTTAAACACAACTGATAACCGTACGGCTAATTAATTAAACCTGCATTCATTGCTTAACCTATTACATGTGCCAATTTGTTGTGTTGTTGATACCCATGCTTGATTATTTATAACCATGATTATGCTAGCCGATTATGAGCGCACACATGATATCTGTTACACCCTGACATGACTTGCTACACACATATTGCTTGACCCAACATGGTACCGTACACTACTTGACTTGACCTGATGTACCATGGCTTGACCTGTTACCTGATCTTGTGTCTAATGCCAACAAACCTGGCATGTAGTCCTCACGGACCGTTCCTGTTGTCTATCCAGACAAACCTGCTCTTACCTGATCCTGTGTTGGCATTAGTTCTTGATTACTGAATACCTGACTTGACATACATAACTTGGGGGTATGGGGAAATCAATGATGAAATCCTGACTTGTAACTCGACAGTTGCTTGCTTTTACTGATCAGTTTAGAGGCTAGGCCTGCCTCGTGACGATGCTGCTGACATCGTTGGTCTGTACCCTTTTCCTGTTAGTGCCTAGCGGCACGTCTCGCTTTCAGCCCGAGAGTCTTAGACCGTGGTCCCGGGCATGCACGGGATACTATTGAATTATATCGATAATTCATCAAATTGATTTCAAAGACTTGAGAGTAGAAAACCCAATAGAACAGTTTAGTTTACTCACTGCACACTACCCTTCACTGCCCTGATTTATATTACTGTTACACCTGCTTTATCATTCATGATTATACGTGCATTGCCTGTTACCCTGTTTATACTTTATTACTTGATGACATGACGCGCTGACGTCTGGGTTTTGCATGGCCCAGATTCCGTACATTCGCTGCAGTCCGAGCGGGGGTACTTCAGCCAGCAGGCTGAGCAGTGAGGTTTCAGTAGTAGTTAGTTCTTTTATTTTCTGCATTTTATTCCTGATGTGAGCCCGCATTATGGGACAACATTCCAGTTATTTTGTATTGGATCTTTTGCTTCCGCACTTTTATTATTCTTGACTCATGTTATCTTGGTTTATGGACATGTATTAGATAGTTGTATTTTGTTCTTGATATCTCTACAGCCATAATGTGACTGTGGATGGATACTTCCTACCCACAGGTAGCATGGTTGGCTATGTCACATGCCCAATTTAGCGTACTCTGGGAAGTGGGGCGTGACCGCAAGCCCCCTGATCTTCCTCTCTTTTGTTCATCATCTCTCACAACATCAAGTACTTTTTAATAAACCATGTTAATCTTGACTTGTTATTTGTGAATATTGATGCTAATGTATAGAAACAACTACCATCCTACCACTCTAACAAGCTATATGCCTCAATAAATCCATGTAAGTTCTCTTTTTATTTAAATGGAATTTGTTACTAGGTTAAAACAATATTAGAAAATATCGTTAAAATACCATGCATATTATTCTTGTTCTTGTGATATGTTAATCTAGATCATGCACGGTGTACTAACCTAACCCACATGTACACATGGAAATCAGAGCACGTTTATATGACGTCGTGTTTTTTAAAAAGAACAAATTTTCGTAAAATACCTTCAAGTTAAAATACGGAATTAAATCTACCTTCTTCTCTTTCCAATTGCGTCTCTACAATACTCGTTAGGGGAACTCTATTGCGGATTATCGTACATCCTCGGTCTAGTGGAGTAAGATCCATAGCTCCTCACAGAGCATGGTTTTGAAAGAAAAGAAAAAAAAATACGTTTTAAAAAAATATAAAACAATTTCAATCACTTTTTTAATATATATATATATATATATATATATATATATATATAACTTAAAAGAAAATTACTTTGCAAAAATTTAAATTCAATAAAATATTCTAAATTAAAAGATTTAGTTTTTATAAAAATACCTCAAGTTTTCCAAAAGTTAGAATTTTTATTAAAATACCATAAACTTTTAAAGGGTAGGTTTTGTCACTAAAGTACCGCAAATTCTAAAATATAGTTTAATCAAAACTCTCACCAATCTAAATAATATATTTTTACTATAAACATCCCCGAGGTTATTTTCAAATAAGAGATTTTACATTAAAAAAAAACCTCGAGAATTTAAATGTTTATTTTACATAATACCACTAAGTTTTCAATAAATACCTTAGAATTCAAAAGACTAGTCTATGTTACATTTTTAGATTGCAAATTGGTTTGAGTGGCGTTTTCTCTTGACATGTCTCGGGGTACCGGAGACAATGATGCACCACCTGCCTCTCCCTAAATGTAGATCGTAAGTTCAGGGAAATCAAATCACATAGAACTCGAACATGAACTTGAAAACTTGAACTTGACTTGAACCAGAACTAGATACTTGAAACTTAATATGAATACACGAACTCAATAAATTACCTGAAACCAACTTGATTCGAACCGTGAATACAAATAACACGACTTGCACTTTACATAACTACATGATCTTTACATGAACTCAATCTTGATATGAATACGAGGGGTGTTGGGGTAGTTTAAGTGTGAATCTAATGAAATCTCAGGTGTCCCCTAGTTCATGAATTCATATCTACTAACACATGCAATCTATCTTGAGGGTCCATATTTCCAAGCCCCTTGACGATAACATGTTGGGTTTAGAATATTTCAATATTAGATTGAAGTCCCATTATTAACACTCTTGATTCAGGCCCATGGTTCTTTACCCCTTGATGATAAGCTATTGGGTTTGAGAACACTCTTGAGATTGGGTGACATTCACACTTGACCTCAAATTAGTTAGCTTGCCTTTATAGAGACCTTTATAAGACACGATACCTCATGTTCACTCACACATTACCTGTTATGCCTTTCATGCCATATTATATTTCATTTTTATACGTGTTATACATCATTTTCTTTTGGGAACTTACCGACCGCAAGTTTGCCGACGGACATTCCACCCACCTTTGTTTCTTTAGAATGTTCATCAAATGATCTAGAGACGGAGGTGGTGGAACCGACTACTACGACCAGTTTTCACCACAAGCCAATTTTTAGTTTCTTTCAGCTTGTCTTTTCTATATCCCACCTATTTAGGCACCTTATGTTCATATTTCTTATTTCAGATTTCATGTATCAGTTTAAATTCTGTAAAGTTTGGAATGTAAATATATAAAGTTGGATTTTCATTATCATGCCATTTCTTATTATTTTTATATTGCTTGTATACGCTTAGCATATTTGTTTCGAGAAAGCACATTTTCGGAATAAATACGTCGCGGGCTTGTCACATGCCGTTACCGCTCTTTTGAGAAGTGGGGCGTGACAATAGAAGGCTTTGAATCTTTATGACGAGTCTCATAATGTACTAGTACATCAGCAGAGGCTAAAACAGAGTCAGTCAATTAGTCACTTGGTGCATCAAAATGTGTAAATGAACTGAATTTAGGCTGTTAACGAACGAGCCAGGTTCAGCTTAAGTTCGGCTCGTTTACTTAACGAGTTGAGATTTTGGCTTAAATTCGGCTAATTAAGAAATAAATCGAACTTGAATGAGCCTTTATAAAGTCGAACTCGAGCCAGTATGGTTCAATTAGCACCCTTTCACGACCCGGAAATGGCATGTGACCGGCACTTAGATCACTTGAAGTCTATAGGACCCTACCGTAATCAAAGTAAGCTGAAAATCCAGAAATCTAAATATTTTTAGGAAAATATTGTAGATGTGAAGTTTTGAAATAGGGGTATAATGGAAATCAAGTTCTTCTTTTTAAAATATAAATGATGTTCGTCTGAAATATAAGTGAATTATACTCTATAATTTGAAAACATTTTCGTCATTTTGAAATTTGGGCAACTCTTTCTTTGTAAATTTTTATCAAAACCATTACATAATAATAATAATATAGGCATCCCAAAATGAGAGCTAGCTTTTCGCCAATTGGCGGAATCACAACCGCGCAATATGAAATATACGACACCCAAGGCGAAGATCAATCATAGAAAGAAAGTAAGGAAACCCAAACATCATCAAATCCAACATAAAGAATAATACAAATATTGTCACTAAGTCCAAAGAATATACAAACTGGTCTTTAGCTCTACCAAATATATATAGTCTGTTTGGTGGAGCTTTTAACTAGATACAAATGAATAATAAATAGAATATAAGAGGTGGTTACGATTCGAAGTGTAACCCACCTACCAAGCAACCATCCAAACGAAGCAATGTGCCGGCAAGCCACTATTGATCCAAGCAATTGATCCTGCAAGAAAACTATGGCATAACGGGGGTGAGTTATCAACTCGTGAGTAGAATATATCATCAGGTAGAAATTGAATGTATAACGATCTCCTAAGTCTTACAGTAATATAGTAATATTGTTCCGTGTGGTATCAAGTGATCGTGTATATATATGTATATAAATATAAAAACTCATGCCTGTGTCAATATATAATACCATGTCATCCATATCATGTATATATGTATCATCCAATGTGTGCCCTTCAACGACATTTCAAAATTATCATAAAATCCTGAGTGTTCAGTATCGACACTCGAGATCATCATAAAACCCGTGTCCAGTATCGACACGTAAATCCTCATATTTTAGGCACTGTCTCATCAAATCGGTCATCATATCCATCTGTCTTATATCACTCGGGTCGGTATCCCCCAGATATCCACCGAGTACAATACTATCACTGGTAGATAGTGTTCCCCTACCAGGCTCAACGCGTTTCTATACGATCTTCTTTCCATGGAGTACCGTACCGGGTTCACCATGTACCCGCAGACGGTGACTTCTCACTCCTCGAATCGGGCAGTATCATAGCTTAGAACCGAGAAATCTCATAGTGCACGTCGAAATATCAAATCAAGAGAAACCGCGTTTTTTTAAAAAATCACAAATTTTTAAATAATACCTGCGGTTTCTCAAATCCAGAAATCTCATGAAAACAGAATTTCATAAAGCATGGCAGTAATGAAATAATATGTACATACACAGAACAATATTGTAATACACATCAAGGGTGTTCATATGAGCGTGTCGTGTAGCAAGGTAAAGAAAGTGCAATAACTGAACCTGTATGTGGTACTGAGTACTAAACAGAAACTAAAATACTAACAGGTTATAAGGTGATACGGTGACATAGCGAGTTCTAATGTGTATATGGTATGGCAATTACCGATGATGTGTATGTGAGCCGGCAAGTAATGTATACGTGCAACATGTGCATCATCGGTAATGGTGCGTGTGTCCTAGCGAACGAAGTCACGTAAAAATAAAGGTATGAAACGTAGTATATATATCGTAAACGAAAATAATGCGAGTGCATGCAGAAATACAAATTCGTAGCGCGAGCGTAAACAGTAATAAGAAAGCGTAAACGTGAACAGTATACAAAAATACGCAACTATGTATGACCCATACAGTTATAGTTTAAAATAATACGAATATTGTTTTTAGAAAATAGGGGCTACGATATTTTTGAAAAAGACCAATTGAAAAGTAGTAGCGTCTCTTGAAGTTATCATTTATATGTGCGTAACGATTCGTTAGTTTTAAAAATAGGTATGGCTCTAAATATATCATAATATTTACTTAAGTGATTTAAAAAAACAATATTTCTTGAGTCAATATATAAGTCGGCGATTCATCCTCATCTTATCACGTATGGAATATCCATCGTACGATATCATCAATCAATAGTACGGATCTATAGTCGCGTACATAATCCCATCTTATACCATCATATATCGTCTCATGTCCTCATATATCATATCATACCATATCGTCTCATATCATCATATACAATCATATCGACTTGTGTCATCATATCAGATCATATCCTCATCTCATTATATCATATCATGAATATCCTCATATATATGCGTGTGTATTTACATAAGTAGATATAGTTCATAAGTTAAGGAATAGTACTCGGGATATCTTTCTACTAAGTCTACTACTATCGCATACAGTATTCTAATAACCCTATAAGTTAGGTATGCATATCTAATATATCTATATATAACTATATATCTAGTATCCTAGTACTACGGTCGCGAGAGTGCTATACTCCATCCATCCTACTTCCCCCGTAGATATATATCTACTCACCTAACTTCGCCTCGCCCTAACCGATTCCGACGGATGCCTTGCTATCTTTCGTCGTCCTGAAAGTCCACGCGCTTGTACCTACAAATCAAAACATATCATATCGCCTAAAAATCTAAATCGAAAACCGATACGATGAGCGAAACGCACATAGGTTAGAACGTATGGTCAACGGTGCTAAAACAACAAAATAACTCCCGACGTCGACGTACGAACGTCAAACGGCCGAATCAAAACTCAAATATCAAAAATCAAGTTTTCAAATATCGCACAACATTGACAGAAATCAAGTAAAATAACTACAGATTTTTCTTAAGGTGAAATTAGGCATTTTAGCGTATAGGGTAGTCTTAGTTATCTAATGATTAAGCTACAGAACAAAAACCACACACTAATTCCTGGATGGACCCACAATTTGCGGTCAAATAGCTTAAATTTGCGGCCATGATTAGGAATTGGTGGCTCGGGTTTCTAGGGTGGCTTCCTATTGGTCTGCCCATCTCACAATATCCTCTTTTAAATTTTCAGAGTACCACAATTGTTCCAGATTTCATTTGAACATCAATAGTCAAAGAAAATTTGATATCGAAAAACTCTAAACTTAAGTTTGGAACTTCTAAACTCATCCAGACTATGGATTCTATAACTAATAAGGCAGTAAACACTCACTACACGTTCTATACTTCTACTACAAGTTTCACTCACTAAATATCACTTTAGAACTTTCAAGCTTACAAAACATGCACTTTTAAATTCTAAACTAGTTTGTGAGGTTAGAAAGCTTGAAAACTAATCTAAAGGTGGAAATTTTATCTCAAGAAGCAATCCAAGAAAATTTTAAGATGCTCAAAACCCAAACTCGATCCCATCATGTTGCTTAGATTAGGGTTGGAAACATTTTTTGTGAAGATTAAGTGATGTTTTGATGAAGTTTTGGGGGTGGTGTATGGTGGTAGTGAAGATGGAGGAGGTGGAGAAATGAAGGAAGAATTGAAGAAGAGGAAGAATGAGATGAAGAAAACTAACCATATTGTTATGACCATGGCTCCTCTCCCTCTCTCCCTCTCTCATGCCCACACTTTTATATTTTCCTGTCCTCTTGATTTTCTTTTCCTTTTCTTCTTCTTATTTTCTTTTCTTTTAAAACCATTTAAAATAAAAATAAAAATAAAAATAAAAATTGAAACCATGGTAAAATCATGAACCAAATGTTACATGTCATGCACACAAAACATGTTTAACAAAAGAAGCTAGCTTTAGTGCACAATTAGTAAAAGACTAATCAAATTTAACGTAAAGTTGTATGTAAATAATTGTATATAAATTTATAAAATCCCAAACCAATTAAATGCTTTCATAATTAATAATTTATTTTTAAATTCTAATTGTATTCCAAAAATATAGGTATATAATTATACCATTCTTCTGAAGTTCAAATCTATATTCGTATAATATCCGTGAAATTATTATTTTATTATTTAAATTCCAAAAATAATATTTTCTATTTTCTGAAATGTTACACACCCCTAACTACAGTTAATTTAACTGTCAAACATGCCCAGTTACAATTTAGAGTGCATCCTCGAAATCCAAAATCATGCATAAATTCGAAAGCCTAACCATGTTGCCAAATGAGCCCTTAGAAGTTTATCATGAAACAAAATGCTATTTGATGGTCTAGCTTGAACTCTTGGTCTATATGAATGACCGATGAATTCAAATGCTTACACCTTTAGTTGTGGCTAGCATTGATATTACTCGAATATGAAATTTGACTTGATCACTTACTAACATAGTGTGATATGCATGGGCGAATCTACATTGTAGGCTGAAGGTGGATTTTTGAAAGGCAAGTACTAATTAAATAGGTTTTGCGAATATTAGGGACATATATAAAAATTACATATTTTCATTTTGCTATTTTGGATTGAAAAAGAAAAATGATCAATCTGGGATTGAAATCCTACGGCAATCCACCGAAAAGGACCTATCTGTTTATTGAATACCGTATGACATTCATGAAACATTCTAGTAGTCAACGAAACCTTACAAAAATAATACATGCATATAAATCAAAATGGACCCCTAATCTTTAAACAAATTGATGTTACATAAATCACATCAAGAGTCCCAATCCCATCAATGTCACAGCTGTCTCATAATTATATAATTATTTTTCCATTATTTCTTCCAGATAATTAACTTAATTATCATATAGATAGCACTTGCCGTTCAAGATAAATTATTTTTTAATGACTTCCATACTACTCTCTCCGTTCACAATGCTAGTCGTTTTTTCTTTCTTGTGCATGTATTGTCAAAAGAACGATTTTGCTAAACTTTAAAATTCTATAGTTGTTAAATTCCTTATTTAACTTTAAAATACTTTTGGTTAATTTTTTGGTGGTCAGACTTGCATGAAGAAATTTCTTGAGATTGATCCGTCCACTTTTGAGTTAGTTTAGGTACTTTATATTTAAAGTGTATTGGTAATTGAAACATACTTCTTGATAGACAGGTAATTTTGGAAAGAAATTTAATAGCAATAAAATATTTTGAATGATCATGTTTTTCCACTAAAACAGCTTAAAGTTCTTTTACTACAATAAAATAAGTTAAGCGATGGTTTTTAACCACATTTTTTTCCACCAAAAACCCTCGATTGTAATAAAGGAACTTTAAGGTATTGTACCGAACAATCATGATAGCTTAGGATGTTTTAGGGTAATCCATCTTCTTCTTCTTCTTCTTCTTATTTGGATGATCACCACATTGTTTTCTGATAATTCGACAACTACCGTCTGGATCAATGGAGTAGCATATATCAACAAATACACGAACTTGGTGTATTCATGTTTAGACCATGAAGGTCTGATTGATGCGGATAGTATATCATTGATATGTTTCCTTCCGTAATTTTATCTTGTGTTATTGTCTTGTTTTTACTGCAGTAGTTAATGATGTCAAATATAAATATTATTTGATCACAAATATGATGGGAGAGGGGAGAGGTCTGTGTTGTCAAGTGAGAGGGACCCAGTTCTCATCAGCAAGGCAAGCGATTTCCTTAAAGACCATCACATGCTGCCACCAAATTGGAGGCAGGACGAGAATGAAGGCATGATCAGGACTGGGGATGGCCGTTGGATCCAGCCTGACGGCCCAGGATTGATGATCACCCCGAGAACACCCATTATCATCTCAAACAGCTTGGCCTCCATAATAATGATGATGATGATGATAATGGAGCTCATGGTCATTAATTAATTAATATAGTTTGTAAATTTTGTACGTGGCTATGTACTAATTAATAAACCAATATAGACCGCGCACGGTTTTGGATAATGGGCGAAGCCTGTCATGATCTTCATGATATGAGACAATATTATATTACAAGCTTCATATGATCTGTATAAATTTGGTCATCAAACAAAATATATATAGAGAGAGTGAGAGAGTAATGATCCAGTTTAACACTTTCTTATGTGAGATAAATGAGACCCTACCTCTCGTGTATTTCACCGATCTAGACCGTTCATTATGATCTACACGTCACGCATATTCTACGTTTCAATTTTCATGACATTGCTACACCTCTAGCACGCGCGAGCTATGATATCATTTTTCAGACTACCGAGAGACGTTCATTTTTCGTTCACTTGATCGCATCTCTCGGTAGTCTGAAAGATGATAGCATCGATCGCGCGTGATAGAGGTGAAGAAATCTCATGAAAATTGATGCGTAGGGTATGCGCGACGTGTAGATCACGGTGAACGGTCTGGATCGGTGAAATATACGGAGATAGGGAGTTATAGAGTGCGTCTCATTTATCTTATATAAGAAAACGTCTCACTGAATCATTACTCTCTCTCTCTTTATATATATACACACACGCGCGCGGTTGCTCAGAACCTGTTAAATTTTAGAGCATTTGATGGAGACCATGGAGATAATTCAACATGGGCAATCCCATCATTAATAAAACGTTTATCGAAGTGTAATATACTAAGGGGCTGTTTGGTTGCAGGATTCAAAGGGATCTTGCATCGTTTGGATTCAAAATTCCAAAAAAAATTAAGGATTAGGCATTTCATGTTTGGTTGTAGTATTTTGGGATTTTTGATACCAACCAAACACAAAATTAGCTAACCATTTTTTTTCAATTGTAGTTTTTGGAAATCAAAAATTTAAAATCCTGCAACCAAACAATAACTAAGTTTTTCCTTTGAAAAAAAATTAAAGAACCTCCTTCTTATCTGATATATTAATTGTGTTTAGTGGTAAAGAGTGAAAAAAATTGTTTTTCATTACATAGCATATGTCTGTCTTGATCGGGTTGTTGGTTGCAAGATATGTATCTATGTATTTTTTTCTTTTAAGGGATGGCACATTACCAATCCCTTTGGGAATGGAATAGATAATCTTTCATTCTGGCAAGAAAATTCACCTCATGGGCTATTCCCATAGTAAACATTATAACAAAAATAGATGAACAAATAAAGGCAGTTTAAACAATGAGCAACAACTGAGTAGGTATGGGCATTTCCCTTCTTGAGGAGAGAGCGGAGTTCGAATCCTATGAACCCTAAGAGAAGGAGGTTGCCACAAATTAATGCTTTCTGGGAAATCCGTGAGTTTCCTGGGCATGTGTGTGTTGTGTGCTTGTGTGTGTCGTAGGTGGGTATGATGTGTGAATTGTATATATAGGGCAAGACTTAAGGAGCAGTGTCACAAAAAAAAAATTGCTGTGTATTAATGAGATGGCTAAGCCCTGTTGGCTTATATGCTTTGTCTAGTACTCGTCATAATTATGTGAATCAAACTTAAAAGGCTGGAACAATACATCAAGGATGTGCTTGGTACGAGGTAATATATATGGAAATCCTAAACTACCATGAAATATGATGTATGAAATAAAGTGCATAAAATAATATCATAAGCGTACAATGGTTGTAGTACGTGTTATGGGTCGATCCATATGGTTAACTTGTAATTTCTAATTTTCCAAAACTATTCAATCAAGTTACGAAAATGTTTTATAACTTAATACTAAAATTTAAATTTAAACATTTTGCAATAAGGAAAAGCATGCCTAGAGTTTACGAATTCACATGATCTACCTTATGTTATCAATTTAATTAATATATCTCTCTTCTTTTTCTTTACTCTTTTTAATAATTACGAATAAATTATATGGCCTTCATCATAATCTAACAAATCTAAGCAAGTACAGATTAAAAGATTCTCAACATAACCTATCAAACCAAATAAATCAAATCGTCAACATTAAAAAGATGTATTTTTTATCAATCAAATAAATCTATTGTTTTTCCTGACTTTACCATCCCTAAAAATAAACTATATGCTATGCGACATAACCTATCAAAATGATCTAAGCATAGGATATATAAAAATGCTACATAATCTATCAAAGAAATCTTAAAATTAAAATTAATTTAGATCTATCTAATTATCAATCAAGCACAACAGAAATTTAGATTAATCAAACATATGAAAAGATCAAGCAATATCGTTTCCTAGGTATTAAGAAATTTACCTAAGCATAATTAAAAAGCAAGCAAAACGAATAACAAAATACATGATAAAATAATATTCAAAGATAATAACTTACTAATAAATTGCGTTCAACATTAATGATCTAAAATAAAAACCTAAAACTAGGTTTTTTTAAATAGTGTTAGTGATATAGCCCTAAAAGCTATTATTATATAGTAATGGATTGTATATTACATTTTGGAAGTTTGGGATATACACAGATATAATAACAGTTTTGCTCAATATGATAGTATACTATCTGGTTTGATTCTATCTTAATATGTGTATATGTTTCTTTTAGCATATCGCTAATACATATTGATAAAGCCCTTAGGATCTTTTCTTGACTACCAGCGTTGTGATGGCAGTCACACTAGTGGGGGCTGAGTAGTCTATAAGTACATCCTTAAGCTTGTCCATAATCATAAGATTATCGAGACAGGCCATCGATACTCCAGAGTAGACTAATGTATACGCTTCTTATCCCCAATCAGGGGAGGTGGCCTGTTCCGCAACCATTGGTATACGGCACCAGAGATAGTATACAGATGCTCATTGAATTATGAGTTACACTGGACGGACTCGATGGGAACTGCTGATTGGTATTATACTTATCGTCAGTTAGCAGTTCCCGGATGACATGAGTTCAATTTAGTCCGTTGACTTGATATCACTATTCGTCTCGAGTGTGTTCCCACTGTACTTAGATTACTATCTTACCATGACTCAAATGAGTCGTGCAAATAGATAGTGGTTGGGTGTAGTCCCGAAACACTTGGAGACAGTAGTGGATAGAAAGGATTTGTCTCTCCCGGGATTGGGAGTTGATATCGCGCTGTGTTCAGATAGCCAATACACAAAGTCCCTGGCCATGGCAAGTGAGATATACTGATAGGTACATCAGTAGTTTTTCAGGGTATATTGGGCTCTACATCGACACAATTTATTGCGCTATTAGGGGTCTGACGTTTACCACCTCCTAGGCCCGATATGCGATACTCTTAGACGAATAGACCGGACTGTACGGAGATTGTCACGGATAGGCTCAGTAGGGGTTCGGATGAATTCGTTCGTCGGCCTTCTTTTTGACAGGTATCTGGGTAGCCCGTTACGTACATCTAGTGCTGCAGACGGATTTATGGTTAAACCCACTGCCAGCGTACTGTCGAGTCTTTAGAGTCCCATACAGAGGGTTTTTCTAGTTCAGGAGAAACGATATAGAGGCTGTATGGTTTTACGTGCAGGGTTCCGACCATATACGTATACTAGCTGCACAGATGTTCGGACGAATAATACTTATGGGCTTAGGATTAAGTCAAATCCTAGTATTATATTATTGGATTATTATTATCTCATCGTATTCGTATTTTTGCAGTACGAATATAGGTATGTACGGTGAGAGCATTCTTATAATTTTACAACAGATTCTTTTAGAAGGGGACACCTCATTATTGGATTTATCTATTTTTGGAAAATAAATTAATGAGGTGGAAATGGAGATATTTGTGGCATAGGAAGCATGGCTTATTCCTTTGTTTATTTCATTTGACTTTACTATTCAAGCATGGTTGATATTTTTCTATGGAAAAATATTGCATGCTTGATCATTGAGAAAGAATGAGCCATTCTTCACTTGCACAACGCTTGCTCATTTGTGGTTTCTCTTTCTCTCTCCATTGTTCTTCTCCTTCTTCCTCAAGGCCCTAACCCTCACATGTGTTGTGAATCTTAGGGTCATTTGAGATAAAATACTCCAATTAACACTCTACATTGTTTACCGCCGAAAATGAGAGACGGAACCGCATAGGTCGTCTTGCCTGAATTTAAGAGGCAGATGCTATTTGGATTTATCCGTCCACCTCTCCGAATATGCCAAGTTGATTTATGGCACCGTGTATCGGAGGTTTGGACGGAAGCGGCCGTTGAAGCAGACTTCGTCAGATTCCCTCTCGTTTGCGAGGGTTTTTTTGATTGTGGGGACACTCTTCCCTGCAGGCGCAAGCCCCTGCAGTTAATTACGTTACCGCATCGCAGTAACCATTTTCTCCTGCTCCAGAAGGTCACTTCGTGTCATGTGTGTTTGTTTTATTTTTGGTTGCCCGTGGATTGTATACGGAGACTAATTTATGTTGTCGCCCGTAGGGCGTGGATTAGTTCAAATCCGCATATTCTTAGATTTGGGTTTGGATTGGTTTAAGGATCGTTAATCTCGTTCGAGATTAAGATCAACTTAAATGATTGTTGAGGATACGTTAGTCCAGTTTTTGATTAGGATCTACTCAACAGGATTTAGGATCATTCAGATCCAACAAAAGAGCATTTGGGCTCTATTGTTTTAATTTAAGGACGTTTTCGGTCCATAGCTAGTCTAAGGACGTTGCGGTCCGTTATTAGTTTAAGAACGTTTCGGTCCGTTGGGATGTGCTCATCGATTTGGGGGATGCACCAAGAGTTTTTGGTTGTTGATTGTTTCGATGGATGTTGTGATCAAAATATTTTTACCGCAATCAAGAACGGCGTCGCTTGGTAGCTAGCCGGTGAGTACGGGTCGGACCACAGGGATGTTGTGTATTTCCTAATTGTTCTAACGAGTTAATTCCAACCGGTGTTGGGATAATTATCTCTAAAAAAACTAAGTTGATTTAGATTAGGATTTAAATTCTTGTTAGGGTTAGGTGTAGGTTAAGTTTGGAAAATTAAGATTTCCCACCGCTTTCAACGCCTTAATTTAGATCTCTTTAGGTGTTATGATAATTATCAATAAAGGAGATTAGGATGATCGGGAAGAAATGATGTTTCTTCCTCTAGGTCCTTGTCCGTCTTTTCTTAATCCTTACCCTAACCTCCATGGAAAACATGCACAACCGGTCTTTTATACTACGGTATCACCGTTACCTCGTGGGTAGGATGCCGTAGGGAACGGTATGTGTATGTATGCATGGAGTCCTAATAATTAATATGTGATGGGCAAGAAAGAGGTGAGAGATTTGCATCTCTCAAACCTTCCCTATTTCTAACCCTAACAAGCGAGGAACTACTCGCTCATTAGGGGATCGATAAATGACATGATTTTTATTTGAGTTTTCGATATAAAAAGACCAACTATCTAATTACGGCAGATTAATAAAAAGTTCTAATCTAATTGAAACTAGGGCAGATAAGAAATCTATGCTAAGGCAGAAATAAAAATTGAGAACTAGGGCAAATAAAAAGAACCTACTTACTTTATTGATACTCTCTAAACTTTACAAAAGATTTCTGAATTTTTCATCAATGAAAAAAGGCATACCTCAAAGAGAGGTTTAGGGCTTCTATTTATAGATCATAGAAACCCTAGGGTTACAATCGATTCACGTCTGCATTTACAATTTTACCCCTAAAAAAGACTAGTCAACGTGCCGCCAGCCGCCGCAGAGATTTTGCACCGACACGGGCGACACATGGCCGCGGATCCGCGGCCAAAAGCCAGGTTTGGCCGCGGTTCCGCGGCCATGTAGGAAACTTGTGGGCTCAATTTTTCTGGTCTTCTGTCTGTTGCTATTTTCTTCTGTTTTCCTTAGTTGGTTCTTCAGAATGTATTCTAGTTCTCTTCCAGATCTCCACAGTGAATAATATAGTGGACTTTACCGCTTGCTTCGTGTCGAAGTCTTGAACCTTGCGCTGCCTTTGTGCTTTGTGAACTTGTTCATTGATCTTCATTGTCCCTCAAAATGTAAGCACGATCAAGATTCCACCATTTATCGGTCGTAGTCTCACTTTTGTATCATCTTTTCGTCAATTTCACTGTTTTTGTTCCGAGAACCTGTAATCTGCAACTATGTAGCAGACATGGATCAAAAACACCTGTTTATTTGTAAAAATGAATAAGAATAGGGAATATAATAATGCAAAATTATGGTATGAACAAATACCCCCAAACTTATCTTTTGCTCGTCCTCGAGCAAACCTAGTTTTATTCTCGAAAAAGACCTAGCCTTGTTTTCGCAGGGAAACGCGATTGCACTGAGCTCGTGCAACAAGCCGTTAAAGCTCTAGGTGTTCCTAGTAGGAGGAGTGTTGTCTCCTGAGGGTTTTCAGCGGATACTACCTACAAAATCCTATCAATTCGGCTTATCGACTTTTTGTCACGCCCCGCTTCCCAGTGTACGGTGAAGTGGGCGCGACGAGGTCCGCTACGTATGTACTCAGAAGTACATACGCTAAGCGTAGCTAAGCAATATAAAATATTACACAAGAGACAAGAGTATAAAAAATAACAGCAACTTTTATTTATTAACATTCTTTGTACAATACATGAAAGGAAATACAACTGAAATAAAAGATGCCTAAACAGTGGCATAACAGGAAATGAAAAGTACAGAAAGGAAAAGTGTACAATGAAACTACAGTGCAGGGTCTTCAGTAAACTGCTCCAAGTCTTCTTGCGATGGCTCAACCTCTGCCGGGTCCAAATCACCTGACGACATTCAAAGAAGAGAGAAACAGAATGTCGTCAGCGAACAGGTCGCTCGGTAAGTCCCAAAGATAAGAGAGAAATAGACAGAGAGTAAGAGAGGGAGAGTGTAGCTTTTAATGTTGTATTATAATATTGTAATGTTGTATTAACGCTGTTATTTGTAGCCTGGTACAGAAGATGCCAGTGTATACGAGGGGAGTCCCACTTACACCGGGGACTTTGGTAACCTGTAGTACAAGGCTCCGTCGATAATACCACGGAACAACGGCATGGATGTAATTACGTCTTAAGTGACCACCTCGTGCCACCTTTAACATATTCCGTACCAGTCTACCCCTTAAACCCCGCGATATCTTATTTGTATTGTTATCTTGTAAAATTGTGTTGATTGTATGAGTGATTAACTGACTGACCGAAACCATGATATCAGGAAACGGCTATAACCATAGAGTCATGTAAATGGAATACTGGGAAACATGTAAAAGGAATATCCATGGTTCGGTTCAGTCAAGTAGATTGTTAACTGGATTCTGGGATTCATGTATTCATCTTGAGTTGAAATATAAAGAATATGGATTGACTTGAATCATATTCAAGTCAGAAATAGTCAGACGCTAACCCGAGTCAGACTAAAAGAAAGAGAATTTGAAGTTCTATAGTTGTTAGGGTCCTTATTGTAAATTATAAAACTTGAGGGGGTTTTATGTAAAAAGTATTATTGTATATTTTTCAAAATACCTCAAGTATTTATTATTCGTCTTTATAGTTATAATAAGTGTGAATTTTATTTATTTTATTCTAGTGAATATATCCTAATAAAAGTATTAATTGATTTATTTGAATTTCAGGGTATTTTAATGTAACTTTTAAACTTGTAATTTTAGAAAAAGTGGAAACTTTATATTATAATAAAATAGGTGTCTAAATTATAATTAAATATATTTTAATACAAGAATAATTTTAAATAAATATTTTATTTTCCAAAATCTTATTTTCCTTAAATGTCGTATTTTAAACCTTTCGAGACCGAATGCTCCTTGCGGAGGTCTGAATCTCGCACTACTAGCCCGCGGGTGCACGATGAACCGTACTATCCCTAACGGGTTCCCCAAAGGTGGGTTGTAGCGGCGCTTTGCTTAGGTTTAATAAATACCATTCATTTAGAAAAACGGTTTTATAAATATAAGGTATTTATTTGCAAAAGAGTATAGTTTTCTGTATTTTAGTTTCTAGGGTTTCCTAAGCCAACTATCCTATTTCTAAGGGTCTAAACGACAAGTCATTAGAAGTCTCAAATCGCCTCTTCACCGCCAATTGTGGCCAGGTAAGTACAAGTGAGGAGGGAGGGATCCGCTCACGAATCGTGAGACGGGCCTTTTAAAGTTACCCAAGCCCACTTGCCTAGCCTAGACACCACAAAGTCAGTTTAGATAAACGATCGATGTCCATGACCAATCGTGCTTTCATTTTATAAAAGATTTTATTTAGAGATGTTTACAACTTAAAGCTTTCAATAAAGATTATGGTATTTTAGTGAAAAGTCCTGTAATTTCGTATTCTATATTTTGACATATATCAATTAGGGTTATATTTGTGTGTGTGTAGAGCTAGGTCATTACCTCGTGACTTATTTTAAGGTATTGTGAAGTTTAGAGGTTAAACAAGATATATTAAACTTGAAGGTATTAAAGCGCAAGAATACGGTATTTGAAAACGTTATCATTTCATGTGTGAAAATTCATTCAAATTGATTTCTACAAATTTAGTGATCAAGATAAACATATTTAGGAGTGAGGGATTTATTTAGAACAATAAAAACAAACTTTATGGTATTTTTATGAAAAGAATACGGTTTTACAAGAAAGCTATCATTTCATGTGAGAAACTTTATTTGAATTGGTTTCTAGGTGATTAATAGTCATCATAGATAGGTTTGGGTATTATGTATTAGGTGACAAGTGGAAATTTATAGAAAAACGAATCGGAAATCGGTTTGTTCCGATTTCCGTC
Organism: Agapanthus africanus; assembly: GCA_030015575.1. Taxonomy (NCBI): domain Eukaryota; kingdom Viridiplantae; phylum Streptophyta; class Magnoliopsida; order Asparagales; family Amaryllidaceae; genus Agapanthus; species Agapanthus africanus. Next base: position 125,809,149 of record JASDDO010000028.1, read on the forward strand.
GGGTTCCAAAAAGTCGTATTTTCTATTAAAAGAAAAGAGAGATAGAAGAGATGAGACTTACGGGTTTAAACTCTTCTAAAGAGTAAAGAGAACTAGGGAGGAAGGCCGAGGGTGGTTACGTCGCCGGTTGCTCCAAAACACGTCGCCGGAATTCCGTCAGGGCTTCGCCGTGAACTCGGTTTCAAAGCACACTTCGTGTGGAAACTTTTGAGAGAGTGGCTCAAGATTTTGGAGGGTGAGAGGGTAGTGTGTAGGGTTGGTATTTATAGGGTTAGGCTAGGGTTAGGGTAGATGAAAAGTTAAAAATAAAAATATGATAAAATGTAATAAAAATGTATTAAAAGTGGAGTAATTGGGGGTTTTAAAGAGCTCTGGAAGTGGTATGAGGCTGAAACTTTGCAGGTGCGTAGGGAATACCAAAAGACACAACTTTCATGTTGTGACCCTCGCCGGAATCGGCCGAATCGTGGGTGACTCGGCCGTGACTCGGTCGGATCACTGAGTCGGCCGAGTCAAGGCCGAGTTGGCCTATTCCCGACCGAGTCCGGTGACCTGGATCTCTCCCGACGGTTCATCTACCCTCTGCAAGTGTTACATCTTTGGGTGTAGTGGGGTTTTTGTGAGATATGCACGTGTAAACTCTTGGTATTCTAAAGGTTTTAAAAAAAATCAATATTAAAAATAATGTGGGGTATGGGATTCGAACTTTGGTGGCTTGGTTCAGCAGTGCAAGGTATTACCAGTGAGCTACAAGCTCCTTCTTGTAATTATTGTGGTTTTTAATTACTTAAACTGATAGCAGCAAGAATAAATACTCCTAGTATACAATAAATTTAAAGTAAATTCTTGTACACTAAAAATAGAGTTATTATATTCTTGTAGCTTGTAATTAAAAACAAAATAATTACCTATATCTTGTGCTCATGCTAAAATACCCCTTTGTGGATTTTTGAAAAAATATTTGAAAAAATTTTGTATAGGAAAATTGGGGTTGTTACATTCTACCCTCCTTATAAAAATTTCGTCCTCGAAATTTGTAAAAGGAAAGTGTAACAGTTTGGTGTCAAAATTAAAGGTTGTAAAGAAGTTTTAGTCAAAGTGGTGAGGAGGTTACCTGGGTTACCTTGGTTCACAGTTTCAGGTTCTATGGCTGCTAAGGTGAAAGCCTGTCGCCGTGGCACGTTCCTCCTAGCTGGAGGCATATTCCCCTGTACTCGAGGCATATTTCTCAGTGCCTAATGGAATTGACGATTTGGCTGAGCAGGGAATCTACGTGGAGATGGTGCTGGGAGTGCAGGACGAGTTGCAGGAGCCTGGATAGCTGGCTGCTGCGGGTAATTGGCGGGTGTGTGTGCTGAGTTGCGTCTATAATGACAGTTTCCAATTCCGTGATTGGACGCGCCACAAACCAAACATAGGCCTTTTGCGCGCCTACAGTCCTTCCACAAGTGACCTTCCCTCTTGCAATAAAAGCAAAAATCGAGTCATGACCGATCCTTAACTTCTTCCAGTCTTCTGAGATCAATAGCTGGCCTTGAAGAGGCCCCTCCTGCCATCTGAGTGGTAGGACGTTTCACTCCTGCAGACTGAGGTCTGCCCCTTGCCTTTATCACTGCTTCATAGCTGCGGGCAGCTTCCAGAGCATCTTCATGAGTCAGAAATTTTCCCGTGGCTAGGGCAGCCTGAATCTCCGTGTCCAGTCCTTGTTGAAAGCGACGGGCTCTGATATCGTCCGTCGGTATCAAGTGTGCTGCGAATCGGCTTAACATGGTGAATTCAGCGTCGTATTCATCTACTGATTTGTCCCACATCGATCCTTGTTGTAGATGAATGAACTGCTGCTCCATTGCAAACCTGGCAGTCGCTGGAAAGTATTTCGCGTCGAACTTCTCGCGAAAAGTCTTCCATTCAATAGGCTGCACAAGACGGCTTTCTTCCGCCTTCCACCAGTTGCGAGCGTTGTCCGTGAGTTGTAGTTTCGCTACACGGGCCCAAGCGACGTCTGGCACTTGTGCTGCGGCCAGATCATCCTCGATACTTTGAGCCCATTCCTCAGCTTCCAGTGGGCTCCCTTTTCCTGAGAACTGCTTCGGATGTAAAGCCCTGAATTGTTTCACTCCCGGAGCATCAGTCTCAGAACGGTTCAGAAGTTGTTGCTGTCCCTCGAGAAGGCTGCGGATCGCCTCAAATAGCATCGTTTGATCAGTGGGTGGTACAGGCACAACTGGTGTGAGAGGTAGTGCTGGAGGGGTGTTGTTGGCGTTGGTGCTGGTGTCGTTCGGGGAATTGTTCGGGGAATCCATAACCCTGAAGAAAAATTTGGATTAGGACAGATTCAACTACCTGAAATGATAAGATTCAAGGAATAGAGATTTGCAAGATTCAAAGAACATGAATTGTAAAGAATGTCTTAGTTGCTGCTTCTTGTGTTATATTGCTTAGGTTGTTCACGCAGACCAGAACTGCATGACAGGGATTCATACAGCTCTGACCTGCATGGGCCACCAACAAAACCTGTCACGCCCCGCTTCCCAGTGTACGGTGAAGTGGGCGCGACGAGGTCCGCTACGTATGTACTCAGAAGTACATACGCTAAGCGTAGCTAAGCAATATAAAATATTACACAAGAGACAAGAGTATAAAAAATAACAGCAACTTTTATTTATTAACATTCTTTGTACAATACATGAAAGGAAATACAACTGAAATAAAAGATGCCTAAACAGTGGCATAACAGGAAATGAAAAGTACAGAAAGGAAAAGTGTACAATGAAACTACAGTGCAGGGTCTTCAGTAAACTGCTCCAAGTCTTCTTGCGATGGCTCAACCTCTGCCGGGTCCAAATCACCTGACGACATTCAAAGAAGAGAGAAACAGAATGTCGTCAGCGAACAGATCGCTCGGTAAGTCCCAAAGATAAGAGAGAAATAGACAGAGAGTAAGAGAGGGAGAGTGTAGCTTTTAATGTTGTATTATAATATTGTAATGTTGTATTAACGCTGTTATTTGTAGCCTGGTACAGAAGATGCCAGTGTATACGAGGGGAGTCCCACTTACACCGGGGACTTTGGTAACCTGTAGTACAAGGCTCCGTCGATAATACCACGGAACAACGGCATGGATGTAATTACGTCTTAAGTGACCACCTCGTGCCACCTTTAACATATTCCGTACCAGTCTACCCCTTAAACCCCGCGATATCTTATTTGTATTGTTATCTTGTAAAATTGTGTTGATTGTATGAGTGATTAACTGACTGACCGAAACCATGATATCAGGAAATGGCTATAACCATAGAGTCATGTAAATGGAATACTGGGAAACATGTAAAAGGAATATCCATGGTTCGGTTCAGTCAAGTAGATTGTTAACTGGATTCTGGGATTCATGTATTCATCTTGAGTTGAATTATAAAGAATATGGATTGACTTGAATCATATTCAAGTCAGAAATAGTCAGACGCTAACCCGAGTCAGACTAAAAGAAAGAGAATTTGAAGTTCTATAGTTGTTAGGGTCCTTATTGTAAATTATAAAACTTGAGGGGGTTTTATGTAAAAAGTATTATTGTATATTTTTCAAAATACCTCAAGTATTTATTATTCGTCTTTATAGTTATAATAAGTGTGAATTTATTTATTTTATTCTAGTGAATATATCCTAATAAAAGTATTAATTGATTTATTTGAATTTCAGGGTATTTTAATGTAACTTTTAAACTTGTAATTTTAGAAAAAGTGGAAACTTTATATTATAATAAAATAGGTGTCTAAATTATAATTAAATATATTTTAATACAAGAATAATTTTAAATAAATATTTTATTTTCCAAAATCTTATTTTCCTTAAATGTCGTATTTTAAACCTTTCGAGACCGAATGCTCCTTGCGGAGGTCTGAATCTCGCACTACTAGCCCGCGGGTGCACGATGAACCGTACTATCCCTAACGGGTTCCCCAAAGGTGGGTTGTAGCGGCGCTTTGCTTAGGTTTAATAAATACCATTCATTTAGAAAAACGGTTTTATAAATATAAGGTATTTATTTGCAAAAGAGTATAGTTTTCTGTATTTTAGTTTCTAGGGTTTCCTAAGCCAACTATCCTATTTCTAAGGGTCTAAACGACAAGTCATTAGAAGTCTCAAATCGCCTCTTCACCGTCAATTGTGGCCAGGTAAGTACAAGTGAGGAGGGAGGGATCCGCTCACGAATCGTGAGACGGGCCTTTTAAAGTTACCCAAGCCCACTTGCCTAGCCTAGACACCACAAAGTCAGTTTAGATAAACGATCGATGTCCATGACCAATCGTGCTTTCATTTTATAAAAGATTTTATTTAGAGATGTTTACAACTTAAAGCTTTCAATAAAGATTATGGTATTTTAGTGAAAAGTCCTGTAATTTCGTATTCTATATTTTGACATATATCAATTAGGGTTATATTTGTGTGTGTGTAGAGCTAGGTCATTACCTCGTGACTTATTTTAAGGTATTGTGAAGTTTAGAGGTTAAACAAGATATATTAAACTTGAAGGTATTAAAGCGCAAGAATACGGTATTTGAAAACGTTATCATTTCATATGTGAAAATTCATTCAAATTGATTTCTACAAGTTTAGTGATCAAGATAAACATATTTAGGAGTGAGGGATTTATTTAGAACAATAAAAACAAACTTTATGGTATTTTTATGAAAAGAATACGGTTTTACAAGAAAGCTATCATTTCATGTGAGAAACTTTATTTGAATTGGTTTCTAGGTGATTAATAGTTATCATAGATAGGTTTGGGTATTATGTATTAGGTGACAAGTGGAAATTTGTAGAAAAACGAATCGGAAATCGGTTTGTTCCGATTTCCGTCGGGTTCCAAAAAGTCGTATTTTCTATTAAAAGAAAAGAGAGATAGAAGAGATGGGAATTACGGGTTTAAACTCTTCTAAAGAGTAAAGAGAACTAGGGAGGAAGGCCGAGGGTGGTTACGTCGCCGGTTGCTCCAAAACACGTCGCCGGAATTCCGTCAGGGCTTCGCCGTGAACTCGGTTTCAAAGCACACTTCGTGTGGAAACTTTTGAGAGAGTGGCTCAAGATTTTGGAGGGTGAGAGGGTAGTGTGTAGGGTTGGTATTTATAGGGTTAGGCTTGGGTTAGGGTAGATGAAAAGTTAAAAATAAAAATATGATAAAATGTAATAAAAATGTATTAAAAGTGGAGTAATTGAGGGTTTTAAAGAGCTCTGGAAGTGGTATGAGGCTGAAACTTTTCAGGTGCGTAGGGAATACCAAAAGACACAACTTTCATGTTGTGACCCTCGCCGGAATCGGCCGAATCGGGGGTGACTCGGCCGTGACTCGGTCGGATCACTGAGTCGGCCGAGTCAAGGCCGAGTTGGCCGATTCCCGACCGAGTCCGGTGACCTGGATCTCTCCCGACGGTTCATCTACCCTCTGCAAGTGTTACATCTTTGGGTGTAGTGGGGTTTTTGTGAGATATGCACGTGTAAACTCTTGGTATTCTAAAGGTTTTTAAAAAAATCAATATTAAAAATAATGTGGGGTATGGGATTCGAACTTTGGTGGCTTGGTTCAGCAGTGCAAGGTATTACCAGTGAGCTACAAGCTCCTTCTTATAATTATTGTGGTTTTTAATTACTTAAACTGATAGCAGCAAGAATAAATACTCTTAGTATACATTAAATTTAAAGTAAATTCTTGTACACTAAAAATAGAGTTATTATATTCTTGTAGCTTGTAATTAAAAACAAAATAATTACCTATATCTTGTGCTCATGCTAAAATACCCCTTTGTGGATTTTTGAAAAAATATTTGAAAAAATTTTGTATAGGAAAATTGGGGTTGTTACATTCTACCCTCCTTATAAAAATTTCGTCCTCGAAATTTGTAAAAGGAAAGTGTAACAGTTTGGTGTCAAAATTAAAGGTTGTAAAGAAGTTTTAGTCAAAGTGGTGAGGAGGTTACTTGGGTTACCTTGGTTCACAGTTTCAGGTTCTATGGCTGCTAAGGTGAAAGCCTGTCGCCGTGGCACGTTCCTCCTAGCTGGAGGCATATTCCCCTGTACTCGAGGCATATTTCTCAGTGCCTGATGGAATTGACGATTTGGCTGAGCAGGGAATCTACGTGGAGGTGGTGCTGGGAGTGCAGGACGAGTTGCAGGAGCCTGGATAGCTGGCTGCTGCGGGTAATTGGCGGGTGTGTGTGCTGAGTTGCGTCTATAAGGACAGTTTCCAATTCCGTGATTAGACGCGCCACAAACCAAACATAGGCCTTTTGCGCGCCTACAGTCCTTCCACAAGTGACCTTCCCTCTTGCAATAAAAGCAAAAATCGAGTCTTGACCGATCCTTAACTTCTTCCAGTCTTCTGAGATCAACAGCTGGCCTTGAAGAGGCCCCTCCTGCCATCTGAGTGGTAGGACGTTTCACTCCTGCAGACTGAGGTCTGCCCCTTGCCTTTATCACTGCTTCATAGCTGCGGGCAGCTTCCAGAGCATCTTCATGAGTCAGAAATTTTCCCGTGGCTAGGGCAGCCTGAATCTCCGTGTCCAGTCCTTGTTGAAAGCGACGGGCTTTGATATCGTCCGTCGGTATCAAGTGTGCTGCGAATCGGCTTAACATGGTGAATTCAGCGTCGTATTCATCTACTGATTTGTCCCACATCGATCCTTGTTGTAGATGAATGAACTGCTGCTCCATTGCAAACCTGGCAGTCACTGGAAAGTATTTCGCGTCGAACTTCTCGCGAAAAGTCTTCCATTCAATAGGCTGCACAAGACGGCTTTCTTCCGCCTTCCACAAGTTGCGAGCGTTGTCCGTGAGTTGTAGTTTCGCTACACGGACCCAAGCGACGTCTGGCACTTGTGCTGCGGCCAGATCATCCTCAATACTTTGAGCCCATTCCTCAGCTTCCAGTGGGCTCCCTTTTCCTGAGAACTGCTTCGGATGTAAAGCCCTGAATTGTTTCACTCCCGGAGCATCAGTCTCAGAACGGTTCAGAAGTTATTGCTGTCCCTCGAGAAGGCTGCGGATCGCCTCAAATAGCATCGTTTGATCAGTGGGTGGTACAGGCACAACTGGTGTGAGAGGTAGTGCTGGAGGGGTGTTGTTGGCGTTGGTGCTGGTGTCGTTCGGCGAATTGTTCGGGGAATCCATAACCCTGAAGAAAAATTTGGATTAGGACAGATTCAACTACCTGAAATGATAAGATTCAAGAAATAGAGATTTGCAAGATTCAAAGAACATGAATTGTAAAGAATGTCTTAGTTGCTGCTTCTTGTGTTATATTGCTTAGGTTGTTCACGCAGACCAGAACTGCATGACAGGGATTCATACAGCTCTGACCTGCATGGGCCACCAACAAAACCTGTCACGCCCCACTTCACAGTGTACGGTGAAGTGGGCGCGACGAGGTCCGCTACGTATGTACTCAGAAGTACATACGCTAAGCGTAGCTAAGCAATATGAAATATTACACAAGAGACAAGAGTATAAAAAATAACAGCAACTTTTATTTATTAACATTCTTTGTACAATACATGAAAGGAAATACAACTGAAATAAAAGATGCCTAAACAGTGGCATAACAGGAAATGAAAAGTACAGAAAGGAAAAGTGTACAATGAAACTACAGTGCAGGGTCTTCAGTAAACTGCTCCAAGTCTTCTTGCGATGGCTCAACCTCTGCCGGGTCCAAATCACCTGACGACATTCAAAGAAGAGAGAAACAGAATGTCGTCAGCGAACAGGTCGCTCGGTAAGTCCCAAAGATAAGAGAGAAATAGACAGAGAGTAAGAGAGGGAGAGTGTAGCTTTTAATGTTGTATTATAATATTGTAATGTTGTATTAACGCTGTTATTTGTAGCCTGGTACAGAAGATACCAGTGTATACGAGGGGAGTCCCACTTACACCGGGGACTTTGGTAACCTGTAGTACAAGGCTCCGTCGATAATACCACGGAACAACGGCATGGATGTAATTACGTCTTAAGTGACCACCTCGTGCCACCTTTAACATATTCCGTACCAGTCTACCCCTTAAACCCCGCGATATCTTATTTGTATTGTTATCTTGTAAAATTGTGTTGATTGTATGAGTGATTAACTGACTGACCGAAACCATGATATCAAGAAACGGCTATAACCATAGAGTCATGTAAATGGAATACTGGGAAACATGTAAAAGGAATATCCATGGTTCGGTTCAGTCAAGTAGATTGTTAACTGGATTCTGGGATTCATGTATTCATCTTGAGTTGAAATATAAAGAATATGGATTGACTTGAATCATATTCAAGTCAGAAATAGTCAGACGCTAACCCGAGTCAGACTAAAAGAAAGAGAATTTGAAGTTCTATAGTTGTTAGGGTCCTTATTGTAAATTATAAAACTTGAGGGGGTTTTATGTAAAAAGTATTATTGTATATTTTTCAAAATACCTCAAGTATTTATTATTCGTCTTTATAGTTATAATAAGTGTGAATTTTATTTATTTTATTCTAGTGAATATATTCTAATAAAAGTATTAATTGATTTATTTGAATTTCAGGGTATTTTAATGTAACTTTTAAACTTGTAATTTTAGAAAAAGTGGAAACTTTATATTATAATAAAATAGGTGTCTAAATTATAATTAAATATATTTTAATACAAGAATAATTTTAAATAAATATTTTATTTTCCAAAATCTTATTTTCCTTAAATGTCGTATTTTAAACCTTTCGAGACCGAATGCTCCTTGCGGAGGTCTGAATCTCGCACTACTAGCCCGCGGGTGCACGATGAACCGTACTATTCCTAACGGGTTCCCCAAAGGTGGGTTGTAGCGGCGCTTTGCTTAGGTTTAATAAATACCATTCATTTAGAAAAACGGTTTTATAAATATAAGGTATTTATTTGCAAAAGAGTATAGTTTTCTGTATTTTAGTTTCTAGGGTTTCCTAAGCCAACTATCCTATTTCTAAGGGTCTAAACGACAAGTCATTAAAAGTCTCAAATCGCCTCTTCACCGCCAATTGTGGCCAGGTAAGTACAAGTGAGGAGGGAGGGATCCGCTCACGAATCGTGAGACGGGCCTTTTAAAGTTACCCAAGCCCACTTGCCTAGCCTAGACACCACAAAGTCAGTTTAGATAAACGATCGATGTCCATGACCAATCGTGCTTTCATTTTATAAAAGATTTTATTTAGAGATGTTTACAACTTAAAGCTTTCAATAAAGATTATAAAGATTATGGTATTTTAGTGAAAAGTCCTGTAATTTCGTATTCTATATTTTGACATATATCAATTAGGGTTATATTTGTGTGTGTGTAGAGGTAGGTCATTACCTCGTGACTTATTTTAAGGTATTGTGAAGTTTAGAGGTTAAACAAGATATATTAAACTTGAAGGTATTAAAGCGCAAGAATACGGTATTTGAAAACGTTATCATTTCATGTGTGAAAATTCATTCAAATTGATTTCTACAAGTTTAGTGATCAAGATAAACATATTTAGGAGTGAGGGATTTATTTATAAAAATAAAAACAAACTTTATGGTAATTTTATGAAAAGAATACGGTTTTACAAGAAAGCTATCATTTCATGTGAGAAACTTTATTTGAATTGGTTTCTAGGTGATTAATAGTCATCATAGATAGGTTTGGGTATTATGTATTAGGTGACAAGTGGAAATTTGTAGAAAAACGAATCGGAAATCGGTTTGTTCCGATTTCCGTCGGGTTCCAAAAAGTCGTATTTTCTATTAAAAGAAAAGAGAGATAGAAGAGATGGGACTTACGGGTTTAAACTCTTCTAAAGAGTAAAGAGAACTAGGGAGGAAGGCCGAGGGTGGTTACGTCGCCGGTTGCTCCAAAACACGTCGCCGGAATTCCGTCAGGGCTTCGCCGTGAACTCGGTTTCAAAGCACACTTCGTGTGGAAACTTTTGAGAGAGTGGCTCAAGATTTTGGAGGGTGAGAGGGTAGTGTGTAGGGTTTGTATTTATAGGGTTAGGCTAGGGTTAGGGTAGATGAAAAGTTAAAAATAAAAATATGATAAAATGTAATAAAAATGTATTAAAAGTGGAGTAATTGGGGGTTTTAAAGAGCTCTGGAAGTGGTATGAGGCTGAAACTTTTCAGGTGCGTAGGGAATACCAAAATACACAACTTTCATGTTGTGACCCTCGCCGGAATCGGCCGAATCGGGGGTGACTCGGCCGTGACTCGGTCGGATCACTGAGTCGGCCGAGTCAAGGCCGAGTTGGCCGATTCCCGACCGAGTCTGGTGACCTGGATCTCTCCCGACGGTTCATCTACCCTCTGCAAGTGTTATATCTTTGGGTGTAGTGGGGTTTTTGTGAGATATGCACGTGTAAACTCTTGGTATTCTAAAGGTTTTTAAAAAAAATCAATATTAAAAATAATGTGGGGTATGGAATTCGAACTTTGGTGGCTTGGTTCAGCAGTGCAAGGTATTACCAGTGAGCTACAAGCTCTTTCTTGTAATTTTTTGTGGTTTTTAATTACTTAAACTGATAGCAGCAAGAATAAATACTCCTAGTATACATTAAATTTAAAGTAAATTCTTGTACACTAAAAATAGAGTTATTATATTCTTGTAGCTTGTAATTAAAAACAAAATAATTACCTATATCTTGTGCTCATGCTAAAATACCCCTTTGTGGATTTTTGAAAAAATATTTGAAAAAATTTTGTATAGGAAAATTGGGGTTGTTACACTTTTATTCTCCAATTAGGTTTTCTAACAAGAACTCTATTATCTTTGACTCGGAAATTATCAACCCGTATTTTTCACGCCTCCTTATCATTTAACTTAAGATTATATATGTTCTGTAGACTTACTTAGCTTTTGGCATCTTTTAAGTTTTCCTTCTAGGGTTCCATCTCAACTCAGGAATTTTTATCATCTCTATTAAAAATATAAGTCCTATTCTTCATTCCTATCTCTTATCTAAACCCCAATCACATACCCCCACGTGTGTGTATATATCACCCCTACACTTGGAAATTCAAATCAAGCTATCATACTCTTGTCCGTCGTCCAAAGCACTTCTTAATTGGTGAATTTTGCTCACACATCATTCATGCGACCGTTAATACTTCTTGAGGTACCAACAACCGATTACAAAATGTGTTCGCACATTAAAGCGTAATTCCTAGTCTTGTAACACCTAAGGCTTTAGCAGTGACTCCCAAACCAGTTGGTCTAAGGCACTAGGTGATGAAGCACTCTCGCTAAATATTTTTTCTATTTTTGCAGCCTTAAGCAATTACAAAAACCAGTGTTCATCATTTTTTTTCTTTATTCACACATGTATTTTATTTTATTTTTCTTCGTACTAAGGACTTCAGACAAGAGCATTTCAAGGTCTCTTCTACTATTCCAAGTTTCAAGGTTCGTGTTTGTGCAATTTGTAGGGTATATATTTTCAGAATTTAGACTTAAGCTTAGGAATTATTTTTCAAACTTAACTTTAATAAAAATATCAATACTTTTCCCTTGTTTTAATTTAGCCCAAGAAGTCAACTCGAAATTTGCCTATTTTTAAATAAACTACAAAGACATATACTTTCTACCGTTAAATTGTAAGAGATGTTATTTTTAGGGTTTTTTAATTTACTACGTCTAAGGTCTAGTTGTTCCTAGCTAGTCAACCTATTTGTCAAACTCAAATCAATTAAGGCCAAAATTGAATGTTTTAATTTTTATAATTTTTCAAATTTTTTTGTTTTTTATTTGATTTTCATTTTTCTATTTTTTTTTATTTTCAAAATTTTTAATTTTTTTATGATTTTTATATAAGGATGCAATGCAGAATGTAAACATGCTAAAAAAAAGTATATACAAAAATTTTTAAAAAAAGGTATCCAATGCAAAAGATAACTATATACAACCACCAACTCCCCCAAACTTAACCAAAGCAGTACCCTCACTGCTCGGCCCCACGCCGCGCTCGCAAGCGTGAACGTGAACGTGAATGCTCCTCCCTAGCCAGCAGGGTTTGAATCCCCCGCTTTACCTCCATCAACCGACGGTCGTGCTCCCTCGCTGTCACCCTAAATTGCTCTCTCAACTCATCAATGCCCCTAACTGCTCTCCGCATCAATTGGGCATGTTCTAGGGGGGTCATCTCTCCTTCGCTTGCGGCCGAGCTAGGTGTGCGGGTGAATACATTCTCCGCAGGTTCGGTTCTAGACCACACATTTGTCAATCGAGAATAGGACATAGTAACGCCCTCAATAAGAGGTCTAACCGGAATGCCTCCATGCATATAAATTTCGAACTCCTCCACGGGGAGGAAATATCGACATAATCGTGTAACCAGCATGGGACAAGGGTAATTTGCGGCTCATTTTCCCGCACCTAAAGAGTTTAGCAATACTGTGCACATGTCGAAACGGGGGTTCTTAGTCATAAGTGTATGCACAATATGCAAGTATGGTGTAAAAAATGTTGTGTTATGCGAGCTACCGAAAATATTATTTTGTGCCCACCGGCACACAGTCAAAACATTCGCGAAAAGGGTTCGCGCTTGGATACCCTTACGCGGCTCCCTTGAGCAATCATTGTCCATCAAAGGCATGTAATCCTCAAATTGCAAGGGCTGGTCATGTGCAGGTATGCAAGGGATTAGTGTGACTTCGTGTATAATATCGCTATCAATAACAATTTCTCGATCACCCTATTGCAATTTAATAAACCCAAATTGGTTGAGACACCCCTCCTCCATACACTCGTAAAAACGAGTGACTAAATCCGGCAATGCATACGCATTAGGGTGATTATAAATCAGAAAGTTCCACCCCCGACGCACAATTTCATTTGCAAAATAGCTACCATACAGCTCATGTGAGAAAACTTGTGAAAAATCGTGTTCTAGCTGCATGCTATGTGCCATGGGTGTTCTACAGATCTAAAAATTAAAAAGGCAGAGAGGGGTTGAACAGATAGTACCTCCCCTGAAATTTCAGGGGGTGAAGCGGCTAGGCGGCGGCGGATCAGCGGCGGGAGCGCGCTCGAGCGGCGGTTCCGCGGCGTCTAGGCGGCGTCTAGGCGGCGGCACGACGAGATCTCGCTGCAGAAGGAAGGTGGCGGCGCTAAGGTTTCTTTCAGAGATGAAAATCAGGGCTAAAGCAAACAAGGGGGCTTGGGTTATTTAAATAGGAAGAATTGATGGACATTTGCAAATAAACCCCTCTAAAAAGAGGAATTTATTTGCAAATAAATTTTTTATTTATTTATTTAATCTGCAAATTTACAAAAATGCCCAAAAAAAATTTTATTTTCCAAATTTTTTTATTTTTTTATGCTATTTTGTATTTATATTTACAAATGATACACACACCCAAAATTGTGTGAAACAAAGTGTTGGCTAGATGAACAAAAATTTGGGGGCAAGATGGAGGAATATCAATCAGTGTAAATCGGCTCCTGCAAAAACAGGAGCTCCTCCGACGGGTCCGCTGTGAAGAACGGTTTGAGTCGATGTCCGTTCACTTTAAACAAAGTACCGTCCTCCAGGTTTTCTAGGTCAATCGCACCGTGCGGATATACGGTGCGTACCAAAAACGGCCATTTCCACCTAGATTTGAGCTTGCCGGGGTGAAAGTGTAACCGAGTGTCATAAAGCAAAACATGTTGGCCAGGTTTAAACGTTTTGCGCATAAGGTGTTTGTCATGGAACACCTTAGTTCGGTTTTTAACAATGACAGCATTATCATAAACCTCATCCCGCAGCTCTTCTAGTTCATTTAATTGCAGCTTTCGATGGCTGCCTGCATCTCCCATCGATAAATTCAACTCGTTGATCCCAAAATGCCTTGTGCTCAATCTCAACTGGGGGGTGGCAAGCCTTCCCATAAACAAGCCGGTATGGAGACATACCAAGATCGGTCTTGTATGCAGTACGGAAAGCCCATGGTGCATCGATTAGTTTGTGTGACCAATCTTTACGGTTTTTAGAAACCGTTTTCTCCAAAATTTGTTTAATTTGCCAATTCGAAATCTCGGCTTGCCCACACGTTTGGGGATGGTATGGTGTTGACAATTTGCGAGTAATGGAATATTTGCGCATTAAGAACTCAAAAGTCCTATTGCAGAAGTGAGATCCATTATTACTTATAATTGCTCGAGGGTGTCCAAACCGAGAAAAGATATTTTCTTTAAGAAATCGAATGACAACCTTGTTATCATTCGTTCGGCTAGGCATAGCCTCGACCCATTTTGACACATAGTCGACAGCCAAAAGAATATACACATTCCCAAAGGAATTGGGAAATGGTCCCATGAAGTCTATTCCCCGAATATCAAAAATATCCACAACCAAAATTAGTTGGAGCGGCATTTCGTTTCTCCGCGATATCCGGCCCAAGTGTTGGCACCGGGAGCAAGTCTTGCAGTATTCATATGCATCCTTAAAGAGTCGTGGCCAGTAGAAACCACACTGCAAAATCTTTTCGGCTGTCTTCTTGGGGACAAAGTGCCCGCCACACGCTTGATCGTGGCAAAAAGACAACACACTCTTAAACTCATTTTCAGGTACACACCGACGAATGATTTGGTCGGAACAATATTTAAAAAGATACGGTTCATCCCAGTAAAAATGTTTTACTTGGGACAAGAATCGGAATTTATCCTGTTTCGACCAATCTTTAGGTGTCAAGCCGGTGGCCAAGTAATTTACTATATCAGTGAACCAAGGTTCGCATGACACGGTTAAGAGTTGCTCATCGAGAAAAACATCTTTAATTGTAATCTCAAGTGTAGGCGAAGAAGGAAGTCGTGAAAGGTGATCAGACACTACATTTTCACATCCTCTTTTATCCCTTATAACAAGGTCAAACTCTTGTAGCAAGCGGATCCAACGTATTAACCGCGATTTAGCATCCTTCTTCGCAAAAAGGTGGCGAAGAGAGGAATGGTCCGTGTACACTATTACTGGAAAGCCGACTAAATAAGGCCGGAATTTTTCAAGTGCAAACACAACGGCTAAAAATTCTTTTTCTGTTGTTGTGTAGTTCAATTAGGTGTCATTTAATGTTCGGCTAGCGTAATAAATTACGTGCGGTATCTTATTAATGTGCTGTCCAAGAACAGCACCAATGGAAAAATCGGATGCATCGCACATAATTTCGAATGGATGCGTCCAGTCGGGAGATGCAAGAATGGGCGCAGAAATGAGTGAGTGTTTCAATGACTCGAACGCTTCCATGCAAGTTGAGTCAAAATCAAATGTTGTGTCCTTGGCTAATAAGAGAGTCAAGGGTCTAGCTATCTTGCTAAAATCCTTGATGAACCGTCTATAAAAACCGGCATGGCCAAGGAAGGCTCGGATGTCTTTGACGCACTTAGGAGGAGGAAGATTGGAGATGACTTCAATTTTGGCTTTATCAACCTCTATGCCATTTTGCGAGATGACATGTCCTAAGACAATGCCCTCTTGTACCATAAAGCAGCACTTCTCCCAATTTAAAGTGAGGTTCTTATCCCTACAGCGGGTAAGAACTGCGTCAAGGTGTAGCAAACACTCGTCGAAGGAGTCACCGAAAATGGAGAAATCATCCATAAAGATCTCTAAAAATTTCTCCACCATGTTAGAAAAGATCCCCATCATACATCGCTGAAATGTAGCGGGTGCATTGCATAACCCAAAGGGCATGCGACGGTAAACGAAAGTACCGAAAGGACAATTAAAGGTGGTCTTGTCTTGATCCTTTTCGGCGATGGGGACTTGATTATAGCCGGAATAGCCGTCCAAAAAGCAATAAAATTCGTGCCCAACCAATCGTTCTAGCATTTGGTCAATGAAAGGTAAAGGAATGTGGTCTTTCCTTGTCGCGGCATTGAGTTTCCTGTAGTCGATGCAAACTCGCCACCCAGTTTGGGTGCGAGTAGGTATTAACTCATTTGCCTCATTGGCTATGACCGTAATGCCCGATTTCTTTGAGACAACATGAATGGGGCTAACCCACTGACTATCCGAGATAGGGTAAATGATACCACTATCAAGACATTTAACAATCTTCTTCTTGACAGCCTCTTTCATTATGGGGTTGAGGCGTCTTTGTGGATCCCTTACCAGCTTGGCATCATCCATCATGTGTATATGATGTTCAACTATGAGGGGACTAATCCCCTTGATGTCCGCCATAGACCAACCAAAAGCTTGCCGGTTATTTTGTAAGACCATTAAAAGGGCCTTCTCTTGCTCGAGAACTAGAGAGGCCGATATGATAACGGGAAAGGTCTCATTCTCACCTAGGTAAGCATATTTAAGGTGAGACGGCAAAAGCTTTAGTTTGAATTTAGGAGGTGAAACAATTGATGGTAACATTGGTGTAACTGTTTCAAACTCGAAGGATTCCATCAACGGTTCAAATTGAGTGTACGCCACCGAGTCGGATGGTTCAACTAACTCATCCGAAAAATCAAAAGACTCAAACTCGGGTGGTGAGTCTTCAAAATAATCCAAAAAGGTGAAACACTCATAATTGTTTTCCGGCGTGAAAGCTGTGTCAGATTTTAGGAGGAACGCACTAGAGGCGTCAACACTGCTGTGGTCGAACAGAAATTTTTCGATCTCACAGTCCTTATGTGTGATCTCATGGATCGAGCAAATATCAAGTATACTAGAATTAGGCTCGGAGGGCTGATTCCCCAACTTAAAAATGTTGAGTTCAATTGTCATATTGGCAAAAGATAGGTTCATTGAACCATTACGACAATTAATCACCGCATTGGAAGTCGCAAGGAATGGTCGACCAAGTATCACCGGAATTTGACTCCGGGGGTTAGCTACAGGTTATGTATCCATAACAATAAAGTCAACGGGAAAAATGAAATCCCCTACTCTAATTAACACATCCTCTAACTCACCCCTAGGATGGGTGATGGATCGGTCGGCCATTTGGAGAGTACAATGAGTGGGTTTAAGCTCTTCAACGCCTAATTGTTCGTACACTGAATAGGGTAGCAAATTGACACTAGCACCAAGATCTAATAGTGCTCTATTGATGTTCTTGTCCCCAATTGTTATCGAAATAGTAGAACAGCCGGGGTCCTTATGTTTTTAGGGTAAACATTGGACAAGAGCATCACTAACAGCACTAGCCACGAAAACTTTCTTTGGTACTTGTGACTTCCTCTTCTTTGTGCATAAGTCATTTAAGATTTTCGCGTATGAAGGGACTTGTTGGATTGCATCCAAGAGAGGTATATTTATGCTAACCTGTTTGAACAACTCTACAATCTTCTCCATTTGTGGAGTTGGTTTATTGGATCTCAATCTGTTTGGAAAAGGAACATTTTGAAAATTTGTTGAGTCCAATTTTTGTGGATCAGATTGTGGAGTTGGTACGAATCCCAGTGTTGGTGTGTTCGTGAAGTGAGATGTGGGTCCGTTCGAGCTAGAAGAAGTAGAGTCTCGTGAAGGATAAAGAATAGGCTCTAATGAAGAAGATGAAGAAGACGAAGAGGAAGAAGAAGATGAAGAAGAACCACCGACAGGGGTGTCATTATTAATACCCACGTTATTGTGCAACACTTTTCCCGATCTCAACGTGGTCACAGCATTCACATTATGATTTTGCTGTTCATATGCAACATGTGCATGACTGGGATTTGGCAATGGTTGAGATGGAAGCTTTCCCTTTTCTCGCTCGCTCAACGCAGCATTTAGTTGTCCAATTTGTGCCTCAATTGATTTGATGCTTTGATCGTGTGAGGCACTGTTTTGCACCAAAGATTGAATGGAAGTCTCCAACCTTACTGCGGATTGTGTAGATTGATTTAGAAACGCATCTAGACTTCTTTCTAGCGAGGTAACCTTATCATTATTTGGTTGAACAAAATTGTTTTGAGGGTAAGAGTTGTTAGGCACAAAATTGTTCATTTAGTTAGGGTAAGGTTGTGGTTGGAAAGGTTGCTGGTATTAAGTTTGTGGAGGTGCTTGTTGTTGTGGAGGAGGAGGCCTTTAAAAGTTGTTGTTGCCTTGGAATTGTTGATTTTGATTCCAAGCAAAATTTGGGTGACTCCTCCAACCCGGATTATAAGTCGAAGAGTATGGATCATTTCTTTGTCTTTGTTGAAAGGCAGCATTGACGTGATCTTGTCCTTAAGCAGGTGAATTGTAAGGACTCTCTTCGGTAAAATGTGATGGATCCGAACAACAAGCACAAACAGTTCGTGGGGGCAAAGCAGGGGCAGGAAAAGGCGATGAGATTTTGGTCTCAATTGCTTCTAGCTTTTTCGTAAGTGCGACCATTTCGGCCTTCATAGCAATCGACATATCTAGTTGATGTATGCCTGCCCTAGACTGACCAATAGAAGAAGATGAGGTGGTCTTAGTGATTTCCCACTGAAGTGTTTGTTCAGCAAGATCCTCGAGAAACTGCCAAGCTTCCTCGCTTGATTTGGTTAGAAAGTGATCTTGACAAATGGTTTCTAACAACTGCTTCGTTGCAGGGTTCAATCCCTCGTATAAATTTTGGCAAAGTTGCCAATTTTCGATGCCGTGGTGAGGGCATTGAACAAGTAGGTCTTTAAATCTTTCAAAACACTTCCAAAAGGGTTCGGAAGGAAGCTGGGAAAATTGAATAATCTCATTGCGAATTCTCGCAGTCTTGTGATGTGGATAAAACTTTTTAAGAAAAGCTTTAACAAATTCTTCCCAATTTTTAATTGAGTGAGATGTTGTGCTGTATAACCATTTCTTGGCTAAGTCACATAAGGTGAAAGGAATGACCCTTAGCCTTATAGCATCGTCTGAAAGTTGTGTAGTCTTCATCATTGCGCAAACGTTTTGGAATTTGTTTATGAAGATAGAGGCATCTTTGGATTCCAGTCCGTAAAATTTTGGCAACATGTTGATGAAGTGGGGTTTGATCTCAAAATTGTCCCCATTTGCCGGTGGGAGTGAAAGACAAGTAGGTAAGGTGGTGCACATAGAGTAGAAAAGATCCTGGAGCGCGATTCGTTGGGGCACTTCAACAGGCGAGTGTTGTGGGTTATTCGCACCTAACGGAGGTGGAATCAGTCCCGCGTTTAAGGGGTTGCTAGGATTAAATCCCGACATCTCCTTAGAAGACGAAGAATTTGAAGGTGAAGGTAAGGAAGTGGAAGGAATTTCGACTTCGGAGTCGAAAGCGTCGTCAGTCGGTACCAACGAGACACGGACTAATCGGGCACTAGTGTCCCTAGTCCAACCGGACATACACTAAAGAGGTAGTATAGTCAAAAAGGTGAAAAACAGAATGTGGGGGTAAGAAAACGTCAATGGAAAGAAAGTGGGTGTAAGTGGAGTGAACAGATTTCTTAGCGACAAGTTGCAAGTTTTTGTAAAAAATTTTCCTTTTTCCTTTTTTTGTGTTTTTTTTATGTGGAGCTTTTTGCAAAAAAAAAACAAAGATTTTCGATAAAAGGCTTAGACACATGTTCAATCTACCACGCATGCACAATCAGGCCTAGATTTAAAGTCACCTAGGTCAGCTAGACAGCTCCTAACTGTTCCAAAGGACAAGAAGTAGGACCTCAAACCGCCTCTTCACAGCCAATTGTGGCCAGGTAAGCACAAGTAGGGAAAAGAGGGATCCGCTCACGAATCACCGTGAGACGGGCCTTTTAAAGTTACCTTTCACTACCTGTCTAGCCTAGGCACTACAAAGTCAGGTTAGGATCAACGGTCGATGCCTACAACTAGTCCTTTGTCCTATTAGAGCGCGAAGTCTTTAGGGCTGAGTCTAATATTTTTTAATTAATTGATGGTCAATGCAATATGCCTTATGTGATTTTTGGGGTCCTGGGAAGGGTGATGAAATCCCCACCCAATCTGGATTGGTGTCAAATCCCTTAAAGTCAGTTTATATATGCAAAGCAGTAAACAATCACTTGCAAACAATTTTTTTTTTTAGCGCGGCGCAAAGAATCCTGCACAAGATCAATTATTGGAAGGGGGAGAGATTTTTAGCGCAAAGAATCCTACAGGCAAATTATACAGAGGAGATATCAGGGGGTTCAGAGGAAGGGCAGAAGAATTACAATGGGGATTTGAGCTGCTGACGTCAGCAGAATGCCGCGTTTCCGCGGTCGGAAACACGTTATAGCGGCGGTTCAGCGGTCTGTCTGACTGTTCGGTTCCCGAGAAATTTTCTGCTCCTCTGGTTTGACTTTTCTCTGTTGTTCAGATCTAGGGTTTTCTGTTTTGCTCTCTGGATTTTTCCAGATCCGAACTCGTTCGTCTATCCTGCAAAATTCCAACGAAAAACCCTTCAAACAATAAAAAGATGATAAATTTTTTATATTTTTTAATTTTCATTTTTTTATGAGTTTTATGATTTATATTAACCCGAAATTGCAAAAAGAAAATACTACGCCATCCCCGGCAACGGCGCCATTTGATTGTTTCGATGGATGTTGTGATCAAAATATTTTTACCGCAATCAAGAACGACGTCGCTTGGTAGCTAGCCGGTGAGTACGGGTCGGTCCACAGAGATGTTGTGTATTTCCTAATTGTTCTAACGAGTTAATTCCAACCGGTGTTGGGATAATTATCTCTAAAAAAACTAAGTTGATTTAGATTAGGATTTAAAATCTTGCTAGGGTTAGGTTTAGGTTAAGTTTCGAAAATTAAGATTTTCCACCGCTTTCAATGCCCTAATTTAGATCTCTTTAGGTGTTATGATAATTATCAATAAAGGAGATTAGGACGATCGGGAAGAAACGATGTTTCTTCCTCTAGGTCCTTGTCCGTCCTTTCTTAATCCTTATCCTAACCTCCATGGAAAACATGCACAACCGGTCTTTTATACTACGGTATCACCGTTATCTCGTGGGTAGGGTGCTGTAGGGAGCGGTATATGTATGTATGCATGAAGTCCTAATAATTAATATGTGATGGGCAAGAAAGGGGTGAGAGATTTGCATCTCTCAAACCTTCCCTATTCCTAACCCTAACAAGCGAGGAACTACTCGCTCATTAGGGGATCGATAAAAGACATGATTTTTATTTGAGTTTTCGATTTAAAAAGACTAACTATCTAACTACGGCAGATTAATAAAAAGTTCTTAAACTAGGGCAGATAAAAAATCTATGCTAGGGCAAAAATAAAAATTGAGAACTAGGGCAATTAAAAAGAACCTACTTACTTTATTGATGCTCTCTAAACTTTACAAAAGATTTCTGAATTTTTCATCAATGAAAAGAGGCATACCTCAAAGAGGTTTAGGGCTTCTATTTATAGATCATAGAAACCCTAGGGTTACAATCGATTCACGTCTGCATTTACAATTTTACCCCTAAAGAAGACTAGTCAACGTGCCGCCAGCCGCCACAGAGATTTTGCACCGACACGGGCGACACATGGCCGCGGATCCGCGGCCAAAAGCCAGGTTTGGCAGCGGTTCCGCGGCCATGTAGGGAGCTTGTGGGCTCAATTTTTTTGGTCTTCTGTCTGTTGCTATTTTCTTCTGTTTTCCTTAGTTGGTTCTTCAGAATGTATTCTAGTTCTCTTCCAGATCTCCACAGTGAATAATGTAGTGGACTTTACCGCTTGCTTCGTGTCAAAGTCTTGAACCTTGCGCTGCCTTTGTGCTTTGTGAACTTGTTCATTGATCTTCATTGTCCCTCAAAATGTAGGCACGATCAAGATTCCACCATTTATCGGTCGTAGTCTCACTTTTGTATCATCTTTTCGTCAATTTCACTGTTTTTGTTCCAAGAACCTGTAACCTGCAACTATGTAGCAGACATGGATCAAAAGCACCTGTTTATTTGTAAAAATGAATAAGAATGGGGAATATAATAATGCAAATTATGGTATGAACAGTTGTCGGGACCCTCCACCTCTCTGAAGACGTTGAAAAATTACAACGACACGTATCAAAGGTGTGGAGAGATGTACCCTTGAACCAAATTCCATATTGAGGGAAGAGATCATGGTGGACCGTCTAAGAATCATTAGTCATTTTCGGGAGACTGGGATTAACTTAGGAGATGTGTGATGGACATCGTTCTGGTCAATTAGTTTGGGAAGTCATAGGCATAGAGACTCTGTCTATTTGGAGATCCAAAATATTTTAATCACAGGAAGACTTAGCCAATTTGGGGCTGAAGTTGGCATCTTATAGTGTTAAACACTAATATATGCTCGGTGCTCACGTGCTCTTACGTGAGTCTCTGCAGCAGTGTTAAACACTGAAACTTGGGGCGCTCACGTGTGGCACGTGAGACACCTAAAAGTTGGTGTTGTGCCCTTAGGTTCAAATCCCCGTCTATATATCCAAGTGTTAAACACTTAAGTCTTATGGCCATCACGTATAGACACGTGAAGTGCCCTGGAGTTGGAAAAAAAAGCGTCAATCTAAGGAAGCTGCACGGTTTTTTTTGGGTTTATTCCATCTTCCTTTTATAAGTATTAAGCACTTAGCTCATATAATACTCACGTGCGAGCACGTGAGGTGCTAAAAATGTGAGCGCTGTCTTTGGAATTTCCCCTCTTTCCATGTAAGTGTCAAGCAACTATTTGGGGGTCACGTGGGACCACGTGATTCAATCTCAGTCCTTCATTTTTGTTCCTCAGAGGCGCTCACGTGGGAACACGTGTCCAGTCTTTTCTTTTATATGCATAGATATTCTGATATAAGTTTTAAGAATTTTTAGGTCTCTCGTTTTATAAGAATTAAATTCTTTTGCAGGGCTAAAACCTAATTTTATCAGAGGAATTAAATTCCTATATCCTTTTGGAAGAATTAAATTCTTGGAACTTAGTTCTTTCCTCTAAATTTTGAATCTACATAACAGAATCTCCCCGATGAGAATTAAATTCTCAACTTGTGGGGAGATCTACTTTTGCAGACCTCAACCAGAGGAAGAACTAAGTTCTTTGAGAAGAGTTAAACTCTTAGTTTGAGAATTAATTTTTTTTTGTTTTGTGGGAGCTTTTGGGAGGCTTCTGTGTATTTTTTTTAGAAGCTTATGCGATGGTCTCCTCTTTTTGGATTCAACCACCTTGCTCCTATTTATAGGAGAAGAGAAAAAAATAATTTGTTAAGAAAAACTCTCATTCAGAGATCTTGATTGATTTTATTTAGATCAATCGGTGAATTTTATTCACCGTTGGATTTTTAATCCAAAAGCTCTCTGTTTAACAGAAAAGATTTCTTATTTGTTTAACAAGATTATATATATCTTGTTAGTTTTAACAAGATTAGAATTTTATTCTATCATATCTTTTTAGTTTAACAAGATCAGAAATATATTTTCTTAATATGGATATCTTGTTAGTTTAACAAGATTAGAATTTTATTTTAACATAGAATTTTATTCTTGTCATGTAAATATCTTGTTAGTTTAACAAGATTAGGAATATTGAATTTAATTCTGTTAAATGAATATCTTGTTAGTTTAACAAGATTAGGAAAATATTTTCCTATAATAGAATTTTATTCTATCATATGATCACCGCTGGATCTTTGATCCAAGGATCCTCTGTTTAACAGAGATCTTTCTAGTTTGAGGAAGATCAGGAAAATATTTCCCAAATAGAATTTAATTCTAGAATTTGATAGGAGCATTTTAAATTGGGGCGCATGTGAGCGGCAAGAGAACTCACGTGTTTAACATGTGACCCCTAATATGGGTTTTAGCCTGATTATGTTCAGCACTCATATGCTTTGCATATGAGCGCTCACGTGTTTTACACGTGAGGCCTGTTTGGCCATTGGTGATTTATTTTCAGCGCTCATATGCTTTGCATATGAGCACTCACGTGTTTTACATGTGAGGCCTGTTTGGCCCTTAGTTATTTTCTTTCAGCGCTTACATGCTTTGCATATAAGCGCTCACGTGTTTAACACGTGATGTCCAACCGTGAATTTTTTCCCTCTTTCATCTCTCCCTTTTTTTAAGGGCTATAAGGGAACAAATAGCTCTTAGTCGAAAATTTGGCGGGAACAAATGCCCCCACTACTTTGCCCATGTAAGTATGTATGTGGGTGAAGTAGTGCAAAATAATGCGTGACCATAGAATTGATGGCTTAGGAGACAAGTTTAAGCTCCTTGTAGCCTAAGACTTTTTTCTTTTCATCTTCATGAGCTGTAAGGGTCTTAAGAAGGTTTTTTCCTCCCTAAGAGTCGAAAGGTTCTTGCAGGAACATTGTTTTCCCTACGAGTCGAGACGAGTCGAGAAGTTCTCGCACGGACATTATTTTCCTTACAAGTTGATAAGTTCTCGCAGGGACATTATTTTCCCTACGAGTCGAGACGAGTCGAGAAGTTCTCGCAGGGACATTATTTTCCCTGCAAGCCGAGACGAGTCGAGAAGTTCTCATAAGGACATTATTTTCCCTGCGAGTCGAGAAGTTCTCGCAAGGACATAATTTTCCCTGCGAGTCGAGACGAGTCAAGAAGTTCTTGCAAGGACATTATTTTCCCTACGAGTCGAGAAGTTCTCGCAAGGACATTATTTTCCCTACGAGTCGAGACGAATCGAGAATTTCTCGTAGGGACATTATTTTCCTTACGAGTCGAGACGAATCGAGAAGTTCTCGCAGCAGGGACATTATTTTCCTTACGCGTCGAGACGAGTCGAGAAGTTCTCGCAGGGACATTATTTTCCTTACGAGTCGAGACGAATCGAGAAGTTCTCGCAAGAATTTCCTAATGTCACAGTTAACCTCTGTTGATAGAAGTCCGTTAGGATCTGTGGTACTAGGGTTTTTGTCCGCCGCACCGTCGCGTTGGCCGATGTATTCCCTGATATGCAATCTTGCCATTCGAGTAGCCCCACGACTGTCGTGTCTCTGATCCCTTCGGGGGCTGGACAAGACGTCTTCAAGTAATCTCCCAGGTCATATTACCATCGGAAGAGCAAGCGTTAGGGATTTTCCATGCCGCTTTTTACTTGAGGTTAGGCTTAATTTGGGAGCCCCAATGAGTCATGACCACTCCGCGCTAGTGTGGAATGATCTCCGATAGTCTTTCAGGTCTCATTTGAGTTGCCGTCAAGACCCTGAAGCTAGGAATCTTACTTTGCTTCGTTTGTTGACATTGTGTCTGCTATATTGCGACAAATGTCGAGGTTGTCTCTGGGTTGTCTATGAACCGTCGAGTTTTGGAAATAAGGACTTTGCCATGGCTCCATTTTGTTGACATCGTGTCTGCATCCTGCTGGAGTGAGAAGAAACGTCGTTTTTGATCTCCAGGCTATAGATGTTGCCGTCGAGACCTCGCTCTCCTTCTGATGGAGCCTAGTGGGAAAATGTGGTTCCCTTTTTCGTTTGCGCCCATGGATTGTATACAGAGGTCGATATGGACTCGCCTGCAGGAAAGAAGTTTCATTTTTTATTCTTTCTTTCTGCGATGCTCTATCATTTCAGCTTTTTATATCACGAAAGTCGCGATTGCCCAATCATTTCGGCTATTTTTCGCGGTGCTCAATCATTTCGGCTGTTTTTCTTTTTACTCGCTGCTTTTTATTGCGAGTTGCCCAAACATTTCGGCTGTTTTTTTATTTATTTTTTATGCATATATTTTGCTCGCTGATTTTTATTGCGAGTTGCCCCATCATTTCGGCTATTTCATATGCATTTTGCTCGCTGATTTTTATTGCGAGTATGGAACTCGAGATCTGATCCTAATCTTAGCATCAGCATCGCTGCGACTGGAATATTGCCAGGAGCGAATCATCATTTGCCGTGAAAGGACTTGAAATTTGATACCGATTTAGGCACCAGCATCGCTACAACTGGAATATTTCCAGGAGCGAATCATTATTTGCCTTTGTCGATTTGAACAAAGGTGGCTTAGCAAACAGGGATAGGATTCCGTTAGCTAAGGCTTTTTGACTTTATGAGCCGTAAGGGTCTCATAAAGGTATTTTCTCCCTACGAATCGTGAGGATCCCGTAGGTGTATTTTCTCCATAGGAGTCGTGAGGATTCTTAAGTGTGTTTTCTTTTGAGAGTCATAAGGATCTCACAAGAGAATTTTCCCCTTATAAGTCGAGAGGACTTATAAGTGTCGTTCACCATATGAGGACGTTCCCCGTCATTGGTGGGACTTGGTAAGAGAACGTTTATATATGCCCGTGGATTGTATACAAGGGTCAATATTGGACCGCTTGTAGGGCAACTTGGGGAGTGTGATGGCTTAAGAAAAGGTTCAGGTCCCTGTATCTTAAGGCTTTTGAATCCTATGAGCCGTGACGGTCTCGTAGGGGAAATTTTTCTTACGAGTCGTGTGGATCTCATAAGTGTAATTTCTCTTTAGGAATCATGGGGATCCCTAAGTGTGTTGCTCTCTTGTGAGTCGTAAAGATCTCACGCAGGTTTTTTCTCCTTATAAGGTCGAGAGGACCTACCAAGTGTTTTTATTTTAACGAGATTGCGCCCTTTCGGGTTTTCACAAACTCGCCGGTAGCCCTACTGTTTTTACTCACGGAGCCCTTTCGGGTTTTCATCCGTGCCCATTTCGCTTGTGGACATACTTTTTTTTACCCCTCAGTTTGCCGATAGCACTTAGGGGGGCTTCACCACCGGGGCAGCTGCGCAGCCAGCAGGACTAAAGTTGCAATCCTCGCCGCTGGGACTTATGGATTTGAATTCCACTGTCGCCGTGTTTGAGACGACGTACTTAGTTTAAAGACATTACGGTCCATTGTTAGTTTAGGGACTTCTCGGTCCTTTGTTAGTTTAGGGACATCTCGGTCCAAGAGCATCTTCGAGGCAAAGTTTTGTCGGATACTACTTATAGAGTTTGGACTCAGGAAGACAGCGAGCGAACACGAGCGTCGTCATCTATCATTAACCTGAGCCGTGACTTGTCAAGCATAGTATTTCTTAAGGAACCGGCCTTTTATTGGCCGAAAGGGTCTTTTGCCATGCATATCCATGAGCAAGTAGGCCCCACCTTGGTAGACCTTGTTTATGATGTACAGAGCCTCGTAGTTTGGCTCGAATTTCGCCCACTTTGCACGGTTGGGGATCATGGGTCTTTTTACGACTAACACGAGTTCGCCTTGGCGGAATTTTCTCGGCCTGGTCAGTCTTTTGTATGAGCGTGTCATCCTTGCTTTGTAAGCTTTCAGGTTTTGCTGCGCCATGAGACGAGTTTCAGCAAGGGCATCAAGCTCCTCAAGCCGAAAATGGGCATTTTCTTTATCCGTCAGCTCGTATCGAACTGCTACTCGTAGAGAGGGTAGATCTATCTCCAAGGAAAGTACCGCTTCCGTGTCGAATACCAACGCAATGGCGTTGTATTCGTGGCCGTTTTGAACGTGGTTCGATACGCCAAGAGAGCTTCATGCAGTCTCTCGTGCCAGTCCTTTTTGTTTCTGGACACTGTTTTCTTTATGATCTTCATCAAGATCTTGTTGAAAGCCTCAGCTAGACCATTAGCTCGAGGATTATAGACCGAAGAGTATCTCCAATCTATATTAGGTTGCCGTTTGAAGTGGCTGATATTATGGCTTCTGTAGGCCGGCCCATTATCTGAGATGATCCGTTGGGGAGTGTCGAACCGGTAGATGACGTATGTCCTGAAAAAATGGAGGATGTTCTCCATCTTCACCTTCCTTAGCGGTACTGTCTCTGCCTACTTAGAGAAGTAATCGTTTATTTCTAATATGAACCGATGCCCCTTTGTAATACCCTAGTTCATTTATACCAGTTCTAGTTCATGTATTTCTTTATTTATGGCATTTTTCTGATTTATTGTGTTTTGGGTGCGAATTGTGTATTTGACATTTGTATTTGCATCCAACCCGACCCGCATGCTTGAAACCAGTCTTGATTCATGTTTATGATTTATCCTGACCTGTTGCATGGGCTCATGCACTTTCATTTTAATTTATACATTTTGAATACTGGCATTTTATCTGGCATTTGCATTTTACAATATAACATTTTAAATCACATAAAATATTTTAAAAATATATTGCATGGCCTGCATGATACTCCTAGCCCCGTGGTAGTATCCGTGCATCCTGTTCTCGTCCCGTTCAGTGAAACGGACTTGTTTGGATGGCTACGCGCACGTACGTGCATCCATTCTTGGGGGTATGCATTTTTATCCGGACATTCATTTTTTATTTTGGTCGACATGTATATTTTGTATTTTAAAACTGAATTTTAGACCCGACCCGGACATGTTTTGGACTATGTTTGTATTTACCAGAATATCAAATTTTATTTATATAATATTAATTTTATAAATTGATACAAATTAAAATTTAGTTAACTAATAAAAGATTTTTAAAATTTAAATCTAAACTAATTTCCTAACAAACTAACTCTCTCTCCTCTGCATATATATATTTATATATATTTTGTTTATTTAATTTTTTCTTTCCTTATTTAATACACAGCCTCTTCTTCTTACTTCTTCTTCTTTCTTCTTTTTTTTTCTTGATCTTGTTTCTTGATTCCGGTGATCACCGTCGAAGCCGTGCTCGTCACTGACGATCCGAGCGATCCAGTGAACGTACCTAACTTGCGTGATCACACTCGTGCGTTGTTTGGAACCGTTCCGTGTACCGTGCGCGCGTCGCGACATTTCGCCGACGAAGAACGTTCCGTACACATCTGTTCTTGTTCCGTCTAGGCAAGTTAATCTTGCTACATGCTATATAACTCATTATATACCTATTTAAATAAATATCACACCTGTATTTTGAATCAAGCATCCCATGTTTCATATTACAGCCTTTCGACATTCCGTTTGCATTTGTATAGTGCATTTCAGATCTAAGGCATGCAAACCAATCTTAATTACATGCTACATTACTTTAGACGCATCTATTTTAACAAATGGAATGCCTGTATTTAAAATCATGCACCCTATGTTTAGTTTTATAACTTTCCGATGTTCCGTTTGCATCCATTCATATCATTTCAGATCTAGGTCATGAAGACTTATCTTGTTACATACTATACTATCATATACTACATCAAATTGAATAGTTACATTTCATATTGCTTAGTCATATGTTCCGCCCTTGTTAGTTTATCATTTTACGATTATGTGATACCCGTTTGCATCCATATCATTTAAAATATACATCGTCGTAATATTTCTTATTATTATCTTTAATTAGTTTATAATCTGCATTTTTTAATGTTATACATTTGAAAATATTATAGTTTGCACATGAAACGTCGTTGAAAAGCGGATACGATAAATCTGAAATTTACTGTACACCTTACCTTATAAAATTCATTATAAATCATAGAAAAATCATTAATATACGATCTTTAGTTCGTTACAAAGATAACTCAGAATACTATAACTCTATGAAATATTTACTAGCAAAATAAATTTTTTAAATAACGTAAAATGAAAATGAAAATATCTCTAAACTGCTGTCTAGGGAAATTCCAGCAGCAAACTTTCAATTTCGAATGTTCATAGCTTTTTGTAGGAACAACCTGAGATACTTATACTTATAAAAATGAAAACCTTATTGAATTATCTTTGTTTTGGTATAAGACACATCCCTTTTGGAGAAAGTTTGTTATTTTTAAGCTATTTTACAAATCAGGGTGACGCTGAATTTCTGAACGGAACTTTCTTGTGCATGGTTAATCAATACCACTTTTATAGTTATTAATCGGTTTGAATATGTTATCCATATTAATATTATTATATCACTATCTATTTAATAAATAATAGTACTTGTGTTTTAATATTCAGCAAATTTTACCGATTTACAGTTTTATAGTATCTGTCTGCATCCGTACGGTTTATTACATATCTAGTTGCACGCCGAGACCATATTATTTCATATTACTGTTGTATTAGTGCACCATGCTCGATAATTGTGCGTCCTACATAGTCATGATGTAACCCCTGACAAAATATTTGTGCATCCATGCTTTACCGTGCATCCGTATTTGCTACAGTTTTAGTATGAGCATCCGCTTGACACATGTGCGCTACCTGTCATGACCTGATATACCACTACTTGACTTGATACCTGATACACCACTACTGGACATGACTTGATACATGTACACTACCTGACATGACCTGATATATCACTACTTGACATGTTATCCGATCTTGTTACTAATGCCGACAATCTTGACCTGTTGTCCCTACGGACATTTCCTGTTGTCTATACAGACAAACATGTTCCTGCTTGATCCTGTGTTAGAATTAGTCTCAGATTTATAAATACCTGACTTACACACATGATTTGAGGGTATGGGGAAATCAAGAATGTAGCTGAACGTAACTCAAAAGGCTATTATATTATTTTACCGTGGTCCCGTGGGGAATGAACGGGATATAGACTCACAGTCTATTACATCATTTTACCGTGGTCCCGTGGGGAATGAACGGGGCATAGACCGATGGGTTACGATGAAAATTGCATTAATTGATTTCAAATGACTTTAGAGTAGTTAACCCTATAGTACAGTTTAGACTACTCACTGCACTTCACCTGTTTATACCCGATCCACTGATATATATTCATGTTACTGTTTACCTGTTATTGATGACTTGTTACTGTTCTTGATATCTCTAGACAGCCACAATGTGACTGTGGAGGGATGTTTCCTATCCACAGGTAGCATGGTTGGCTCTGTCACGTGCCTATCTTAGCGCACTCTGGGAAGCGGGGCGTGACAGGATTTGTTTGATATCAGAACCATAGGATTTAGGTTAATCGGGTTTGATTCTTTTGTAGTTGGGTATTGGACCCAATACACGAATCAGAATACTCGTGATTAGGAACATGTCCTGCCACTTTACCATCTTGCCATTCTTGAATCTTAACTTCCTCCTGATCCTTACTTTGATGATATGCAAAGCTCTTTGCATCTCGACTTGAAACTTTTTGTTCCCTATTGTTTATCTCTAGGATTTGGGCGATTTGAGTGGAGTTATGTGATTGTAAATATGAACTGCAGTATGGTTACAATGCGGTACTCTATTTAAGTAACTTGGAGTCCTAGTCTTGATTCACTTCCTTGATTCATAGTCATGAAATTTCCTTGGTTCTCTCAGTTTCATTGCTTACCAATTCATGTTTTGCAGATTTCTTGGTGATTGATACCGGCGGTTATGAAGTTGTCTTGGGAATGGATTTTCTCGGCACTTTCCACGCTCACATTGATTGTAGGGCAAAAAAATTGATTTTCCAAATTTCCGGACATCAGGAGTTTTCTTTTGCTGGAGGTAGCAGTTCTGTCGGACCAATCGAGTTTAGGGCTAGGCCGACAAACAATGTTCTTTCGTCGATGGAAGTTGATAAAGAAGAAGCGCCAGTTGTAGTTCGAGAGTTCATGGACGTGTTCGAGAACATCTCGGGTTTACCGTCAAAACGAGATGTGGAGTATGCGATCGATCTTGTTCCTGGTGCAGCGCCAATCTCAAAGGAGTACTATCCATGGCACCAGTGGAGTTGGAAGAAGTTAAGAAGCAAGTTACCGAATTACTTGAGAAGGGTTGGATTCGCAGCAGCAATTCACCTGGGGAGCTCCAGTTCTTCTAGTAAAGAAGAAGGATGGCACAGGAAGGATGTGCATCGATTATCGAGAATTAAACCGGGTGACTATTAAGAACAAGTACCCGATCTCTCGCATTAGAGAATTGTTCGAGCAGCTTAGTGGTACGAGGGTATTCTCAAAGCTGGATTTGCGGTCCGAATATCATCAGGTCCGAGTTAAATCAGAGGATATTTGCAAAACTGCGTTCCGAACTCGATATGGACATTACGAATATTTAGTGATGCCATTCGGAGTCACGAATGCACCGGCGATATTTATGGACTTGATGAACCGAATATTTTCACCGTTCTTGGACCAGTTTATAGTGGTGTTCATCGATGATATTCTGGTCTACTCGAGAAGCATTGAAGAGCATGCGAAACACTTGAAGATCGCTGTTTCCCCCAATCAGAGCAAAGCTCTGTTTTGAATTTCAAAATTCAAAAAATAAAGCAACGCTTCAGATCCCGTGCGCTGCGCGCTGCGTGCCACGCGTCAAAAGCAGACACGCCAGCGCCAGGAGCGCTGCGCCCTAAGCAGCGCACCCCAATCAGAGCAAAGCTCTGTTTCAAAATTCAAAATTTTAAAAGTTGAAGCAACGCTTCAGATCCAGCGCTCTGCGCTGCGCGCCACGTGTCAAGCATGAGTGCGCTAGCGCAGTTGCGCTGCGCGCCACGTGTCAAACGCAGGTGCGCAAGCGCTGGAATTAAAAGAATTCCCTACCGTTATATCAAAAGATCTAATAATAATAAATTATTGATTAATCAGAATTAAAATTCTGTTTTGGAAAGATCTTTCCAATCTTTTTGAAAACAAGAAGATTGCCTTCGGTAAAACAGAAGCCCTAGGATCAAAGATCCAACGATGGGGAAACATCCCCAAATCAATCAAAGAAAGATCTCTTCAACTAATTTAACAAATCAATTGGCCCTATATAAAGGCCCCAAGACTTCAAGTCTCATATAGAAAAACCCCTCTGCAAACTTTGAGAAAAACTCAAAGAGAAAGAAAGGCAAGCCTTTGAAGAAAGAAGATCATTTCTTCATCTTTAAAGGTAAAGAACTATGTTCTTGAATAACAGAGATGAAATCATCTCATTAAATAAGAAGAACCCTCTTCTAAAAGAAAAAAAAAAGATCAGAGATCTAAGAACAAGATCAAGGTCTTTAATAATAAATGAAAGATCAAAAAGATCTAATCATAAAAAGGCTAAAATAAGTACTTTACTTCATTCACAGATCTTCTGATCTATAAAGACAGAGCCTTTTAATAAAAACAAGAACTTGGGTTCTTGGATCTTGAGGCAAGGCCTTCTTTGAAAAACAAAAAGCTTGTTCTTTGATCTTAAATTTGATCTGATGCGCTTTGCGCTACTGAAAAGTGCTTTGCACTCTTGAACTGCGCCCTTGCGCTCATTGGGCTGGCGCAC
Organism: Agapanthus africanus; assembly: GCA_030015575.1. NCBI lineage: Eukaryota > Viridiplantae > Streptophyta > Magnoliopsida > Asparagales > Amaryllidaceae > Agapanthus > Agapanthus africanus. The sequence continues at coordinate 125,842,074 of JASDDO010000028.1, forward strand.
AGCGCCATAACATGCCACGTGTCAACCATAGACATGATCTGCGCTTTGCGCTCCTGAAAACAGCGCACTGCGCTCTCGGGTTGGCATTCAGCGCCAAGCGCGCCACGTGTCACTCACTGGCGCACCCATAAACTAGTGCAGCGCACTCATAAATTAAAAGCGCAGTGCACTAACAAACTAGCGCTTAGCGCTAAGCGCGACACGTGTCCTCCTCGTGTACGCTAACTGACAGAAACGCAATACGCTCTTTGACTGGCGCAAAGCGCCTAGTACGCCACTTGGCGCGCTGTCAGAACATACTTTGTTCTGATAAATACTATGCATTCAATATAAGACAAAAATGTCAAAGCCTAATGCTTGGCATTATTAAAAGGGCAGAAACCAAACAAAAGCCTAACAGGCAGAACAAAATAAAATGTTAAAACGTTTATAACTGGACTTAGCCCAATTCTGGCCATAAGTCCTCAATTTAAATTGAACCGAGTACATCTGCTCTTCCAATCAATTTACACCCGGTTCGAGAGTACATCTCTTCACTCCTCTGATATCTGTCGTTGTAATCCTTCAACGTCATCAGAGAGGTGACGGGTCCCGACAACCACACATTACACTGGACTGTGAGGTCCCTAAACTCATGGACTATGATGTCCTTAACCTCGACTGTGATGTCTTAAAACTAACACTGGACTGTGGGGTCCTTAAACTCATGGACTATGATGTCCTTAACCTTGACCGTGATGTCTTAAAACTAGCACTGGACTGTGGGGTCCTTAAACTCATGGACTATAATGTCCTTAATCTTGACCGTGATGTCCTAAAACTAACGTCGGACTGTGGAGTCCTTAAATCCACGGACTATGATGTCCTTAATCTCGACCGTGATGTCTTAAAACTAACACCGGACTGTGAGGTCCTTAAACTCATGGACTATGATGTCCTTAACCTCGACCGCAATGTCTTAAAACTAACAATGGACCGTAATGTCCTTAAACTAATTATCGACCGCAATGTCATTAAACTAAATAATAGGGCCCAATTGCTCTCTTGTCGGATCTAAACGATCCCGTTAAGTTGATCTTAGTCTAAAATTAGAGTAACGTGTCCTTAACAAACGTTTAAGTTGATCTTAGTCTCAAATAAGGCTAACATATCCTTAAACACACACACCCCCAAATCCAAATCTAAGAAAGATACGGATTTGGACTAATCCACGTCCTACGGGAGATAACACAAATTAGTCACCGTATACAATCCACGGGCAGCCGAACACAAAACAAACACCCACGACACGAAGTGACCATATGGAGAAGGAGAAAGTTGTTACCGCGATGCGGTAGCGTAATTAACTGCAGGGGCTTGCGCCTGCAGGGAAGAGCGTCCCCACAATCAAAAACCCCTCAAGCGAGGGGGAATCTGACGAAGTCTGCTACATCGGCCGCATCCTTTTAAATCTTCGATACACGGTGCCATAAATTAACTTGGCATCTTCGGAGAGGTAGACGGATAGCACCAATTAGCATCTGCCCCGAATTTCAGGCAAGACGGACCTGCGAAGTCGCTTCTCTGTGTTCAGCGGGGAACAATCGCACTGCAGACATTGAGGTAAGAAAGATTATATGCAAAGATGAGCAAGTGCAAGTTTTGGCTTGAAGAAGTGAAGTTTTTGGGGCACGTCGTATCTGGAGATGGAATCGCCGTTGATCCCGAGAAGATTGCAGCAGTTCAAAATTGGCTGATTCCGAAGAACGTAGCAGAGATCAGAAATTTTCTTGGACTTGCCGGCTATTACAGAAGGTTCGTGGAGAATTTTGCCCGTTTGGCTGAGCCTTTAACCAAGCTTACGCGTAAGGAAGTACCGTTCGTATGGACGAATAGGTGTGCGTCAACTTTTGAGGCGTTGAAGCAAAGATTGATAACCGCTTCTATTTTGACCGTACCATACGGTTCCGGAGGATTGGTGATTCACAGCGACGCATCTGGGAAAGGTTTGGGATGTGTTTTGATGCACCATGGGAAAGTTATAGCTTACGCATCGAGGTAGTTGAAGACCCATGAGAAGAATTATCCAACTTATGACTTGGAGCTTGCAGCAGTGATTTTTGCTTTGAAGATTTGGAGACACTACTTACTGGGCGAAAGGGTCGAAGTATTCACCGATCACAAAAGCCTAAAGTATGTGTTCACATAGAAAGAGCTTAACATGAGGCAGCATAGATGGTTGGAGCTGATGGCCGACTATGATCTTGATCTCAAGTACCATCCGGGGAAAGTTAATGTAGTGCCGAATGTGCTTAGTCGGTTGCCAGTAATTCGGATGTTGACTGCACAGAAGGAGCTTATTGAAGACTTTCGGAAATTCAAGTTGGAGATCGTGCTACCGCATTCTTCAGGACAGTTGATGCAGCTGCAAGTACAGTCGTCATTGATTGAGAGTATTAAAGCAGCGCAGTCGAAGGACCCAAGATTGCAAAGGTTTCGAGAACAGGTTGAAGCTGGACTTCGAACGGACTTGTTAATTTATGAAGATGGTTCGTTGCGATATGGTAGCCGTTTGTGTGTGCCAAAAGGAGATATTCGCAAAGAAGTTATGAAGGAGGCACACAGTTCCGCGTATTCCGTACATCTAGGAGACACGAAAATGTACCGTGATCTACGACAGCATTTCTGGTGGGAAGGCATGAAAAAGGAGATTGCTCGCTTTGTAGCAAAGTGCTTGGTGTGTCAGCAAGTTAAGGCTGAACATCAAAGGGTTGCTGGTTTATTGCAATCACTTCTGATTCCTCAATGGAAGTGAGAACATATAACCATGGATTTCGTGACAGCTTTACCGCGGAGTCCAAAGGGTAACAATGCAGCTTGGGTGATTGTTGATCGATTGACCAAGGCAGCTCACTTCATACTGTTTCGAGTTGGTCAGTCAATGGAAGCGTTAGCAGAACGGTATATGTAGGAGATTGTGAGATTGCATGGAGTACCTGTAAGCATCGTGTCCGACCGTGACACCCGATTCTTATCTCACTTCTGGAGGAGTTTACAGGAAAGTTTGGGGACGCGATTGAAGTTTAGCACAGCTTATCATCCTCAGACAGATGGCCAGTCGGAGAGAACAATCCAAACTCTTGAAGACATGTTGAGAGCTTGCATGTTAGACTTCAAGGGTTCGTGAGAGGATCATCTGCACTTGGTGGAGTATTCGTACAATAACAGCTTTCAGGCGACTATTCAGATGGCTCCATTCGAAGCATTGTATGGTCGCAAGTGTCGTTCACCTGTTTGTTGGGACGATATTGTAGAATGAAGATTGTTGGGACCGGATTTGATCGTGCAAACCGAGGAGAAAATTAATACTATCCGGAATTATATGAAGGCGGCACAAGATCGGCAGAAGTGTTGGGCCGATACATCGAGAAGATCTCTAGAGTTTGCTGTTGGTGATCTGGTATTCTTGAAGATATCACCTACTAGAGGAGTGATTCGTTTTGGAAGTCGAGACAAGCTTAGTCCTCGATTCGTGGGGCCTTTCGAGATTTTGGAGCGTGTTGGAGAAGTGGCTTATCGATTGGCGTTACCACAATCTTTGGCGAATGTTCATGACGTGTTTTATGTATCTCAACTCTGTAAGTATATTCGAGATGAAGCACACGTGCTAGATCATTCGGAGCTGACTATAAGAGAGGATTTGACCTTTGAGGAACGACCGATGTCGATTGTTGATCGAAGAGAAAAGGTCCTTAATAACAAGGTTATCCCTCTCGTACTTGTTTCTTGGGGAAATCGCTCGCATAGAGAATCGACTTGGGAACGAGAAGAAAAAATTCGACAGAACTTTCGACACCTATTCCTGTAGATTCGTGTTGTTTACCTTTTCTTGTCTTGGGAATTTCGAGAACGAAATTCTTTTTGTAGTTGGGTATAATGTAATACCCTAGTTCATTTATACCAGTTCTAGTTCATGTATTTATTTATTTATGGTATTTTCCTGATTTATTGTGTTTTTGGTGCGAATAGTGTATTTGACATTTGTATTTGCATCCGACCCGACCAGTATACTTGAAACCAGTCTTGATTCATGTTTATGATTTATCATGACGTGTTATATGGACTCGTGCACTTTCATTTTAATTTATACATCTTGAATACTGGCATTTTATCTGGCATTTGCATTTTTACAATATAACATTTTAAGTCACATAAAATATTTTAAAAATACATTGCATGGCCTGCATGATACCCCTAGCCCCGTGGTAGCATCCGCGCATCTTGTTCTCGTCCCGTTCAGTGAAACGGACTTGTTTGGATGGCTACGTGCACGTGCGTGCATCCGTTCTTGGGGGTATGCATTTTTCATTATCCGGACATTCATTTTTTATTTTGGTCGACATGTATATTTTTCGTATTTTAAAACTGAATTTTAAACCCGACCCGGGCATATTTTGGACTATGTTTGTATTTACAGAATATCAAATTTTATTTATATAATATTAATTTTATAAATTAATACAAATTAAAATTTAGTTAACTAATAAAAGATTTTTTAAATTTAAATCTAAACTAATTTCCTAACAAAATAACTCTCTCTCCTCTACATATATATATTTATATATTTTGTTTATTTAATTTTTTCTTTCCTTATTTAATACACAGCCTCTTTTTCTTACTTTTTCTTCTTCTTTCTTCTTTCTTTTTCTTGATCTTGTTTCTTGATTCCGGTGATCACCGCCGGAGCCGTGCTCGTCATTGACGATCCGAGTGATCCAGTGAACGTACCTGACTTGCGTGATCACACTCGTGCGTTGTTTAGAACCGTTCCGTGTACCATGCGCGCGTCGCGACATTTCGCTGACGAAGGACGTTCCGTACACGTCTGTTCTTGTTCCGTCTAGGCAAGTTAATCTTGCTACATGCTATATAACTCATTATATACCTATTTAAATAAATATCACACCTGTATTTTGAATTAAGCATCCCATGTTTCATATTACAGCCTTTCGACATTCCGTTTACATTTGTATAGTGCATTTCAGATCTAGGGCATGCAAACCAATCTTAATTACATGCTACATTACTTTAGACGCATCTATTTTAACAAATGGAATACCTGTATTTAAAATCATGCACCCCATGTTTAGTTTTATAACTTTTCGATGTTCCGTTTGTATCCATTCATATCATTTCAGATGTAGGTCATGAAAACTTATCTTGTTACATACTATACTATCATATACTGCATCAAATTGAATAGTTACATTTCATATTGCTTAGTTATATGTTTTGCACTTATTAGTTTATCATTTTACGATTATGTGATACCCGTTTGCATCCATATCATTTAAAATATATATCGTCGTAATATTTCTTATTATTATCTTTAATTAGTTTATAATCTGCATTTTATAATGTTATACATTTGAAAATATTATAGTTTACATATGAAACGTCGTTGAAAAGCGGATACGACAAATCTGAAATTTACTGTACACCTTACCTTATAAAATTCATTATAAACCATAGAAAAATCATTAGTATACGTTCTTTAGTTCGTTACGAAGCTAACTTAGAATACTATAACTCTATAAAATATTTACTTGCAAAATAAATTGTTTAAATAACGTAAAATGCAAATGAAAATATCTCTAAACTGCTGTCCAGGGAAATTCCAGCAGCAAAATTTCAACTTCGAATATTCATAGATTTTTGTAGGAACAACCTGAGATTCTTATACTTATAAAAATGAAAACCTTATTGAATTATCTTTGTTTTGGTATAAGACACGTCCCTTTTGGAGAACGTTTGTTATTTTTAAGCTATTTTATAAATCAGGGTGACGCTGAATTTCTGAACGGAACTTTCTTGTGCATGGTTAATCAATACCACTTTTATAGTTATTAATCGGTTTGAATATATTATCCATATTAATATTATTATATCAATATCTATTTAATAAATAATAGTGCTTGTGTTTTAATATTCAGCAAATTTTACCGATTTACAGTTTTATAGTATCCGTCTGCATCCGTACGGTTTATTACATATCTAGTTGCACGCCGAGACCATATTATTTCATGTTACTGTTGTATTAGTGCACCATACTCGATAATTGTGCATCCTACATAGTCATGATGTAACCCCTGACAAAATATTTGTGCATCCATGCTTTACCGTGCATCCGTACTTGCTATAGTTTTAGTATGAGTATCCGCTTGACACATGTGCACTACCTGTTATGACCTGATATACCACTGCTTGACTTGATACCTGATACACCACTACTTGACATGACTTGATACATGTACACTACCTGACATGACCTGATATATCACTACTTGACATGTTACCTGATCTTGTTACTAATGCCGACAATCTTGACATGTTGTCCCTACGGACATTTCCTGTTGTCTATACAGACAAACCTGTTCCTGCTTGATTCTGTGTTGGCATTAGTCTCAGATTTATAAATACTTGACTTACACACATGACTTGGGGGTATGGGGAAATCAAGAATGTAGCTGAACGTAACTCAAAGGGCTATTATATCATTTTACCGTGGTCCCGTGGGGAATGAACGGGGCATAGACCGATGGGTTACGATGAAGATTGCATTAATTGATTTCAAATGACTTTAGAGTAGTTAACCCTATAGTACAGTTTAGACTACTCACTGCACTTCACCTGTTTATATCCGGTCCACCGATATATATTCATGTTACTGTTTACCTGTTACTGGTGACTTGTTACTGTTCTTGATATCTCTAGACAGCCATAATGTGACTGTGAAGGGATGTTTCCTATCCACGGGTAGCATGGTTGGCTCTGTCACGTGCCTATCTTAGCGCACTCTGGGAAGCGGGGCGCGACACCCCTGGACGATACTGGTTTAATGGACCCGATCATATCGGTTCCTCACATTTCGAACGGCCAGCTAGCCAACGTCGGGTGTAGCGGATTTGGATGCTGGTGGATGAAGTCCCCGTGAATTTGGCATGAGTGGCACTGCTTCGCATATTCAAGGCAGTCCTGAATTATCGTGGGCCAATAGTAACCCATTCTCTTGATCTTCAGCTTCATCTTTGGTCCGGCTTGATGAGAACCGCAGAGTCCGTCGTGAGTTTCTTGGACGACCATTTTTGCTTCTTCTGATCCCAGGCATCTTAGCCACAGAAAGTCGAATGATCTCTTATATAGAGTATCATTGTCGAAGGCGAAAGACAGGGCTCACTTCATGAACTGATGTCTTGACGACGCGTCTTCGGGTGTTCGATGGGATTTGAAGTAGTCTATGAAGACTTCTCTCCAGTCCTTGACCCATTCTTCGTCTTTTATTTGGAGGACCGCTTGTCTGGTCGCTTCTTTTCCTTCAGACGACTCTGGAGATATTTCTGTTGGCGCGAGAATCCAGCGGCTTTGCACAATGATCCTTACATCATCGAGGTTTTCGTCAACCAGTTCTTTAGCGAGTTGGCTAATGCATCCACCTTGCTATTCTCTGCACGCGGAATGCTTTCCAGAATGTAAAAGGGGATTTGTGTCAGCAATTGTTGCACTCGCTCACCATATTTTACCAACTCTAGTTTGCATGTCTAATAGTCGCCATTTACTTGGCTAACGACTAGCTGGGAATCTCCATATATGACGAGGTTTTCGATTCCCATGTCAACAGCGATCTCAAGACCCACTATCAAAGCTTCGTACTCAGCCTCATTATTTGTTCTCGGCTCTGTTAATGAAAGGGCGAAACACATTATCCCTCCTTGCGGAATCACGAAGATAAGGCCCACCCCGACTTTGATTATGAGGGTGTTGTGCTTTCGCTTCTTCATGGAAGATGCCCCATCAAAGTAAAGTTCCCATCGAGAGTCATTTTCTTCGTCCTTTGTGTCGAACGCGTGTTCGTCCGGTAATTCACAATTTAAGGGAGAGTCGGCCGGTATTGGATGATCAGCGAGGAAGTCGGCGATGTCCTGGCCCTTCACTGCCCTGAGGGGTCGATAGATTATCGAGAACTCCATCAAGAAGAGGACCCATTTGGAAAGCCTTCCTGTTAATATGGATCTTAACATCAAATACTTGAGAGGATCCACCTTCGATATGAGATGGACTTCATGTGCCAGGGCATAATGTCGAAACTTCGTTATCGCGAAGATCAGTGCTAGGACGATATAGTCACAGGTTTTCACTTCTCAGTGAGTGAAAGATTTGTCCCCGGGTGTACGTTAAAAGCTTCTATCGTAGAACTAATGCTTTTCAATAGGGGAGTAGTTGTTTTCTGCCCCCAGAAGGACTCGACTCAAATAGTAGAGAGCTCTCTCCTTCCCCTGGTCGTTCTCGTGTGCCCATAGCGCGCCTAAAGAACCTTCAAGGGTTGTTGTGTACAGGATGAGAGGCTTTCCCTTGACCGGAGCGGTCAGTACCGGCGGGTTCTGCAGATATTGCTTGATTTCGCCCAGTGCACTCTGGCATTTACGATCCTAAATGAACGGGGTCCCCTTCTTCATTAGATGGATGTAGGGGCGGCATTTGCCGGAGAGGTTAGCTATGAACCGTCGGATATACGCGAGCTTCCCTTGGAGAGACCGCAGTTGCTTGAGATTTCTTGGTGAGGGCATTTCCATAATCGCCTTGATCTTTGATGGATCTATTTCGATGCCTCGGTGTCGTACGATGAATCCTAGGAATTTGCCTAAGGAAAACACGCATTTTAGAAGGTTCATCTTCAGATTATATTTCCGAAAACGCTGGAACACTATTTTCAAATGCTCCCAGTGCTCCTCGTACGATTTGCTTTTCACCACGAGGTCGTCGATATATCATTCGACAATGTCATGTATGCGGTCATCGAAGATCTCCGTCATGGCCCTCTGGTAGGTAGCGCCAGCGTTCTTCAGACCGAAGGGTATTACTTTATAGCAGAATATGCCCAGCGGAGTTCGGAAGGCAGTATGCTTTCGGTATTCGGGGTGCATCTTTATTTGATTATAGCCTGAAGATCCGTCCATGAAGGATAAGACCTCATGGGTAGATGTGTTATCGATCATCAGCTCGGTAACAGGCACGGGGAAGTCATCCTTCGGGAAAGCTTTATTAAGGTCTCGAAAGTCCATGCAAACGCGCACCATCCCATTTTTCTTCATCACTAGGACAATGTTGGCGATCCAGTCGGGGTATTGAACTTCTTGGATGAAGTCGGAGTCAATTAGCTTCTTGACTTCGGCATTGATACTCATCTCAAGTTCGAGCCGCATTCTTCTTGGCGCCTGTTTGACTGGCTTGACGTCCGGTGATATCGCCAGTTTATGCACAACTATCTCCGGATCTAATCCCGTCATCTCGGAATAGTTCAATGTGAAGCAGTCTTTATACTGCATAAGCACGTCTTTTAGTGTAGCCACATGCTCTTCAGACAGCAACTCACTGACGAATGTTGGCCTCGGATCGTTTGTCGTCTCCAAGTCGATTTTCCTCAGATTGTCCGCCGTGGTATGTATCCCATCCTCCAGTTTTTTCCGCGCCGGTGGAAATTCTGAGATCACCTCGTCCTCATCTTCATTTGCGAAGCACTGGAAGAGATCATCCACATTCTCATGCTCTCCCTCCTTGAGAATGTTATCATGTGGCAGGTACGAGCTCGTTTCCAAGCTTGATGTTGATCTGGACTTGCCCTCGTATTGTAGGTTGCTTTTGGCTCATGCTTTCATGATGGGGCTACCCTCCAATTGTCGGACAGAGCAAACTTGCCTTACTGATACTGGTCTTCGACCCAGTCTTTGAAGGTGAAGCAATCTTCAAGAGAATGTCCTATTGCTCGGTGGTAGGAGCAATAAGCCGGATGATGGAGCTCGTTTATTTGCTCAAGATGCCAAGACTCCGGGAGCGTCATCATTTGATACTTCATGGCAAGGTTGAATATTTTCCTTGTCTTGTCTTGAGAGAAAAAGTATTCCAGACCCATCTTTTTCATAAAAGCCGGATTCCAGCTGACTTTTTCTCGATCGCGTGACTTCTTGGATCCGCTTCACTGGTTTTGAACGTCATTCCCGTTCTTGACCTTGTTGTTTCCTCTGCGTCGGACTTTTTCCTTACCACGAGAGCGCACAGCAGGCTAAGGGTGAAGAGCGTCATAGTCTTCTCTTTCCGTAGACTGCTGATTAAGACGTTGCGTCCTGGCTTTCTCGTAAATGGCCATTTCGTGGCTGTGGTCATTCCGAACCTTTTGACCTACTTCTCTTATTAGCTTGTCAATCTGTTCTTCGAATGACGGACTTGGTATTCATACGGCGGGATTTAGCACTATTTCAGCATCAGCGCTTTATGGAAGGGCATTCCTTTCTCCGCCGGAATTGAAAGGTTCCTAGGCACACTAAGGAGGTCTCACAAGGCATCAACCATGCCAATTTCAAATTTTACGGGTGCCGAGAAACCCTAATACGGATCGTTGACTAGAGATTAGGCGAAACTAGCAACTAGTTAACTACTTAACTACGAGTAAACGGAAATACAACCTTTGTAGATCCGGTCCTCCACCTCCACGGCTCCGCAATGAAGTCTCCTCGCTGTCCAAATGGAAACCCGGGCTCTAGCGTCGGCTTCATTGGAGAAATGGGCGGGCAAGGTCGTAGGCTTCGTGCCGAAGATGATCTACGTCGAGGCATCACAAGATCAAGCTCCCACTTCACCAAGTCATGAAACTTGTGAAGAAAACACACTCTACTACTTGGCAAGAGGTAGAGGATGAAGAAATAGGAAGTGGGTTCACTTTAGAATTGGATTTCTCACTCATTTGCTCAAGTTGCCATTGATGAAGCAAGCTTTCTTCAAGTGAAGAAGAAGAAGATGATGAAAAGAATTATGATAAGTTATTTTCAAATAGAAAATAAAAACAATACTTATCATAATCCAACCATGGTCAAGTGTAGAGAATTAACTAAAGTTAGTTAAAGGGTTAGGGTTAAGCATGAAGACAAAATGGTCACTTAGTCAAAGATGCTTTGAAGCTTCAAGAAGCTTCAAGCAAAGAACAAAAGAAAGCCACCATTTTCTCTTTATCATTTCCAAAATAAATAAATAAATAAATAAGTATGAAAAACAAAACCCTAACCATTTAAATAACCATGGTTCTATCTTTACACAAACTCAAGTATACATGTATCATCAAACATGATACATACAAGTGCACAAATCTATATCACATATACAATGTGCACAATCAAGTGAGAAAATCCATTTAAAGTGAACCAATACTAGTTAATGCAAAGTAATATATCAAATATATAATTATGCATTGAATCATTAAATCAACACTTGATTTAACGATCCGGTCATATCGCATATAACCGACTAGTATCCAATGTATCGGCTTATCGAATCAACCCTCGATTCGATAACTAGGTTATATCGCATATAACCATTCGATACATTCATCGCGAGAATAGAATACGGTATCACATACACGCATTATTCTCGGTCCCGCACATATCTCATATGCGCTCCTATTTCGTTTCGCTTGAGCCAGGAAACCTCTGTGTAGGACTCTAAAGACTCGTCAATACGCCGGCAGCAGGTGATGATCATATCAAACACCCACAAGCCGCAAGCGGTCTGCTAAACGTAATGGCCACCCGGGTATTGAGCGATGAGAAGATCGACGAGCAAGCCGGCTCACACTCCTGTGAATCCAACCAGTAACACTTACCGTACAGTCCGGTCTGATCGTCTGATATGTCGCATATCTCGTCTAGGGGTGGTAAACGTCAGACCCCAATAGCTCGATAAGTCGTGTCGATATGAGGTCTATAACAATTCGAGAAACTACTGGTAACACTTACCAGTAAATCTCAGCAACCCTGGCCAGGGATTTCCTGTTATAGCCAATCGAACACAGCGCAACATCAACTCCCTATACCGGGAGAGACGAATCCCCTCCTATCGCTCATTGCCTCCATGTGATTCGGGACTGTACCCAAAAACCATCGTTTTGCACGCCCTCTTGGACGTGGTAAGATGGAAATCAAAGCACAGTGGGAACCACACAAGACTCTATGACGATCTCGGGTCAACAGACTACTCTGTACCAGTGTCACCTGAGAACTGCCATCTGACGTAAGGTATAATACCATCTGGGAGTTCTCGGCGAGTCCGTCCAGTGTACTCAGTCTCTACTGAGCACCCGTATATCATCTCTGATGTCAAACACCAATGGATATGGGATCATCCATCGCCCATCTGTATGGGTCGAGAAGGTACACGCTAGTCTACTCTGGTATATCGATGCCCCGTCTCGATACACCCACGACTAGGGACTTTGAAGGATGTACTTATGGACTACCTTGTCCCCACTAGTATGATCCGCATCATAGTCCAGGTAGTCAAGTACACATCCTAAGGGCTTTACCAACATGTAACAGAGAGAAAATCAACGTACACGTTAAGGTAAAGAGTAACCAGATAACATACTATCATGTCGAGCAAGAAAGTCCTCCCTATATATGTCCCAGCATCCACTACAATATACATCCAATGTACAGTAATGGCCTCTAGGGCATACATATAACTAACAATCTCCCACTTGCACTAGGGCCATCTGATAGCAGTGGTTGTAGTATCTCATACTCAACCATCCCATAAAAGTCTCTGTCTGGGAATAGGCCTTTGTGAGTGGATCCGCCGTGTTGTCCTCTGAGTCTACTCTCCTGACCTCGATCCCTTAGAGATCAACCATCTCCATGATCAGGTGATACAGCCTTAGAATATGTCTGGATCACTGATGGGACCTGCGTTCCTTGGCATAAGCCACAACTCCATTGTCACACAATGGGAGGAACATAGTTCATCTCATGAACCAATATACACCCAAACAGCCTCTTTGGTAGCATCTTAAGTAGCGATGTATCCTGCCTTTATCGTCTAGTATGCCACGGTATCTAGCTTGGAACTCTTCCAACATACCGTCCCTCTGCTTAGGGTAAAGAAAATGCCTGTGACTGACATTCAGTCATCTTTATCACCCTGGAACCCTTCCAGTGGTTCTCCCCAGGATCGATTGATACCATCTCACTACAACTAGTGAGTATCCTAACATCCATTTAGATCTATCTCATAGATCCAAAACCTAGGATTTAGTAGGCATCAGTTTGATCCTATATGGAGAATCATAGTGATAATCGGAGATTGATCGAGCATAGCATAGGAAACTCTTTCCCTATCAAGAGTATGTCATCCACGTACTCTACGAGGATCGTCACCATACTCCCTACTACCTTTTTGTTTATACAAGGTTCATCTACCATTTTGATGATGTCAAACTCTTTGACTACTTCATCAAAACAGACGTTCCAACTCCGCGATGTCTGCTTTATCCTATAAAGCATCTTGCACACGTTTCCGCTGCTCCCACTGTCTACGAGGCCCTCTGGCTGTGTACTTATAGACGCACTCTTCTAAAACATCATTTTGAAAAGCAGTCATGACACCCAACCACCAGATATCGTAGTCATGGTATGTAGCCGTGGCAAGTAGGATCTGGATCGACTTAAGCATAGGCACTGGAAAAGGTTTCATCATTATCCACGCCTGGTCGATGATGCAAACTTTTAACAAGTCTAGCTTTGAAAGTCTCAACTTTTCCATCTACACCAAGTAATCTTCTCAAGATTTACTTGCTCCTGATGGGGATTTAACTCTTCAGATATAGCAACCAAAGTCCATACTTTGTTGGTGCATAAGGATTCCATCTCAGATCGATAAGCATCCAGCCATTCTTACAGAGTCTTACTCCTGATGGCCAGCTCGAAGCTAGTTGGGTCATCATTTCATGATGCAATCCTCGCTCCCACTGTCATAGAGAAACCGAAGTATCTCTCAGGTGGGTGAGGAACCCTGCTAGATCGGCAGAGAGGCTGAGGTTCGTTGGTTACTACTGAATCCTTCGGTTCTACCAAATCATCAACTGCTGTTTGTATAGCTGGAACCTTTCCAGTTGTACATAACAGACCTTGCCTCGAGCTTGTCCGGATTTTGCTTTTAGACATAGGCCGGACAACCCCAAATCTTAACTAGCTTAAGACATGGGCTCTTCCCATACCATATCTCATATGGAGTGGTAGGCTACTGATTTGATTTGAACCCTATTCAATAGGTATGCAGCTTCTCAAGTGCATAACTCCCAAAAGGAAATAGGTATCTCAGTAGTACTCATCATAGAGCACACCTTATCATATAGGGTGTGATTGCTCCGCCCCGATATACCATCGTGCTATGGTGTATACAGAGGAGTAATGCTGAGAGAGAATCTCATTCTCCTTTAGAATAGACCAGGATTTCCGTGCTCAAGTATTCTCCTCCTCGATCACATCAAAGGACATAATACTTATACCCGTATTTTGGTTCTCTACTTCTAACTTATATTCTGTGAATACCTCAAAAGTTTCGGACTCATGTTTCAACAGGAACATATGACTGAATCTTGAGAGATTATCAGAGAATGTAATGAAGTATAAAGAACCGGTCTTGGCATGTGTAGACAGGGGACCTACATACATCAACATGTATTAATCCCAAAAGTTCACTAACTCTTTCTCTGTTTCCAGTAAACGGAGCTATGGTCATCTTATCTTTGTGACATGACTGGCAAGTTTCACAAGATGTAAATTCAAACTGATTTAAATATGCATCTATATGTAACTTTAGCTAGTCGGGTCACATTGATCTGACCTAGTCTACAATACCTCAAGAAGAATTCGTTCATTTTTGAACTCTTCCTCTTGTGTGTGTTCTGTATACTAAGAACTGTAATTTGATTTAGAACATCAATGCTTTTAGATAACGTGCCTGAACCGATCAACTTTTGATATAGGAAATGTTCAAAACATTATCCAACAATACAGAATTTTATCATTTCTTTACTAATAAAGAGACTGATATGATTTTGTATATCAGGTTCGGTATCTAATAACATTCGTTCAGAATCAATGTATTGGTAATACAGGGTGACAGTGACCAACAGACTTGGCTGCAACACTTGCCCCGTTTTCTGCCTCATGAAACTTATCACCCGTTCTCAGTTCTCTAGCTATCTGTAGCCCTATGTAACAGATTACATATCTGGGATCCTGATCCGGTATCAAATACCCAGGACGTAGAGGATACTGAGAAACAGTTCTTTGTAATGAACACACCCGAAGATGATGCATCAGCATGCACTCTCTTCGTTTGGGCGGCATGGGAATCTTGGTATTTCCCTATTTCCTGCTCTGTCATATAACAATTATAAGTTGGAGCGGGACCAACGTTCCCCAGCTCAGTATAACAAGCGGGTTCGGTCAATAATCCGTATTATTATCTTGATTAAGGCGTGACATGGTCGCTACCTGGAGAGAGAGAGAAGAAAACACTCAGCGTGCGCTCTTGCAAGAATAGATTGGTTATTATTTTATCTAATCAGGATGGCTCCCACTGCTTTTTATCAAATCTTCCTTCAAACCCTAAGAGGCAAGACTAGCCGGGATTAATTACACACTACAAGTTCGCCAATCTTTCAGCCAGGCCAGTGTCGGTACTTTGAGGAAGGTCCCCCGTGCTTTCGCACGAACCTAATTAATGTAAACCTCGTTTTCCCAGAGGCATAACCCCGTTGACACCTTTCTAGACACCTACTTGATCGGCTAATTGTAATGTATAAAACTCTCCCAGGAGTAACTCTTACTCGCAGCGGGTATCGGGATCCAACTATCTCATAGAAGGTATGCAATCTCATTGCAAATTTCAACACTTGAAATTCCCGATAATATTTTGCCCCTAACGTGCTATGACCTTGACGAAAGCCAACAAACCATAGCCCGCTAGTCAAGTTCAACCCGTACATTTCTTGATTGAATTAAACCCACCCGTACGACCCTTGACGAAAGCCAACAAAGCCGCACGACTACCCTAATCCAATCGCATCGTATGCTGGCAGATAAGCAGCATATAGCTACCGCACACTGCACCTTGACGAAAGCCAACAAATGCAGCACGAATACTATATACAACTTATCTGAAATGACGGAGGGCTACGACAGGTTTTTTCTGAAAACCTATTGCGTAATGAACTTGATATCGTTGTAGGATCGAATGAATTTTGAAATGGAGTGCTTTTGAGGCTTTTCTAGTTTTGCTAAAGGAGTCACTCCCCGTGAAGGGATCGTCGGTCTTTTCCTCGTCGAATGAGGTGCGGGATATATCATATATATCACTGTGCAAAGCAAAAACACTTAAAAGCAATCAAAAGACAAACCGAGTGTGTAGCATCTGCCAGTTATTGCTAAAGGAGTCACTCTCGGTGAAGGGATCTCGGTCCTTTCCTTATCGAATAAGGTGCAGGATATATCATATATACCGCTGTGCAAAGCAAGAGCTGTAGCTACCTGTTTTATTTAGAAATTCGATTCTACAACATCTTAGGTTTCTTTTATTTCATTAATCTCATTAATGAAGTCCCATCATTTAATTACCTAAACATCACAGATAAATACGACATCCACTTATGCCATCCGCATTCGCCACACTGTCACACAGTGAGAACCCCCCATAGGTCGACATCTAATGCCTAGTAGCTCTGATACCAATGAAAGGTTCCTAGGCACACTAATGAGGTCTCACAAGGTATCAACCATGCCAATTTCAAATTTTACGGATGCCGAGAAACCCTAATACGGATCGTTGACTAGAGATTAGGCGAAGCTATCAACTAGTTAACTACTTAACTACGAGTAAACGGAAATACAACCTTTGTAGATCCGGTCCTCCACCTCCACGGCTTCGCAATGAAGTCTCCTCGCTGTCCAAATGGAAACCCGGGCTCTAGCGTCGGCTTCATCGGAGAAATGGGCGGGCAAGGTCGTAGGCTTCGTGCCGAAAATGATCTACGTCGAGGCATCACAAGATCAAGCTCCCACTTCACCAAGTCATGAAACTTGTGAAGAAAACATACTCTACTACTTGGCAAGAGGTAGAGGATGAAGAAATAGGAAGTGGGTTCACTTTAGAATTGGATTTCTCACTCATTTGCTCAAGTTGCCATTGATGAAGCAAGCTTTCTTCAAGTGAAGAAGAAGAAGATGATGAAAAGAATTATGATAAGTTATTTTCAAATAGAAAATAAAAACAATACTTATCATAATCCAACCATGGTCAAGTGTAGAGAATTAACTAAGGTTAGTTAAAGGGTTAGGGTTAAGCATGAAGACAAAATGGTCACTTAGTCAAAGATGCTTTGAAGCTTCAAGAAGCTTCAAGCAAAGAACAAAAGAAAGCCACCATTTTCTCTTTATCATTTCCAAAATAAATAAATAAATAAATAAGTATGAAAAACAAAACCCTAACCATTTAAATAACCATGGTTCTATCTTTACACAAACTCAAGTATACATGTATCATCAAGCATGATACATACAAGTGCACAAATCTATATCACATATACAATGTGCACAATCAAGTGAGAAAATCCATTTAAAGTGAACCAATACTAGTTAATGCAAAGTAATATATCAAATATATAATTAAGCATTAAATCATTAAATCAACACTTGATTTAACGATACGGTCATATCGCATATAACCGACCAGTATCCAATGTATCGGCTTATCGAATCAACCCTCGATTCGATAACTAGGTTATATCGCATATAACCATTCGATACATTCATCGCGAGAATAGAATACGGCATCACATACACGCATTATTCTCGGTCCCGCACATATCTCATATGCGCTCCTATTTCGTTTCGCTTGAGCCAGGAAACCTCTGTGTAGGACTCTAAAGACTCGTCAATACGCCGGCAGCAGGTGATGATCATATCAAACACCCACAAGCCGCAAGCGGTCTGCTAAACGTAACGGCCACCCGGGTATTGAGCGATGAGAAGATCGACGAGCAAGCCCGCTCACACTCCTATGAATCCAACCAGTAACACTTACCGTACAGTCCGGTCTGATCGTCTGATATGTCGCATATCTCGCCTAGGGGTGGTAAACGTCAGACCCCAATAGCTCGATAAGTCGTGTAGATATGAGGTCTATAACAATTCGAGAAACTACTGGTAACACTTACCAGTAAATCTCAGCAACCCTGCCCAGGGATTTCCTGTTATAGCCAATCGAACACAGCGCAACATCAACTCCCTATACCGGGAGAGACGAATCCCCTCCTATCGCTCATTACCTCCATGTGATTCGGGACTGTACCCAAAAACTACCGTTTTGCACGCCCTCTTGGACGTGGTAAGATGGAAATCAAAGCACAGTGGGAACCACACAAGACTCTATGACGATCTCGGGTCAACAGACTACTCTGTACCAGTGTCACCTGAGAACTGCCATCTGACGTAAGGTATAATACCATCTGGGAGTTCTCGGTGAGTCCGTCCAGTGTACCCAGTCTCTACTGAGCACCCGTATATCATCTCTGATGTCAAACACCAATGGATATGGGATCATCCATCGCCCATCTGTATGGGTCGAGAAGGTACACGCTAGTCTACTCTGGTATATCGATGCCCCGTCTCGATACACCCACGACTAGGGACTTTGAAGGATGTACTTATGGACTACCTTGTCCCCACTAGTATGATCCGCATCATAGTCCAGGTAGTCAAGTACACATCCTAAGGGCTTTACCAACATGTAACAGAGAGACAATCAACGTACACGTTAAGGTAAAGAGTAACCAGATAGCATACTATCATGTCGAGCAAGAAAGTCCTCCCTATATATGTCCCAGCATCCACTACAATATACATCCAATGTACAATAATGGCCTTTAGGGCATACATATAACTAACAGGAATCATTTATAACATGGCTACCATGGAATCGCTCCCGTTTCTTGGACTGAACGTATCCAAGTCCCGTCGTCTCTATCCTCCCGTTGGGCATTTTTCGCTGAGTCCCGGGAATGTCCCAAATCTTGTTGTAGAACTGGGCTTGTCGAGCGGTCTGTTTGAACGGTACGCCTTAGCATCTTAATAGCCTTCTCAATCCCTCTGCGTAGTATCTGGGCAGACGGATCGGTTGAAGCCTGTCAAGCGCAAGTTCGGCACCAAGCCAGACTTCTTTTTCCACTTTAGTCTCCGCAGATTGGTAGAAGAGAATCGCCTTTTCACATTTTCGCCTAAGAGAAACGTAGAAGGTCTGCAGCTCTTGCACGCCGTATGTATCGAGCGCATCAAGTTCGTCGTTCAACTTCTTCCTCCAACCGTGACCTGAACCCTAGACATGAGACTCTTCACCGTCGCAATACCCGAGCACAACCCATCAGAACTTCATCGTCGCAACACCCAACTCCACCACCGCAACCGCTTCAACCCATCACCTTCATCTCCTCATAGTAAGACCCGAACCCTAACTCTAAACCCTAACCGAGACTTCCAAGCCGAGCCGTGTAGCCGAACATCAAAGCTTGGAGTTTGCGTCGCATCATCGTGTTTTATCCGTCTCCAAGACAAGTATTCTTGCTCTTTATTTTAGTCGATACTACATCGGCGATTCTTTAAATAAATCATTAATCTATAATGTTTGGATAAAATTATAATATTATGCCACTTCATTAAAATATCCTATAATACCTGTATATATGATGAAAACCCTAGGACACCCATTAATCAAATTAACCTTTTAAACTATGTTTTAAATTATATTCAATGCAATAATAAACCCGAACGTTAAATAGAGATGCTTGCTAATTTATATAGATTCTTGTTTATATTATGAACACTAAAATATTATATCAGCTGTACTTGACATGCTATTTGAGACCATTAACTTGCTTGACATGACGTGTCTGTTCACGATTACTGTTTCCTTATATTAAAACGAGATCTCTAATTAGAATGCTGAATTACATGCTTTGACACAATCTATACTGTTCCAAGTTTCATTTCTGTATAATTAACATGATATTACAAGTACACGTCCAGTCAGCATTCCTAATTAGTGACTCAGTTTACTACCATATTAGTTATAGATATGTTGGGTGTTGGGGTAGTTTGAGTGTGCATTTGTTCAACAGGATCTCAGGAGTCCCATCGCCGGCAGCTCGTACCTGGTTATATCGGTCACTTGTTCATACAGCTCTTACCGGGCTATATCGGTCATTGGAGCTCGTACCGGGCTATATCGGTCGCTTGTTTATTAGCTGGTACCGGGTTTTAAATGGTCATATGTTACTATTGCCCGTACCGAACTTTATACGGTCACTTGTTCATTCCACGGTTGGGCCCGTGTTTCCTAACCCCTGAGCCTTACCCTTGGGTTGGTAATACTCCTGTAGAGTTTGACGTACACACCTAAACTCTAGACTAGATTACCCTCTTTAATGACCAACTAGAATGTGACTCGACCTGTTTATATGCTTGTTCCATAGTATTACTATATATTACTATATATATATATATATATATATATATATATATATATAAAAGAGAGAGACACACACACACATGTACGCGGGCTTCTCTACACTCACTTATTCATGTTATTACACACATACACACGCTATTACGATCGAGTACTTGTTGTGATGTTCTGACATCCCATCTCAGGTTTAGAGAGCTACCATCTTATTAGGTTTAGAGACCTTCCATCTCAGGTTTAGAGACCGACTCACAGGCACAGCAGGATCAGGGTGACTATCAGGAGTTTGTCGAAAATCGGTAGTATTGGTAGGTTTATTTCTATTTTATTTCAGTTCGTACTTAGTATGTAAGCCCTCACGGGGCGTTAGGAGTGATGTATCTTTATTTTGGATCGTGTATTTCGTTTATTCGAATTTTTTTATCTTCTATGGACATTTTATTGGATCATCATCATCTTATGAATTCATTTTTGATATTACTCGTTATTCTTATAGTATGATGTTAGTACTATATCTTGAATATTATCGTAAAGGTTTAGTTAGAGCCTTAGATGTGATTATGATAAGACGGTTTTCCCTTGTCCAAAAACACCGGCAGTTTCGGCCCATATTTTCATATTCCGGGAATTGAAGCGTTCCAAATATCATGAAACCCTTTACACACGAAAATCGTGAAAGTTTTAAAATCCTAAAACCTTTTTGCTACTCAAGTTTTCAATGTTTTTACACACTATAAGCACACAAATATCACGAAAATTTCAAATATCACAATTTCCTTTTCAATTTTATTTATTCTTTGGTTTTTCAAAAAATTTCGTTTGCATAAATTTTTATATATTCTATATGTCACAGCACAAGAAAATCAAAAATCTCAAAATAATGGAACACTAATTCTATACATGGCATATAATGGAGAAACCTTGACAACTTGAAATTAATGGCAATCGATAACCCATAAAAAGTGTATTAGGCATAAATTAAACTTCATAATCCGAAGAAAAAATAATGGTGAAACATCAAAAATTATTGCTCGGGCCTCAGATCAAAAGATAAAAGGGAAAACACAGGTGGGGTGGGATGGTGGTCATTGTTTGGGGGGTTTTGGGGGGAAGGGCTGACAATGTATATGTACAGTCATAACCGAAATGCCGCCTTTCCTAACAGAAAGTTTGGATTTCTTTTCATGCTAAAAGCAACTGGATAACCACTTCAGAAGATATTCATGATAAATCATGCATTTTTCCTCGATGCATAGACTCTGTATGCCGCCAGCCCTACAACTGCAACCGCAGCTCCAACTGCAAAATCAAATCACATAAAAATAAAGAAGTTAATCGTTTCTTAGAACATTTAATTAAGACTAACACCCGCATGGTACTATCTGACACTAGAAATATACCATGAAAAATCTTAAGGGTACATAGATATCGTCATAATGGGCAAAAAGTTAAACTTAGTACGATACTAATATTTCGTGCACATATTACACACTACATAATTGTAAGAGGGTTCTAAGAACACTATATAGCCCTAAATGGCTTCAAGGTTTATAACTTAGGACATAACTTCTTTGCTTTATGATACATTTGATGCATTACCAAAAAACTTGAGAAAATTAAAACTATATAACCCTAGAATGGCTTTAAGGTTTATTACTTAGAAAATAACTTCTTTGCTTGCTTTATGGTGCATTTAATGCATTACCCAAAAACTCGAGACAACTAAAATTACTATAGGACACTCTTACTCTATGATCACCGAATATAAGATAAACAAAAATCAAATATGCAAAGTTCAATTATGGTGAAATGGAAGCTTTGTGGTAATAATTGTCAGTTGTCACTCATCTTTGATTCATACTTTCAAATGACTGTTTCTTGAGGCGGTCCAGATAACATTTTTCCATGTAAAAGTCAAACTCCATGCAATACTGTAAGACAATCTCAGTTGTATGCCCAATTTATAAAGCCTTTTGTTTATGGATTAATTGTGAAACAAGGAAACAGAACCAATTATGTAACACCTCATGATGTTTTCTGCAGCATGTTAAACATATGCACCCAGATATAGCTCAAAAATATTAAATCCATCAAACTTTGGCTCCAAATGGCATCTCACTAATAATCATGTCACTAATGCATATTACTTATCAACACCCTTTAAAGGCAAGACTTATATATGTAAGTCTGCATCAGTTGCTCATATCCAATCAAAAGTTTCAATTGAGACCTCATGAGAAAAATATGTAGCTTACTTAAACCTTCCACTAGAGAAATGTAGCTAGGTGTAATATGAATCTCTTGGCAGAATGACAGTGATAAACAAAATAAAAGATATACCTGAGACAAATATAAGAGAACGATTAACAAGCTGACGATACTGCTTGCGATTTTTCCCAGCTTCAGTTTCAGGGATGCTCAAATGAGGATGTTGCGCAGCAGTACTAATCCTACGTAACAAATTGTTGAAGTCTCTCAACTTCATACTGACTGGGATAGGAGTTTCTATTCCCATATCCTGGCTTACCTGCAATGACCAAATGAGAAAAAACATAAATTACAGGCTAGCAGGAAAACTTCCAATACCTAATGAGACATATTTCAAGAATCTCGGAAATGAGAAACTGCGCAGAAAGCCAGTTTTAAGCAATTGCCTTTGGAAATCAATACCGATTAAGAAATTATGTAAAGAGGGTTCAGTTAGCTTTGGCTGTACCTCATTGATTAGTGGGAACCCAGAGGGGAAAAAAAACTATATTCTTTCCCCATTTTCTAGACTTATTCTATGAGTTTTTAGTTTTTTTGCTGATTGATCGATTAGGTATGTTTTTCACCCACCATAAAATAGTATTTTAAGATATATAGCAATCCCTTTGGTCTAAAGTTTCTTTGGCCAGAATCTTG
Organism: Agapanthus africanus; assembly: GCA_030015575.1. NCBI lineage: Eukaryota > Viridiplantae > Streptophyta > Magnoliopsida > Asparagales > Amaryllidaceae > Agapanthus > Agapanthus africanus. The sequence goes on from JASDDO010000028.1 coordinate 125,865,357, forward strand.
CACAAATTTAGAGGGTCTACGACTTTAAGTCATATGGACAGCGGCATATAAATTTTTTCATTTCAAGAAATTCCTGGAGCCTTCAGCTCCACAGCCAACCTCACTTTAATGAGAATAGGCTGAGGAGGAGGAGGAGGAGGAGGAGGTGTAGACATCATTTTATCTGCATTTCTAGACTTCAAAGCTGGAAACTTAAGATCATTCCATTAATTTCTCACATATTAGGGAGGAATATAACCAATTAAATATAACAAACACGTTCAAACCAGATAATTTTAGAGTGACACCATAATGGAAGAAAAGAAAGGAAAAACCCATTAGATTCAACTTCATGAACCTGCAAGACACTAATTCTTTAAAATACCCTAGTGGAATCTTGAATGGCCAAGGGATAAGACTCAAGATCATCTTTTGCAGAAACAATAAGGCAAGGCACTTCATAGCCACTATTTTCACCATGAGAAGCAACTCCCACTAGCAACTCCGCTGTTTTCCTCCATGAATTTTCATTGGAGCTGCAAAATTGAAAGAATGGCATTTAATGTCATATTACAAAGAGGAATGCAAATAACAACTTAAAAATAAATAAATGAATAACATACGGACAATTAAATTCAGTCAGGCACAGTAATTTACGAGTACTTCATTCAGCTGACAGAAGCCTGAAGGCTATAGAATTTGACTGTTGAAGTTCTACCACAGCTATTGTGCCTATTCTCATTGTATATGCCATAATTCCATAACCCTAATACACAGCAAAATATAATCTAAGTTCCAAAACGACACCAAAAGAATACCCATAAGTTTTTTTCTTCTATTTTTTCAATACAGCCAGTCCACAGCAGCATATAGATGAAAAACCTTAGACATCATTTGTCTACTGCACAGTGAGAAAAGGACCATACTTTCTAGAAATAAAAAAGAGAAGACTTGATTACTTGACCAGATGCATCAACTGTCTACTTCACATGGAGAAAATTGCTTTGTTTGCCTCAACATGCTATACAAGATCACTTTTTTTTCTTCTTAGAGAAACCAAAACACTATAGAGAACATCAATTATCGATATCACATTTTTTTTGTGTAAACTTCTCAAACCTCAGAAGCAGCCTTGGGAAAGAACCTCTAGGCTTGAGAAATGAAGTTGTCTAGACATGCAATGTGCTAACTATTACTCCCAAGCATAACATGTTCGCTAAATTTAGTAGTCAATAATGAAACCCCAGGAACAAGGAGCAAGCTGTCTATAAAGTGCTTATTTTGCAAACCATATTCAATCAACTGTCTACAAAGTGTGAATATACGTTTTATTATCAGCTAATAATTCGCCATAATCCATCATGAATGAGAAATCTGCAGGAGCAGTAGCATTTCAAGTATGAACGAAGACAGCAATATCATGAAAATAATCGGCAATACCTATCATGAACAAATACAGCAACATCACAAGCTGCCAAGGATTCCTTGTTAGAAAGAAGTGTTTTAACAGAATCTTCTGGTACCTCTCTCATTACAAGAGTCTTCTTAATCCCCTATATGAACAAAAAATAAACAATTACTTGGAGCATAAAGATACTAAACATGCATAGATATAAACATTTCCTGCAGCAGCTTTTGAGCTCTGAACTAAATTACCAAGTGTGGATGACTAGAAAATATACAGAGGGAGAGGTGCAGGCTGCCCAGTCATTAGAAGAAAATGAACACTGCAGGGAGATAAACTTACTCCAGGAAGGTCAACAATGTTCGCTGCAAAGCGCTCATAAGTTGTAGGTATATATTTTTCAGAAAATGCCCTGTATAAGTAAAGCAATATGTATTTTAGGCATATCATACTTCTAAAGCATGACTTAACAGTTCAAGACAGTGCAATACTGAATTTAACTTGATCATAATACATAGCAAAAGAGAAGAAAATTAAGAATTTTACCTTCCAATAAGTGAATTTAATAATGCAGACTTCCCTGCATTTTTAGGCCCAAAGATAAAGCACTGGAGAGAATTGCGTTGACATTGCTGACGCTTACGATCTAACCGCCTTCGTCTGGTGATATGAAATGCCGATGAAGGATCTCCAGTGTATCCAATGTAAATAAGATAAGCCAAACTAGCAACTGGATCTATGAGTGTCATGAGGGCCCACTGCAATTACAGAATTTATGTAAGACTAATTATAAAGAAACCTGAAACAAAAAACCAATTGAGTTTGATGGTCAAGATACTCTTAAATTGACAAATTGTATTTTAAGAGAAAGTTTAAATAGGAAACACTGCCCCAAATAACGTACACTAGCTGAACAGTCGGACTAGGTAGTCTCAAATAAATAATTTGATTGTTCACTATTCTTGACAGTTGACTCATTTCACCATATTACTCTATATTGTTTAACGACAACCGCTGCCATACGATATCGACACCACAAAGTCATAATGCTTAAACAAGCGCCAAAGTAGGTAAATTTTATGAATTATGACTACCTATCTCATCTTCCAGTTCATGTTAGTTGAGGTCCCACTTTTCCCCCAACCCCCCTCTTCAACACCATTTGATTGATCCAATCCTCTTGTGCTGCAAAGTCTTCCTCTTCTGATTCATCTAATGGACATCTTTATGGTTATCCTCCATTCAGGATTCGCTTGTTGTGATAGGCATCGCTAGAGCCACATGCTTCTAAACCAGCTATCTCGTATACCTTCCGACCAATGTTTTTATTGCGTTGAGGAAGGGGGCTCCAAGCAGTAACTCTTATTTACTCGCCAATTTCATGTTTAGTATATTCAGATGTATATGGCCTTTGTTTGTTCTGGTGATTTTGATTTGATCCCCAAGTCTTTAGCAGAAGTATTAACTCAAGCGGTTGGAGGATGGTCATGAAGGAGATGATGGCTTTTGAGTAGAATGGAACTTACGAATTAAAGCATGCTCTGGGAGGAAAGAAAGTAGTGATTGGCCTTGGGTGTACACTATCAAGCTTAATCATGATGGTTCTCATGCTCTCCTTGATGCAGAGTTGGTTGCAAAGGGCTACTCACATACTTACGAGATTGATTCTTATCATACATTCTCTTTAATAACACAGATAAATCTGTTCGTTACCTTGCTCCTAATCACCATCGGCCGTTTTTTAGACAACTTTAGCAGAGATGTGTATCTAACAGCCACCTAGGCAGGTTAGGTTGTTCAAGGGCAGTCTAGGATTGTGTGCAACTGTGCAAATATAAAAGGTTAGCATTTGGGTTCAAGCAATCTCCTCAAGCCTTCTTGCTAGATATATTAAAGTGATGAAAACCTTGGTATGAAGCAAGGAAATAAATGGTTCCATCATCCATCTTGATGACATTGGCAAAACTAAAGATGATGAGGGAAGCATCAATGATGTATCATAAGAAGTGGCTTCAAACTAAAGACCTAAAAAGTGTGATACTTCCTAGAACCCTAGGCGCTGAGGTACCCAGGTCCAATAAGAGCATTTACCTTTTCAAACAAAACTTTATCCTCGGCATAGCATGTTTACAGAGACAGGGATGCTTGGATGAAAACCATCGATGCTCCTCTGGACCCAAATACCAAGCTTTTGCCAAACACTCTGATCAATTGAATGCTCCAAGCAGAAATAAGAGGCTGGTGGGTAATTGAATTACTTGACAGAAACCACATGACATTTTTTTATTTGGTGGTTTCTATTACTTGTTAACCAATATATGTCGGGACTTCATATTTCTCATTAGGATGTACAGTTCAGACTCTTAGATGAGTGAAAGTGTGCTTTGAGAGGCTTATTGTAGTCTGGTGTTGGCCATACTTGTGTGGTTGTCTCTACAGATACTAATTGGACTAAATCACCTTTAAAACATTGATCTACTACAAGATAGTGTGTAGGTTACCAGAGACATTGGGTGCTCTATACAATAATTGGATGCTCTATACAAACAGAAGCATTGGATGCTCTGTAAATTAAGTCCTTCTCTGTTGTGATAGCTCGTTCTTTGCCAAAGAAAGCATCTTCAACAAAGGCAACACCTTTAGGACACTTGTTCTGTCCACATGCAGTCACAGGGTTATTGATTGTATGCCTAGGCATCTTTGCATGCCTTGGTTTTTTGTATTGCACCTCTTATATATGTGACCACGGCCATTTTTATTTTATTTCATTATCATTATTTTTATTTTTATTTTTTTTTGGGGGGGGGGGGGGGGGGGGGGGTGTTCTTGATTGATATGGGCCAAGAAGATGATGCCCATCCTCGTTATCAAAGATAATTACTTTGGCAAAGAATAAGATGGCATAACATGAAAGGACCATCTTTGAATAGAGGATACGATATTTCTATTAAGCCTAAGGGCATGTTTAGATAGTTAGGATTCAAATTCGTATGGTTTAATTTGGGATTAGAATATCACGGAATGCACTTACATTCCTCTTGGGTGAAAATGTAAAGGATTTTTAACTTGAACGAGTCTTTGGATGGTTTGGGATTAATGATAAGAATTGGGGGAAAAGTGGGAAAAGAGAGGGGAGACATGGGACTTGTAAGGAGCGAGAGCGGCCTTGAATGAGGAGGCGGAGAACCAAAGGCGATGAAAGAGGTGCAAGCGACGAAGGTGAAGATGAAGCCATAGGCGAGGGGCTTGGCTCTCCTGTTTGAGAGAAGGGGATTGAGATCAGAGGCAATGGGGATTGGGTTCTTCATTGATTATGAGAGAGAGTGATGGGAGAAACAGTGTAAACAAATTGAGAAACCAAAACCTTAACTCAGAAAATATAGCATTTCACATGGAGAAGGCGAAGGAGAGGCGGCAGAGAAGGGAGGGGGAAGGTGATGGAGAAGGAGCTGGATTGGTCGGAGGCATGGTTGCGGAGGAAGGAGTCGATGGAGGAGAAGGAGGCGGCGGCGATCTGAGGAGGGTTGGAGGCAGCGAGGATTGTGGACAAGAGGTCCTGGGATCGGTTTTGGGCGTCCATTGATCTAGGGATCATCGCTTTGTCTTTTTTTGCCTAGGGTTTTGAGGGTTTTGAAGAGAGGGAAAGAAGCGATGGAGGAATCTAGAGCGAGGAAAAGGGTGCACGAAGAAGAGGAGAGAGGAGTGCGTGAGATGATGTTCGGGAAAAAAATTTGAGTCTGATTCAATTTTTTCTATCCAGTGGATAGAGCCAAAATAGAGGGTTTTTACCCACTAGATCAAAAAGAACAAAAAACCCATCCAAATAGTTCCTTTTGCAGGATTGAGTCAATCCAAAGGAAAATGGCATCTTGGCTTTTTTTCCCATGAGATAGGTAGTATCCAAACTGTTGGCTATAGTACCCTCAAATCAATTATTATAATCACAGGCACGCAACTGTGATGATTGAAAGAGGACCTATACGGGTAGAACACTCTTACTCAAAATGATAGTATGATATCTGATTTGTCTTTATCATCATGGACATGCATTGTGTGGTATTACAGATCACTATTACATGTTGATAGAACCCATAAAATTCTTGCTTGACTACCAGTATTATGATGGCGATCATATACGTAGGAGCTGGGTAGTCTATAAGCACATCCTTAAATGTCTTTAGTCGGGAGAGTATCGAGACTGGGCATTGATATTCCGGAGTAGACTAGTGTATACTTTTCGAGACCCCGACGAGAGGCGGTGGCCGGTCTCACAAGCCATTGGTTTCAGTTGGTCACCTAAGATAGTATACAGATGTTCATTGGGTAATTAGTACACTGGACGGACTCGCCAGGAACATGCTAGATAGTATCATACATATTGTCAGATGACATGAGTACAGGTTAGTCTGTCGACCAGAGATCGTCATTTGTCTCGTATGAGTTCCCACTGTGCTTTGATTACTACCCTACCACGGCTCAAAGAAATCGTGCAAACAGGTTTTAGTTGGGTACAGTCCCGAGCCACATAGAGGCAGGAAGCGGATCGCCGGGGATTTGTCTCTCCCGGTATTGGGGGTTGATGTCGCGCGGTGCATGGGTGGTCATCACAAGAAATCTTTGGCCAAGATAGACGAGAATTACTGATTTGGATTAGTTTCTCAGTTGGTGATGGGCTTCATACTTACCCGAAATATCGCGTTATTAGAGGTCTGACTTTATCCACACCCCTAGACCCGATATGCAATACTCTTAGACGAACAGACCGGATTGTATGGAGATTGTCACTGACAGGTTCGGTAGGGGTTCGGATGAGTTTGCTCGTCGGCCTTCTTTTCTCTCAATATCTGGATAGTCGTTACGTGCAGGTAGTGCCGCTGACGTGCTTGTGGTTAAACCCACTGCCAGCGTATTGACGAGTCTTTAGAGTCCCACACAGAGGGTTTCTCTGGTTCTGGTGAAATGATGTAGCCTATTGGATACGTGTAGGGTTCCGATCGAATGATAGTACTAGTTACCCAGACTTTCGATCGGACGGTTGATAATACTAGTCGACTCCAGTTTGAGCCGGATTATTAAATCAGGTATTAATTTAATAATTTATGTATATGTATTTCGATATGTATATTCTAGTATTATGTTCTTTGTGTTATTCTATCTCTTTGGGTATTCATATTTAGGTACGAATACAGGTATGTATATACAGTAGAGTATAATCCGTATTTATACAGAAAACATTCTAGAAGATGAACACCCCATTTTAGATTTAACCATTTATTATAAATGGTAAATGAGGTGTAAAGAAAGAGAGAGGGGAGTATGATGAGAACCATGCTTGTATAGTGTTGCACAAATAAATTAATAATTCATTTGTGCAAACTATTCAAGCATGGGTTGGTTTTTAAATTGGAAAATATTGTTTTACAAAACCAAGCTTCACTTATTTTTTTCTCACTTGAGGAAAAAAGAATGGTTGATTGTTTTTCTTCTCCTCACCATTAGCATCACTCTCCTCTTTAGTTTCTTGAGTTTCTCCACCTTCATCTTCAACCTCCTCTCTACAATCTCATGTGTTGAGAATCAATAGAGGTGGTGGGGTAGACAAGCACTTTGAACACTTCACTACATCCTAGACACTCTACATTAGCAACCTAGAGTCCCTAGTTGTTTCACTAGATTCTTGGTGTGGAGCTAGAGCCATGAGTTACATCTCTCAGATGGATCATCTTCGACGGAAGAAGACCGGCGGCCAAGTTCAATCGAGGACGCCTCAAAAAGCTAGGAAAGATGGTAGAAAACCGTTGGACACGGTTCATTCGGTATAACATTTCTATCACAGTTTATAGACTCTTTTAGATTGCTAGTTTCATATTTAGTTTCTATTTTAGGTAGTTGTTTCTACCGCCAAGTTTTTTAAACACCAAAATTTTTGTTCCGCAAAGGCCGTGGTCGACGGCCAGGACGTTAGGAACCCCAACATGGTATCAGAGCCACCCAAACATTAGAAACTAGTAGTAGACGATACATTAGTTTCAAAACCGAAAAATTCTGATTTCAAAACCCTCTCTGTTCTGAATTTTTTTGGTCTCTAAAAATTTTTTAAATAAGTGCAGAGACTTGGTCTAGACATGTATGTAACACACGATGAAAACGAGCCCATTCCATGCAAGCTTGGCCGGCCAAATTCTTGAAATTCCCGATCTCACCTTTTTACTATTCACTTCTGGGTCTTGTTTTCATCTAGTGTCAGGGGTTTTGTAAATTGGTGTTTTTGGTCTTGTTTGTTTTGCCCCAGATTTCACTTAGTGTTATCTTTGCTGGGGGCAACTTGGAAAGTTTCAAAAGTTGAAATTTTGCATCGTTAATATCTGTGATGTGGTTTTTCAAATATCGTCTATTTGCTACATGTCGTTTAGACAGGGTTGCACATACTTGCTTATACTGCTATGATGTTGATATCTATGATGACTATGTTCGGATTGTCGTGTGAAATAGCCTCTAGTACAATGGTAGTTGTACAGTTTCGATTCATTTGTATATTCGTTATTGCGGGGCGAGCGTCCGACATGTGGACTGTCGTTTCCGCCAGTTTGTATATTCTTTTATTAAGGCACGACCGGGTTGAGGTCGATACCACCATTGTATATATATACTTTTCTTTTCTGTACTAGGATTACCCCGTGGTAGATTGCTCGAATAGCTGGATTCTAGAGCACAACGGGCCCGCATCTCATGGCATTGAGAAGGAGGAGGCCTTACTCTAGAATTGGTGGGCTATTCACCGCACTCGTAGGGGGTATAATAGGATGACCTACGGAGGGGTGCTCAAGTTACTGGATTCCATGAAATGCTGGGTGGCCCATTCACTTTGTTGATTAGGGTTGTCATACTTTTGGAATTGGCGGGTAACTTGCCGCACTCGTAGAGGTCTTGGTTATATATTGCACAGGCTATCCACACGACCAGGGAAAGTCAGGTCTCATTTGCGGCTCAAATGAAACCCGAGACTCCTACATTATCCGTTGTTCTGTGTTGCTAATCGCTTTTCTGTGATGTTGCTTATATCAGGCCTGGGACGAATGTATATATTTATATATATATTAGTAGATGTTGTATATATTTTGCATCCGCGCTAGTCCATCCCCCGCTCTGCCGTCAGTTAAATAACCTAACGGTGTATGACGGGCCCCGTGGCGAATGCAAATGGCACATACATACATTGTATTTTCGTTCTTTTCTGGTGTGATATGGATTAATTGATGGGACTTTGTTAATTTTGATTAATGCAAGGAAAAAATAAACCTAAATGATGTTGGAACCAATTTTTAAAAACTGGCATTACAGACGTTTCCTTTTGCTTTGCACAGCGGTATTCGGTTCTGAATATCCAGCACCTCATTCGACGAGGCAAGAGCCAAGATCCCTTCATGGGAAGTGACCTCTTGGGCAAAAATTTGCGTCATTGTTAATAACTTCACTATAGTCGATTCTTTTGCTTTGCATCGTGGAATTCAATTAGGAATATCCTGCACCTCATTCGATGAGGAACGAGCCGAGATCCCTTCACCGGGAGTGGCGTCTTTAGCAAAAGTTTACGCCACTATATATTTGTAAAACTGCTTGGGTTCCTTCTATGATATCAAGTTCATAACGTTAAAGGTTTTTCGCCAAAAACTAGCCGTAGCCCTCTATCATTTCAGATAATTACTACTTAGTATTTGTGCTGCGTTTGTTGATTATTCGTCAAGGCGTAGTATACGGTAGCTAAGTAATGATTGTCTGTAGTATAGATAATGCGATTTGTTAGGATAGTCGTGTGACTTTGTTGATTATTCGTCAAAGGTGATGCGGATGGGTCTAATACAATCTTAGAGAATGATGGGTTGAACTTGACTAAGACCTTTTAATTTGTTGATTATTCATCAAGGTCACTTGGGTCCTAGAGGCAAAAACCACATCGGGGGTTTCAAACATAAAGGAGACTTGTCAGGCATACGCATACCTTCTAGAGTGTGGTGACTTGAGTGGTTTCCATCAAATTATCATGCGATGATAGTTGGATCCTGATTCCCACTGATGAGTGAGTGTTACTTCTAGGGTGATTTTCAGATAATCCCGGCTAATTCTTATTTTAGGGTTTGAAGGAGAATTCGAGAAAACAATGGAAGCCATCCTGATTAGATAAAGTAATTAACCAATCTAATCTAGGTTAGAGTGCACGCTGGGTATTTCTTTTCTCTCTTTGGCAGCGACCATGACCTGACCCTAAACTAAAACTCATGAACCAAGTTAACCGGACCTTCTTAAACATTTTGGCTTTTGGATTGTCATTTAGTTGCATATATCCCTGCCACTTCTACTTTTCCTTTGCATTTCTCCGGAACACTCTGTATCACTACGAAGATCCATATTTATTGGATATTCCATCGTATAGTTACATACGAACTCGGAGAAACTTGTTTTGGTTCGAGAATAGTTTTCGGTTCTGGAGAAATTGAATAGGATTATTAGGTTGTATTTTCTCTTTACTTTCTCTCAGGTTGCGAGAGCTCCTAATATTAGGAGAGTACACCTATTACGCTTATTGGATAGTCTTCTTCCAAACCATAGGCTGGTGCCGAAAGGTAGGGAAGGAAGAAAACCAATTAAGCTAAGTATGGTGTACAGAAGGTAATAAGTAAAGACATATAAAGGGATTAGAATGAGAGCAAAGGAAATTGCGGCTGCTATCATTCACAACGAAACCGCGTATATCATTGTCACTCCTACTTCCCCTTTGCTTTTCTCCGAAACACTCTGTATCACTATAAAGATCTATATTGCTTGGATATGCCATTGTATAGTTGCATACGAACTCGAAGAAACTTGTTTATGTTCGAGAATGGATTCCGGATTTGGAGAAATTGAATATGATTCTTCGGTTGTCTTTTCCCTTTTACTTTCTCTCAGGTTGCGAGAGCTCCTAGTATTATGAGAGTACACCTATTGCGTTTATTGGATAGTCTTCTTCCAAACCATAGGCAGGTGCCGAAAGATAGGGAAGGAAGAAAACCAATTAGCCTAAGTATGGTGTACAGAAGGTAAGAAGTAAAGACATATAAAGGGATTGGAGTGAGGGCAACGAAATATACGGTTACTGTCATGAATCTGGATAGTGGAAGAGGCATTACGAGGAATACCCGACTACCCCTTCGAAACATTTTTCATGTTTCAGTTTTACTGTGCGGTGTTAATTAAAAACTGTTTTCCCAATTAGATTATGACTTCAGGGTATGTATTTACCAGACTTGATTCTCGTATCTGTACGGCGTTACAAATGCTGAGTGGGAGTGGAATATTGGGAATTGGGTGATTAGATCCTCAATATATATCAGAATTCTTTGTAATTGATGATATTTGAAGAAATCACCTGGGTTTTGCCTAACGGCAAATATTTGGTTTTGAATATCCATTGTTATGCACCAATTTCAAACTGATATATCTATACGTTTATTTATAAAGTGAGATATAACTTTTTTAGGTTATGTCTATGATATTTACCTATATCAGTTGATGGTTAGATAAGGTGCATTCAACAGCGGTGTAATTCTTCTTAACCGTAGCACAGTTTTCAACCTACGACGCGCAGGGTATGGGTTATTAAACTCAGTGGACTTATACAAAGTATTGTATGCTGTCCGATGTCCGTTAGGACAAAGGAGTTGGTACCCGTACTATATTCCGTTTGCCCATGACTTCTTTGGTTTTAGACAAGTATTTCGTTGGAATACAAGATCCAGATTTTGAGAAGTTATAGATATAAGAATAAAGTAAAGAACTATATGTTGCAAGTATTAGGATTCTTCGAGGTGATCGAAAATGTAAATACTTATACTAGGTATTCCGTTGTAAGTAATATATTTGAGAACTTGCTTCTCTCAGGTTACTCATCCGTGAGTACACTCCTTGATGAGTAATGCTGTTTGGCTTTCTTCCGTTTAGTTGATATGCACTGGAAACGGCTGCATGTATTTTGAATCTGGTTCCAATTAAATTAGTGCCTTTATTTCTATATTGGATATAGAATGGATTCATATCTTAACGATGTTAAGGTATATGGAGTTATTCGGCTTATACTTAAAACCAGATTCTGGATAAACTCAAGGCACGTTTCAGTAATGGCAGTTTGTGGGTTATCTCGAACTTTGACGAGGGTTAACATTCTACCATTTGGAAGATCAATAGTTATATTGTTCTTGACTCGCCACCTCTTTAGTAAAATGAATTCTTTTCATAAAAACATAAGTTGGAGTATGGTAGAACTGGAAGTTATTCCAGAACCATAAACGATTACTGAAAATTTAGAAGACCTAAGGATTCAATTGGTCTCGACGATCCATTAGCCGCTCCGCAAATTTGGTGGGTAAGCTCAGCCATCCGAGAGGTACATCGGTCTCCTCAAAGACGGTGACAGAGAGGTTTTTATTACCCAAACTTGCCACTACTGATGTTCTAGACTATGAGATCTGGCAGATAGATGAATATAACGTCATTCTAAATTAGCTTTAGAAGTGCACGTGTATATGACTCTGCCAGAGGGTTGTAGTCAGTGGGAGCAGCAGAAGCATGGTGGGCAAGTAGCTTATGTCTATTTATAGACTAAAACAAGTATAGCGGAGACAGATCATCTATTTTTATATGGCAGTTATAGAGTTTGACTTCATCAGAATAACAGATGGACCTAGCAAGAAGGTAGTAGAGAGTGATGTCCTGATATTTGGATGACATGCTCTTTATAGGAAGTGGTCTTCTTATACTACGATCGGTTATACTGTGGTTGTCACAAGATATTTCTCCACATAGGATCTGGATAAAATATCAAGGATTCTGATCACTAAATCTATGGCTTTAGATCTAGATTTGGGAAGTGTCCCAATTTGGGTACTTGACACTATTCTAAAGTGTTTTAGAATGGACGACTCCTGGCGTAGTGGTGTATCCGCGGGTGATGGAGCCGCCTTCTTTATAGAGATGTTTTCTAAACTGATGAGAAAAAGGATTTGCATGATTAGCATATCACTGCTTAGACAATTGAGTTAATCATGAAATGTCGAGTACCACACCAGATATTGCTTTTTTGCACTGGCTGCAATAAGCATATATTAATCTAATCCTGAAGAAACATTCGGAAGCAGTTATGAACATAAGTGGATGTTCTTGGTATATGGTAACGGCAGCCTCCTTCATGAGGCGGTTATCATTTCAGGCTTCTAAGGTGACATGGATGACAGAGTGGCTGTCAGAGTTATAGTTTCCCCTCTTTTTGAGGGACAGTATGTTGGACAGGTAATCCAAGCGGATACTGATTAAATTCAGTGGAAGATACGGTCTAAAAAGTTTGTTGGATTTGGAGTTCATTTATGAACTGGGTCCCATCAGATATCCAGACAAATTCTAAGACAGGTATCGCTCATTTCGGGAGAAGGTCTTTCTCCGCGAAATTGAGATATAGAGAGATAAAGATAGAAACATTGGCGTGGATCCACTCATTAAGGCTATTTCTCGAACGCAATAGTTTCGCAAACAGACTTTACGAGACTGATTAGTAGAGAAGGTGGGTGTTCGGTATCACACGGGCTATGAGTATGCGATACTGCAATAATTAGCCTTGAGTGCAAGTGGGAGATTGTTGGCTATAGTGCTCTCAAGTCAATTATTGCAATCGCAGGCACGCGATTGTGATGATTGAGGAAGAACCTATACGGATAGAACAGTCTTACTCAAAATGATAGTATGCTATTTGATTTGTCTTTATCATCATGTACATATATTATGTGGTATTACAGATCACTATTACATATTGATAGAGCCCATAATATTCTTGCTTGACTACCAGCATTATGATGGCGATCATATATGTGGGAGCTGGGTAGTCTATAAGCACATCCTTAGATGTTCCTGGTCGAGAGAGTATTGAGATCGGGTATTGATATTCCGTTTGAGACCCCGACGAGGGACGGTAGCCGGTCTCACAAATCATTGGTGTCGATTGGTCACCTAAGATAGTATACAGGTGCTCATTGGGTTATGAGTACACTGGACGGACTCGCCAGGAACATACTAGATGGTATTATACCTATTGTCAGATAGCAGTTCTCAGGTAACATGAGTACAGGTTAGTCTGTCGACCCGAGATCGTCATTTGTCTCGTGTGAGATCTTATTGTGCTTTAATTGCTACCCTACCACGGCTCAAACGAGTCGTGCAAAGAGGTTTTAGTTGGGTATAGTCCCAAGCCACATGGAGGCAGTGAGCGGATCGTCAGGAATTCGTCTCTCCCGGTATTGGGAGTTTATGTCGCGCGGTGCACGGATGGCCATCACCTGAAATCCTTGACCAAGGTAGACGAGAATTACTTATTTGGATCAGTAGTTTCGCAGTTGGTGATAGGCTTCATACCGACACGAAATATCGCGTTATTAAGGGTCTGACTTTATCCACCCCCTTAGACCCGAAATGTGATACTCTTAGACGAACAGACCGGACTGTATGGAGATTGTCACTGACAGGCTCAGTAGGGATTCGGATAAGTTTGCTCGTCGGTCTTCCTTTCGCTCAATACCTGGATAGCCATTACATACAGCTAGTGCCGCTGACGTACTTATGGTTAAACTCACTGCCAGCGTATTGACGAGTCTTTAGAGTCTCACGCAGAGGGTTTTTCTGGTTCTGGCGAAATGATATAGTAGTCGTATTAGATACGTGCAGGATTCCGATCGAATGATTGTACTAGTTACCCGGACTTTAGATCGAACAGTTGATAATACTAGTCGGCTCCAGTTTGAGCCGGATTATTAAATCAGGTATTGATTTAATAATTTATGTATATGTATTTCGATATGTATATTCTAGTATTATGTTCTTTGTGTTATTCTATCTCTTCGGGTATTCGTATTTCGGTACGAATACAGGTATGTATATACAGTAAAGTGTAATCCGTATTTATACGGAAAACATTCTAGAAGGTGGACACCTCATTTTAGATTTAACCATTTATTATAAATGGTAAATGAGGTGTAAAGGAAGAGAGGGGAGTATGGTGAGAACCATGCTTGTATAGTGTTGCATAAATGAATTAACAATTCATTTATGCAAACTATTCAAGCATGGGTTGGTTTTTAAATTGGAAAATATTGTTTTACAAAACCAAGCTTCACTTATTTTTTTTCTCACTTGAGGAAAAAATGATGGTTGATTGTTTTTCTTCTCCTCACCGTTAGCTTCCCTCTCCTCTTTAGTTTCTTAAGTTCCTCCATCTTCATCTTCAACCTCCTCTCTACAATCTCATGTGTTGAGAATCAAGAGAGAAGATGAGATAGACAAACAGTTTGAACACTTCACTCCATCCTAAGCACTCTAAATTAGCAACCTTGAGTCCCTAGTTACTTCACTAGATTCTTGGTGTGGAGCTAAAGTCATGAGCTACATCTCTCGAGTGAATCATCTTTGACGGATGAAGACCGGCGGCCAAGTTCAATCGAGAACGCCTCAAGAAGCTAGGGAAGATGGTAGAAGTCCGAAGGACGCAGTTCATTCGGTATAACACTTCTATCACAGTAGATAGACTCTTTTAGATTGCCAGTCTCATATTTGGTTTCGATTCTAGGTAATTGTTTCTAGCGCCAAGTTTTTTAACCACCAAAATTTTTGTTCCGCAACAGCCGCGGTCGACGGCCAGGACGCTAGGAACCCCAACATCCAAACAAGGCATAATAATGTATTTAAAAATGGAGAAGCAGATTGCCCATCCACTCTTGCTTCTCTTTCTCTCATCTCTCTCTTCATTAACCGTAACTCAAGACTCCAATACTTATACAATGTCAAGTCAGTATTGCTGTGCAGCATCCACAGTTCGTTTTAGGGCTGAAATATTACCAAAAGTTTTGGAAGGGGAGGGAAGGGGGTGGTACCCATCCTACAATTGCCTATGTTTAGAAATCAACCAGCCATGAATCCTAACTGAAAAGTTAATCCCCAAATTTTGCTATTATCCAGAGCTATAAGTTATAGCTAAAATTATCAAATGTCAGGCATGCAGTGTTCACCAAATATATCCATTGATAAGAGTTAAAAAATAACACATGCAGTGTATAAAACTATAAATAGCGACCGGAATAATAAATTTAGGTACCTTTCAATGTAGTGATGATAACATATGTGATGATTAAAATCTTATAAAAAAATTGCATTGACTATCTGCAAATTAACAAAATTTCTCACAGTCAATGATACGATATACACTAGAATCTTAAAATTCTAGAAGTCATGCACTCCCAATGGGAGAAAACACTTCCCACCCCGGTCCGGAAAGGAATCGCACAATCACACACGCACACACATTAGAGTTGTTAAATATTCCACAGATATTAAAGAAGTATGATGCAAGAATATTGTGAAGGATGCAAATAAAGATTCATTATCACGTACCTCAGATAAAAATCCTTCAATAGATAACCCTCCTAATACATTCTTTTCTGCAGCATCCTTATAAGGGGACTCCAACCAAGGGCTGATGTGGCACCACAGAAAATTAAAAAGAAAATTAAATGAAAGTTCGACTAAGAAATTTAAAGGATAAATTCATTTTCGTGATGATATAAAAAACAAAATTCTACCAAATTCTAGATAAAGCCACAAATAAAATTGCAGCCCAGTACAAGTCACTATAGTGTGTGTGTTTGTGTGTTGCTGTTGTTGTTGTTGTTGTTGTTAAAATACAAGTCACCATAGTTACTTACTCTAATAACTATATCATGCAATATCAACAATCTATACATCAAATTATTCTAGAAATAAAGTGTGTTTTTGTTTCTACTTTAAATCTTCTTTCATTTCCATCAACAAATGCCAGATGGAGAAGCGTTTGAAACAACAATAAATTCGTAAAACCAAGATTCATGGACATGCTTTTGTGACATGAGATTCTTGAGAACACTCCACAAATAATCAAACCAAACAAAACAGCAATAGAAAAAAGTTAACTTCTAAAGCAAGACTATATGGCAGTCCCTAGAGTGGCATAAGATTCAAGAAAGCGGTCCACGAAGAAATAATAAATGTATGTATTGTACAGACATGCTAAGCTAATTCTTAGAAGAAACTTTTGAGAATTATAACCAGGGGGTGGAGTACTATATACCAAGTAAAGCCCTATATTCTTCAAGTTAGAAGTTTTAGAACACTCGCTTCTTTGTTTGAAGTCTATCGTATGTCATTGTTTAGACTTTGGTCCTTCGGCTCAAAACCCTCAAAGATGAAAAGTAATTCCCTGGTAAAATCATTGTTACAATATGTGCGGCTTTAAGTGCAAACAAGATATCGTAATATATAATGACATGGTATCATCTGCAAATAGACGATCTTTAGCACAAATGAGTGCGGTCTGTGAGGTAATTGCGATGTACATAACATGTCATTTTAAGGAAAATAAAAATAAATCGCCCACATGAAATGAGGTCCGGTGTTCTTTAAATGTTGATTATATGGCTGCATATGCATATAAGCTTGCGTTCTGCACAAGATTTACCGCATACAATGAATATACGTGGAGTGTCATTGGAGAGAGAAAGGACGCTAAATCATCATTGTGGGGAAAAAATCACTTATAGTTGTCAGTCCAATCGATTTAGCTTATCATCTGTCAGTCCCCTCGATTTAGCTTATCATCCTCATCCATTTCGCCTCCCGCCATTGAGCTGTTACCTTGCCGCAGCGGGAAGGCACTTAAGAAAAACAAAGGACAGGATCGGGGCTGGGATTGGTTTAAATGATTGGACATTGGGTCTAGTCAGATCCAAATTCTATGTGACCTGACCCAACCAATCTATTAAGATCAAAGATTGGTTGGGACAGGTCAGTTTTGAGTAAGACCAGACCATATCACTGAACATATCTCGCCGTGCGCACTTCCCAGTAATAGCAGCCAGATGCCGCAGGACAGGCAGAGACAAAATATATAGGTTTAGGAATTCTCCGATTCATTTTCTTCTCCCTGTTCCCGTCACACCCCGCTTCGCAAAATACGGAATACGGAGAGCAACGAAAGCCAGCCGTGCTACCTACGATAAGTAAAGATCCCTCCATAGTCAAATAAAGTTGTCTAACTTAACCTGTCAAAAATAAAATCCAATACTAAAAGGGATAATACTGATAATCATGCTGCAACGAAACCACAAGAAATACTAAAAAATGGATCCACTAGATAATTGATGCAAATAAATACCCAATACAATAGGTTCGAAAAGGAAACAAAAACTGAAAAGATACATGAATCCTAATGTCCATAAGGACGCACATGCTAAATACTAGTTGAAAGGAATTAAACCTACGGGTTACTGATTTTCGGCAAAGTCATGATAGCCGCTGCGATCCTGCTCAGCATAAAAATCTGTTTCTAAACCTGAGATGGCAAATCTCAGGGATTTCAGAACATCCCAGCAAATACTCAACGTATAAGGTGTGTGTATGGTATGATAACATGAATATATGAATGTAGTAAAGCTCGTGTACGTAAGTAAACACACACACACATATATATATACATTAATACTATGAAACAAACATGTAAAGAGGTCAAGTCATAACCTAACTGGTCACAAATAGGTAAACTATCATATCGTAAGTTCGAGTGTATGCATCAACCTCTGCAGGAGTATTCTTAACCCAAGGGCAGGGCCCCAGGGGCTAGGAAACACGGGCCCAACTGTGGGATGAACATGCGACCGATATAGCCCGATATAACTGTAATAGCATGCGACCGATATAGCCTGGTACGAGCTGTAATAACATGCGACCGATATAGCCCAGTACGAGCTGCCGGCATGGGACTCATGAGATCCCGTTGCACGAGCGCACACTCAAACTACCCCAACACCCCGCTTGTTTATATCTACTATGGTATGACTAGATCACTAATTAGGAATGCTAAAAAGACTGGAACTTGTGATATGACAATTGTACAGAAATAAACCTGGTAGATAGTAGTGTGTCATGGCATGTAGTTCAGCATCCTAGTTAGAGATCTCGTTCTAAAATAAAATGGACTTGAGTAATGAATAATCATGACATGTCAAATGTAATCTTAATATGGTAATAGTAACCGCGTGAAAGCGATTCACAAGCTAGCTCAAGCCACAAATGTCGCCTTTACCATCAGCTTTGACATGTATATAAAATAATTGCAAGCTAGCTAGTAAGATGCTTGTATGAGATAGGTTAGCAATTCCAAACTGTTATTTGTAAATAAATTTCATTTTTGATCCATACTTGCTAATTTTCTTTCTCTCCTCTTATTGCATAAAATCTATATCATCCTGACAATATGAAATAATTGAACACTGATACTTTTCCTTCTATTTTAACAGGGCAGAAGACATATATATGTATATACGAGGGTTGCCGATGTGTATCGACCAAAAGTAAAGCAAGAATACTTGCCTCGGAGACGGTAAAACGCAACAATGGAATGCAAACTCCAAACTTGATATTAGGGAACACGGTTAGAAATCTCGATGGACTTGGGCTCGGCTCCGGCGATCTGGGCTTGCTGCGATGAGATGAAGATGCTGGCAACGATGTGGTATTGGGTGTCTCGGTCTCTGGGAAAGAGGGCGAAGTTGCTGGGGAGGTTGCGACAAGGTGATGGGGTTGGGTTTGGGTTCTCGGGTGGGGTGGCTGCAAGTGTTGTGCCGCGGTGGTGGTCGTCGGGGAGAGGTTCTCGGGAGAAGGAGAACGGAGGTGGAAACGATAGCGAGGAGAGGAAAGAGAGAGGAGGTTTCCCATGAAGGGAGATGGAAGCCGGGGGTTCGACGGTGAGGGCTTACGCGTGAGGGGAGGTGGCTGCGAGGTGAAGACGAGGGCTGCGGCGGCGGGGATGGCGACGGTGAGGGCTTATGGTGTTGCGGTGGTGGGGAAAGGTAGAAGGAGGTGGCGATGACGAAGACGAGATGGATCGTGGGCGTTTTGAGGTGGAGCTTGGTGATGGGGTGAGGGTGACGGTGACGGTGGCGGTGGCGGAGATGATGCTGGCGACGAAGGTTAAAGGCAGTGTCAAGAGGAAATTTGAGAAGCAGAGGGGGGGGAGAGGATATATTTAATTTATATATAAATTTTGATAGAGATAGAGAAATATTGTTGTTTATAAAATATATATATATATATATATATACATATCTTTATACGAATGTATTTAGAGATTTGGCACGGATTTTTCTGGTTCTCATACTAACAGCAAAAAGAAGTTAGCCAAAGGAATATATGTATGCAAACCAAATATTAATAGGTCGGTTTAGGGATTTTAAGATATGCAAAATATTGTTTTGCTACCACTAAGTAACTATTATATATTATATAAAAAAACTGAATATTTTCATATCAAAATGATATACAGAGAGTCAAAATAATTATACTGGCAACCAACCATAAAATAAATTTTAAAATTATAGTATAAGTTTTTATTAAAAAATATCTCGATAACTCTAGAAACACCGCATCCAAACTAGGGTGTTACGTCTTACCCGCCTTACAGAAAATTTCGTCCTCGAAATTGGAAGGACTACAAGATTAAAAAAATAGGTGTGGATACTTTTGACGAATCTCGTCCTCACGCCCCCAAGTGGATTTCCCGCGTGAACGTCCGCCCCAAGATACAACTAAAGGGATGGTCATGTTCCTCAACACCCTCTCTACAGTCGACAATAGTTGTAGGCTGCTCTTCATACGAGAGATCGGTGCTCAAGGTTAATTCGGAATGATCGAGAACATGACTGTTATCACGAACGTACCGACGTAACTGTGATACATGGAATACATCATGCACACGAGCCAAAGAGGATGGTAAAGCCAATCTGTATGCCACTATTCCAACGCGCTCCACAATCTCGAATGGTCTGATAAATCAGGGACTGAGTTTCCCACGACTACCGAACCTAATCACTCCTCGAGTCGGTGAAATCTTAAGGAAAACATGGTCTCCTACACCGAACTCAAGAGGTCTTCGGCTAGTATCTGCCCAACTCTTCTGACGATCTTGTGCTGTCTTGATACGGTTTCTGATTGACTGGACCTTATCAACGGTTTGGGTTATGAGCTCCGGTCCTAGCAATCTTCATTCCCCCACATCATCCCAGCAAAGTGGGGAACGACACTTGCGCCCTTAAAGTGCCTCGAACGGGGTCATCTGAATACTCGCCTGATAACTGTTATTATAAGATAATTCCACCATGTGTAGGTGATCCTCCCACGATCTCTTGAAATCTAGCATGCAGGCTCTCAACATGTCTTCTAATATCTGTATCGTACGTTCAGACTGTCCGTTAGTCTGGAGGTGGTAAGTTGTGCTATAATTGAGACGAGTGCCCAAGCTTTCTTGCAAGCTTCTCCAGAAATGTGAGGAATCTCGTGTCTCTGTCTGATACTATAGTGATAGGCACCCCCATGCAACCTTATGAACTCTTGCATATATTTCTCTGCCAACGTCTCCGTCGATTGTCCCACTCGAAAGGGTAGAATATGCGCTGCCTTTGTGAGAAGGTCGACAATGACCCAAATAGCGTTATTGCCCTTAGGACTCCGCGGTAAAGCCGTCACGAAGTCCATAGTGATGTGTTCCCACTTCCACTGGGGAATGGGAAGTGGTTGCAAAAGACCGGCTACTCGCTGATGTTTGGCCTTTACCTGCTGGTACACTAAGCATTTCGACACATAGCGGGCAATCTCCCTCCTCATGCAATTCCACCAAAAGTGTTGTTTAACATCCCTATACATCTTGGTGCCACCCGGGTGCACTGAATAGGCTGAACTGTGTGCTTCTTTCAATATTTCTCGAACCTCGCCCTTTGGCACGCATAGTCGACTGTCGAATCTTAAGGAGTCATTCTCGTGTATCAATAGATCTGTTCTCAATCCGGCCTCTACTAACCCGCGGAACTTCTGCAATTGAGGGTCCTCAGCCTGTGCAGTAGCAGTTTTAATACGATCTACTAACAAAGACTGCACTTGTAGTTGTCAATATTGTTCGTGTCCCATGTTCCACCACTTCTAAATCGAGTCTCCGAAACTCATCAAGGATTTCGTTCTGGCAGTCAACATCGTCGTTGTTGGTCTCCGACTGAGAGCAACCGGTATCACACTTACCTTTCCGGGATGATATTGCAAATCAAGGTTATAATCAGTCATAAACTCTAACCACCTGCGTTGTCTCATATTTAGCTTCTTTTGCATGAATACATACTTCAGGCTCTTGTGGTCCGTATATACTTCCACCCGTTCTCCCAAAAGATAATGTCTCCAAATCTTCAGAGCAAAAATCACCGCTGCCAGCTCTAAATCGTGTGTTGGGTATTTTTTCTCGTGCGTCCTCAGTTGACGTGAGGCATATGCTACAACACTTCCATGTTGTATCAAGATGCAGCTTAACCCTCTACTAGAAGCGTCACTATAAATCACCAGTCCTCCTGTCCCATCTGGTACGATTAATATGGATGCAGTTGTAAGTTTCTCCTTCAATAACTCGAATGCTCGGTTGCACTCCTCCGACCATATGAACGGTATCCATTCCGAGTAAGTCTTGTCAATGGCTCAGCCACTCACGGAAAATCTTTAACAAATCTGCGGTAGTAGCCTGCGAGTCCCAAGAAACTTCTAATCTCTGCTATTGACTTTGGTGCTGGCCAATCTTTCACTGCTTCAATCTTTGCCAGGTCTACTGAGATACCATCTCCAGAAACGACGTGGCCCAAAAATTGAACTTATTCAAGCCAAAATTCACATTTACTAAGTTTGGCGTATAACTTTTCCTGTCTAAGTATTTGTAACACGATCCTCAGATACTCGGCATGCTCCTCCTTGCTTTTGAAGTACACAAGAATGTCGGCGATGAAAACTACGACAAACTTGTCAAGGTACTGCGAGAAAACCTAGTTCATTAAATCCATGAACACGGCTGGGGCATTAGTAACACCGAATGGCATCACTAAGAATTCATAATGACCGTATCGAGTTCTGAAGGCTGTCTTGCATACATCCTCCGTTTTAACCCGAACTTGATGGTACCCGACCGAAGATCCAACTTAGAGAACACTCGAGCACCACATAACTGATCGAACAAGTCATCAATCCGAGGTATAGGATACTTGTTTTTAATCGTAACCCGGTTCAACTTTCGGTAGTCAATGCACATGCGTAATGAGTCGTCCTTCTTTACTAGTAAAACTGGAGTGCCCCACTGAGAAGTACTTGGGCGAATGAAACCCTTGCTGAGGAGGTCTTCTATCTGCTTTTTCAATTCTGCTAACTCAACTGGTGCCATCCTGTAGGGTGCCTTAGAAATCGGTGCCGTTCCGGGTAATAAATCTATCGAAAATCCCAAAGCACGAGGCGGGGGTAAGTCCTCAAGAAAGACATTCAAGAATTCCCGAACTACGACCGGTGCCGAACTCTTATTAATCTCCATTGACGCTAGTATGCTGCACTTCGGCTTTGCTCTAAACTTTATGGGTCCCAGTGATTTGTTGTCCCAGTAAACACGAACTCTGAGTGGTTAGAAATACGAAAGATTACGGTTTTGGCCCGACAATCAATATGTGCGTGAAAGGTGCCCAACCAATCCATCTCTAAGACGACATCATAACTACCGATCCCAATCAGCAGGAAGTCTGCGAAAAGCTCCCTGCCGCAAATCACTACCGGACAAAGCTTGCACTTTAGGTTGGTGACAACCACTCCATTTCCAGTGTGAATATCCCAACCTCAAGTCAGTATTTCGTGTGCAATAGAATGTAAGCCAAAGACAAAACAATGCGAAGTATGCTGCTCTTCGGCTTTGCTCTAAACTTTATGGGTCTCAGAGATTTGTTGCCCCAGTAAACACGAACTCTGAGTGGTTAGGAATACGAAAGATTACGGTTTTGGCCCGACAATCAATGTGTGTGAAAGGTGCCCAACCAATCCATCTCTAAGACGACATCATAACTACCGATCCCAATCAACAGGAAATCTACGAAAAGCTCCCTGCCGCAAATCACTACCGGATAAAGCTTGCACTCTAGGTTGGTGGCAACCAGTCCATTTCCAGTGTGAATATCCCAACCTCAAGTCGGTGTTTCGTATGCAATAGAATGTAAGCCAAAGACAAAACAATGCGAAGCTCCGGAATCGAAAAATGTTCTAGCGGAAACAAAACAAACTAGAATGGTATCTGAAACGACCCTCTGATGCCTCTGCCTGCTCAGCTGTCAGGGTAAAGGCTCGCTCCTGTCCACGACCTGTGTTGCCTCGCCTCTGATCAAAAAGTAGTTTCTGACGGACAAGTCCATTCTGAGGCTGGTTGCGCTCTACTCTCTTAGGACAACTCCCAATCTGGTGGTCACTAGCACCACAAATCAGACATAGACCCTTAGCCCGGTGGCAATTTCTTTCAATGTGTCCCGGTATCTGACAGTATCGACAAACCGGAGATTCTCGTTGTGGTGGGGTTGTAGTACGCTTCATCTGAACTCCTCCATGCTTTCTAACTGGAATTCTTTCTGAAATTTGATTCACCGGGCGTTTAAATCCTCCACCCTGAAGTTTCTTCCTCATATCCATAACTGTCTCAATTCTGCGGGCTGCATTTAATACCTCAGAATAAGTCCCCAGATCATGTGAAGCTAGTTTCTTCTGTATTTCCAGAGTAAAACACTGTAAAAATCTCCTGGCCATGTTCTCCTCCTGAGCTACCATCGAAGGAACGAAACGACTGAGTCGGATAAACTCAGCCGCTACTTCGTATACTGTGTGATCTCTCTAACGAAGACTGATAAACTGCTGCTCCATTTCGATCCTGGCCGACTTGGGAAAGAATTTCTCAAGAAAAGTCGTAGAGAAATCAGTCCATGCGATCGGTTTCTTCAACCAGTTCTCCTCTGCGAGCCACCAAATTCTTGCTACATCTTGCAGCTAAATCTTGATTACATCTACTCTGTCCTCTTTAGGAACTCGGGCGGCTGACAGCAAATTTTCCATGTCGACAATCCACTGCTTGGCATAAGTGGACTGCCCGAGCCAGTGAAAACTGCCGGCTATAGTCTCCTGAAATCGGCGATGCTACACGGACGTCTACCCTCACGAACCTTAGCCACCTTATTCAATGCTGCAGTAGCGGTCTGCTGAGAAGTAGGCCCTACTGTAGTAATTCGGTATGTTGTTGTTGGTTCTCTAACATACCACGTATAACTCCAAGTAGTGTTGCATTTTTGTCACGCCTTCCTTATACCGTAAATTCTCTTCCGCCATGATTCTGAAGTCAACAAGCAACGAGCTTTAGCAGCAAAATAAGATTCAAATTTAGAGTATTAAAACAATTGGGCGAAAAAATAGATAATCAAATCAATGGATATAAATTAAGAATATAACTCTAAGTTACTCAAACAGAATGACGCATTGTAACCATACCGCGGTACATGGGTACAATATCGTAATTCTATCTCAGTCGCCCGAATCCTATAATCAGTCAAGAAAATATGCAGCATGACACACTGAGGAAAACCTAGACATGTGATTCTAACCCTAAAGGTCGGTAGAACCAAGGCTAACTTCGATATCAGTCTGGCTCTGATACCAACAAAACCTCCAAAATACGGAATACGGAGAGCAACGAAAGCCAGCCGTACTACCTACGGTAAGGAAAGATCCTTCCATAGTCACATAAGGCTGTCTAGCTTAACCTGTCAAAGATAAAATCCAATACTAAAAGGGATAATACTTATAATCATGTTGTAATGAAACCATAAGGAATACTAAAAATAGGTCCACTAAATAATTGATACAAATAAATACTCAATACAATAGGTTCGAAAAGAAAACAAAATCTGAAAAGATACATGAGTCATAATGTCCCATAAGGGCGCACATGCTAAATACTAGCTGAAAGGAATTAAACCTACGGGTTACTGATTTTCGGCAAAGTCCTAATAGCCGCTGCGATCCTGCTCAGCCTGAAAATCTGTCTCTAAACCTGAGTTGGCAAATCTCAGGGATGTCAGATCATCCCAGCAAGTACTCAACGTATAAAGCGTGTATATGGTATGATAACATGAATATATGAATATAGTGAAGCCCGTGTGCGTAAGTAAAAACATATATATATATATATATAGCTACATTAATACTATGAAACAAATATGTAAAGAGGTCAAGTCATAACCTAACTGGTCACAAATAGGTAAACTATCCTATCGTAAGTTCGAGTGTGTGCGTCAACCTCTGCAGGAGTATTCCTAACCCAAGGGTAGAGCCCCAGGGGCTAGAAAACACAGGCCCAACTGTGGGATGAACATGCGACCGATATAGCCCGGTACGAGCTGTAATAACATATGACCGATATAGCCCGGTACGAGCTGTAATAACAAGCGACCGATATAGTCCGGTACGAGCTGAAGGCATGGGACTCCTGAGATCCCGTTGCACGAATGCACTCAAACTAACCCAACACGCTGCGTGTTCATATCTACTATGGTATGATTAGATCACTAATTAGGAATGCTGGAAAGACTGGAATTTGTGATATGATAATTGTACAGAAATAAACCTGGTAGATAGTAGTGTGTCATGGCATATAGTTCAGCATCCTAATTAGAGTTCTCGTTCTAAAATAAAATGGACTTGAGTAATGAATAATCATGACATGTCAAATGTAATCTTAATATGGTAATAGTAACCGCATGAAAGCGATTCACAAGCTAGCTCAAGCCACAAATGTTGCCTTTACCATCAGCCTTAACATGTATATAAAATAATTGCAAGTTAGCTAGTAAGATGCTTATATGAGATAGGTTAGCAATTCTAAACTGTTATTTGTAAATGAATTTCATTTTTGATCCATACTTGCTAATTTTCTTTTTCTCTCCTTATTGCATAAAAATCTATATCATCCTGACAATATGAAATAATTGAACACTGATACTTTTCCTTCCATTTTAACATGGCAGAAGATATATATATGTATATACACGGGTTGCCGATGTGCATCGACCAAAAGTAAAGCAAGAATACTTGCCTCGGAGACGGGAAAACGCGACGATGGAATGCAAACTCCAAACTTGATGTTAGGGAACACGGTTAGAAATTTCGATGGACTTGGGCTCGGCTCCGGCGATCTGGACTTGCTGCGATAAGATGAAGATGCTGGCGATGATGTGGAATTGGGTGTCTCGGTCTCTGGGGAAGAGGGCGAAGTTGCTGGGGAGGTTGCGACAAGGTGATGGGGTTGGGTTTGGGTTCTCGGGTGGGGTGGTTGCAGGTGTTGTGCCGCGGTGGTGGTCGTCGGGGAGAGGTTCTCGGGAGAAGGAGAACGGAGGTGGAAATGAGAGTGAGGAGAGGAAAGAGAGAGGAAGTTTCCCGCGAGGGGAGATGGAAGCCGGGGGTTCGACGGTGAGGGCTTGCGCGTGAGGGGAGGTGGCTGCGAGGTGAAGACGAGGGCTGCGGCGGCGGGGATGGCGACGGTGAGGCTTGTGGTGTTGCGGTGGTGGGGAAGGGTAGAAGGAGGTGGTGATGAAGATGAGATGATTCGTGGACGTTTTGAAGTGGAGCTCGGTGATGGGGGGTGAGGGCGACGGTGGTGGAGATGATGCTGGCGACGAGGGTTAAAGGCGGTGTTGAGAGGAAATTTGAGGAGCAGATGGGGGGAGAGAGGATATATTTAATTTCGATATAAATTTTGAATGAGATAGAGAAATATGTTGTATATAAAATATATATATAAATAGATATGTATGTTTATATGAGTGTATTTAGAGATTTGGCACGGATTTTTCTGGTTCTCATACTAACAGCAAAAAGGAGTTAGCCAAAGAAATATATGTATGCAAACCAAATATTAATAGGTCAGTTTAGGGATTTTAAGATATGCAAAATATTGTTTTGCTGCCACTAAGAAACTATTATATACTATATAAAAAAACTGAAGATTTTCATATCAAAATGATATACGGAGAATCAAAATAATTATACTGGCAACCAACCATAAATTAAATTTTAAAATTATAGTAAAAGTTTTTATTAAAAAAATATCTCGATAAGTCTAGAAACACCGCATCCAAACTAGGATGTTCCAGTTCCTCTTCTCCTCCCTCTCCATTTTCTTCTCCTCTTCCCTTATCTTTTTTTTTCCTTTCGCTTCTTTTCCCTTGGTTAAGGCATTGGAGTGCTTAAATTGGTGGCCAAAGAAATATAATGGCATCGATATCAAACAAGGCGCTCATGAAGCTCACTTGTACTCAAATGCTCAGGTGTTATACCAGTAGAAAACCAAACATCCAAGCAGTAAGTGGACAAGGTTCTATACTATTTAAATGGATAATGATGATACTAATCAATAGACTGAGGAAACAAGGCCTAGAAATTTGAAAAATGTGTGAATTTTGGTAGACTCAATGTTTATTAATTATAATTTAATATCCGCTATTTTTTTCAATGAAATCTTATATAATGATAAATTAAATGAAACATGTTTTTGTGCACTACAGTGAATCAAACTTCCCCCGCTAATAGTTTCTAACCAGTAATATTAATTTGATCCTTCTGCATTTATTAACCTGGATCAATAAGTGTGATTAGGATCTGGAAATAAAGAAATCATTACTTCATTGCAGCAACAAAACAATATATTTACCCGACGATGCCATTTCATGAAATATCAAAATTATATATAAACATGAGAAAAATGGCGTCTGCTTTGTTTTGTTAAAGAAACCATTCTTAATATATTGAGGTGAGTCATAGTGTCATACCATCATAGACAAATGCTTAACAAGTTCATGTTAAGAACCTGAGAATTAAATCTCCTGCCATCAACAAATTTGCAATGACAATAAAGAAGCAACTTTGCAACTATATCTCAACTATAAGGTAACATTCGTCTCTCCTATGCCATATGCAAGATTTTGTATGTGCGCATAAAAAATGCAAAATGAACGCACATTTTAGACAGTAAGCACAAAAGGCTGAACTTCAAAGAATCAAACATACAAGGCAGTTAATTAAAAAATTGTTTACTTCAAGAGAAATCAAATTCACCTTTCAGGTGCAGTTGAAAAAAGATCATCTAGTTCAGCTTGTCGCAGAGCTCCATCCTGGTAGCCAAAATTATGAAGTCAGAGTAGCTGAAATGATAAAAGGGATTGTTCAAACAATTTAAATAGGAGCCAATTGCTAGGATCCAAGGTCATAATAGCATATCTCGGGTACATAGCATGAAGCAAAACCCCACATCACATTGCAAATGTAAAGCAACCTTTAGGGGCATGAAATAATTAAGTAACAAGTGGTGCACATTAACGGAAGGTGGGTGGGTTTTTTTTTGTTTTTTTGTTTTTTTGGGGGGGGGGGATGGGGAGGGGGGGGAGGGGGTGTCTCTAGTTAAGTTCCAAAACATAAGCTAGATATGCCCAATGGAGACATTCAGAATTTTCATTTTCAGCCTTATGGCCATCAGAATTGTCTCCTTCCGATGCCTAATTGGATGTCATACGTCCAAATTAAATATGGCTTTACCAGAAAGAACATCTGATTAGCAGTCTGAAGAAGAAAAATTAGTTGTTTGGTCAGATGTCAAACGTCTGAGGAAGAAAAGCTAAAAGCTTTCATAGGGAATGACTAGTTTAGTTATGCCCTGGGCATGTAACTTGACCAACCACACACACATTGACCAGAAAGAATTATGTAAATGTGGTCTCCTACTTGTCATCTTTCAAATACACCAGCACAATGAAAGCATCAATGGAGGCATATTGTATCATGCAATGAAATTGGAATGACAAAGAATCCACTAGTAACTTATAAGCAATGAAAATCACAAATATATACAGAAATAAAAAAAAAGGTATTTTAATTCATGTGCACAACGCTGTACAGAGAAAGTTATTGGTTGACTTGCTTCGACATTGACCTAATAATATTATAAACTACATTTATCTCAAGTTGTGCCACCCATACTATGCATGCCAACAAGTATGGAGCATCTAAAACAATGCTAGAATCATATCCTAAGACATGGATATACATGCGCATTCGCAAACACATTTGAACAACGAAAGGTACTAGTATAGAATTTCACAAATAATAATTGTATTCAATAAGAGAGATTAAACTACACCGAATTTTAATTGTGATTGATCATCTTTAAGTGCAACTCCAAGATTACAGATATCTGGTTCCAATGTTTTTCTTCATTCATTTTCAATTTCAACTAAAGTTCGATTTTCTCATCTTTCTTCATCATTATATAGGAGCAAACCTACGGTAAATATCTAAAAATTTGAATTAGTTTAATAGCTCTTAGTCCACAATTTCTCTTTTACCTTAATATTCTGTTATGCTTACCATTTACTGAGAATAGGAAGTATTGTCTGTCATAGTCAATATTTCCCTTATCTGTATGCACTTTTTAGTTTAATGCCATGACTAGTTCACATAATTTTTTGCATACACTCGAATTCATTCTAAGGCTTCTAGGTCCTTATGAAACGAATGGACGAGATTGAGGTTCAAAGTAATAGTATACGAAAGTTGGGATCGTTATTATTTCGCGGTTGATTAAAAAGCGAATTACGGCATATTATATTTGTCCTCCAAATATGAACTTGTCAACGGATGTCATATTAGCTTATTTTAGTCGGTTGTTGGTATAGCTTGTATTTATCATGCTGCATTATTCAAAGAAAACTATGGAGTTTTAACACCGCTCGATATTTCAAAAGTGGTCTAAACACGTCCTTATATTTTCTATTTTCAATATTTAACGTATGTGCTTTCAATAAATTTTGTTCATGTCTTGTCACATAATAGTGATTTTGATAATTTAAGACTAGAATCCCCTCCATATTATGTTGGTTCATCGGCCCACTGGCTTAATTAGAAAATGGGTAATGGTTAATGATGATAAATAGCGATTACTCAAACTCCTATGAGTATAAACAAAAATGAACCCTTTCTTCCACCCACATTCTCTCCCATCCTCTAATCTTAGCTCGTAACCCTAACACCTCGTCATCTATGAAGCATGGACAAGGACACAGACACGGACACGGACTCGAGACCAGGGACAAGGCAAGTTTGTAAAAAGGATGACAGGAGACACAACTATATTATTTATCTATATATTTAATTATATATATTAATCAAAATATAGTAAACTATAAGAAGAAATATATATTAATACAGCATTAAAAGAATAATAAAATAAACAAAGATTATAACATTATCCAAATCCATAAGTTTTTAGCACAAACAAATACATATATAAAACTAAAAGTAAAACACATCAGAATTCAATCCATAAGAGTGTAAACATACAAAATATAACCCTTTTTAATTGGAGCCGACTTTCATATACCTGAGCATCAATATGGACATTTACATTTTCTAGTTTAGTCCGTCATGAAAAAGATTTAACACCCTACACTATTTAGAAATGGCATTCACTCTTTCTAGTATTCCGTCATGAAAGAGATTTAACTCCCCACACTAGTTAGAAGTGTCGGACACATCCAATATGGGCAGACACGGCCCAAGTGTGCCCGCAAGTGTGTCCGGCGGAGTGTCCAAGTGTCCAATGCTTATCGAAGTGTCGGACACGAACACGGCAAGCAAATAGAAGTGTCTGACACGTATTGATAGACCATCCTGAGATCTCCCAACATATCCAACCTGTTTTTCTTTTTTCCTAACTCTTCGCAATTCAATCTTTTCCGGTCATTCTACTTCCACTATGAATGTTAAAGTTCTTCATATGACAATATGAGCCCATTTAAAATCAGGTAAGGCTTTAGGTAGAGGAGAGGTTAGGGTCACAGTCATGAGAAGAGAGAAAAAAAGAAAGAAAATTGAACTTTGGTGCTGGTATAGAGTTTTGGTTAGATTTTAAAGTGAAAAGAAGAAATAAAAAATTGTAGTATTAGAGATATAGTTGGGAGATGGAAAGAGAAGGGCTAAAAAGAAGAAAAACAGGTATAAACCTGTTTTTGGTTTATTCCCAGTCTTTATTGGATTACTCATTACCATATTACTTATAACTCATTACATACTCCTGCTAACTTATGTTGCACAATTTGGCAACAAATACTAGCTGATGTTAAACAAGGAAATTTATGTTGTCAACATCAGCTCTTGGTTGCATTATGATAACCTCATTAGTACAAGAGGTTATTTGATTTAGAGCCGAAATATAGGGGGTTATCTGATATTTACCCAATTAAATTTTTAAGACTTGAAATTATATTTTTATTTTAAAAATACTTCCCATTAGAAGAATTTAATAATTCTGAAATATAAAATTCGAACTCACGGTTTACGCCGCAAATATTTACTCTATTCATCACCCAAAAGTTTGGAATTAATGCTTGTTGCGGTTGTTGTTATGCTTTTCACAACCTAGATAGCAAGTAATACACATTATGCTTTTGTTGTTTTCGACATAGATACAAGAAGTTACAAACAGGAAGTGGAAGCAGAATCATACACAAGTCCATTGAGATTTTTCAGCCCAAGAGATGATGTTATCAAGAAAGGCTGTCAAAAGGTAAGATATTCCATGACGCAGGTACAAAATCCTTAGACAAAAGAACTTTTAGTGATTGGCAAGATAAGAAAGTAATACTTACATTGTCAATATCAAACATATCGAAAATTCCTTTTAGAAACTCCAGCGCTTCATTCGTCAACTCGACGCTCTGCATAAAGTACGGAATTATATTAGGACTACATGTCTTAAGAGTTCCATGAAAACGATAACAATATATAGAACTTAATCTTAACTTACTGCTAGAGAAACAAAAAACTACAATTGGGCGACGATGAATTTTAAATTTTAAAGACACAAGTATACAACCTTTCCCAAAGAGATCCATGTGTGAAAATCTACATGAGGTAGGAAGGAGAAAACAAGTTGACAGCAATACAATTTCAGATAATTTTTTTTAAAATATGAAGAATAAACATCATAATACTTTTGATTTCCTACTATGATTAAACAATAACTAGAAATTGGTGCAGTTCAACGTTAAAGAACAGAAATTAGACATAGAAAGTCGGTGCTCAGACTAAGAAATTATGACCATTAGATACAGAACTATATGCTTATAGGGTTTGGCATAGAACAGTAATACTTTTAAGGTTGAATTCTTCACAATAAGCCAATTTGATAACCTAGAGACAAAAGCAAGCTAATTAGTAGAACTTAAAATTAGAAGGCCCAACTGTCGAAAATTTGCTTTATCTTATGATTCGCATTAGCGCTAATGACGAACTTCTCCAAATAATCATGAATGATCTATGAATATACTGATTAATCTTATTTTATCATGCTTTGTTTCTTTGATATTTCTAAACCATCTTATTTTAAAGATGCATAAATTTCCAAATAATCTTATTTTATCATGCTTTGTTTCTTTGGAATCAGATTATTGTCTGATTTAGTAAATAAATGTTGATTTGTCATTGATTATATAGATGTGTAATGTGCCTTTCTAGTGATCTGCATCCCTCTTTCGTGACACATTACAGCTAAAGTCATATCCAAATCATGTAAATAACCAGTTGAGTTCCTGAATTTTAAAGACCGAACAATGAAGAAATAATAATTGAATATCATGAATACCTGATCTGGAGCTCGCTTGAATGTCGATGGGAGGAGATCATCCCTAAGTTTAATGTCATTGTCATATCCAAATTTTCTTAAAACCGTCCAAGTTGTCTCAAGACGACCTTTCTCTATAAAAAGCGCATGCAAGAAAAGAAATCCAGTCAATGTAAGGCCATGTTCATTGACCCCCTCAGGCATCTTCTCTTGCACAACCTTCTTGACTCCAGCAATCTCAGTAGGCTGGAGAGGAGCATTAAAGCATCTAACCTGACCATGATTATCTTTCAATTGAATATTCTGTGATTAACTAATCGAAATGCATATACAAATCTCCTAAGTGAAAATATGCACATTCAGTATTAAAACAAGCATAATAAACCTGAAAGTCATTTAACTCGTCGTCACTCAGGGCGCCATCTCTGTCATGGTCACAAAGAATGAATATTCTTTTCAAAGCTCTTACACACCGAGGCTTCAATGACTGTGTTTCTTGATCAAACAGTGGGGCAGTTGGATGAAGCACAGCCTTTTGGGCATAATAGAAGACTTCAGGAACCTGCAAATTTGGTATTAGCATGAGTTCTAGAATATGAAGAGAATAAAAGGAAACAAATAAATAGATAGACATAACAGAATGTATGCATGAGTTCCATCATCCATGAGAAACAAAGAAACTTTTTTCATCTGCATTCACAACGGAAAATGCTGTGTTGATTTGACAATTGTGAACAATTATAGCTTGGTTTATTTCTTGGAGGCTGTAGAAATTAGCACGAGATAACTTTACAGTGTGATTCAAAAGCTTTGTTGCTCAAACACTTGCATCATGGAGGCTTGCACATTAGGCACCATGCTAGGCATTCCACTCTATCTGTATTCTGACAACTGTCGCTCATTCTCTCAGAATTTTTTTGTAGCTTCTATCAGAATAAACCAAGGGAATAAGTTGTCACTTGGCCTTTTTTCCAACAGTGAGATCTGTCTCTATACGGGCAGAGATGCACCCCCCACCCCACCCCCACCCCCGCAAAAAAGGATAAATAAATTCCTACTTTCTTTTGGGGGAGGTAGAATTTCACTGAATAATAAACACAAAAACATATGAGCATAACGTTTGGCCCCACTTGAGGAGAATCCTGGATCTGTTCTCAACCCCTAACCTCCCGACAAAAAAACACGTAAACGCTACATTTGTCCATGTATGTGACCTATGATATATAAAGTCTGTTCTTAACTATGTTTAGGAGCATGTCCTTAGGTATGTCTCATTCTTTATTTATTTTTCTACTTTTTGTTCTGCTGCTTTGTTATTGTTTAAGTTTATGGTTTTGTTTGTTCTGTTACAATGCTAATTCAGCTCTTCTGTCAATCAATAAGAATAATGTAATGGCATGCACCTTTGTTCCGGGAACACAAGACCTTAATCCTAGAGATCCCAACTCAATTGCTCAAAGACTCAAAACGTTGCATCTTTGGATAGTAAAGTGGCATTCTATTTTCAATTTACAGAAAAGGGATTACTATACAATGATCTTCAGCAATGAATGATGCTAGGTCTCACAAGCAAGATTCGAATTTTCAGACCAATGCTAAGCATGACCGCTTATGCTTCTGGATTAACGACATACTGTAATTACAATGCAAAAGGCGGGATCTTTTGAAATACCTGAATCTGTCTAAGGGCAGAACATTCGATACAAGTCTCAATCTCCCGAAACTGCTGCATGATCGGCGACATCACCTGCTCCAGGCTCACCTGCTGCTCATCTCTCAAGTCCAACTTGCATCCCACAACGATTATCGGCACTTTGATCTACAATCAAACCCAACCACTCAAACACAAAACCGAAACATCAAATTAAACAAAACCAACAAACCCACGTCGAATTTCCTCAGCTCAGGGAGCCAGAAGCTGCTCAACCGATCAAGCGTTGTTAATCGATCACAGGCGTAGGTCAGCACGATGGCATCCGCGTTCTGACACTCGGCGATCGTCTTGTTCATGTGCTCAGGGCTGCAACAGATCAAACACAAGATCGGCATTTGTTATGAGATGAGGAAGAGGAGAGAGAGAGTGGAGTTTTAGAGAGGGCGAGAATGAGAGAGACCTGGAGGACGTGTCCATGATGCTGAGGGGGACGCGGTCGGGGTAGTAGTCGGCGGGTAGGCGGGTGGGCGGCATGACACGTAGCACGTTCTCGGGGAAGGACTCGGTGGCGACGGAGACGACGAGGCTCGATTTTCCGGTGGCGGCGTCGCCGATGACAGCCACGCGGACGGAGGCGCGGCCGAAGTTGATCGAAGGGTTGGGGGCGGCTGCGGCGGCCATTGATGGATTTGATGAGGGATCGAGGATTAGGGTTTTCCTTGGGATGTTTGTGGCCTAGGGTTTGAGTTTTTGTTGATGGCTGAAGCAGCTGCTGCTGCTTGAGGAGAAAGAAGGGAGCTTGGGGAGAAAACTTCAGCTTTGGATTTGGATCCGAATAAGATCCGACCCGCGTGCGACAGTGGGTTTTAAGGAAATTTAGATTATTTTTTTTTTGGCAAAAGGTGTCTGCTCCTGAAAAATAAATATGATAAAATATCGCTTCGTTTCTTTGTTAAACGTCAGTCTGCATTGTACCACAGCTTCAGCCGCGAAAGCAAATGGGTGAGAAAAAATGACTGAACAATTTACCTTTTAATTATCAAAACTTCTTTTTTGAATAATAGGTCTTAATATGTGCGAGCGGAATTTGAACCTTATAACGACCTTTTTTGCCTTTTAATATTTTGAACTTGTTCAACATATCTTAGTGATATTAAAATGAGTCCGTCGATATTACAATAAAAGGAAAGATATGTTATGTCTCCTTGGAGGAATCCGTGTAAGCTTAAAATCTAGAATACATGCAGTATTTATTTTAAGTGTTATCCATGCATATTAAGCTTCACTTTTATACAAGTTTATAGCACTATTTGGTATCCTTGTTGGTGAGATACTTTTTCTCATATCTCCATTTATTCCTAATATTAGCTCTCTCATTTTTATACTACTACTAAGATTTGTATCCGATTTCTTTCATCCTATTTTTGATCATAGACTGCTTTGGTAATATAATTACCATCTCGAGACACAATCTGTACATATTTCAAAAAAAACGTCCATTTATTTATTTTGGGCACAAACATTTTATCAAAACTTACCTTATTTAACTGTAAAATTGCTTACATTTCACAAAACCCTACTACTGTTGGATTTTTTGGCAAATAAAAATACAACAGGTGGGCTTCCCCATCTTGGTCCTGGTTATTGCCAACGTACTCTTTCAGGGACATGCTATTCATGTTGCCAAAAAGAAGATATAAATATATCCTTGAATAATTTATGAATGAAAAACTTACACACAGATACATAGCTAAGTTTGAAGTTTAAATACAACAGCACATAACTTGGCAATACCAACACAAATATAATCCGGCAACTAAAGTTTTTGTGTTTTCGATACAGATGGACAAAAAATTGCATTGATTTTCAGAAGATAAATTTTGAATATATGATACATGAGTATTTCTAAATTATAAACTATTGGTATTATATGAGATGAAAATAACATTTTTCACAAACTTTTAGTAGTCTTTGACGATCATGTACTTAATTTTCATGATACAGCAATATTAACAATGATCTGCTGAAGATTTTAACTATGGCTGGAAATGCAGCTATACATTCACAACCGAAAAGGATTTCAAGCAGAGAAAAAGTTGGCTCGATGTGAAGTATTTTTCCTCGATACATAAACTCTGTATGCAGCAAATCCTACAACAGCAGCTGCAGCTTCAACAACAATGCAATCACAGAAAAAAAAAGTTTATCATCTCTTGGAATATCCACTGATGGAGGTCCTTTTCGGGTCTCCGTCAGATGTTGTCTTCCGTTGATCTCCCGGTGGACTTTGATGGTTATCTTCTGTTGCGTGTGGGTCTCAATGGGTTTTGGTGGAAGAGGTGGTATGAGAAGTTTGGTGCCGAGTACTTGCAAAGAAGTCCCGGGATGGTTTGGTACCACCAAGAACCCTCCGACGATCAAGTTAGCGATGAGATCCGAGCAGAGTAACGGCTTAGAAGAGTAAAGAATGGCTCACTTGACCCCTCTGTGATGGGGTTTACATAGCGGTGGTGGCACGCAGCAGCAAGCGCGAGAATCTCGCCGGCAGTTACGCTCCCGACGTCACGCCCGCGTAGAGAGCGGATCGCCCTTTAATGGGGATCGTGATGGCGTGAAACGTGGGATGTACTGGTGTAAAATCTGCGCATGGCGAGATTCGTGGAGCGGCGGTTACGCCTGTGAGTGGTGGAGTTGGTCGGAGGGCCGAGGAAGACGGCATCGGCCGGGAGCTCGGGGACGAGCGAGGAGGCCGAGGAATCTTGGTCCTGTGGCAGCTCGGGGCGAGCCGAGAGGCCGAGGAGGCCAATTTGCAGGGGGGCCCGAGGAGGGCCAGCATGTGCTTGCAGGTTGGGCACAGGATGGCCTGGTAGGCCCCTGTGGGCCCTTTCTTCTGAGTCTTGGGACACGTCATTTGCCACGTGTCCTGATCTTGGAGATCGCCAATATTGAGTATCATCATTAGCCCCCCACTATTGTCCCGACCAGCTAGCGGGTCGGGTCAGGAGTGGACTGCCAGGTCTCCCGGGGTGAGCTCCTTTCTAGAGCTTTGTCGGGACGAGTCCTCGGGCATTCGGTTGTCTTTTCTGCTAGCGAATCAAGTCGAGATCTCTGCATTTAAAGAAGGTGCGCCGGTTCGTGCACTCTGCGGCTGAAGCGACGGTCCACACGTCAAGCGTCGATTGGCTCACGCGACGTATGCAGGCCTGCGGCGTCAGATGGGACGCGGTCCAGCGCAGGGTCGACACGTGGAGCGATTGGAGCCGCTGGTCGCGAGGAGTTGTTTCGGCGGGAAATGACGGACGCCGTTAGATAAGGCCGTATGCAGCAATAAACAAGGACGGGGTCCGCTCCAGGGCCCCTAATCTTTCATTTTCCCTCTTTCTTGAGTCGTTGCTGCTCGGCGTTCTTCTTCTTTTTGAATACATGGTTCGCTCCCACTTTTTGGGCTGCCCACGCCAGAAGGAGGTTAGTGGCGCGGCCGAGCCCCCGGCTAGCTCATGCCCTCCGCCGGATCCTCTGCCGGCGGTAGGGCCGTCTGCTTCGTCAACGGCATCTGGTGGTTTCTCCGGCGGCGGCCAGAGACGTCCACAGCTATCCGAGCCCCAGACGGAGGACAGAGGGAAGGGCGGGGGCAGGCCCCCTCTTAAGAGGAAGAGGACGATTTCTCGCGCGTCGTCGTCGAAGGTCCCTGAGGGAATTTCCGTGCAGGAGGGGGGCGCTGTCTTCACGGTTCCGTCTGGACTTTCCGTTGCCGCTGGCCTGCTCGCCGGGATGGAGGAGTCGGCTGGGGAAAAGCTTCTGCATGGCTCCTGATTTTGTATGTCAAAGAATAATTTATAACCGCAATCAAGAACGGCGTCGCTTGGTAGCCAGCCGGTGAGTACGGGTCGGTCCACAGGGATTTTGTGAATTTCCTAATTGTTCTTACGAGTAAATTCCGATGGGTGTCGGATTGATTAAATCTAAAAACTAAATTAATTTAGATCTAAATCTTGCTAGTGTTAGGTTTAGGTTAGGTTTGAAAAGTCAATAAATCTCACAGCTTTCTATACCCATATTAAGATCTCTTTAGGAGTTATGGTAATTATTAATAAAGGGGATTGGTACCATCGGGAAGAAACGGTGTTTCTTCCTCTAGGTTCTTGTCCTTCCTTTCTTAATCCTTACCCTAACCTCCATGGAAAACACGCTCAACCGGGCCTTTATACTACGGTATCACCGCTACCTCGTGGGATAGGGTGCCGTAGGGAGCGGTGTGTGCATGTTTGCATGGAGTCCTATAAAAAAGTGTGATGGGCAAGAAAGGGGTGAGAGATCTTCATCTCTCAAGCCTTCCCTAAATCTAACCCTAACAAGCGAGGAGACTACTCGCTCATTAGGGAATTGAAGAACGTATCTAAACTATCTATCTAGGGCAAGAAATTAAAGATCTAAGTAGGGCAGATAAGAAATTGCCTAGGGCAGATAATAAAATTAACTAGGGCAAATAAAAAGAACTACTTACAAATTGATGCACTCTTCATTCATTGCAGAAATTACAGATCTGAATTTTAGATATAAAATGAGGTACAAGAAGAGGCATAACCTAAAAAAGGTTTTTAGGGTTCTATTTATAGATTCATAGAAACCTTAAGTTACAATCGCGTCATATCTGCTATTACAAAAATACCCCCTAAGAAAAAGACCTAGTCAACGCTCGCAGCCGCCTCAAGACTTTTCCACCAACACAGGTATCACCCGGCCGTGGATCCGCGGCCAAAGCCCACGTTTGGCCGCGGTTCCGCGGCCAAGTATGGGCTTCATTAGCTCATTTTTCCTAGGGTTGTTCTGTTGCTTGTTTACTTCTATTTTCTTCAGTTTGTTCTTCTGAGTGTCTTCTGGTTCTCTTCCAGATCTCCACAGTGAATAATTGTAGTGGACTTTTACCGTTGCTTCGTGACGAAGTCTTGAACCTTGCGCTGCCTTTGTACTCTGTGAACTTATTTATTGCTCTTCGTTTATTCTCCAAAATGTAAGCTTGATCAAGATTCTTCCATTTATCGGTCGCAGTCTCGCTTTTATATCATCTTTTCATCTTTTCACTGTTTTTGTTCCTGTAACCTGCAACTATGTAGTAGATATGGGTCAAAAGCATCTGTTTATTTGTAAAATGAATAAGAATGGGAAATATAATAATGTAATATTATGGTATGAACAAATACCCCCAAACTTATCTTTTGCTCGTCCTCGAGCAAATCTAGTTTTATTCTCAACAAAAACCTAACCTCACTTTCGCAGGGAAACGCGATTGCACTGAGCTCGTGCAACAAGCCGTTAAACCTCTAGGTGTCCCTAGTAGGAGGAGTGTTGTCTCCTGAGGGTTTTCAGCGGATACTACCCACAAAATCCTATCAATTTGGCTTATTAACTTTTATTCTCCAATTAGGTTTTCTAACAAGAAACTCTATTATCGTCGACTTAGAAACTATCCACCCGTATTCTTCACGCTTCCTTATCATTTAACATAAGATTATATATGTTCTGCAGACCTACTTAGCTTTTGGCATCTCTTAAGTTTTTCTTCTAAGGTTCCATCTCCACTTAGGAATTTTTATCATCTTTACTAAAGATACAAGTCATATTCTTCATTCCTATCTCTTATCTAAACCCCAATCACATACCCCAACGTGTGTGTGTATATCACCCCTACACTTGGAAATTCAAATCAAGCAATCATACTCTTGTCTTTTGTCCAAAGCACTTCTTAATTGGTGAATTTTTAGATGAATTTCGCTCACACATCCTTCATGCGATCGTTAATACTTTTTGAGGTACCAACAACCGATTACAAGATGTGTTTGCACATTAAAGCGTAATTCCTAGTCTTGTAACACCCAAGGCTTTAGCAGTGACTCCCAAACCAGTTGGTTTAAGGCATTAGGTGATGAAGCACCCTCGCTAAATATTTTTTCAATTTTTTGCAGTCTTAAGTAATCACAAAAACCAGTGTTCGTTTTTTTTATTATCTCTTTATTCACACTTGAATTTTTATTTTATTCTCTTCGTACTAAGGACTTTAGACAAGAGCATTTCAAGATCTGCTCTACTATTCCAAGTTTCAAGGTGCATGTTTGTGCAATTTGTAGGGTATACATTTTTAGAATTTAGACTTAAGCTAGGAATTATTTTTCAAACTTATACTTTAAAAAAAATATCAATACTCTTCCCTTGTTTTAACTTAACCCCAGAAGTGAACTCAAAATTTGCCTGTTTCTAAATAAACTACAAAGACATATACTTTCTACCTTTAAATTTTTAAGAAAGGTTATTTTTAGGGTTTTTAATTTACTAAGTCTAGGATCTAGTTGTTCCTAGCTGGTTAACCTTTTTGTCAAACTCAAGTCAATTAGGGCCAAAATTGAATACTTTAATTTTTATAATTTTTGAAAATTTTCAATTTTTATAGGTTTTAAAATAAGTATGCAAATACAAAAATATACACATGAATGCGAAGGAAAAAGGCTTACCGAGCATACCCCCAAACTTAAACTTGACAGTGTCCTCACTGTCATGCTACACCAAGAGGGTTGAGAATGTCGGCACTCCCCTGTTTATTTATTTATAATTTTTTTTAAAACTTTTTTATTGTTAAAAGAAGAACAAAAAATATATATACATATATACAACAAGGTCCTCCCCAAACTAAACAAGGCCTTACATAGGCCAAAGGTTAGCACCAACCATTCAAAAATCTTATCGTGGTAATGGTAGGGTTGGCGAAAGAATGGGGTGTAGAGAAAGGCGTTGAGAAACACACGAGACCGTATGGGAAGAAGGGTGGAATATGGTCTCGATGGAGGAGAAGAATGGCGGCAAAGAGAAAGAAGTGTAGCACGAACTTGAGGGTGTAAATTGAGTGAATAAATTAGCGCAATATGTGATGACTGGTGTGTTAAAAGTGATTGTGTTAATTTATCAACCCGTCAAGAAATGGGGTCAAATCCTTCAAGATTCGCAAGAAAACATAGGTACATCGAACTTGGTAAACCCTCCATTGAAAATGGAAACGCGATGGAGTCGTGCGTGGTCGAAACGATAGGAAGGACGAAAGGGAGTGAAGGGATGGTCTTATTCTCACCCAACTAATATGTCTCGAACTTGAAAGATTCCATCAATGGTTCGAATTGACTGTAAGCAACCGAGTCTGATGGTTCAACTAACTCATCTGAAAATTTAAAGGACTCAAACTCGGAAGGTGAGTTTTCAACATCGTCCGAAAAAGTGAAACACTCGTAATCGTTATCGGCTGTGAGAACTGTGTCAAATTCAAAGAGGAACGCACTAGTGGCGTCAAATGTACTGTGATTGAACAGAAATTTTTCAAACTCACGGTCCTCCTGCATGATCTTTTGCGTGGTCGGAACGATGGAAGGGAAGGAGGGTGATTTAGGAAGTTAACAGTTAAAAATTCAGGAGGATGAATCGGAAAATCCGACACATCAAACAAAAATGGTTCATCCTCAATATTATCCTCAACACTCTCCTCAATACTATCCTCATAATTCTCCTCAAAATTTAGCTTATCCATGTCATTATCATCAAAATCAAGACGCATATGAAATTCGGGAGAAACATTTAATGACTCGGGATGATGAATTGGACATAAAATTTCAATCAAATCTACGGGTTCATCATCCAAAATATTCCCGGCGTCAATATCCCCAATCAAGTGAAAATCAATTTTTTCTGACACCTCATCAAAAGCATGGATATCAATTAATTTAGGCTCTAGAGTGGAGGTGTAAAGTTCAAAAGGATTAGGTATGGTTTCACTCGAAAGGGACTCTTCACAATCCGGCAAATCAAGCACTACAAGGTCACACAACTTATTAAACGGTTTATCATTTGGAGCACTTGATAGATATTCAAAACCGGAGTTGTGGGATTCAATTGGTGATGGGTATGTTTGATTTAGAAGGGCGTTTAACTCACTTTCTCCACTCAAATTATCAATCTGTCCAACCGCCTCATCATATATTAGAATTTTTGGAGCTAGTTGGAAACTAGCTACCGGGTCACTAGGTTGCATAAGGGCGGCCATGGACGCATCCACATTCCTCATAATTTAGTTTGTCGCTACCATATAGGCTTCCAACGACTGTTCCAAACTAGATATGGGTTGTGAAGGGGTTTCGGTAAAAAATTCAAAGTTGCTTGAATTCTGGAAACTCCCAAATGCCTGTGTAGAAGCAATGTTTAGGGAAGGTGTGAAAGTTGGGTAAGACTGGTAGGAATTGAATGGTTGGACAGGAGTAGGATCAACATTTGTATAAAAAGGTAAATGGACTTGTTGATCCCTAGAACTGGATGTGTGGAGAGGAGTGAAAGATCGGCTACGAGATTGTTCAATATGCTCAGCAATAGACATGGGTTTTGGAGTTACAATAGGACTTGAAAAAGGTGTATCAACGTAAGAAGGTGGTGAAGATTGAAATGGTTGATACAAAGTGGATTGCAAAGTCGAACTGTTTCTCCTAAACGCTTTTATTCGATCTTTCAAAGAAATTTTGGGCATGGAGGGGTCGTCCGTAAATCGACCGAAACAATTCGCGTACGAAGCAAAGTTTGGTTCAGGGTACCAAAGTTCGGCAAGAGATTTGTGAGGTGGGGTACCCATGATGTAAGAAAGGAGAAGAAAAAGAATGTGGGGTGGAGGTGAGGTGCACGGATTTCTTAGCGACAAGTTGCAAGTTTTTATAAAAATTCCCCCCTTTTTTTATGTGGTGCTCTTTGCAAAAATTTTTGATAAAGGGCTTAGACACACTTTCAATCAACCACAAATGCATAATCAGGTCTAGATCTAGGGTCACCTAGGTCAGCTAGACAGCTCCTAATTGTTCCAAAGGGCTAGAAATAGGACCTCAAACCCCCTCTTCACCGTCAATTGCGGCCAGGTAAGTGCCAGGTGAGTGGGAAGCTCTCCACTACAAGTAATGGCCCTAATTAAGTAACCACTCGCCTTAGACACACTTGCCTAGACACCGCAAAGTCAGGTTAGGATCAACGGCCGATGCCTACAACTAGTCCTCTGTCCTATTGAGCGCGACGTCCTTAGGTCTGAGTCTAGTATTTTTTTAATTAAATAATGGTTAATGCAATATGCCTTATGTGATTTCTGGGGTCCTGGGAAAGGTGATGAAATCCCCACCCAATCCGGATTGGTTTTAAGCCCCTTAAACCCCGATTAAAAATATGCAAAGCAGTAACAATCACTTGCAATCAATTTTTATTTTTTTTAAGCGCGGCGCAAAGAATCCTGCACAAGATCAATTATTGGAAGGGGAAAGATTTTTAGCGCAAAGAATCCTGCAGGAGATTTGACAGAAGATATATTGGGATTTG
Organism: Agapanthus africanus; assembly: GCA_030015575.1. NCBI lineage: Eukaryota > Viridiplantae > Streptophyta > Magnoliopsida > Asparagales > Amaryllidaceae > Agapanthus > Agapanthus africanus. Next base: position 125,909,421 of record JASDDO010000028.1, read on the forward strand.
CAGAAGAGGAGAGAGAAAACTCACAGAAATTTTTCCAAACGCTGACTCGACCAAGGTGCAGCGGTTCCGCGGCTAAGGGTAGCTTCGCGCGGCGGTTCCGCGGTAGCACATGCGGATCAAGACTTCAAATTTCGCTGACGTCACCAACGTGCGGCGGAAGCGCGGTCGGAGCAGGGATCTCGCGGCGGTTCCGCGGTGGAGGCGACGGCACAGTTCCCAAATTTTTTTCTGTTGTTCTGTTGGTAAAATCCTCTGCTGTTCAGATCTGCCTTTTTCTATTTTGATCTCTGTATTTTTCCAGATCCGAACTTCTTCGTTGTTCCTGCAAAATTCACACAAAAAATACCCTTCACAAAATAAAAGATGATAAACTTTTATATTTTTTTTAGTTTTCAGTTTTTATAATTTTTCAATTTTATATTAACCCGAAATTGCAAAAAGAAAATAACACGACATCCCCGGCAACGGCGCCATTTGATTTTGTATGTCAAAGAATAATTTATAACCGCAATCAAGAACGGCGTCGCTTGGTAGCTAGCCGGTGAGTACGGGTCAGTCCACAGGGATTTTGTGAATTTCCTAATTGTTCTTACGAGTTAATTCCGATGGGTGTCGGATTGATTAAATCTAAAAACTAAATTAATCTAAATCTAAATCTTGCTAGGTTTAGATTTAGGTTTAGGTTAGGTTTGGAAAGTCAATAAATCTCACCGCTTTCTATACCCATATTAACATCTCTTTAGGAGTTATGGTAATTATTAATAAAGAGGATTGGTACCATCGAGAAGAAACGGTGTTTCTTCCTCTAGGATCTTGTCCTTCCTTTCTTAATCCTTACCCTAACCTCCATGGAAAACACGCTCAACCAAGCCTTTATACTACGGTATCACCGCTACCTCGTGGGACAGGGTGCCGTAGGGAGCGGTGTGTGCATGTTTGCATGGAGTCCTATAAAAAAGTGTGATGGGCAAGAAAGGGGTGAGAGATCTTCATCTCTCAAGCCTTCCCCAAATCTAACCCTAACAAGCGAGGAGACTACTCGCTCATTAGGGAATTGAAGAACGTATCTAAACTATCTATCTGAGGCAAGGAATTAAAGATCTAACTAGGGCAGATAAGAAATTACCTAGGGCAGAAAATAAAATTAACTAGGGCAAATAAAAAGAACTACTTACAAATTGATGCACTCTTCATTCATTGCAGAAATTACAGATCTGAATTTTAGATATAAAATGAGGTACAAGAAGAGGCATAACCTAAAAAAGGTTTTTAGGGTTCTATTTATAGATTCATAGAAACACTAGGTTACAATCGCGTCATATCTGCTATTACAAAAATACCCCCTAAGAAAAAGACCTAGTCAACGCTCGCAGCCGCCTCAAGACTTTTCCACCAACACGGGTATCACCCGGCCGCGGATCCGCGGCCCAAGCCCACGTTTGGCCGCGGTTCCGCGGCCAAGTATGGGCTTCATTAGCTCATTTTTCCTGAGGTTGTTATGTTGCTTGTTTACTTCTATTTTCTTCAGTTTGTTCTTCTGAGTGTCTTCTGGTTCTCTTCCAGATCTCCACAGTGAATAATTGCAGTGGACTTTTACCGTTACTTCGTGACGAAGTATTGAACCTTGCGCTGCCTTTGTACTCTGTGAACTTATTTATTGCTCTTCGTTTATTCTCCAAAATGTAGGTTTGATCAAGATTCTTCCATTTATCGGTCGTAGTCTCACTTTTATATCATCTTTTCATCTTTTCACTGTTTTTGTTCCGAGAACCTGTAACCTGCAACTATGTAGCAGACATGGGTCAAAAGCACCTGTTTATTTGTAAAATGAATAAGAATGGGGAATATAATAATGCAATATTATGGTATGAACAGCTCCCTGAGGGATCAATTGGAGGCCATGGCCCAGGGGGCGGTCCAGGTACGAACCCCTTTACGTGTATTTTTTTCTGGTATACCTTTCCTTGGCTCGGGGGCCTCCTGGTTTCTCATCGGATTTCCGTCAGGTCCTTCAACACTGCGCCCTTGCCACTCGTATGGAGGCCGAGGGGGCGTTCCACGCCCCGAGGCCAGTGGAAGCGTTCTCTTCGGAAGTCGAGGTTTTGCGACGTGACCGGCGCCTGGAGAGGGCAAGGGCCGACGTTTTGGTAGGCCGGGCGGAGGCTGCGAAACTTGCCAATGTAGCGAATCGGGGTGTCCTTCGTCGTCTGAATGCGTCCCTCCGAGTTGCCGATAGGAAGCTGGCAGATCTGGCCGACCGCTTCGCGGCCATGGAATAAGAGAGGGACGCCAGCATAGGAGATGCTGAGGCGGCGCTTCTGGAGGCCCGGGCTAAGAAAGCTGTGGCCGATTATAAGGCGTCAGAGCAGTTTTATACCGAGCTCGGAGAGTATTCTGTCATCGCATGGAACAAGGCCCTGGACGCCGTGAAGGAACAGCTTCCTGAGTTCGACAATGGTGAGCTCCGCGCTCGGGCTCCGCTTCTGGCGGTGAGGCCTCCGGTGGGAGATGGCGAGGGGAGCAGGGCATGCCCCTGGTGGCAAAATCTCCGGTGGTAGAGCCCCCGGCAGGCCGTGATGCCAGCAATGAAGGGACCGAAGTAAGCCTCCGGGTAGTTTGTAGGGCTGGGGAGCCCCAGAGTACCCTTTGTAAAAACTTTGCTTTTGGTAATAAAAGAAAATCCTTGTTTCGTCGGTTTGCATTTCATCTTCTGTGTGTGAAGGATGCTCGTAGGATATCTTTGCTTGTACCGTTGTGTTTTTATGTCAGGTTGGCCATCTGTCTGGCGATCATCCGTCGAGTTGACTTCAATCACTTGCCGACGAGTAAGCCAAGCGCTGCCGAGGAGATATCCCCATGGGCCCCGAAGTCGAGGGAAGATCGTTTAGACATGGACAGTCCTGGCGCCCCTCACTGGGGTTTCGGATCCCCCGCGGGCCGCGGTGCCTCTTTTGACTTCGAGTATCGGCCACCAGCCGGGAATGACTGAGCATGGAAGTAGCTCGGTTGCGTCTCGCGAGGGCTTTTGATCCCTAGTATCGAAGGGTGCTGTAAGAAGTCCAGGCAGGGAAGTTGCGCGGCCACTTCGTGGCGAGGGCTTTGATCCCTGTCGGTTGTGGTAGGAAGCTACCAGCCGGGGATAGCCGAGTAAGGACTCAACTGCCTCTGGGAGTACTTTGGTCCTTAGCACTGGAGGGGATGTAAGAAGCCCGCCAAGGATGATCGGGCAATGGAACTGCGCGGTTGCCTCTTGGCAAGGGCTTTCATCCTCGGCGTCGCGGGTAGGCAACTACCAGCCTGGGACGACCAAGCAGGGTAGCTGCTCGGATGCCTCTTGCGAGGGCTTCGATCCCTGGCGTCACGGGTAGGGAGCTACCAGCCGGAGTAGACCGAGCAGGGTAGCTGCTCGGTTGCCACTTGCGAGAGCTTTGATCATTCAGGACGGGGACCGGGCAGGTTACTGCCCAGTGCCTCTTGGCGAGGACTTTGATCCCTGTCGGTTGTGGTAGGAAGCTATCAGCCGGGGATAGCCGAGAAAGGACTCGACTGCCTCTGGGAGGACTTTGGTCTTTAGCGCGGGAGGGGCTGTAGAAGCCTACTAAGGACCCTTGGACGGGCAGGGTTACTGCCCGGTGCCTCTTGGCGAGAGCTTTTGTCCTGAAGGATAGCTGAGCGAGCGATCCTCGGGCTCGACTGCCTCTGGGAGGGCTTCTTGATCCTCGGCGTTGTGGCAGGGAAGCTGCCCGCCGGGAATAGCCGAGCGAGGGATCCTCGGCTCGACTGCCTCTGGGAGGGCTTTTTGGTCTGGGCGGTGGAAGCTGCACAGCCGCCTTGTGGCGAGGGCCTTGAGTTGTAAAGGTGGAACTCTACTCGGGTAAAAAGATTCGACGTTTCATTATTCGTATAGACAGGAATTTCAGAGAACGCTTTACACCATCTTTATGAAAGGGAAATCTCGAGGAGGGTGCATACACTCGCTGGCTTTGACCTCATTGGTACAGCTTGAGCTTCTCGGTGTTGTAAGGCCGCGGAAGCTTTCTTCCATCCGCATCTTGTAGGCGGTAAGCTCCGCCGGGAAGCGCCTCAGAAACAAGGAAAGGGCCCTCCCACTTTGGGGAGAACTTGTGAAGCCTGCCTTGGTCGATGAACTCGTTCCGCCGCAGGACCAGGTCCCCGGTCTTGAAGGAGCGGTGTTTGACCCGAGCGTTGTAGTATCTGGTCTTTTGTTGTTGATAGGCGGCAGCTCTGATCTGGGCCCGATCCCTTTTCTCCAACAATATGTCGAGGTTGGTCCGTAGCGGCATGGCGTTTGCGTCATCGTCGAAGTGCTCGACCCGGTGACTGGGTAGCCCGATCTCCGCGGGGACCATCGCTTCGGTCCTGTAGCAGAGGCTGAAGGGGTTCTCCCCGGTGGGAGTCTTTTTTGACGTGCGCAGGGCCCATACGACCCGGGGCAGCTCTTCGACCCAACTGCCTTGTCGCCCTTCTAGGCGGGTCCGGAGACCTCGGAGGACGTCTCGGTTAGCGACCTCGGCCTGCCCATTACATTGGGGGTGCGCGACCGCGGCGAACTTTATGAGGACATGGTACTATTTGCAGAAGTCCTTCACTTTCTCGTTCTCGAAATTCGTCCCGTGGTCGGTGATGATGCACCTCGGGATGCCAAACTAGAGTATCAGGTTGTTTTGCAGGAACTTGATGGTTGTGGCGGCGTCCAGTTTCCTGATGGGGACGGCCTCGATCCATTTGGTGAAGTAGTCCACCGCGACGAGGACGTATTTGTGCCCACCTGTTCCGGTAGGGAACTGGCCGATCATATCCAATCCCCACTGGGCGAACGGCCATGGTGATGTTAAGGCGGTTAGCTCGGTAGCCGGGAGGCGGGGAATGCTGTCGTGGAGCTGGCAGCTCTTGCACCTCCTGACCAGCTTCATGGCGTCCTCATGCATGGTGGGCCAGTAGTACCCTTGGAGTAACGCCTTTTGGATCAAGGTTCGAGCCCCCTGGTGTGTGCCGCCCACCCCTTCATGGATTTCCCGAAAGACGTAGTCGGCTTCGTGGGGGTCAACGCACCGGAGCAGGGGCTGAGTGAAAGCTTTCTTGTAGAGGTTCCCGTTGCTCCAGACGAAGTGGATGGCTTTGGCCCGGAGACGGAGGGCGGCCGCCCGGTCCTCCTGGAGCGCACCGTCCTTCAGGAACTCCACAAGGAGCTTCCTCCAATCCTGGTCGCTCTCCTGCGCCGCGTACACATGGAGTGTCGTCGCTTCGTCTCCCACGCTGGGTCGAGGCAAGGTTTCGAAGAAGATTGACCGCCTATTGTTGGCCGAGTACGACGAAGCTAGCTTGCTCAGGGCGTCTGCTTGGGCATTCAGCTGCCTGGGTATTTGTTCTACCTGGACTTCGTCGAAGTTTTTTTGGAGTTTCCTCACTTCGTCTAGGTACTTCATCATTAGAGGCTTTCGAGCTTCGAAGCGACCAGTCACTTGACCGACAACAAGGGCCGAGTCGCTGTGTATTCGAATTATCTTCAGCCCCAGCCCGACGGCCATAGCGCAGTCCGTCCAGGAGGGCCTCGTATTCTGCCGCGTTGTTCGACGGTTTGAAGCCGAGCCTCAAGGAATACTCCATCTCGGCTTCGTTTGGGTCCCGGATGATGAGGCCGGCACCGCAGCCTTCCTCGGTAGAAGACCCGTCGACGTAGATGACCCACTTCGGAATCAAGCCAGGGCCTTCCGGGACGGGATGCTGGGTTGCGAGGGGTGGCGCGGACTCTGGCTTCCTGCTAGGGATGGTGCATTCAACGATGAAATCGGCCAGTGCCTGCGCCTTGATGGCTTGCCTCGGGCGATACCTTATGTCGAATTGAGATAGCTCCCACCTCCATTTTTCTAGGCGGCCCGAGGATTCCGGTGATGCCAGGATAGCTCCCAACGGGCGCTCGGTGAGTACGATGATGGTGAGTGCTTGGAAGTAGTGTCGCAGCTTCCGCGAGGTTACCACGAGGGCCAAGACAATCTTCTCCATGGCGGGGTACCTCATCTCCGCCTCTTTAAACACGTGGCTCACATAGTACACCAGCTTCTACGCCCCCTCGGCCTCTCGGACGAGCACCGAGCTTGCTGCTTGGTCGGATACTGACAGATACAGCGACAGCTCGTCCCCTTCTACTGGCCGGGTGAGCAGCGGCGGTGTTGCAAGGTGCTTCTTCAATTGGTCGAAGGCGGCTTGGCATTCCTCCGACCACTCGAACCTCGGAATTTTCCTCAGCGCCTTAAAGAACGGAAAGCACTTCTCCCCCGACCTGGACATGAAACGGCTCAGAGCGGCGATCCACCCCGTGAGCCGCATGATCTCGACGTTGGTCTTGGGTGCGGCCATGCTCAGGATAGCGTCGATCTTCTCTGGGTTAGCTTCGATTCCGCGGTGAGTGATCATGAACCCGATGAACTTTCCTCCGGTGACTCCGAATGCGCACTTGGCGGGGTTTAGTTTCATGTTGAATTTACGGAGCACTCTGAATGCCTCGTCCAGGTCCTTGGCATGGTCGGCCGACGAGCATGTCGTCAACGTAGACTTCCATGTTCCTGCCGATCTGTGGCTTGAACATGCGATTGACCAGCCTCTGGTACGTGGCCCCGGCATTCTTGAGGCCGAAGGGCATCACCTTGTAGCAGCACACCCCCCGGTCTGTTGTGAATGCGGTCAGATCTTCGTCTTCAGGATTCATACGGATTTGGTTGTAGCCGGAGAAAACGTCCATGAAGCTCAGCAGCTCGTGACCGGCTGAGCTGTCGACGAGCTGGTCTATGCGGGGGAGCGGGAAGTTGTCCTTGGGGCATGCCTTATTGAGGTCGGTGAAGTCGACGCACATACGCCACTTCCCGCTCGACTTCTTGACCAGAACTACGTTTTCCAGCCACTCTGAGTAGGACACATTCCTGATGAAGTTGGCGGCGAGGAGCCGATCAACCTCCTCTTCGATAGCTTTCTGTTTGACCGGGGCGAACCTTCTTTTCTTCTGTCTAACGGGTCGGGCTGTAGGATCAACTCCGAGCTTGTGTGAGATGATTTTGGGGTCGATCCCAGGCATGTCAGCAGGCGCCCAGGCGAAGACGTCGGAGTTGCTTCTGAGGAACTTGATCGGGTCATCTCGCTGAGTTCCCGTCAGGAGCGACCCGACCTGGACGGTCTTTCCTTGGTCTCCTTCTGCTAGGGGCACCTCGGTCAGAGATTCGACTGGCGCTCCACGGAGCTCCTTTCGCTCGTCCTGGGTGTCCAGGGATCCTTTGATGTCGCCGCACGCCTCGGCGCCGTCAACGTGCTGCTCGGGCGAGGACGTCTCGGTAAGGCCTATCCTCGCGACCTGCTGGCTCCCGTATGCCCAACCTATTTCGCCCTGATCGAGGGGGAATTTTATCGCCAGGTGGTATGTCGAGATCTGGGCCTGGAGGGAGTTCAGCGTCGGGCGGCCGAGGAGGACGTTGTAAGCCGACGGAACCTTCGCTACGATGAAGTCCACAGGCAGTGTGCGCGTGCGGCCGGGCTCCCCGATCGTGAACTGCAGGGTGACCACCCCTTGTGCCGGGATGGAGTGGTTGGTGAACCCCGAGAGGACGTGGGAGGTCGGTGTCAGGTCTGCGGGGGCGAGCCCCATACGCAGGAAGCAGTCGTGGAAAAGGATGTCCGCCGAGCTGCCTGAATCGATGAGTATCCGGTGGACCTCGTACCGGTGAATTTGGGCTATGATCATCAGTGGGTCGCTATGGGGCACAGATATGCCGTGGAGATCCTCGCCGCCAAAGGTGATAGGCTTTCGGCCCCTAGCCCTTTTACTCAGGCGGTCGCCGGAGCCTCTGAAACGACAGCCAGCGGGGAGGTCGACGACATTGGGTGAGGGTTCGTCTGCGCCTCCGTTGTGAGGGAGGCGATAGCGGGTGTTTGGATCTTGAGGGGGATCGGTTGCCATGTGGGCGGAGATCGGAATGCCAACTTTTGTTTTTGTGGAGTTTTGTTTTCCACAGACGGCGCCAACTGATGGAGGTCCTTTTCGGGTCTCCGTCAGATGTTGTCTTCCGTTGATCTCCCGGTGGACTTTGATGGTTATCTTCTGTTGCGCGTGGGTCTCAATGGGTTTTGGTGGAAGATGTGGTATGAGAAGTTTGGTGCCGAGTACCTGCAAACAAGTCCCGGGATGGTTTGGTACCACCAAGGACACTCCGACGATCAAGTTAGTGATGAGATCCGAGCAGAGTAACGGCTTAGAAGAGTAAAGAATGGCTCACTTGACCCCTCTGTGATGGAGGTTTACCTAGCGGTGGTGGCACGCAGCAGCAGGCATGAGAATCTCGCCGGCAGTTACGCTCCCGACGTCACGCCCGTGTAGAGAGCGGATCACCCTTTAATGGGGATTGTGATGGCATGGAACGTGGGATGTGCTTGCGTAAAATCTGCGCATGGCGAGATTCGCGGAGCGGCGGTTACGCCTGTAAGTGGTGGAGTTGGTCAGAGGGTCGAGGAAGACGGCCTCGGCCAGGAGCTCGGGGACGAGCGAGGAGGCCGAGGAATCTTGGTCCTGTGGCAGCTCGGGGCGAGCCGAGAGGCCGAGGATGCCAATTTGCAGAGGGGCCCAATGAGGGCCAGCTTGTGCTTGCAGGTCGGGCACAGGGTGGCCTGGTCGGCCCCTGTGGACCCTTTCTTCTGAGTCTTGGGACACGTAATCTGCCACGTGTCCTGATCTTGGAGATCGTCAATATTGAGCGTCATCATCCACAATTTAACAGAATGAGAGTAAAATCAAGAAAACAAACATAACTGATTTTACTTTGTCAGCACGCAAATATACGCATCCACATATGGCTTGAATAATGTTATCTTACTAAAAACAATCTACCAAATGTATGTTTATAAATTTGCCATCCAAACTTGAAGGTGCTCGATATTGGCGATCCCCAAGATCATGATACGTGGCAAGTGATGTGTCCTATAACTCAGAAGAAAGGGCCCACAGGGGCCGACCAGACCACCCTGTTCCCGACCTGCAAATACAAGCTGGCCCTCCTCGGGCCCCCTGCAGATTGGCTCCCTCGGCCCCGTAGCTCGCTCCGAGCTGCCACGAGGCCTAGACTCCTCGGCCCCCTCGCTCGTCCCGAGCTCCCTTCCGAGGCCGTCTTCCTCGGCCCTCCGACCAAGGTCATCGCTCACGGGCGTAACTGCCGCTCCGCGAATCTCGCCATGCGCAGATTCTACGCCAGCAACATCCCACGTTCCATGCCATCAATCTCCATTAATGGGCGATCCGCTTTCTACGCGGACGTGACGTCGGGGGCGTAACTGCCGGCGAGATTCTCACGCCTGCTGCTGCGTGCTCCGCCGCTATATAACCCCCCATCACCGAGAGGTCAAATAAGCCATTTTTTACCCTTTTAAGCCGTTACTCTGCTCGGATCTCATCACTAACTTGATCGTCGGAGGGTCCTTGGTGGTACCAAACCACCCGGGACTTCTGTGCAGGTACTCGGTACCAAACTCCTCACTCCAATTCTTCCTCCAAAACCCATTGAGACCCACACACAACAGAAGATAATTAACAAAATCCACCGGGAGATCAACGGAAGACAACATCTGACGGAGACCCGAAAAGGAGCTCCATCAAAACTACATAACAATTATCAGTGCCATATAAGGATAAGCCTTTTATACATAACTCTTGCATTGGTTGCTCATATCTTATTAAAAGTTTTAATTACGAACAATAAGTAGCTCTCCCGAACTTTCTTCAAGAGACAAAAATGGAATTAAACAAGCCAGTCATCTTATAATTAAGCTTCAAATTTGAGTTTGGTTGGAAATAATTGGATGCAACAGTGATGCCTGAAACAAAAATGACGGAAAGATAAACAAGTTTGTGATTTCTCGTAGCTTCTGTTTTAGGGATGTTCAGCAGGGGATGTTGTGCAGCTGTATTAATTCTAAGAAACAAGTTGTTGAAATCACTTAATTTCAAGCTTACTGGGATAGGAGTTTCAATCCTCATATCATTGCTTACCTGTAATCATAAAAGGAGTACAAAAAGCATAATAACATACTTGAGTTGTTTTGGTTAACTACAGTAGGAAATGCAACATTCATGGCATGCAACATTTCTTGCAAATAAAAGGTCCCAAAGCCATCATTTGGATGTATCCAACTTTTTGTTGTTAGAATTCCAAATCCAATCCAGCTTATGTATTTGGTTGAACAAAAAATAAGCCAAAATACAAAACTTGTTCTGGATTTGCTTACGTGGCACTGGCCCATGATAAGCTTACGTGGCATCCATAATAATTGTCATAGTCATAGTCCCCAAAGTTGCAATATGCATTGCCATTATTATTAGGGGCTGTTTGTTTCGAAGTACACGAAAATTCCACTTCAGGAGATTTTTTGAGATCAAGTTCTTTATTTGTTTGCAATGAAACACCAGATTTTTTGATAGATTGATGCATTTTGCAACTCCCTTTCCAATTTAGCCGTGACCTTTTTTTTTTGAATCGACCGGATTCGAACTTGTGACCTCTCACATTGAAGAGAAAATTGGTACCAACTAAGCTAAATCCAGTTGGTAATTTAGCCATTGCTAACCAAACACTGGTAATAAAGTGTTTTTTTGGCAATAAATATTACATCCACCTCCATTTACAAGCAACCAAACAAAACCCTTAAATTGGATGCATATTTCAATAGTATATCCGAATCAACAAACTGGGTAGAGAACTAGTTCTTAGGAATTTTGTCATTTGTCATGCGTCAGTAAAGATTAAAAAGATTATGATCCACGGATTGATAGCATGTCCAGTTGGGCTCTGTCACTTTATATGTATAATATCAATGATCAGTATGATTTTCAAAAGTAAGCCACATCTTTTTCCATTCTTCTAAACTTTTCTATACAACATTAATACATGCCTTAAATCCAACAAACTTCTATATACTTTCAACCCGTGGCAATTAACTACCATATAGTTTTTTTGGCAGAAAACTACCCTATCTAACGATACCCCATTAATGTTAACAGTCTACATCATCGCCATGTCAGCATTAACTGCCACGTCATAAAAAAATTGATTATTCCCAAGATACCATGATCTTCATCTCCCAACCCTAACTATAACCCTCGCCGCCGTCTCAACCTCCTCCGCTGCCACTCCCGCACCTTCCCCGACCTCCTCCCTCTTCCCCACTCCCCCATCCTTTCCCCGACCTCATCATCATCATCCCCTCCATCACCCCCTTCTTCTTCATCATCATCATCATCATCATCACCACCTTCCACCAACCGACCTCCTCCACCATCCCCTTTCTTGACCTCCCCCAAATTCGCCACCATCACCATCTCCATCATCATCATGCTCACCATCTTCTTCTTCTACTTCAATCTATGACATTCAAAAAAAATTTCCCAAACTTAATGATTATATGCAAGCCATTAAACAGAGCTACCCATCAAAATCCAATCTTTCACAAACCACCCAATAACCAACCCAAATCAAAACAAACTCATTTCAAGTAATAAAAAAGTTCAAAAAATATCAAACTTGCTGCTTCTGTTTCTTCTTCATCTTCTTCTTCTTCTTCTTCTTCTTCATACCCCCACCATCCCTTCACCATCGTCACCATCACCACCACTCCCTTCCACCACCACCCTCTTTGACCTTCCCTAAAGTCACCACCATCACCACCTCTGTCGTCATCATCATGGTTCTTTTTTCTTCTTCACCATCATCCCCTCCACCACCCCGCTTAATCACCATCATCACCCCTTCCACCGACCTCCTCTGAGCTCTCCCGTCCTTCTCCGATCCCCTAACACCGCCTACAAACCTAGACCCGATTAGCTTTTAGAAATTTTATTTTTTCAGGAAAAAATAAGGACGGAATTGTCTTTTTACTCCAGATTAACGGTTTTGGCTTGGATCCGTTAGATAGGATAGTTTTCTGTTAAAAAACTATAGGAAAGTTAGTTATACCGGGCCGAAACTATAAATGAGTTTGTTGGTTTTAAGCCTTCGTATATAGCAAATCCTCTTGTCGAAAGTCTCTTTGGACAAGACCTGACTAACTAGCGCCAAATTTGGCGGTTTACGGGTTGCCAAGCGTTTGTAGAAATTTCAAGCATCACATATGGATCCTTGAGGCCCATTCCCATCTTAGGAGAAAAGGCTTAAAGTGATGAGTTATATGATACTAGGGCTACTTTTATATCCCACCACAAATTCTCTTTTATTTATTTTTTAATAATGAAACTAACTTAAATCTCAATAATTTTACAGATCTCCCTGAAATCTTTTAAGTTACCCCATATTGTTCTTATTAACCTTTTTCATCCAAAACTTATCATTATATTAACCTTGGTTACTTTTTGACAATGTTATCAATATTACCTTTATATCCTACATTCAATTGCCTTGATACCGAATTTTTTTTCCCTCTTTCTCATGGAGAAAGCCAGGCACAAGCATAGTCATGGCGACGCCGTAGCGTCGCGGCTGTTCACTAACGCCGTAATTCCTTTTTCTTATTTTAAGGTTCGTCTTGTCAGCATATATATGAGACCAACTGAGAATCAAGTTTGAAATTTGATAAACAACGTCATATAAGTATTTATTCTTTCCCTAAAAGTTCTTTCATTACGTTCCCTCTAAATACCCTAAGTGATTACCATCGTAATAAACTAATAATATCTCAATTTGATAAAATGTTTTATATTTGATGGTTAAACGGTGATATAGCTGTGTGTATGATGGTATTCTATAGTTTTTGTAATTGTATGGACGTCATGGCGGGCGCCGTGTCGCTATGGCGTCCTGACGGTTCACTACCGTCGTGATTCACCGTGGCGCGTAACAACCGGCACAAGAAGACTTGATGACATGAAGTGGTAGGTAGAAATGAAGCATATACTAAAGAACTAGGTTTTTTTAATACGATAGAATTTTGTGAGCTACATAAAAAGACAAAAAATATCTAATGGCGTTAAATTATTAATAGAATTTCATGAGAATATGGGTTACAAGTTAGGTTATTATGGAAGGAATTTAAATAGCTTGAGAGATTTAAGAAATTAGGAGAGAAATTGAGATTAGGACAAAAAATATCTAATGACATTTAATAGAGAATTTGAAGAGCAATATAGAAAAATCAAATAATAAAATATGGTTACACGCAATATTATTAACATTATTGCGCTTCAAAGCTTACAAATGGACGGTATAATAATAGGGAGGAATAAAAACCATAAAAAAAAAGAATAATGAGCATGTTCGAAGTAGATTTATTAAAGTCGCAATACCTCAAATAGAAGGAAGAGGAGTTCACTGTTAAAATCCACATCATGAACATGTAAAACAGGAATGGCTGTAACATATATCCCCTTGTGGAATTTTGTACAGCCAGGGGAGATGAATCGCGGTCATCTTTTGATGAAACAATTATGTAAGGCACTTCATAGCCACCACTTTGACCATGAGAAGCAACTTGCACAAGCAATTCCTTTGCTTTCTTCCATGAACTTTCATCAGAGCTGCAAAAATAGAAAACAATGACAATTTATATTATCCAACTAAAGGGAACTGACGGATGTCGGATCTCGTCAAGATGTTACCTTCCGTAGATCTGCTGCGAGCGACGATGAACGGCTGAGATTGAGTTGGAGGTTGTCTCCTGAAGCGTGTGGATCTCAATGGGTTTGGGGTGGTTGAGGCCGAGCTACCTGCAAGGAAGTTCCGGGGTGGTTGTACCACCGAGGACCCTCCGACGATCAAATTAGACCGGATATTTGAGCAGAGTAATGGCCTAGTGAGGAAAGAGTGACTTAGTTGAACCGTCTGAAAGAGGGGTTTTGGTGGCAACAGGCAGGCAGGCGCGAGAATCACGCCGGCCGTTACGCTCCCGGCGGCACGCCCGCGTGATAGGCGGGATCCCGCATTAATGACAAGACATACTCGTTAATGGGGGATCGTGATGGCGTGGAACGCGGGACGTGCCAGGCGGATATCTCGCGCATGTCGAGATTTGTAGGGGTGAGGCGGTTGCGCCTGCGATTGATGCCATTGGTCGGTCGATAAGACCGAGGAAGATGAGCTCGGCGGGAGGCTCGGGGACGAGCGGGAGGCCGAGGTATCTTAGTTCTGCGATAGCCCGGAGACGAACTGAGAGGGCCGAGGAGGCCAATTGTGCAGGAGGCTCGGAGGTGAGCCAACGGTTGTTTGTAAGGCGGGCACATGAGTGATGTGGTCGGTCACAGAAGGTCGATCATGTCCTTGGGCCGCAGACCCGGGGTATTCTACCGACGTACCGTTCTTGGTCCTTTCTTGCTAGCTTCGGGACACGTCATCTTCCATGTGTCACGATCTGGGAAATCGATGATTTCGAGCATCATCATTAGCCCCCCACTCTCGTCCCGACCTGTTCACGGGTCGGGTCAAGAGTGGTCTGCCGGGTCACCCGAGGTGAGCTCCTTTTCATAGATATCGTAAGCGTGCATTCCCGGGAAATCTGCAATATTTTCTAGATGATGTCAGCAGATCAGGGGCCAGATCTTGCATTAAAAAAGATGCGCCGAATCGTGCGTATGCTCACCGAAGCGACAGCCCACGTGTCTGACGCTGGCTGGCTGACGCGACGGGCCGCAGATTTCCGGTGTCCGATGGGATGCGATCAATGCGCGTGCGACAGGTGGAGCGATGGTGGCCGTCGAATGCAATGAGTCGTTTCGGCGGGAGATGACTGTCGCCGTTGGATGTGTACGCCGGCAGCTATAAATAGAGGTGGGGTCCCCATCCGGGCCCATACCTCTCCATAATTTTCTCGTCCAGAGTCTCGTTAGCTCGGTGCTCTCCTTCTTAGGTCGGGATATCTGCGTTTTGCTCTTCCGAGGATTCATCTCCTTCATCAGGTTAGATGTTTTTTTTGTGATGAGTCTGTAGAAATAGATCGGGTAGAGCCTAGGTAGCCCCATGTAGATCTTTCCTTTTCTTCTTCTGGTTCTTTTTCTTTTGAGTCGAGCCTGTTCCTCTCTGGCAGAACAGATGGACCGATCCAGGATTCTTGCTGCCCTCGGTGCCCTATCCCAGAAGAGATCCGGGGACGTGGCCGTGCCTCAGGCTGACTCAAGTTCCGCACCAAGGGGGTCGCCGGTGACGAGGCCATCCGCCTCGACCCGAGCCCCCGATAATTGCCACGGCAGCGGCCAGAGGCGTCCGTGAGTTCCCGAACCCCGGATGAGGGAAGCGGAAGAGAACGAAGACGAGGTTCCTCTTAAGAGGAAGAAGACGGTCTCTCGTGCGTCACCGACTGAGATTCCCGAGGGGATTTCTGTGCAGGAGGGGGACGCATGTTTCGTAGTCCCGTCCGGGCTTTCTGTTGCCGCCATCCTGCTCGCTGATATGGAAGAGTCGGCCGGAGGCAAGATTCCACGGGGGACCCTGAGGGCCCAAGTGGCAGCTATAGCTCAGGAGGCGGTGCAGGTACGTACTCCCTTATGTGTTATTTTGAGCGCCCTTTTCTCAGTTCGAGCGTCTCTAAGTCTCTCTGTTGTTTTTCATCAAGTCCTTCAGCACCGCACCCTCGTTTCCCGTATGGAGGCCGAGGAGAATGCCCATGCTATGAGGTTGGCGGGGGAGTCTTCTTCGGAGGCCGAGGACTTGCGACTTGAACTGCGTTTGGAGAGGGAGAGGACGACCGTCCACGAAGCCCAAGTGGCCGCTGGGGAACTCACCGTCTCAAAGTGCCGGGAGTCCTATCACCGGCTAAGTGAGTCCTACCGAGCCATCGAGGCTAAGTTGGCGGAGTTGGCCGATCACTATGCAGCAGTGAAGAGGGTGAGGGATGCCAGCAGACGGGGTGCCGAGGCTGCGCTTCAGGTAGCGAAGGTTGCCGAGGTTCGAGCTCGAAAGGCGGTGGCCGATTACAAGGGGTCAGACCAGTTTTACGCCGACCTCGGCGAAGCCTCTGCCATTGTATGGCATGAAGCTCTTGATGCCGTCAAGGCACAGTTTCCGGAGTTTTCCGACGGTGAGCTCTGCGCTCGGGTCCCACTTTCGGTGGTCATGCCTCTGGCAGATGGTGATGAAGGAGGGGCTGCTGCTGGAGCGGAAGCCCCGGCTCCTGGGGATGGTACCGAGGAAGGTGAGGTCTAGGTGGGGCTTGCGGCCTGAATTTTTTGACTTTCCCTTTCTCTCTCTCTTTTTGTATGCCTCCGGGCAATTTGGTAAGATCGGGGAGCCCAGAGTACCTTGTAAAAGATTTTGGAAGTTTGAATGAAACTTAGTCTTTTTCTTCTGCGTGACAATACTTTTCCTGTGTGAGTACTCGAGCTTGTCAGTTCTGACCTTGATCAAGCGTTAGGCCGCAGGTCGATGGCCCGTGTTTTAGATAACGATCGCCCTTCGAGTGCTTGTCGGTTAACCGTTGTGAAAGAAGGTCGGTGTCCTCCAGCCCCCGGAGTCGAGGTGGTGATCGTTTACTTGAACAGCTTGGGGGGAACCTTTGTTGCAGGAAGGTTGGTGCTTTCTAAAGAATTGGCCGAGCGTTGTTGCTGCTCGAGGCCTCTTGGCTAGGGTTTTGATCCTTAGCTCGGGTTGGGCCGTAAAGGGCTTGCTAAGGGTAGACCGAGCGGGGTTGCTGCCCGGTGGCCTCTTGGCGAGGGCTTAGATCCCTGGCGTCGTGGGGTAGTGAACTACCATCCAGGGATAGCCGAGCAGGGTAGCCGTTCGGCTGCCTCTTGGTGAGGGTTTCGATCCTTAGAGTGGGAAGGGCCGTAAGAGGCCTGCTAAGGATGGGCCGAGCAGGGTTGCTGCCCAGTGCCTCTTGATGAGGGCTTTGATCACTGGAGTCGTGGGGTAGTGAACTACCAGCCGGGGATAGCCGAGCAGGGTAGCCGCTCGGCTGCCTCTTGGTGAGGGCTTAGATCCCTGGCGTTGTGGGGTAGGGAACTACCAGCCAGGGATAACCGAGCAAGGGCGAGCCCGGTTGCCTCTCGATGAGGGCTTTGATCCATAGCGCGGGAGGGGCCGTAAGGGGCCTGCTAAGGACGGGCCGAGCAGGGTTGCTTCCCGGTGCCTCTTGGTGAGTGCTTCGATCCTTAAGGACGGACCGAGCAGGGTTACTGCCCGATGCCTCTTGGTGAGGGCTTTGATCTCTGGCGTTGTGGGGTAGGGAACTACCAGCCAGGGATAACCGAGCAAGGGCGAGCTCGATTGCCTCTTGATGAGGGCTTTGATCCTTAGCGCGGGAGGGTCCGTAAGGGGCCTACTAAGGACGGGCTGAGCAGGGTTGATGCCCGGTGCCTCTTGGCGAGGGCTTCGATCCTTAAGGATGGGCCGAGCAGGGTTACTACCCGGTGCCTCTTGGAGAGGGCTTTGATCTCTGGCATTGTGGGGGTAGGGAACTACCATCCAGGGATAACCGAGCAAGGGCGAGCCCGATTGCCTCTTGATGAGGGCTTTGATTCTTAGCGCGGGAGGGGCCGTAAGGGGTCTGCTAAGGACGGGCCAAGCAGGGTTTCTGCCCGGTGCCTCTTGGCGAGGGCTTTGATCCTTAAGGACGGGCCGAGCAGGGTTGCTGCCTGGTGCCTCTTGGCGAGGGCTTCGATCCATGGCGTTGTGGGGTAGGGAACTACCAGCCAGGGATAACCGAGCAAGGGCGAGCCTGGTTGCCTCTTGGCGAGGGCTTAGATCCCTGGCGTCATGGGGTAGTGAACTACCATCTAGGATAGCCGAGCAGGGTAGCCTCTCGGCTGCCTCTTGGTGAGGGCTTCGATCCCTGGCGTTGCGGGGTAGCGAACTACCAGCCGGGGATAGCCGAGCAGAGTAGCCGCTCGGCTGCCTCTTGGTGAGGGCTTCGATCCTTAGCGTGGGAGGGGTTGTAAGAGGCCTGCTAAGGATGGGCCGAGCAGGGTTGCCGCTCGGCTGCCTCTTGGTGAGGGCTTCGATCCCTGGCGTTGCGGGGTAGCGAACTACCAGCCGGGGATAACCGAGCAAGGGCGAGCCCGGCTGCCTCTTTTGGAGGGCTTCGATCCCCAGCGCTGCAGGGTAGGGAACTACCAGCCGGGGATAACCGAGCAAGGGCGAGCCTGGCTGCCTCTTGGTGAGGGCTTCGATCCCCGGTGCTGCAGGGTATGGAACTACCAGCCAGGGATAACCGAGCAAGAGCGAGCCCGGTTGCCTCTTGATGAGGGCTTTGATCCTTAGCGCGGGAGGGGCCATAAGGGGCCTGCTAAGGACGGGCCGAGCAGGGTTGCTGCACGGTGCCTCTTGGTGAGGGCTTCGATCCTTGGCGTTACGGGGTAGCGAACTACCAGCCAGGGATAACCGAGCAAGGGTGAGCCCGGTTGCCTCTTGATGAGGGCTTAGATCCTTGGCATCGTGGGGTAGTGAACTACCAGCCAAGGATAACCGAGCAGGGTAGCCGCTCGGTTGCCTCTTGGCGAGGGCTTCGATCCTTGGCGCTGCGGGGTAGCGAACTACCGTCCAGGGATAGCCGAGCAGGGTAGCCGCTCGGTCGCCTCTTGGTGAGGGCTTCGATCCCTGGCATTGCGGGGTAGCGAACTACCAGCCAGGGATAACCGAGCAAGGGCGAGCCCGGTTGCCTCTTGATGAGGGCTTTGATCCCTGGCGTCGTGGGGTAGTGAACTACCAGCCAGGGATAACCGAGCAGGGTAGCCACTCGGTTGCCTCCTGGCGATGGCTTTGTTCATTAACGCGGGAGGGACCGTAAGAGGCCATCTAAGGATGGGCCGAGCAGGGTTGCTGCCCGGCGCCTCTTGGCAAGGGCTTCGATCCCTGGCATTGCGGGGTAGTGAGCTACCAGCCCGGGATAGCCGAGTAGGGTAGCCGCTCGGTCGATTCGTGAGGTTCTATCCGACCTTCCCGGTGTGAGTATGGGGAATAGGGACAGTCGCGGGCGACACGTATAATGAACGCGTGGGGGAGGCGAAGCGCCGGAGCCGCGTCGTTTCGATTTCGCCGAGAAAGGCTCGATGTCTGCCGCGTGGCGGTATAGTTGTGGGTGAAACGAGCGACTGTTGGACTCGTGGGGCGTTGTGGGCTATAAAACGGAGGGAGCGTTGATCACTCCTTCCTTCACATCCAAAACGTAAGAATGGAGGACTTCCCTTTTACCATCCCGGACATCGTAAACTTCGAGGACGTGTACCTCTACTATCAGTACTGCACCGAGAACACGGTGCAGTTAGTCATAAGCCGCATTGAGGATCATTTCGGTCGACTACTTCCCCAGCGCTCTCCCTACACCAGCTGTTGATGTACTCCATCTGGAGGGCATCACCGGGACTCTACAACCCCTTGGCGGTTGGTAAGCTAAGATCTTTGCGGCGCTTCAGCCTGATCTCCGCGGGTCGGCGGGATCGCTCGGTGGCGTTCATCCTTGAGTGCTACCAATTGAGGCATGACGCCGACGTTCACGGGCGGCATCAGAGGCAGAGTTCTGATGCCGCGAGAGCTCGGCTGGCGGAAATATCCTCGGAGTACCACGAGCAATGTTCTCCGCACCCCCTTGCCCCGCTATTGTCATTTTCTTTTTTTGATGTCCGGCTGAGGAGCATATAGTACCTTTTTGAATAAGCAAAACTCTTCTTTTTGCAATGTTTTATTGATCCCTTCTTATTATATAAACAGAAAGATCTTGAGAAAAGTTTATATTGCCTTAGTAAAAGAAGTACACGCTAGTAGATGTTCTTTTTATTGGTACGGTTTGAGCTCCTCAGATGTCTGTTGGCCTCCGCGAACGGCGTGGGGTGTTGAGCCTCGTAGGTACCCGTCGTATCCCCACCGACAAGACCATGATCTGGCCGATTGTCAGCTCGCCGGGAGGGGGACGCTGCTCTTGCTTGCGGTCGGCTTGCCGCTTGTCCCGTAAGTACGCTGCCAGGTGTTCCGAACGGATGAGCTCCTCGATGTTATCTCGGAGCTGTTTACAGCTCTTTGTGGAGTGGCCTTGCGACCTGTGGAAACCGCAGTAGGGGCCCCGGGTGCGCTTTGCCGCCATACGCGAGATCGGGGGGAGCTTGAAGAACCCCTCGCCCTTAGCCTCCTCAAGCAGTACCGTTTGGGAGACATTGAGCGGGGTGTACTCCTGAAACTTCAGGGAGTAGGGCTTTGGCCGCTCAAGTCTCTTTCTCTCTTCCCTCGCCCTTTTCTTTTGGTTAGTTTGCTCTGCCCCAGGGAGATTTGCGTTCACCTCGGACTCGAGATGGATCTCACGCTCGGTCCAGGCCTTTACCTCGGCCATGGTCTTAGGTTGCACTAATGCAAAGGAGCGTAACCACTCCTTATGCCTAAGACCAGACCTAAGTGCTGTAATGACCGTTTCGTCCCGATGTTCTGGGACCTCGAGAAGGGCATTGTAGAAGCGGGTGACGTACCCTTTGAATGTTTCTTTGTCCCCGCTCTTGATTATGAAGAGATGGTCGACGGTCTATTTTTGCCGTCTGTTCCTGACGAAGTGGCCGAGGAATTGGGTGGCCAGCTCGTCGAAAGTTGAGATCGAGCGTGGCATGAGTCCTCGGAACCAGTCTCATCCGGAGCGGATGAGAGTGGCCGGGAAAGCTCGGCATTGGGCGGCGTCAGAGTTGTCTTGGAAGCTCATTCCTGCGGTGAATGCGTCCAAATGGTCCTTCAGGTCAGATTTACCGTCGAAGAGAGAGACCTTCGGGGGCTTGTTCCGGGAGGAGACATGGACGACGAGCAGCTCCTCGGTGAAGGGTTTTATGAGCGAGTCGGCGGCATACTTAGCTCCGTCGCTCGAATGATGACCCTCCCAATGCATACCTTCGATCTTCTTCTTGAAGGCGTCGAGTCGGCCGTGGTATCCCGACGATTCGGCACATTCTGATCTTTGGCCTCTGCTGTTAGAGACATGTGTCTGGCCGCGGCCCCGGTTCCTTTCGATGAGGTTCCTTAGGTCCCCTGGTGAAGTAGTCTTTGAGCTGCCTTGACGAGTCCCGTCCGTGCGACCCCGTCGAGGGAGGGGGTGTCGGTCATGCCTGGGCGCAAGCGAGCCGACAGACATGTCGTCGGGAGGGACAGGGGCGCGAAGAGGCTCTGGGCAAGGCGCTATGGCAACGGAACTCGGTGTTGAACTGTGGGGCGCCCAGCTGGTCATGGAATATGTCGGCCTGGGAGACCTATGGCCGTGGGAGGCAGTGAGGCGGTGGTCGGCAGTGCCGACGCGAGCAGAGTCTTCTCTCCCTCTATAGGGGTCCCAGTCTCGAGGTGGGAGAGCGGCGACCTGGGGAGCCTGCCCTGCCGTTTGGACACGGACGAGCGCATCCACGATGAACGCGGGTCGATCTATCCGGGCGGCTATGGCGTTGATGGCGTTTGGGGGAGGAGATTCGTTCGTGCCTCCGTTGTGGGGGAGGCGGCGGCTAACGCTTGGATCGTCGCGGTGATCGCTCGCCATTGAGTTGAGATCGGAAGATGAACTTTGTTGAGTGGAATCAAGAAGTTCCCATAGACGGCACCAGCTGACAGATGTCAGATCTCGTCAAGATGTTACCTTCCGTAGATCTGCTGCGAGCGACGCTGGACGACTGAGATTGAGTTGGAGGTTGTCTCCTGAAGCGTATGGATCTCAATGGGTTTGGGGTGGTTGAGGCCGAGCTACCTGCAAGGATGTTCCGGGGTGGTTGTACCACCGAGGACCCTCCGACAATCAAGTTAGACCGGATATTTGAGCAGAGTAACGGTCTAGTGAGGAAAGAATGACTTACTTGAACCGTCTGAAAGAGGGGTTTATATAGTGGTGGCAACAGGCAGGCAGGCGCGAGAATCACGCCGGCCGTTACGCTCCAGGCGTCACGCCCGCGTGATAGGCGGGATCCCGCATTAATGACGAGACATGCTCGTTAATGGGGGATCATGATGGCGTGGAACGTGGGACGTGGCCGGCGGATATCTCGCGCATGGCGAAATTCGCGGGGGTGAGGCGGTTGCGCCTGCGATTGATGCTGTCGGTCGGTTGATGAGATCGGGGAAGATGAGCTCGGCGGGAGGCTCGGGGAAAAGCGGGAGGCCGAGGTATCTTGGTTCTGCGATAGCCCGGAGACGACCTGAGAGGGCCGAGGAGGCCAATTGTGCAGGGGGCTCGGAGATGTGCCAACAGTTGTTTGTAAGGCGGGCACAGGAGTGGTGTGGTCGGTCGCAGAAGGTCGGCCATGTCCATGGGCCGCAGACCCGGGGTATTCTACCGACGTACCATTCCCGTGCTAGCTTCGGGACACGTCATCTGTCATGTGTCACGATCTGGGAAATCGAAATAGCAACAAGAGATCGAAGAAATTAATGAATGGTATACAAATGCTCTAAACTTTTCAGTTATGCACATCATGCATGTCATTCAGCTGAATCAGCTAGCAAAATTTGCAAGTATATAAATTTTGATATAAGATTAATATGCAACTCTTCTGCCTATAAAATATGCATAACAATTATTACACTTCAACCATGAACAAAAAAGTGGAAGGATATTTGATGGAGGCCTTGATCTCCTTCAGATGCTGTCCTCAATCGATCCGTCGTGAGCGTTGCTGGATGGTTGAGATTGGATTCGGAGGTTGCTGTAGGGTGTTTTTCGTTACCCCATTGAGATGGGAATACGCGCGCGCTTGTCAGGCGTATACTACATATTCCCCCTGCCTAGGGTAGGCCGGGGTTTATTGATTGTGGGGATCCAAATCTCCGGCAGCCGCGGACTAAGCTGCCGTTAATTACCCCTCACCTTTGGGGCGAGGGAACCTCCGATTAACGGGTTAAAATGGTCATGCGAACTCAATGTGCAGTGTACGTGTGTTGTGTTTTGAAAGAGGGGTTTTAGATATATCGGGAGCCACGCAGAGTTTTTACGGGGGTCCCGCTACCCGGATAGCGGGCTGGGGGTCAAGGGGGCTAGCAGCCCCCTTGCGGGGTGCGGGGCAGCGCCCCGTTAGAAATTTTTTTCTAACAGGGACAGTGTCATAGAGTATGTGTGTGTGTAAATACGTATGCATATGTACATATATATATATATGTATGTATACATGTATATATATATATATATATATATATATATAAGAAAGAGGGGGAAAAGACATCCAAAGGATGCGTGGGGCAGCACCTTGGGCGCTGTGCGCTAGGTGCTGTGCGCTCAGGCGCTAGAGTGCCACGTGTCGGCACGTGGGCGCTCTGCGCTTGAGCACTGGGCGCTTGAGCGCAAGTGTGCCACGTGTCGGCACGGGGGCGCTCTGCGCTTGAGCGCTTGCGCTGGAGCGCTTGCGCTGGAGCGCAAGCGCGCCACGTGTCGGCACGGGGGCGACTTGCGCTCGAGCGCTTGCGTTTGAGCGCAAGCGCGCCACGTGTCGGCACATGGGCGCTTTGCGCTCGAGCGCTTGAGCGCAAGCGCGCCACGTGTCGGCATGCGGGCGCTCTGCGCTTGAGCGCCGGCGAGAAAAAGAGGCTTTTAGCCTAAAAAAAAAGATTTCTCGAAAGAGAAATCAGAGAGGAGTTGGACTCCTGAGTGTGTTTTTGGGGTTAATGGAAGGGGTTCTTCTTCTTCCTCCTCTGTTAGCTGGATCTTAAAGATCAAGAGATGTGAGGTATCAAAATCTCTCCTTTTTGAGAACTGATGACAGATCCAAGTTCCCCTTTGTGGGTTTCGTGGTGAAAAACTATTTTGTTTTTGAAAAGGAAGAGTAAAACTCTTGATTTAATTCAAATGAAAGAAGAAATTTTGAGACCTTCAGAGAAGGGAAAGAGATACAAACCCTAGGTTTTTTGTGAGAATGAAAAGTGTTTTTCTATTCATCATCATGTTGCCTTTTATAGGCTTACATATTTACATATAGCCCCTTGGGCTTCACAAAATGGCATTTTGCCTATCCCATGGCTCATGTGCCATTTCATTTTTGCACATAAGCCATGGGCTTACAAAATATTGGCTTTATGCCCATTTTGCATACATTCATGTATAAAAAATTACATAAAAATTATTTATTACATGATCTTGTTGTTGGCATGGGGAGGCTGGCCGCGGGCTCGACTTGGGCATGGGCCCGCTTGACCTGGGCTTGGGCCCACCTAGCTTGGGGGTTGACCTTGACTTTGACTCGGTCAACCGGGGTGTAAATTTTTACCCCAACAGTTGCCTGCTTGAGTGTGTGTATCTCAATGGGTTGAGTTTGAGGTGGAAGCCGAGCTACCTGCAAAGAAGTCCCGGAGTGGGTGGCCACCGTAGGACCCTCCGACGATCAAGTTAGCCGAGAAATTTGAGTAGAGTAGCGGCCTATTGTGGTGCAAGTTTCCTTACCTGAGTCGTCTGGGAGAGGGATTTTATAGTGGTCGCATGGAGTGAGAATGTGCGAGATCTTCGCCTTCAGTTACGCCCCTGACGTTACGCGTGCGTGAACGACGGGATCCCTTCATTAATGGCGGGATACGCTCATTAATGGAGGGACGTGCCAGCGTGGGACACGGGACGTGGGGTGGCGGTTATCTAGTTTTGGTGAGATACGCGGAGCCGTTGCGGAGGCGCTAGGGCTCCGCAATCTCGGTTGATCGGGGGAGGCCGAGGAAGCTATGCACATCAGGGGCTCGGAGACGAGCGGGAGGCCGAGGAAGCTTGGCTTGCTTAGAGCTCGGAGACGAGCGGGAGGCCGAGGAAGCTCGGCACGAGAGAAGGCTCGGAGGAGAGGAAACTGAGGAAGCTTGGAGACGAGTTGTTGGTAGTCTCTTAGACGAAGGTGGAATGTCTTTCAGGAGGGTCTGCCGAAAGGTCAGGGAACTCTCCCGAGAAGGGGCCCTGGGGAATGTCCCCGATGCGGCTTACTTATTCCACCCTCCGTGGAATCCGGGACACATCATCTGCTACGTGTCATAATCTGGGGGGACACTACTTGTGAGCATCATCATTAGCCCCCCACTTTCGATCCGACCTATTCAAGGGTTGGGTCGAGAGTGGTCTGCTCGGTCTTTCTTCTGCTCAATTTGGCGCCATGGAATTGTAATGCGGATCGCCCGGGAACTGCCTGGCGTTTGGCGGTTACGTCGTTTCGATCCTTGGGCCCACATGTCGCCTCGTCGTTCGCCCGAATCTTCGCGCGTATCCCCGAAGACGTTAGCCGATCAGTGAAATGATTACACTTTTAGAGGGGGCGCGCCGCTTCGCTCGTACATCTGTTGGGCTGTAGGCCACGTATCCGACATAGGTTGGAGGAAGCGACAGGCTGTCGCTACCACCTGTAACCGAAGGGACGTCCCCAATGGCTGATCGCCACGTGGTGCCCCGTCGGTCATCGAGCATGATATTTCGTTTTGGCAGGAATCAGTCTGGGCCGTTGGATGTTCTTCTTTGGGCGTATATAAATAGGAGGGGACCCTCCTAGGGCCGATGCTTCCACCATAATTTACCCTCCTTGTCAGAGATTGCTCGGCGCTCCTTCCTTTTAAATCGAATCTCCCGTGCTTTTTCCTCGGCCAGCCCCTTCTTTTGAGTCAGGTTAGATGTCTTCATCTGAGGAGTTTGTAGAGGTAGTTAGGGTAGAGTCGGGCGATGAGGTTCCAGTTGTTGGAGCTAAGTCCAGAGGGTCTTCCTCCTCTTCGGCTTCAGATAGCCATGAGGATTCGTCTTCTTCTTCTTCGTCCTCTGTGTCGGGATCGCATCCGAGAGTCAGGGCCGTCCCCCCACCCGCCGTCGGGCGGCTACAAAGTCTCCCAAGGCGCGCGTCGGGAATGCCCACGATGTGCCCTCCGTCTTGAGGAATGTGGACGAGCTTGCCGAGATCCGGGCTCGATTCCATATCCCCTATAACTATTCTCTCTGTTTAGCCAGAGAGGGTGAGCGGGCGGACTAGGTGCAGGGCAAGGAGATTGCCCTGTATTTGGAACCATTCTGGGCGGGAATGCGTCTGCCCTTCCCAACCGAGGTATGAGGGGTGCTTCATTGCTTCCATCTTGCCCCGGGCCAGCTAGCGCCGAACTCGTGGAGAATCCTCCTCAGGTCTCTGGTCTGGTTGAAACTTGAAAATATCCCTTTTAGTTTGACCCTCCTAGTCTCCTTTCTTTGTTATAAGAATCATCCCAGAACCAGCAAGGATGAGCTGAGCTGGGTGTATTTTTCTTTCAAAAAACGCAAGGGTGGGGTGGCCGGGTCGGGAGTAGTAGTCGTCCCTTCTTCCATTCACGAATGGAAGGAGAAGTTCATATTCGTCGGGCCACCCGAGGGTGAGGATTAGCCTGTGCCTACACAGTGGTACAGGGCCGACTGCCCGAACGTGAGGCAGTCGTCCTCACCTGAGGTGAGGGCGGTATCCATGTAGGAGCCGATCCAATGGGCCGACGTTCTTCTTTCTGAGCAGGCCCTGAGCTGGGCTGGGCTCAGCCCTGTGCGCTTTCTGGGTAAGTTAGGGCCGTCGTAAACGATCTATTTAGACTTTGATGAATTTTCTTTGCCCTTTTCAGCGTCACTAACTCTCTTTGTGTATTCTGTTTTCTGCATAGCAAATGGACCGATCCAAATTCTTAGCTGCCATGGCCGTGAAGGCAGGAAAGAAGACCGGAGGCGCTAGCTCGTCCCGTCCCGGTTCGAGCTCGGCCCCGAAACCAACTACACCGGCGAAGCCTTCCGCTGCGCCCTGAGCCCCGGAAGTCAGTCGCGGGGAGAGCCAAAAGCATGCACGGGGACCGGAGCCCCGGGTGAGGGGGTGGAGGATGAAGCCGACCTCATTGAGCTCTCTCTCAAGAGGTACAAAAAGACGGTCTCTCGCTCGCCACCCTCCGGGATCCCCGTGCAGGAGGGGGACGTCTGTTTTGAAGTGCATTCGTGGCTTTCCGTTGCCGATAGCCTGCTCTCGGACATGGAGCGATCGGATGGGAGCAAAATTCCTCGGGGAACCCTAAAGGCCCAACTGGCCGCCATTGCTCAGGAGGCAGTCCAGGTCGGTATCCGTTTTCCTTTTAGAATTTTGTTAAGTATTTTTCCTCAGTTTGAACATTTCTAACTCCTTTTGCTGCTTTCCTTAGGTCCTCCAACACTGCGCCCTCATCGTTAATATGGAATCCGAGGAGATTGCCCCGGCTATGAGGAAGGCGGAAGAATCGTCCTTGCGGGAGGAGGATCTGCACCTGGAGCTGCAGCAGGCGAAGGAGAGGATAGCTGTCCTCGAAACCCGGGTGGCCGCCGAGGAGTTGACGAACTCCAAATGTAAGAAATTTTACCGACTTCTTAGTGAATCCAACAAGCCCATCCAGGCTAAGTTGGAGGAGGTCAGCAAGCTCTACGCTGCGATGAAGAAGTCGAGGGATGCCAGTATGAGGGACACCCAGGCGGCGCTTGATGCAGTGAAGCATGCCGATCTACGAGCTTCGAAGTCCGTGGAGAGATATAAGGTGTCGGACCTGTTCTACAACGACCTCGCCGACGCCTCGGCCATTGTTTGGCACCAGGCTCTCAACGCCGTCAAGGCATTGATGCCGAGGTTCGCCGACAGTGAGCTCCGGGTTCAGTACCCTCTCTCCGAGGATGCGCCGCAGGTGGAAGCTGTCGGGGATGCCTCCGGGGGTGAGGTTGCCGGTGGAAGCGCTGGGGATGAGGCTGCCGGTGGAAGCGCCGACCCAGAGGTCGCCGTTTTGGTTCCCGACGTTGGTGTCGAGCAGGGCGAGATCCTCCCCGGGCCTACGGCCTAAGTTTTCCCGCATTTTCCTTTATTTCCTTTTAGTTTTGTAAGCCTCCGGGCGTTTTGTAAGGTTGAGGAGCCCAGAATACTTTGTAAAAATTTCTGGAATATAAATAAAGCTGGGCTTATTTTCCTCTTCATGACTGTGTGCTTTCTGCGTGAGTACTTCAGTTCTTCAGTCTTTTCCTCGACTCGAGTGGTAGGCCGTAGGTCGATGCCCGGCTTTTTAGATGACGATCGCGCGTCGAGTGTAAGTCGATTAATTGCGGCTTTTTAGATGACGATTGCACGTCGAGTGTAAGTCGATTAATTGCCAAGTGTAGGAAAGTCGGTACCGTCTCACTCTCCGGAGTCGAGGTGGCGATCGTTCATTTAGGATGAACCGAAAGATATCCAAGTGTAGGAAGGTCGGTATCAGTCCATTCCTCATAGTCGGGTTGATAACCACGTCTCTTAGAATGAGTTGAAAAACGTAGAATAGGTCGGCATTGACTGATTCCCCCCTGATGTGGTTCCTAGACTCGTGTCTTCATAAAGTAGGAACCTACCCCTCGGAGACTAGCCGGACAGGAATCTGCACAGTGGCCTCGATAGGAGGGCTTTAGCTCCTGAGCGTTGATGGCTAGGAAGCTACCCACTCGGGATGGACCGGGCAGGGAAGCTGCTCAGTCGCCTTGTAAGGAGGGCTTTGATCCATAGCATGGATGGGTAGGAATCTACCCGCTGCGGATGGACCGGACAGGGAAGCTGCTCGGTGGCCTCGAGAGGAGGGCTTTTGATCCTTAGCGTTGTTGGGTAGGAAGCTACCCGCTAGGGATGACCGAGCAGGAAGCTACTCGGTGGCATCGCAAGGAGGGCTTCGATCCACAGCATAGTTGGCCAGGAAGCTACCCACTGCGGATGGACCGGACAGGGAAGCTACTCGGTGGCCTCGAGAGGAGGGCTTTTGATCCTTAGCATTGTTGGGTAGGAAGCTACCCGCTAGGGATGATCGAGCAAGAAGCTACTCGGTCGCCTCGTGAGGAGGGCTTCGATCCACAGCGTAGTTAGGCAGGAAGCTACCCACTGCGGATGGACCGGGCAGGGAAGCTGCTCGGTGGCCTCGAGAGGAGGGCTTTTAATCCTTAGAGTTGTTGGGTAGGAAGCTACCTGCTAGGGATGACCGAGCAGGAAGCTACTCGGTCGCCTCGCGAGGAGGGCTTCGATCCACAGCATAGTTGGGCAGGAAGCTACCCACTGTGGATGGACCGGACAGGGAAGCTGCTCGGTGGCCTCGAGAGGATGGCTTTTGATCCTTAGCGCTGTTGGGTAGGAAGCTACCCTTTAGGGATGACCGAGGAGGAAGCTACTCGGTCGCCTCGCGAGGAGGGCTTCGATCCACAGCGTAGTTGGGCAGGAAGCTACCCACCGCGGATAAACCGGGCAGGGAAGCTACTCGGTGGCTTCGAGAGGAGGGCTTTGGATCCTTAGCGTTGTTGGGTAGGAAGCTACTCGCTAGGGATGACCGAGCAGGAAGCTACTCGGTCTCCCCGCGAGGAGGGTTTCGATCCACAGCGTAGTTGGGCAGGAAGCTACCCACTGCGGATGGACCGGGCAGGGAAGCTGCTCGGTGGCCTTGAGAGGAGGGCTTTTGATCCTTAGCGTTGTTGGGTAGGAAGCTACCCGCTAGGGATGACTGAGCAGGAAGCTCCTCGGTGGCCTCGCGAGGAGGGCTTCGATCCACAGCGTAGCTGGGCAGGAAGCTACCTACTGCGGATGGATCGGGCATGGAAGCTGCTCGGTGGCCTCGAGAGGAGAGCTTTTGATCCTTAGCGTTGTTAGGTAGGAAGCTACCTGATTGATTCTAGATTTGTGAAAGAAGTGTTTTGTAAAGTGAAGTAGTAACCGCAATCAATAACGGTGTCACTCGTAGCTAGCCGAGATGAGTACGGGTCGTCCTTAGGGAAACGTGGAACCTTTTACTTGCTTTAGACGAGTTGATTGAAAATAGAGAGGATAGTTTTTAGATCTATGTTGAATCATGGATGCATGATCTATAAAGAAAAGGCTTGTTGGGTTCATGGAATTTAGTAGTAATGGATGATTAATTAAAGATGACTCCTTTTATCTTTTAATAGATTTAAAATTAGATCGATGGTGATAAATGTGAATTAGGGTTCTTTTTGGAAGAAACTAGGGTTTCCCCACTCTTAACCCTTATCATTGTATTGATCTCTATTCATGTCTAGCCTTTAACAAAACAATTGTTAATCTAATCTCAAATCGTGGTCGAGACTATCAATAAATCGGTAGCGCGCCCGATAAGGATGTTAACAATTATTTTTCTAAAATTTATAAATTTTATAAAATGTAAAAGAAGCTATAATAATTTATCATTCATTGATCTACCATAATCCTACGAACCCTAGCAAGTTAGGAATTACTCACGCATGGTTGAGATAGAAGAGAAGATAGAGAACGAGATCATATTGTAAATATAGAAGTTAATGCGAAATAATTAACCTAATGATCTACCTTTATTAATCAACGTTACAAGTACAAATCCTTCGAATTTAGATTACAAGAAGAAATTGCTCTCGATCTCTGCCTTATAGAAAGTAATTGCTCCGTCGATATTTACGTCGCTCTATCACGTTGAATCGCGGACCTGTCGTGGATCTCTTGTTCTTGACGGTGATTTGCTTTGTGTTAAAGGTGATAGTCTTTCAAGTGTAGCTCTTGGTCCTTTAAATAGTCATGCAAGCAGAAAATCCTAGATCTCATGTGTTAGAATTTGTTGATACGATCATACCCACAAAATCCAGAATCCTGCACCCACAGAAGCGCCGTGGATCCACCGCATTTGGATAGGTTTGGCCGCTAAACCGCGGTAGAATGATGGGATCAAGTGATGAAATTTCTTCTGCTATGCAGTGCTGACACATGGAGATCTTTGTGATGTCTGGAATCTTTATATCTTCTCTGAGTCTCTACCATTCATGATTTTACGATTTGCTTTAGTTTTATCGGCATATTTTATTCTCAATATCTTGAATATCTTGATCTCCAGACCTGAGCTAACTCTGCACAATATCTCAATTCATAATATTAGTAATATTTGTTATTTATTTTTGAGATATTATCCTAACCATTTTATATGATATGATATTTTAAGAATATTGATTAGGGATATTTGATATGACATGCATATTTAAATTACTAAAATATTATATGTATATATTTTCCTTTATAATGTTAAGTATAGTGTATAAACATATGATAAAGAGTATTTTGCAGATAAACCCACATATGTACCATAATTACCATAAACACCTTTAAGTACTTAACAAAAGTAAGGAAAATATTTCATCAAATTTGCAATATTTTCGACTGAACAAATACCTCCAAACTTAACTTTGATCATCTCGAGCAAACTAGTTATTCAAGAGAGGGAGAAAAAGTGGAAAAGAAAAACCTATCACATTTTCGTAGGCAATAAGATTGCACCGAGCACGTGCAATAAGCTTTTAAAGCTCTAAGTGTCCCTAGTAGGAGGAATGTTGTCTCCTGAGCGTTTTCAGCGGATTACACCCACAAAATCCCATAATAAAAGAAAGACGTTGAAAGTTATATACAAAGATAAGAACTATAAAAGATAGAACTTGAAAATAAGAGTTTCTAACTACACCAGCTTTTCAGTTGGTATGAGCCATATCTTAATGGTCGTGAAAAGATATTAGAAATCACATCATCCCTCAATAAAACATCGCCTTTAGTCTTCTTCTCTACCTTTCTTTCAAATATCGATCATATACCCCTACGTGTATGTAAAAGACATCTCTACACTTAGAGAATTCAATTCAAGCTACCATACTCTTATCCATCTTCCTTAGTACTTTTTAGTCGGTGAATATTTTAGATGGAATTGCTCACACATTCTTCGTGCGACCGTTAATACTTCTTGAGATACTAACCGACCGATTACTAAATTTGCTCACTTATTAAGATGTAATTAGCAATTTTCTCATCTTGCAACACCTAAGGCTTAGCAGTGGCTCCCAAACCAGTTGGTCTAAGGCACTGGGTGATAAAGCATCCTCGCTATATTTTTTTTATACTGCCTTAAGCAATTACAAAACCAGAGTTCATTTTTCTTCACCATTTTATATTTTTCATTTATATTTTTGTTTATGTATTTATTTTCCTTCATACTAAGGCTTTTAGACAAGGGCATTTCAAGGTATCCTCTACTATCCCAAGTTTCAAGATGTGTGCAAGTGCGTATAGTAGGGTATCAACGTTCAAACGTTTGGACTCAAGAATATGGACTATTTTTCAGACTTATTTTTATTCTCAGATTAGTCATTTCCTTCATCTTATTAACCCTTAGGACAACGGCTCATAACTAATTACTAGCTTCGTTTAAGAAAATATCTAATTTTCTTGTTTTTCTCAAACTATTCCTATCTTTCATATGTAATTTTTCATTTTCTAATCTTTTATTATCAAATTTTTTTTTGTGCTTATATTTATGATAATGCAAAATAATGCGTGAATAAGCACAAACCTCCCCCAAACCTATTTGCAGCAATGTCCTCGCTGATTTCATCTGTCAAGCTTAAAAAAAACTGTAGACTTTGGAGGAAAAATTAATAACGGGGGCATGAATAAATGACAGTGAAATCTTCCCCCAAACTTATTTTTGGCTTGTAATTTTGTAAAAAATTTATTTTCTTTCAAGATCCAAAATATCCCCCCCAACTTGAGTAAAATAGTATTAAGCATTTAAAATTATGAGGGGGGTTAAGTTATTGGTCTATGCGAAACTTTACAAAGACCAAAAGTCAACACCAACCATTCAAATATTTTATCAATGTAGCACCAAGGTTGGTAGAAGAACATGCCACCTATCTACGTGAAGAAGTAGGGAGGAGATAAGAAGTGTAATAGAACGGGTTTACGTCTCGGTTTGTAGAGACGAAACAATGATGATGGATTACTCGCATTTTCGTTCTTGATAAGAAGAAGAAGTGGCGGTTCAACTTCTTTGGGTTAGGGTTGATTCATCACAACTCCTATGTCTTCTAATAATGGGAGTTCTTCGGCGAAAATGTCTTCAAAACTTTCATCGATATTCGGAATGATAATCTCATCGGAAAGAAAGGTATGATGTTTGGACTCCATAAAAAGTTCATATTTAGCGTTAGATGTTGACTCGGACAGCTCGACTAACTTATTCGACAAGTCAAAGGATTCGGACTTGGGTGTGGACCTGTCGATAGAAGGGTCCTAATGTGTATAATAAACAACATGATCAAACAACAACGCACTAGTGGAGCCGAGATAAGTATCGTGAAGCTCTTCAAGTTCGCTGCTGTTAGAATCCATCCTTTCGACAGAACATACATGAGCATAGGGTTCGGAGGGTTCACTTCCCAACTTGTAAATGTTAAGCTCAATTGACATCTTCTCGAATGATAGGGTTATCGAACCGTTTCGACAATTGATTATTGCGTTGGAAGTCACTAGAAAAGGACGACCTAGAATCACCAGGATTTTGTTTCGTAGGTTCACCACAGGCTGTGTATTTATAACTATGAAGTCCACAGGGAATATAAAGTCCCCGACTTTGATTAACACATCCTCTAGCTCACCCTAGGTTGGGTGATAGATCGATCTGCCGTCTGGAGAGTGCATTATGCAGGTTGTAACTCTCCGATCCCTAATTGCTCATAGACAGAATATGGAAGCAAGTTAACACTAGCATCTAAATTGAGTAGAGCACGATTGATTTTTTTACCCCAATAGTAATAGATATTTTAGAACTCCAGGGGTCCTTTCGTTTCTTGGGTATTTGTTGGGTAAAAGCAGTGCTCACATTACTCACTGAGAAAACTTTTTTAGGCACTTGAATTTTCCTTTTCCCAGTACACAAGTCCTTTAGAATTTTCGCATAGGATGGAACTTGTGGATAGCATCTAGGAGAAGAATGTTTATATTAACTTGCTTAAAAATTTCCATAATCTTCTCCATTTGTGGACTTGGTCTGTTGCCCCTTAACCTATGTGGATATAGAGCTTTATCAATAAGGGTTTGGTCCAACTTTTATGGAGCAGTTTGTAGAGATGGAATAGGTCCCAGAATTGGAGTTGGGATCATTTGAGGTTGACTCGAGAAAGTGGGCTGAGGGTTCGAGCCTAGTGGAAAACGAAGAATAGGCTAGGAAGAAGGTGGTGGACTAGACGAAGTAGGAGAAGAAGTAGAAGACAGGGTATCATCAATATCATCAACATCAACATGTTCACCCACTTGATTATTGAGCACTCTTTCTGATTCAACATGGTTATAGCACACACATTATGACTTTGTGAGTGGCCAGGATTCGGTAGAGATTGAGATGGAAGTTTCCCTTTCTCTCTCGCACTCATCGAGGTATTTAACTGTGCAAGTTGTGCTTCTATCGATTTTATGCTTTCACCGTGGGAAGCGATGCGCTGCAATAACATTTGGATAGAAGACGTTAAATTAGCCGTTGTTTGTGTAGATTGGTTAATGAACGTTTCTAAGTTACGTTCAAGTGCAGAGGTTTTATCGGTACCGGCTGTTTGGAAAGAATTATTTTAAGATGTAGAGTTGTTGGACAGATTTTGAAAAGTTTGCGGTTGAAAGGGGTGCTGACTCGGTTGTGGTGGTTGCTGTTGCTGTGGAGGAGGTTTTTGATAATTGCTTGGGAACTGGTTTTGATTTTGAGTTTGGTTTTGGTTCCAAGCAAAATTATGATGATTCCTCTATCCCTGATTGTATGTGGAAGAATAAGGATCGTTTCTAGGTCGTTGCTGAAAAGTAGCATTAATTTGTTCTTGACCTTGAAATGGTGGACTCAAAGGACCTTCTTCCGTTAAGTGTGATGGATCGGAACAGCAACCACACACGGTTTTGGGGAGCCTAACCTGGTTTAGGGAGGCATATGAGAATTTGTTTTCAATAGCATCGAGTTTCTTTTGAATCGCGGCCATTTCGGCTTTCACTACAATGGAAATATCGAGCTGATGGATGCCTGCCCTAGATGAAGATGATGGTGGTCTAACGCTTTCCCACTGTAAAGTTTGTTCTGCGAGATCTTCCAGGAATTGCTAAGCTTCACCATCGTCTTTGGACATGAAATGGCATTGACAAATGGTCTCAAGCATCTGTTTTGTCGCTGGATTAATACTCTCATATATGATTCGGAAAAGGTCCTATCTATTAATTCCGTGATGAGGGCATTGGACTAACAGATCTTTAAACCGTTCAAAGCATTTCCAAAATGGTTCATTGGGAAGCTGGGTAAACAGGTTAATATCACTTCGAACACGGGCGGTCTTATGATTGGGATAAAATTTCTTAAAGAATGCTATAATAAATTCATCCCAATTGGAAATAAAGTGTGCGACAGTGTTATAAAGCCATTTTTCTGCTAGATCGGACAAGGTAAAAGGGGGAAGACGTAATCTCATAGCACCCACTGAAAGTTGTGAAGTGCCCATCACTGTGCATACGTTTTCGAATTTGGTGATAAAAACGTACGCGTCTTCGGATTCAAGCCCGTGAAATTTTGGCAACAGGTTGATGAAGTGGGGTTTAATTTTAAAATTATCCCCATTGGCTGATGGAATAGATAGACAAGTAAGAAGAGGACCGCGTATCGGGTAGCATCTCTCTTGGAGAGAGATGCGTGGTAGATTCTGCGCACCTACGGATGGTGGCAGTGTGGTGGTGGTAAAATCTGATGGAGAACCATCCATCTCGGTCGTTGTGGTGGGTTGAGAGGAAAAAGGAGATGAAGAAATACCGACTTCGGAGTCGATAGCAGAAACGCGGACAAGACGGGTACTAGAATCCCGTGTCCAGCCGATCATGCACTAAGCGGGTTTAGCGCATGTGGCAGCGTATGTGAGAACAATTTAAAATGGTTTGTTTTGAAAAAGTGTCGGACTTGAGGCAAATCACACAAAAAATGCACAAACAACTCTAGAACTAAGGTCACCTAGGTCAAGTCACTAGACCACTCATATACTTCCAAAGGACAAGCCGAATGATCAATCCTCAACCACTACTTTATCACTCTTGTGGTCAGGTAAGTGCCGGGTAAGTGGGAGGTATTCGCTATACGAATCACTGAAAATAGCGGGCATAATTAAGTAACCACTTTCCTTAGTCACACTTGCCTAAACACCACAAGAGAAATGCGGATAAGCGATAGATTACCCACGACCCTCCTCTGTCCTAATTGAGCGCGACGGTCCTTAGAGTCTTAGTCTAGATATTTTTTAATTGATGTAGGGTTATGCGGATGCTTGTTTTGTAATTTGTGGGGCCTAGGAAGGGTGATGATATGCCCACCTAATCTAAATTTTGGTCTTGCCCCTTAAAGTCCGGTTAAAATATGCACAAACAAACCAATTACAAAACACGCAAAAGATTTTTGAGCGGCGATATTTTACAAAGAATCCTGCAGAAAATCAAATTATTGGATTTCTAGAGGAGAGAGAAAAATATGAAGAAGATACCAGAGGAGTTTGGGGACCCAACTCTACTAATCCACTGCCTAACCGCGGCTAAAATGATGCTTCTACCACGGTTCCGCGGCACAATGGTGGAATCTTTTGCTTCTTTTTCTTCAGTACACCTCCTTGCTTCTCTGGAATATGTTAAAAGACTCTGAATCTCTAATTCCTCGTTCAAGTGACTCCAGATCCCCTCGCAAAAATCGAACAATAATCGTTAGATACACAATATGCGGTTTTGTTTTATTTTTATGATATGGGTCGAATAAGAATTCAACCCGAATAGCAAGAGGAAAAAAAAAATACGCACGTATCCCCGGCAACAGTGCCATTTGATTGATTCTAGATTTGTGAAAGAAGTGTTTTGTAAAGTGAAATAGTAACCGCATAAAGTTAAATGCTATCAATAACGGTGTCGCTCATAGCCAGCTGAGATGAGTACGGGAAGTTCTCAGGGAAACATGAAACCTTTTACTTACTTTAGACGAGTTGATTAAAAATAGGGAGGATAGTTTTTAGATCTATGTTGAATCACGGATGTAGGATCTATAAAGAAGAGGCTTGTAGGGTTCATAGAATTTAGTAGTAATGGATGATTAATTAAAGATGACTTCTTTTATCTTTTAATAGATTTAAAACTAGATCGATAGTGATGAATGTGGATTAAGGTTCTTTTTGGAAGAAACTAAGTCCCACTCTTAACCCTTATTCTTGCATTGATCTCTATTCATGTCTAGCCTTTATCAAAACAATTGTTAATCTAATCTCAAATCACGGTCGAGACTATCAATAAATCGGTAGCGCGCCCGATAAGGATGTTAACAATTATTTTGCTAAAGTTTATAAACTTTATAAGATGTAAAAGAAGTTATAATAATTTATCATCCATTGATCTACCCTAATCCTACGAACCCTAGCAAACTAGGAATTACTCACGTATGGTTGAGATAGAAGAGAAGATAGAGAACGAGATCATATTGTAAATGCAGAAAGTAAATGCGAAATAATTAACCTAATGATCTACCTTTATTAATCAACGTTACAAGTACAAATCCTTCGAATTTAGATTACAAGAAGAAGTTGCTCTTGATCTTTGCCTCGTAGGAAGTAATTGCTCCGTCGATATTCATGTCGCTCTATCACGTCGAATCGCGGACCTGTCGTGGATCTCTTGTTCTTGACGGTGATTTGCTTCGTGTTAAAGGTGATAGTCTTTCAAGTGTAGCTCTCGGTCTTTTAAATAATCATGCAAGAAGAAAACCCTAGATCCCATGTGTTAGGATTTGTTGATACGATCATACCCACAAAATCCAGAATCCTACACCCACAGAAACGTCGCGGATCCGCCGCATTTGGGTAGGTTTGGCCGCTAAACTGCGGCAGAATGGTGGGATCAAGTGATGAAATTTCTTCTGCTATGTAGTGCTGACACGTGGAGATCTTTGTGATGTTTGGAATTTTTATATCTTCTCTGAGTCTCTGCCATTCATGATTTTACGATTTGCTTTAGTTTTATCGGCAGATTTTATTCTCGACATCTTGAATATCTTGATCTCCAGACCTGAGCTAACTCTGCATAATATCTCAATTTATAGTATTAGTAATATTTGTTATTTATTTTTGAGATACTATCCTAACCATTTTATATGATATGATATTTTAAGAATATTGATTAGGGATATTTGATATGACATGCATATTTAAATTACTAAAATATTATATAAATAATATATGCATATATTTTCCTTCATAATGTTAAGTATAGTGTATAAACATATGATAAAGAGTATTTTGCAGATAAACCCACATATGTACCATAATTACCATAAACACTTTTAAGTACTTAACAAAATTAAGGAAAATGTTTCATCAAACGTGCAATATTTTCGACTAAACACTACCTGCTACGGATGACCGAGCAGGAAGTTACTCGGTTGCCTCGCGAGAAGGGCTTCGATCCACAGCGTAGTTGGGCAGGAAGCTAGCCACTGTGGATGGATCAGGCAGGGAAGCTGCTCGGTGGCCTCAAGAGGAGGGCTTTTGATCCTTAGCATTATTGGGTAGGAAGCTACCCGCTAGGGATGACCGAGCAGGAAGCTACTCGTTGGCCTCACGAGGAGGGCTTCGATCCACAACGTAGTTGGGCAGAAAGCTACCCACTGCAGATGGACCGGACAGGGAAGCTGCTCGGTGGCCTCGAGAGGAGGGCTTTTGATCCTTAGCATTGTTGGGTAGGAAGCTACCCGCTAGGGATGACCGAGCAGGAATCTACTCGGTCGCCTCACGAGGAGAGCTTCGATCCATAGCGTAGTTGGACAGGAAGCTATCCACTGCGGATGGACTGAGCAGGGAAGCTATTCGTCGGCCCTACAGGAATATTTAGCACAGAAGCAAAGAGAAGTAGTTTAAATTGCAGGAAAGCGAGAATCTTTATTATTGAAGAAATTACAAATTATGCGATTCAATTTAAATTCTCCTGTATTGAATATAAATTTTGGTAGGTGTCCTTGTTGCTCGGATTTGGGTTAGTCGGCGATGACCATGATCTGTTCAATTGTTAGCTCTCCGTCTTTAATTTGATCGGCTTGACATTTATCTCGCAGGAATTTCGCCAAGTGACCGGAGCGGGATCAGCTCCTCGATGTAATCGCGCAGCTGTTCACAATCCTCGGTCGGATGTCCTTGCGTCCGGTGATAGGCACAATACGGGCCTCGGAGCCGCTTGCCTGTGCTTCGGGTAGCCGGCGGGAGCCTGAAGAACCTCTCGCTCTTTGCCTCCTCTAGCAGCTTGGTCTGGGAGATGTTAAGAGGAGTGTACTCCTGGAACTTCAGAGAGTAAGGCTTTGGTCGGTCGACTCTCTTCTTCTCTTCTCTGCCCCTCTTCTTCTGGTCGGCTTGGTCGCTCCGGGGCAGGTTGGCGTTCACCTCCGACTCGAGTTGGATCTCCTGCTCGGTCTAAGTTTTTACCTCGGCCATGGTCTTAGGTTGCGCTAATGCAAAAGAGCGGAGCCACTCTTTGTGCCTAAGACCCGACCTTAGTGCGGTGATGACAGTTTCATCCCGGTGCTCGGGGACCTCGAGAAGAGCGTTGTAGAAACGAGTGACGTATCCCTTAAAAGATTCCTTGTCCTCGCTCTTTATGGTGAACAGGTAGTCGACTGTTCTCTTTTGTTGTCGATTCCTGACGAAGTGGCTGGGGAATTGGGTGGCCAGCTCATCGAAGGTCGAGATGGAGTGCAGCGTTAGTCCTCGAAACCAATCCCGGTTAGTCCGGATGAGGGTGGCGGGAAAAGCTCTGCATTGGGCCGCGTCGGAGTTATCCTTGAAGCTCATGCCCGCCATAAAGGCGTCTAGATGGTCCTTCGGGTTGGATTTCCCGTCGAAGAGGGCCAGCTTGGGCAGTTTGTTCCTGGACGAGACGTGCTCGGCCAGCAGTTCTTCCGTAAAGGGTTTCGTGGATGCTTGGCCGCTCCGGTGTATGCCCTCAATTTTCTTCTCGAGGGCCTTGAGTCGGTGGTGGTAGCCCGAGGATTCCACGCAGTCGGAGTGGTGACTGTCCTCACTCCAGGTCTGCGCTAGTGTGCGTCTTCAATTCCGCTCTATCAGATTTCGCAAATCCTCGGACGAGATCCTTCTCGAGTGGCCCCGGCGTTCGTCGTTCGCGCGACCCCGGCGGGAGAGGATGTGTCGGTCATGCCTGGAAGCAGGCGAGCTGACCGATACCTCAACGGGAGCGAGAACGCGTGGTGGGCGTTGGAACGACGGGATCCCTTCATTAATGGCGGGATACGCTCATTAATGGGGGGACGTGCCAGCGTGGGACGTGGGACGTGGGTCGGCGGTTATCTCGCTTTGGCGAGATACGCGGAGCCGTTGCGGAGGCGCTAGGGCTCCGCAATCTCGGTTGATCGGGGGAGGCCGAGAAAGCTCGGCACATCAGGGGCTCGGAGATGAGCGGGAGGCCGAGGAAGCTCGGCGTGCTTGGAGCTCAGAGATGAGCGGGAGGCCAAGGAAGCTCGGCACGAGAGAAGGCTTGGAGGCGAGGAGACCGAGGAAGCTCGGAGACGAGCTGTTGGTAGTCTCTTAAACGAAGATGGAATGTTTTCAGGGGGATCTCCCGAAAGGTCGGGGAACTCCCCAGAGAAGGGGCCCCGGGGAATGTCCCCGATGCGGCTTACTTATTCCACCCCCCGTGGAATCCAGGACACGTCATCTGCCATGTGTCGTAATCTGGGGGGACACCACTTGTGAGCATCATCAATATTGTTACTTGCAGCTAGGTTAACTATCAGAGTGTCTTAACCCCACATACAAACGCAAGACAAGTTATAAGCTAAATTTCACATCCCTGCCCCCCGAGGTTTTGAAGATGAATAAGATAATCTCTCTATATTCTAAACTGTTACACAATGTAGCCCAATTTTTTTTATATACTTTTCAGTTTTTTTACAGACGACACCTATATTTGGCATTTTTTCTTTGTACTTTTTGACAGAAAACACTGTTGTTAGGCATAATTAGTAAATACACAGCTTAGGGAATAATCTATGTAGCGTCGATTCCTTGTCGAGAAGAAGTATCCCTATCGGATTCGTATCGGATATATATCCATGTAGGATACTTTTGGATTCATCTAGAATGCTTGTTGAACTCTTTTTGGTACGTTATGAACTTGTAGTATGTACTAGGTGTAGCGAACATAATGACCGACTAAGGGGAAAATGGAGTTAAGGTATGCCTTGACGAAGTTACTTAAGCTATATGAGAGGAGCAATGGGAACGAACCCCATTGCTTTTAAGTTATATCTTATTTTAATTGGATGGACCCGTCTTCTTTCTCTCACATTCCTTTTAAGTAACTTAGTTAAGGCATATCTTAGCTACATTAATCTCACCGACTAAAACATCAACCATGATCAATAGAACACAAATAATTGATATTTGTACTTTTTAGTTTAGATTTGGTAATATAATAACTCAATTCCAATAAATGATGACCTAAATGAAGACTTCTGGTGGTGGATCCCCGATACAACTGGTGAATTTTCTTTTAAAACATGTTGTGGGAACAGGTGAGGAATCAATATCCAAAAATTGACTTGCATGAAGTTGTATGGTTCTCTACATACTGCCCTAATTAAAATGGGTCTTTGTACTCACAAAGCAATCCTTAATAGACTTCTGACTAAAGATAAACTGCAAGCTTGTGGAATTCAAGTCGATCAAAGATGTGCGTTATGCTCGCAGAAGTTGGAGACAGCCAATCGTCTATTTTTTAAATGTAGCCATGCTGCATATTTATGGAAATTGTGTAGGGCTAAGTTGAAAGGAACAACAAGACAGGTCTATTCCTTAGATCAAAATTAAGGTTAGAATCATTCAATCCTATTTTACCTTGAAGGATCAAATTGGTCAACTTGCAAGATTCGTGCTGACTGCAACTGTGTGGCATATATGGAAAGAAGGAAATAGAAGAATCTTTGAGAATGTCAAGATGCATAAAGTTATGATGGGTGCTCTTATTGCTGAGGATGTGAAGCTGTTGATGAGCAAGACTACGAAAAAAGTGGATAACTCAGCATATAATGTTAGTTTGCTCCAGAATTGAGGGATTGAACCCACATCGTTCTTGCTGTTTAGTGATGTCATGTATGCTGTGAGCTAAAGACAGTGAGCTGCATGAGGATATCACAATTATTGTACTTTATCACATGAATATAATTTTACCTTATTTCAAATGTGTGTGTGTGAGAACAATGGAAAAGTGCCATACGAGAGAATTTTCTCCTATGATGTCGAAAAAATACGCTCTTCACGATTTTTTTTCAAAGATCGGCATTCATCACCATCATCTTTACCATCTAAGATGTAGATACACCAAATTTCATGTGATTCTACCACTTTTTCACTGTGGAATTAGCAATGTAAAAAATTCTATTGTCGGTAAACCGTTAATTTTGCATATGTTGGGAATTTGGTTAACATAGTCCTACATCGGGAAAATTATAGGATGCACATGGGTATAAAATATAAGATGGGATAAAACTCCATAAGGCTTGTGTTTTTTGGATGGAGTCCTACTATATTAAAAGCTCATGTGTATCAATGTGTGGACCCATGCGTTGTGGGTCCAGACCGAGTTTGAGAGGGAGTGTTGAGAATGTGCTTAACATAGTCCCACATCGAAAAAATTATAAGATGCATATGGGTATAATATATAGGATAAACTTCCATATAAGGCTTGAGTTTTTTGGAACAGAGTCACACTATCTTAAAAACCCAAGTGCATGTGTGGGCCCATGCGTTGTGGACCCAAACCGAGTTTTACAGCACCCACTAGATCAATGGTGAAAAGATTGTAGAATCACATGAAATTTGATGTATCTACATTTTAAAAGATAAAGATGATAGGTGCCGAAAAAATGATGGGAGGTTGTATTTTTCCGACGCCATAAGAGAAATCCTCTCGTATGGCCTCTCTCTCTCTACACACACACGAGGATAATAGATGGAAGGTGCCATAGGAGGAAATTTCCTCCTATAGAATCGAAAAAATACATCCTCCATGATTTTTTTCGACGATCGGTATTTATCACCTCCATCAATATCATTTAAGATGTAGATACACCAAATTTCATGTCATTCTAACACATTTTCACCGTTGATTTAGTGGGTGCAAGATCAATGGTTTACCGACAATAGAACTTTTTACATTGCTAATGCAATGGTGAAAAAGTGGTGGAGTCATATGAAATTTGATGTATGCACATCTTAGATGATAAAAAGGATGATGATGTGTGTCAATCGTCGAATAAAGTGATGGAGTATATAATTTTTGACGCTACCCGATGATGCTCGATATCGGTGGTCTCCCAGATCAGGACACGTAGCAGATGACGTGTCCTAGAGCATGCAAGAAAGGACTTACAGTGGCCGACCAGACCACACCTACGCTCTTCCTACCGAGCGCCCGCTGGCTCGCCTCCGAGCCCCCTGCACAACTGGCCAACCCGGCCTCACAACTCGTTTCCGAGCTACCGCAGAACTAAGATACCTTGGCTCTCCCGCTCGTCCGCGAGCTCTCCCGCCCAGGCCATCTTCCTCGGTCTCATTGACCGACCAACAGCACCGCTTGCAGGCGTAACCGCCATCCCGCGAATCTCGCCTTGCGCGAGATCTCCGCTGGC
The DNA here is from genome assembly GCA_030015575.1 of Agapanthus africanus. Classification (NCBI taxonomy): domain Eukaryota; kingdom Viridiplantae; phylum Streptophyta; class Magnoliopsida; order Asparagales; family Amaryllidaceae; genus Agapanthus; species Agapanthus africanus. The sequence goes on from JASDDO010000028.1 coordinate 125,952,836, forward strand.
CACATCCCACGTTCCACGCCACCACAATCCCCCATTAACGAGCCTGTCTCACCATTAGTGGGAGGTCCCGCTCATCACACGGGCGTGACGTCGGGAGCGTAACGGCCGGCGTGATTCTCGTGCCTGCCTCGCCTGCTACCACCGCTATATAAACCCCTTCTTCAGACGGTTCACGTAAGCCATTTTTACTCCACTAAGCCGTTACTCTGCTCGGATCTCTAGTCTAACTTGATCGTCGGAGGGTCCTCAGTTGTACAACCATCCCGGGACTTCCTTGCAGGTAACTCAGCAACCACAACCTCAACCCATTGAGATCCACACGCTTCAGGAGCGACAGCCTCCAGATCAAATCTCAGCCACCCATCGCCGCCTTCAGCAGATCAACGGAAGGCAATATCTGAAGGAGATTTTAGGCTCTATCAGCTAGCGCCGTCAGTGGGAAACACTTGATTCCACAAAAACAAAAGTTCGTCTTCAGATCTCAACCTAATGGCGAGCGACCATCACGATGATCCAAGCACCAGCCACCGCCTCCCCCTCAACGGAGGTGCGGACGAACCTCCTTCGCCGAATGCCATCAATGCCCTCGTCGGCCGGATAGACCGAATCGCGTCCATCGTCGAAGCGCTCGTCCGCGTCCAAATGGCGGGGCAAGATTACCAAGTTGCCGCTCCCCCACCTCGGGACCAGGACCCCTACATAGGGAAAGAAGACTCCGTCCGCGTAGGCACTGCCGACCGCCGCCTCATCATTTCCGGCAACCGCGGTTTCCTCCGGCCGATGTATTCGAAAACCCGGTGGGAAACGCTAAGTTTGGCTCCGAGATCTTACGCTAAAGAGTTTCGCCCCGAGTCTTGTCGCACCTCTGTCCCTCCCGAGGCGGTGGCGGTCAGCTCACCTGTTTACAGGCGCGACCGACACCTCCTCCCTCGACGGGGTCGCGCACGCGAAAATCCCCACGGCAGCTCAAAAACAACCACAACGGGGGGCGTAAGGAACCTCACTCAAGAGAACCAAGGCTCGACGAAAGTCATGGTCATGACGACCGGGGGTGCGTCGGGTACATACGCAACTCAGCACCCCGCGCTAGCCGAGGAGGCCGACGGCTCGACCGACGAAGAGGTCAAGGGAGACCGAGCCGATCACCTTTGACGATGGGGACCTCCACGGTATATCCTTGCCCTACAACGACCCCCTGGTGATTACGGCTCGAGTCTATCAATACGAGGTGCACAGGATCCTGGTCGACTCGGGAAGCTCGGCAGACATTCTCTTCCATGATTGCTTCCCGCGCATGGGGTGTTGGATATAGTGCCCTCAAAGTCAATTATTGGACACAGGTACGTGATTGCAATGATTGAGGGAGGATCTATACCGATATGACAGTCTTGCTCGAGATGATAGTATGCTATCTGGTTTGTCTTTATCATCGTGTACATACTTTAGTTCACTATTGCATGTTGATAGAGCCCATGAGATTCTTGCTTGACTGCCAGCAGTATGATGGCGATCATATACGTGGGAGCCGGGGTCTATAAGCACATCCTTAAAGTGTCCCTAGTCGTGGGAGTTTCGAGACAGGGCATCGATACTCCAGAGTAGACTAGTGTATACAGTCGAGACCCCGACGAGGGGCGGTGGCCAGTCTCACAAGCCATTTGTGTCAGTTGGTTCACCTAAGATGTATACAGGTGCTCATTGGGTTATGAGTACACCGGACAGGACTCGCCGGGAACATACTAGTTGGTATTATACATATCGTCAGATAGCAGTTCCCAGGTGACATGTGTACAGGTTAGTCTGTCGACCTGAGATCGTCATTTGTCTCGTGTGAGTTCCCACTGTGCTTTGATTACTACCCTACCACGGCTCAAAGGAGTCGTGCAAACATGTTTTAGTTGGGTACAGTCCCGAGCCACATGGAGGCAGTGAGCGGATCGTCAGGGATTCGTCTCTCCCGGTATTGGGGGTGAGATCGCGCTGTGTTTAGGAGAGCCATTACACGAAATCCCTGGCCAGGGTAATCGAGATTTACTGGTAGGTACTCCAGTAGTTTCTCAGGGTGTTCTGGGTCACTCTCTGACACGACTTATACCGCTATTGGGGGTCTGACGTTTACCAGCCCCCTAGGCCCTATATGCGATACTCATAGACGAACAGACCGGACTGTACGGATATTGTCACTGTCGGGCTCAGTAGGGATTCTGGATGAGTTCGCTCGTCAGCTTCCCTTCCTTTCAATACATCGGCAACCGTTACGTACAGCTTGTACCTCTGACGTGCTAGTGGTTATACCCAGTGCCAATGTATTGATGAGTCATTAGAGTCCCCTACAGACAGTTTCCCAAGTTCGGGCGAAACGTTGTAGATGCCGTATGGTTTTATGGCAGGGTCCGATCATATCCGTGCACTTGTGCACGGATCAGGGTCGGATGAATAATACCAGCGAGTTTTAGGTAAAGCCGGATCCTAGTATTACATTGTAGGAATATTTTTTTGTCTTATTGCATTTGTATTCGGTCGGAATACAAATGCGGGTATGTATTTACAGTTGAGGTGTAATCCCGTAATTCGTTACGGTATTATTTTGGGAGTTGCCAGTTTCCATTTCCGTCTTAAACATGTCGATCCTTGTTTAACCAATATGAGCAATTCAATTACGGGATTATTTTCGGAGTTGCCAGTTTCCATTTCCGTCTTAAACATGTCGATCCTTGTTTAACCAATATGAGCAATTCCCCACTGACTTTTTCCCTCCTTTGACCATTTTGGTTTTTCCTTGCACTGCGGGGGGTGGGGGCTGCGGGCTGCCGAGCACTGCTCAGCCTAGGCATGGGCATCACTGCCTTGAGGCACGGGCCCTTGTTTAGGTGGCTGATTGTTGGCTGATTGTTTCTTCCCTGGGCTCCCTGCAATTCCGCCATTTTCCATTTGCAGGGGCTTTTTCGTGGTAAGGGGGCCGTGTGCACGAGAGGGTAAGGAATCAATACGGGGGGTTCTCTGCACCTTGCCACATTTTTGTGTTGATTGGTGGGGTTATTTTTTTTTTGTTGCATGATTATTTTATATGGACTCTCTTCACTTCATGAAAAAAAAAATCCCAGAGAACCAAATTTTCCATTCTCTGCACATGCTGGCCGAGCCCTCGGTGGTATTCTTTACCTGCAAATCTTCTAGGCTTCAAAAGCTCATTCTCTTCCACTTGATTTCCAATGGCAACTTCGATTTACCTCCACCCGACTGCTTGGGTGTCTTGAGAAAATATATTCCGCACTATCTCTACTTCAATCTTGGACATGTTGGCAAGCAAACTTCATGTCCGAATTGCCTCGGTTTGAGACGGGAGCCCGTATAAAGATTCGTTGATGTGGTGCCCTTCCGACGAGGAGACCGGGGAGCGGATTTCACCGGGACAGCCGCAACAAGCTATGGTGCGGAGATTGAAGACCGAAGGACACGGATCGATCGGTATAATTTCCTAACTCCTTTTGCATATTGCTAGTATACGGTTAAATGAAACGATCCGGGTATTTGGGTCGCGGTGGCATCGGTTTCGCAAAAAGTTTTTGTTCCGCATTTGGCGTCGGTTTGACGTCCGGGACGCCGCCGTACCCTAACATGGTATCAGAGCCACGCCATTAACCGCTTACTAGCTTGGTTGCACGAAGTTAGAATATCGATCGATCTAAATTTCCCAATCAATTTTCCAATTTGCCTATTTTCTGTCGATTTAAAACTTTCTTGAAAAATCTTTCTGTATAGCTTAAAAATCCGTGCAGGCAAACGTAGGGCACCTCAAGAAATTTGGTGGCTTGAATCCACCATATGGCCGCGTTTCCGCGGCGGAATGTGCGCATCAGCCGCAAAAGCGCGGCACACGTGTGGAACTTTTGCCCTAAATTTCTTCAGGAGCTCTCTGTGTTGGAAAAATGATTTTTTGTGATATTTAAATTTAGCCCAGATTCTCTTGAGTACTGTTTTGCACTTGGGGCTAGACAGAAAATTTAATCGATCGAAATTTTAACTGTGTAATTATCAGTATTTAGTTTTGCATCTGCGACCGTGAATATCATTTGATCGGTAAATCTTGTCTAATCGCTATAGTTCTTTTAGACAGGTTTGCGAACGTGACATTCACGTTGATGTTCTGTGCTGTGCTGTGATGTTGCGGATTTGTCGTGGTGGATAGCTCCTGTGCAATGGTAGTGTTGTTTGGATTTATTTGTACATTTGATATTGCGGGGCGAGCGTCGGACATGTGGATTGCTGTCACTGCCTGTTTGTATATTATTCTTTTGGGGCACGACCGGGATGAGGTCGATGTACTCGTTGTATATATTTTCTTTTCTGTACTAGGATTACCCCGCGGTGGGGTGCACGAATAGCCGGGTTCTAGAGGGCAACGGGCCCGCATCTCATGGCGTTGAGACGGAGGGGGCTTCACTCTAGAATTGGCGGGTTATTCGCCGCACTCGTAGAGGGTACATGTTGACCCAAGGAGGGGTGTTCAAGTTACCGGATTCCGTGAAGTGCTGGGTGGTCCATTCACGTTGCTAAAGGGGCTGCCTCGCTTCTGGTTTCGGCGGGTAACTTGCCGCGCTCGTAGGGGTCTAGGATTTCATTGCACAGGCTATCCACGCGACCAGGGGAACGTCGGGTTTCATATTCGGTTTTATGAAACCCGGGGTTCCCAGCTTATCTGTATTGTTCTGTGATGCTTATTACTTTTCTGTGATGTTGCATTTATCATACCTGGAGCGATTATTATATATTGATATATATACTAGTAGATGTTGTATATGTTTTACACCCGCGCTAGTTCAGTCCCTGCTCTGTCGTTAGTTAAGTAACCTAACGGATGATGACGGGACCCATTGGCGAATGCGGATGGCATATACGTACATTTTATTTTCGTTCTTTTTTGGTGTGATCAATTGATGGGACTACGTTGATTCTTATCAATGCAAGGAAAACAAACCTATTTTTGATGTTGTTGGAACCAATTTTTGAAAAATCTGTTATTGCAAGGACGTTCTCTTTTGTTTTGCACAGTGGTATTCGGTTATGAATATCCAACACCTCATTCGACGAGGCAAGGGCCGAGATCCCTTCATCGGGAGTGACCCCTTGGACAAATGTTTGCGTCAGGGTAATAATTTCACTATAGTCGATTACTTTTTGCTTTGCATCGTGGTATTCAGTTTGGAATATTCTGCACCTCATTTGACGGGGAAAGAGCCGAGATCCCTTCACCAGGAGTGACCTCTTTAGCAAAAAGTTTTCGCCACTATATATTTTTATAAAACCACTTGGATTCCTTCAACGATATCAAGTTCATTACGCTAAAAGTTTTTCGCCAAAAACCAGCCTTAGCCCTCCGTCATTTCAGATTAGTATTGCTTAGTATTCATGCTACGTATGTTGACTGTGTCAAGACGTAGTGTGCGGTAGCTCTGTAATGATTTTCTGTCGCATGGATATGTGGATTGGTTAGGACAGTCGTACGGTCATGTTGACTGTGTCAAGGACTCGTACAGGTGGGTTTAATGCAATCAAGATAATGACGGGTTGAACTTGACTAGGATCCTTTGATATGTTGACTGTGTCAAGGTCACTTGGGTCCTAGGGGTAAAAACACATATCGGGAGTTTCAAACATACAGGAAACTTGCTAGGCTTGCGCATACCTTCTGGAGTGTGATGACGTGAGTGGCTTCCATCACGTTATCATGCGATAATAGTTGGATCCCGATTCCCACTGATGAGTAGTATTACTCCTCGGGTGATTCCGACTAATTCTTCTTTCAGGTTTGGAGGAGAATTTGAGGATACAGTGGGAGGTTTCCTGATTAGATAAAATGATTAACCATTCTGATCTAGGTTAGAGTGCACGCAGAGTGTTTTTTCTATCTCTCTCTTTAACTGCGACCATGACCCGAACCTAGACTATAACTCTGTGACCAAGTTAACCGAAATTTCTTAAAACACCAGCTTTTGGATTGTCTGAGTTGCATACATCATTGCCACTCCTTCTTTTACCATTTGCATTTCTCCAGAACACCCTGTATTATTACGAACATCCAATTCCATTGGATAAATCCATCGTATGGTTATATACGAACTCGGAGGAACTTCTTCGAGGATGGATTCTGGTTCTGGAGAGATTGAATAGGATTATTCAGTTGTCTTTTCCTTTTACCTTCTCTCAGGTTGTGAGGGCTCCTAGGATTAGGAGAGGGTACACCTATTACGCTTATTGGATAGTTTTCTTCCATACCATAGGCAGGTGCCGAAAGATAGGGAATGAAGAAAACCAATTGGCCTAAGTTGGGTGTACAGAAGGTAATAAGTAAGATAAATAAAGGGATCAGAAAGAGGGTAAAGTAAATTGCGACCGTTAACATTCACGACAAAACCAAGTATTTCATCGCCACTCCTAATTCACCTTTGTATTTCTCCAGAACACCCCGTATCACTACGAACATCCAATTCCATTGGATGAATCCATCGTATGGTTATATACGAACTTGAAGGAACTTTTTCGAGGATGGATTCTGGTTCAGGAGAAATAGGAATAAGGTTTATTCAGTTGTCTTTTATCCTTACCTTCTCTCAGGTTGCGAGTGCTCCTAGGATTAGGACAGTACACCTATTATGCTTATTGGATAGTCTTCTTCCAACCCATAGGCTGGTGCCGAATGGTAGGGAAGGAAGAAAACCACTTAGCCTAACGGTGGTGTACAGAAGGTAATGAGTAAAGACAAATAAAGGAAATTGGAGAGATGGCAGGGAAATATACGGTTACAGTCATGAATCTAGATAATGGAAGATGCATTACTAGGAATACCCGGATACCCTTTCGAAACATATTCATGTTTCAGTTTCACTGTGTATTATTAATTGAAAACTGATTTCCCATTTAGACCCTTACTCCAGGGTATATATTTACCAGATATGATTATCACATCTGTGTGGTTTTACATATGATGAGTGGGAGTAAGTTATTGGGAATTAGGTGATCATCCTCATTATATCGGAATTCGTTGTAATTGGTGATATTTGAGGAAATCGTCTGGGTACAGTTTTCAACCTACGACGCATAGAGTTTGAATTATTCAACTCACGGGACTTATACAAAGTATTGTATGTTGTCCAGTGTCTATTAGGACAGAGGGGTTGGTCCTCCTACTGTATTCTGTTTACTTGTTACTTCTCAAGTTTTAGACATGTGTTTCGTAGAGATACAAGGTCCAAGTTTGAGAAGTTATAAGTAAAGGAATAAAGTAGAGAACCAGGTCTTGCAAGTATCGGGATTCTTCAAGGTGATCGAACATGTAGATACTTATGTTTGGTATTCAGTTGATAGTAATGGTTTTGAGAAACTTGTTTCTCTTTTAGGTTACTCATAATTGGATGCACTCTTAAGTTGAGTAATGCTGACCGTCCTCTCTCCATTTAGTTAACATGCACTGGAGACAGCTGCATGATTTGAATCTGGTTCCAATTAAATCAGTGCCTCTATTTCTATATTGTATATAGAATGGTTCGTATCTTAACGATGTTAAGGTACGAGGAGTTGTTCGGCTCATGCTTAAAACCAGACTCCGGATAACTCAATGCACGTTTCTGTAATGGCAGTTTGCGGGTTAACCCGGGCTTTGACGAAGGTTGACTTTCTACCATCCGGAAGATCAATAGTGATATTGTTCTTGACTCGCCACAGTTTTAGTAAAATGGATTTTTCAGAAAACAGTAGTGGGAGTATGGTAGAACTGGAAGAGATTCCAGAACCACAAACGATTACGGAAAATTTAATAGGACCTAAAGATTCAATCAGGATTGACATTCCATTAGCCAGCAGATATGGTAGGTAACCTCAGGCGCCCGAGAGGTACTTTGGTATTCTCCAAGACAGTGACAGGGAGGTTCTTGTTTACCCAGACTTGCCATTACTGCTGTTCCAGACTATGAGACCCGGCGGAAGGATGAGTATAGCGTCGTTCTAAATTAGCTTTAGAAGTGCACGTGTATATGACTCTGCCAGAGGGTTGTCGTAGTCAGTGGGAGCAGCGGAAGCATAGTGGACAAGTAGCTTATGTCTATTTATAGACCAAAGCAGATATAGCAGAGATAAATCATCTATTTTTGGTGTGACATTCATATGTTTTGACTTCATCAGAATAGGGGATGGATCTGTTAAGAAGGTAGTAGGGTATGATGTCCTGGTATTTGGATGACATACACATAGTAGGAAGTGAAATTCCTACACTACGATCGGTTATACCGTGGTTGTCACACAGTAGTTTCTCCACATAGGATATGGATATAATATCATATGTTGTTTTTTGCACTAGTGCAATAGGTTGATATATTATTCCAATCCTGGAGAAATGTTCGGAAGCAGCTTATGAACATAAGTGGTTGTTCTAGGGATTTGATAACGACAGCTTCCTTCGGGAAACAGTTATCATTCCAGGCTTCCAAGGTGACCCGGATGACAGTGACTGTCAGAGTTATAGTTTTCCCTCTGACGAGGAACAGGTAGTCCAAGCGGATACTGAGGGAGGTATGGTGCAGGATACTGATTAAATTCAGTTGACGATACAGTCTAAGAAGTTTGCTGGATTTGGAGTTCATTTATGAACTGGGTCCCATCAGATATCCAGACATATTCTAAGACAGGTATTGCTCATTTCGGGAGATGGCTTTCTCCACGAACTTGAGAAAAAAAGAGACATGGAAAGAAACATCAGGGCGGATCCACTCGCTGAGGCTATTTCTCGAACACAATAGTTTTACAAACGAGTTTTGTGAAACTGATTAGTAGAGGAGTTGGATGTTCGGTATCACACGAGCTGTGAGTACGCGACATCGCAATAATTAGCCTTAAGTGCAAGTGGGAGATTGTTGGATATAGTGCCCTCAAAGTCAATTATTGGATCGCAGGTACGTGATTGCAATGATTGAGGGAGGACCTATACCGATATGACAGTCTTGCTCGAGATGATAGTATGCTATCTGGTTTGTCTTTATCATCGTGTACATACTTTAGTTCACTATTGCATGTTGATAGAGCCCATGGGATTCTTGCTTGACTGCCAGCAGTATGATGGCGATCATATACGTGGGAGCTGGGGTCTATAAGCACATCCTTAAAGTGTCCCTAGTCGTGGGAGTTTCGAGACAGGGCATCGATACTCCAGAGTAGACTAGTGTATACAGTCGAGACCCCGACGAGGGGTGGTGGCCGGTCTCACAAGCCATTGGTGTCAGTTGGTTCACCTAAGATGTATATAGGTGCTCATTGGGTTATGAGTACACCGGACAGGACTCGCCGGGAACATGCTAGTTGGTATTATACATATCGTCAGATAGCAGTTCTCAGGTGACATGTGTACAGGTTAGTCTGTCGACCTGAGATCGTCATTTGTCTCGTGTGAGTTCCCACTGTGCTTTGATTACTACCCTACCACGGCTCAAAGGAGTCGTGCAAACAGGTTTTAGTTGGGTACAGCCCCGAGCCACATGGAGGCAGTGAACGGATCGTCAGGGATTCGTCTCTCCCGGTATTGGGGGTGAGATCGCGCTGTGTTTAGGAGAGTCATTACACGAAATCCCTGGTCAGGGTAATCGAGATTTACTGGTAGGTACTCCAGTAGTTTCTCAGGGTGTTCTGGGCTACTCTATGACACGACTTATACCGCTATTGGGGGTCTGACGTTTACCAGCCCCCTAGGCCCTATATGCGATACTCATAGACGAACAGACCGGACTGTACGGATATTGTCACTGTCGGGATCAGTAGGGATTCTGGATGAGTTCACTCGTCAGCTTCCCTTCCTTTCAATACATCGGCAACCATTACGTACAGCTTGTACCTCTGACGTGCCAGTGGTTATACCCAGTGCCAATGTATTGATGAGTCATTAGAGTCCCCCACAGACAGTTTTCCAAGTTCGGGCGAAACGTTGTAGAGGCCGTATGGCTTTATGGCAGGGTCCGATCATATCCGTGCACTTGTGCACGGATCAGGGTCGGATGAATAATACCAGCGAGCTTTAGGTAAAGCCGGATCCTAGTATTACATTATAGGAATATTTTTTTGTCTCATTGCATTTGTATTCGGTCGGAATACAAATGCGGATATGTATTTACAGTTGAGGTGTAATCCCGTAATTCGTTACGGAATTATTTTGGGAGTTGCCAGTTTCCATTTCCGTCTTAAACTTGTCGATCCTTGTTTAACCAATGTGAGCAATTCCCCGCTGACCTTTTCCGTCCTTTGACCATTTTGGTTTTTCCTTGCACTGTGGGGGGTGGGGGCTGCCGAGCACTGCTCAGCCTAGGCATGGGCATCACTGCTTTGAGGCATGGGCCCCTGTTTAGGTGGCTGATTGTTTCTTTGGGGGGTTCCCTGCAATTCCGCCATTTTCCATTTGCAGGGGCGTTTTCGTGGTAAGGGGGCCGTGTGCATGAGAGGGTAAGGAATTAATACGGGGGGTTCTCTGCACTTTGCCACATTTTTGTGTTGATTGGCGGGGTTATTTTTTTTGTTGTTGCATGATTATTTTATATGGACTCTCTTCACTTCATGGAAAAAAAATCCCAGAGAACCAATTTTTCCATTCTCTGCACATGCTGGCCGAGCCCTCTGTGGTATTCTTTACCTGCAAATTTTTTAAGCTTCAAAAGCTCATTCTCTTCCACTTGATTTCCAATGGTAACTTCGATTTACCTCCACCCGATTGCTTGGGTGTCTTGAGACAATATATTCCACACCATCTCTAATTCAATCTTGGACATGTCGGCAAGCAAACTTCATATCCGAGTTGCCTCGGTTCGAGACGGGAGCTCGTATAAAGATCCGTTGATGTGGTGCCCTTCCGACGAGGATACCGGAGAGCGGATTTCACCGGGACAGCTGCAACAAGCTATGATGCGGAGATTGAAGACCGAAGGACACGGATCGATCGGTATAATTTCCTAACTCCTTTTACATATTGTTAGTATACGGTTAAATGGAACGATCCGGGTATTTGGGTCGCGGTGGCGCCGGTTTCGCAAAAAGTTTTTGTTCCGCATTTGGCGTCGGTTTGACATCCGGGGCGCCGCTGTACCCCAACATGGGGCTCGTCTCGGTAGACCTAAGGCCAACCTCCCACGTCCTCTCAGGATTCACCAACCACTCCATCCCGGCGGAAGGGGTAATCACTCTACAGTTCAACATCGGGAAAACCAACCGTACGCGGACCCTGCCGGTGGAATTCATCATGGCAAGGATCCCATCGGCCTACAACATCCTCCTCGGCCGCCCCATACTGAACTCCCTTCAGGCCCAGATATCGACCTATCACCTGGCGATGAAGTTCCCTCTCGATCAGGGCGGGATAGGTCGGGTCTACGGAGACCAGCGAACTGCAAAGGTTTGCTTCACCGCAACATCTTTGTCGGAGAGACCGGTCGACGATGTCGAAGGTGAGGGTGACATCAGGGGTTTATTCCCCTCCGAAAGACGGCGTAAGACTGGGCGTCTTTGCACTGAGATTCGGGGCAGATGCTAATAAGTGCTATCCGTCCACCTCTCCGAAGATGCCAAGTTGATTTATGGCACCGTGTATCGAAGGTTTAAACGGATGCATCCGATGTAGCAGACTTCGTCAGATTCCCCCTTGCTCGAGGGGTTTTTGATTGTGGGGACGCTTTTCCGTGCAGGCGCAAACCCCTGCAGTTAATTACGCTACCGCACCGCGGTAACAACTTTCTCCTTCTCCAGCTGGTCACTTCGTGTCGTGGGTGTTTGTTTTGTTTGTGGTTGCCCGTGGATTGTATACGGAGACTAATTTATGTTGTCGCCCGTAGGACGTGGATTAGTCCAAATCCGTATTTTCTTTGATTTGGGTTTGGGATTTTATGTTTAAGGATACGTTAGCCTTATTTGAGGCTAAGATCAGCTTAAACATTCGTTAAGGATACGTTAGTCTAATTTGAGACTAAGATCAACTTAACGGGATCATTTAGATCCAACAAGAGAGCATTTGGACTCTATTGTTTAGTTTAGGGACATTTCGGTCGATTGCCAGTTTAAGGACATGGTGGTCCATCATTAGTTTAAGGACGTTTCGGTCCATCCTTGCCGTATTTGAAGCAGATTTTTAGTTTACAGACTTTTCGGTCCATAGGGCTTTCCCTATGAATGAGCATGATGCCCCCGCCATATCCATCTTTCTCGGAGCGTATGGTTGTGGCGGGTTCACCTTACAATTTTTGGATAACGTGAACTTGCCCTGTTGGTGTTGATCTTCAACCCAGTTTTTGAAGACGTAGCAATCTTCGATCGGATGACCCAATACTCGGTGGTAGGGACAGTAATTGGGATCATTGACGTCGTTTGGCTGCAACGGATGTTTTGAATCTGGCAGATTGATGAGTCTGTTGCGCACTGCTAGCTCGAACAGTCTCCTCGTTTTATCCTGAGGAAACGAGTAAGGACGTCCCAGCCTCTCCTCGAGTGATAGGCGTAGACGCATATTGTTTTGACGGACAACCGGCTTCAAGTTGCTCGGCTGTTGTTGAGTATTGGCGACGACGATCGCTTTTCCTTTCCCCTTCTCATTTCGAGAGTCCGGCTTTGGAGGAGACGGTCTATGGCCCATCTGGTCCATTTAGGCTAATTTGTCAATCAAGGCCTGGAACGTGGTTGGTTTAAAGAACATCATGAACTGTGAAATAGTTGCATGAGGGTCTAGGGTGCCCACGAACATGCCCACCGCTGGTGCTTTTTCGATACGCTGTTCGCACTTTGACCACAAGTTCCGCCATCGGATTGCATATTGGACCCATGTCTCGCCTGGCCTTACCCTCGCGTTGATCAATGCAGTGATCGGGGTGCGCTCGCTGGCGCTTGCAAATCTTTGTGTAAACAGCAGCTCCATCTCCGCAAATGTTTTGACAGAGTCGTTAGGTAGCTCCGAATACCATTCAAAGGCCGTTTCTGTTAAGCTGCCGACGAATTGGCGAAGCAACAGTTTGTCATCACCTCCAGTGTTGCCACAAAGAGCCCTGAACTGGGCAACATGTTGATGGGGATTGCCTGTCCCCTTGTAGACATGGAATTTTGGGATCGTGTAGCCCGACGGGTATTTTATCTGATCATACCAGCTCGGATATGGTCGCCCCGTTTTGATAACTTGGCCGGCTGCCTCATTTGCCTGGTGGACTCGTATTTGTAGAGCAATGTAGTCATCCAGGGCAGCTTTAGAAATTGTCTCCTCCTTGGCTATTGAAAGAGCCGGCGGTGGATTTGACGTTTCTCCTCTGTCATCTTCAAGGATAATCGGAGGATCTTCAGCTGGAGGATCCGGCTGGATCATCATCCCGACCATGTCATGAAATAGGAGAGCCATCTGCTTTGTATTGGCCACTTGCTCTGCAGCCTCCTTGTCCTTCTTTTCAAGCATTCTACGAAGGAACTCCGCATCGGTTTCGTGTTCGCGACGCTGCTCCGATGACGCCTCCGGGCTTTCTTTTGGTCCGGTGAGCGCGGCCATTGCAGTCAGCATCTCCTGGAGCTTCTGCTGCTGCTGTTCCTGGGCCCTTGTGATGGATCGGGTGAGCGGTCGGTGGCCCGTCGAAGCGCGGCTGTCTTCCTTCCCAGATGCCATGTAAACGGTATGGACGACCATGCCCCCAGACTTAGGGCGTTTGGGTTCAGTGTTTTTGGCTTTTGTCGCCGGCACAGGGATCTTCTCCGGCCTCCTTCTTTTGTGGGCCATCGAAGTTGAGGGGGCCGTTGCTGTGGGCACCCAGGTGACCGTCGTCTTCCGTGGCTTAACAAGGTGGTTTTCTTCTTGTCGGACTTTCGATTTGTTATGCTAATGGGAGAAATTCGGATCAATCACCGATTCTCGGACTCGTCGCCAAATCTTGTAGACTTTGGAAGACAGCCGTTGAGGAGACTGCTCCGGCTTTGTTTCTACGACGGTATCTACCGGCGGCGGAAATCTTTTTAGTACGGCAGTAGGCGAATTCGTGCGTACCCTGTTCAGCAGCTCAAAACTGTTCCCGGTTGGAACAACACCATTAATTTCCGTTGTCGGGGCTGGTGGAGTTAGCCCAGAAGAGGAGCTACCTCCGGACTTCCTCACTCGGTGCCAGTGGCGACGTCGAGCATGTCGAGTTGTGGGAATCGGCTCGGTGACGGGGACGGCCTTGTCTTGCCCCCTGTTCAGGTGGGGGGCTGCTGCTGGTGTCAGCTTATTAAAGACTGATGTCTTTTGAGTAGCCGGAGCGGGAGTAGGAGTTGGGACGGTCAGTCTTGTGAAGACCGACCTCTTAGCAGGAGAAGCCGCTTTGACGACTTCAGGAGCAGATTTGGTTACTCTCTTTTGAATAACCTTCTCTGGGACCATAAGCTTCATCGTGGGCCCGCAGGAGTTTTGGCCTAGTCTGGAGAAGACCGAGGCATTGGTGTTGAGCGACCTATTGAGAGGGGCCGCAGCAGCTGTAGGTCGATCGAAGACCGACTTCTTTGAAGCTTCCGATACGGGTACATGGATGGTGAAGCTCGCTGGCGGGAGCATGGTCCCGAAAAACAGCCCTGTGGTGGCTTGAGTGATTTGTTCCACCGGCATCGTGAACAGCGATGCCGCCTGAGGTCTATAGGCTACACCTCCAGGTGAGGCGGAGCGTCGGTTGCAGTTTCAGTTGGAGCAGTTCGAGCAGTTGAACGCCATTGTTGTTTGCTTTCTGCGCCAAGCAAGAGACCAAATCTTAATAACTTGAAACCCGAGGGCAACCATTAACAAACCGCGATTCGTTCGTGAATACGACGCACGAAGTGTGGAGTGGAAAGAGGAAAAGGTCCCACCAGGCATGCCAGAATCCGTTCCCCTCCGAAAGACGGCGCAAGATTGGGCGTCTTTGCACTGAGATTCGGGGCAGATGCTAATAGGTGCTATCCGTCCACCTCTCCGAAGATGCCAAGTTGATTTATGGTACCGTGTATCGAAGGTTTAAACGGATGCGTCCGATGTAGCAGACTTCGTCAGATTCCCCCTCGCTCGAGGGGTTTTTGATTGTGGGGACGCTCTTCCCTGCAGGCGCAAGCCCTTGCAGTTAATTACGCTACCGCACCGCGGTAACAACTTTCTCCTTCTCCAGCTGGTTACTTCATGTCGTGGGTGTTTGTTTTGTTTGTGGTTGCCCGTGGATTGTATACGGAGACTAATTTATGTTGTCGCCCGTAGGACGTGGATTAGTCCAAATCCATATTTTCTTAGATTTGGGTTTGGGATTTTATGTTTAAGGATACGTTAGCCTTATTTGAGTCTAAGATCAGCTTAAACGTTTGTTAAGGATACGTTAGTCTAATTTGAGACTAAGATCAACTTAACGGGATCATTTAGATCCAACAAGAGAGCATTTGGACTCTATTGTTTAGTTTAGGGACATTTCGGTCGATTACCAGTTTAAGGACATGGTGGTCCAACATTCCCATTTTGGGGACGCATATTAGTTTAAGGACATTTCGGTCCAACATTCCCATTTTGGGGACGAATATTAGTTTAAGGATATTTCGGTCCATGGGTTTAAGGACCCCACAGTCCGTAGCAATGTATGGTTGTCGGGACCCGTCACCTCTCTGACTACGTTGAAGGATTACAACGATAAATATCAGAGGAGTTTAGAGATGTACCCTTGAACCGGGTGTAAATTGATTTGGGAGAGCAGTTGTGCTCAGTTCAATTTAAATTGAGGACTTATGGCCAGAATTGGGCTAAGTCCATTTGAAAATGTTCCACATTTTATTTATATTTGGCCTGTTAGGCCTTTCCTTGGGCTCTGCCCTTTTAAATAATGCATAGCATTTTAGTGGTCTGACAGTGCGCCACGTGGCTTATCAGCCGCTTTGCGCCAATTAAAGAGCGCAGGGCACCAACGCATATGGAGGTAACACGTGTCATGCTCTGCTGAGCGCAAGTCTGTTAGCGCAATGCGCTGCGCCAATGGTGACTTGCGCCAATCCAAGAACGCAGCGCTTTGTTTTTAGGAGCGCAAGACGCAGATTGACACGTGACGCTCTCTGGTGACTTGCGCCAGTCCAAGGAGCGCAACAGCGCAAATTAAGAGTGCAGGGCACTGTTCAATAGCGCAGAGCGCATCTTGATCAAATTTAGATCAAAGAAAAGAATCTTTTTAGTTCTAAAGAGGTTCTACCTCAAGTTTTCAAGAACCAATGGTTCATCAAAAGGCTGTACCTTTATATAGATAAAAAGATCTAATAATGAAGTAAATTACTTCTTTTATCTTTTATGATTGGATTTTTTTTGATCTTTTTCTTTTATTGAAGATCTTGATCTTATTCTTAGATCTTTGATCTTTTTAGAAGAAATTCTTTTTTTTTGTGAGATGTTTTCATTTCTGTTCTTCCAAGAATTTAATTCTTTACCTTGAAGAAGATGATCTTCTTTCTTCAAAGGCTTGCCTTTTTTCTCTTTGAGTTTTTCTCAAAGTTTTTAGAGGATCTCTGTATATCTGAGACTTGGAGTCTAGGGGCCTTTATATAAAGCCAATTAGTTTGTTAGGTTAGTTACAGAGATCTTTCTCTGATTGATCTGGGGATATTTCCCCACCGTTGGATTTTTGATCCTAAGGCCTCTGTTTTACAGAAGATAATCTTCTTATTTTAATAAGATTAAAAAGATCTTTCTAGAATTTTAATTCTGATTAATTAAATAATTTATTATTTAAATTTTAGTGCTGGCACAGTTGGCACAAGTGCACCTGCGCTCAGCGCAGCAGCGCAGCTGTGCTGACACGTGTCGCGCAGCTCAGCGCAGCAGCGCAGCTGCGCTGACACGTGTCGCGCAGCACAGAGCGCAGCACAACTGTGCTAGCGCACCTGTGCTGACATGTGTCGTGCAGCGCAGAGCGCAAGTTATCTGAAGCGTTACTTCCTTTATTTTTAAAATTTAAAATTTAAAACAGAGCCCTGCTCTGATTGGGGTGCGCTGCCTTAGACGCAGCGCCCCTTGCGCTGGCGTGTCTGCTTTTGACACGTGGCGCTCTGTACGCAGCGCAAGGGATCTGAAGCGTTACTTCACCTTTTGAATTTGAAATTCAAACAGAGATTTGCTCTGATTTGGGGAAACAGGGTTCTCTAGACACTCGAGACGAGCAAACAGAGGTCCGAGAGACCCCGGTGGAGCTTCTGACAGAGGTCCCCCTCGTAGAAGGGGGCAACAAAAAACTCGTCCAAATCGGGTCGCTTCTGACAGGAACTCAGCGAGATGACTTAGTCCACTTCCTCAAAAACAACTCCGACGTGTTTGCCTGGGCGCCTGCTGACATGCCTGGGATCGAACCCCAAAATTATATCTCACAAGCTCGGGGTTGATCCTATGGCCCGACCCGTCAGGCAGAAAAAGCGAAGTTTCGCCCCGGTCAAACAGAAGGCTATCGAGGACGAGGTAGATCGGCTCTTCGCCGCCAACTTCATCCGAAATGTGCCCTATTCGGAGTGGCTAGCAAACGTAGTCCTAGTCAAGAAATCAAGCGGGAAGTGGCGCATGTGCGTCGACTTCACCGACCTCAATAAGGCATGCCCCAAAGACAACTGTCCCCTACCTCGGATAGATCAGCTCGTCGACAGCTCGGCAGATCACGAGTTATTGAGCTTCATGGACGCCTTCTCCGGCTACAATCAGATCCGTATGAGTCCGGCAGACGAAGATCTTACCGCATTCACAACGGACCGGGGGGTATACTGCTACAGGGTGATGCCCTTCGGCCTTAAGAACACCGGAGCTACGTACTAACGGTTGGTCAACCGCATGTTCAAGCCACAGATCGGCAGGAACATGGAAGTTTACGTCGACGATATGCTCGTCAAATCGGTCTCGTCGACTGACCACTCCAAGGACCTGGGCGAGGCGTTCTAGGTACTCCGCACGTTCAAGATGAAGCTAAACCCCGCCAAGTGCACATTCGGGGTCACCAGGGGAAAGTTCCTCGGTTTCATGGTCACCCACGGTGGGATCGAGGCCAACCCGGAAAAAATCGACGCTATTCTCAACATGACCGCGCCCAAGACCAACGTCGAGATCATGCGGCTAACCGGGCGGGTGGCTGCTCTGAGCCGCTTCATGTCGAGGTCTGGGGAAAAATGCCCCCCTTCTTCAAAGCTCTAAGGAAAATCCCGAGGATCGAGTGGTCGGAGGAGTGTCAGACCGCCTTCGACTAGTTAAAGAGGCACCTGGCAACGCCGCCGCCGCTCACCTGACCAGTTGAAGGAGACGGGTTATCGCTGTACCTGGCTGTTCCCCTCCGAAAGACGGCGCACAAGACTGCGATGTCCTGACGCTGATATTCGGGACAGATGCTATTTGGTTTTATCCGTCCACCTCTCCGAAGATGCCAAGTTGATTTATGGCACCGTGTATCGGAGGTTTAGACGGATGCGGCCGATGTAGCAGGCTTCGTCAGATTCCCCCTCGCTTGAGGGGTTTTTGATTGTGGGGACGCTCTTCCCTGCAGGCGCAAGCCCCTGCAGTTAATTACGCTACCGCATCGCGGTAACAACTTTCTCCTTCTCCAGAATTTCACTTCGTGTCGTGTGTGTTTGTTTTGTTTGTGGTTGCCCGTGGATTGTATACGGAGACTAAGTAATGCCGTCGCCCGTAGGACGTGGATTAGTCCAAATCCGTATTTACTTAGATTTGGGTTTGGTGTTTTTAGTTTAAGGATGCATTAGTCGCGTTGCGGCTAAGATCAACTTAAACGTTCGTTAAGGATACGATAGTCCTGTTTGAGACTAAGATCAACTTAACGTGATAATCCATTTAATATCTGGCCATCGGGACTCGTCACCTCTCTAACGTCGTTGAAGGATTACAACGGCAGATGTCAGAGAAGTTCAGAGATATACCCTTGAACCAAGGTTGATTTGGAGTTTTATAGTCCGTTTGAATGTTTAAGGATACGTTAGCCGTGTTTGGGGGCTAAGATCAACTTAAACGGGATCGTTTAGATCCGGCAAAAGAGCATTTGGAGGCTCTATTGTTCCAATTTAGGGACGTAGTGGTCCGTGTTCCAGTTTAGGGACATGGGGGTCCATTGCCAGTTTAGGGACGTGGTGGTCCGTATTCCAATTTAGGGACGTGGTGGTCCGTGTTCCAGTTTAGGGACGTGGTGGTCCGTGTTCCAGTTTAGGGACGTGGTGGTCCGACATTAGTTTAAGGAAGTTTCGGTCCAACATTAGTTTAAGGACGTTTTGGTCCAACATTAGTTTAAGGAAGTTCCGGTCCACGAGTTTAAGGACCCCGCAGTCCATATTGATGTGTGGTCGTCGGGACCCGTCACCTCTCAGATGTCGTTGAAGGATTACAACGATGGGTGTCAGAGGAATTCGGAGATGTACCCTCGAACCGGATATAAATTAATTTAAGAGAACAGCCGTGCTCAGTCAATTTAATTTGAGGAGTTACGGCCAAAATTGGGCTAAGTCCAGTTGAAAATGTTCAACACCCTTATTTATTTTTGGTCTATTAGACCTGTGCTAGGGCTTTGCCCACACTTAAATAATGCATTGCATTACTTCTAATTTTTTTTGTTTGGGCTCTGCCCATAAAAGATGCAGAGCATCAATTTCACTTGGGCTCTGCCCCCTTTTTATTGCTTTGCAATTTATTTTGGCCTACTAGTCCTCTCTGATTTGGGTCTGGCCCTTCAGTAAAAGAAATGCATTGCATTTTTCAGGCGCTTTGCGCCAATCACTGAGCGCAAGCGCTTGTGGTGAGGACACGTGTCATGCTCTGATGAGCGCAAGCGCAACAGCGCGCGCTGCGCTATTGCGCTGCTGACACGTGGTGCGCTCTGGTGAGTTGCGCCAATTACAGAGAGCAAAGCTCTATTTCAAAAGCGCGTAGCGCAAGTTGTTCTGTAGCTGACACGTGGCGCTCTCCCAAGAGCGCAACAGCGCAGTTCAGAAGTGCAGAGCACTAAGAATCTTTTAGATTCAAGAACAGAAGTGCAAAGCACTATTTGATTTCTTGATCTAATTTAGATCAAAGAAAAATAAGTTTTTTCTTTTTATTTCAAGAACCAGAGGTTCGTAAAAGTGCAAAGCACTATTTTTTTATTTTTGTTGTTTTCTTGTTTTAAAGAACCAGTGGTTCATAAGAAGTGCAAAGCACTGTTTATTATGTGAAGATCATTGATCTGGTTTTTAGATCAATGATTTATTAAAAGAGACTTCTTCTCTCTCGTGAAGGTTTTTACCTTTTTCTTTGGAATTTTCTCAGAGTTCTCTCTCTGTTTGTAGCTCTTGACTTTTTTCAATAAAAATGTTGATGCCTATGAATTGAGGCTTGGGGTCCTTTTTATAGTGCCCATAAATTAGTTAAATTTGTTAAAGAGATCTTTCTCTGAGTGATTTGGGGAATTTTCCCCACCATTGGATCTTTAATCCAAGGGCTTCTGTTTTTCAGAAGAAAATCTTCTTGTTTTAACAAGAACAGAAAGATTTCTTTAAAATCTTTATTCTGTTTTAGCGCAAATGCTCCAGCGCGTGACACGTGTCGCGCAGCGCACAGCGCAGCGCATCTGCGCTGACACGTGTCGCGCAGCGCACAGCGCAGCGCAACTGCGCTAGCGTATCTGCGCTGACACGTGTCGCGCAGCGCAGTGCTTGCGCAACTGAAACGTTGCTTCCTTTAATTTTGCTTAAAATAGAGCTTTGCTCTGATTGGGCGCGCTTTCTTGGCCGCTGCGCTGACGTATCAGCGCTTGACATGTGGCGCGTTGCGCCCGAAATTTAAAGCGTTGCTTCAAAATTTTTGAATTTTGAATTTCAACAGAGATTTGCTCTGATTGGGCGAAACAAATGCCCCCCACCGTTGCGCTCACGTGGCGCACACGTGAGTGCAGCGGTTGCAAACTCCTGATCGTTGGGTCAAGGGGTGAGCTCAAGGGGCGCAAGCGCCTTATAAATAGGACCTCTGGCCCTTAGAAAAATCTCACCATTTTCTAGATTTTGATTTCCAGAGCTTTGCTCTTGCTTAGAATTCCAGAGCTTTGCTCTCGTTTCCAGAACTTTAGAGCTTTGCTCTCATTTTCCAAGTTAGAAAATTTTAGGTAAAATTAATCTTAAGTTAAATATTTTAATTAACCAATAGAGCTTTGCTCTTACAGATCTTTTGATCTAAAGAGATCCCCATTGGGATTTCATAAACAGAGCTTTGCTCTCAAAAACTTATAGATCTGCAGAGATCTTGTTCATGGGTTCTAACCCATGGATAGGGCTTTGCTCTTTGAATCATCCGTAGATCTTTTAGATCTGAAAAATGAAGAAATTTTCATAAGTTTTTCATGGATTTTTCAAGATTCCAAATTTTTTATTTCTTTTAGGTGTAGACATTTTCTGATGGACCTTTCCATTATTACCATAGAGCTGTGCTCTTTTAAGGAATCTTATTTCCCTGGGACCAGAGTTTGGCAAGTGTCACTCTGTGACAGAGCTTTGCTCTGAAAGAGGAGATTTTCTCCTTGTCTCTAGGGATTCTTCCCCCTTTTTTTAATGGGAATGTTTTCCTGAGGACCAACTAACAATCTTATCCAATGATGAGGTTGTCTTATTAACTGACGTATTGTCATCCAGATTTTGTGGGTCCCCCTTCGGTCTCCTACTCACTGCACTGCTGTGTGGTGTAATTAATTAATTTTAATTAAATTAATTTTTAATTGATTGATTAATGCATTTTTTCTTAAACGCTAAGCGTTGGAATTATAACACTAACGGCTAATTTCTGTTCACTTGCAGCGATCATGTCTCTCGACACCTCGTTCCCGTTTGTTCGTTCGGAGGAGGGATTTCCCGAGGCGCCTTTGGACCGTGAGGTCCTGGCCATGATTAAGGAATACGACCCGAAATACAAAAGTCTCCACCTTTGGGGGTCGTGGTATAATCAGATCATCATGGGCCGCCGGAGCTTCACATGCGCGGTGCCGTCGGAACCCATCACGGCGATTCACTATGCTACCCCACCCTCGGTGCAGTATGCCGTGGAGATGGCGGATTGGACATCGAAGGGTTTTCTTCATCCGGCTATAGATGCCATCCCGGTCCAGCGTCGTATGGTCTTGGATATCCTAGGGCACCGTATCTGTCAGGGCGAGGCGAGACCCTGGGGGCAATCATATAACATTGGTCTGATCCCCCGCCACCCGATTGGCTATCTACCATGGGCCCGGTACATCCTGTCGACGAAAAAGTCGCAGTTGATAAGGTTAGGACTGTACACCGCAGTGTACGTCTCTCTGTTTCAATATCCCACGCTCCCGACCTGGTGGTTTAAGGCTTTCCTGGAGCAATGGAACATTCCTACCCACACTTTCCTTGCCATAGATCGGGAAGTGTCCATCTCTTTGGAGGAGATCACGGAGGTATCCGGTCTACCAGTGATGGGAGAACATTATGAGGAGCTGCGCCCGACAGATGTGTACGTTTTTGGTGCTAGGCCGATGGTAAGGGGGGTCACGCCGGAGAATGCTGTTCAGCACCAGTTCCCAAGCTTGATTAAAGTGTTGAACATATATGAGTCCCTCTTCGTCGAACATGGGAGTTGGGGAGTTAACTTTGAGGACTTCATTGCTCGTTTCCTTCGTCCAAGCGTCATCTCATCATAAGCTGCCAAGTTTAACGTCCTGGATGACCCTTTCGGTCTAGGTGTGGACAACCTACCAGAGAAGGATATAGATCAAAAGGGTTTTTTCCTTCCGGACTTCCCTACCATGTCATTTGCAGAAATTGCGGCCCCTGGAATGGATGAGGAGGCCTTTTTCTTAGGATTTCTTGGATTGTGGCTGAGCTGGTTTGCGATCCCAATGCACTCTCATCGGATGCGGCCCTCTGTCTTTTACCCAGCCCACCGGATGGCCATCGGGGTAAAGGTGGCTGTTGGGATCGCTGGCTTGGCGCACTTATACCATGGCCTCAGTCGAGCAGCGGATGCTAATGAGCTCGGGGTACTGCACGTGGTCTTCCCGATGCATTACTTTGCATCGTGGCTTGAGCTACACACGGCGGGTGTCTTCGGCATGCATAAAAGGCCCTCGTTCTTTAACAAGTGCGGTTTTCCTCGCATTATACAGCTGATCGGTGCATCAATTGTAACTCCATCACCGCGGAACGCCAGGGGCTTACTCCTCCGCCCTCATACCGTTGGAGCCGGGATGTCCTTTGTCGATAAGGTATTGACCATTGGAAAGGTGTCTACCACTGCGACGCGGCCATTACAAGATGTCTTTAAGGATGGAGCCTCAGTTTCGACGGCTCGGGAGACCCTTCACTTATATTCCATTAGACCGGGTTTCCTAGTTTTTAGGCAGAATGGTGTGGCAATTTTTATGAGGTATAACCCGCATCGTTTTGCTCAACAACTGGGCTACGATCAAGGGGTCCCCTTGGAGGCCTTCTTGCTGGAACCCACTGCCACTGAAGAAGGGATGGAGAACGCACTGCACCATTTCATGCGCCTGAATACGAGCTCTCATTTTTTTATCAATGCGCCGGCTTACGCTCCAAGACTCCTCAATGTGTACAAAGACTGGTACAATCATGCAACAGGAGCAGTTATAAAGGAGGAAAGGCGACTGTTGGTCGATTGTAAGGGTGCGCCTCCAGGTACCGATCGCAACGCTCCTTTGGTTCCTAGGACTCCAGTAGTTGCTCCTCTAAAAGAGGTTAGAACCGGGCCATCGCGTGCACAAAGTTCTCCACGTGGATTGCCGCTCCCTGATGTCACGGATGCACCTCCCGCACCCTGTGCTCCAGTGGAGACAGTGGTTGTATCCTCGCCGGAGTCTGGCATGGGTGCGGACATCGGGACTCGTCGTCCCAAGGTGGCTGCTAAGCGGAAGTCGATCCTACGTGAGCCTAAGGGCGGAGGGCAGAAGAAAAAGAAATCACTCTTCGCTGCAGATGTCGTGTTCGGTCAGGAACCCCATGCTCCCTATGTCGAGGGCCTGATCGAATACGGGACTAACGAAGGATTAGTGATGCCGCCGCCGGACGATACAGACCTGGAGGCTGCTCTCGAAGCTTCAGCGTGGTTGGCGAGGCGTGACACGTGGCTAGCTAAGCTTGCGCAATCAGGTAACTACCAGTCGCCTTTGCTTTATTGCAACATATCCTCTTCATTGCCTTTGACCAACGCTTTTCTTTCTTTTCTTTCAACAGGCATCATTGATGAAGAAGCCATTGCCGCTTCACTCAAGACCTTCCAGGAGGAGGAACGTCTTAGAGCATCTATGGGTTTCGATTTATCAAGTTTTCATTTCCTTTGTGTTATGGTCGATCTAACCTTTCCCTTTTAATCACAGGAACCTCAATGCCGCTCCCTCCAAGTGACGCAGATGTTCTACTAGTTGCCGATGTTCCCGCTTCCTCTGGGCCACCGCAGGAGGTTCGTCTTGGAGAGCCGATGAGAGATGCCTTAAAGGCTCTGGAGGCATCTTTAAATGAGGTCGACGATGCTGCGATAGAGGAAGCGTCAAAGAGGTCTATCGTGACGGCCCGAGAGGAGAGGAAACGGTCGAGGCGTGAGGCGAAGGCGCGCAGGGTTGCCTTGGCTATGGGAGCGGGCCCCAGCACCGTTCTTCTAGCCGATACTCCGTCAGAAGAGTCCCCGGTCGCCCTATCTACGGCTCATAGACAAACGATCCGTGCCAATAGAGAGGCTAACGACAAGTCTACCTCAGGTAATACATCTTTCAGAATTTCGTCATAAAACTCATAAAGTTGTTGGTTCTTATATTTTATCTTGCAGGGCCAAATCCAACCGAGAGGGAGGCGGAGACCGTTGAACCCAAGGAAGCAGAGGAGGCGGCACCTACCGAACCCGAGCCAACAGTGGGCAACGTTGCTGAGGCTTTGGAGCCTGAGGTGGAGGTTGGGGGGTCTGTAGCCGAGAAGGTCATTGATGCCGAGCCTGAAGTGGCGACAGATGAAATGATCATCATAACCGAGCCGAGGGTAGTGGTGGGCGAGGTGCTTAAGGCTGGCACCCTCGTGGTGACGGTGGATGAGCCGATGGAGATGGCGGAGCCCAAAAAAGTAGCGGATGAGATGGGCACGACTCTTGGGGAAGAGTCAGCCGCTTCCTTCCAAGAATCCGGCAACGCTCCAATCATTGCCCTCCCTGCTTATGATCTCCTGCCGTCTCCTGGTCGTGCGAGCACGACGACGGTCCCTATCGAGTCGGGTGATGAGGCCACGGGCGGTGGCCTCATGTCGATAGAGGAGGGAGTCGCCTCCGTTTCAGCCGGGAGCTCCTCAGGTAAACCCCAAGTTGCTGTTTTTCATTACTTTACAATCCTTTTTGACAAGTTCACCCTTCTTGTAATGCAGGTGCAGCCAGCGACGATGCCCCACTGCTTGAGGGAGCGCCTTCAACGACTGCCTTGGTGGTGGTCGCCTCTCAACCCTCTCTCATACCATCTAAGATGTTGGAAGGTATGGGTTTGCAACTTATTGATCTCACTTTTCAGACGTATAACTTGTGTACTAAAGTCATACTGTTATGTCTTTCATGAGTGCTTTTTGACCATCTTTATCAGATGTTGCTCTCACACTTCTCCTTCCCATCCGAACTCGCTTCTTCCTCTGGTGGTGTTGGTGAGTATGATTTCCATTGATATCCTTCTTTCTTCATTGATGGAATTACTTTTAAACCCTTTTTTCTCATCTCGATTGCAGTGTTACAAATCGAAGGAGGGGATGAAAGATCGGCTGCGCCGCCGACCCTTCCGGCCCTGCCACCTGCCTCAGCTGGTACAGCGACTATCACATTGATAAATCCCCCCTTTTTTATTTTCTGAACTGTTATATGATCACATCCTGTTTCTTTTCAGCTGTCGTTCCGGTCTCGGCGCCCTTCGAATCTCGCATCATAATGCCAGTAGGTCCTTACCTGAGACGTCCATCTTCGAAAAGCACCGCGAACAGCTTGCGTATGTTGAGCGACTACCTTGAGGAGCTCGACGTCGAGACCCCTACTTCTGCTGCAGATTTTTCTACAGCGGTTAACCCGATGCTGGTGATACTCGTGAACTTTCATGACGAGGGTATCATCGCATCTTGGGTTAACCATTGCAGGGAGATCGAGGCCCGCCTGCATCAGTTGGAGTCGCTGTGTCCCGCTCCCGAGACTTTGGCCGTCAGCAGACAAAGAGCAGCGTGGGTTGAGCAGAGCGCTTCTTACTTCCGCCATCTCGAACAAGAAGTCATTTCAAGGCGTAAGGAGGGCGGTGAGACTTCGAGCAAGTCTGCCCAACTGCATGCTCGGGTGGAGGCCAATGCTGCACGACTGAAGGTTGTCTTTGAGGGCCTTCTGCAATGTCTTTCCGAAGGGTTATCATTGAGGCAACAGCTTGACGTTGTCGAGCGAGATGCGCCCAGCCAGGAAGCAGCCCAGAAGGCGGCGGAGGAGCAACTTTCATCCTTCTTGCAGCAGCGAGCCCAGGTGGAAGCAGAGGTGGCCGCGGCAGCCACTCAGGAGGAGGCGCTGAAGGAAGTGTGAGAGCGGCTAGCGGATTTGTTAAAGACACTTCTTCCTCAGTAGCTATTCCTCTTTGTATCGTTTGTAATTGTAAATAAAAAAAATGTATATATATATTGTTTATTCTTTAGCACAATATATCCTGTACTCAATCAAGTTTATGAATAAAAGATACACATTTTTTTGTAATGTCTTGTGCTATTTCCTTGCTTTTTCTTTCTTTTATCATCAGCATGCCGCCTTAATAAGCATGGTCAACAGATAATAGGGCACATATTTTGACTTTCTTAAGAAATAGCGATGGCTTAGGCCGCAGGTTCAGATCTGCTGCCTAAGACTTTTCAACTCTATGAGCCGTGAGGGTCTCGTAGAGATTTTTCTCCCTACGGATCGAGAGGATCTCATAGGTGGGTTTTCCTCCTTAGGAATCGTGAGGATTCCTAAGTGTGATTTTCTCTTACAAGTCGTAAGGATCCTACAAGAGAATTTTTCCCTCTTACGAGTCCAGAGGACTCGTAAGCGGTTGTTTCCCTCCTCGTCGAGATTCGACTTTGGAGAGTGAGACCCGTGAATAGTATGCAAGAGACCTTTTTGGATCGACTTGCAGGGTCCCATTGTTCAGGAAGCAAGTTTTTTTTAGTCCCTGGTGCCTGAGGCTTCATTTGCAGTTTGAGACGAATCGGGAATTTCCCGCGGAGATACTGGTTTCTCTGCGAGCCGACGTGAATCTGGAGGCTCTCGTCAAGGAGTCTTTGTATCCGTGAGTCGAGGAGTTTGCTAGGGATTATTTGTTCCCCAAGCGCCAAGGATTATTTGTTTCCTTGGGGTTTGAAACAAGTCGAGGATTTCCCACGGAGGCACTGGTGGCTCTGCGAGTCGACGCGGATCAGGAGGCTCTCGTCAAGGAGTGTTTGTATCCGTGAGTCGAGGAGTTTGCTAGGGATTATTTGTTTCCTAAGCGCCAAGGATTATTTGTTTCCTTTGGGTTTGAAACGAGTCGAGGATTTCCCACGGAGGCACTGGTGGCTCTGCGAGTCGACGCGGATCAGGAGGCTCTCGTCAAGGAGTGTTTGTATCCGTGAGTCGAGGAGTTTGCTAGGGATTATTTGTCTCCCAAGCGCCAAGGATTATTTGTTTCCTTGGGGTTTGAAACGAGTCGAGGATTTCCCACGGAGGCACTGGTGGCTCTGCGAGTCGACGCGGATCAGGAGGCTCTCGTCAAGGAGTGTTTGTATCCGTGAGTCGAGGAGTTTGCTAGGGATTATTTGTTTCCCAAGCGCCAAGGATTATTTGTTTCCTTGGGATTTGAAACGAGTCGAGGATTTCCCACGGAGGCACTGGTGGCTTTGCGAGTCGGCGCGGATCAGGAGGCTCTCGTCAAGGAGTGTTTGTATCCGTGAGTCGAGGAGTTTGCTAGGGATTATTTGTTTCCCAAGCGCCAAGGATTATTTGTTTCCTTGGGATTTGAAACGAGTCTAGGATTTCCCACTGAGGCACTGGTGGCTCTGCG
This sequence comes from Agapanthus africanus, assembly GCA_030015575.1. NCBI lineage: Eukaryota > Viridiplantae > Streptophyta > Magnoliopsida > Asparagales > Amaryllidaceae > Agapanthus > Agapanthus africanus. The sequence continues at coordinate 125,980,900 of JASDDO010000028.1, forward strand.
AGTCGACGCGGATCAGGAGGCTCTCGTCAAGGAGTGTTTATATCCGTGAGTCGAGGAGTTTGCTAGGGATTATTTGTTTCCCAAGCGTTGGGATGAACCGTCGGAATTTGGCTTCGTCTTCTGGCGAAGCCTGTTGGGAGAGTATGGTTCCCTCTTTGTTTACGCCCTTGGATTGTATACAGGGATCGATGTGATCTTAACTGTAGGGCCAAAGTTTTATCGTCATTTTTTTTTGTTTTATCTCCGCGATGCTCTATTATTTCAGCTTTTATATCGTGAAGGTCGCGATTGCCCAATCATTTCGGCTATTTTTCGCGGTGCCCAATCATTTCGGCTGTTTATTTTATTTTTTTACTCGCTGCTTTTTATTGCGAGCTGCCCAATCATTTCGGCTATTTTTTATTTTTACTCGCTGCTTTTTATTGCGAGTTGCCCAATCATTTCGGCTGTTTATTTTATTTTTTACTCGCTGCTTTTTATTGCGAGTTACCCAATCATTTCGGCTATTTTTCATGCATACATTTTCACTTGCTGCTTTTTATTGCAAGTTGCCCCATCATTTCGGCTATTTCATATGCATGTGCGGCCTACTGGATTTTCGCCGTAAACCTGACATTAAACACCGATTTCGACATCAACACCGCTACAACTGGGATATTGCCAGGAGCGAATCATCATCTGCCTCTGTCGATGTCGAACAAGGGTGGCCTAGCGAACAGGGTTAAGGTCCTATCGACTAAGGCTTTTGACTTCATGAGCCGTAAGGGTCTCACAAAGGTATTTCTCCCTACAGGTCGTGAGGATCTTGTAGGTGTATTTTCTCCTTAGGAGTCGTGAGGATTCCTAAGTGTTTGTTCCTCTGTAAGTCGTAAGGATCCTACCAGAGGGTTTTCTCCTTGTAAGTCGAGAGGACTTATAAGGGTTGTTCATCATGCGAACATATCCCCAGTCTCGGATGAGACTTGATTAGGGAATGTTTATTCGCGCCCGTGGATTGTATACAAGGGCCAGTGCTGAGCCACTTGTAGGGCAATATCGGAAGTTGTGGGGAGGGGGTTTGCTTAAGCACAGGTTTAGGTCTCTGTAACTTAAGACTTTCAAATCCTATGAGCCGTGAGGGTCCCACAAGAGAGTTCTCTTTACGAGTCGTGAGGATCTCGCAAGTGTATTTTCTCCTTAGGAATCGTGGGGATCCCTAAGTGTGTTGCTCCTTTGTGAGTCGTAAGGATCTCACGCGGGTGGTTTCTCCTTATAAGGTCGAGAGGACCCTATAAGTGTCCTTTAACGAGGTTGCGCCCTTTCAGGTTTTCACAAACACTCGCTGGTAGCCCCGCTGTTTTTACTCACGGAGCCCTTTCGGGTTTTCATCCGTGCCAATTTTGCTTATGAACATACCGTTTTTTTTATTCTTTTTATTTTCTTTTTCTCTTTATTTTTTTTTACAAGGTCGCGCCCTTTCGGGTTTTCACGAACACTCGCCGGTAGCCCTGCTGTTTTTACTCACGGAGCCCTTTCGGGTTTTCATCCGTGCCCTTTTTGCTTATGGACATACCTTTTTTTATTTTACTCTTATATGTTTTTTTTTATCTCGTCATCCTAAAAGATGCTGCGGTAGTAGTTTAAAGACGTTTCGGTCTGCTATTAGTTTAAGGACATTTCGGTCCGACATGGAGAAGGCCGGTTACTGCTTATAAAGTTTGAGCTTAGAAAGATAGCGAGCGGACATAGTCGTCGTCATCTATCATTGACCTAGGCTGCGGCTCATTAAGCGTAGTATCTCTTTAGGAAGCGACCGTTTATTGGCCTGAAAGGCCTTTCACCGTGCATGTCCATGAGTAGATAGGCCCCACCCTGGTAGACCTTATCTATGATGTATGGGCCTTCATAGTTTGGCTCGAATTTTCCTCGCTTGGCGCGATTGGGAATCATAGGCCTTTTGACCACTAGCACAAGTTCGCCTTGGCGGAATGTCCTCGGTCGGGTCAATCTTTCATATGAGCGCGTCATCTTTGCTTTATAAGCCTCCAGATTTTATTGCGCTATGAGCCGGGTTTCATCAAGGGCGTCAAGCTCCTCAAGCCGAAGGTGAGCATTTTCTTCGTCCGTCTGCTCGTAGTGGACTGCCACTCGTAGAGAGGGTAACTCTATCTCGAGGGGGAGTACTGCTTCCGTCCCAAATACCAACGCGTACGGCGTTGTGTTTGTGGCCGTCTTGAACGTAGTTCGATATGCCCAGAGAGCTTCTTGCAGCCTCTCGTGCCAGTCTCTCTTATTTCGGGACACCGTCTTTTTCATGATTTTTGTCAGGGTCTTGTTGAAGGCCTCAGCTAGACCATTAGCTCGCGGATTATAAACCGAGGAATATCTCCAGTCTATATTATGCTGTTGCGCAAAGCGACTGATCTTGTGGCTTCTATAAGCTGGTCCATTATCGGAGATGATCCGTCGCGGATTTCCAAACCGATATATGACGTGCGTCGTGAAGAAGTGGAGGATATTTTCCGTCTTCATTTTTCTTAACGGTACTGCTTCTGCCCATTTAGAGAAGTAGTCTGTCGTCGCCAGGATGAAACGATATCCCCTAGACGATGCTGGTTCGATAGGGCCGACTATGTCAGTCCCCCACATTTCGAATGGCCAGCTAGCCACCGTCGGATGTAATGGATTTGGATGCTGATGGATGAAATCCCCATGAATTTGACATGAGTGACACTGCTTCGCATGTTCGAGGCAGTCCTGAATCATCGTGGGCCAGTAGTAGCCCATCCGTTTGATCTTCAACTTCATCTTTGGGCCCGCTTGGTGAGAACCGCAAAGTCCGTCGTGATCTTCCCGGACGACTCTTTTCGCTTCGTCAGGTCCTAAGCATCTCAGCCACAGAGAATCAAACGACCTCTTGTACAGAGTATCATTGACAAAGGCGAAAGACAGAGCTCGTTTCATAAGTTGATGTCTTGTGGACGCTTCTTCAGGCATTCGGTGGGACCTAAAGTAGTCTATGAAGACTTCTCTCCAATCCTCAGCCTTTTCCCGGTCTTTTACTTGCAGGGTCGTTTGCTCAGTCGCTCCCTTCTCTTCGGATGATTCCAGAGATATTTCTACTGGGGCAAGCACTTGACGGCTTTGTACCATGATTCTAACGTCATCGAGATTCTCGTCAGCCAGTTCTTTAGCAAGTTTGGCCAATGCGTCTGCTTTGCTGTTTTCCGCGCGCGGTATGTTCTCCAAAGTATAGGAGGGAATTTGGGTCAACAGTTGTTGCACTTTTTCGCCGTACTTCACCAGTTCTGGCTTGCACGTTTGGTAGTCGCCATTTACTTGACTAACGACCAGTTGAGAATCCCCGTATATAAGGAGGTCTTCAATTCCCATGTCAATGGCGATCTCAAGACCTGCTATCAAGGCTTCATATTCGGCTTCGTTATTCGTCCTCGGCTCTGTTAAGGAGAAAACGAAACGCATTATCCCTCCTTGTGGAGTTATAATGATGAGTCCTACCCCCGATTTGATTATAGGGGTACTTTGTTTGCGCTTTTTCACAGAAGATGCTCCATCGAAATAAAGTTCCCATTGGGTATCACCACCGTCGATCGTGTCAAACGCATGTTCGTCTGGTGATACTCGTGAACTTTCATGACGAGGGTATCATCGCATCTTGGGTTAACCATTGCAGGGAGATCGAGGCCCTCCTGCATCAGTTGGAGTCGCTGTGTCCCGCTCCCGAGACTTTGGCCGTCAGCAGACAAAGAGCAGCGTGGGTTGAGCAGAGCGCTTCTTACTTCCGCCATCTCGAACAAGAAGTCATTTCAAGGCGTAAGGAGGGCGGTGAGACTTCGAGCAAGTCTGCCCAACTGCATGCTCGGGTGGAGGCCAATGCTGCACGACTGAAGGTTGTCTTTGAGGGCCTTCTGCAATGTCTTTCCGAAGGGTTATCATTGAGGCAACAGCTTGACGTTGTCGAGCGAGATGCGCCCAGCCAGGAAGCAGCCCAGAAGGCGGCGGAGGAGCAACTTTCATCCTTCTTGCAGCAGCGAGCCCAGGTGGAAGCAGAGGTGGCCGCGGCAGCCACTCAGGAGGAGGCGCTGAAGGAAGTGCGAGAGCGGCTAGCGGATTTGTTAAAGACACTTCAGCTATTCCTCTTTGTATCGTTTGTAATTGTAAATAAAAAAAATGTATATATATATTTTTTATTCTTTAGCACATATATCCTGTACTCAATCAAGTTTATGAATAAAAGATACACATTTTTTTGTAATGTCTTGTGCTATTTCCTTGCTTTTTCTTTCTTTAATCATCAGCATGCCGCCTTAATAAGCATGGTCAACAGATAATAGAGCACGTATTTTGACTTTCTTAAGAAATAGCGATGGCTTAGGCCGCAGGTTCAGATCTGTTGCCAAAGACTTTTCAACTCTATGAGCCGTGAGGGTCTCGTAGAGATTTTTCTCCCTACGGATCGAGAGGATCACGTAGGTGGGTTTTCCTCCTTAGGAATCGTGAGGATTCCTAAGTGTGATTTTCTCTTACAAGTCGTAAGGATCCTACAAGAGAATTTTTCCCTCTTACGAGTCGAGAGGACTCGTAAGCGGTTGTTTCCCTCCTCGTCGAGATTCGACTTTGGAGAGTGAGACCCATGAATAGTATGCAAGAGACCTTTTTGGATCGACTTGCAGGGTCCCATTGTTCAGGAAGCAAGTTTTTTTTTAGTCCCTGGTGCCTGAGGCTTCATTTGCAGTTTGAGACGAATCGGGAATTTCCCGCGGAGACACTGGTTTCTCTGCGAGCCGACGCGAATCTGGAGACTCTCGTCAAGGAGTGTTTGTATCTGTGAGTCGAGGAGTTTGCTAGGGATTATTTGTTCCCCAAGCACCAAGGATTATTTGTTTCCTTGGGGTTTGAAACAAGTCGAGGATTTCCCACGGAGGCACTGGTGGCTCTGCGAGTCGACGCGGATCAGGAGGCTCTCGTCAAGGAGTGTTTGTATCCGTGAGTCGAGGAAATTGCTAGGGATTATTTGTTTCCCAAGCGCCAAGGATTATTTGTTTCCTTGGGGTTTGAAACGAGTCGAGGATTTCCCACGGAGGCACTGGTGGCTCTGCGAGTCGACGCGGATCAGGAGGCTCTCGTCAAGGAGTGTTTGTATCCGTGAGTCGAGGAGTTTGCTAGGGATTATTTGTTTCCCAAGCGCCAAGGATTATTTGTTTCCTTGGGATTTGAAACGAGTCGAGGATTTCCCACTGAGGCACTGGTGGCTTTGCGAGTCGACGCGGATCAGGAGGCTCTCGTCAAAAAGTGTTTGTATCCGTGAGTCGAGGAGTTTGCTAGGGATTATTTATTTCCCAAGCACCAAGGATTATTTGTTTCCTTGGGATTTGAAACGAGTCGAGGATTTCCCACGGAGGCACTGGTGGCTCTGCGAGTCGACGCGGATCAGGAGGCTCTCATCAAGGAGTGTTTGTATCCGTGAGTCGAGGAGTTTGCTGGGGATTATTTGTTTCCCAAGCGTTGGGATGAACCGTCGGAATTTGGCTTCGTCTTCTGGCGGAGCCTGTTGGGAAAGTATGGTTCCCTCTTTGTTTACGCCCTTGGATTGTATACAGGGATCGATGTGATCTTAACTGTAGGGCCAAAGTTTTATCATCATTTTTTTTGTTTTATCTCCGCGATGCTCTATTATTTCAGCTTTTATATCGCGAAGGTCGCGATTGCCCAATCATTTCGGCTATTTTTCGCGGTGCCCAATCATTTCGGCTGTTTATTTTATTTTTTTACTCGCTGATTTTTATTGCGAGCTGCCCAATCATTTCGGCTATTTTTTATTTTTACTCGCTGCTTTTTATTGCGAGTTGCCCAATCATTTCGGCTGTTTATTTTATTTTTTACTCGCTGCTTTTTATTGCGAGTTGCCCAATCATTTCGGCTATTTTTCATGCATACATTTTCACTTGCTGCTTTTTATTGCAAGTTGCCCCATCATTTCGGCTATTTCATATGTATGTGCGGCCTACTGGATTTTCGCCGTAAACCTGACATTAAACACCGATTTCGGCATCAACACCGCTACAACTGGGATATTGCCAGGAGCGAATCATCATCTGCCTCTGTCGATGTCGAACAAGGGTGGCCTAGCGAACAGGGTTAAGGTCCTATCGACTAAGGCTTTTGACTTCATGAGCCGTAAGGGTCTCACAAAGGTATTTCTCCCTACAGGTCGTGAGGATCTTGTAGGTGTATTTTCTCCTTAGGAGTCGTGAGGATTCCTAAGTGTTTGTTCCTCTGTAAGTCGTAAGGATCCTACCAGAGGGTTTTCTCCTTGTAAGTCGAGAGGACTTATAAGGGTTGTTCATCATGCGAACATATCCCCAGTCTCGGATGAGACTTGATTAGGGAATGTTTATTCGCGCCCGTGGATTGTATACAAGGGCCAGTGCTGAGCCACTTGTAGGGCAATATCGGAAGTTGGGGGGGGGTTTGCTTAAGCACAGGTTTAGGTCTCTGTAACTTAAGACTTTCAAATCCTATGAGCCGTGAGGGTCCCATAAGAGAGTTCTCCTTACGAGTCGTGAGGATCTCGCAAGTGTATTTTCTCCTTAGGAATCGTGGGGATCCCTAAGTGTGTTGCTCCTTTGTTAGTCGTAAGGATCTCACGCGGGTGGTTTCTTTTTATAAGGTCGAGAGGACCCTATAACTGTCCTTTAACGAGGTTGCGCCCTTTCAGGTTTTCACAAACACTCGCTGGTAGCCCTGCTGTTTTTACTCACGGAGCCCTTTCGGGTTTTCATCCGTGCCCATTTTGCTTATGGATATACCTTTTTTTTATTCTTTTTATTTTCTTTTTCTCTTTATTTTTTTTTACAAGGTCGCGCCCTTTCGGGTTTTCACGAACACTCGCCGGTAGCCCTGCTGCTTTTACTCACGGAGCCCTTTCAGGTTTTCATCCGTGCCCATTTTGCTTATGGACATACCTTTTTTTTATTTTATTCTTATATGTTTTTTTTATCTCGTCATCCTAAAAGATGCTGCGGTAGTAGTTTAAAGACGTTTCGGTCTGCTATTAGTTTAAGGACATTTCGGTCCGACATGGAGAAGGACGGTTACTGCTTATAAAGTTTGAGCTTAGGAAGATAGCGAGCGGACATAGTCGTCGTCATCTATCATTGACCTAGGCTGTGGCTCATTAAGCGTAGTATTTCTTTAGGAAGCGACCGTTTATTGGCCTGAAAGGCCTTTCACCGTGCATGTCCATGAGTAGATAGGCCCCACCCTGGTAGACCTTATCTATGATGTATGGGCCTTCATAGTTTGGCTCGAATTTTCCTCGCTTGGCGCGATTGGGAATCATAGGCCTTTTGACCACTAGCACAAGTTCGCCTTGGCGGAATGTCCTCGGTCGGGTCAATCTTTCATATGAGCGCGTCATCTTTGCTTTATAAGCCTCCAGATTTTGTTGCGCTATGAGCCGGGTTTCATCAAGGGCGTCAAGCTCCTCAAGCCGAAGGTGGGCATTTTCTTCGTCCGTCAGCTCGTAGTGGACTGCCACTCGTAGAGAGGGTAACTCTATCTCGAGGGGGAGTACTGCTTCCGTCCCAAATACCAACGCGTACGGCGTTGTGTTTGTGGCCGTCTTGAACGTAGTTCGATATGCCCAGAGAGCTTCTTGCAGCCTCTCGTGCCAGTCTCTCTTATTTCGGGACACCGTCTTTTTCATGATTTTTGTCAGGGTCTTGTTGAAGGCCTCAGCTAGACCATTAGCTCGCGGATTATAAACCGAGGAATATCTCCAGTCTATATTATGCTGTTGCGCAAAGCGACTGATCTTGTTGCTTCTGTAAGCTGGCCCGTTATCGGAGATGATCCGTCGCGGAGTTCCAAACCGATATATGACGTGCGTCGTGAAGAAGTGGAGGATATTTTCCGTCTTCACTTCTCTTAACGGTACTGCTTCTGCCCATTTAGAGAAGTAGTCAGTCGTCGCCAGGATGAAACGATGTCCCCTAAATGATGCTGGTTCGATAGGGCCGACTATGTCAGTCCCCCACATTTCGAATGGCCAGCTAGCCACCGTCGGATGTAATGGATTTGGATGCTGATGGATGAAATCCCCATGAATTTGACATGAGTGACACTGTTTCGCATGTTCGAGGCAGTCCTGAATCATCGTGGGCCAGTAGTAGCCCATCCGTTTGATCTTCAACTTCATCTTTGGGCCCGCTTGGTGAGAACCGCAAAGTCCGTCGTGATCTTCCCGGACGACTCTTTTCGCTTCGTCAGGTCCTAAGCATCTCAGCCACAGAGAATCAAACGACCTCTTGTACAGAGTATCATTGACAAAGGCGAAAGACAGAGCTCGTTTCATAAGTTGATGTCTTGTGGACGCTTCTTCAGGAATTCGGTGGGACCTAAAGTAGTCTATGAAGACTTCTCTCCAATCCTCAGCCTTTTCCCGGTCTTTTACTTGTAGGGTCGTTTGCTCAGTCGCTCCCTTCTCTTCGGATGATTCTGGAGATATTTCTGCTGGGGCAAGCACTTGACGGCTTTGTACCATGATTCTAGCTTCATCGAGATTCTCGTCAGCCAGTTCTTTAGCAAATTTGGCCAATGCGTCTGCTTTGCTGTTTTCCGCGCGCGGTATGTTCTCCAAAGTATAGGAGGGAATTTGGGTCAACAGTTGTTGCACTTTTTCGCCGTACTTCACCAGTTCTGGCTTGCACGTTTGGTAGTCGCCATTTACTTGACTAACGACCAGTTGAGAATCCCCGTATATAAGGAGGTCTTCAATTCCCATGTCAATGGCGATCTCAAGACCTGCTATCAAGGCTTCATATTCGGCTTCGTTATTCGTCCTCGGCTCTGTTAAGGAGAAAGCGAAACGCATTATCCCTCCTTGTGGAGTTATAAAGATGAGTCCTACCCCCGATTTGATTATAGGGGTACTTTGTTTGCGCTTTTTCACAGAAGATGCTCCATCGAAATAAAGTTCCCATTGGGTATCACCATCGTCGATCGTGTCAAACGCATGTTCGTCTGGTAAATCGCAGCTCAGAGGAGAATCGGCGGGTATCGGATGCTCAGAAAGGAAGTCGGCGATGGCCTGGCCTTTCACTACCTTGAGTGGTTGATACGTTATCGAAAACTTCATCAAGAGCAGAGCCCATTTAGCGAGTCAACCTGTCAGTATGGCCTTTGACATTAAATACTTAATAGGGTCCACCTTCGAAATGAGACGGACCTCATGCGCCAACGCATAGTGCCTGAGCTTCGTTATCGCGAAGATCAACGCTAGGCAGTGTTTTTCAATGGGGGAGTAGTTGCTTTCTGCCCCCAGTAGAACTCGACTTAAGTAGTAGAGTGCTCTTTCTTTCCCTTGATCGTTCTCTTGTGCCCATAATGCGCCCAAGGAACCTTCGAGGGCGGTTGTATAAAGAATGAGGGGTTTTCCCTTGACTGGAGCAGCCAACACTGGCGGGTTCTGCAGGTACTGTTTAATTTCGTCCAGCGCGCTCTGGCATTTTTGATCCTAGATGAATGGAATTCCCTTCTTCATCAGGTGACTGTAAGGGCGACATTTGCCAGAAAGGTTGGCTATAAATCGCCGAATATATGTGAGCTTTCCTTGGAGAGACCGCAACTGTTTGAGAGTCCTTGGCGGAGGTATTTCCATGATTGCCTTGATCTTGGACGGATCTATTTCGATACCCCGGTGTCGGACAATGAATCCCAGGAATTTGCCCGAGGAAACTCCGAATGCACACTTGAGCGGGTTCATCTTCAAGTTATATTGTCGAAGGCGTTGAAATACGGTCTTCAAATGCTCGAGATGTTCCTCGTATGATTTGCTTTTAACCACGAGATCGTCGATATAGCATTCGACGATTTCGTGTATGAGGTCATCGAAGATCTTTGTCATCGCCCTCTGGTAGGTGGCACCGGCGTTCTTTAGACCAAAGGGCATCACCTTGTAACAGAATATACCCAAAGGAGTCCGGAAGGCGGTGTGCTTCTGATCTTTGGGATGCATTTTTATCTGGTTATATCCTGACGAGCCGTCCATGAAGAAGAAAACCTCATGAGTGGACGTATTGTCTATCATCAGTTCGGTGACTGGCACTGGAAAATCATCCTTCGGGCAAGCTTTATTAAGATCGCGGAAGTCTACGCATATGCGCACCGTCCCATTTTTCTTCATCACCGGGACGATGTTAGCGATCCATTCAGGGTATTGAACCTCCTGGATAAAGCCAGAGTCGATCAGCTTCTTGATCTCGACGTTGATACTCATCTCGAGCTCGAGCCGCATTCTCTTCGGCGCCTGTTTGACTGGCTTGATGTCCGGGGATATCGCCAATTTGTGTACAGCAATTTCTGGATCTAGTCCCGGCATTTCGGAATAGTTCCACGCGAAGCAATCTCTATGCTGCAGAAGCACATCCTTTAACGCAGCTACCCTTTCTTCAGATAGTAACTCGCTGATGAATGTCGGTCGCGGATCGTCTGCCGATCCCAACTCAATCTTCTTGAGGTTATCTGCAGTGGTATGGATTCCATCTTCCAGCTCTTTTGGCGCTGGTGGGAATTCTGAGATTATCTCGTCGCTGCTGTTTTCGAAGCACCAAGGGAGCTCATCTATGTCCTCGGGCTTTTCTTTTAATATTGTAATCATGTGACAGGTGCGAATTCGCTTCCAATCCCAATGTGGAACCGGTTCTTCTTTCGTGGCCTTGGGCTCGTGCTTCTGTGGCGGCGTTACCTTCCAGTTGTCAGACAGAGCGAACTTGCCGAGCTGGTGCTGATCTTCGACCCAATTCTTAAAGGTGAAGTAGTCTTCGAGCGGGTGCCCTATTACTCGATGGTAAGAGCAATAGTTTGGGTAAGAGACTTCGCTTGCTTGTTCGGGGTGCTTGGACTCCGGTAGTGTGAGCATCTGATGTTTTAGAGCAAGCTCAAGTATCGTCCTCGTCTTATCCCGAAGAAAAGAGTATGCTCGACCCATTTTCTTCATGAGGGATAGATCAATAACGCTCGCCTCCCGTTTGCGTGACTTCTTAGCCCTGCTTTGTTGCTGTTGAGCGCCTTTTTGGCCTTTCCACTTATTTCTGCTTTTGCGCCGAGCCTTCTTTATAACAGGTTGATAAGGAGCGGCATTGTCACGCCTCGCTTCCCAAAATACGGAATACGAGGGGTAGACACGGCCAGCCATGCTCCTACGGTCAAGGAAATGTCCTGCCGTAGTCACACTTCGGCTTCTAGTTTATCATGGTAAACAGTAAGTGATGCACAGGTAAAGGGAAATACAGCAACTGAAGTAAACAATGTAAAGACTGACCTGAAGTGGAACAAATGAATGTAACTCGGGAGGGCAAGTCCAGAAGTCTGTGATGCACGTCTAGTTCTGGTCCAGGCTAAAACTTCTCCTCACACTGAGCATGCATACTCAGGTCGTCAGAGCGACTCAATAGCAATATAATATATATAATCAAGTAACAGTTCTAACAGCGGTAAAGGATATGAATAACAGTAAATCAATAACAGCATGAATATAAATGAGCAGAGATCAATGCAGCGGAAAAGTAAAGCAGTATAACAATATGTCATGTATGTCAACACAGTATATAAGGAATGTAAATGACAGTAACCCTATCAGTCTCTAAGTCTCACTGCACAGGTCAATAAGCCTATCGTCAGTCCAAGTGTGAGAGTCAACCACTCGCGAATGTCCTCCACCCAAGGGTAGAACCCAAGGGCAGAACCCAAGGGCAAGGGACCACGGGCCCAACATGTAACAAGAATATCACGGTGTATATATCACGTACCCTGTAAATCTCCATATAACTCCCTAAATATATAAGCCGGCATGGGACTCCCGAGATTCTGTTGAACTCACACTTAAACTACCCCACACCCCGTAGTCTACATCAAACGCTAACCATCACCCTAAATACTAATCGATCCGTGACAAGTCTGCGCGAGAACTGGAGGCAGGACCTCCATCAAGCACGTCCCGACCAATACCTAAGATAAATGGCAGTGTCGGATGCCTTATCTGTGACACCCGTGCAAGCGCTTCCATAAGTGTCCCATACCACTTATAGTCACACATACACGCATCCCACAGACGTCGACAATGCAATAGAACAATAAGGTCACTGATTGTGTACAAGTACGTATCACTTTCACTTAATCACGGATACACGAACACTGACGTACTTGCCACAATCACCACTAAAATCTAACACTGGGTAAATGCACGATGTCACTAGGTTATCACTACAATGATATAGGTATGATATGATGCATGAACAGTATAAGAAGCACAACTAAGGTATCATAAAACGACAATCTATCACTTGCACGATTTATCATGAAACATATGTATATAATTTAGCGAAATGATAAACAGGTAGTAATTGATATGTTCAGTTATCTATCCATCTAATTTGGTTTCGAGCCAATCGGGTTCCAGGATCATTAGTTATAACTGTTTCATTTTAAGCGCACGCGGCTGGAAATCCGGTTTCAGAATCAGGAATCCATTTCGCAACGCATTTTAACCCCAGTTAGGATCATAATTTAGCGACGCTACAGTTGAATGAATTCTAGGGTTTTCAGTAAAGTTTTCAACGCAACAAACGAATCTTCAATCGCGTCTGTACGTTAGGAGTTACAATCTATTTAATATCAACATGTCAATTCTGATTCTGCTGGGACTGTTATGTGTCCCGATCTTCTAAATTACAGATTAAATAGTAAATGATAACGAAACAGGATGAAACTAATCGTGTTGTCTAGCTAACAGAGTTACCTACAATAAGCAGCGGAGTTCCGCAACCTAAGGGTTAAGCAAATCTTGAGGTATCCAATACGGTACAGCAACCAACAATTTGAGTAGCTCTGAACTGCAGTCCAGAGTCGTACTCCGATACAATTATCATCACGATTTAAGTACAGGAATGTCTGGAGACTAGCATAGGGTTAAATTTCATCGAGTTAGCTTCGATTTGAGCCCTCGAACGCACCATTCTAATATGTATATGATTTATGGTGGATTTAACGATCTTCAGGTGCAGTAGAAATTCAGTTTTTACGGTTAAACTTGGGGGCAGTTGTTTTAGTCATTATCGATTACGTCATCCAACAAAATTCATACACTATGTTCACAACCCTACGGGCCAACCTACACCATTGAGTTCCGTCAAATTTGATAATATTTTCCTAAGAGAACAAGCATCGAACAGTTGTGTTGCAATATTTAACATAAGGCAAACATGGGATATATATACGATATTGACTTGTAACATATACAGAATAGCATGAAAGCAAGTAAAAACTTGCCTGGATCAGTCCCGGGGATGCACGGCAGTGGTAACGGCGTGAACGCGCGGTGAGTGACGCGTGCAAGGTTCGCGGTCTTGGCTCGTGCTCGGGCTTTTGGATTCGACAGTTCAGTGGGTGTGACGGCGATGATTGCGATGAAAACGTCTATGACAGCGACATCACGGGACAGCGACGGCAAGGCAGCAGGGTGCTTGATTTGAGAGGAGGATCTTGGTGACCAATGGTGCGTGCACGGTGCGGGCATGGTACATGTGCTGGTGTTTGGAGTTGGGTTGTAAGTGCTTGAAGAGGAGTTGCTAACTGAAGAAGAAGATGCTGGAGCTGATGAGGATGAAGGCGTTGAGAGAGAAGACAGAGGGGGAGAGAGACAGAGAGGGTAACGAGAGAGAGAGAAGTTAGAGAGTGAGAGGGAGAGATTAGGCAGAGAAGGAGAGAGAGAGATTGAGAGAGAGAGAGATGCAGAGGGGCACAGAGAGAGTCTAGAGTGAGAGAACTGAGGGAGGGACAGTGTGTGAGGTCGGAGAGAGAGACAGAGAGGGTGAGAGAGAGAGAGAGAGTGTTTGTGCACAGAGGGAGATAGGGAGAAGAGAGAGCAGAGAGAACGAGACAGAGTGAGTGAGAGAAAGACAGAGAGAGAAAGAGAGAAACAGAGAGCGAGAAAGAGAGAGTCGGCTCGGCGCATATGGGTTGTTGGTGGTCGCTCTCGTCGTCGGTGGTGGCGAGGACCCGAGGGGTGCTATGGGTTTGTGAATGATCGAGAGGAGGAAGAAAGAGGGTCGACGACGAGGTGCAGGGGCACGGGCGTGGGTGAGGGTGAGGGTGAGGGAGTAGGAGGGAGAGACTCGGCGGGGCTGAGGGGGAAGAGCGAGAAGGGAGAACGAGCGGGTGAGCGACGACGGTGGAGGAGGTGGCTGGAGTTTTCCTCGGGAGAGAGAGGGGAGGTTTGAGTCGAGGAGGGGTTCGGGGTTGATGGGTGTCGGGGAAAGTGGAGGGAGGAGGAGAAGGTGATGGGGATGTGAAATGCGATCGGTGAGATGAGGGTCGTGCGTTGAGTGGACCACGAGGGTGGAACGTGGGGTAACGGCTCGCGACGAGGGCGTGGGCGACGGCGGAGGAGGCGGGTCGCGCGCGCACGATGGTAAGTAGCCGTTGTGAAAAATTGAAGAAAGAGATGTACAGTAAAGGTATTGGGAAGTTGGGCCGGGCCTAACAAAATAAAAATGAATTATAAGGAGAATAGGAGACGGGCCGCTGGTGTGGGCTGAAAATATTAAGGAACTCAGAAAAATATAGATGTGGGCATGGGCCGAGAAGTTTGTGATCACAGAATTAAAGAAAGAGAACGGGCCAGGGACTTGGGTTAGGAATAAAATAAATTGATTAGGGAAAAATATAGAAACGGGCCAGAAGCTCAATTAAAAATAAAATAATTATTAGTGTGGGCTGGAGGAAGGTAAGGAAAATGGTAAGAATGGGCTTGGGTTTGGAAATAAATAAGTATGGGGAAATTAGGGAAGAGGGCGGAAATAACAAATACAAGAATCTGGGAAAAATATACTAGATAGGTAAAAAGATATTTAAACTAACTAAATATAATTTTGAAAGTGAACTAACAAACTGGTAAGTAGTAATTTATATAAATACGGACTTTGGTATAAGAGGGACCGGGTGTTACATCATACCACCCTTACAAAAATTTCGTCCTCGAAATTTAAAATAAAGGATAAGTTATATAAACATAAGCGAAAGCTATTAGATTGCACACTAACACAAAAGATTTATTAGCAGTACGTGGACGAAGAAATTTGAAAATATATATATAAGTAAAAACAACATACGGAAAGGTAGGTTCAATAGATATATGGCAGGAACAACTATAAGGGTAAATACATGTATACCAGAATTTTAGGTAACAATAGCGAATAATAATACTCAAGGTTTGTTCGATAGGATCGAACTCAAATATGTGTACACATAAGCATATCGAAAGTAGCAAGGTAGAAATAATAAATATGAGACACAATCATTTATAATAGTAAACACTGGCACAACACTCGAAAATATAGTAATGAAAATGAGGTAGTGAAAGCTTAGTCGATAGGTTAAAACATTTTAAGGTAATTTATCGATCGAATAGTTTTAAATCAACTTAGAAAACTCACATAACGAAAACGAGGAACATGGAACAATATATACGCAATGTTAGTTTGCGCTACTGAAAACGAGAGTAATAATAGCGTACTTAAAACATATAAAACGGAGTAGTCAATAACACGTACTCTTTTACAAAATACCGAAAACTAAATTTTCGAATAACAGTGTTCCTAAATATAGCTAGGGTAACAGGAAAACACAAAGAGGTATAGGGCTAGTTAGGATAATGATTACAAAGAAGTGTGGCTTATTCAAAAGTCAGAGTATGGCGGCTTTAGGCTGAAGACCAAGGAGATTGGGATCGGGTCAACACAGGATGTAGGGGCGAACAACAAATGACTATAAGGGAAGAAGTATGGGTAGGATAGTGGTCGGTACAACATATGAATCAAGATGTGAAGGGTTAGCGAATTCGGAAGTTTCTCCAAAATTTTCTCCTCCCAGAAGGATTACAAACGAGGCACGGGCGAAGACTGAAGAGTGGACCTCTAAAGGATCGGGTGTGGTACTAGTTAATCCTAGTGAGGGTTAAGACAAGGTAAGGAGTAAGTGTAGACAGATCTCAGTAGGAAGAATAATTGTCCATAAGGAATAACCAAGTAGCACGCGAACTACGAAGATCGAAAGATTTGCGAACTCAGCAATTTTATTTCATTCCAGAAGATTATAAACAAAGCATTCACAAAGATAAAAGGTGGCCCTAATCTATACACAGATTTATTTGGCCAGATAAGACAATCATCAAAAGAAATCCCGTCAGTCGCGGCTGTGGAGGTTCAGTAGGTTGCGGTAGGCTCGCGCACTCAGGTAGGGGCGTCCATTTCCATAGCGTCTCGCGGGGACTGCCAAAGGGAGTTATTCCACGGCAGGGTCTTGATCTTCTGGTCCTTCATCCTCGGATAAAACTTCTTCATCGAGATCCGATTCCATGTGATTCTCTTCTTCTGGATTTTCTTCGATGTGATTTTCCTCCACTGGGTTTTCTTCCATCGGTTCTTCCTCGGGGTCTTCCTCTATCGGGTTCTCTTCGGGATCTCCTTCTTCTTCGTCAGAATCAACCATCATGTCGAACTCTAGGGCGGCTGCTCCTTCGTCCTCTGAATCGTTGTTTCCGAAGTTGACCTGGGGACCATTGACCTCATCATCGGAACTCATCAGCGTGCGGTCTCAGGAAACGCAGGATTGCGCATCTTCATCCAAATGCGGCGCTGCTCCCGGTGGCCATGTTATGGAAAGGAAAGTCATGATTAAACAACGGAATACATCAAGAAGAATAGTCAAGTGTACGAAGTATAGAAAGATATGCGGTTGCAGGAACTGAAAATCAGGATAGAAACGCTGTGATCACGAATAATATGAATAAGGAGAAAACAAGAGAATGATACGTATATTATGATTCAAATTTCATTGCATTAAATCAAAAGTTCAGTGGATACAAGGTTTCAAACTGAAAGAAATATTCACAAAAAGATAACAACATTAATGCTGAAAGTAGATAATCATGAAAAATCCTTCTTCGACTACTATAACGTTGCATTTCCGTCGCGTGAGTTGAATCCTGTGTTAGGTCCGCCTTATCGTCGAAGTTCGAACTACGCGATAATCCTCACTTGGCATCAGGGGAGAGTGTGGACGAGTCTTTAGCTCCTTCCTTTCAGGGCAACCGTTGATAAGATGTTTGTTGGACCCGCATATCAGACATTTCCTTTGGGCGCGGCGACAATCCCTCTGAAGATGTCCTGGCCTCTTACAATAGCCACATCAAGGGGTCTTCTGATGCTTCTGTTGACGCTTCATCTTCTTCTTCTTTCCTCGTCCAATAGGGATCCCTTTATGATAGGAGACTCCCGCTGGTGCCTGATTCTCCTGTCTTCTCAGTCCTTCAGCCAACAAGTCGTTTGTTCGCTCCTGGGCTTCCTTTAGACCTTGCAGTACACTTAGAATCTCAATGGTCTGATTCTGGGGAGCGGAGATAGATGAAGAGTTGTTGGAAGACATGATCCTGAAACAACAGTTTCGAGAATGATACGAGTCACACGCTAAATGAATCAAAATATGGAATGGATAGGACAAGGATTCAAGAATATCAAAGATGCTGAATTTATTATAAGTGGGGAATCAACTGTATGACTTTAAGTCACTTGATTAGAGTACGGTAGTGCAATTGCAACCACGTATCCTTGTCAAGTCACCCGAAACCATAACGAATGGATAGCTGGACACACGAGGTGAATATGGATCAAGAATGACAAGTTTACAACCTAGACCGAGGGATGTCTTAGATTGCCAAACTAAACACGTAAAACTGCAATCCCAATCGATGCAAAACCTGGGCTCTGATACCAACTAAACCATGTCACGCCCCGCTTCCCAAAATACGGAATACGAGGGGTAGACAAGGCCAGCCATGCTCCTACGGTCAAGGAAATGTCCTGCCGTAGTCACACTTCGGTTTCTAGTTTATCATGGTAAACAGTAAGTGATGCACAGGTAAAGGGAAATATAGCAACTGAAGTAAACAATGTAAAGACTGACCTGAAGTGGAACAAATGAATGTAACTCGGGAGGGCAAGTCCAGAAGTCTGTGATGCACGTCTAGTTCTGGTCCAGGCTAAAACTTCTCCTCACACTGAGCATGCATACTCAGGTCGACAGAGCGACTCAATAGCAATATAATATATATAATCAAGTAACAGTTCTAACAGCGGTAAAGGATATGAATAACAGTAAATCAATAACAGCATGAATATAAATGAGCAGAGATCAATGCAGCGGAAAAGTAAAGCAGTATAACAATATGTCATGTATGTCAACACAGTATATAAGGAATGTAAATGACAGTAACCCTATCAGTCTCTAAGTCTCACTGCACAGGTCAATAAGCCTATCGTCAGTCCAAGTGTGAGAGTCAACCACTCGCGAGTGTCCTCCACCCAAGGGCAAGGGACCACGGGCCCAACATATAACAAGAATATCACGGTGTATATATCACGTACCCTGTAAATCTCCATATAACTCCCTAAATATATAAGCCGGCATGGGACTCCCGAGATTCTGTTGAACTCACACTTAAACTACCCCACACCCCGTAGTCTACATCAAACGCTAACCATCACCCTAAATACTAATCGATCCGTGACAAGTCTGCGCGAGAACTGGAGGCAGGACTTCCATCAAGCACGTCCCGACCAATACCTAAGATAAATGGCAGTGTCGGATGCCTTATCTGTGACACCCGTGCAAGCGCTTCCATAAGTGTCCCATACCACTTATAGTCACACATACACGCATCCCACAGACGTCGACAATGCAATAGAACAATAAGGTCACTGATTGTGTACAAGTACGTATCACTTTCACTTAATCACGGATACACGAACACTGACGTACTTGCCACAATCACCACTAAAATCTAACACTGGGTAAATGCACGATGTCACTAGGTTATCACTACAATGATATAGGTATGATATGATGCTTGAACAGTATAAGAAGCACAACTAAGGTATCATAAAACGACAATCTATCACTTGCACGATTTATCATGAAACATATGTATATAATTTAGCGAAATGATAAACAGGTAGTAATTGATATGTTCAGTTATCTATCCATCTAATTTGGTTTCGAGCCAATCGGGTTCCAGGATCATTAGTTATAACTGTTTCATTTTAAGCGCACGCGGCTGGAAATCCGGTTTCAGAATCAGGAATCCATTTCGCAACGCATTTTAACCCCAGTTAGGATCATAATTTAGCGACGCTACAGTTGAATGAATTCTAGGGTTTTCAGTAAAGTTTTCAACGCAACAAACGAATCTTCAATCGCGTCTGTACGTTAGGAGTTACAATCTATTTAATATCAACATGTCAATTCTGATTCTGCTGGGACTGTTATGTGTCCCGATCTTCTAAATTACAGATTAAATAGTAAATGATAACGAAACAGGATGAAACTAATCGTGTTGTCTAGCTAACAGAGTTACCTACAATAAGCAGTGGAGTTCCGCAACCTAAGGGTTAAGAAAATCTTGAGGTATCCAATACGGTACAGCAACCAACAATTTGAGTAGCTCTGAACTGCAGTCCAGAGTCGTACTCCGATACAATTATCATCACGATTTAAGTATAGGAATGTCTGGAGACTAGCATAGGGTTAAAGTTCATCGAGTTAGCTTCGATTTGAGCCCTCGAACGCACCATTCTAATATGTATATGATTTATGGTGGATTTAACGATCTTCAGGTGCAGTAGAAATTCAGTTTTTACGGTTAAACTTGGGGGCAGTTGTTTTAGTCATTATCGATTACGTCATCCAACAAAATTCATACACTATGTTCACAACCCTACGGGCCAACCTAAACCATTGAGTTCCGTCAAATTTGATAATATTTTCCTAAGAGAACAAGCATCGAACAGTTGTGTTGCAATATTTAACATAAGGCAAACATGGGATATATATACGATATTGACTTGTAACATATACAGAATAGCATGAAAGCAAGTAAAAACTTGCCTGGATCAGTCCCGGGGATGCACGGCAGTGGTAACGGCGTGAACGCGCGGTGAGTGACGCGTGCAAGGTTCGCGGTCTTGGCTCGTGCTCGGGCTTTTGGATTCGACAGTTCAGTGGGTGTGACGGCGATGATTGCGATGAAAACGTCTATGACAGCGACATCACGGGGCAGCGACGGCAAGGCAGCAGGGTGCTTGATTTGAGAGGAGGATCTTGGTGACCAATGGTGCGTGCACGGTGCGGGCATGGTACATGTGCTGGTGTTTGGAGTTGGGTTGTAAGTGCTTGAAGAGGAGTTGCTAACTGAAGAAGAAGATGCTGGAGCTGATGAGGATGAAGGTGTTGAGAGAGAAGACAGAGGGGGAGAGAGACAGAGAGGGTAACGAGAGAGAGAGAAGTTAGAGAGTGAGAGGGAGAGATTAGGCAGAGAAGGAGAGAGAGAGATTGAGAGAGAGAGAGATGCAGAGGGGCACAGAGAGAGTCTAGAGTGAGAGAACTGAGGGAGGGACAGTGTGTGAGGTCGGAGAGAGAGACAGAGAGGGTGAGAGAGAGAGAGAGAGTGTTTGTGCACAGAGGGAGATAGGGAGAAGAGAGAGCAGAGAGAACGAGACAGAGTGAGTGAGAGAAAGACAGAGAGAGAAAGAGAGAAACAGAGAGCGAGAAAGAGAGAGTCGGCTCGGCGCATATGGGTTGTTGGTGGTCGCTCTCGTCGTCGGTGGTGGCGGGGACCCGAGGGGTGCTATGGGTTTGTGAATGATCGAGAGGAGGAAGAAAGAGGGTCGACGACGAGGTGCAGGGGCACGGGCGTGGGTGAGGGTGAGGGTGAGGGAGTAGGAGGGAGAGACTCGGCGGGGCTGAGGGGGAAGAGCGAGAAGGGAGAACGAGCGGGTGAGCGACGACGGTGGAGGAGGTGGCCGGAGTTTTCCTCGGGAGAGAGAGGGGAGGTTTGAGTCGAGGAGGGGTTCGGGGTTGATGGGTGTCGGGGAAAGTGGAGGGAGGAGGAGAAGGTGATGGGGATGTGAAATGCGATCGGTGAGATGAGGGTCGTGCGTTGAGTGGACCACGAGGGTGGAACGTGGGGTAACGGCTCGCGACGAGGGCGTGGGCGACGGCGGAGGAGGCGGGTCGCGCGCGCACGATGGTAAGTAGCCGTTGTGAAAAATTGAAGAAAGAGATGTACAGTAAAGGTATTGGGAAGTTGGGCCGGGCCTTACAAAATAAAAATGAATTATAAGAAGAATAGGAGACGGGCCGCTGGTGTGGGCTGAAAATATTAAGGAACTCAGAAAAATATAGATGTGGGCATGGGCCGAGAAGTTTGTGATCACAGAATTAAAGAAAGAGAACGGGCCAGGGACTTGGGTTAGGAATAAAATAAATTGATTAGGGAAAAATATAGAAACGGGCCAGAAGCTCAATTAAAAATAAAATAATTATTAGTGTGGGCTGGAAGAAGGTAAGGAAAATGGTAAGAATGGGCTTGGGTTTGGAAATAAATAAGTATGGGGAAATTATGGAAGAGGGCGGAAATAACAAATACAAGAATCTGGGAAAAATATACTAGATAGGTAAAAAGATATTTAAACTAACTAAATATAATTTTGAAAGTGAACTAACAAACTGGTAAGTAGTAATTTATATAAATACGGACTTTGGTATAAGAGGGACCGGGTGTTACAGGCATTTTCATCCTTTACGGCCTGTTGGAGAAGGCGTTGCGTCTTGGCTTTCTCGTAGATGGCCGTCTTGCGGTTGTGATTATCTCGGACTTTTTGACCAGCTTTCTTTATAAGTTTGTCCATTTGTTCCTCGAACGACGGACTGGGCTCCTTTGCATCTGGAACTTTCACTGGCTTAGGATTAGCGTCCTCCCATTGAGTATCTGCTTCTTCATCAAGGTCATACACGACGTAGCAGCCGGGTAGTAACTCTCGTTTCTTTGACCGGATGTATCCAAGCCCTTTTGCTTCCATTCTCCCGTTAGGCAGTTTGCGTTGAGTCCCGGGGACGTTCCAGACCCTGTCATAGAATTTGGCCTTTCTAACGGTCTATTTGAAGGGTATCCCCTGGCGTTTCAGCAGTTTTTCAAACCTTCCATATAATATCTGGGGAGACGGATAGGCTGAAGCCTGTCGAGCGTAAAATCTGCGCCATGCCAGATTTCTTTTTCTACCTTGGTTTCTTCAGAGCGGTAAAACAGAATTGCTTTCTCGCTCTCTCGCCTGGGAGGGATATAGAATGTCCGCAACTCTTCTACACTGTAGATATTAAGTGCATCCAGTTCTTTATGGTGTTTAAGCGGCACTATGGCGACTTGTAGACTTTGCTCTTCGTCAACGGACGCTTGTATTGAAGGTCGAGCAGAGAATACAGCATGGACTTCATCTTCTGAGTCGCTTCCAAAGATCAATGTAGGAGCCGATGGTCCCGGCTTGTTGTGTTGGGGTTGACCCGGATAAACTATCTCTTCTTCCTCCTCAGTATCACTGCCGAAGACAGGGATGGTAGCGTTAGTTTTATTCTCCGGCTTGTGACACTTCTCTGTGTCTTCGAAATCCGGTAAGAAGTATTTGGCGTCTTCATATTTGCGGACCTCGTATACAGAGAACGGGTTCAGTTCTCCCGTCACGGTATACTCGAAACCATCCTTAAAATATTTCATACACTGATGCTGTGTAGAAGGGATGATGTTGTGTTGGAGATAGTGCCCTCAGAGTCAATTATTAAGTCACAGGTACGTGATTGCAATGATTGATGGAGGACCTATCCCGGTAGGACAGTCTTACTCGAGATGATAGTATGCTATCTGGTTTACCTTTATCATCGTGTACTGTTTTAGGTGACCTGACAAGTTGCTATTACACGTTGATAGAGCCCCTAGGATTCCTGCTTGACCACCAGCAGTATGAGGGCGATCATATAAGTGGGAGCTGGGGTCTATAAGCATATCCTTAAATGGTCCTTAGTCGTGTGAGTTTCGAGACAGGGCATCGATACTCCAGAGTAGACTAGTGTATACAGTCGAGACCCCGACGAGGGGCGGTGGCCGGTCTCACAAGCCACTGGTGTCAGTTGGATCACCTAAGATGTATACAGGTGCTCATTGGGTTATGAGTACACCGGACAGGACTCGCCGGGAACATGCTAGTTGGTCATATACCAGACGTCAGATGGCAGTTCCCTGGTGACATGTGTACAGGTTAGTTCATCGACCTGGGGATCGTCATTTGTCTCGTGTGAGTTCCCACTGTACTTTGATTACTACCCTACCACGGCTCAAAGGAGTCGTGCAAACAGGTTTTAGTTGGGTACAGTCCCGAGCCACATGGAGGCAGTGAGCGTATCTTCAGGGGTTCGTCTCTCCCGGTATTGGGGGTGAGGTCGCGCTGTGTCTAGGAGAGCCATTACACGAAGTCCTTGGCCAAGGCAGGAGATTTACTGGTAGGTATTCCAGTAGTATCTCAGGGTGTTCTGGGCTACACTCCGACACGACTTGTACCGCTTTTGGGGGTCTGACTTTTACCAACCCCCTAGGCCCGCCATGCGATACTCATAGACGAACGGACCGGACTGTACGGATATTGTCACTGACAGGCTCAGTAGAGTTGTCAGGCTGAGTTCGCTCACAGACGTCCCTTTTAGTCAATACCTGGTAGCCCGTTACGTATTGGCTTATACCTCTGACGTGCTAGTGGTTAAATCCACAACCAAGGTGTTGACGAGTCTTTAGAGTCCCCCACATTCAGTTACTCAGCTTTCGGGCGAAAAGTTGTAGAGGCCGTATGGAGATATGGTAAGGCCCGATCAGATACGTGCGGTATTTCACGGATCAGGATCGGACAGTTTGTACTATAGGCCGTATGGGTATATGGCAGGGTTCGATCAGATACGTGCGGTATTGCACGGATCAGGATCGGACAGATTTTACTGGCCGGCTTTGGTTTAAGCCGGATCCTAGTATAGTACAGTGTAGATTTTGTCTCATTGCATTTGTATTTCGGTCGGAATACAAATGCGGGTGTGTATGCACAGTATCGGGGTTTTCCTGTAATTTATTACGGGACCAGTTTTCTGGAGTTGCCAGTTTGCTTTCCGTTTCGGTTAATTTCCTTTGTATCGTTCATTGGCCGAAGATTGGTGGAGGAGGGCTTATTTGCATTGTTGCAAATAAGTGGTTGTGGAGGAGGTCTTTGCTTTTTGTTGCATCATGATTATAGCACCATACCTTGACTTTCTTTAGTTGATCATGGCTTGACTTTGTAAACAATCATGGTTGTTGATGATTGTTGGTTGAGTATTGGTTTTGGGAGTGATCATTGTTTCTCATCATCACTTGCTTTTCAACCACCTCTTTGTCTTGACTCTCTCTCTTGCATGATAGATGAGAATGGCTCCCATTATCTTTTGATACACCACACTTTCACTCTCCCTCTCTTCCTCATTGATATGGCCGGCCACTCCCCTTAGTGGGCTGTCCAAGATTTTTGGGGTGGGTTTTTAGCTCATTTCATGTTGCAAAAATCCCATAAGATCAATCTCCAAACCCCAAGTATCATTCCTCCACCAAAGGCAACTCCATAACCCCAAATGAGACTTGCTCACTAGATATTCTACAGCAAACCTTGGGCACGTCGACTAGCCAGCTTCGTGCCCGAGTTGCCTCGGCATTGAGGTGGGAGCCCGTAAAAGAAGTAGGCGATGTGGTGTACTTCCGGCGACGAGGTGGAGACCGGAGCTTCCGCAGGAGATCGGGACGACGACGAGAAGACCGAAGGACTCGGATCTGTCGGTATATCTCTCTTCCTCTTCTTGTAGATAGCTAGGACTAGTTAGTGGTTCGATCCGGGTATTAGTGCGCGGCGGTTTGCCAGTTCAAGAAAATTTAAAGTTTATCACCGCTTCCGCATTTGGCCGTCGGATTGACGGCCGGGGCGCCGCCGTGCACTTACAGTGGTATCAGAGCCTCGCCATTAACTTAGTCTTGCTTTGTGTAATGTGTTTGCATTTCCGATCGATCAAAAGTTCCAAAACCGTGTTTTTCAAAACGACAGTTTTCTGTTGAAATTTTTTGGTCTCCAAAAATTTTTCAGGTTGTATAAAATTGATGTACTGGAGATTATAAGAGCTCTGTAAAAATTCGATGAAGTGATTCCACTGTGGGAGCGCGGAACCGCCGCAAACACCCCCTTCTCGCCGCGGTTCCGCCGCACACTGTTGGGTTCCCTGCACCAAATTTCTACAGTATCTTTCTGGGGTGAAAATTGGGTTTTTGGAATAATAACATTGGGCCCAGAATTTCTTGATCTGCTACAGTAATGCTTTGGGGCCCACTTGTTAAAATTTGATTGATCGGATATTTTAAACACATTATTTCACAGTATTTACATTATATCTGCGACCGTGAATGTCACTTGATCGGTAAATCTGGTCTAACTGCTATAGCCCGGTTAGACGAATTTGCGAACGTGACTTTCACGTTGATGTTCTGTTTTTGCTGTGATGTTGCGGATCGGTCGTGGGGGATAGCCTGGATGCAATGCTAGTACAGTTGTGGTTGTATTATGTACATTTGATATTGCGGGGCGAGCGTCCGACATGTGGACTGCCGTCACTGCCTGATTGTATTATTTTTTTTGGGGCACGACCAGGTTGCGGTCGATGTACCCGTTGTATGTATATTTTACTTTCTGTACTAGGATTACCCCGCGGAGGGGTGCACGGATAGCCGGGTTCTAGAGGGCAACAAGCCCGCATCTCATGGCATTGAGACGGAGGGGGCTTCACTCTAGAATTGGCGGGCTATTCGCCGCACTCGTAGGGGGTACAGGTTGACCCAGGAGGGGTGCCCAAGTTACCGGATTCCGTGAAGTGCTGGGTGGTCCATTCACGGAGCTGAAGGGGGCTGCCTCGCTTCAGGTTTTGGCGGGTGACTTGCCGCGCCCGTAGGGGTCTAGGATTTCATTGCACAGGCTATCCACACGACCAGGGGAACGTCGGGTTTCAGCGGCTCTGTGAAACCCGGGGATCCCATATATCTGTATTGTTTCTGTGATGCTGTACATTTCTGTGATGTTGCATTTCTTTCACGCCTTGAGCGAAATATAATATATTGGTATATATATTAGTAGATGTTGTATATGTTTTACATCCGCGCTAGTCCAGTCCCCGCTCTGTCGTTAGTTAGCTAACCTAACGGGTAATGACGGGACCCAGTGGCGAATGCGGATGGCATATACGTACATCAGTATATTTTCGTTCTTTTTGGTGTGATCAATTGATGGGACTGCGTTGATTCGGATCAATGCAAGTTAAAAACAAACCTAATCTGATATTGTT
Source organism: Agapanthus africanus (assembly GCA_030015575.1). NCBI lineage: Eukaryota > Viridiplantae > Streptophyta > Magnoliopsida > Asparagales > Amaryllidaceae > Agapanthus > Agapanthus africanus. Next base: position 126,007,237 of record JASDDO010000028.1, read on the forward strand.
GGAACACTTTTCAAAAAGCTGTTATTGCAAGGACGTTCACTTTTGTTTTGCATCGTGATATTCAGTTGGAATATACTGCTCCTCAGTCGACGAGGCAAGGGCCGAGATCCCTTCACCGGGAGTGACCCCTTGGACAAAAGTTTGCGTCAGGGCAATAACTTCACTATAGCCGATTACTTTTGCTTTGCATCGTGGTATTCATTTGGGATATCCTGCACCTCATTCTACAGGGAAAGAGCCGAGATCCCTTCACCGGGAGTGACCTCTTTAGCAACGGTTTTCGTCACTATATTTTTAAAAGCTATCCGTTCCTTCAACGATATCAAGTTCATTACGTTAAAGGTTTTCGCCAGAAACCATTCGTAGCCCTCCGTCGTTTCAGACGGGTAGCACGTAGTATTCATGCTATGTTTGTTGACCTTCGTCAAGGCATAGTGTATGGTAGCTGCTTGTTACCTTTCTGCTGCATAGATAGATGCGTTGGTTTGGAACAGTCGTATAGCCTTGTTGGCCTTCGTCAAGGGCTTGTACGGGTGGATTCAAATTAACCTGGATAATGACGGGTAGAACTTGACATGTGACTTATGATTTGTTGACTTTCGCCAAGGTCATAAGAGCATGGGGTAGAAATCACATCGGGAGTTTCAAAAGAACTGAAACTTGCCAGATATGCGCATACCTTCTGGAGTGTGATACCGTGAGCGGATTCCGTCACGTTGTCATGCGATGATAGTTGGATCCCGATTCCCACTGATGAGTTAGTTTACTCCTCGGGTAACCCCGACTAATTCTTCTTTCAGGTTTGGAGGAGAATTTGAGGTACAGTGGGAGGATTCCAGATTAGATAAATTGGTAACCATTCTGATCTAGGTTAGAGTGCACGCTGAGTGTTTCTTTTCTCTCTCTCTTTGGCAGCGACCATTGACCCGACCCTAAGACTATGACTCAGTGACCAAATTAACCGAACCTTCTTAAACACTGGCTTTTGGATTGTCAGAATTGCAAACCTCATTGCCACTCCTACTTTTACCCTTTTCTCCAGGACACCCCGTTTTACTACGAACGTCCACTTCCATTGGACAAAACCATCGTATGGTTAGATACGAACTCGAAAGAATTTATTCGAGGATGGTTTCCGGTTCTGGAGAAAACGGATAGGATTATTCAGTTGTCTTTTCCTTTTACCTTCTCTCAAGTTGCGAGTTCTCCTTGGTTTAGGAGATAGTACACCTATTACGCAAATTGGATAGTCTTCTTCCAAACCTTAGGCTGGTGCCGAACGGTAGGGAATGAAGAAAACCAATTAGCGTAACGATGGTGTACAGAAGGTATTAAGTTTAGACAAAGCAATAATGTAAGAGGGCAAAGTAAATTGCAACAGATATTCACGACCAAACCAGGTATTTCGTTACCACTCCCACATCACCTTTGTATTTCTCCAGGACACTCCGTATCACTACGAAGATCCACAGTTTATTTGGATACTCCATCGTATGGTTATATACGAACTCGAAAGGAACTTGTTCCAGTTCGGGGATGGATTCTGGTTCAGGAGAAATAGGAATAAGGTTTATTCGGTTGTCTTTTATCTTCACCTTCTCTCGCATTGCGAGTGCTCCTAGGATTAGGACAGTACGCCCATTATGCTTATTGGATAGTCTTCTTCCAAACCATAGGCTGGTGCCGAACGGTAGGGAAGGAAGAAAACCATTTGGCCTAAAGGGGTGTACAGAAGGTAATGACTAAAGACATATGAAGGGATTTGGAGAGGTGGCAAAGAACTATACGGTTACAGTCGTGAATCTGGAAGAGGCATTACTAGGAATACCGGAATACCCCATCGAAACATTTCAATGTTTCAGTCTCACTGTGTACTGTTAAAGGAAAACTGATTTCCCGATTAGATACTTACTCTAGGGTATGTATTTACCAGTTACGATTCTCACATCTGTATGGTTTTACAGATGATGAGTGGGAGTAAGTTATTGGGAATTAGGTGATCATCCTCATTATATCGGGATTCGTTGTAGTCGGTGATATTTGAGGAAATCACCTGGGCTGTTTGCCGGTCGGCAAATATTTGGTTTTGAATATCCGCTGTTATGCACCAATTTCAAATTGATATATCTGTACGTCTATTTTCATAGAGTGAGATATACCTTTTGAAATTATGTCTGTGACATTTACCTATATCAGTGGATGGTTAGGTAAGGAGCATTAAACAGCGGTGTAATTCTTCTTAACCATAAGTACAGTTTCCAACCTACGACACACAGTGAATGAGTTTTTAGACTCAAGGGACTTATACAGAGTATTGTATGTTGTCCAGGGTCCATCAGGACAGAGGGGTTGGTCCTCGTACTATATTCGGTTTACTTATGACTTCTCTAGTTTTTAGACAAGTGTTTCGTGGAAACACAGGGTCCGAATTTTGAGAAGTTATGGGTATTTGAATAAAGTAGAGAACCAGGTATTGCAAGTATCGGGATTCTTCAAAGTGATCGAAGATGTAGATACTTGTGTATGGTATTCAGTTGATAGTGATGATTAAGAGAACTTGCTTCTCTTTCAGATTACTCATAATTGGAAGCATTCCTAAGTTGAGTAACGCTGATCGGCCTTTTTCCATTTAGTTGACATGCACTGGAGACAGCTGCATGATTTGAATCTGGTTCAATTAAATCAGTGCCTCTGTTTCTATATTGGATATAGAACAGTTCATATCTTAACGATGTTAAGGTACGGGGAGTTGTCCGGTTTATGCTTAAAACCAGACACTGGACAACTCAAGGCACGTTTCTGTAATGGCTGTTTGTGGGTTGACCCAGGCTATGACGCGGGTTGATTTTCTACCATCTGGAAGATCAATAGCGATATTGTTCTTGACTCGCCACAGTTTTAAATTAAAAATGGATTTTTTCAGAAAACAGTAGCGGGAGTATGGTAGAACTGGAAGTGATTCCAGAACCACAAACGATTACTGAAGATTTGACAAGGAACCTAAAAGTTCAATCTGGATTGACATTCCATTGGCCACTCCGCAGATACGGTGGGTAACTTCAGGCACCCGAGAGGTACTACGGTAGCCTCAAGGACGGTGACAGGGAAGTTCTTGTTTACCCACAATTACCATTGCTGTTGTTCCAGGCTGCGAGACCCGGCGGGAGGATGAGTATAGCGTCGTTCTAAACTAGTTTTAGAAGTGTATGTCTGTATGACTCTGCCAGAGGATTGTCGTAGTCAGTGGGAGCAGCGGAAGCATTGGTGGAAAGGTAGCTTATGTCTATTTATAGACTAAAGCACCAGTAGCGGAGATAGATCATCTATTTCTGATGTGACAGTCATGGGTTTGACTTCATCAGAATAGGGGATGGATCTGTTGAGAAGGTAGTAGGGTATGATATCCTGGTATTTGGATGACATACACAGAGTAGGAAAAGAAACTCCTATACTACAATCGGTTATACTTTGGTCGTCACACAGTGGTTTCTCCACAAAGGAAATGGATTTTATATCAGACATACTGGTTACTAGATCTATGGTTTTAGATCTAGATTTGGGTAGTCTCCCAATCTGGGTACTTAGACAGCATTCTAAGGGTATTTAGAATGGATGACTCCTGGCACGGTAATGTACCTGCAGGTAATGGAGTCACCCTCTCTAAAGGTGTCTTATAGACTAAAGGGGAGAGGGATGTGCATGATTGGCAGATCACTTGCTCAGGCAATTGAGTCAATCATGAGATGTCAAGTACCACACCAGACATTGTTCTTGCACTAGATGCAATAAGCTGACATTAATCCAATCCTGGAGAAACGGTCGGAAGCAGTTTTAGAACATAAGTGGATGTTCTAGGGATATGATAACGACAGCCTCATTCGGGAAACAGTTATCATTCCAGGCTTCCAAGGTGACATGGACGACAAGGAGGTTGTCAGAGTTATAGTTTTTCCTTCTGATGAGGGGCAGTATTTTGGACATGTGGTCCAAGGCAATACTGAGGGTGGCATGGCGCAGGATACTGATTAAGTTCAGTTGACGATACAGTCTAAGAAGTTTGGATTTGGAGTTCATTTATGAGCTAGGTCCCATCAGACATCCAGACACATTCTAAGACAGGTATTGCTCATTTCGGGAGATGGGTTTTCTCTGCGAACTTGAGATATAGAGAGACATAGAAAGAAACAACAAAGCGGATCTACTCACTAAGGCTATTCCTCGAACGCAATAGTTTCGCAAACGAGCTTTGTGAGACTGACTAGTAGAGGAGTTGGGTGTTCGGTATCACACGGTCTGTGAGTATGCGACATCGCAATAATTAGCCTTGAGTGCAAGTGGGAGATTGTTGGAGATAGTGCCCTCAGAGTCAATTATTAAGTCACAGGTACGTGATTGCAATGATTGATGGAGGACCTATCCCGGTAGGACAGTCTTACTCGAGATGATAGTATGCTATCTGGTTTACCTTTATCATCGTGTACTGTTTTAGGTGACCTGACAAGTTGCTATTACACGTTGATAGAGCCCCTAGGATTCCTGCTTGACCACCAGCAGTATGAGGGCGATCATATAAGTGGGAGCTGGGGTCTATAAGCATATCCTTAAATGGTCCCTAGTCGTGTGAGTTTCGAGACAGGGCATCGATACTCCAGAGTAGACTAGTGTATACAGTCGAGACCCCGACGAGGGGCGGTGGCCGGTCTCACAAGCCACTGGTGTCAGTTGGATCACCTAAGATGTATACAGGTGCTCATTGGGTTATGAGTACACCGGACAGGACTCGCCGGGAACATGCTAGTTGGTCATATACCAGACGTCAGATGGCAGTTCCCTGGTGACATGTGTACAGGTTAGTTCATCGACCTGGGGATCGTCATTTGTCTCGTGTGAGTTCCCACTGTACTTTGATTACTACCCTACCACGGCTCAAAGGAGTCGTGCAAACAGGTTTTAGTTGGGTACAGTCCCGAGCCACATGGAGGCAGTGAGCGTATCTTCAGGGGTTCGTCTCTCCCGGTATTGGGGGTGAGGTCGCGCTGTGTCTAGGAGAGCCATTACACGAAGTCCTTGGCCAAGACAGGAGATTTACTGGTAGGTATTCCAGTAGTATCTCAGGGTGTTCTGGGCTACACTCCGACACGACTTGTACCGCTTTTGGGGGTCTGACTTTTACCAACCCCCTAGGCCCGCCATGCGATACTCATAGACGAACGGACCGGACTGTACGGATATTGTCACTGACAGGCTCAGTAGGGTTTTCAGGCTGAGTTCGCTCACAGACGTCCCTTTTAGTCAATACCTGGTAGCCCGTTACGTATTGGCTTATACCTCTGACGTGCTAGTGGTTAAATCCACAACCAAGGTGTTGACGAGTCTTTAGAGTCCCCCACATTCAGTTACTCAGCTTTCGGGCGAAAAGTTGTAGAGGCCGTATGGAGATATGGTAAGGCCCGATCAGATACGTGCGGTATTTCACGGATCAGGATCGGACAGTTTGTACTATAGGCCGTATGGGTATATGGCAGGGTTCGATCAGATACGTGCGGTATTGCACGGATCAGGATCGGACAGATTTTACTGGCCGTCTTTGGTTTAAGCCGGATCCTAGTATAGTACAGTGTAGATTTTGTCTCATTGCATTTGTATTTCGGTCGGAATACAAATGCGGGTGTGTATGCACAGTATCGGGGTTTTCCTGTAATTTATTACGGGACCAGTTTTCTGGAGTTGCCAGTTTGCTTTCCGTTTCGGTCAATTTCCTTTGTATCGTTCATTGGCCGAAGATTGGTGGAGGAGGGCTTATTTGCATTGTTGCAAATAAGTGGTTGTGGAGGGGGTCTTTGCTTTTTGTTGCATCATGATTATAGCACCATACCTTGACTTTCTTTAGTTGATCATGGCTTGACTTTGTAAACAATCATGGTTGTTGATGATTGTTGGTTGAGTATTGGTTTTGGGAGTGATCATTGTTTCTCATCATCACTTGCTTTTCAACCACCTCTTTGTCTTGACTCTCTCTCTTGCATGATAGATGAGAATGGCTCCCATTATCTTTTGATACACCACACTTTCACTCTCCCTCTCTTCCTCATTGATATGGCCGGCCACTCCCCTTAGTGGGCTGTCCAAGATTTTTGGGGTGGGTTTTTAGCTCATTTCATGTTGCAAAAATCCCATAAGATCAATCTCCAAAACCCCAAGTATCATTCCTCCACCAAAGGCAACTCCATAACCCCAAATGAGACTTGCTCACTAGATATTCTACAGCAAACCTTGGGCACGTCGACTAGCCAGCTTCGTGCCCGAGTTGCCTCGGCATTGAGGTGGGAGCCCGTAAAAGAAGTAGGCGATGTGGTGTACTTCCGGCGACGAGGTGGAGACCGGAGCTTCCGCAGGAGATCGGGACGACGACGAGAAGACCGAAGGACTCGGATCTGTCGGTATATCTCTCTTCCCCTTCTTGTAGATAGCTAGGACTAGTTAGTGGTTCGATCCGGGTATTAGTGCGCGGCGGTTTGCCAGTTCAAGAAAATTTAAAGTTTATCACCGCTTCCGCATTTGGCCGTCGGATTGACGGCCGGGGCGCCGCCGTGCACTTACATGTTGTACTCGTGTAACCATGGTCGGCCGAGCAAAGCGTTGTAGCATGTCTTGGCATCTATGATGTGGAACTTAATGTCCGTGACGAGTAGCCCGAAGCGTAGCGTCAGTATCACAGATCCAAGATTCTTTGACGATTGGGAATCGAATCCGGAGATGGTGATCTTGTCCCGAGCAAGGTGCTGAACGCTCATGCAGATTTCCTTCAACACCCGCATGTTGAGTAGGTTAACGACGACCCGTTATCGATCAGGATTTTGCCTATCTTTATATCGTGGCAGTATCCCGAGACATAGAGAGGGCGATTGTGTTCGCACGTCCCAAGTAGAAGGTCTTCATCGCCAAGAGTGACATCGGCCGTGTGCACTTCCTCCAATTCATCCTTCATCTTTTCCTCGGCCAGGCATGCTTGGAATTGTTCTGGGTCTTAGAGCGCATTAATCAACGAATCTCTCGCCTCTTTTGATAGCAAAAGGGCGTCGAGAATGCTGAGCTGTGAAGGCAGCTTCCTCAGATGTGCTAAGACGTTGTAATCCACCTTATTCTTCTTTGGTGGGTCTTTGGCAGCTAGCTCTTCCACCACTTGGTCATCTAAGACGATATCTTCAGTGGCCTTTTCTTTCCCTTTATCTTTTTTGTTCGAGGGTCCGAGGTTCTTTTCGGGCAGTGTGCGATTACGTAATCGGATATTTTCGCAGGCCTTCGGCTCTTCTTCTTTTCCCGGAGTGGATTCTTTAAAGAGAGGGGCAAGTTCCAGCTCCTCATCAGAATCGCTCCCGAATGTAGGCACTTGTGATCCACCGGTGTTAACCATGCAACAATCGCCAGCAGTTCTTTTAAGCCCTTCGGTCGTATTTCTTTGCTCCCGACGAGTTTTGCATTTCTCTCGCTTAAAGTGTTGTCAATGAGCAACATACCCTTGCCACCATCTATCGAAAGCTTTGCACTCTTGTGTGGGGTGCGAAATCTTTTGATGATATAAGCAATAGGAGGGGTGCGTTTCCACTTCACCGCTGATGTTTCCTTTAGAGGATGGTAGCTTCATGCCCATTGATATGGCCTTAGCAAACTTTTTCCTCATCTTGAATTGGCTTTTGTCGGCGGCGGAGGTGTTTTGTTCCAGCGGGATCATCTCAGCTCTTTCATCAAGTCGCTGGCGCTTGGCCCTCTCCAATATAGCTGTCTCGCATTCTTGATCAGCTTTACTTTTCAACCGAGCTTCATTAAGGAATGCGTCAATTACTTCATCTGATGGCCCCAGAACTTTTGGTTCAGGATCTGCCCCCAGCTTTTCGGTGCAAGGAGTCTCCTCATCGTTCGTGATCGAATGGGAAATCATATGACAGCTCGCCACATATTCCTCGGATTCATCCGATGAACTTTCTCCCTCATCTTCTTCTTGAAAGACGTGATTGAGGAACTCGTGGAGCATAATGGGAGTCCGTGCCTTTTGGTTGTATTCATCCAATGCATCAATTTGCTTTTGTAAGTCCGTGCGTTTGTCGCCAGGCTTCACGGGCTTCTTAGATTTCTTCTTCTTTTTTTTCGAAGATTTTGACGGCTGGCTGCAAGTGCTTGAACCACCACCATCGGTCTTTGGAGTTGGACGTGGCTTCAACATCCCTTCAATGACCTGCGGTTCCAACGGGTTCTTTCACTTGATCGCTGGACATGTCTGAAGATCGTTTAGCATCCTCTTTGTCTTGGCTGATAATATAACCTCCCAAGGAGCTTCTTCAATGACGAAGCATGTTTCCCCCGGCGTATTCGTCCCCTTAGAGGTGTGGGGCTGCGGGGGATTCACCTTCCATTTGTCAGATAACGCGAACTTGCCCTGTCGGTACTGGTTTTCAAGCCAATTCTTGAAAACGTAGCAATCTTCGATCGGATGGCCTAGTACTCGATGATAAGGACAGTAGTTGGGCTCATTGACGTCACTTGGTTGCAACGGAGTTTTGGATCCGGCAGATTTATGAGTCTGTTACGCAACGCCAGCTCAAATAACCTCCTCGTTTTATCACGGGGAAAGGAATAAGGACGTCCCATCCTATCCTCCAGGGGTACGTACGGGCGCATATTATTTTTACGAGCAACCGGCTTCGAGTCGCTCGGTTGTTGTTGAGCATTAGCGACGACGATCGCTTTTCCCTTCCCTTTGTCATTTCGGGAGTCCGGCCTTGGAAGAGGGGGTTTATGGCCCATTTGATCCATTTGCGCTAGTTTGTCAATCAAGGCCTGGAAGGTAGTTGGCTTGAAAAACATCATAAATTGTGAGATGGTTACTTGCGGATCAAGGGTTCCCACAAACATACCTACCGCGGGAGCTTCTTCAATGCGCTGCTCACACTTCGACCATAAGTTCCGCCATCGTATAGCGTACTGAATCCACGTCTCGCCGGGTTTTATCCTGGCGTTAATCAGTGCCGTCATCGGGGTACGTTCACTGGCGCTTGCAAAACGCTGAGTAAACAGCAGCTCCATCTCCGCGAAGGTTTTAATACAGTCGTTCGGGAGCTCAGAGTACCATTCGAACGCCGTATCTGATAAGCTTCCAACAAACTGGCGAAGCAACAGCTTGTCATCACCACCGGTGTTCCCGCAGAGTGCCCTGAACTGGGCAACGTGCTGGTGAGGATTGCCCGTCCCCTTGTAGACATGGAATTTGGGAATTGTGTAACCGGGTGGGTATTTGGTTTGATCGTACCAACTTGGATATGGCCGTCCTGTTTTTACGACCTGGCCGGCCGCTTCGGTCGCATGATGAACCCGTATTTTTTGGGCGATGTACTTATCCAAATCAGCTTTGGAGATTGTATCCTCCTTAGCCATCGACAGAGCTGGTGGAGGATTTGATGTTTCTCCCTTCTCGTCTCCAAGGACGATCGGGGGCTTTTCGGCCGGAGGATCTTGTTGTATCATCATCCCTATCATGTCTTGGAAGAGGAGGCCCATACGCTGTATGTTGGCTGCTTGTTCAGCAGCCTCTTTGTCCTTCTTCTCCAATATCTGACGAAGGAATTCGGCGTCGGTTTCTTCCTCTTGGCGTTCATCTGAGGACGTTTCAAGGTTTTCTTTTGGCCCTGTAAGTGCGGCCATAGCGTTCATCATTTCTTGGAGCTTCTGCTGCTGCTCCTGAGCCTTGGTCACTGACCTCGTATGCGGTCTATGACCTGTTGATATGCGGCTATCCTCCTTTCCCGATGCCACATAAACTGTATGAACTATCATGCCCCCGGACTTAGGGTGTTTAGGCTCACCACCTTTGGCATTTGCCGGGGGCGCGGGGGTTTTCTCCGGCCTTCTTCTTTTGTGGGTCGTTGAAGTTGAAGGGGCCGTTGCAGTGGGCATCTTAGCGACTGTTGTCCTCTGCTGTTTAATAGGACGGTCTTTTTCTTTTTGCACTTTGGCATTCTTTTGTTGACGAGAGTGATCTGGGTCGATCACGGAGTCTTGAACCCTCCTCCAAACTTTATAAATTCTTGAGGACAGCCGTTGATGGGGCTGTTCTTGCTTTGTTTCTGGGACTTTCTCCGCAGGCGGAGGAGATCTTTTCAGTGTAGCGGTTGGAGAATTCTTCCATACCCTCCTCAGCAGTTCAAAGCTGTTCCCAGTTGGAACAGCAGCGTTGACTTCCACCACTGGAGCCGGTGAAGTTAGCCCTGAGGGGGAGTTGCCTCCTGCCTTCCTCACTCGTTGCCAATGGCGACGTCGAGCGTGACGAGCCGTTGGGACTGGCTCGAAGATTGAGACACCTTCTTTTTGCCCCCTGTCTGAATGAGGCGCTGCCGGTGTTAACCTCTTAAAGACTGAGGTTGTCTTTTGAGGGGTGATATTCAACCTGTCGAAGACAGATCCTTGAGCAGGGGCAGGAGCAGGAATCGTCAGTCTGGAAAAGACTGACGATTTGACAGGGGAAGCCGCCTTGACGACTTCTGGAGCAGCAGTTATTGCCTTCCTTGGGACAGCCAATTTAGAGTTCTGATTTATCCTGGTGAAAACAGAGGCTGCCGGTTTGGTAGTGGGCGACCCGTTGACATGGGTCGTCGTAGCAGTGAGCCGGTCGAAGACCGACTTCTTGTTCACTTCCGGTGCAGGAATTGGCGTAGGAAAGCTTGTAGGTGGGATCATGGTCCCGAAGAACAGGCCAGTGGTGGCTTGGGTCACCTGGTCTACTGGCAGAGTGAGGAAGGAAGCCGCTTGGGGCCCATATGCTACACCTCCGGGGGAGGTGGAGCGTCCATTGCGGTGGCACTTTGAGCAGTTGGTGCAGTTAGAGGCCATTGAATCTTGAGTTCTGCGCCAGGCAAGAGACCAAATCTTAGTAACTTGAAATCCGAAGGCAACCATTTAACAAAGCGCGATTGATTCGCGAGGACGACACACGAAGTGTGGAGTGGAAAGAAGAAAAGGTCCCACCGGGCATGCCAGAATCTGTTCCCCTCCGAAAGACGGCGCACAAGACTGCGATGTCCTGACGCTGAGATTCGGGGCAGATGCTATTTGGTTTTATCCGTCCACCTCTCCGAAGATGCCAAGTTGATTTATGGCACCGTGTATCGGAGGTTTAGACGGATGCGGCCGATGTAGCAGACTTCGTCAGATTCCCCCTCGCTTGAGGGGTTTTTGATTGTGGGGACGCTCTTCCCTGCAGGCGCAAGCCCCTGCAGTTAATTACGCTACAGCATCGCGGTAACAACTTTCTCCTTCTCCAGAATTTCACTTCGTGTCGTGTGTGTTTGTTTTGTTTGTGGTTGCCCGTGGATTGTATACGGAGACTGAGTAATGCCGTCGCCCGTAGGACGTGGATTACTCCAAATCCGTATTTACTTAGATTTGGGTTTGGTGTTTTTAGTTTAAGGATGCATTAGTCGCGTTGCGGCTAAGATCAACTTAAACGTTCGTTAAGGATACGATAGTCCTGTTTGAGACTAAGATCAACTTAACGTGATAATCCATTTAATATCTGGCCATCGGGACTCGTCACCTCTCTAACGTCGTTGAAGGATTACAACGGCAGATGTCAGAGGAGTTCAGAGATATACCCTTGAACCAAGATTGATTTGGAGTTTTATAGTCCGTTTGAATGTTTAAGGATACGTTAGCCGTGTTTGGGGGCTAAGATTAACTTAAACGGGATCGTTTAGATCCGGCAAAAGAGCATTTGGAGGCTCTATTGTTCCAGTTTGGGGACGTAGTAGTCCGTGTTCCAGTTTAGGGACATGGGGGTCCATTGCCAGTTTAGGGACGTGGTGGTCCGTATTCCAATTTAGAGACGTGGTGGTCCGTGTTCCAGTTTAGGGACGTGGTGGTCCGTGTTCCAGTTTAGGGACGTGGTGGTCCGACATTAGTTTAAGGAAGTTTCGGTCCAACATTAGTTTAAGGACGTTTCGGTACAACATTAGTTTAAGGACGTTCCGGTCCACGAGTTTAAGGACCCCGCAGTCCATATTGATGTGTGGTCGTCGGGACCCGTCACCTCTCAGATGTCGTTGAAGGATTACAACGATGGGTGTCAGAGGAATTCGGAGATGTACCCTCGAACCGGATATAAATTAATTTAAGAGAACAGCTGTGCTCAGTCAATTTAATTTGAGGACTTACGACCAAAATTGGGCTAAGTCCAGTTGAAAATGTTCAACACCCTTATTTATTTTTGGTCTATTAGACCTGTGCTAGGGCTTTGCCCACACTTAAATAATGCATTGCATTACTTCTATTTTTTTTTGTTTGGGCTCTGCCCATAAAAGATGCAGAGCATCAATTTCACTTGGGCTCTGCCCCCTTTTTATTGCTTTGCAATTTATTTTGGCCTACTAGGCCCCTCTGATTTGGGCCTGGCCCTTCAGTAAAAGAAATGCATTGCATTTGTCAGGCGCTTTGCGCCAATCACTGAGCGCAAGCGCTTGTGGTGAGGACACGTGTCATGCTCTGGTGAGCGCAAGCGCAACAGCGCGCGCTGCGCTAGTGCGCTGCGCTGTTGCGCTGCTGACACGTGGTGCGCTCTGGTGAGTTGTGCCAATTACAGAGAGCAATGCTCTATTTCAAAAGCGCGTAGCGCAAGTTGTTCTGTAGCTGACACATGGCGCTCTCCCAAGAGCGCAACAGCGCAGTTTGGAAGTGCAGAGCACTAAGAATCTTTTAGATTCAAGAACAGAAGTGCAAAGCACTATTTGATTTCTTGATCTAATTTAGATCAAAGAAAAATAAGTTTTTTCTTTTTATTTCAAGAACCAGAGGTTCGTAAAAGTGCAAAGCACTATTTTTTTATTTTTGTTGTTTTCTTGTTTTAAAGAACCAGTGGTTCATAAGAAGTGCAAAGCACTGTTTATTATGTGAAGATCATTGATCTGGTTTTTAGATCAATGATTTATTAAAAGAGACTTCTTCTCTCTCGTGAAGATTTTTACCTTTTTCTTTGGAATTTTCTCAGAGTTCTCTCTCTGTTTGAAGCTCTTGACTTTTTTCAAGAAAAATGTTGATGCCTATGAATTGAGGCTTGGGGTCCTTTTTATAGTGCCCATAAATTAGTTAAATTTGTTAAAGAGATCTTTCTCTGAGTGATTTGGGGAATTTTCCCCACCATTGGATCTTTAATCCAAGGGCTTCTGTTTTTCAGAAGAAAATCTTCTTGTTTTAACAAGAACAGAAAGATTTCTTTAAAATCTTTATTTTGTTTTGGCGCAAATGCTCCAGCGCGTGACACGTGTCGCGCAGCGCACAGCGCAGCGACACGTGTCGCGCAGCGCACAGCGATACGTGTCGCGCAACTGCGCTGACACGTGTCGCGCAGCGCAGTGCTTGCGCAACTGAAGCGTTGCTTCCTTTAATTTTGCTTAAAATAGAGCTTTGCTCTGATTGGGTGCGCCTTCTTGGGCGCTGTGCTGACGTATCAGCGCCTGACATGTGGCGCGTTGCGCCCGAGATTTGAAGCGTTGCTTCAAAAATTTTGAATTTTGAATTTCAACAGAGCTTTGCTCTGATTGGGCGAAACACTGGCGGTATCCGACCAAGCGGCAGGCTCAGTGCTCGTCCGGGAGGTCGACGGAGTGCAGAAGCCGGTATACTATGTGAGCCACGTCTTCAAAGATGCAGAAACGAGGTATCCGGCCATAGAGAAGATCGTCTTGGCCCTCATAGTGGCCTCAAGAAAGCTACGACACTACTTCTAGGCGCACACTATTCTCGTCCTCACCGAGCACCCACTGGGGGATATCCTCGCCTCACCCGAATTCTCGGGCCGCTTAGAAAAGTAGAGGTGGGAGCTGTCCCAGTTCGACATAAAGTACCATCCGAGACAGGCCATCAAAGCGCAAGTCCTGGTCGACTTTATTGTCGAGTGCACCATCCCCAGCAAGGAACCGGAGCCCGCGCCGACCCCCACAGATCAACACCTGATCGTGGGAAAACCCGACTCGGTCCCTGAGTGGGCCATCTACGTCGACGGGTCCTCAACCGAGGACGGCTGTGGCGCATGCCTTATCATTCGGGGCCCGAACGAAGCAGAAATGGAGTATTCTCTAAAGCTTGGATTCAGGGCCTCAAACAACGCGGCAGAGTACGAGGCCCTGCTGGCCGGACTGCGCATGGCCTCTGGACTGGGGCTGAAAACAATTTGAATCCGCAGTGACTCAGCCCTAGTCGTTGGACAAGTGACCGGCCACTTCGAGGCTCGGGAACCTCTAATGGAAAAGTACCTGTCCGAGGTAAGAAAACTTCGGAGGAATTTCGACGAAGTCCAGATAGAGCAGATACCCAGGCAGCTCAACGCCCAAGCTGACGCCCTGAGCAAGCTGGTTTCATCCTACTCGGCCAACAACAAGCGATCTATCCTCTTCGAGACCCTGCCGCGGCCCAGCGTGGAAGGCGGGGCGACAATACTTCATGTGTACACAGCGCAGGAAGACGGCAAAGACTGGAGGAAGCCCCTCGTGGGATTCCTAAGGGACGAAGCCCGTCACTTCGTCTGGAGCAATGGGAACCTTTACAAGAAATCCTTCACTCAGCCCCTGCTCCAGTGTGACGACCCCCACGAAGCCGACTACGTCCTCCGTGAAATCCATGAAGGGGTCGGCGGCGCGCACCAAGGGGCCCGAACCTTAATCCAGAAGGCATTGTTCCAGGAGTACTACTGACCGATTATTCACGAGGACGCCCAGAAGCTCGTCAAGAGATGCAAAAGCTGCCAACTACACGAAAGCGTACCCCGCCTCCCGGCTACCGCGCTGACCGTGCTGACCTCCCCATGGCCGTTCGCCCAGTGTGGATTGGACATGATAGGCCAGCTCCCTACCGGCACGGGCGGGCATAAATATGTTCTCGTCGCGGTAAATTACTTCATGAAGTGGATCGAGGCAGTCCCCATCAGGAAGCCAGACGCCGCCACAACCATCAAGTTCCTGCAGAATAACCTGATACTCCGGTTCGGCATCCCAAGATGCATCATCACCGACCACGGGACGAACATCGAAAACGAAAAAGTGAAGGATTTCTGCAACGAATATCATATCCTCATGAAGTTCGCCGCGGTCGCACATCCCCAATGCAACGGGCAGGCCGAAGTCGCTAACCGAGATGTCCTCCGGGGTCTCCGGACCCGCTTGGAGGGACGCCAAGGCAGCTGGGTCGAGGAATTGCCCCGGGTCCTATGGGCCCTGCGCACGTCAAAGACGACGCCCACCGGGGAAACCCCTTTCAGCCTCTACTACGGGACCGAGGCAATGGTCCCGGCAGAGATCGGGCTACCCAGTCATCGGGTCGAACACTTCGACGACGAAGCAAACACCACGGCACTACGGACTAACCTGGACATCTTGTTGGAGAAACGACACCGGGCTCAGATCAGGGCTGCCACCTATCAGCAACAAACTGCCCGATACTACAACGCGCGGGTCAAGCGTCGCTCCTTCAGGACCGGGGATCTAGTCCTACGGCGAAATGAGTTCTTCAATCAAGGCAGGCTGCACAAGTTTTCCCCAAAATAGGACGGTCCTTTCCTCGTCGCCGAGGTACTTCCCGACGGAGCTTACCGCTTGCAAGACGTGAACGGGCGCAGGTTTCCGCGGCCTTACAACGCCAAGAAGCTCAAGATGTACCAGTGAAATCACTACCCACAAGTGTGCACCTCTCTTTTCACAAAGACAACGTAAATTTTTCTAAAATGACCTTTTCATCCGAATAACAAGAAGGGAACGTTAGAACATTGTGAAAAGAAGAGTTCTGTCTTTGTGACCAAAGCCCTCACCAAGAGGCAGCCGAGCAGCTACCTTGATCGGCTATCCCTGGCTGGTAGCTTCCCTACCCCACAAAACCAGGGATCAAAGCCCTCACCAAGAGGCAGCCGAATAGCTACCCTGCTCGGCTATCCCTGGCTGGTAGCTTCCCTACCCCACAAAACCAGGGATCAAAGCCCTCACCAAGAGGCAGCCGAGCAGCTACCCTGCTCAGCTATCCCTGGCTGGTAGCTCCCCTACCACACAATGCCAGGGATCAAAGCCCTCGCCAAGAGGCATCGGGCAGCAACCTTGCTCGGCCATCCTTAAGGACAAAAAACCCTCGCCAAGAGGCACCGGGTAGTAACCCTGCGCGGCCATCCTTAGTAGGCCAATCACGGCCTCTCCCGCGCTAAGGATGAAAAGCCCTCGCAAGAGGCAACCGAACCCGCCCTTGTTCGGTTATCCTTGGCTGGTAGCTCCCTACCCCAATAAACCAGGGATAAAAGTCCTCACAGAGGCAACCGGACCCGCCTTTGTTCGGTTATCCCTGGCTGGTAGCTCCCTACCAAACCACGGATCAATGCCCTCGCCAAGAGGCATCGGGCAGCAACCCTGCCCGACCCGTCCTTAAGGATCAAAGCCCTCGCAAGAAGCAACCGGGCCCGCCCTTGCTCGGTTATCCCTGGCTGGTAGCTCCCTACCCCAACAAACCAGGGATCAAAGCCCTCGCAAGGAGGCACCGAGCAATAACTTTGCTCGGCACCATCCTTAGTAGGCTACTTACGGCCCCTCCCACGCTAAGGATCAATGCCTTCGTAAGAGGCAACCGGGCCCGCCTTTGCTCGGTTATCCCTGGCTGGTAGCTCCTACCCCAACAAACCAGGGATCAAAGCCTTTGCTAAGAGGCACCGAGCAGCTACCCTGCTCGGCGGCCCCTCCCGCGCTAAGGATCAAAGCCCTCGCAAGAGGCAACCGAGCCCGCCCTTGCTCGGCTATCCCTGGCTGGTAGCTCCTTACCCCAACAAACCAGAGATCAAAGCTCTCACCAAGAGGCACCGAGCAGCTACCCTGCTCGGCACTATCCTTAGTAGGCCACTAACGGCCCCCCAACAACTGAGGAACATGAACTCAAAAAGAGGCATCTGGTCTATCAACGTCTTAGCGATCTACACTTCGACTTTGGGGCCGTGGAGATACCGTCTTCCCGCCGGTCATCGCACACTCAGCAAATGATCAGAGTCAAGTCGACGAGTAATCGCTAGATGAGGAACATGCCGACCATAAAAGCAGTACTGTGCAGATACAAGTGTCTACCAACAAAAGGAAGTACAAGAACAAACATTACTGCAAAAACAAAAAGGTTTTATTCACAAAGCCAAAAATCTTTACAAGGGTATTTATGGGCTCCCCGGCCTTATTAAAATTGCCCTGAGGCTTACAAAAGAGAAAGGAGGAAAAACCAAAAAGGTCGGGCAGCATGCCCCGCCTAGACCTCACTCCCTTCATCGCTATCGGCCGGTGGCGGGACCACCGAGAGTCGGACTCGAGCACGGAGTTCACCGTCGGTGAACTCCGGGAGCTGCTCCTTGACGGCATCAAGAGCCTTGTTCCATGCAGTGGCGGAGGCCTCGTCGAGGTCGGCGTAAAACTGGTCCGACTCCTTGTAATCCGCCACCGCCTTCCTAGCCCGTGTCTCGGCGTCCTCCGCCGCCTGAAGCGCCGCCTCGGCATCACGCCAGCTGGCATCCCTCGCCCTCCTCATGGCTGTAAAGCGATCGTCCAGTTCCATCAACTTCGCCTCAACGACTCGGTGGGACTCACTTAGGCGGCGGTAAGACTCCCGGCACTTTGAAACGGTGAGATCCACGGCTTTTGACCGGGCTCTGAGGGCGAGCGACCTCTCCCTCTCCAGACACAGCTTGAGTTGCAGACCCTCGACCTCCGAAGAAGACTCTTCTGCTGACCTCGCAGCCTGAATAGCCCCCTCGGCTTCCATACGAATAACAAGGGCGCAATGCTGAAGGGCCTGGCGAAAAATGGCAGAGAAACTTAAAGACACCCAAACTAAGGAAGGGTCGCTCGAAATAACAGATGAGGGAGTACCTACCTGAACCGCCTCTTGTATGATAGCCGCCAGTTGGGCCCTCAAGGTCCTCCGCGGCATCTGGCCTCCGGCCGACTCCTCCATACCAGCAAGAAGGCTGGCGGCAACAGAAAGCCCCGACGGGACTACGAACTGGACGTCCCCCTCCTACACAGGAGTCCCTTCCGGAATCTCCGTGCGGCGCACGAGAGACCGTCCTCTTCAACTTAAGAGGAACCCCGTCTTCGCCCTCTCCTGCATCCCTCGTTTGAGATTCGGGAACCCGTGTACGCTTTTGGCCGCTGCCAGAACAATCGTCAGGAGCTCGTGACGGGGCAGGCGGTCCCGCCGTCGGGGGCACATCCGGCGCAGGGTGTAAGTTCATGTCACGCACCCCACGGGCTTGTGGGGAGGCGGAATATATGAAAAACAATTATCAAAGCTTCGTAACGTGGACTTGAGCACACGGATCGTGTCTAAACCATTACTAGCAAACTACGAAAGGTTTAACTACTTGGATTCGAAGTTATACCTCACGTTGCTTGTCCTTCGGGTCTTCATCGCTGTCCTCCACTCCTTGTAGGCTCTATGGAACGTCAGCGCCTCAACGGCCTCCTCGAGTCAAAGACGATCCACCCGAGAACTACTATTCCAAGCTTGACCTCTAACTTGAGGTAACTAGGTTTGTCAAAGTGCTAATCTAAGCAACCTAGGGGATATAGAGTAGGATTATGGATGTATTAGTCTTTCTAACCCTTGATCTCAACATATGAGAGGTTAGGGTTAGGGTTTGAAGAGAGAGAGCTTGAGGAAAGAGAAGGCGAGAATGAGAATTCTTTTGGATAAATGATATCATTTGTGTATATATGAAACATATCATATATATTAAATGAATAACAAATAATGATTCATCATGTTTCATTAATACACTAAGTGATTCATCACATGAGTCATGTGAATCATAAATGAATCATTAACTCCATGGATGATTCACTCTCATGACTCATTAATCCAATAAATGCAAATGCCACCTTACCCTCCAAGTCATCATCCTTCTAGAAGCTTCCCGACAAATTACGAGAACGCCCCTCCTATCCGTGAAAACACGAAAAAACTTTAGACTGTATAAATCCAATAATCCGATACTAGAATCTGGCTTAAACCAAAACCGACTAGTAAAAACTGTCCGAACATCGTATGTGCGTAAAAACATGTATGCGTCCGAACCCTGTCGTAAAACCATACGACCTCTATATCGTTTCGTCCGAAACAGGGAAACTCTCTGTGTGGGACTCTAAAGACTTGACACTACGCTGGCAGTGGGTTTAACCACAGACCGCAAGTGGCACTAGCTGTACGTAACGGTCCCCAGGTAGATGTCGATAAGAAGGCCGATGAGGAAACCCATCCGAACTCCTACTGAGCCTGCTGTGACAATCTCCGTACAGTTCGGTCTGTTCGTCTATGACTATCGCATATCGGGCCTAGGGGGCGGCAAGCGTCGGTCCCCTAAAAGCGGTATAAGTCGTGTCAGAGCGAAGCCCATTACAACTTGAGAAACTACTGGAACCTACCAGTAAATCTTGCTTGCCCTGGCCAGGGACTTTGGGTAATGGCTCTCTGACACAGCGCGATATCAACTCCCAATGCCGGGAGAGACAAATCCTGTCTAACCGCCACTGCCTCCAAGTGCTTCGGGACTGCACCCAACTGCTACCTGTTTGCACGACTCCTTTGAGCCGTGGTAGGGTAGCAATCTAAGAACAGTGGGAACACACTCGAGGCGAAGCAGCAGTGTCAAGTCTGCGGACTATGCTGTACTCATGTCACCTAGGAACTGTTAATTGACGACGGGTATAATACCAACCAACAGTTCCCTGCGAGTCCTGTCCGGTGTACCCGTAACCCAACGAGCACCTGTATACTATCTCCAATACAACGTACTAATGGCTGTGGGACAGACCATTTCCCCTGCTGGGATGGGAAGCGTACACACTAGTCTACTCTGGAGTATCGATGCCCTGTCTTGATAATCCTACGACTAGGGACCTGAAAAAGGATGTGCTTGTAGACTACCCAGCCCCCACTAGTGTGACTGCCATCACAACGCTGGTAGTCAAGCAAAGATCCTAAAGGCTCTACTAATATGTATACGCGATACGTTACAAGAAACATATGCACATATTAAAGTAGACACAAACCAAGTAGCATACTACCATTTTTAGTAAGACTATCAATACAACTGTTAATATCCCAAGCTTCCATTAAGTAATATACAAACTAGTATGATACAGTAATGGCCTTCTAAGGCATAAACACTAACAATCTCCCACTTGCACTAGGGCCATATACTGGCATATCGCAGACCTATCATCTCGAATAGCTTCTCGACTGCGTCTGAGGAATGGCCTTTGTGAATGGATCAACAGTGTTGTTCTCTATATCTACTCTCTTTACCTCGATCTCCCGGCGATCTACGATCTCCCTGATCAGGTGATACCGCCTTAAGATGTGTCTGGACTTCTGATGGGACCTGGGTTCCTTCGCTAAAGCTATAGCGTCGTTGTTGTCGCAATACAGAGGTATTGGACCAACACTGGTAGGAACCACCTGAAGTTCTGTGAGGAACTTCTTCATCCAGACAGTTTCTTTTGCGGCATCGCAAGCAGCTATGTACTCCGCTTCCATCGTTGAGTCAGCAACGGTCTCCTGCTTGGAACTCTTCCAACAGACCGCCCCTCCATTGAGGGTAAAGACATAACCCGACATGGACTTGGATTCATCCTTGTCACTCTGGAAGC
The DNA here is from genome assembly GCA_030015575.1 of Agapanthus africanus. Taxonomy (NCBI): domain Eukaryota; kingdom Viridiplantae; phylum Streptophyta; class Magnoliopsida; order Asparagales; family Amaryllidaceae; genus Agapanthus; species Agapanthus africanus. The sequence goes on from JASDDO010000028.1 coordinate 126,027,933, forward strand.
TGGAGTCGGCAAAGGCCTCGATCTGGAGGTCTTTTCCGCCATACACCAAGAACATCTCCTTAGTCCTCCTCAGGTACTTGAGAATGTTCTTTACTGCTATCCAGTGCTTCTCTCCTGGGTTTGCCTGATACCGGCTTACAACGCTCAATGCGTATGCCACATCTGGTCTGGTACATAATATCGCATACATTATAGTGCCTACCGCAGAAGCGTAGGGTATAATCGACATGCGATCCCTTTCCAAATCAGTCTTGGGAGACATCTCTTTGGAGAGGGTGATTCCGTGACAAACCGGTAGGTTACCGCGCTTAGAATCTTCCATACTGAATATTTTCAATATGGTGTCTATGTACCTGGACTGCGAAAGTCCCAACATCCTTTTTGATCTATCACGATAGATCTGGATCCCCAGAATGTAGGTGGCATCACCCAGGTCCTTCATGGAGAACTTTTGTGACAAGAATCTTTTGACTGACTGTAGCATAGGAATATTATTTCCTATTAGGAGAATGTCATCCACATACAAGATGAGCAATACTACAGCTCTCCCTACAATCTTTCTGTATATGCATGGTTCATCTGGATTTTTGATAAAGTCGAATTCTTTGACAGCATCATCAAAACAGATGTTCCAACTCCGCGATGCTTGCTTTAGTCCATAAATGGACTTAAGCAACTTGCACACTTTACCGCTGCTCCCACTCTGAATGAATCCCTTTGGCTGATCCATATAGACGCACTCTTCCAAATTACCATTTAGAAAGGTCGTCTTTACATCCATCTGCCAGATCTTATAATCGTGGAAGGCAGCAATAACAAGAAGGACCCGAATGGATTTGAGCATAGCCACTGGAGAAAAGGTTTCGTCATAGTCCAAACTAGGTCTTTGACAAAAACCCTTTGCAACAAGTCTAGCCTTATAGGTTTCAACCTGTCCATCTACACCAATCTTCTTTCTGAAGATCCATTTGCATCCTACGGGTTTTGCCGCATCTGGAGCAATGTCCAAAGTCCATACTTTGTTAGTGTACATGGACTCCATTTCGGTCCGCATTGCATCCAGCCATTTTACCGAGTCGCCGCTCTGAATGGCTTGCTGGAAGCTAGTAGGGTCATCATTGTCAATGATGCAATCTTCTCGATCCCCGTCTATGAGAAAACCGTAGTATCTCTCGGGCGGATGAGACTGCCTACTACTTCTGCGGATAGGCGCTGGTATGTCCCTTTCTTCTAAAACCTCTGGTTCTACCATACTTTCAATAACAGCTTGTGGTTCTGGAATTTCTTCCAGTTCTACTGCACTCCCACTCTTCTGATTTTCTAAAAATTCAGCTTATAAGAAGTGGGCATGACGAGAAACAAAAATCTTTTGTTCCTCTGCGTAATAGAAACAATATCCCATAGAGTTCTTTGGATATCCCACAAACTTACACTGTACTGAGCGTGCCTCGAGCTTGTCCGGATGCTACTTTTTTACAAAAGCTGGACATCCCCATGTCTTCAGGTATGAAGACAGGGTTTCTTCCCACTCCACATCTGATATGGTGTGGTAGGCACAGTCTTGGTTGGAACCTTGTTCAAAAGATATGCAGCTGATTCTAGCGCATAACCCCAGAAAGATCGCGGTAACTCAGCCTTACTCATCATGGAACGAACCATATTCAATAGGGTTCGATTCCTCCTTTCCGATACACCGTTGTGTTGTGGTGTGTATGGAGGAGTAAGCTGAGAGATAATTCCATTCTCTTTTAAGTAATCCAGGAACTCGGCACTTAAGTATTCACCACCTCGATTAGATCTCAGTGTCTTGATACTTTTGCCTGTTTGGTTTTCCACTTCATTCTTGTATTCCTGGAATTTCTCAAAGGCCTCGGATTTATGCTTCATCAAGAAGATATGTCCATACCTAAAGAAATCATCCGTGAAAGTAATGAAGTAGGAATAACCACCTCGCGCATGTGTAGACATTGGACCGCACACGTCACTGTGTATGAGTCCTAAGAGCTCGCTCGCTCTTACTCCGTGTCCACTAAACGGAGTCTTTGTCATCTTTCCCATGAGACAAGATTCACAAGTAACATAAGATTGATATTCGAACGGATTCAAATATCCTTCTCTATGTAACTTAGTTAATCGTGTTTCATTGATGTGACCTAGTCTACAATGCCATAAGAAAGCCTGATTTATTTCTGGAGACTTTCTTTTAAGTGTGTTCTGGACATTGAAAACCTGAGCTTGACTCAATACGTATATACCATTATCTAATGTACCGGACCCAATCAGAACTTGATTTAGGTGGATGTGAACTACATCGCTTACGAATGTAAAATCATATCCCTCTCTCGAAAGTGAGGACACTGATATGATATTACAAGTCAAACTAGGTATATACAAACAGTTACGTAGAATCAATATCTACCCACTTGTCAAACCTAGGCGATATTCTCCCACGGATTCAGCGTCCATGCTCATTCCGTTTGCAATTTTGAAAGACAAATCACCAACCTTTATAACTCTACGGTTTCTCAAAGCATGTAATGAATTACAGATATGATATCCTGCTCCGGTATCTACTACCCAGGAAGTAGAGTTAATTGACAAACAGTTCTCAATTACAAACACACTTGAGGCCAAAGCCACAACATGCTTCGTATCCTGGCTACTGGCTTCCAAAGCCCTGCAATCTTTCTACCAATGTCCAATCCCATAACAATAGGAACATCCCTCCTTACCAACACCAAGTCTCAAAACTTTTGCTCTTCCCTTTCCTCCTACTTTACTGACACCGTATATCGGCTTTGTAGAGGTCTTCTTCTTTTCACCCTTTGCGTTCGCCCTGGATGTAGAAGAAGAAGGTCCCCCATTAAGCAGAACTTGTGTCTCCCTAGTTTCTTTCAGGGTGTAAGTAGAGAGTAGGGACTGTGGAAATAAGTCAGCATATGACCTGTTTCCCAACGTGGTCTCCAGGTCCTTGAGCTCATCAATATAACTAGTCATCGTAAGGACGTCGTCCCCTACAGATGACCCGACAACCAACCTCGCTTGAATTAATTCGTTCGAGGTCTCATATCTTGCGATATGAGATTGCTCTCCATATAAATCTTTGTTATGGAGAAAGATGGAAACTGAGTCCATCTTCTCATGCCGCTTCTGGTATACACCATCAACTGAAGCCAATACGAGGCACATGGCTTTCGCTTTATCCTTTTCCCTTGTCTGACGGATATTCATATCTGCGATGGTGGAAACTGGACCTGGGACGGCGGGATCTTGAGTAGTAATAGGGTGGTCCAGCTTGTCATAGGCAATGGACATCTGGACAGACCTATGCCAGTCATATAAGTCAGATTCAGTCAAATTGTTATCTAGATGTAACCTAGTCATGGTCACAAGGTCGCTGCAAAGAGAGAGAGAGAAGAAAACACTTTAGCATGATGCTTTTGCAAGTTTAGATTGGTTTTTAGTTTATCTAAACTGGATGGCTCCCACTGTTTCTCGAATCCTTCCTCAAACCATAAAAGAAGAATTAGCCAGGACTATTCTCACCGTACAATACTTGCTTAACCGTTCAGCCAAGCCAGTGTCGATATTTCGAGGGAGGTTTTCCAACGCTTTCGCGAAGTTCCTTAATTAAAGAACCTCTTTTCTCTGGGGGCGTAGCCCCGCTGACACCTTTCTCGACACCTATTTGGTTTATAGCATTGATCGTTAAGTGACGAATCTTCTGATAAGTAGCATATACTCACAGTAGGATCGGGATCCAAATATCATCGTATGATAATGTTGAAGGAATCCTACCAACATTCATCAAACTCCAAATGGTATGCAACACTAGCAAGTTTCAGTTTCTTTAGAAACTCCCGATATGGATTTTTGCCCCATGTTCTTATGACCTTGACGAAAGCCAATAAATCATAAGTCACATGTCAAGTTCTGCCCATCATTATCTTGTTAATTTGAACCCACCCGTACATACCCTTGACGAAAGCCAACAAGGTAATACGACTGTCCCAAACCAACTCATCTATCTATGCAACAAATGAATACCCCAGCAGCTACCAAACACTATGCCTTGACGAAAGCCAACAAACATAGCTTGAATACTACTGACCATCCATAAGAAATGACGGAGGGCTACGACTGGTTTTGGCGAAACCGTGAACGTAGTGAACTTGATATAATCGAAGGAACCTGATAACTTTTTTAAAAGGAGTGGTTAAAGCTCCGCAATTAAAAATTTCTGCTCTTTTAAAATAACCGAGTGGTTTCTTTTAAATTTGTTCCAACGACTCAACTTTGGTTTGTTTTCTTTGCATTATAATAATGTGTCCCATCAATTATCCTATCATTGCAGAAAACAACGAAAATACCACGTCCTCTTATGCCATCTGTATTCGCCACTGGGCCCCGTCATCACCCGTTAGCTTACTTAACTAACAACAGAGCGGGGGCTGGGCTAGCGCGGGTGTAAAACATAAGTGACGTCTAATAACTATCATATATAGATATTGTACATTCGTCAGATGCAATAATAGGCATTCCAGATCACAGATGAACATTATTGGATATACAAGCAATCCGCGTTTGCTTTGAGCCTGCAACAAAAGACGGATTACACAGTTGTGATGAATAGCCATTACCCCACCCTAGACCCCTACGGGTACGGCAAACTACCCGCCAAGTACCCGAAGTGAAGCGGTCTCCCTCAACAACGTGAGTAGGCCACTAAACACTTCAACGTACCCGGTAGTTTGTGTACCCCACCTTGGATCTATCCTAGGAGCAAAAAACAGTAAATGAAATAATACAACGGTGGCTACAACCGCAACCTGGATGTGCCCCGCAAAAGAATATTACATCATATTACAATTTATATCGAATGAATGAATATAAAAAACATCTCAAACCCCGGCTAATCATCACGACGATCCAATCAAGTTCATATACACAAACAGTAAAATCATTACAGAAATGTGCAACCCCCTGCCAACCGACATACTAGCAGTTAGGGGAGGTTTACGAACACATTAAACATTACAGATAAAAACCCAATTAGCAAATAACTTAGAATATCGATCGACAACTTTTTTCCGTGTCTACCCCAAATGCAAGCTAGCACAGAAGTAACCTGGGTAGAAACAGAATATACTGGAAAACAAAACACCTCAAAATATGAATTACTGCACAAATCCGAGTCAACTCGGAGTTGACTCGGCGGCGGATCCACGGCCAAAAGCACCATTCGGCCGCGGATCCGCAGCCGTCTTACCGAGTTAGGTCCTCGTATTTTCCCAGAATTCTTATAATCCCCTGCTGTTAATTTTCAGGCACATCAAATAATTTTTTCGACACGTTTAAAATTGACAGAAACTTGAGGGGTCCGGGGTTTTGTTTTCGCGTTTTTTCGACGATCGAAGTTCTAATTAGTTGCTAACAAGCTAGTAAAGGTTTAGTTGTCTCTGATACCACTATAAGTCCATGTCACGCACCCCACGGGCTTGTGGGGAGGCAAAATATATGAAAAACAATTATCAAAGCTTCGTAACACAAACTTGAGCACACGGATCGTGTCTAAACCATTACTAGCAAACTACGAAAGGTTTAACTACTCGGATTTGAAGTTATACCTCACGTTGCTTGTCCTTCGGGTCTTCATCGCTGTCCTCCACTCCTTGTAGGCTCTATGGAACGTCGGCACCTCAACGGCCTCCTCGAGTCAAAGACGATCCACCCGAGAACTACTACTCCAAGCTTGACCTCTAATTTGAGGTAACTAGGTTTCTCAAAGTGCTAATCTAAGCAACCTAGGGGATATAGAGTAGGATTATGGATGTATTAGTCTTTCTAACCCTTGATCTCAACACATGAGAGCTTAGGGTTAGGGTTTGAAGAGAGAGAGCTTGAGGAGAGAGAAGGTGAGAATGAGAATTCTTTTGGATAAATGATATCATTTGTGTATATATGAAACATATCATATATATTAAATGAATAACAAATAATGATTCATCATGTTTCATTAATACACTAAGTGATTTATCACATGAGTCATATGAATCATAAATGAATCATTAACTCCATGGATGATTCACTCTCATGACTCATTAATCCAATAAATGCAAATGCCACCTTACCCTCCAAGTCATCATCCTTCTAGAAGCTTCCCGACAAATTATGAGAACGCCCCTCCTATCCGTGAAAACACGGAAAAAATTTAGACTGTATAAATCCAATAATCCGATACTAGAATCTGGTTTAAACCAAAGCTGACTAGTAAAAACTGTCCGAACATCGTACGTGCGTAAAAACACGTATGCGTCCGAACCCTGTCGTAAAACCATACGACCTCTATATCGTTTCCCCCGAAGCAGGGAAACTCTCTGTGTGAGACTCTAAAGACTCGACACTACGCTGGCAGTGGGTTTAACCATAGACTGCAAGTGGCACTAGCTGTACGTAACGGTCCCCAGGTAGATGTCGATAAGAATGCCGATGAGGAAACCCATCCGAACTCCTACTGAGCCTGCTGTGACAATCTCCGTACAGTCCGGTCTGTTCGTCTAGGACTATCGCATATCGGGCCTAGGGGGGCGGCAAGCGTCAGTCCCCTAAAAGCGGTATAAGTCGTGTCGGAGTGAAGCCCATTACACCTTGAGAAACTACTGGAACCTACCAGTAAATCTCGCTTGCCCTGGCTAGGGACTTTGCGTAATAGCTCTCTGACACAACGCGATATCAACTCCCAATACCGGGAGAGACGAGTCCTGTCTAACCGCCATTGCCTCCAAGTGCTTCGGGACTGCACCCAACTGCTACCTGTTTGCACGACTCCTTTGAGCCGTGGTAGGGTAGCAATCTAAGAACAATGGGAACACACTCGAGGCGAAGCAGCAGTGTCAAGTCGACGGACTAAGCTGTATTCATGTCACCTGGGAACTGTTAACTGACGACGGGTATAATACCAACCAACAGTTCCCCGCGAGTCCTGTCCGGTGTACCCGTAACCCAACGAGCACCTGTATACTATCTCCAGTACGACGTACTGATGGCTGTGGAACAGACCATCTCCCCAACTGGGATGAGAAGCGTACACACTAGTCTACTCCGGAGTATCGATGCCCTGTCTCGATAATTCTACGACTAGGGACCTGTATAGGATGCTGCTTATAGACTACCCAGCCCCTACTAGTGTTTCTTAGGATTTTTGCTTGATTAGTAGAGCCCTTAGGATACTACCATTTTTAGCAAGACTGTCAATACAACTGTGAATATCTCAAGCTTCCATTAAGTAATATACAAACTAGTATGATACAGTAATGGCCTTCTAGGGCATAAACACTAACACAGGGCTCGAGTCGGCCGAAGGCACGGTCGCACCACCGTCCCCCCTCCAGGACTCAGTGCTGAAGGCACCAAGAGTCTGGGATCAAACCATCAGTCCTGCCAAAAGGGAGAAGGGGCTCGACTCAGAAGGAGAAGAAGCAGAAAGAGAAAACGCTGAGATCCGACCTAAAGGGGAGAGCGCGAGCTAACAAGACTCAGAATCAAGAAAATGGGAAGAGAGAGAAATCCTTAAACATGCTCCCCTCGATTTATACAGCAAGCGTACTCATTCAACGGCGATGGCCGACTCCCGCCAAAGCGGTTTGCTGCACTCAACGGCCACAATCGCTCCACCTGTCGCAAGCACATTGGCAGCGTCCCATCGGATGCCCGAAGCCTGCGGCACGTCACATCAGCCAACCGACACCCAACACGTGGCCCGTCGCTTCACCAAAGAGCACACGATCCGATGCACCCTCTTTAATGAAAAAGATCTCGCCTTGATTCGCTGGCCTCATCCAGAAAAGATAACCAATTGCCCAGAGACACGCCCGACGATATCTTCTGAAAGGAGCTCACCTCGGGTGAGCCGGCAAACCACTCTCGACCCGACCCGTCAGCTGGTCGGGACGAGAGTGGGGGGCTAATGATGATGCTCGATATCGGTGGTCTTCCAGATCAGGACACGTGGCAGATGACGTGTCCCAGAGCATGAAAGAAAGGACTTACAGTGGACGACCAGACCACACCTACGCTCGTCCTACCGAGCGCCCGCTGGCTCGCCTCCGAGCCCCCTGCACAACTGGCCTCCTCGGCCTCACAACTCGTCTCCGAGCTACCGCAGAACCAAGATACCTCGGCTCTCCCGCTCGTCCGCGAGCTCTCCCGCCCAGGTCATCTTCCTCGGTCTCATTGACCGACCAACAACACCGCTTGCAGGCGTAACCGCCATCCAGCGAATCTCGCCATGCGCGAGATCTCCGCCGGCCACATCCCACGTTCCACGCCATCACGATCCCCCATTAACGAGCCTGTCTCGCCATTAATGGGAGGTCCCGCTCATCACGTAGACGTGATGTCGGGAGCGTAACGGCCGGCGTGATTCTCGCTCCTGCCTCGCCTGCTGCCACTGCTATATAAACCCCTTCTTCAGACGGTTCAAGTAAGCCATTTTTACTCCACTAAGCCGTTACTCTGCTCGGATCTCTAGTCTAACTTGATCGTCGGAGGGTCCTCGGTGGTACAACCACCCCGAGACTTCCTTGCAGGTAACTCGGCAACCACAATCTCAACCCATTGAGATCCACACGCTTCAGGAGCGACAGCCTCCAGATCAAATCTCAGACATCCATCGCCGCCATCAGCAGATCAACGGAAGGCAACATCTGAAGGAGATTTCAGGCTCCATCACTACCTAATGAAAAAGCCTCCTAACACACACCTCTCTCTCTCTCTCTCTCTCTCTATATATATATATATATATATATATATATATATATATATATATATATATATATATATATATAAGAATAATAAAGGAAAGAGGCCCTAAGAGGGTTTTTCATTATGTGGCGTTGAAAAGATATACATTCCAACATTTTATTCAACGATCGGCATCTATCATCATCATTTTTATCATCTAAGATGTAGATACACCAAATTTCATTTGATTCTACCATTTTTTCACCGTTGAATTAGTAATATAAAAAGTTCTAATAGCGGTAAACCATTAATTTTGCACTCACTAAATCAACAATGAAAAAGCAGTACAATCAAATGAAATTTGGTATATCTACGTCTTAGATGATAAAGAAGAAGAAGATGAATGCCCATCGTCCAAAAAAATCGTTGAGCGTATGTTTTTCCAACACCATAGGAGGAAGTTCCCTCCTATGGCATCTCTCCTCCATTACGATCCCCCCCCCCTCCTCCCCTCTCTATTCACACACAACAAAAACTTTAACATATTCTAACAAATTGTATCTCTAATTTTTGGAAAATTGGAAATATACGAATCCGACTCATCGTTTCCCCTGTTCATATCCGACCCCATGCTACAAAGGGAACAAGCATATACAAAAGCATGCATCAATAATATGTGTAATGTATTTGCATGTGCTAGCACACACACATACATGTACATATACACACATATATATACATGCATCTACATGTGTGTGGGCGAGAAAAGTGCCCCTAGCCTAAGAAGACGGTCTAAAATGTCATGTTTGACAATCAAAATGGATGATCTACACCATCCATCATGATCTATATGCGTGTGCAAAAATCCATGTCATTTGAACACATATACACCAACAAGCGGTGCTATATTTCTACTATTGGTAAACCGTTTATTTTACCACCACTTGATGCGTTCATGAAATTTTTCGAAATTGCATTGATATTTTTACACAACCATTTTAGAGCAAGTAGATCAAGATGGACAGTGTGGATCATCCATTTCGATTGCTAAACATGAAATTTTAGACCGGCTCCTTAGCTGCAAACTAAGAAGTCGCCTTAGGGACACTTCTGCTCCCCCCCAACCAACCAAACTCTCTCTGTGTCTCTCATCCGATGATATTCAAGAAGTATCATGTAACATGATTACATGATAGTATACTAATTTATCAAATATGTAATAGCTGCATGAATATATTGACACGAGCGTATTTAGGATCTGCACAAGTAGATCCCAGACCGTGTTTATGTCTTTGTTTGTGCATTCTTGCGAAATGTGTTTAGTTTGTCCATGAGTTGAGCCCGTTAGCAAGAAATAACCATCCCTAATCCGAAGTAGATTGACAAGTCTGAGACCCCAAGCGCAATCCAAATATTCAATACACTGGTCCATGTGTAGATTATTATCGGACTTCCTTCAGGGTGAGCGAGCCGAACCAAAGTCTCCTCGACAGCCTAATGCACATGTCAGTGTTTTGAATCAAGGCCGTTATATCATGATATCCTGTTTCTGGAGCTCGCAAAGCCTAAACCTCATACGAATGTCTAACATCCAACCGTACACTTAAGATTTCGGTTTTTTTTTTCCTTTCAATTTGTTTGCAAATTGAGGTTTTTAATGTCCATATTCAACTTCGGTGGGGGTGTTCGAATTTGCATTAGAAAGCATCTGAGAAATTTATGTGATCATTTGAGCTTTCATGTAAAAGAACCAATATGTAGTTTACAAGTAAAAAGAATCAAAAGACCATCTAAGCAAATTACAAATATGAGACCAAACATGTTGCTGGGTAATCTTGTTCTCAAGATATATGCAGCAGTAGCATGGACATGCAACTCCTATTCTGCCTGGAGAGGCAAATTTGTCAAGACGTCAGTTTTAGCTTTACTTAAATGAGCTGAGCTCTCTATGATTCTATCCAGTTCATCTAGACCCGAGATCCAGAAACCTCTTGTGGAGTACAGGCATGTCAACCCCTAAATTTGTTGATCCCCAACAAGGTTTATGAACAATCCAGGATATTTCCCAAGGAATATTGATGTCGTATAACTCCTATACCCCGCACATGCAGCCTTCGGCAACCACCTTCAGTCTATATCAACAAGAGAAGCTACTGGGTCAAAGAAAGCCTCCCTCCGGTTGCCTCTAGTCGATGCAATAGTTCAACCGCTCCTACGATTCGACAGGTCGTCACAGAGCTCACTAACGCTCGCCTCTCTGTTGTTAACGCAGGCTTGCGATACCAAATCGGGGTCGCAACAAAAGCATTCTGAAAATATAAATTTATGTGCTATTGTGCAATGGTATTCCTAGGTTCTAAAGAAACTATATATCTTCAATACTCATCTTATATCTATCCTAATTGGCTTATGTCAACTCCTGTTTTGTAAGCATATATTGGCACGCATAACATGTGTCCAAAATAAGGTAGTCCATAGTGTAAAATCCCAGAGTACAGAATGCAAGTCAAGTTAGTGTCAGCCTGCTGACATGTAAAAATTATGTGGAGTATATTTTATTAACTTATCTGGAATATTCATTCCGTTTTTAGCTAACAATGTAACCCAATTCATCATGAGAAAGTTCAAGAAGCAATGATGTTCCACTTCAGCAGTAATATCACAACCCTGCTATGAACAAAGACCACAATAGCAAGAATATAATCTCCAATACCTGTCATGGACAAAGACAGCAACATCACAAGCTGCCATTTTAACAGAATCTTCTGGAATCTCTCTCATTTCAAGAGTTGCCTTAATTCCCTCCATGAAAAACACCAAAACAATTACTGAAGCATAAAGATACAAAACATGCATGAAATCATTATGCTGCAGTTTAAAACTCTAAGCAGAATCAACATGTGATAAAAGATGGTTTGAAATCCAAATGCTCCTGCTCTTTCTCATTGCTGAGGCTCCCTGCTGCTATACAGAGGATGATCTTGCTGGACAAATCTGCAATGCCTATACAGAGTGAAATTTGGAAAGTCCTTGTAGTTTTTTGTTATTTTTTTCTTTTCCTTATGATCTTTCTTGTAGGCATTGGCTGTAAGCTGTTTGTAGCTCTTGTATGTTCCATAAACTTTTCATCTCGAATAAAATTGTGGTTTTTTGATATTTTTATATAGGCCCCCTAAAACATTGCTATTTTGAAAAATGCCCTCTAGATCATCATATTTTTAATTAAACTAAATTAGCCTCTCTGCTTAATTATCATCCGGACTCCGTTGCAAATCTCAGTTAAGAAACTAAAATTATAATTTTATCCTTCTAATGACTTTATATTTATATTGAAAAAAGAGACAAAAAGAGATTATAAGTAATTTGGTTTTTTTCCGTTAGCCTTCCCATACTTCAATATTTTTCTCCGCCCCCCTCATAGTTAGTATTTATCTATAACCCTCATATACTTATAAGTTACTTCTGCAGTCTTCCTACTTTACTTTTGAATATGATTCCTTCTCCTCTGCCATCCCCGCCGCCGCCACATTCTCCTTCTCTTTTTCAACCCATCGACCCCTCCTTCTTCATCCTCTTCCTTTTCAACATCACCGCCGCCGTCATTGTCAACATCATCACCACCATCTTCTTCTTCCTCTTCTTCAATCCACAACCATCGTTGCCGCCCCAACCATCATCAAGAACACGCCGCCTCCGCCATCCTTCTTCCTCCCCCTCCTCTTCATCCCGCCACCACCATCGAAGAAGAAGAGGAAGAAGAAGGTGGTGGTGACGGTGTTGATGGCGGCGGCGGCATAGAAAAGAAAGAGGAAGAAGAAGATGTTAATGGATTGAAGAAAAAAAGAAAAAGGAAGATAGTGGTGGTGTTCAAGTGGAAGAGAAAGAAGGTGGGGACGACGGTGATGGTCGGAGAGAAGGAGAAGGAATCATATTCAAAAATGAAGTAGATGCTATATGAGTAATTTATAAGTATAGGAGGGTTAGAGGTAATTACTAATTATGGGAGGGACGGAGAAAAATATTAAAGTATGAAGGGCTAACGGAAAAAAAACACTAAGTAATATTGATGGCATATAAAACTTTTTATCTTCCAATTCATTATATTAATTATAATTCAATTATTAATTTTAATTAATCTAAGAAAAGAGGTGTTTTTAGTTAATGAAGAGGTTTAGAGCATGTATTTAAAAATACTAAGCTTTAAGGATCGTTTTCCATAATACCAATATTTTAGGGGGCATGTATGAAAAAAAACCCTTCAATATATAATTTGCTATTTGAAGGGGGTACTACAGTGTATTATGCATTTGTGCCGTAGATGTGGACTTAAGATACCTTAAGTAAAAAATTGACGATTTACATAAATGAGAGCAGGCCAGAAATTTTATTCAAGATGAAAAGTTTATGGAACATACAAGAGCTACAAACATGCCAATTATTTTTATCAAAAGTGAGAAACTAAACAGGGGTAGGTCGTTATCCCGTAAACATAGTATGCAAGAATAATTTTATCAAAAGTAAAAGACCATTTATTTTTTGTTCAAGGTTCCATCATGTGGTAATTTTATTCTAGCATTAACAAAGAAATTAAACAAATATTTATTTTAATATTTTTATTGGAGATGAACGGTAAGAAGAAGAAGGTGACGAGTGAAGTAGTGAGAGACAAATCCTACCGTGTGTTAAGATACGAATTTTAAAAGCCGGTACGTCGTCTTGCACAGAAACACGAGCCTTTCTCTTCCCAGATTTTTTTTGAGCAAACGGTCAGAACCACCGTGTCCGCGTCGAAAAATCAAAGACCAAGGTATTTTTCTCATATTTTTGGGATGCGTATTTTGTGAGATGTTGTTTGATAAAAGGGGCTCTATTTATAGGATTCAAAGTAAATAAAAACAATTAAAACGAAGCGGATATTCAGCCCGACAGGCCCGAACCCGTGCCGCAAGCCTACGTCCGAATCCAAGTCCATGTCACTTGTGTTGGCGGGGGCTAACCACGGTCGTTGGATCTGATGATCCAATGGCTCTATGTCACGTCCCGCTTTCCAGAGTGCGCTAACTATGACACATGACAGAGCCAACCATACTACCTGTAGATAAAAATCATCTCTCCACAGTCACATTACGGCTGTCTATAGAATATCAAAAACAGTAAAATATAAAAACTAACTAGTACATGTCCATTTTCCACAATAAAAAAGTCAAGAAAATGTATAAGCGGAAACGATATTAATATCCAATAAACAACATCTGAAAATATGTCCCAATATGAGCTCACATCAAGAAATAAAAGTGCGGAAAAAATAAGCTAAGAGCTAAATATTTCTAAACCACAAATAATCAATTCATCACTGTTCGGCTTGACAGCTAAAGTACTCCTATTCAGCCTGCGATAGAGATAGAAGAAGCGGGCAATGCAAAACCCAGACGTCAGTGCGTCAAAACATCAAAATAACAATAATAACCAAGATGTCACGCCCCGCTTCCCGGTATACGACGAAGGGGACGCGACGAGGCCCGCTACGTATATACTCAGAAGTACATACGCTAAGTGTATCTAAGCAATATAATATAAATACACAAAAGACAAGATATAAAAGGAACATCAACTTTTATTTATTAACATTCTTTTGTACAATGGATGAAAAGGAAATACAACTGAAATAAAATGATGCCTAAACAGTGTCATAACAGGAAATGAAAAAAATACAGAAAGGAAAAGTGTACAATGAAACTAAAGTGCAAGGTCTTCGGCAAACTGCTCTAACTCTTCTTGAGATGGCTCGATCTCCACCGGGTCCAAACTACCTGACGACATTCAAAAAAGAAAGAAATAGAATGTCGTAAGTGAACAGGTCGCTCGGTAAGTCCCAAAGATAAGGGAGAAATAGACAGAGAGTAAGAGAGAGTAGCTTTTAATGTTGTATTATAATATTGTAATGTTGTATTAACACTGTTGTTTGTAGCCTGGTACAGAAGATGCCAGTGTATACAAGGGGAGTCCCACTTACACCGGGGACTTTGGTAACCTGTAGTACAAGGCTCCGTCGATAATACCACGGAACAACGGCATGGATGTAATTACGTCTTAAGTGACCACCTCGTGCCACCTTTAACATATTCCGTACCAGTCTACCCCTTAAACCCCGCGATATCATGTTTGTATTGTTATCTTGTAAAATTGTATTGATTGTATGAGTGCTTGACTGACTGACCGAAACCATGATATCAGGAAACGGTTATAACCGCAGAGTCATGTAAATGGAATACTGAGAATCATGTAAAAGGAATATATATCCATTGTTCGGTTCAGTCAAGTTGTGTAAATTGATGATTGTATTCATGAATTCATGTGTTCATATTGACTTAGAATCTTGTAGACTATAGATTGACTTGAATCATATTCAAGTTAGATTAATCAGACTCAAATCCGAGTTAGACAATCAGAAATGTGAATCGAATTCTTATAATTGCCAGAGTCCTTAGGATAATTTATAAAACTTGAGGGGGTTTTATGTAAAAATACTTTTATATACTTTTCAAAATACGCCTTAAGTATTTATTGTCGTCTTTTGAGTTGTAATGAGGGTGGATTTTATGTTGTGACATTTCTAGTGAAAATATCCTAGTTTTATAAATAAGGGTATTTATCTGTAATATTGATTTATTTGAAGTTCATGGTATTTTAGTGTAAAATTTATTATTGTGATTTTTAGAAAAAGGTGGAATATTTATATTATAATAAAATAGATATTTAAATGATAAATATACCTATGTTTATACAAAAATAATTTTAATAAATATTTTATATTCCAAAATTCTCATTTTCTTAAGATGTCGTATTTTAAACCTTTCGAGATCGAATGTTCCTTGCGGAGGTCTGAATCTCACAGTGCTAGCCCGAGGGTGCGCGATAAACCGCACGATCCCGAACGGGTTCCCCAAAAATGGGTTGTAGCGGCGCTTTGCAAAGATTGTAAAATACTAATCCTTTAGAAAACGGTTTTATAAAGTAAAAGGTATTTATTTGCAAAGGTGTAGATTTCCGTATTTTAGATTTAGGGGTTTCCTAAGCCAACTAGCATATTTCTAAATGGTCTAAACGACAAATCGTTAGAAACCTCAAATCGCCTCTTCACCGCCAATTGCGGCCAGGTAAGTGCCAGGTAAGTGGGAGGCTCTCCACTACAAGTAGTGGACCTAATTAAGTAACCACTTGCCTTAGACACACTTGCCTAGACACCCAAAGTCAGGTTTAGATAACGATCGATGTCCACAACTTATCGTATTTTTTCTTATTAAAGATATTGTTTAAACAAATGTATCACCCTAAACTTTTATAAAAGTTTTTATTAAGGAAATGGTATTTTAATGTAAAATCTTGTTTTATCGTATTAGGAGTTTTCAAGATAGCGTATTATGGTTGCATATGTGTGTGTGAAGAAGTAGGTCATTACCTCGTGATCTATTTTAAGGTATAGCAATGTTAAAGGGTTAAATATGAAATTGAAACATGATGGTATTAAGGTAAAAAAATACGGTAAATTGAAAAAGATTATTATTTCATGTGTGAAAACTTATTCAAATTGATTTTTATAAGTTTAATAATCATGATAAAAATGTTTAGACATGATTGAATTGATTAGAAGTAAAAAATAAATATCATGGTATTAAAGTGAAAAAGAATACGATATTGCAAAAGCTATCATTTCATGTGAGAAAATTTGTCCAAATTAGTTGTTATGTAATTAATAGTCAACATGAATAAGTTTAAGCATTATGGAATTGGTGATAAGTGAGATTTTATAGAAAACCGAATTGGAAATCGGTTTGTTCCGATTTCCGTCGGGTTCGTAATTTCGTATTTTTGAGAAGTAGAAAGAAGGAAAGAATGGGACTTACGGGTTTCGATCTATACTAAAGAGTATAGGGGAACTAGAGAAGTTGCCGAGGCGATACTTCGTCGCCGGTTGTTTCTAAAAACGTCGCCGGAATTCCCGCCGGAATCTCGTCGGAGCTTCGCCGCGAACTTGTTTTCAAAGCACACACTTCTTGGAAAACTTTTGAGAGAGTGGCTCAAGATTTTCGGGGGTGAGAGGGTAGTGTGTAGGGTTGGTATTTATAGGGTTAGGCTAGAGTTAGGGTAGATGAAAAGTTAAAAATAAAAATGTGATAAAATGTAATAAAAATGTATTAAAAGTGGAGTAATTGGGATTTTTAAAGAGCTCTGGAAGTGGTATGAGGCTGAAACTTTGTAGGTGCGTAGGGAATATGAAAAGACACAACTTTCATGTTGTGACCATCGCCGGAATCAGCCGAATCGGGGGTGACTCGGCCGTGACTCGGTCGGATCACTGAGTCGGCCGAGTCAAGGCCGAGTTGACCGATTCCCGGCCGAGTCCGGTGGCCTGGATCCCCCCCTCCCCCCGACGGTTCATCTAACTACTGAAAGTGTTACATATTTGGGTATAGTGGGGTTTTTGTGAGATATGCATGTGTAAACTCTTGATATTCTAAAGGTTTTAAAAAAATCAATATTAAAAATAATGTGGGGTATGAGATTTGAACTCTGGTAGCTTGGTTCAGCAGTGCAAGGTATTACCAATGAGCTACAAGCTCCTTCTTGTAATTATGGAGTTATTTAATTACTTAAAATGATAGCAGTAAGAGTAAACACTCCAAGTATACATTAAATTTAAAGTAATTTCTTTTACACTAAAAATGGAGTTATTATATTCTTGTAACTTGTAATTAAAAACAAAATAATTACTTATATCTTGTGCTCGGTCTAAAATACCCCTTTATGATTTTGAAAAAAAAAATTAAAATTTTGTGTAGAAAAGTGTATAGGAAAATTAGGGTTGTTACATTCCACTCTCCTTATAAAAATTTCGTCCTCGAAATTTGTAAAAGGAAAGTGTAACAGTTTGATGACAGACTAAAGATTGTAAAGAAGTTTTGATCAAAGTTGTGAGGGAGTTATTTGGGTTATCTTGGTTCACAGTTTCAGGTTCTATGGCTGCTAAGGTGAAAGTCTGTCGCCGTAGCACGTTCCACCTAACTGGAAGCATATTCCCCTGTACTCGAGGCATGTTTCTCAGTGCCTGATGGAATTGGCGATTTGGCTGAGCAGGAAATCCTCGTGGAGGTGGTGCTGGGAGTGTAGGACGAGTTGCAGGAGCTTGGATAGCTGGCTGCTGCGGGTAGTTGATGGGTGAGTGTGCTGGGTTGCGTGTATAAGGACAGTTTCCAATTCCGTGATTGGACGCGCCACAAACCAAGCATAGGCCTTTTGCGCGCCTACAGTCCTTCCATAAGTGTCCTTCCCTCTTGCAATAAAAGCAAAAATCAGGTCTTAGCCGATCCTTGGCTTCTTCCAGTTTTCTGTGTTCGATAGCTGGCCTTGAAGAGGCCCCTCCTGTCATTTGAGTGGCAGGGCGTTTCACTCCTGCAGACTGAGGTCTGCCCCTTGCGTTTATCACTGCCTCATAACTGCGGGCAGCTTCCAGAGCATCCTCGTGAGTCGGAAATTTCCCTGTGGCTAGTGCAGCCTGGATTTCCGTGTCCAAACCTTGTTGAAATCGACGGGCTCTGATCTCATCCGTCGGTATCAGGTGTGCCGCAATTCTGTTATGGTCTTGTGTTAGTTGTGTAGTATGTGATATTAAAAATTTGAAATACTGTAACATATCTTACCGACTGAGCATGGTGAATTCAGCGTCATACTCATCTACTGACTTGTCCCACATCGAACCTTGTTGTAGATGAATGAACTGCTATTCCATGGCAAACCTGGCAGTCACAGGGAAGTACTTCGCGTCAAACTTCTCGCGAAAAGTCTTCCATTCAATAGGCTGTGCAAGACGGCTTTCTTCCGCCTTCCACCAGTTGCGAGCATTGTCCGTGAGCTGTAGCTTTGCCACACGGACCCAAGCGATGTCTGGCACTTGTGCTGCCGCCAGATCATCCTCTGTGCTTTGAGCCCATTCCTCAGCTTCCAGTGGGCTCCCCTTTTCTGAGAACTGTTTGGGATGTAAAGCTCTGAATTGCTTCACCCCAGGTGCGTCGATCTCGGGACGGTTCAGGAGTTGCTGCTGTCCCTATAGGAGGCTGCTGATTGCCTCAAACAGAACCGTTTGCTCATTGAGTGGAGCAGGAACAACTGGTATGAGAGGTAGTGCTGGAGTTGGAGGTGTGTTGTTGACATTGGTGCCGGTGTTGTTCGGGGAATCCATAACCCTGAAGAAAAATTTGGGTTAGGACATATTCAAATGAAATGACAAGATTCAAAGAATATGAAATTGTAAGATTCAAGGAACATGAATTGTAAAGAATGTTTTAGTTGCTAGATCTTGTGTTATATTGCTTAGGTTGTTCACGCAGAACAGAACTGCATGATAGAGATTCATACAGCTCTGACCTGCATGGGCCACCAACAAAACCTGTCACGTCCCGCTTCCCGGTATACGACGAAGGGGACGCGACGAGGCCCGCTACGTATATACTCAGAAGTACATACGCTAAGCGTATCTAAGCAATATAAAATAAATACACAAAAGACAAGATATAAAAGGAACATCAACTTTTATTTATTAACATTCTTTTGTACAATGCATGAAAAGGAAATACAACTGAAATAAAATGATGCCTAAACAGTGGCATAACAGGAAATGAAAAAAAATACAGAAAGGAAAAGTGTACAATGAAACTAAAGCGCAAGGTCTTCGGCAAACTGCTTCAACTCTTCTTGAGATGGCTCGATCTCCGCCGGGTCCAAACTACCTGACGATATTCAAAGAAGAAAGAAATAGAATGTCGTCAGCGAACAGGTCGCTCGGTAAGTCCCAAAGATAAGGGAGAAATAGACAGAGAGTAAGAGAGAGTAGCTTTTAATGTTGTATTATAATATTGTAATGTTGTATTAACACTGTTGTTTGTAGCCTGGTACAGAAGATACCAGTGTATACAAAGGGAGTCCTACTTACACGGGGACTTTGGTAACCTGTAGTACAAGGCTCCGTCGATAATACCACGGAACAACGGCATGGATGTAATTACGTCTTAAGTGACCACCTCGTGCCACCTTTAACATATTCCGTACCAGTCTACCCCTTAAACCTCGCGATGTCTTGTTTGTATTGTTATCTTGTAAAATTGTATTGATTGTATGAGTGCTTGACTGACTGACCGAAACTATGATATCAGGAAACAGTTATAACCGTAGAGTCATGTAAATGGAATACTGATAATCATGTAAAAGGAATATATATCCATGGTTCGGTTCAGTCAAGTTGTGTAAATTGATGATTGTATTCATGAATTCGTGTGTTCATATTGACTTAGAATCTTGTAGACTATAGATTGACTTGAATCATATTCAAGTCAGATTAATCAGACTCAAACCCGAGTCAGACAATCAGAAATGTGAATCAAAGTCTTATAATTGCTAGGGTCGTTAAGATAATTTATAAAACTTGAGGGGGTTTTATGTAAAAATACTTTTATATACTTTTCAAAATACGCCTCAAGTATTTATTGTTCGTCTTTTGAGTTGTAATGAGGTGGATTTTATGTTGTGACATTTCTAGTGAAAATATCCTAGTTTTATAAATAAGGGTATTTATCTGTAATATTGATTTATTTGAAGTTCATGGTATTTTAGTGTAAAATTTATTATTGTGATTTTTAGAAAAAGGTGGAATATTTATATTATAATAAAATAGATATTTAAATGATGAATATACCTATGTTTATACAAAAATAATTTTAATAAATATTTTATATTCCAAAATTCTTATTTTCTTAAGATGTCGTATTTTAAACCTTTCGAGACCGAATGCTCCTTGCGGAGGTCTGAATCTCACACTACTAGCCCGAGGGTGCGCGATAAACCGCACGATCCCGAACGGGTTCCCCAAAGATGGGTTGTAGCGGCGCTTTGCAAAGATTGTAAAATACTAATCCTTTAGAAAACGGTTTTATAAAGTAAAAGGTATTTATTTGCAAAGGTGTAGATTTCCGTATTTTAGATTTAGGGGTTTCTTAAGCCAACTAGCATATTTCTAAATGGTCTAAACGACAAATCGTTAGAAATCTCAAATCGCCTCTTCACCGCCAATTGCGGCCAGGTAAGTACCAGGTAAGTGGGAGGCTCTCCACTACAAGTAGTGGACCTAATTAAGTAACCACTTGCCTTAGACACACTTGTCTAGACACCACAAAGTCAGGTTTAGATAAACGAACGATGTCCACAACTTATCGTATTTTTCCTATTAAAAATATTGTTTAAACAAATGTATCATCCTAAACTTTTATAAAAGGTTTTATTAAGGAAATGGTATTTTAATGTAAAATCTTGTTTTATCGTATTAGGAGTTTTCAAGATAGCGTATTATGGTTGCATATGTGTGTGTGAGGAGGTAGGTCATTACCTCGTGATCTATTTTAAGATATAGCAATGTTAAAGGGTTAAATATGAAATTGAAACATGATGGTATTAAGATGAAAAAATATGGTAAATTGAAAAAGGTTATTATTTCATGTGTGAAAACTTATTCAAATTGATTTTTACAAATTTAATAATCATGATAAAAATGTTTAGACATGATTGAATTGATTAGAAGTAAAAAATAAACATCATGGTATTAAAGTGAAAAAGAATACGATATTGCAAAAGCTATCATTTCATGTGAGAAAATTTGTCCAAATTAGTTGTTATGTGATTAATAGTCAACATGAATAAGTTTAAGCATTATGGAATTGGTGATAAGTGGAATTTTATAGAAAACCGAATCGGAAATCGGTTTGTTCCGATTTCCGTCGGGTTTCGTAATTTCGTATTTTTGAGAAATAGAAAGAAGGAAAGAATGGGACTTACGGATTTCGATCTATACTAAAGAGTATAGGGGAACTAGAGAAGTTGCCGAGGCGATACTTCGTCGCCGGTTGTTTCTAAAAACGTCGCTGGAATTCCCGCCGGAATCTCGTCGGAGCTTCGCCGCGAACTTGTTTTCAAAGCACACACTTCTTGGAAAACTTTTGAGAGAGTGGCTCAAGATTTTCGGGGGTGAGAGGGTAGTGTGTAGGGTTGGTATTTATAGGGTTAGGCTAGAGTTAGGGTAGATGAAAAGTTAAAAATAAAAATGTGATAAAATGTAATAAAAATGTATTAAAAGTGGAGTAATTGGGGTATTTAAAGAGCTCTGGAAGTGGTATGAGGCTGAAACTTTGCAGGTGCGTAGGGAATATGAAAAGACACAATTTTCATATTGTGACCATCGCCGCAATTGGCCGAATCGGGGGTGACTCTGCCGTGACTCGGTCGGATCACTGAGTCGGCCGAGTCAAGGCCGAGTTGGCCGATTCCCGGCCGAGTCCGGTGGCCTGGATCCCCCCCGACGGTTCATCTAACTACTGAAAGTGTTACATGTTTGGGTGTAGTGGGGTTTTTGTGAGATATGCACGTGTAAACTCTTGATATTCTAAAGGTTTAAAAAAAATCAATATTAAAAATAATGTGGAGTACGGGATTTGAACTCTGGTGGTTTGGTTCAGCAGTGCAAGGTATTACCAATGAGCTACAAGCTCCTTCTTGTAATTATGGAGTTATTTAATTACTTAAAATAATAGCAGCAAGAGTAAATACTCCAAGTATACATTAAATTTAAAGTAATTTCTTGTGCACTAAAAATGGAGTTATTACATTTTTGTAACTTGTCATTAAAAACAAAATAATTACTTATATCTTATGCTCAGTCTAAAATACCCCTTTATGATTTTGAAAAAAAAAAATTTAAAATTTTTTGTAGAAAAGTGTATAGGAAAATTAGGGTTGTTACACAAGATGTAACGACATAGGTAAACGTGAATATAAAGAATAACACGGATATGAATAGTGAGGTATGTATGTGTATGTGAAGTGCGATGAGTAATCTAAACTGTGCTACTGAGTTATCTGCTCTAAAGTTTTTGAAATCAATTTAATAAAATTATTAACTCAATAGTATCCCATGCATTCCCGGGACCACGGTCAAGATTCTATGGCTGAATCCGAGATGTATCGCTAGGAAGTAAATAGGTAACATGTACAGATGAATGATTTCGGCAGCATCATTCCGGGGATGGCCTAGCCCGTAAAGACTGATCAGTATAAGTATCGAACTGTTGAGTTACAAGTCATGTTTCATCATTGATTCCCTCTTACCCCCAAGGTTATGTGTTCAAGTCAGGTATTGATAATATAAGTCTAATACCAATACAACATCAAACAGGTACAGGTTTCGTCTATGTAGACAATAGGTTACGTCCGTCAGGACAACAAGTTAGGATTGTTGGAATTAGTAACAAAATCAGGCAACAAGTGAAGTAGTGTGTCAGGACATGTCATGTGGTGCATATGTATCAAATGGACACCAAATGTGAAATTGTAAACGATATCGGGATCACGGTAAATAGTGTTGATGTCAGGATGCATATGTGTTTATCTGTTATAACCTATATATATATATATATATATATATATATATATATATATATCCCTGACTATGTATGATGCAAGCTAGATAGCATGTCGAGTTAATATAGAAGTAACATGATATAATGAAGTTCCGGCATACAACTAGATATGCAATTGACAATACGGATACGAACGGATATCGAAAAACGGTAAAACTATAGTATTGGATGCATAATTAAAATACATGTATTATTTTTATTCATATGGATATAAATATATTGACATAGCATGTAGCAGGATAAACTAGCCTGATCGAATCTCACGACGGGATACCTACGTCATGTTCGATGTCGGGTAAACGTCGCGATGCACACACGTACGTATAAGACTGGACCTAGCTAATCCAAGACGTGACCACGCTAGATGACGACGATGACTGGGTTGCCCGGATCGTCGGCGACGTGCGCGACTCCGGCGACGGCCGAAAAACCAAGAATCAAGAAAGAAAAGAAAAGAAAGAAAGAAGAGAAGAAGGAGAAGAAGAGGGATTGGGTTCTCGTGTTGGCCCTGGACTCAGGGGATAGAGGGTACGACGACGGGGTCAGGATGATCGGCAGTGAGGAGTTGCGGACTTAGGCGTCAGGTTTAGAGGGTTTGTCGGGGTTGTGGTGTATGGGTGCATGGACTGCTCAAGGATGGAGGAGGAGGGGGACGTAGTGGTGAGGGTGGTGATGAGGAGGTCGGGTGAGGTTTACGGCAACGGTGAGTCGCCGGCGACGACGTGGGAGCTTCTGAAGTTGGATCACCGTCGGGTCTGGGTGCAGGGATGGTCAGGAAAAGAAGGGGTTGGCAGCAGAGGTGGTGTGGTGATGAGGGTGACGGGGTAAGGTCATCGACGAGGGGACGAGAGCGGTGGCAACGGCGAAGAGTAGCTGGGGTTTCTGGGCGATGGGTTCTCGGGGTCGTCGGTTGTGCATGGGTCATCGGGAAAAGGAGGAGAGGGAGATGAGGTCGAAGGGGTGATGACGAGGAAGAGGAGGTGATGAAGGTAAGGTTGGGACGGTCTTGGGGAGGTTGACGACGAGGGCTAGGGATCGGGCATGGGTTCTCGTCGCGAAGGCGAGATGAAGGAGAGGGAAAGAAGAAAGAGAAGGAAAGAGAGCAAGCATAATATTAAGTAAAAATAATATATAATATATTATAGGGGGGGAGAGGGATTGCGAAGAGAGAGAGAAATAGGTAGCGGAGAGGAAGACTGAGGATTTTGTTTAGTGATAAAAATATATTTATATATACACATATATATACATAAAATTTAGTGGTTTAGAAATATATTATAATATATTTTGTAGCATTTATAGCTAATATCAAATATACTCCGAAAAATATCCGGATTCTATCTAAAAATCTAGTTTTAAAATACGAATAATACACGTGTCAGTTAAAATTATAATGCAATATCGGTTAAATAAAAATGCATACCCCCAAGAACGGAGACACGTAAAAACATGTAGCGATCCAAACGAGCCCGTTTCATTAAACAGGAAGTGAACACAATGTACGGATGCAATCACAAGATATGAGGTATGGTGCAGGCCATGCTAGATATTAAAAATATTATATTTGGTTATATTTGTATTATTTAAAATATATGCAAATGCCAAATATATGATGTAGGTATATATAACATATATATGTGTATGGATGCTCTGTACTAAAAAGGATATGCCGTAATCTAGAACCAGGATGTGTTTCACGCATGCGGGTCGGGTCGGATACTAAACACAGATACCAAATACGCTATTTGCACCCAAAACAAACATGTACTAAGAGATGTCACAAGAATAGAAAAATCCAAATAAATTATGGTATAAATGAACTAGGATGTTACACTCTCGCTCGCCATCGTGGGAAGCGCCATCCATGTGGGGGCAAGCGCAAGCGCGTGGCCCCCACACACCTGCCACCCCACGTGAAGAACCCAGGCTGTTGGATCTTTGATCCAACGGCCCGGGTTAAGGACGGTTTAATTTTTTTATTATTATTATTTTTTCTTTTTTGAACTTTAAAACTGTTTTAGAAATTGTTTTTAATTTAGAAAAAATATTTTAAAATTGCTTAAAAAATAAGGAAAAATTCCATAAATTCTATTTTAATGTTTTCTTCGATTTGTCATAAAATTTAATCAAGAATAGTTTTATTTTCTGATATTAAAAATACTTAATAACTTTATCCTTTTCTAAAAATTCCTTTTTAAACTCTTAAAAATTATATCAATTTTAGAAAAATATTTTTAAAGTGTTTTGCAATAATAGAAACACTAAAATAATTATTTAACACATGAAACATGAAGAAAAAAAACTTGTATTATGTATAGGAAAATCCCATACGTTACAGTCCATTACAATCTAATTGAGTTCGTTGATGTGATTTTTGACGAAAGTCCCTTTTTTCATCCTCAATGTGTACAAGCCCTGCTTGAGATAAAGATGGTTCGTGAGAGACTTTTTATTGTAAACGGACTCCGGCCTATTCCAAATAACTATTGTTGTGGGCTTTTGTGCGATCTCACAAAGTACTAAAAGTGCAACAAACTGCACACATTATCTTCCAGCTTCTCCAACTCTGTACCTGTAGTCCCTTTTGGTATCTTATCTCTCGTGAAAACTATATTGTGAATGTTCTGTCGCTTCAAACTGCCGTCATCTTAAACGTTCATAAATTGAAGTTATTACGGCTGTCAACTCATCTATCTTGTAGTTCATAGTCGTCATCTTCCCAAGATCTACGAATCATCGAGTATGATGCTCTGATACCGCTTGTTGTATCCCGATCTAATCTGACACAGCGAGGTGAACCGTGAAGGATCACACAAGCCTATCGCAAACAAGTAGTACGGCGCAGCAGAAAACTATAAGGATCACGTGCAAACAAAGGCGATGAGAAAGATATATCCGACCACTATCGCAACATACCAAACAAATAGTAAAGCACACCAACCAAACAAAGAAGACAACGATATACTCAGGTTCGGCGCAATTGCAGCTAATCCTGTTTTCACAACGAGAACTTTCCACATAGTAAGGATTACATGAGATACGCTCAAAGCTAATCACAGGCCCAATACAATAAAATCTCTGTCTAAAAGCCCCCCTCTTTGTCTCTCGGCTACAACTTCTTGTAGCTGCAGCCAACCCAAGCTACTCTGTGTTAGATTGTGATTGATTAATCAGCTAGGGCTTTAATTATTATATACAGCAGTGGGATGAGATAAGCTTAAGATTAATTAATTAGATTAGTTTAATCTTTTGCGAAACCGAACCCAACTCAGAAAACAGCCGGTTCCAATCCCAGACTTGGATTCCGCGTGCACTGCACGTGCTTGATAAACTTGGGCCTATTTCTCAGGCTTTGACTTGGGCTAAACCCTATTTGCCAATAAAAAAAATAACAAATGTTCACCAAGAGATTTTTTTCTTAAAAAAATTCTGTACTATTATATAACTAGAAAATTAGGAGTACACAATGGAAAAACTAATTTAATAATAGTAATATTATGAAATTTCCTCTCATCAATTCATCCTTGTAAGAAAGAATATATTTTACCAAAAAATTTTTTTTTATCAAATCTTAATCAATCTCTATGAAAAGTCATTGGAAATCTTTAAATATCTCAAGTGATTTAAATTATTGTAAAAACTCTATAATCTTAATTACAATTCTCTAAAGATCTCCTCAAAAATTTTGTTTATGGTGTTAGCACATATACCGCGTACCTTACAAGCACACTCATTGTCGATAACAGATTAGCTTTTTTTTACCCCCTTTTATGCAGAATTAAGTTGAAAATAAGTGAAAGCCTGGTTTGCATTGGATTTAGTTTATACGTTTCCTAATACAAGGAGGAATCCGATCCACAATCGGATTCCTTATCCCTGGCAAGTACTTTACCTAAAAAGAAAAGATATCTTTAAAAGGAAATAATAGGTGTCCATTGTTCCCTATAAATATATAAAAACCTAGGTTTTGACATCCTTAATTTGTTCCTTGCCTCCCCTAAACCCTTTGTCTCTGCTTTTTAAACTCCCTGTCATGGCCAAAATCACGAAGCCGGTGAAGCCGAAGGCAAAGACTCAACGCTTTCGAAGAGCAATCTCTAAGCCTTCTTGTTCGCCGCCATCACAAGGACAATCGGGACATTGTCCATTGGCTTTAGGCTCACCACCAAGTTTCTTTTCATCGTCCTCATTGTCCTCATTGTCATCACCATCATTATCGTCAAATTCAATTATTTTGACACCATCATCATTGTCACCAGAACAGCCACCTTTAAGTATATCAGTCCCCGGTGCCGGATACAATATCCCTTCATTAACTCCTCCCCCTTCACTCGTGTACTCTCCAACATGCCCTGCCTACCACTCACCTGAATACACCGCTTCTATGCCGTTGCCTGAATACACCCCATCGACCCCACCTTCAAAAATCTCCTACTCGCCTGATTATACTCCTTCTGGGTTCTACTGCGACTCACCGGAATACTCACCATCATACCCTGTCTACTATGATGATGATGATGATAATGATGATGCTGACGATGAAGACGATGACGATAATGGCTACACACCGGCACCTTTGGCGGCCTGATCTGTTTATCAAGAAGAAGATGCATGCATGCATGGCTTTTTCTACTGTTGATGATAGGTTGCTCTTCAAATTCTCTGCCTTTTTTTTAAGCATTATTCTAGGAGAGGGTTGTGTTTCTGTTTACTGTTATCACTTTGATTATTATCATGAATAAAGCTTCTTTTATTTTATTTTTCCCTTTCCAGTCAATTTGATTGTGTGAATTTCGATGTTTTGATTGGATTATTCAAGAGATACATAACACTAGCGTTCTGGCTAATATTTGTGTAGTTTCGTAATTTGAGTACGTAGTAGATTATGACATGTGCAAGAGACCTGAGGTTAAGTATGGGTACGACTTGGCGTCCCCTGTGAGTCCCTGTCACAACAGGTGAATTTAGCAGCCTGCAGATTTGGCGGCGGGACTGGTTTTTCATTGAGTTTGATCCGTATGATTACATGATTAATTTGCATCCTATATTCACAAGTTTTTTTCACATGCCATGCTACCAAGATTTGATACGCTCTTTAAAATTAAAGACAAAATCGATAATATCATATATGAAATATAGTGCATACACTACTACAATAATAGATTGCTCCTACGGCTAAATCCATAGGAACAAACCACTGCCTCTACGGATATGTCTGTAGAGACATAAAATTCCCACGTAGGGACAAAGGCCACAGGTGCAGGTTTTCGTCCTGAACATGCCTCTACGGAGTAATAATTGCCCCTATGCCTTACTCCGTAGGAATATATATCCCTATGGATTACTCCGTAGGGACAAAATATGTATTTAATCTATTGGTTTATAAGATAAAATACTTGCCCATACGGATTTATGCGTAGGGCCTGATACTTACCCCTACGGATTTATCCGTAGGTCTAGATAAATGCCTCTACGAATAAATTCATAGTAGCAAATTTAACCCCTGTTACTGAGTCCACAGAGACAAAATATCAGGTATCCTGATATTTTGTCCTTACGGCTAACAGTGTAGGGGTAAATGTTGCACCTACGGATTAATCCGTCGGTGCTACAGATGGCCTCACAGATTAATCTCTAGGGACAAAATATCAGGGGGGTTTATAAAAATGAGGCTTCCTGTTTTTTTCTCGTCCAGTGCACAATAATATATACATCATATAACCAAATACAGTAATATTCATAATCAACATCTCACGTATAATATATATATAAATGAAATAAACAAACAGAATACGATATCAATATAAATTATCGTGAACAAGTAAACAACCACCAATAACATCCAAAATATATACAATATGTATCAGATAAGTACATATATCTTCAAAAATATAAAAAAAAGCTACCCTACCTCGGTCCGGCGCCTTCACCTCTAATAAACGCCGTAATCTGGCGCATCTGTTCCTCGGTGCAGCCCTAAGTCGTCAAAAACCCGTCTAATGAAGGAGCGAACTGTGCGGGAGCGTGAACGGGCCGTGGAGCTGTAGGAGTGGTATGCGCAACCGCAGCCGAGGTAGTGGCTTGCGGAGCCGCAGCCGTAGGAGATGCATGTGGAGCCGTAGCCGAAGTAGCCTGTCATATCTGTTAAATTTTGTGTGTAATAAACGAGTAAGAACGGTGTATTAGATTTTAGTCGAATTCATATCATTATCAGGTTATTGCGAAACCCCAATCTAAGAATACTTAGGGACTTAGCCTTGTTTGGGTATCTAGTTTGGAAAACCGTAATTTATTTTAATTAGATAGTTTTATATAAGTATGATTAACCAAAACTAAGTCTACAACTAAATAAGCCCAGGCTACTAATATTGCATATGTTACTGTCTATAATGTTATATAATATTTTACTATTAAGTAGTATGCGTACCAACATCTCCTTCAACTTCTCGACGGTGGTCTTCAAGACGGCAACATCATGCTCTAGATGTCGCTCATGTGGGACAGGGGAAGTAACCGCCGGAGTGGAGTCCAACCTCATATAGGTCCTGCTAGGACCCAGTCCCCGGCCTCTCTCCCAACCTCCGTGGTGCTTTCCGTGTGAGGCATCTAGGACTGGGGTCAGTAGCATCAGATCGGTCTGTCCAGTAAAATCGATCCCCGATACCTCCGCCTGCTCCACCACCCGCTCATACACCTACATTAACCATTAAAATACAAGTATATCATTTAAATTTGAACTTATCAAAACAAAAATTTCAAACTTGTTACAATAAATATTAACACTTACACAGTATTCCTGGGAAGTAGTGTTGGGGAATCGAAGCTCGCCCGTGGCGGGATTTGTCGACGTGCCGTGGACGGCAAGATACGCGGTCAGCACGCTCGGTGTACCACCATGCGCCAAGGTCTGAGCTCCCTGCAATTCACCAAAAATTTACACATATTATAAAATAACTCTTAATATTACATTATATCAAAATAGATCTATTGTAATTTACTGATACCTCCATGGCACGAGTAATTGTTTCTCGAGCCTCCAGTATAAGTGGGGCGACCCCTCTTTGCCAACTTCCTATTCTCGTTATTTTGATCGGCCTGTTTCTACACAATACATTCAGATTTAGTTTTCTAATTATGCAACAAAAAAAAATTTATATACTAAACAATGAATTAAATTTAAATTACAAACCTGTTTGCGCTGAGAGTCGAAATATTGGCACAAGAGAGACCATATATCTACGTCGACTCTCGCAAAGGCCGGAGTATATAAGAGAGCCACTCTCTCTGCCTCGGTGGTCGCCATCCACAGAGAATAGCAGTCGATCTTCAGCTTGTTCCTATTGTATTGGACCTTTGATTGCATGTTCTTCATCAAGCCCTGGTACAGAGCGTGAAGATCGAGCACTCTCTCAGGATGATCAGGGTCGGGTATAGGCTGAAAGTCGTAATCCAACTACAAATACAAAAAAATAATGTATTTAAATTGCAAGTGTTAAATAATAATAAATATATTGGACAAGTCAAATGAAAATATATATTAATACCCGAGCCTAATCCCAGAAGAGGGCAAATGAGCGCCGGTGCTAATCGCCCCACTCAACGTGAAGTGGATACTTTTTTAGGATGCGGCTTTCATCCTCCATATACAGGCCGAACCACTCGGCATAATCGCCGATATAGCAATAATCGGGGGTAAAGAAGAGGGGGAATGGTGCCTCCCCCTAGTTCTGTCGGGCCTCAGCCTGTGGGACCGATTTAGCCCTCGAGTCCCCCTCTCGGGATGGGACTGCCCTGCATCTACAAGAAAACCAATATTAAGACAAAGTGGTATTCAGAAATTAAGGATTAACGAAAATTGAAGTGCGATATATACCCTCGGGCAACAGCAGCACGAGCCTGGGCCCGGACAGCAGCACGAGCGGGACGATGGTTCCTCCGGTGAAAAATAGTCGGTGACCCGGACTGTCATAACCCGGAAGAGGCACGCGACTGGCACTTGAATCATGTGAAATCTATAGGATTCCACCTAATTCAAGTAAGCCAAAAAGTCCAGAAATCTAAACCTTTTTAGGGAAAATAGTGGAGGTGATGTTTTTGAAACAACGGCATACGAAATCAAGTTCTTCTTGTAAAACATAAGTTATATTCTATAAAAATGCAATGTCTTATATCTATCTTGAAAACATTTTCGTCATTTAAAATTGCGGCAGTACCTCCTTTGTAATTTTTAACCCGAAAACAATACAAGCAATAATAGTAATGGCATCCTCTAGCGGAATCTAGCTCTTCGCCAATTTGGCGGAAACAACCACGCAATAATATAAATATACAACACCAAAGGCGAGGATCAAAATACGGAAAAAAACAATGAAACCAAAGCATTATCAAAGAAAACCAAAATAAAGGATAAATACACAACTGCGACTAGGGTCCGAAATAATATACAACGATGGTTCTCAAAGTCTACAAATATACATAGTCTGGTGGATGGAGGTTTTAACTAGATACAACCGAATAAAATATACAAGTACAATGCTGGTCACGATGCAAGTGTACCCCACCTATCAAAGCAATCACCCGGAAGGAATCGGTGTGCCAGCAAAGCCGCTACAGAACCTGCGCGGTCAAACCTGCAAGAAAATTGTGGCACAACGGGGGTGAGTTGCCAACTCGTGAGTATAAGACATCACCGAGTAGAAACCGAATGTATGAGTATCTCCTAGGTCATACAATACAGTAATGATATAATGGCGTCTAATGGTGCAAGGGTAAAAGTATAAGCATTAGTGTAACCAAACTAAAGTAATCGTTCCCGCCAAATTTTTTGGCCAAGAGCTATTTGTTCCCTTATAATCCTTATAAAAAAGGGAGAGAAAAAAGAAGAAAAGAATTCACGGTTGGACATCACGTGATAAACACGTGAGCGCTTATATGCAAAGCATATAGGCGAGCGTTTATATGCAAAGAATATAGGCGTTGAAAACACATAACTAAGGGCCAAATGGACCTCACGTGTAAAACACGTGAGCGCTCATATGTAAAGCATGTGAACGCTGAATATAAATAAATCTAAAGGGCCAAATGGGCCTCACGTGTAAAACACGTGAGCGCTCATAATAGACAGAGTCTCTATGTAACAACCCTAATTTTGCTATACAAGTTTTTACAAAATTTTTTCAAAAATCCATAAATGGGTATTTATTGCCTGAGCACAAGACTTAAGTAATTAATTTAGCAATTTAATTACAAGAAAGAGCTTGTGGCTCATTGGTAATACCTTCCACTGCTGAACCAAGCCACCAGAGTTCAAATCCCATGTCCTTGTAACACCTGAGTTTATGTTTAGTGGTAATTGTGTGTTAATGTGGGGTTTTTGGTAAAAAGTTTACCAAAATGGCTTTTAAATATTTTATCTGGTTTTATGGATATTTTATCGGAATTTTATCTGAACTGCACACACTTGTGCATGTTAAATTGGGTTAAGTCTAGGATTGCCATGTTAAATGAGCATGTGAGTTAACTATGTTTAGGCAACCTTGATAGTTTAAACCTTTTGGTTTAGTTAATTGGGTTTAATTAAGAGTTTTAATTTTTAAATTTGATTAGGGTAGGGGTTGACTAGTAGGTAGGTGAGAGAGAGAGAGAGAGAGAGCCATGATGGTTTTAGGCATGCTAGCATTTAATGTAGAGAAAGGGTGAGGGGGTTAACTTAAGGTTATGTCTTAATCCTTTGTGTTCTATCATACTCCCTCTCACTCATATCACTCCCTCTCATTTATCACATCTTTCCTCACATCACTCACTCTCACACTCAAAAACCACAACAACAGCTACAACAGCATCATTCAAACAACACAACACTACCACATCACTCTCACACTTCACCCTACATCGGCCCCAAAGCTATCACAACATCATAAGCATCAGCTGCAGCTGCTACAACTACAGCAACAAAAATAAAACAACAGCAGCAGCTGTAGCCCAAACAACAGCCCCCAACAACTACAATAACACCAGCAGCAACAAGAAAGAGATTTCAAGCAGCAGCAACAGCTAAGGCAACAGCAACAAACTGCTGTTGAAAAACAGCATCAGCATCTGTTGCAACAGCAACTTCAGCCCTGAACTGCAGCAGCAGCAACACTTGAAGCTGCTACAGGGCACTTCAGCAGCACCACCCCACCTCCTCCTTCTTCCTTTCTCCTTCATCCTAGGACCCCTTGAGGTATAATCTCGCAACCCAACTCTTATCTTGCTCAGTTATGGTTAGTTAGCTGAAATTTAGTGTTATTATGTAGATTAGTGCTAGTTTAGGCAAATTTGAGTGATGTTTGGCCTAGCGATGGTTTTGAATGTTAGTATAGCCTTATTAGGTGCTGTGAAGACCAGCTTAACCAAGATTACCCCAGATTTCCAGTTAGTTACCTGAAAGTTTCAACTTGGCGTATTTTAGCGATTTTGTCGACTTTCTAGCCTTTCTGAAAACTGCTTTCAACTGGGACCTCCTAAAATAAAATTGACTTGGCAGTGAGATATGCAGGCAGATAGAAACTAACACCCAAAGACCTAGGCCCCAAAACCCATTCCATGCCGCAGATTAATTCTCTCTGGCCGCAATTTGCGGCCAGAGCAGTAGGGAACTGCCTCGTTTTTTGTGCACGGCTCTTTTACCTGTAAACTTGATCCCTGGTATGTCCAATTTTGTCTGATTCCAATCAGGGTGGAATCTGGATTGATTTTCTTGAGTTGGCGCATGATTTATGACTTATTTAGCATGGATTTTTGGTATTCGATGATTCGTTTCTGTCGGGTGGCGTTTGAACGCCAACGACCAGTGAGCATTGGCTGTGTTCGCACGTAAGGCTGTAAGGTTTTTACCTATCGGCGTAACGTGTACCGTTTCGGTTTCCGACATGGATTTCATGTACTTTAGCGTTTGTGATATCCTTGTAGGTACCCCACGTGGCGTCGAGGAGTTAGAGATGCAAATGGCGACATCGGTATCGGCACACATAAGCAAGGTGAGTAGATTTATATCTACGGGGAGAAGTCGGGTGGATGGCGTGTAGAACCCCCACAGTCCGATGTCTAGTGTACTATATATACTATATTTATATGATAGCTTATGTGTGACTTGGTTGTTTAGGATGTGTTAGGTGTACTATGCATAGATTAGGGTTAGAAGTAACTAGTGTAGTTCCTAGTCGCGAACCCTAGAATAGGTTTACACCCACACACACACACGTGCATATTTGCTATGTTTTACTGTGATGATGAGGTTATTGGAGGACATTGTAGGATGAGTCGATAAGATTGGGCATAGTGTCGTGATATCGGTGATGCGATGTGATTCGTATTTGGGATACGATATGTGATTTTTAGCGGGCCTTTGGACGTGTGTATCACACACGCGTTCATACTTATATAGATGGTATCGACTTGTACTAGACTTAGATCAGTACCCTGATTGTTACGCAAAAATCGTGTTTTTAGTTTAACCGCAATCAATAACGGTGTCGCACGTAGCTAGACCGAGATGAGTACGGGTCGTCCTCTGGGAAACGTGGAACCTTTTAATTTTACTTTAGATGTGTTGAAAAGGAGAAAGAAATAAGAATGGTTGTAGGATGGTTTCTAGATCTACTTTTAATAAGAATGTAAATATAGATCTAGAATAGTTTAAAGATGTGATTAATTATAATAAGAAGGGCTTGTAGGGTTCGTTAGGATTTAGTAGTTATGAATGATTAATTAAAGTTACCCTTTTTATCCATTAATAGATTTAGAACTAGAACGACGGCGATGCGTGTAGATTAGGGTTTCTGGAGGGAAAAGGAATCCCACTCTTAACCCTTATCTCAACACGGAACTCCGTTCATATCTAGCCTTTACCAAAACAATCATTAATCTAATCTCTAATCGCGGTCGGAACTAGTAAAGAATTGCTAGCGCGCCCGATTAGGATGTTAATGATTATTTTGATAAAGTTCCTAAACTTTATAGGACTTAAAAAGGGTTTAGATATTTTTCATCGTTCATTAGCCTACCCTAATCCTACGAACCCTAACAAGCGGAGAATTACTCGCGCATGTTGGGAGAAGAATATGAAAAGAAAGAGATGGAAAACATAATGTAAAAGAAAACAAACAATTAAATAAAAACTACCTTTATTAATCAACTCCTTCAACTACACTTTTAATCCATAGAAAATGATTACAAAACTTGATTTGCTTCTCGATCTTTCCTAGGGAGGTAGTCGAACAGTCGATGATCAGCCTGGATGCGTGAGCGTCGGGAGCTTCGTGATCTCTTCGGCTTGATAGCTTTTCCAAGATGCCCTCGGTGCCTTTATATAGTGAAAACCCAGAATCTTTTTGTTGCGAAGTTGGTAAAATTCAGCACTTGAAAATCTCCCAAAATATTGCATTCTGACCTCATCAAACCGCGGCGGATCCGCGGCCCCAGGGTGGATTTGGCCGCGGATCCGCGCTCCATGGTGTGGATCATTTTGTCGTTTTTCTTGGGCTCTCTGATGGTGACATTTGGCATTCCTAGGCTTCTTCAGAATCTGAAAATATTTTCTCGGTTGCTTCCAGACTTAGTCTCCAAGTTTGCTCTTTAATTTGGAAAGTATTCTTCAACAAATTGATTTGTTTGTTAAATCCTTCATAACAACTTGGAAATAATCTGCACAACAACTCATATAAGATTTTAGTAGACTTTGTTCTACTAGGATTAGACCAATAATATTATTTGCATACATTTTCCTACCAAATGATAATTAAATATATTAACACATGGAAAATAATGTTTTTACACATAAACCCTCATATGTATAATATATTATAATAAAGTCCTTTTTTAATATAAAAATGGTAGGAAAAATGTACTACAAATGTGCAGTTTTATCGACTGAACAAATACCCCCAAACTTATCTTTGATCGTCCCGAGCAAATTAGTTTATTTAAGAGAAGAAAAAGAAAGGAGAAAACTAGGCACACTTTCGTAGGCAGACACGATTGCACTGAGCACGTGCAACAAGCCGTTAAACCTCTAGGTGTCCCTAGTAGGAGGAGTGTTGTCTCCTGAGGGTTTTCAGCGGATTACACCCACAAAATCCTATAACAAAAGAAAGATGGTGAAATTTACATATAAAGATAAGAACCATAAAAGAAATACTTTGAAAAGAAGAGTTTCCAACTATACTAGCTTTTCAGTTGTCATGAGCCCTATCTTAATAGTCATGAAAAAATGTTAGAAATCACATCATCCCTCAATAAAACATCGTCTTTATTCTTCATTCCTACCTTTTGTCCAAACATTGATCATATAACCCCACGTGTGTGTAAAGAACATCCCTACACTCAGAGAATTCAATTCAAGCTATCATATTCTTGTCCATCTACCTTAGTACTTTTTCTTTGATGAATACTTAGAATTGCTTACACATTTTCATGCGACCGTTAATACTTCTTGAGGTACTAACCGACCGATTACTCATGTGCTTGCTGATTTGGTGATAATATTTTCCTTGTCTTGCACCACCTAAGGCTTAGCAGTGACTCCCAGACCAGTTGGCCTTAGGGCACTAGGTGAAGAGGCACCCTCGCTATATTTTTTTATTGCTGCCTTGGTGATACAAAACCAGTGTTCATTTTTTTCTTTTCACCATTTTATATTTTCTTCATCATTTCCTTCATACTTTGGCTTTTAGACAAGAGCATTTCAAGGTATCCTCTACTATCCCGAGTTTCAAGACGTGTGTAAGTGCATATAGTAGGGTATCAACATTCAAATGTTTGGCTTCCAGAATAGAAACTATTTTTCAGACTTATTTTTATCCTCAGATTAGTGACTTCCTCTATCTTACTAATCCTTGGGACAACAGCTCATAACTACTTATTACTAGTTCGTATAAGAAAACTTCTAATTTTCTTGGTTTTCTTAAACTATTCCTATCTTTTGGATGTAATGTTTCACTTTCTATTCTTTTGTTATAATTTTTTTTTTATTATTATTATTATTTTTTTTAATGCCCGGTGTCAAAGATAATTCAGTGAATACAAACCTCCCCCCCAAACCTGTTTTTAGCAGTGTCCTCACTGATGCAGCCTTTTGAGAACATGGACCTGTATACTAAGGGAGAGATACAAGGGATAAAATAATAGTTAAATGATAAATTCCCCCAAACTTATTCTTTGACACGCACAGATATTCAATCAAATCATTTTTTACTCACCTCCATTTTTAAAATGAGAAAATGTTTTTTAAAAAACATGGAGGTGAGGCGGAGGAAATTTAGTTTTGATAAAGCGGCTCCTGTAAAAACAGGAGCTCCTCCGCGGGGTCAGCAGAAAAATACGGTTTTAATCTATGCCCATTTACTTTAAAAATCGAACCGTTTTTCAAATTTTCGACTTCAACCGCCCCGTGCGGGTGTACATACCGCACCACAAAAGGTCCTTTCCAACGAGATTTAAGCTTACCCGGATGAAGATGGAGACGTGAATCATAAAGAAGGACTTGTTGCCCCGATGTGAAGGTTTTTCTAGAAAGATTTTTATCGTGAAACACTTTAGTCCTATTCTTTACTATCACCGCATTATCGTAAGCTTCATCGCGGAGTTCGCTTAGCTCATTTAATTGCAGCTTCCGAAAGCCGCCAGCATGATCAAGATCAAAATTAAGCTCTTTAATAGCCCACATTGCCTTATGTTCAATCTCAACAGGGAGGTGACATGCCTTCCCAAACACAAGGCGGTAAGGAGACATACCAAGATCGGTCTTATAAGCGGTGCGGAATGCCCAAAGAGCATCCGTCAATTTGGTTGACCAATCCTTACGGTTTTTCGAAACCGTCTTCTCCAATATCTGTTTGATCTGCCTATTTGAGATCTCAGCCTGCCCGCTTGTTTGGGGGTGATAGGGCGTAGAAAGCTTGTGAGTGATTGAATATTTCCGCATCAAGGCCTCGAAAGACCTATTGCAGAAATGTGTCCCGTTGTCGCTAATGATAGCGCGAGGGTGTCCGAATCGCGAGAAGATGTTTTCTTTAAGGAACTTAATGACAACTTTGTTGTCATTAGTGCGACACGGTATAGCTTCCACCCACTTCGAGACATAATCAACTGCTAACAAGATATATAGATTCCCAAAAGAGTTGGGAAAAGGGCCCATAAAATCAATACCCCAAACATCAAATATTTCCACAACCAAGATAGGTTGGAGCGGCATCTCATTCCTACGTGAAATCCGACCCAAATGCTGACATCGCGAACAAGTTTTGCAATGCTCAAATGCATCTTTAAATAATGTTGGCCAATAAAAGCCACATTGCAAAACTTTCTCCGCCGTTTTTCGAGGTCCAAAGTGACCGCCGCACGCCTGATCATGACAAAATGATAACACGCTCTTGAATTCATCGTTAGGGACACACCTGCGAATGATTTGATCGGAACAATACTTGAATAGATATGGTTCATCCCAGTAAAAATATTTTACTTGGGATAAAAACCGAAGTTTGTCTTGTTTCGACCAATCGCTAGGTATAAGTCCCGTCGCAAGATAGTTCACGATATCTCCGAACCAAGGTTCGTAGGATACATTCAAGAGCTGTTCGTCGGGAAATGAGTCATTTATCGGCACGGTCACAGTTGGCGAAGAAGTGATGCGTGAAAGATGGTCTGCTACTACGTTTTCACATCCACTCTTGTCTTTGATAACAAGATCAAATTCTTGTAACAATAGGATCCAACGTATTAGCCTGGCTTTTGCATCCTTCTTCGTTAAAAGATGTCGGAGGGCGGAGTGATCTGTGTAAACCACAATAGGCGAGCCAATCAAGTAGGGCCTGAATTTCTCTAATGCAAATACAACTGCTAAGAGTTCTTTCTCGGTAGTTGTGTAATTTATTTGTGCATCATTCAGGGTCCTACTTGCATAGTAAATTACATGTGGCATCTTATCAATATGCTGTCCCAAGACAGCACCAATAGCAAAATCTGATGCGTCACACATAAGCTCGAACGGGTGGTTCCAATCCGGAGATGATAGAACGGGGGCTGTAGTGAGTGATTCTTTAAGTGATTCAAAAGCAGCCTCACAATCCGAATCGAAGTGAAATGTAGTGTCCTTGGCCAATAGAAGGGTTAAGGGTCTAGCAATTTTGCTAAAGTCCTTAATAAATCTCCTATAAAATCCTGCATGACCAAGGAAGGATCGTATATCTTTGACGCAATTGGGACGAGGGAGGTTTTGAATGACATCTATTTTAGCTCTGTCTACCTCAATGCCTTTATGTGAAATTATATGTCCAAGTACAATACCTTCTTGAACCATAAAATGACATTTTTCCCAATTCAAAGTCAAGTTCTTATCCTTACAGCGGGTAAGAACAGCGTCAAGATTACGAAGGCAGTCCTCAAAGGAGTCCCCAAAAATGGAGAAATCGTCCATAAAAATTTCTAGAAAATTTTCCACCATATCTGAAAATATCCCCATCATGCACCGCTGAAATGTAGCGGGAGCGTTGCATAACCCAAAGGGCATGCGTCTATAAGCAAAAGTTCCGAAAGGACAAGTAAAAGTGGTTTTATCTTGATCCTTTTCGGCGATGGGGACCTGGTTGTAACCAGAGTATCCGTCCAAGAAACAATAGTATTCGTGTCCCGCTAATCGTTCTAACATCTGGTCAATGAAAGGTAGAGGGAAGTGATCTTTCCTCGTCGCGGCATTGAGTTTCCTGTAATCGATACATACGCGCCACC
Organism: Agapanthus africanus; assembly: GCA_030015575.1. NCBI lineage: Eukaryota > Viridiplantae > Streptophyta > Magnoliopsida > Asparagales > Amaryllidaceae > Agapanthus > Agapanthus africanus. The sequence continues at coordinate 126,067,958 of JASDDO010000028.1, forward strand.
CAGTTTGGGTGCGTGTTTGGATTAACTCGTTAGCCTCGTTAGTGATTACCGTGATGCCAGACTTTTTAGGGACCACATGAATTGGACTTACCCATTGACTATCAGATATGGGGTAAATTATTCCACTATCAAGACACTTGACGATTTCTTTCTTTACCGCCTCCTTCATAACGGGATTTAACCGTCTTTGTGGGTCTCGGGTTGGTTTGGCTTCATCCATCAGATGTATGTGATGTTCAACAATTAAGGGACTAATCCCTTTGATGTCGGCCATTGTCCAACCAAATGCTTCCCGATTCGATCTCAACACTGCCAAAAGTGCATTCTCTTGCTCTAAGGCTAGAGAAGCGGAAATAATCACTGGCAAAGTCTCATTCTCTCCTAAATATGCATATTTAAGATGAGAAGGTAGCGGTTTGAGATCAAGAATTGGCGGAGAGACAATAGAAGGAAGGGTAACGGAATGATACTCGGACTCCTTAAGAGGTTCAAAACTTGCATAAGATATTGACTCGGAAAGTGCTGCTGACTTTTGCAACGAGTCAAAGGGTTCAATCTCAAGGTCGGACTCATTGAACATATCCTCACTGTGAAGTGGTGCAAGATCAAACGATGTCTCATTAGTGTTGTCGAGAACATCAAAGCAAAGTTCCTCATCCATGCAGCTTTCGGGAGCTATCTCGTGGATGGAACAAACGTCCAGTAAATGAGCAGAAGGTTCTGATGGCTGACTTCCTAGCTTGTAAATATTAAGCTCAATTGTCATTTTCCCGAAGGATAAGTTCATAGAACCGTTACGACAATTAATCACAGCGTTAGAAGTTGCTAGGAAGGGTCGACCAAGTATCACCGGGATTTGATTGCGTGGGTTTGCCACAGGCTGTGTATCTAAAACAATAAAGTCCACGGGAAATATGAATTCCCTGACTTTAATTAACACATCCTCTAGTTCGCCCCGAGGTTTGGTGATAGATCGATCAGCCATTTGAAGAGTACAATGGGCGGGTTTTAACTCTCCAATTCCTAACTGCTCGTATACCGAATAAGGAAGTAAGTTGACGCTAGCGCCTAGATCGAGTAAAGCACGATTTATATTTTTACCCCCAATAGAAATAGAGATTGTAGGACAGCCGGGGTCCTTACGTTTCTTTGGTATTTGTTGGGTAAAAGCTGTGCTAACATTACTCGTCATGAAAACCTTTTTAGGCACTTGAGTTTTTCTCTTCCTAGTGCACAAGTCTTTAAGGATTCTTGCATAAGATGGGACTTGTTGAATAGCATCTAGAAGAGGAATATTCACGCTAACTTGCTTAAACATTTCCACAATCTTCTCCATTTGCGGGTTAGGTCGGTTGGCCCTTAATCGGTTTGGAAATGGAGCACGATCAATAAGTTTTGGGTCCAACGTTTGTGGAGAAGACTGTGGCGACTGATTCGATCCCAAAATTGGAGTGGGCATCGACTTAGATAGATTTGGCGAAATGTTTGAGCCTTGGGGAAAACGGAGAATAGGCTCGGATGAAGGTGGGAGACTAGACGAGTTAGGGGAAGAAGAAGAAGAAGGGGTATCAAATGTGTCACTATCATCAACCTGCTCGCCCACTTGGTTATTCAGCACTCTCCCCGATCTCAACGTAGTGACGGCATTCACATTATGACTTTGTGAATGGCCAGGATTCGGTAGGGGTTGAGATGGGAGTTTCCCTTTCTCTCTCGCACTCAATGCGGCGTTTAACTGTGCGATTTGGTTTTCTATTGATTTAATACTCTCACCATGGGAGGAGGAGTTTTTCGTTAGGGCATCAATAGAAGACCTCATATCAGCCGAATTTTGCATGGATTGTTTCATGAACATATCCAAAGTTTGTGCAAGTGAGTTGTCAATACCGGCCACTTGTGGTGTAGAAATGTTGGCCGGATTTTGGAAATTTTGTGACTGAAAGGGGGGCTGATTCTGTGGTTGTGGTTGCTGTGGAGGAGGTCTTTGATAATTACTTTGTTGGTTTTGATTCCAAGCAAAGTTAGGATGATTCCTCCATCCTTGATTATATGTGGAAGAATAAGGATCGTTTCTAGGTCGCTGCTGAAAAGCAGCATTAGCTTGAAACGATGCATTCATAGGACATTCTTCCGTTAAGTGTGAAGGATCCGAACAGCAACCACAAACGGTCTTAGGAAGCGTAACCTGATTTAGGGAGAATGATGAAAATTTGTTCTCCATAGCATCGAGTTTCTTTTGCATCGCTGCCATTTCGGCTTTTACTGCGATGGAAACGTCGAGTTGGTGAATACCTCCCTTAGTTGAAGGTGGTCTTACGCTTTCCCACTGCAAAGTGCTTTCTGCGAGATCTTCCAGATATTTCCATGCTTCACCGTCATCTTTAGACATGAAATTGCATTGACACATTGTTTCAAGCATCTGCTTTGTCGCTGGATTAATGCCCTCATATATAATCCGACATAAATCCCATCTTTGTATTCCGTGATGGGGGCATTGGACAAGCAGATCTTTGAAACGTTCAAAGCACTTCCAAAATGGTTCGTTGGGAAGCTGGGTGAACTGATTGATCTCGCTCCTAACATGTGCAGTCTTATGATTTGGGTAAAACTTCTTAAGAAATGCTACGACGAATTCATCCCAATTAGCGATAGAGTGTACGGCAGTATTATAAAGCCATTTTTCTGCCAAGTCGCATAGTGTGAATGGGAGAAGACGTAAGCGCATAGCATCTAAAGTCAATTGTGAAGTACCCATCATTGCGCATACGTTTTCGAATTTGGTGATGAAAACGTACGCGTCTTCCGACTCAAGCCCGTGAAATTTGGGCAGCAGATTGATGTAGTGGGGTTTAATTTCGAAATTATCCCCGTTAGGTGGTGGAAGAGATAGACAAGTAGGAAGGGGACCACGAATAGGATAGCATCTCTCTTGGAGAGAGATGCGCGGTGGATTCTGCTCACCTGCGGGTGGTGGCAGCGTAGTGTTATAATTAGATGGAGTGTCGTCCATCACGATCGATGTGGTGTGTGGTGGGGGAAAAGAAGATGAAGAAGTACCGACTTCGGTGTCGATAGCAGGAACGCGGACAAGACGGGCACTAGGATCCCGTGTCCAGCCGAGCATGCACTAAGCGGGTTTAGTGCAAGTGGCAGCGTGTGTGTGATTTAAAATTGGCTTGTTTTGAAAAAGTGGGACTCAAGACAAATTTCCCTAAATGCACAAGCAACCCTAGAACTAAGGTTACCTAGGTCCAGTCTCTAGACCGCTCCTAGACTTCCAAAGGACAAGCCGCAGGATAAATCCTCTACCGCCTCCGTACTACCCTTGTAGCGAGGTAAGTGCCAGGTAAGCGGGAAGGAACCACCACTACAGTGGGCCTAATTAAAAACCACTAGCCTTTGTCACACTTGCCTAGGCACTACAAAAGTAATGCGGATAAACGATAGATTACCCACGACCTTCCTCTGTCCTTATTGAGCGCGACAGTCCTTAGAGTCTGGTCTAGATATTTTTTAAATTAATGAAGGGTTGATCTATATGCTCGGTTTGTGATTTGTGGGGCTTAGGAAGGGTGATGAAATCCCCACCTAATCTTGATTTGGTCTTTGCCCCTTAAAATCCGTATTAAATATGCAAAACAAAACCAATCACAAAACTTTTGCAAAAAGATTTTTTTGAGCGGCGCAATTTTGCAAAGAATCCTGCAGAAAATAGATTTTATTGCATTTTAGGAGAGAGAGAAGGAGTTAAGAAAGATACCAGAGAAGACTGAAGCCCTGATTCCTCTAGCCTGCCGCCTTTCCGCCGCCAAAAGTGCCTTTATGCCGCGGTTCCGCCGCGTGGTAGAGAGAACAGTTGATGAAATTTTTTCTGTGATCTCCCTTGCTCCTCTGGATCTCTAAAAAGCTCTCTGTTTCCTGTTTTCCTCAATTCTGTGACTCCAGATCTCCTTGCAAAAATCCACGCACAAATCGTTAAATATGCAATTTGCAGTTTTGTGTTAATAATGATATGACTCGTCTAAGAATTCAACACAAATAGTAAAAAAAAAATTACGCACGTATCCCCGGCAACGGCGCCATTTGGTTGGCGCCATTTGGTTGTTACGAAAAATCGTGTTTTTAGTTTAACCGCAATCAATAACGGTGTCGCACGTAGCTAGACCGAGATGAGTACGGGTCGTCCTCTGGGAAACGTGGAACCTTTTAATTTTACTTTAGATGTGTTGAAAAGGAGAAAGAAATAAGAATGGTTGTAGGATGGTTTCTAGATCTACTTTTAATAAGAATGTAAATATAGATCTAGAATAGTTTAAAGATGTGATTAATTATAATAAGAAGGGCTTGTAGGGTTCGTTAGGATTTAGTAGTTATGAATGATTAATTAAAGTTACCCTTTTTATCCATTAATAGATTTAGAACCAGAACGACGGCGATGCGTGTAGATTAGGGTTTCTGGAGGGAAAAGGAATCCCACTCTTAACCCTTATCTCAACACGGAACTCCGTTCATATCTAGCCTTTACCAAAACAATCATTAATCTAATCTCTAATCGCGGTCGGAACTAGTAAAGAATTGCTAGCGCGCCCGATTAGGATGTTAATGATTATTTTGATAAAGTTCCTAAACTTTATAGGACTTAAAAAGGGTTTAGATATTTTTCATCGTTCATTAGCCTACCCTAATCCTACGAACCCTAACAAGCGGAGAATTACTCGCGCATGTTGGGAGAAGAATATGAAAAGAAAGAGATGGAAAACATAATGTAAAAGAAAACAAACAATTAAATAAAAACTACCTTTATTAATCAACTCCTTCAACTACACTTTTAATCCATAGAAAATGATTACAAAACTTGATTTGCTTCTCGATCTTTCCTAGGGAGGTAGTCGAACAGTCGATGATCAGCCTGGATGCGTGAGCGTCGGGAGCTTCGTGATCTCTTCGGCTTGATAGCTTTTCCAAGATGCCCTCGGTGCCTTTATATAGTGAAAACCCAGAATCTTTTTGTTGCGAAGTTGGTAAAATTCAGCACTTGAAAATCTCCCAAAATATTGCATTCTGACCTCATCAAACCGCGGCGGATCCGCGGCCCCAGGGTGGATTTGGCCGCGGATCCGCGCTCCATGGTGTGGATCATTTTGTCGTTTTTCTTGGGCTCTCTGATGGTGACATTTGGCATTCCTAGGCTTCTTCAGAATCTGAAAATATTTTCTCGGTTGCTTCCAGACTTAGTCTCCAAGTTTGCTCTTTAATTTGGAAAGTATTCTTCAACAAATTGATTTGTTTGTTAAATCCTTCATAACAACTTGGAAATAATCTGCACAACAACTCATATAAGATTTTAGTAGACTTTGTTCTACTAGGATTAGACCAATAATATTATTTGCATACATTTTCCTACCAAATGATAATTAAATATATTAACACATGGAAAATAATGTTTTTACACATAAACCCTCATATGTATAATATATTATAATAAAGTCCTTTTTTAATATAAAAATGGTAGGAAAAATGTACTACAAATGTGCAGTTTTATCGACTGAACATACCCCAGATTATGTGATATGATGATAATGATACCCGATATATGATGAGAGAAATGTGATATTGACCCGTACCCAGCTATTGGGATGCCGTACGACGATTTACCGTACGAGCAGTATATTGATGATCGACCCGCACTCATGACTCGAGGATGTCAGATGATATACGGTATAGTACGCGATATTATTGAGGCGGGATCACCGACTATTATATTTATATTTACATTTACATATATATCGACTCAGATTTAGGTGGTTTCCATACCCCTCCCGATTGACTTGATATTTAGACCTGTAGTTTGCATAGGAGGTGTTAGACTAGACCCGAGTCATACCCATTTTAAAAACTGACGAATCGGGAATATCTTAAAAACAAGTAAAGGGATTCTACGGGTATTTTCAAAAGGCGTATCTTCTTAAAAACACCGTAGCCCTTATTTTACTAAAAAAAACCCGATTTGTCTTATTTCAAATGGCACAATTGCATGGCATATATATATTGAGGTAGACTCTTCACTGTTGCATTGATTTATTCGATTCCGCATTTCCATTGCTATTCGCATTGCATTTCATATGTTATTGCTATATTACCATCATGCTGTTAGGACACCAGCACAATTATCGATGATGCATATGTTCCACGTACACTGTTTGCCGGCTCACACACTTCATCATCGATAATTGCCATGTCACTACACTGTAGTACAGTTGCATTCAGGATATGACCCTTGCATGGCATGTACACTCATACTTGTCACTATACTTGTGCAGATGCTTACAGTACACTCATACCTGTGCACCTACCTGTTGTACACTCATACTGGTACACATACATATTTGCACATATAAAGATGATATTCTAGATTGGGGACCGCAAGATACTCTTTAAAATTGATTCATTTTTAAAAGAGCGGTTTCCCTCAATATGTGCATACTATTATTCCATGTTGCATGATATACTGTTATACTTGCACTTCATTTATATGTCGCATACATCATGCTTTCGGATTATGCGCATTGAGATATGTTGTTTCTATGATATTTCTGGATTTGGGGACCATGGGTATTTCAAAGAGATTATGTAATTGTTTTAAAAACCCGGTTACCCTTGATATGATATTTCAGTGCGTCCACCATGTGTTTTCTCGGTTCTGAGAGTGACATGTGAAACCCGATTCGAGAAGTGGTAGGCACCAATTGCGGGTATATGGTGGACCCAGTATGGTACCCCGGGGTGAAAACGGATCGCTGTGTAGTAGACGGTGAGCCTGGCAGAGGGACTACTACCTATCGGTGATTGGTTGGACCTGGCGGTTATCCGGAGGATACTGACCAGAGTCGATAGATGGATATGGGCGTACTGCTGGGGCCGAGGGCCGATACCGCAGACGGAGCCCGTGGGCTGACTAGGACTGACGGATGCCCGATATATGAGGATTTACGTGCCGATGCTGGGCACGGTTTTCATGATGTTTTCCATGATTTTGATTATATCCTCACATTTACATGCATGATGCTTATTGTCATTGGGTGACAGGTAGACGGGATCCACATATATACAGACATTGATCACATACAAACTTTTATTACATGGATCATACTTTATTTATATATATAACAGGATATGAGGACGCTGTTATATATACCCTTACACCAATATTAGTGGAATGGGACGCTAATATATGTGTATCGATATCCATTTTGATATTTCACCATATTTACTTCATGCGGACATATCTTATATTTATGACATGTTATTACCTGTGGCACTGGCACGAGCACTTGGCACTACATACATGTATAGATGTTACATTGCCACCTTAGCATGCTTCAGACTTATTCATTTGAGATCATATATATATTGATCGTTTGACCTAGGATTATGTCATGCATTCGATTTCTGTTCGTAGATCTTTTTCTACTCACGAGTTGGCAACTCACCCCCGTTGTGCCCCAGTTTCTTGCAGGTGTTGCCGTACAGGTTTCATTACGGCTTTGCGGGCACTACTTCTTTCGGGTGACTTGCTAGTAAGTGGGTTATTCGTATCGTACCCATCATTATACATTGTATATTATATTTCGGTTGTATCTAGAAGTTCCATCAACCAAACATATATTTATTTGAGATAGAGACCAGTGATGTTTATTCTTTCGACTTTAGAGTCGCGCGTTATATTTCTAAGGATTTCATGCTGTTTGAGTTTCCTTCTCTGTTGTGATCCTCGCCTTTAGGCGTTGTATATTATGTTGCAACTGGTTGATTTTAAAATGGTTTTTCCTGCACTCTACTACTTTTCTTGGTTTGGATTCTGGGTTTTCGGCTTACTTAGAATACGTACGCCTTGAGACGTTCGTAGTCTAAGTGCCGGCCATATTCCGTACTTTCGGGATGTGACAGTCCTACATTATTTTTGTATTTATTTTGTTTAAAATTCTTTGGAAGCCCAACAGTCCACACACCATAACTCCCAAAACTTGAACTGGACTTTAAAATCTAAATATACCAGTGCTTACCCCACGAGACCCCCCATCTCCCGACACTCCGACTCGGCCGAGTCGGCCGGCGTACCGGCGGGCGCCGCCTGCCGGACTCGGCTGGATGGCCGAGTCGTCAACACCAAAGATGTGCCTTTTAACTTTCTCTAACCCCTTGAACACTCCAATTTATGGGATCGGTTTCAGAGAACTAAATATACCCTATTTACTCCAATGTTTAATGATTTTTATACATTTTTACATTTTTTTTATTAAAAACCCTTCACCTACCCTACCCCTAGCCTACCCTATAAATACACCCCCTACTCTCTACCCTCTCACCCCAAAATCCTGAGCCCACTCTCTCAAAAACTTTCCAAGAGTCGTGTACTTTGAAAACAAGCTCGAAGCGAAGCTCCGACGAAATTTCGGCGGAACTTCCGGCAAACGTCTTAGGAACTACCGACGATGACGCAACATCGGGGATCCCTCTAGTTCCTTCTCACTCTCTAGTGTAATCGAAAACCCGTAAGTCCCTTTCTATCTCTTTTCCCTATTCAAGAAAATACGAAATTACAAAACCCGACGGAATCGGAACAAATCCAATTCCGATTCGGTTTTCTATAAAATTCCACTTCTCACTAATACAATCATTCTTAAACTTTCTCTTGTTGATTATTAAATACTAATTAAACAATTTGAACAAGTTTCATCACATGAAATGATAGCTTTCTCAAATTATCGTATTTTTTTCACTTAAATACCACATTGTTTCAATCCTTCATTTAACCCATCAAACTTGCTATACATTTAAAGTAGATCACGAGGTAATGACCTACCTCCACACACACTTACATATAACCTAACACGATACCATTGAAACCTTAGAATACGAGAAAACAAGCATTTACATTTAAATACCATACACTTAATAAAACTATTTCTAAAAGAGTTAGAATTGATACACTTTTAAATAAATACATCTTATTATGAAAATACGATAAGCTGTAGATATCGGTCGTTTATCTAAACCTGACTTTGTGGTGTCTAGGCTAGGTAAGTGAGAAAGCTAACTTTAAAAGGCCCGTCTCACGGTGGTTCGTGAGCGGATCCCTCCTTTCCTCACTTGTACTTACCTGGCCACAATTGGCGGTGAAGAGATGATTTGAGGTATTTCATGACTTGTCGTTTAGACCATTTAAAAATAGTCTAGTTGACTTAGGAAACCCTAGAACTTAAAATACGGAAAATTGACATTTTTGCCAATAAATACCATTTACGTTATAAACCGTTTTTTAAAGGATTTAGTATTTTACAATCTTTGCAAAACACCGCTACAACCCATTTTGGGGAACCTGTTCGGGATGGTGCGGTTAATCGCATACCCCCGGGCTTAGTAGTGCGAGATTCAGACCTCCGCAAGGAGCATTCGGTCTCGAAAGATTTAAAATACGACATCTTAAGAAAATGAGATTTTCTAGAATATAAAATATTTATTAAAATTATTTTTGTATAAATATATGTATATTTATCATTAAAATATCTATTTTGTTATAAAATATCTATTTTGTTATAATATAGATATTCCACTTTTTTCTAAAAATCACAAGAATAAATTTTACACTAAAATATCATGAATTCCAAATAAATCAATATTATAAATAAATACCTCTAATTATGAATCTAGGATATTTTCACTAGAAATATCACAATATAAAATCCACATTCATTATAACTCTAAAGACGAATAATGAATACTTAAGATGTATTTTGAAAAATATATAAAAGTATTTTTACATAAAACCCCCTCAAGTTTTATAAATTACCCTAAGAACCCTAGCAATTATAGGTTTAAGAAATAATCAAGCCTTGATTTACCTTTCTAATTATCTGACTCGGGTTTGAATCTGATTATATCTGACTTGAATATGATTCAAGTACAAACTACAATCTACTATATTCCAATTCAATATGAACACATGAATTCATGAATCCAATTATCAATCTATACGGCTCGGCTGAACCGAACAATGGATATATATATATATATTCCATTTACATGGTTCTCCAGATATTCCATTTACATGATTCTACGGATACATCCGTTTACTGATATCATGGTTCCGGTCAGTCTTTCAATTATACACTCAATTCAAATTACAGTACAAAACAATACAAATAAAATACTACGGGGTTTAAGGGGTAGACTGGTACGGAATATGTTAAAGGTGGCACGAGCTTGTCACTTAAGACGTAATTACATCCATACCGTTGTTCCGTGATATTATCGACGGAGTCTTGTACTACAGGTTACCAAAGTCCCCAGTGTAAGTGGGACTCCCCTCATATACACTGGTATCTTCTGTACCAGGCTATAAATAACAGCGTTAATACAACATTACAACATTATAATACAATATTAAAAGCTACTCTCTCTCTCTCTCTCTTACTCTCTGTCTATTTCTCCCTCATCTTTGGGACTTACCGAGCGACCTGTTCGCTGACGACATTCTATTTCTTTCTTCTTTGAATGTCGTCAGGTGGTTTGGACCCGGCAGAGATCGAACCATCTGCAGAAGATTTGGAGCAATTTGCTGATGAATCATAGCTCTAGTTTCATTGTACATTTTCCATTCAGTACTTTTCATTTCCTGTTATGCTATTGTTTATGCATCTTTTTATTTCAGTTGTATTTCCTTTTCATGTATTGTACAAAAGAATGTTAATAAATAAAAGTTGTTGTTTTTATTATATATTGTCTCTTGTGTATTTACTTTTATATTGCTTAGATACGCTTAGCGTATGTACTTCTGAGTATATACGTAGCGGACCAGTCGCGTCCCCTTCACCGTATACTGGGAAGCGGGGCGTGACACTCTATGCTCATGATTTCCCAAACTAATGATTCCTCAATGAATGATGACCAAGATAATGTTCATCCCACATCTCCTAAGTTAATCTTAGTCTCCCAAAAATGACTAATGATTATTAGATGGTCTACCATGATCTCTCCCCTCAATCTGGAATTTGGTTCAAGGGTACATCTCTCTATACCTCTGATACATGTCGTTGTAATTCCTCAACGCCTCCAGAGAGGTGGTGGGTCCCGACAACCAACTGCTTTTAAATGCACTTCCTAAAATGGAGACAACGGACCGCAACGTGTTTAAACTAGCTACGGACCGTAACGTCCTTAAACTACAATGGACCGCAACGTCCTTAAACTAGATATGGACCGAAATGTCCTTAAACTAACAACGAACCATAACGTCCTTAAACTAAAACAATAGAGCCCAAATGCTCTTTTGTTGGATCCGAAGGATCTTAAAAACCCCGTTAAGTAGATCTTAGTCTCAAATTGGACTAACGTATCCTTAACAAACATTTAAGTTGATCTTATTCTCAAACTAGATTAACGATTCTTAAATAAAAACCCAAAATATACGGATTTGGACTAATCGCGCCCTACGAGCGACGACATAAATTAGTCTCCGTATACAATCCACGGGCAATCAAATATAAAACAAACACACACGACACGAAGTGAACTTCTAGAGCAGGAGAAAGTGGTTACCGTGATGCGGTAACGTAATTAACTGCAGAGGCTTGCGCCTGCAGGGAAGAGTGTCCTCACAGTCAAAAACCCTCGCAAACGAGGGGGAATCTGACGAAGTCTGGTACAACGGCCGCATCCATCCAAACCTCCAATACACGGTGCCATAAATCAACTTGGCATCTTTAGAGAGGTGGACGGATAAACCCAAGTAGCATCTGCCCCCAAATTCGAATACGGAGAATTCAGGTAAGATGAACCATCCCGGTCCATCTCCGTTTTCGGCGGTAAACAGATTCTGGCACGCCCGGTGGGACCTTTTCCTCTTTCCATTCCACACTTCATGTGTCATGTTTTTCCGCGATCAAATAATCACGGTATAAATGTTTGAAGTTGCCCTTGGGTGATAGGATACTGAAGCCGGTGTTTCGTCTCTATGAAGAATGGCGTTCTCTTCCACCTTAGCAACTCAGGCTCTGTCATATCCGGTGGAGTCAAGTATGGGTCACTTGCAGTCTCAAATCTATGCAATCCGGCTCTTCAAGAAACCAACGGGCTTCTCTTTGGGTCGATACTCCCACCTCCCACCCTCGGTGCCTCAACGCCGAGGGAGGAAGCCTAGAAGAAGTCTGTCTTCCACAGGCTGGCTTCCCAAGCTGCAGGTTTGCCGACGAATCAGTCCTCAAACAACTGGCACCTGCCAAAGGCCAAGGTTGACGCAGGGGGCATAATATTCAAGCTCTCAAAGGAAACAGGGGGTAGGCTGACAAAATCCTGAGGCTAATCAAATCCCGGCAGCAAAAAACGGTCGACGTCAATATCGGCATCATACAAAATGAGCTGGGGGCAGTTCTCCATATGTTCCTGTTTCAACCCCAGTAGTGAATGTTGTTGTTCCAACTGGGAACAGCTTCAAACTTTGCGAAGGGTCAGACAAATTCTCCCACCACAGTATTGAAGAAATCTCCGCAGCCCATGGAGATCCCACGAGAGCAGAAACTAGTTCGCTCCCTATAACAACTTTCCTCATCTATATATAAGATGTGGAAGCAGATGAAGGACTCAGTCGTCGTCTGCGGATCTTCCTCTAAACGTCAGCCAAATTCCAACAAATCCCATTTTAAAGACAAGGGGATTCATCCTAAGACGGATCCTGATACAACGGTTCCTCCCAAAATCACAGTGGCTTATCAAAAAAAAAGAGAGGCCTATTAAAGATCAAGTGTCCGAGATAAACTCCAAAGGACAAAACTCCAAACACCCCAAGCCTGAGGGCATGGCAGTTTATACAGTCCATATGCTGAAATCCAAAGACAAAGTCCGAGTTTCTACTAGTCACCGACCTCAAACTCAGTCTCTGAAAAAAGTTCAACTGCAACATGAAAAGATGCAGGAGATGCTCGCTCAGGCGGCAGCAAACGCTAATCCATCGCCTAAGGAAAATCCCGAGAATGCACCCGAAGAAAGAGTAGAGAAGGAGTTAAATATTGATTTCTTAAAGCGCGCTCTAAAAAAGAGAGATGAAGAAGTGGCAGAAATGTCCACTAAAATGAACCAGATGGCTCTTCTGATTCAGAATATGGCTGGAATAATGGTTCAATCGGAACTACTGGCAGATGAACCGCCGGTAGTCGGTCTTAAAGATAAGGATGGCATTTCAAATCCTTTGCAAACCTCATCAACGGCCGAAGAAGAAATGATTCCAAAAGCAAAGCTGAACGAATATATCACTCAGCAAATCAAAGCTCACAACGCTAGTGAAGCCGCAAATAGATCAATCAAGACTGATCGACCATATCCGACGTGGTACGATCAAATATAGTACCCGCTAAAGTAGCGTTCCAATGTACAAAGGATCTGGGAATCCTCGTCAGCACATTGCGCGATTTAAAACCATGTGCGGCAATTCTGGAGAGAATGATATACTCCTCCTTTGAAAGTTCGTCAGCTGTCTGGCGGGTATTGCCTTCGAATGGTATGCAGAACTCTCAAATGATTTCATGAAGAGCTTCGACGAAATGGATATGCTCTTCTGTCAGGGATTCGCTAATGAGAACGAACATACTACCGTGACGGCGCTGGTCAACGAAAGGGTTAGATCGAATGAGCCTTGGGTTCAATATGTTACCTGATGGCGAAATCTCTGGTCAAATACAAGCAACGCATCAATGAAGTTGCGGCCATGGGAATGCTCATAGCCACCCTTGACCCAAATTCAAAGGCATTCCCGTATATGACCCTCTTCAAGCCGACGACCTTCTAAGAACTCATGGATAAAATGGCTCGATTGGATCAAATGGGTCAAGACTCTTTCTCATCCGATGATGAAGAGTGATAACCGAAGACAGGATAGTGCTTGTCGCCTACGCTCAACAAAAATAAGTGGCTCTGAAGCAACCTGTCGCCAAAATAGCGACGGCATAGGTACTCGTTCCCCCGAAATATACAAAGGGGGCATATTTCTTACTGGCGGAAGAATCTCTATGTAGAATGGCCTTTCTTCTCAAAGGACAGGAAGGATATTAGGGGGCCTACAAATAGGTCCTACAATCTAGTGGAATGTCCCGCTAAAAAAAACGGTATGTCTACCAGCAAAATAGGCACGGATGAAAACCGAAAGGGCGTCATGAGAAAAAACAGCAGGACTGCCGGCGAGCTTGTGAAAACCTGGAAGGGTATAATCTCGTTAAAATAAATACACTTACGAGATCCTCACGGCTCGTAAGGAGAATCCCCCCTGTGAGACCCTCATGACTCATAGGATTCAAAAGCTTTAAATTACAGGGATCTGGACCTGTTCTTAAGCCGTCATATCCCCTAAATTGCCCTACAGGTGGTCCATACTGACCCTTGTATACAATCCATAGGGCACGAGTAAATATTTATTTTCCAAGTTCGACAAATGGCCAGAGATGTCCCCATATGGTGAATAACACTTGTAGGTCCTCTCGACTTATAAGGAGAAAACACTTTGGGAAGATCCTTACGACTTACAAGAGAAGACATCACTTAGGAGTCCTCATGATTCTTAAGAAGAAAATATGCCTACGAGATCCTCACGACTCGTAGGGAGAAAACCCTTTATGAGACCCTTACGGCTCATAAAGTCAAAAGTCTTAGTCGACAGGATCCTAACCCTATCTACTAAGCCACCTTTGTCCAAATTGACAGGGGAAAATGATGATTCGCTCCTGACACTATCCCGGTTGTAGCAATACTGATGCCTAAACAGGTGTCAAACTCCAAGTCAACCTCTTCAGCAAATGTCGTCCCTACAGCCATCTACTGAAGAAGGGGACCCCGTTCGTCTGGGATCAGAAATGCCAAAGTGCACGGGACGAAATCAAGCAATACCTGCAGAATCCGCCGGTACTTACCGTTCCGGTCAAGGTAAAGCCCCTCATCTTGTAAACAACAGCCCTTGAAGGTTCTTTAGGAGCGCTATGGGCACAAGAGAACGACCAGAGGAAGGAGAAAGCTCTCTACTATTTAAGTCGAGTTCTTCTGGGGGCAGAAAACAACTACCCCCATTGAAAAGCATTGCCTGGCACTGATCTTCGCGATAACGAAGCTTAGGCACTACGCCTTAGCACATGAGGTCCATCTCATATCAAATGTGAATCCTCTCAAATATTTGACGTCAAGAGCCATACTAACAGGAAGGCTTGCCAAATGGGCCCTCCTCTTGATGGAGTTCTCGATAACGTATCGACCCCTCAAAGCAGTATAAGGCCAGACCATCGCCGACTTTCTCGCCGAGCATCCAATACCAGCCGATTCTCCCTTAAATTGCGAATTGCAAGACGAACACGCGTTCGACGCAATCGACAGAGAGGAGGAAGGAAATAATACCCAATGGGAACTCTACTTCGATGGAGCATCCTCCTTGAAGAAGCGAAAGAAAAACACCCCCATAATCAAAGTTGGGGTAGGCCTTATCTTCGTAACTCCACAAGGAGGGATAATGCGTTTTGCCCTTTCCTTAACGGAGCCAAGAACAAACAACGAAGCGGAATATGAATCTTTGATAGCTGGTCTTGGGATTGCTATTGACATGGGCATCGAAAATCTCCTCATATATGGAGACACCCAGCTAGTCGTTAGCCAAGTGAATAGCGACTATCGGACATGCAAACCGGGGTTGGTAAAATATGGCGAAAGAGTGCGGCAACTGCTGACACAAATTCCCACCTACATCCTGAAAAGCATACCATGTGCGGAAAATAGTAAGGCGGATGCGCTAGCCAAGCTTGCTAAGGAGCTGGCCGATGAAAACCTCGATGACGTGAGGATCATTGTGCAAAGCCGCCGGATTCTCGCGCCAGCAGAAATATCTCCGGAGTCGTTTGAAAAAGAGGAAGCTAACAAACAAGAGGCTTTCCAAGTAGGGGACGAAGAAAAGGCTACGGATTGGAGAGAAGTCTTCATGGACTACTTCAAGTCCCATCGAACACCCGAAGACGCGTCGTCAAGACATCAGCTCATGAAGCGAGCCCTGTCTTTCTCCTTCCTCAATGATACTCTTTATAAAAGATCATTCGAATCTCTGTAGTTGAGATGCCTGGGACCAGAAGAAGCGGGGAGGGTCGTCCAAGAAACTCACGACGGACTCTGCGGTTCCCATCAAGCTGGGCTTAAGATGAAGCTGAAGATCAAGAAAATGGGCTACAATTGGCCCACAAAGATTCAGGACTGTCTCGAATATACTAAACAGTGTCACTCGTGCCAAATTCATGGGGACTTCATCCACCAGCATCCAAATCCGCTACACCCAACGATGGCCAGTTAGCCGTTCGAGATGTGGGGAACTGATATTATCGGGCCCATTGAGCCGGCATCATCTAAAGGACATCGGTTCATATTGGCAACGACCGATTACTTCTCCAAGTGGGCAGAAGCAGTACCGCTAAGGGAGGTGAAGACGGAGAACATCCTCCATTTCTTCAAGACACATGTCATCTACCGGTTCGGCACTCTGCAATGGATCACCTCGGATAACGGGCCGGCCTACAGAAGCCATAAAATCATCCGCTTTGCATAGCAACACAATATAGATTGGAGATACTCTTCGGTCTATAATCCCCGAGCTAACGGTCAAGCTAAGGCTTTCAACAAGACCTTGACGAAAATCATAAAGAAGACAGTGTCCAGAAATAGGAAAGACGGGTACGAGAGATTGCATGAAGCTCTCTGGGCGTATCGAACCATGTTCAAAACGGCCACGAATACAACGCCATTTGCATTGGTATTCGTCACGGAAGCGGTACTTCTCTTGGAAATAGAGCTACCCTCTATACGAGTAGCAGTTCGATACAAGCTGACGGATGAAGAAAATGCCTATCTTTGGCTGGAGGAGCTCGATGCCCTCGATGAAACTCGTCTCATTGCGCAGCAAAACCTAGAAGCTTACAAAGAAAGCATGACGCGCTCATACGAAAGACTGACTAGGCTGAGAACATTCAGCCAAGGCGAACTCATGCTAGTCGTAAAAATACCTATGATCCCCAATCCTGCCAAACGAGGGAAATTCGAGCCGAACTATGAGGGCCCGTACATCATAGACAAGGTCTACCAAGGTGGGGCCTACTTGCTCATGGATATGCATGGCGAAAGACCCTTCCGGCCAGTAAACGGTCGGTTCCTTAAGAAATACTACGCTTAACAAGTCATGGCTTAGGTTAATGAGGGATGACGACGCTCGCGTCCACTCGATATCTTCCCGAGTCCAAAATCTATAAGTAGTATCCGGCAAAACCTCGCCTTGAAATCCCAGCGGACCGCAACGTCCTAAAACTAGTCGTGGACCGAGATGTCCTCAAACTAACATTGGACCGAGATGTCCTTAAACTAATATCGGACCGAGATGTCCCTAAACTAATAATGGTCCGCAATGTCTTTAAACTAAATACGTCGCCTCAAACACGGCGACGGTGGAGTCTAGGTCCATAAGTCCCAGCGGTAAGGATTGCAACTTTAAGTCCCGCTGGCTGCACAACCGCCCCGGTGGTGAAATCCCCCTAAGTGCCATTGGCAAACGGAGGAGTTAAAAAAAAGAAAAAAAGGTACGTCCACAAGCGAAATGGGCACGGAAGAAAACCCGAAAGGGCTCCGTGAGGAAAAACAGCAGGGCTATCAGCGAGTTTGTGAAAACCCAAAAGGGGGCAATCTCGTTAAAACAAAGACACCTGCAAGGTTCTCTTGACCTTGTGAGGAGAAAACACCTGCATGAGATCCTTATGACTCACAAGGGAGCAACACACTTAGGGATCCCTACGATTCCTAAGGAGAAATTACACTTACGAGATCCTCCTGACTCGTAAGGAGAATTCCCCCTGTGAGACCCTCACGGCTCGTAGGATTCAAGAGCCTTAAGTTACAGGGATCTGAACCTGTTCATAAGCCACCACATTCCCCAAATTGCTCTACAAGCGGTCAACATAGACCCTTGTATACAATCCACGGGCACAAATAAATGTTCCCTTACCAAGTCCCACCAATGACGAGGAGTGTCCTCATACGGTGAATGACACTTGTAAGTCCTCTCAACTTATAAGGAGAAAATACTCTTATGAGATCCTTACGACTTATAGGAGAACACACACTCAGGAATCCTCATGACTCATAAGGAGAAAATACACCTATGAGATCCTCACGAGTCGTAGGGAGAAATACCTTTATGAAACCCTTACGGCTCATGAAGTCAAAAAGTCTTAGTCGGCAGGATCATAACCCTGCTTGATAAGCCACCTTTGTTCAAATCAGCGAAGGCAAATGATGATTCGCTCCTGGCTTTATTCCAGTCACAACAATACTGATGCTAAGATTGGTATCAGATCTCAAGTTCCAAATTCGCAATAAAAATCAATGAGCCATAAATGCATATGAAATAGCCGAAATGATGGGGCAACTTGCAATAAAAATCAGTGAGTAAAATATATGCATGTAAAAATAGCCGAAAAGTTTGGGCAACTCGCAATAAAAAGCAGCGAGTAAAAAGAAAATAGCCAAAATGATTGGGCACCGTGAAAAATAGTGACTTTCGCGATATAAAAAGCTGAAATGTAGAGCATCGCGGAAAGAAACAAAAAAATGAATGAAACTTCTGCTCTGCAGGTGAGTCCGCATCGACCCCTGTATACAATTCATGGGCACAAATGAACAAGGGAACCATATTTCCCATCAAGCTCCATCAGAAAGAGAGTCAAATCTCGACGGCAACATTTACGGCATAGAGATCAACAACGGCATTCCCTCTCATTCCAGCAGAATGCAGACGCAACATCAAAAACTGACCCCGGGATCAAAAAAACAGAGCCATGGCAAAGTCCCTAGTTCCAAATCTTGACGGTTCACTGACGACTTAGAGACAACCTCGACATTCGTCGCAATATAGCGGACACAATGTCAACGGGTGAAGCAAAGGAAGATCCCTAGGTTCAGGGTCTCGACGGCAATATCTACAGCCTAGAGATTACAAAGGCGTTTCTTTTCCACTCCAGCGAGATGCAGACGCAACGCCAACCACCAACCTCAGGGTCAAAACAACGGAGCCATGGCAAAGTCCCTAGTTCCAAGCCTCGACGATTCACCAACAATCTAGAGACAAGCTCGACATTCTTTGCAGCATAGCAGACACAATATCAATAAACGAAGCAAAGTAAGATCCCTAGCATCAGGGTCTTGACGGCAATGAGACCTGAAAGACTATCGGAGATCATCCTACACCGGCGCGGAGTGGTCATGACTCATCGGGGTTCCCAAATTGAGCCTAACCTCAAGTAAAAATCGGCAAGGAAAATCACTAACGCTTGCTATTCCAACGGTAATATAACCGGAGAGATTACTTGAAAATGGTCATGTCCAGTCCCCAAAGGGATCAGAGACACGATAGTTGCAAGGATACTCGAACAACAAGATTGCGTATCGGGGAATGCATCAGCCAACGAGACGGATACAGACGTAACGTCAACAAAACGGAGCCATGGCAAAGTCCCTAGTTCCAAGTCTCGACGGTTCATAGACAACTTAGAGACTACCTCGGAGCCATGGCAAAGTCCCTAGTTCCAAATCTCAACGGTTCACCAACAACCTAGAGACAACCTCGACATTCGTCGCAACATAGCAGACACAATATCAACAAACGAAGTAAAGGAAGATCTCTAGCTTCAAGATCTTGATGGCAACTCAAATGAGACCTGAAAGACTATCAGAGATCATCCCACACCAGTACGGAGTGGTCATGACTCATCGGGTCTCCCAAACTGAGCCTAACCTCAAGTAAAAAGCGGCATGGAATATCCCTAACGCTTACTCTTTCGACGGTAATATAACCCAGAAGATTACTTGACGACGTCTTGTCCAGCCCCCGAAGGGATCAGAGACATGACAGTCGTGGGGCTACCCGAATAGCAAGATTGCATATCGGGGAATCATCGGCCAACACGACGGTACGACGAACAAAAACCCTAGTACCACAGACCCTAACGGACTTCTATTAGCAGAGGTTACCTGTGACGTTAGGACATTCTTGCGAGAACTTCTCGATTCGTCTCGACTCGTAGGGAAAATAATGTTCCTGCGAGAACTTCTCGATTCGTCTCGACTCGTAGGGAAAAAAGCCTTAGGCAACGGGGATAAGGACCTGTTTCCTAAGCACTGGGGCCCTGCAATTAAGTCCAAGATAGTCTATTGTATACTATTCACGGGCCACACTCTCCAAAGTCGAATATCGACAAGGAGAGAAAAAAACCACTTACGAGTCCTTTCGACTTGAAAGAGGGAAAATTCTCTTGTGAGATCCTTACGACTCTCAAAAGAAAATGCACTTAGGAGTCCTCACGACCCCTAAGGAGGAAATACACTTACGGGGTCCTCACGACTCGTAGGGAGAAAAGTCTTTATGAGATCCTTACGGCTCATAAAGTTGAAAAGTCTTAGGCGGCATATCTGAACCTGTTTCCTAAGCCATCGCTGCCCTACAAGGAGTTAAAGATGGACTATTTACGGGCCACATTCGCCAAAGCCACATTCGCCAATAAAATAAAGAAGCTACTTACAGATCCTCATGATTCCTAAGAAAAATACCCGAGTGAGATCCTTACGACT
Source organism: Agapanthus africanus (assembly GCA_030015575.1). Classification (NCBI taxonomy): domain Eukaryota; kingdom Viridiplantae; phylum Streptophyta; class Magnoliopsida; order Asparagales; family Amaryllidaceae; genus Agapanthus; species Agapanthus africanus. The sequence goes on from JASDDO010000028.1 coordinate 126,088,640, forward strand.
CACGGAGACGATGAACACTTAGAAATACTCACGATTTCTAGAGAGAATTTGCACCTATGAGATCCTCTCGACTAGTAAGGAGAAAAAAAATCTTCTTAAGACCCTTACGGTACTTGAAGATGAAAAAAAAGTCTTAGACAACAAGGACCCTAAACTTGTCTCCTAAGCCCTCAATTCTATGGACATGCATAACTCTGCACTACTTCACCCACGTACATACTTACGTGGGCAAAGTAGTGGGGGGCATTTGTTCCCGCTAAAATTTTCGGCCAAGAGCTATTTGTTCCCTTAAAACCCTTACAAAAAAGGGAGAGAAGAAAGAAAAAAAGAATTCACGGTTGGACATCACGTATGAAACATGTGAACGCTTATATACAAAGCATATAAGCGAGTGTTTATATGCAAACCATATAGGCGTTGAAAACACATAACTAAGGGCCAAATGGACCTCACGTGTAAAACACGTGAGCGCTTATATGCAAAGCATATGAATATTGAATATAAATAAATCTAAAGGGTCAAATGGTCTTCACGTGTAAAACACGTGAGCGCTCATATGCAAAGCATACGAATGCTGAACATAAATAAATCTAAATGGCCAAACGGGCATCACGTGTTAAACACGTGAGCACTCTGAACATAAACAGGCTAAAACCCACACCATAGGTCACGTGTTAAATATGTGAGTTCTCTTGCCTCTCACATGCAAAGCATGTGAGCGCCCCAATTTAAAATGCTCCCATTAAATTCTATGTGATAAAATTAAATCCTATTTGGGAAATATTTTCCCTAATCTTTCTAATATGGAAAGATCTTTCTCTAACAGAGAATCCTGGATATAAAATCCGATGGTGATAAAATATCACCAATTAAATAATCTGATAGAATTAAATTCTATTTGGAAAATATTTTCCTGATCTTCCTTAAACTAAAAAGATCTCTGTTAAACAGAGGACCTTTGAATCAAAGATCCAATGGTGATTATCTGGTAGAATAAAATTCTATCATAGGAAAATATTTTCCTAATCTTTTTAAACTAACAAGATATTCACATGACAAGAATAAAATTCTATGTTAGAATAAAATTCTAACCTTATTAAACTAACGAGATATCCATATGATAGAATTAAATTCTATATTAAGAAAATATATTTCTGATCTTGTTAAACTAAAAAGATATGATAGAATAAAATTATGACCTTGTTAAAACTAACAAGATATTCATAATCTTGCTAAACAAACAAGAAATCCTCTCTGTTGAACAGAGAGCCTTTGGATTAAAAATCCAACGGTCACCGATTGATCTAAAAGATCATGGAATCAATCATGATCTTTCAATGAGCGATTTTCTTAACAAATTAATTCTTTTTCTTCACATATAAATAGGAGCAAGGAGAGGACGAAAAATACACAGAGAGGGGGAGGGGAAGAAAAATAGAGAGAGAATTTAATTCTTTAAAAGAAGGAGACCACCCCATAAGCTTCTAAAAAAATATACAGAAGCCTCCCAAAAGCTCCCACAAAACAAAAGAGAATTTAATTCTCAAACCAAGAGTTTAACTCTTCTCAAAGAACTTAGTTCTTCCTCTGGTTAAGGTATGGAGAAGCAGATCTTCCCACAAGTTAAGAATTTAATTCTCATCAGGCAGATTCTGTTATGCAGATTCAAAAGTTAGGGGAAAGAATTAAGTTCAAAGAATTTAATTCTTCCAAAAGGATATAGAAATTTAATTCCTCTGATAAAACTAGGGTTTAACCTTATAAAAGAATTTAATTCTTATAAAACAAGGGACCTGAAATTCTTAAAACTCAGATCAGAATCTCTATGTATATAAAAGAAAAGACCGATCACGTGTTCCCACGTGAGCACCTCTGACGAATAAAAAGGAAAGACTGAGATCAAATCACGTATTCCCACGTAACCCCTTAAAACGGGCGTTCATCAAGTACATGAAAAAGGGAATAAACTCAAAGACAATTCCCATGTTAGGGCACCTCAAGTGTTCCCACGTAACCCCCAAACAGTTGCTTTACACTTATAAGGAAAGGGGGAATAAATCAAGGACAGTTCACATTTTCGGGACGCCTCACGTGATCCCACGTGACCCCTTAATAGTGCTTAGCACTTATAAAAGGAAAAAGGGACTAAATCAAGGACAATTCATATTTTCGGGACGCCTCACGTGATCCCACGTGACCCCCTATAGTGCATAGTACTTATAAAAGGAAAAGGGGAATAAATCAAAGACAGTTTCCATTTTTAAGACGCCTCACGTATTCCCACGTAACCCCTAATATTGCTCAGCACTTATAGAAGAAAAAGGGAATAAACCAAAAGAAGCGGTGCCCAATTCTCAGGCATCTCACATGCCACACGTGAGTGCTCCAAATTTCAGTGTTTAACACTGCTTTAAAAGCCCCACGTAGGAGCATGTGAGCGCCGAGCAGATATTAGTGTTTAACACTATAAGAAGCCAACTTCAGCCCCAAATTGGCTAAATCTTCCTGAGATTAAAATATCTTGGATCTCCAAATAGACAGTCTCTATGCTTATGATTTCCCAAACTAATGATTCATTAATGGATGATGACTAAAATGATGTTCATCCCACATCTCCTAAGTTAATCTTAATCTCCCAAAAATGACTAATGATTTTTAGATGGTCTACCATGATCTTTCCACCCAATCTGGAATTTGATTCAAGGGTACATCTCTCTACACCTCTGATACATATTGTTGTAATTTCTCAACGTTTTCAGAGAGGTGGTGGGTCTCGACAACCAACTGCTTTTGGATGCACTTCCCAAAATGGCGACAACGGCCCGTAATGTCCTTAAACTATCTATGGACCGTAATGTCCTTAAACTAAAATGGACCGCAACGTACTTAAACTACAACGAACCGCAACGTCCTTAAACTAGCTGTGGACCGAAATGATCTTAAACTAACAACATACCGTAACATTCTTAAACTAAAACAGTAGAGCCCAAATGCTCTTTTGTTGGATCTGAAGGATCCTAAAACCCCCTATTAAGTAGATCTTAGTCTCAAATTGGTCTAACGTACCATTAACAAACATTTAAGTTGATCTTAATCTCAACCTAGATTAACGATCCTTAAATAAAAGCCTAAAATATACGGATTTGGACTATTCGTGCCCTACGGCCGACCTCATAAATTAGTCTCCGTATACAATCCACGGGCAACCAAAAATAAAACAAACACACACGACATGAAGTGAACTTCTGGAACAGGAGAAAGTTGTTACCGCGATGCGGTAACGTAATTAATTTCAGGGGCTTGCGCCTGCAGGGAAGAGCGTCCCCACAATCAAAAACCCCTCGCAAACGAGGGGGAATCTGACAAAGTCTGCTACAACGGCCGCATCCATCCAAACCTCCAATACACGGTGCCATAAATCAACTTGGAATCTTCGGAGAGGTGGACGGATAAACCCAAATAGCATATGCCCCCAAATTCGACTACGGAGAATTCAGGAAAGACGAACCATCCCGGTCCGTCTCCTTTTTCGGCAGTAAACAGATTCTGGCACGCCCGGTGGGACCTTTTCCTCTTTCCACTCCACACTTCATGTGTCGTGTTTTGCCGCGATCAAATAATCGCGGTATAAATGTTTTTAGTTTCCCTTGGGTGATGGGATACTGAAGCCGGTGTTTCGTCTCTATGAAGAATGGCATTCGCTTCCACCTTAGCAACTCAGGCTCTGTCATATCCGGTGGAGTCAAGTATGGACCACTTGCAGCCTCAAATTTCTGCAATCCGGCTCTTCAAGAAATCAACGGGCTTCTCTTTGGGTCGATACTCTCACTTCCCACCCTCGGTGCCCCAACGCCGAGGGAGGAAGCCTAAAAGAAGTCTGTCCACAGCATGGCTCCCCAAGATGCGGCTTTGCCGACGGAATCGGTCCTTGTTTCCCCAAATCAGAGCAAAGCTCTGTTCAAAATTTAAAATTTGAAATGAGGCAGCGCTTCATAATAGCGCTAGCGCCAAGAGTGCCAGCGCTAAGAGTCAAAGACTCTGAGGCAGTGCCTCACGTGCAAAGCATGAGAGCGCTCGCGCCAAGTGCACCAGCACTAAGAGTCAAAGACTCTGAGGCAGCGCTCACGTGCAAAGCACGAGAGCGCTCCGCCAAGAGCGCCAGCGCTAAAGACTCTGAGGCAGCGCTCACGTGCAAAGCACGAGAGCGCTTGTGCCAAGAGCGCCAGCGCTAAAGACTCTGAAGCAGCGCCTCACGTGCAAAACACGAGAGCGCCCAGCGCCAGAACTAAATGTTCTCCACCTTTGGATCAAATATCCAACTGAGATGAATAAATCATCAAATTACAGAATTCAATTCTGTTGAGGAAATACTCCTCAAATCTTTCCAAACAAGAAAGATTTTACTCTGTAAATCACAGCACCGTTGGATCAAAGATCCAATGGTGATTAAAATCACCAAGATACAGAATAAGTTCTGTATGGGAAAATACTTTTCCAATCTTGTTAATAACATGAAAACAATCTTCTGTAAAACAGAAAACCTTGGATCAAAGATCCAACGGTGGAAAACATTTCCCAAATCAATCAGAAATTTCTCAATGAGATATTTCCTTAACTGATTTAACAAATCGGCCTCCCCTATATAAAGAACCCAAGACTTCAAGTCTTGTAGGGAGAAACCTCCCTATAAGTTTTAAGTTTTCAGAAAAGAAAAAGAGACGATCAAGCTCTAAGAAGAAGAACCTTCTTCAAGGTAAATAAAAAGAAGAGAGATCAAAGCATCTCTTGATAAAAAAATAAGAACTTAGTTCTTTTTCTAGATCACAGATCTATACGACAAAGTCTTTCACAAAAACAGAAAAGATCATAGCATATCTGTAGGGTTCCTAGGCACCCTAATGAGGTCTCACAAGGCATCGAACATGCCATTTTCAAATTTTAACGGTGCCGAGAAACCCGACTACGGATCGTTGGCTAGAAAACTAGGCGAAAAAGTGAGCTAGTTTACAACTAAACTAAGAGATACGGAAATACAACCTTTGTAGATCCGGTCCTCCACCTCCACGGCTCCGAGATGAGGTCCTCTCCACTGTCCAAATCAAATCCGGGCTCTAGCGTCGGCTTCGTCGGAGAATGGGCAAGCTAGGTCGTCGATGTCCATGCCGAAGATGATCTACGTCGAGGTATCGCTAGATCGAGCTCCACCTTCACCAAGTCTTGAAAACTTGTGAGGGAAACACACTCTACTACTTGGCAAGAGGTAGAGGATGAAGAAATAGGAAGTGGGTAGACTTTAGTTTTGGATTTCTCACTCATTTCATCAATCCACCATTGATGAAGTGAAGGTTTCTTCTTGAGTTCAAGGAAGAAGAAGAAGAATATTATGATAAGATTAATTAGAAAAGAAAAGAATAATCATTCTTATCATAAAAGTAACCATGGTAAAGTGTAGAGAATTAACTTCGGTTAAATAAATGGTTAGGGTCAAGGTTTCATGAAGCTTCCACTAAACAACAAAAAAAAGCCACCATTCTTTTCTCCTTTTTCCATCTATTTTCCAAAATGAATAAATAGATAAATAAATGAGAAAAGGAAATAAAACCCTAATCATAAGTTTAACCATGGTTTAATTCTTTACACTTAACCAAGTAAACATGTATCATCAAACATGATACAAGCATGTGCACAAAATCATATCACATATATAATGCGCACATCCGAGTGAGAATATCCATCTAAAGTGAACCAATACTAGTTAATGCAAAGTAATATATCAAATATATAATTATACATTAAATCATTAAATCAACACTTGATTTAATGATCCGGTCATATCGCATATAACCGACTAGTATCCAATGTATCGGCTTATCGAATCAACGCTTGAATCGATAACAGGTTATATCGCATACAACCATTCGACACATTGATCGCGAGAATGAAATACGGTATCACATACACGCATTATTCTCGGTCCCGCACATATCTCATATGCGCTCCTATTTCGTTTTGCTTGCGCCAGGAAACCTCTGTGTAGGACTCTAAAGACTCGTCAATACGCCGGCAGCAGGTGATGATCATATCAATCACCCACAAGCCGCAAGCGGTCTGCTAAACGTAACGGCCACCCGGGTATTGAGCGATCTGAAGATCGACGAGCAAGCCCGCTCACACTCCAGTGAATCCAACCAGTAACACTACCGTACAGTCCGGTCTGATCGTCTGATATGTCGCATATCTTGCCTAGGGGTGGTAAACGTCAGACCCCAATAGCTCGATAAGTCGTGTCGATATGAGGTCTATAACAATTCGAGAAACTACTGGTAACACTTACCAGTAAATCTCAGCAACCCTGGTCAGGGATTTCCTGTTGTAGCCAATCGAACACAGCGCAACATCAACCCCCTATACCGGGAGAGACGAATCCTCTCCTATCGCTCATTGCCTCCATGTGACTCGGGACTGTACCCAAAAACCACCGTTTTGCATGCCCTCTTGGACGTGGTAAGATGGAAATCAAAGCACAGTGGGAACCACACAAGACTCTATGACGATCTCGGGTCAACAGACTACTCTGTACCAGTGTCACCAGAGAACTGCCATCTGACGTGAGGTATAATACCATCTGGGAGTTCTCGGTGAGTCCGTCCAGTGTACCCAGTCTCTACTGAGCACCCGTATATCATCTCTGATGTCAAACACCAATGTATATGGGATCATCCATCGCCCATCTGTATGGGTCGAGAAGGTATACGCTAGTCTACTCTGGTATATCGATGCCCCGTCTCGATACACCCACGACTAGGGACTTTGAAGGATGTACTTATAGACTATCTGTCCCCACTAGTATGATCCGCATCATAGTCCAGGTAGTCAAGTACAGATCCTAAGGGCTTTACCAACATGTAACAGGGAGACAATCAGTGTACACGTTAAGATAAAGATCAACCAGATAGCATACTATCATGTCGAGCAAGAAAGTCCTCCCTATATATGTCCCAGCATCCACTACAATATACATCCAATGTACAGTAATGGCCTCTAGGGCATACATATAACTAACAATCTCCCACTTGCACTAGGGCCATCTGTAGCGGTGGTTGTAGTATCTCATACTCAACCATCCCATAAAAGTCTCTCTCTGGGAACAGGCCTTTGTGAGTGGATCCGCTGTATTGTCCTTTGAGTCTACTCTCCTAACCTCGATCTCCCTGGAGATCAACCATCTCCATGATCAAGTGATACTGCCTTAGAATATGTCTGGATCACTGATGGGACCGGCGTTCTTTGGCATAAGCCACAACTCCATTGTCTCACAATGATAGGAACATAGTTCATCTCATGAACTAATATACACCCAAACAGCCTCTAGGGTAGCATCTTAAGTAGCGATGTATCTTGCCTTTATTGTCTAGTTTGTCACGGTATCTGGCTTGGAACTCTTCCAACATACCGTCCCTTTACTGAGGGTAAAGACAATGCCTGTGACTGACATTCAGTCGTCATTATCACCCTGGAACCATTCCAGTGATTCTCCCCAGGGTCGATTGATACCATCTCACTACAGCTAGTGAGTATCCTAACATCCAATTAGATCTATCTCATAGATCCAAAGCCCAGGATTTAGGAGGCATCACTTTGATCCTTTATGGAGAATTCTGGTGATAAGCGGAGATTGACCGAGCGTAGCATAGGAAACTTCTTCCCTATCAAGAGTATGTCATCCACGTACTCTACGAGGATCGTCACCATACTCCCTACTACCTTCTTGTTTATACAAGGTTCATTTACCATTTTGATGATGTCAACTTCTTTGACCGCTTCATCAAAACAGATGTTCCAACTCCACGATGCCTGCATTATCCTATAAAGCATCTTGCACACGTTTCCGCTGCTCCCACTGTCTACGAAGCCCTCTGGCTGTGTACTTATAGACACTCTCTTCTAAACATCATTTAGAAAAGCTGTCATGACACCCAACCACCAGATATCGTAGTCATGGTATGTAGCCGTGGCAAGTAGGATCTGGATGGACTTAAGCATAGCTACTTAGAAAAGGTTTCATCATCATCCATACCTGGTCAATGATGTAGACCTTTAACAAGTCTAGCTTTGAAAGTCTCAACTCTTCCATGTACACCAAGTAATCTTCTCAAGATATACTTGCTCCTGATGGGGATTTAACCCTTCAGATATAGCAACCAAAGTCCATACTTTGTTGGTGTATATGGATTCCATCTCAGATCACTAAGCATCCAGCCATTCTTACAGAGTCACTACTCTCGATGGCCTGCTCGAAACTAGTTGGGTCATCATCTCATGATGCAATCCTCGCTCCCACTGTCATAGAGAAACAGAAGTATCTCTCAGGTGGGTGAGGAACCCTACTAGATCGGCGGAGAGGCTGAGGTTCGTTGGAATCTTTTGAATCCTTTGGTTCTATCAAATCATCAGCTGTAGTTTGTATGGCTGGAACTTTTCCAGTTCTAGATTACAGACCTTGCCTTTAGCTTGTCCGGATTTTGCTTTTAGACATAGGCCGGACAACCCCAAATCTTAACTACTTTAAGAGATGGGCTCCTCCCATTTCATATCACATATGAAGCGGTAAGCAACTGATTTGATTGGAACCCTATTCAATAGGTATGTAGCTTCTCAAGTGCATAACTCCCAAAAGGAAATAGGTAACTCAGTAGTACTCATCATAGAGCACACCATATCAAATAGGGTGTATCTGCTCCGCCCTGATATACCATCGTGCTATGGTGTATTAGGAGGAGTAATGCTGAGAGAGAATCTCATTCTCCTTTAGAATAATCCAGGATTTCCGTGCACAAGTATTCTTCTCCTTGATCTCATCATAGAACATAATACGTATACCCGTGTTTTGGTTCTCTACTTCTAGCTTATATTCTGTGAATATCTCAAAAGGTTCGGACTCATGTTTCAACAGGAACATATGACTGAATCTTGAGAGATTATCAGAGAATATAATGAAGTATAAAGAACCGGTCTTGGCATGTGTAGACAGGGGACCTACATACATCAACATGTATCATCCCAAGAGTTCATTAACTCTTTCTCTGTTTCCAGTAAACGGAGCTATGGTCATCTTATCTTTGTGACATGACTAGCGAGTTTCACAAGATGTAAATTCAAACTGATTTAAATATGCATCTACATGTAACTTCAGCTAGTCGGGTCGCATTGATATGACCTAGTCTACAATACCTCAAGAAGGATTCATTCATTTCTGAACTCTTCCTCTTGTGTGTGTTCTGTATACTAAGAACTGTAGTTTGATTTAGAACATCAACGCTTTTAGATAACGTGCCTGAACCGATCAACTTTTGATATAGGAAATGTTCAAAACATTATCCAACAATACAAAATTTTATCATTTCTTTACTAATAAAGAGAGTGATATGATTTTGTATATCAGGTTCGGTATCTAATAACATTCGTTCAGAACCAATGTATTGGTAATACAGGGTGACAGTGACCAACAGACTTGGCTGCCACACTTGCCCCGTTTTCTGCCTCATGAAACTTATCACCCGTTCTCAGTTCTCTACCTAGCTGTAGCCCTATGTAACAGATTACATATCTGGGATCCTGATCTGGTATCACATACCCAGGACGTAAAGGATACTGAGAAACGGTTCTCTGTAATGAACACACCCGAAGATGATGCATCAGCATGCACTCTCTTCGTTTGGGCGGCACAGGAATTCTGGTAATCCCTAATTTCCTGCTCTGTCTTATAACAATTATAAGTTGGAGCGGGACCAACGTTCCCCAGCTCAGTATAACAAGCGGGTTCGGTCAATAATCCGTATTATTATCTTGATTAAGGCGTGACATGGTCGCTACCAGGAGAGAGAGAGAAGAAAACACTCAGCGTGCGCTCTTGCAAGAATAGATTGGTTATTATTTTATCTAATCAGGATGGCTCCCACTGCTTTTTATCAAATCTTCCTTCAAACCCTAAAAGGAAAGACTAGCCGGGATTAATTACACACTACAAGTTCGCCAATCTTTCAGCCAGGCCAGTGTCGGTACTTTGAGGGAGGTCCCCCGTGCTTTCGCACGAACCTAATTAATGTAAACCTCGTTTTCCCAGAGGCGTAACCCCGTTGACACCTTTCTAGACACCTACTTGATCGGCTAATTGTAATGTATAAAACTCTCCCAGGAGTAACTCTTACTCGCAGCGGGTATCGGGATCCAACTATCTCATAGAAGGTATGCAATCTCATTGCAAATTTCAACACTTGAAATTCCCGATAATATTTTGCCCCTAGCTCGCTATGACCTTGACGGAGGCGAAACAACCCATAGTCCGCTAGTCAAGTTCAACCCGTCATTTCCTGATTGAATTAAACCCACCCGCACGACCCTTAACGGAGGCCAAACAACGCCGTACGAATACCCTAATCCAATCGCATCATATGCTAGCAGATAAGCACTAGTTAGCTACCGTACACTACGCCTTGACGGAGGCCAAACAACCGTAGCACGAATACTAACTAGTACGTATCTGAAATGACGGAGGGCTACGACAGGCTTTTCTGAAAACCTATTGCGTAATGAACTTGATATCGTTGTAGGATCGAATGAATTTTGAAATGGAGTGTTTTTGAGGCTTTTCTAGTTTTGCTAAAGGAGTCACTCCCGGTGAAGGGATCGTCGGTCCTTTCCTCGTCGAATGAGGTGCGGGATATATCACATATATCACTGTGCAAAGCAAAAACACTTAAAAGCAATCAAAAGACAAACCGAAGGTTGTAGCATCTGCCAGTTATTGCTAAAGGAGTCATTCCCGGTGAAGGGATCTCGGTCCTTTCCTCATCGAATAAGGTGCAGGATATATCACATATACCGCTGTGCAAAGCAAGAACTGTAACTACCTGTATTATTTTGAAATTCGATTCTACAATATCTTAGGTTTCTTTTATTTCATTAATCACATTAATGAAGTCCCATTAATTAAGTACCTAAACATCACAGATAAATACGACGTACACTTATGCCATCCGCATTCGCCTCGATGTCCCCTCGTGCACCGTTAGGTTAGGTAACTAACGACAGAGCAGGGCAGGGCTAGCGCGGGTGTAAAACACAAGTAACGTCTATATAATATATCATATATACTATATACTGTATCTATCACAGAACATCACATGATCACATCACAGATATCGCAGCAGAAGAAACATATGAAATATTGGATATACTAGGACGTCCGTGTTTTCAATACGAGCCAGTATAAAACACGGATTCCACAGTCGCGATGAATAGCCAAACCCACACCCCTAGACCCCTACGAGAGCGGCAAGCAACCCTACCAATTCTAGAGTTAGGAGACCCGGACTCGACTCCTCGAGTTGGTCTCCCACTGGACTCCAGAACCCGGTTACTTGTGCTCCCCTCCTTGGGTCTATCCTAGTGCGGAAAAGTAAATAATAAACAAAGGGTGACAACTTCCGCAACCTGGAAGTGCCCCAATAAAAGAATATTACATACAAGTTTTTACATGAATGAAAATGAAAAACACTCATCTCACATAAAAACCCCCGGCTATTCAAACACGACGATTCAATATAACATATCCAGCAACACATAACATCACATGTCATCAACGTAAGTAAATGTGCGCATCCCAATTGTCGTTGACATATAGCAACGAAACCGGCGATATCACACATTACACTTACGGTCACAGAAAAGAAAGTGTAAAACTACAACAGTTGGAATCCGCAACCACCTCAGACATCGCATGCCTGACCAAATGAATTACTTAGACATCGCATGCCTAACAATTATAAACCCCGCATTCTAGTCTCAAAATCGAAAACACTTTTCAATATCAAGTCGGGCAATTCAACAAGATTCCCGACATCCTTATCGAATACTCGTCGCAAACTTCAGTAGGCGGCCGCATCCCCGATACCGTCGACGAAGTGCACCAAGGCGGAACACCGCTGCCGCGAGCACCCGAACGGATGCTTTCGGCGACGGGGTTCTCCTACAGTCAATTGGTCGGGGCTATGGAGTGAGGCTGTCTATTAAGTTTACCCGGCGAATATCCGCGTACGCTACGTGATTGCGACGGACTTTTGATCGCATCAAAATTCCGTGGCAACCGATCAAGTGAGACTAAAGTGCTATGTTTATAACATTCATTTAGTTATCTCATAACTTTTTGTGAATTCCAATTATTGTATCCCATTCCAGATAAACAGAAAATGTTAAACTTTTCGATCGAACAGTCAAACACCCAAGTTTTCCCGATACAGCTCAACACATGAAACAAGTCTAAAAACATTCAGTTCGTGCCTCAGTACCAACGGTCCAGCCGTAGAAGGGTCAAGCCAACGCTTCACATGTGGCATGCCGTACTGCCCCAAACCCGAAGGTTCAAAGGGCAGTTCAAGACGGTCACATAATCGAGTTAAGGTTTGTTGTCTTCAAGAGGGTCCATCGCGTTACTTGCACTACTTAGAACGTCTTTAAACCACGGAAAAATCCAACACTTGGAAATTTCCCGGCAGGGGAAAAAGTGGGTATTTATATCCGGTCGAACTTTTTAACATATTCTGAAAATTATCCGGAAATACACAAAAGACGAAATTTGATAATCCGATCGAAATACCGAATCCCCAAAACAACCCTGGAAAATTCAACTCTTGAATAAATATTAAAAATTTCCAGAAAATCCAGCATAATATAATAGGAGTTACTGTGCAAACAGTGTACGATGACGTCATCATTCCGCCGCGGAACCGCCGCAGAAGCCAGGCTTCTGCCGCGGTTCCGCCGCGGTTTGTACTGTTCATCAGTAAATTTTTGCATCGTAATTCTTATTTTTCCCTGCTGAATTTTTTAGCAATTTTTAATTTGGAAAAATCCACGTTTTCAGAAAACGTCCAGAGAGCATTTTCCGGGTTGGTTTCGGGTTCGTTCGGGCTTCAAATTCCGTCTAGACTTCGCCTAAGGCTCTAGTTAGGCTCTGATACCAGTGTAGGGTTCCTAGACACCCTAATAAGGTCTCACAAGGCATCGAACATGCCATTTTCAAATTTTAACGGTGCCGAGAAACCCGACTACGGATCGTTGGCTAGAAAACTAGGCGAAAAAGTGAGCTAGTTTACAACTAAACTAAGAGATACGGAAATACAACCTTTGTAGATCCGGTCCTCCACCTCTACGGCTCCGAGATGAGGTCCTCTCCGCTGTCCAAATCAAATCCGGGCTCTAGCGTCGGCTTCGTCGGAGAATGGGCAAGCTAGGTCGTCGATGTCCATGCCGAAGATGATCTACGTCGAGGCATCGCTAGATCGAGCTCCACCTTCACCAAGTCTTGAAAACTTGTGAGGGAAACACACTCTACTACTTGGCAAGAGGTAGAGGATGAAGAAATAGGAAGTGGGTAGACTTTAGTTTTGGATTTCTCACTCATTTCATCAATCCACCATTGATGAAGTGAAGGTTTCTTCTTGAGTTCAAGGAAGAAGAAGAAGAATATTATGATAAGATTAATTAGAAAAGAAAAGAATAATCATTCTTATCATAAAAGTAACCATGGTAAAGTGTAGAGAATTAACTTAGGTTAAATAAATGGTTAGGGTCAAGGTTTCATGAAGCTTCCACTAAACAACAAAAAAAGCCACCATTCTTTTCTCCTTTTTCCATCTATTTTCCAAAATGAATAAATAGATAAATAAATGAGAAAAGGAAATAAAACCCTAATCATAAGTTTAACCATGGTTTAATTCTTTACACTTAACCAAGTAAACATGTATCATCAAACATGATACAAGCATGTGCACAAAATCATATCACATATATAATGCGCACATCCGAGTGAGAATATCCATCTAAAGTGAACCAATACTAGTTAATGCAAAGTAATATATCAAATATATAATTTTACATTAAATCATTAAATCAACACTTGATTTAATGATCCGGTCATATCGCATATAACCGACTAGTATCCAATGTATCGGCTTATCGAATCAACGCTTGAATCGATAACTAGGTTATATCGCATACAACCATTCGACACATTGATCGCGAGAATGAAATACGGTATCACATACACGCATTATTCTCGGTCCCGCACATATCTCATATGCGCTCCTATTTCGTTTTGCTTGCGCCAGGAAACCTCTGTGTAGGACTCTAAAGACTCGTCAATACGCCGGCAGCAGGTGATGATCATATCAATCACCCACAAGCCGCAAGCGGTCTGCTAAACGTAACGGCCATCCGGGTATTGAGCGATCTGAAGATCGACGAGCAAGCCCACTCACACTCCAGTGAATCCAACCAGTAACACTACCGTACAGTCCGGTCTGATCGTCTGATATGTCGCATATCTTGCCTAGGGGTGGTAAACGTCAGACCCCAATAGCTCGATAAGTCGGGTCGATATGAGATCTATAACAATTCGAGAAACTACTGGTAACACTTACCAGTAAATCTCAGCAACCCTGGCCAGGGATTTCCTGTTGTAGACAATCGAACACAGCGCAACATCAACCCCCTATACCGGGAGAGACGAATCCCCTCCTATCGCTCATTGCCTCCATGTGACTCGGGACTGTACCCAAAAACCACTGTTTTGCACGCCCTCTTGGACGTGGTAAGATGGAAATCAAAGCACAGTGGGAACCACACAAGACTCTATGACGATCTCGGGTCAACAGACTACTCTGTACCAGTGTCACCAGAGAACTGCCATCTGACGTGAGGTATAATACCATCTGGGAGTTCTCGGCGAGTCCGTCCAGTGTACCCAGTCTCTACTGAGCACCCGTATATCATCTCTGATGTCAAACACCAATGGATATGGGATCATCCATCGCCCATCTGTATGGGTCGAGAAGGTATACGCTAGTCTACTCTGGTATATCGATGCCCCGTCTCGATACACCCACGACTAGGGACTTTGAAGGATGTACTTATAGACTATCTGTCCCCACTAGTATGATCCGCATCATAGTCCAGGTAGTCAAGTACAGATCCTAAGGGCTTTACCAACATGTAACAGGGAGACAATCAGTGTACATGTTAAGGTAAAGATCAACCAGATAGCATACTATCATGTCGAGCAAGAAAGTCCTCCCTATATATGTCCCAGCATCCACTACAATATACATCCAATGTACAGTAATGGCCTCGAGGGCATACATATAACTAACAATATCTTCATAAAAAGAAGAATTTAGTTCTTAGATCCATGAGACAAAGTCTCTTATAAACGAGAATTTAATTCTTAGAGCACAGAACTGACCAGAACTGCCAAAGAAGCGCTTCAGCGCTCCGAGTCTGGCGCTCAGCGCCAAGCGCACCACGTGCTCCTCATATGTGCGCTATTTCATAAGAAGCACTTCAGCGCTCCAAGTCTAGCGCTCAACGCCAAGCGCACCACATGCTCCTCACATGTGCGCTATTTCAAAAGAAGCACTTCAGCGCTCCCGGTCTGGCGCTCATCGCCAAGCGCACCGCGTGCTCCTCACGTGTGCGCTATTTCACAAGAAGCGTCTTAGCGCTCCAGGTCTGGCGCTCAGTGCCAAGGGCACCACGTGCTCTTCACGTGTGCACTAAGGGAACACAAAGTGTTTTTTAAATAAATCCCAGCGCCATAAAAAGTGCTCAACACTCAGTAAAAGGCAAAAAAAAGGGTGTCAGAACCCAAATCAATGCTCAGCATTTTTAAATAAAAAAAGGACTGAGCCCAAATAAATGTTCAACATTTTATTCAAAACTAAGTGGGTTGAGCCCATGTTGGCTACAAATCCCTAATTCAGATCAACTGAGCCCATGTGGTTATAATCTTTTTAATTGGTCTTGGTCCCAAACCTGACTATAGATCTCTCAATCAATATTGGTTCAAGTGTACATCTCTTCATGCTTCTGATACATGTCGTTGTAATTTTTCAACGTCTTCAAAGAGATGGAGGGTCCCAATAACCAAAAAACTTTTGGCGCATCCTTAAATTATGGAACCAAAATACCAGACTATGACGTCTTTAAACCAGACTATGATGTCTTTAAACCGGACTATGAGGTCCTTAAACTCATGGATTATGATGTCCTTAAACTTTGTGGACTATGAGGTCCTTAAACTCATGGACTATGACGTCCTTAAACTTTGCGGACTATGACGTCCCTAAACTCATGGACTATGACGTCCTTACGGACTATGAGGTCCTTAAACTCTACGGACTATGAGGTCCTTAAACTCATGGACTATGATATCCTTAAACAGTGGACCGCAATGTCCCTAAACTAAAACGACAGAGTCCAAATACTCTTTCGTTGGATCTAAATGATCCCAAAATCCTGTTGAGTAGATCTTAGTCTAAAGTTAGACTAACGTATCCTCAATAAACGTTTGAGTTGGACTTAGTCTAAAACAAGATTAACGGTCCTTAAACCAATCCAAACCCAAACCTAAGAAAATACAGATTTGGACTAATCCACGCCCTACGGGCGACAACATAAATTATTCTCCGTATACAATCCACGGGCAACCAAAATTAAAATAAACACACACGACACGAAGTGACCATCTGGAGAAGGAGAAAGTGGTTACCGCTATACGGTAGCGTAATTAACTGCAGAGGCTTGCGCCTGCAGGGAAGAGCGTCCCCACAATAAAAAATCCCTCGAACACGAGGGGGAATCTGACGAAATCTGCTACAACGGCCGCATCTGTTTAAACCTCCGATACACGGTGCCATAAATCAACTTGGCATCTTCGGAGAGGTGGACAGATAAAACCAAATAGCACCTGCCCTCAAAATTCAGGCCAGACGCCGCAACGTCCCGGTCGCGTCTTTCGGCGGTGAACAGATTCTGGCGGCACGCCCGGTGGGACCTTTTCCTCTTTCCACCCCACACTTCATGTGTCGTGTTCACGAACGAATCACGGTTTGATATGGTTGCCCTTAGATTTGAGGTACTAAGATTTGGTGTCTTGCTCCCGTGCAGAGAAAATGGCTTCCAACTGCACCAGCTGCAACAACAACTCACACTCCGTCCTTACCGGAGGAGTGACTTATGGGCCCCAAGCGGCCTCCATCTTCACCATGCCAATGGAACAGGTGACTCAGGCCACCGCTGGACTGTTCTTAGGGACCATACTCCCACCAATGAGCTTCAACGCCACAGTTCCATCGTAAGAAGCTCCAAAGAAGTCGGTCTTTGATCGGTTTGCAACTACCGCGACCCCTCTCAACGGATCGCCCAAATCCAACGCTTTGGTCTTTAACAAACTGGGCCAAAGCTCTAATGGGCCCATGAAGAAGCCCGCAATACCTAAAGGGGTTATCCCGAAACCGATAGCCATCCCTGCTCCAGTAAATGAAGTCATCAGAGAGACTTCTCATACTAAGGGGTCGGTCTTCAGAAGACTGGCCGTTTCAACTCCCGCTCCAGGCAAAGTCACCAAGGCTGCTACCTCTGCTCGAAAGTCTGCCTTCGACAGGTTGGCTATCCCCTCTCAACGGACGTCAGTCTTTGACAGGCTGACACCAACAATAGTTTCTCATCAAAGCATGAAGCACAATGCAGCTACCCCGACAACAGAGGTGATCCGATCTGCAAAACACGCTCGACGTCGCCACTGGCGCCGAGTGAGGAAAGCTGGGGGCAGTTCCCCTTCTGGACTGACTCCACCAGCTCCAATGGTAGAAATTGATGCTGATGTTCCAACTGGGAACATCTTTGAACCACTTAGGTGGGTGCGCAAAATCTCTCCAACTGCTGTGTTGAAAAGATCTCCTCCACATATGGAGAACGCTACAAAGGCAAAGCTAGAGCATTCCCCTCAGCGGCTGTCCTCCAAAATTCACAGGGTCTTGCGAAGGGCCCAAGACTCCGTGGTTAACCAAGACTACTCCCGCCGACCAAACAACATGAAGGTTCGGCAGGAAAAGGACCACCCTGTCGTCCCACAGAAGATGTCATTTACTTGGGTGCCCACTGCAACGGCCCCCTCAACTTTGACCGCCCACAAAAGAAGAAGGCCGGAGAAAATCCCCGTGTCCACGACAAAGCTCAAACCTACTGAATCCAAATGCCCCAAGTCTGGGGGCATGGTGGTGCACACCATTTACATAGCTTCCGGAAAAGAGGATAGCCGTATCTCCACGGGCCATCGAACACTCACCCGATCAATAACAAAGGCTCAGGAGCAACAACAACAAAAGCTCCATGGGATGCTAATGAAGATGGCGGCGCTCACTGGACCGAAAGAAAGCCCGGAGACGTCATCAGAACAGCGCCGGGAATAGGAAACCGATGCCGAGTTCCTCTGAAGAATGCTCGAGAAGAAAGACAAAGAGTCCGCAGAACAAGCGGCCAATATAAAACAAATGGTGCTATTGTTCCAAGATATGGTGGGCATGATGATCCGGCCGGACCCTCCAGTCGAAGATCCTCCAGTAATAATTGAAGACGATAGAGGGGAGACATCAAACCCTCTTCCGGCCTTTTCAGCTGCAAAGGAGGAAACAATTTCGAAAGCTGCGCTCGATAATTATATAGCTCAACAGATACGAGCTCATCAAGCGAACGAAGCCGCTGGCCAAGTCGTCGGAACTGGGTGACCATATCTAAGCTAGTACGATCAGATTAAGTACCCGCCAGGATACACGATTCCTAAGTTTCATGTATACAAGGGGACAGGCAATCCCCATCAACATGTCACTCAGTCAGGGCTCCGTGCGGCAACACTGGAGGTGATGATAAGGTACTGCTTTGCCAATTTGTCAGCAGCTTGGCGGAGACGGCGTTCGAATGGTATTCAGAGCTTCCCAACGACTCCGTCAAAACTTTTATGGAGATGGAATTGCTATTCACCCAGCGTTTCGCAAGCGCTAGCGAACGCACCCCAATCACGGCATTGATTAATACTAGGGTGAAGCTGGGAGAAACATGGGTTCAGTATGCAATCCGGTGGCGGAACCTATGGTCGAAATGCGAACAACGCATCGAAGAAGCTCCCGCAGTAGGCATGTTCATGGGTACCCTCGATCCGCAGGCAACCATATCCCAGTTCTTGATGTTTTTTAAGCCGACTACCTTCCAGGACTTGCTTAACAAGCTAGTCCAAATGGACCAGATGGGCCATAGACCGTCTTCCTCGAAAATGGAGCCTCGAAACGAAAAGGGGCAAGGGAAAGTGACCTTCGTCGCAAATGCTCAGCAGCAGCCCGGTGGTCCAAAACCAGCTGATCACCAAAACGATAGACATCAATTCTTCAACGAGGAGCTAAAACGCCCTTATTCGTTTCCCCAGGATAAAACGAGAAGACTGTTTGTACTGGCAGTGCGCAACAGGCTCATCACCCTGCCGGATCCGAAACGCCCATTGCAGCCTGGTAACGTCAACTGTCCCAACTATTGCCCCTACCATCGAATAATGGGCCATCCAATCGAAGATTGCTTTGTCTTCAAAAACTGGATTGGGGACCAGTACCAGCAAGGAAAATTCGCGTTGTCTGAAAACTGGAGGGTAAACCCGCCACAACCACACGCTCTGAAAAAGATGGACACGCCGGGGGCTTCATGCTCATTTATAGAAAAAGCTCCATGGGAAGTTGTTCTTTCGACAAAAAACTAAAAGAATGCTGAAAGATCTCCAAGCATGTCCGACGATTAGGTGGAAGAGCCCGCTGGAGCCCTATATTATTGAGGGGATGCTGAAGCCGCGCCCAACGCTGAAAGTCGGTGAAGGTGGACAAAACATTCAGGCCAAGCCTCCAAAATCTTTAAAGAAAAAAAAGAAGGCCAAGAAGCTCGTCCAACCTGAAGACAACCGTATAGGTCTGCAGAAATACATCGATGCACTGGAAGAATATAACCAGAAGGCACGGACCCCAATCACGTTGGATGAATTCTTTAAGCATGTTCTTGAGAATGAAGCCGATGACGCTGATGAAAGAGACAATTCTTCAGAAAAGCCCGAGAATTATGTGGCAAACTTCCACATGATCTCTCACTCATCAATAAATGGCAAAGAAGCTCCTGATGCAGAGAAACTGGGGGCAGATCCAGAACCGGAATCAAAATCCCTGGAGCCATTGGACGAATTAATTAACAGACTGCTGAGTGAAGCTCTTCAGAAAAGCAAATCTGACCGAGAGCGTGAAACGGCCATATATGAAAGGGCCAAGCGTCAGTGTCACGTTAAAGAAGCTTCGGTATTGAGAAGCCATAGAGTACCCCAACCGGATAGAAGCACTTCTGCCGCCAGCAAAAGCAGGTTTATAACAAGGAAGCAGTTCACTAAAGCCTTGTCGATGGGAATGAAGTTGTCGCCTTTCAAAGAAGACACTTCAGAAAATACGTTCCCCGACGAACTAGATGCACATCCAAACTACTGCTTATACCATCGGAGGATCACACACACTGCCAAAGAATGCATGGCCTTTAAAAATTGGTGGCAGGGATACGTTGCTCATCAACAGCATTTCAAGCGGATGAAGCGCAAAACTCGTCGAGAGCAGAGAAGCACGACAGATGAGCGCAAAAGAACTGCCGGCGACTGTCACATGGTTGATTCCGGGAAATCGCAAGTTCTCACCTTCGGGAGCGATTCTAATGAAGAAATATCTCTCGGTCCACTCTTCAAGGAATCCATCTCCGAAACAGAAGAGATGAAGACCCGCGAGAACATTCAGCTGCGTAATCGCACGTTACCCGAAAAGAATCTCGGACCCATAAACAAAGGATCGAACAAAAAAGATAAGGGGAAAGGAAAAGTCCCTGAAGATATCGCCCTTAATGACCGAGTCATCGAAGAGCTTGCAGCCAAGGACCCGCTCAAGAAAAACAAGGTGGATTACAACGTTCTGGCACACCTGAGGAAGATACCCTCGCAGCTGAGCGTTCTTGATGCCCTTCTGCTCTCTAAAGAGGTGAGAGATTCTCTGATCAAGACACTGCAAGAGCCCGAACAGTTTCAAGCCTTCCTTGCCGAAGAAAAGATGAAGGACGAGCCGAAAGAAGTGCACACTGCTGATGTCACATTTGGCGATGAAGACATCCTCCTCAGAACGTGCGAGCACAACCGTCCCCTGTATGTCACCAGATACTGCCATGATATCAAGATAGGGAAGATCTTAGTTAATAACGGGTCCTCTGTCAACCTTCTAAATGTGAGGGTGTTAAAAGAAATCTGCATGAGCGTCCAGCACCTCACTCGGGATAAAATCACCATCTCCGGGTTCGACTCCCAGTCATTACGGACGCTCGGGTCTGTGATACTGATGTTACGCTTTGGGCTGCTTGTCACTGACATCAAGTTTCATGTCATTGACGCGAAGACTTTCTATAACGCTTTGCTCGGCAGGCCTTGGTTACATGAATACAACATCATCCCTTCGACACAACATCAGTGTATGAAGTACTTCAAAGATGGTCTCGAGTATACCGTAACAAGGGAGCTGAACCCATTCTCCGTGAATGAAGTCTGAAAGTACGAAGTTGCAAAGTATTTCTTACCAGACTTTGAAGACACGGAAAAATGCCATAAGCCGGAGAATAAGCAAAAATCTATCACCACTATTCCGGTCTTCGGAAGCGATACCGAAGAGGAAGAAGATATAGTCTATTCGGGGCCGCTCCAATACAACAAGTACGGACCGTCTACCACTATGTTGATCTTCGGCAGTGACTCTGAAGATGAGGTCAATGCAGTATTTTCTGTTCGGCCATCAATACGAGCCTTCACTGGTGATGAACGGAGTTTGCAAATCGCCATAGTTCCGCAAAAGCATTACAAAGAGCTCGACGCACTTGATACCTATAGTCTGCATGAACTGCAGACGTTCTACGTCCCTCCCAGACGAAAAGATGAAAAAACGATCCTCTTTTATCGATCCGCGGAAACCAAAGTGGAGAAAGAAATCTGGCATGGTGCCGATTCTACGCTTGACAGGCTCCAGCCCATCCGTCTGCCCAGATACTACACAGAAAGATTAAAAAGGCTGTTGAGGCGCAAAGGCATACCCTTCAAACAGACTGCTCAACAAGCTCAGTTCTACAACAGGATCTGGAACGTCCCCGGAACTCAGCGAAAATTGCCCAATGGGAGAATAGAAATGATCGGGCTTGGATATGTTCAATCCAAGAAACGGGAGCAATTCCATGGCTGCTACGTTATACATGATTTCGATGAAGAAGGAGATACTCTGTTAGAAGACACTGCAATTGAACCAAAATGAGATCCTGCCGTAAAAATGCCATGTCCGTCGTTTAAAGAACAGATGGACAAGCTAATAAGGGCAGCGGGTCAAAAGGTCCGGGATGACCACAACCGTGAAATGGCCATTTACGAGAAAGCCAGGACACAGCGCCTACATCAACAGGCTACGGAGAATGATGATGTCCTTCGTCGTCAGCCCATCATACAGAAAACCCGATGCGGAGGCAAAAACAAACTAAAGAACGAAAAAATGTTCGACAGCGGCAAAGCGGGTCCAAGAAGCCACACGATCGAGAATTGAGCAGCCGGGATCCGTTTCTTATAAAGAAGATGGGTCGAGCATATTCTTTTCCCCAAGACAAGACAAGAAAGATATTCGATCTTGTCATGAAATATCAAATGATTACGCTCCCGGAGTCCAAGCACCCCGAACAATTAAACGAGGTCTGTCACCCGGATTATTGTTCCTATCACCGAGCGATAAGACATCCTCTTGAAGATTGCTTCACCTTCAAAGATTGGGTTGAAGATCAGTATCAACTCGGCAGGTTTGCTCTATCCGACAGTTGGAGGGTATCCCCACCACAAAAACACGAGCTGAAAGCAATGTATGTGGCAAGAGTAGAACCAGATCAACATTGGTCTTGGAAACGATCTCGTACCTATTACGTGATTACGCTGTCAGAAGAAGGAGTGCCCGAGAAGATGGATGACCTCTCCTGGTGCTTCGATAATGAGGATGAAGAGGAATTGATCTCAGAATTTCCACCGGTGCCAAAAGAGTTGGAAGATGGAATACATACTACTGGGGATAACCTAAGGAAAATTAGCTTGGGGACGGCAAACGATCCGCGGCCTACGTTTGTCAGCGAGTTGCTATCTAAAGAACAGGTAGCTACGCTAAAAGACGTGCTTATGCAGTATAAAGATTGCTTCGAATAGAATTACTCCGAGATGCCGGGACTAGATCCAGAAATAGCCGTCCACAAATTGGCAATATCTCCGGACGTCAAGCCAGTTAAACAAGCGCCGAGAAGAATGCGGCTCGAACTTGAAATGAGCATCAACGCCAAGGTCAAGAAGCTAATTGACTCCGGCTTCATCCAAGAGGTTCAGTATCCTGACTGGATCGCCAACATCGTCCCAGTGATGAAGAAAAATGGGACGGTGCGCATTTGCGTAGACTTTCGGGACCTCAACAAAGCCTGTCCGAAGGATGATTTTCTTGTACCGGTCACCGAGCTAATGATAGAAAACACTTCCACTCATGAATTCTTCTCCTTCATGGATGGATCATCAGGGTACAATCAAATAAAGATGCATCCCGAAGACCAGAAGTATACCGCTTTCCGGACCCCGCTGGACATATTCTGCTACAAAGTGATGCCTTTCGGTCTGAAGAACGCCAGCGCCACCTATCAAAGGACCATGACGAAGATTTTCGATGACCTCATACATGAAACCGTCGAATGCTATATCGACGAATTCGCGGTGAAAAGTAAATCGCACGGGGAGCATTGGGAGCATCTGGAGATAGTGTTCCAGCACCTTCAGAAATACAACCTGAAGATGAATCCTCTCAAATGTGTGTTTGGAGTTTTCTCGGGAAAATTCCTAGGATTCATCGTACGACACCGGGGCATCGAAATAGACCTATCAAAGATCAAGACAATCATGGAAATGCTTCCGCCAAGAACTCTCAAGCAATTGTGGTCTCTTCAGGGAAAGCTCGCTTATATCCGGCGGTTCATAACTAATCTCTCCGGCAAATGCCGCCCCTACAGCCATTTAAAGAAGAAGGGGACCCCATTCGTCTGGGATCGTAAATGCCAGAGCGCACTAGACGAAATCAAGCAATACCTGCAGAATCCTTCGGTGCTGACCGCTCCAGTCAAGGGAAAGCCTCTCATCCTGTACACAACCGCCCTTGAAGGTTCCTTAGGCGCACTATGGGCACAGGAAAATGACCAAGAGAAGGAGAGAGCCCTTTACTATTTGAGCCGAGTTCTCCTGGGGACAGAAAACAACTACCCCCCCATCGAAAAACACTGCCTGGCGTTAATCTTCGCGATAACGAAGCTCAGACACTATGCGTTGGCGCATGAGGTTCACCTCAAATCAAAAGTGGATCCTCTCAAATATTTGATGTCAAGAGCCATACTAATGGGACGGCTTGCTAAATGGGCCCTCCTCTTGCTGGAGTTCTCGATAACATACCGACCTCTCAAGGCAGTGAAAGGCCAGGCCATCGTCGACTTCCTCGCTGAGCATCTGATACCTGCCGATTCACCCCTAAATTGCGAATTGCTAGACGAGCACGCGTTTGACACGATCGACAGGGAGAGAGGAGAGAGTGATACATGATGGGAACTCTATTTTGATGGGGCATCTTCCATGAAGAAATGAAAGCACAACTCCCCTATAATCAAATCTGGGGTAGGCCTTATCTTCGTGACTCCACAAGAAGGGATAATGCGCTTTGCCTTTTCCTTAACAGAGCCGAGGACAAACAATGAAGCCGAATATGAAGCTTTGATAGCAGGTCTTGAGATCGTCATCGACATGGGAATCAAAAACCTCCTCATATACGGAGACTCCCAGCTGGTCGTTAGTCAAGTAAATGATGACTATCAAAGGTGCAAACCAGAGTTGGTAAAGTACGGTGAGAGAGTACAACAATTGCTGACTCAAATTCCTTCCTACGTTCTGTAAAGCATACCGTGTACGGAAAATAGCAAAGCGGATGCATTAGCCAGATTCGCTAAAGAACTGGCTGACGAAAACCTCGATGACGTAAAGATCGTTGTGCAAAACCGTCGGGTTCTTGCACCGGCAGAAATATCTCCGGAGTTGTCTGAAGAAAAGGGAGCGACCAAGCAAATGACCCTACAAATAAAAGACCAGGAAAAGATTAAGGAACGGAGAGAAGTCTTTATAGACTACTTCAAATCCCGTCGAACACCTGAAGATTCATCCTCAAGACATCAGCTTATTAAACGAGCTTTGTCTTTCGCCTTCGTCAATGACACGCTGTATAAGAGATCGTTCGACTCTCTATGCCTGAGATGCTTGGGACTGGAAGAAGCAAAGAGAGTCGTCTAAGAAACTCATGACGGACTTTGCGGTTCTCATCAAGCCGGGCCAAAGATGAAGCTGAAGATCAAAAGGATGGGCTACTATTGGCCCACGATAATTCAGGATTGTCTCGAATACGCGAAACAATGCCATTTATGCCAAATTCACGAGGACTTCATCCACCAGCATCCAAACCCGCTACACCCAATAGTGGCTAGTTGGTCGTTCGAGATGTGGGGAACCGACATAATTAGGCCCATAGAACCAGCATCGTCCAAAGGGCATCGGTTCATACTAGCGACAACTGATTAGTTCTCCAAGTGGGCAGAAGCAGTACTGCTAAGAGAAGTGAAGACGGAGAATATTCTCCATTTCTTCAAGACACACGTTATCTATCGGTTCGGCACTCCGCGATGGATTATCTCTGATAACGGGCCGGCCTAGAGAAGTCATAGAATCAGCCGCTTCGCACAACAACATAATATAGACTGGAGATACTCTTCGGCCTACAATTCCTGAGCTAACGGTCTGGCTGAGGCTTTCAACAAGACCTTGACAAAGATCATGAAGAAGACGGTGTCCAAAAATAAGAAGGACTGGCACGAGAGACTGCATGAAGCTCTCTGGGCGTATTGGACCACGTTTAAAATGGCCACAAACACAACGTCGTATGCATTGCTATTCGGCACTAAAGCAGTACTCCCCTTGGAGATAGAGCTACCCTCCTTACGAGTGGCGGTTCATTACGAGCTAACAGACGAAGAGAATGCTCATCTTCGGCTTGAGGAGATCGACGCCCTTGACGAAACCCGGCTCATGGCACAGCAAAACTTGGAGACTTACAAAGCAAAAATGACGCGCTCATACGAGAGATTGACTAGGCCGAGAAAATTCCGCCAAGGCGAACTCGTGCTAGTAGTCAAGAGACCTATGATCCCCAATCATGCCAAACGGGGGAAATTCTAGCCGATCTATGAAGGCACATACATCATAGACAAAGTCTATCAAGGTGGGGCTTACTTGCTCATGGATTTGCATGGCGAAAGACCCTTCCGACTAATAAACGGCTGATTCCTTAAGGAGTACTACGCTTGACAAGTCACGAACAAGGTTAATGATAGATGACGACGCCTATGTCCGCTCGCTATCTTCTTGAGTCCAGACTCTAAAATTAGTATCCAACGATACCCCATCCCAAACATGGAAAACTACGGACCGAAGCGTTTACAAACCGTAGCATCCTAAGGCTGACGCAAGAAATATATAATAAAAAAACGGTACGTCCATAAGCGAAATGGGCACGGATGAAAACCCGAAAGGACTCCATGAGTAAAAACAGCAGGGCTACCGGCGAGTTTGTGAAAACCCGAAAGGGCGCAATCTCGTTAAAAGACACTTGCAAAGTCCTCTCGACCTTGTAAGGAGAAAATACCTGCGTGAGATCCTTACGACTCACAAGGGAGCAACACACTTAGGGATCCCCACGATTCCTAAGGAGAAGTTACACTTACGAGATCCTCACGACTCGTAAGGAGAATTTCCCTATGAGACCATCACGGCTTATAGGATTCAAAAGCCTTAAGCTACAGGGATC
Organism: Agapanthus africanus; assembly: GCA_030015575.1. NCBI lineage: Eukaryota > Viridiplantae > Streptophyta > Magnoliopsida > Asparagales > Amaryllidaceae > Agapanthus > Agapanthus africanus. The sequence goes on from JASDDO010000028.1 coordinate 126,115,534, forward strand.
TGAACCTGTTCTTAAGCTGTCATACACCCCAATATTGCCCTACAAGCATTTCAATATTGACCCATGTATACAATCCACGGGCACGAATAAACATTTCCCCAACAGAGTCCCGCCAACGACGAGGGATATCCTCACATGGTGAACGACCCTTATAAGTCCTCTCGATTTATAAGGAGAAAACACTCTTGTAAGATCCTTACGACTTATAAGAGAACATACACTTAAGAACTCTTACGATTCTTAAGAAGAAAATGCACTTAAGAGATCCTCACGACTCGTAAGGAAAAACATCTTTATGAGACCCTTACGGCTCATAAAGTCAAAAGCCTTAGTTAACATGATCTTAACCTTGTTAAGCCACCTTTGTTCAAACCGATAAAGGCAAATGATGATTCTCTCCTGGCCGTATCCCAATTGTAGCAATGCTGATGTCTAAATCGGTATCAAATTCCAAGTCTAAACTCGCGATAAAAATCAGCGAGCCAAAAATGCATATGAAATAACCGAAATGATGGGGCAATTTGCAACAAAATCAGCAAGTAAAATATATGCATACGAATAGCCGAAATGATTGGGCAACTCGCGATAAAAAGCAGCGAGTAAAAAGAAAAATAGACGAAATGATTGGGCACCGCGAAATATAGCTGAAATGATTGGGCAATCGTGACTTTCGCGATACAAAAAGCTGAAATGATAGAGCTCGCGAAAAGGAAACAAAAAAAATACAGATAAAAATGAAACTTTTGCCCTGCAGGTAAGTCCATACGACCCATATATACAATCCATGGGCATAAACGAAAAGGGAACCACATGTCCCAACAAACTCTATCAAAGGGAGAGTCAGATCTCAGCGGTAATATCTGCATCCCAGAAGACCAGCAACGGCGTTCCTCTTCATGCCAGCAGGACACGGACGCGACACTACCAATCAGAGCCACGACAAAGTCCCCAGTTCCAAGACTCTGCGGTTCACAGACAACCTAGAGTCAACCCTGACACCGTAGAAAACGGAGAAAGTCGACCCCAACACCGTAGAAAACGGAGAAAGTCAACCTTGACACCGTAGAAAACGGAGAAAGTCGATCCCGACACCATAGAAAACGGAGAAAGTCAACCACCGACACCGTAGAAAACGGAGAAAGTCAACCCTGACACCGTAGAAAACGGAGAAAGTCGATCCCGACACCGTGGAAAACGGAGAAAGTCAATCACCGACACCGTAGAAAATGGAGAAAGTCAATCCCGACACCGTAGAAAATGGAGAAAGTCAACCCTGACACCTGTAAGTCTACGTTAGCGCCCCGGCAGTCTACAGACGCCAATTGCGGAAAAAAAACTTTTTTAACTTGGCGCTATCGTATACTTTAACCCGGATCTACCATTATTGCTAAACTAACAAACAGTAAAGAGTGTACCGACTGATCCGAGTCCTCCGGTCTTCATCTCCACTCCGATCTCCTCGCGGGATCTCCGTCTGTCTCCTCCTCGTCGGAAAGGGCACCACATCGCCTGTAGCTTTTACGGGCTCCCACCTCAATACCGAGGCAACTCGGGCGCGAAGCTGGCGAATCGACGCGTCCAAGATTTGCTGTAGGACGTAGTGTAGAGTATGTCTCTTTGGGGTTGGTTGCCTTTGGATGGAGGAATGAAGATTGAACTTTGGAGGGAAAAGAAGCTACCAATTTTGCAAGCCAAATGAGATGATCAAAATGAAGCACAAAATGAATCTCTCATTTTTCTTCTCCTCATCATGTGTGTGGCCGGCCATTCTTGTTGGAAAATGGTGGAGCTTAATTGAATTGATTCAAGAAAGGGGGTTATTCAAGGATAACAAGTGGTGACCACAACAAAAGACATCAACCATGCTTATACACTATTGAATCCATACCCACTCAAATCACAAGTCAAAGCAAGCATGGTGCAAAGAAAAGAAAGCCATCATAATCAATATATATGCAATAAAACCCCTCTACAAAAGTAATTTGCAAAACTGCAAATTACCCCCTCCATCGGAAAAGTCCGGCCGGGAAAGAACAAACGAAAACCGGCCGGAACGGAATGCAAACTGGCAACTCCAGAAAACTGGTCCCGTAATAAATTACAGGAAAACCCCGATACTGTGCATACCCACCCGCATCTGTATTCCGTCCGGATACAAATGCAAAAAGACAAAATCTACACTGTACTAAACTAGGACCGGCTTAAACCAAAGCCGGCTAGTAATATCCGTTCGGTCCTGATCCGTGCAATACCGCACGTATCTGATCGAACCCTGCCATATACCTATACGGCTACTAGTACAAAACTGTCCAATCCTGATCCGTGCAATACCGCACGTATCTGATCGGACCCTACCATATCTCCATACGGCCTCTACAGCGTTTCGCCCGAAAGCTGAGTAACTGAAAGTGTGGTGGACTCTAAAGACTCGTCAATACTATGGCTGTGGATTTAACCACTAGCACGTCAGAGGTATAAGCCAATACGTGACGGGCCACCAGCTATTGACTAAAAGGGACGTCGATGAGCGAACTCATCCTGACACCCTACTGAGCCTGTCAGTGACAATATCCGTGCAGTCCGGTCCGTTCGTCTATGAGTATCGCATGGCGGGCCTAGGGGGTTGGTAAAAGTCAGACCCCCAAAAGCGGTACAAGTCGTGTCGGAGTGTAGCCCAGAACACCCTGAGATACTACTGGAATACCTACCAGTAAATCTCCTTGCCTTGGCCAAGGACTTTGTGTAATGGCTCTCCTAGACACAGCACGACCTCACCCCCAATACCGGGAGAGACGAACCCCTGAAGATACGCTCACTGCCTCCATGTGGCTCGGGACTGTACCCAACTAAAACCTGTTTGCACGACTCCTTTGAGCCGTGGTAGGGTAGTAATCAAAGTACAGTGGGAACTCACACGAGACAAATGACGATCCCCAGGTCGATGAACTAACCTGCACACATGTCACCAGGGAACTGCCATCTGACATCTGGTATATGACCAACTAGCATGTTCCCGGCGAGTCCTGTCCGGTGTACTCATAACCCAATGAGCACCTGTATACATCTTAGGTGATCCAACTGACACCAGTGGCTTGTGAGACCGGCCACCGCCCCTCGTCGGGGTCTCGACTGTATACACTAGTCTACTAATGGAGTATCGATGCCCGGTCTCGAAACTCCCACGACTAGGGACCTTTTAAGGATATGCTTGTAGACCCCCAGCTCCCACTTATATGATCGCCCTCATACTGCTGGTGGTCAAGCAAGAATCCTAGGGGCTCTATCAACGTGTAATAGCGACGTGTCATGTCACCTAAAGCAGTACACGATGATAAAGGTGAACCTGATAGCATACTATCATCTCGAGTAAGACTGTTCTACCGGGATAGGTCCTCCCTCAATCATTGCAATCACGTGCCTGTGATCCAATAATTGACTCTGAGGGCACTATCTCCAACAATCTCCCACTTGCACTCAAGGCTAATTATTGCGATGTCGCATACTCACAGCCCGTGTGATACCGAACACCCAACTCCTCTACTAGTCAGTCGCACAAAACCTGTTTGCGAAACTATTGCGTTCGAGGAATAGCCTCAGTGAGTGGATCCGCTCTGAAGTTTCTTTCTATATCTCTCTATATCTCAAGTTCGCGGAGAATGCCATCTCCCGAAATGAGCAATACCTGTCTTAGAATGTGTCTGGATGTCTGATGGGACATAGCTCATAAATGAGCTCCAAATCCAAACTTCTTAGACTGTATCGTCAACTGAACTTAATCAGTATCCTGCGCCATGCCTCCCTCAGTATTGCCTTGGACCACCTGTCCAAAATACTGCCCCTCGTCAGAGGGAAAACTATAACTCTTACAACCTCCTTGTCGTCCAGGTCACCTTGGAAGCCTGGAATGATAACTGTCTCCTGAATGAGGCTGTCGTTATCATATCCCTAGAACATTCACTTATGTTCTAAAACTGCTTCCGACTGTTTCTCCAGGATTGGATTAATGTCAACTTATTGCATCTAGTGCAAGAATAACATCTGGTGTGGTACTTGACATCTCATGATTGACTCAATTGCCTAAGCAAGTGATCTGCCAATCATGCACGTCCCTCTCCCCTTTAGTCTGTAAGACACCTTTGGAGAGGGTGACTCCATCACCTGCAGGTATACTACCGTGCTAGGAGTCGTCCATTCTAAATACTCTTAGAATGCTGTCAAGGTACCCTGATTGAGAAACCACCCAAATCTAGATCTAAAACCATAGATCTAGTAACCAGTATGTCTGATATAATGTCCAAGTCCTTTGTGGAGAAACCACTGTGTGACGACCAAAGTATAACCGATCGTAGTGTAGGAGTTTCTTTTCCTACTCTGTGTATATCATCCAAATACCAGGATATCACACCCTACTACCTTCTCAACAGATCCATCCCCTATTCTGATGAAGTCAAACCCATGACTGTCACGTCAGAAATAGATGATCTATCTCCGCTACATCTGCTCTAGTCTATAAATAGACATAAGCAACCTGTCCACCAATGCTTCCGCTGCTCCCACTGACTACGACAACCCTCTGGCAGAGTCATATACACGTACACTTCTGAAGCGAGTTCAGAACGACGCTATACTCATCCTCCCGCCGGGTCTCGCAGCCTGGAACAACAGCATTGGTAATTGTGGGTAAACAAGAACTTCCCCGTCACCGTCCTTGAGGCTACCGTAGTACCTCTCGGGTGCCTGAAGTTACCCACCTTATCTGCGGAGTGGCCAATGGAATGTCGATCCAGATTGAATCTTTAGGTTCCTTATCAAATCTTCAGTAATCGTTTGTGGTTCTGGAATCACTTCCAGTTCTACCATACTCCCACTACTGTTTTCTGAAAAAAATCCATTTTTAATAAAATTGTGGCGAGTCTAGAACAATATCGCTATTGTTCATCCAGATGGTAGAAAATCAACCCTCGTCATAGCCTGGGTCAACCCACAAACAGCCATTACAGAAACGTGCCTCGAGTTATCCAGTGTCTGGTTTTAATCATAAACCGGACAACTCCCCGTACCTTAATATCGTTAAGATATGAACTGTTCTATATCCAATATAAAAACAGAGGCACTGATTTAATTGAACCAGATTCAAATCATGCAGCTGTCTCCAGTGCATGTCAACTAAATGGAAAAGGGGCCGATCAGCGTTACTCAACTTAGGAATACTTCCAATTATGAGTAACCTGAAAGAGAAGCAAGATCTCTTTATCATTACTATCAACTGAATACCATACACAAGTATCTACATCTTCGATCTCTTTGAAGAATCCCGATACTTGCTATACCTGGTTCTCTACTCTATTCAAATACCTATAACTTCTCCAAATTCGGACCCTGTGTTTCCACGAAACACCTGTCTAAAAATTAGAGAAGTCATAAGTAAACTGAATGTAGTACGAGGACCAACCCCTCTGTCCTGATGGACCCTGGACAACATACAATACTCTGTATAAGTCCCTTGAGTCTGATAACTCATTCACTGTGTGTCGTAGGTTGAAAACTGTACTTATGGTTAAGAAGAATTACACCGCTGTTTAATGCTCCTTACCTAACCATCCACTGATATAGGTAAATGTCGTAGACATAATTTCAGAAAGGTATATCTCACTCTATGAAAATAGACGTACAGATATATCAATTTGAAATTGGTGCATAACAGCGGATATTCAAAAACAAATATTTGCCGACCGGCAAACAGCCCAGGTGATTTCCTCAAATATCACCGATTACAACGAATCTCGATATAATGAGGATGATCACCCAATTCCCAATAACCTACTCCCACTCATCATCTGTAAAACCATACAGATGTGAGAATCATACCTGGTAAATACATACCCTGGAGTAAGTATCTAATCGGGAAATCAGTTTTCTTTTAACAGTACACAGTGAAACTGAAACATTGAAATGTTTCGGTGGGGTATCCCGGTATTCTTAGTAATGCCTCTTCCATTATCCAAATTCACAACTATAACCGTATAATTCTTTGCCACCTCTCCAAATCCCTTCATATGTCTTTAGTCTTTACCTTCTGCACACCCCTTTAGGCCAAATGGTTTTCTTCCTTCCCTACCGTTCGGCACCAGCCTATGGTTTGGAAGAAGACTATCCAATAAGCATAAAGGGTGTACTGTTCTAATCCTAGGAGCACTCGCAACGCGAGAGAAGGTGAAGATAAAAGACACCTGAATGTACTTTATTCCTATTTCTCCTGGACCAGAATCCATCCCCGAACTGGAACAAGTTCCATTCGAGTTCGTATATAACCATACGATGGAGTATCCAAATAAACTGTGGATCTTCGTAGTGATACGGAGTGTCCTGGAGAAATACAAAGGTGATGTGGGAGTGGTAACGAAATATTTGGTTTGGTCGTGAATATCTGTTGCAATTTACTTTGCCCTCTTACTAATCCCTTGCTTTGTCTGAACTTAATACCTTCTGCACACCATCGTTATGCTAATTGATTTTCTTCATTCCCTACCGGTCGGCACCAGCCTAAGGTTTGGAAGAAGACAATCCAATTTGCGTAATAGGTGTACTACCCCTAAACCAAGGAGTACTCGTAACCTGAGAGAGGGTAAAAGGAAAAGACAACTGAATAATCCTATCCGTTTTCTCCAGAACCAGAAACCATCCTCGAATTCCTTCGAGTTCGTATCTAACCATACGATGGTTTTGTCCAATGGAAGTGGACGTTCGCAGTAATACGGGGTGTCCTGGAGAAAAGGGTAAAAGTAGGAGTGGCAATGAGGTCTGCAACTCTGACAATCCAAAAGCCAGTGTTAAGAAGGTTCGGTCAACTTGGTCACTGAGTCAAAGTCTTAGGGTCGGGTCAATGGTCGCTGCCAAAGAGAGAGAGAAAAGAAACACTCAGCGTGCACTCTAACCTAGATCAGAATGGTTATCAATTTATCTAATCTGGAAACCTCCCACTGTACCTCAAATTCTCCTCCAAACCTGAAAGAAGAATCAGTCGGGGTCACCCGAGGAGTAAACCAACTCATCAGTGGGAATCGGGATCCAACTCTCATCGCATGACAACGTGACGGAATCCGCTCACGGTATCACACTCCAGAAGGTATGCGCATATCTGGCAAGTTTCAGTACTTTTGAAACTCCCGATGTGATTTCTGCCCCATGCTCTTATGACCTTGACTAAGGCCAACAAATCATAAGTCACATGTCAAGTTCTACCCGTCATTGTCCAGGTTGATTTGAACCCACCCGTACAAGCCCTTGACTAAGGCCAACAAGGCTATACGACTGTCCCAAACCAACGCATCTATCTATGCAACATATGAATACCCAACAGCTACCAAACACTGTGCCTTGACTAAGGCCAACAAACACAGCTTGAATACTATTGACTACCCATATGAAACGACGGAGGGCTACGAATGGTTTCTGGCGAAAACCTTTAACGTAGTGAACTTGATATCGTTGAAGGAACGAATAGCTTTTTAGAAAATATAGTGACGAAAACCTTTACTAAAGAGGTCACTCCCGGTGAAGGGATCTCGGCTCTTTCCCCGTAGAATGGGGTGCTGGATATTCATAACCGAATATCTCGATGCAAAGCAAAAGTAATCGGCTATAGTGAAGTTAATGCCCTGACGCAAACTTCTGTCCAAGGGGTCACTCCCGGTGAAGGGATCTCGGCCCTTGCCTCGTCGACTGAGGAGCAGGATATTCCAAATGAATACCACGATGCAAAACAAAAGTGAACGTCCTTGCAATAACAGCTTTTTGAAAAGTGTTCCAACAACATCAGAATAGGTTTGTTTAACTTGCATTGATCCGAATCAATGCAGTCCCATCAATTGATCACACCACAAAGAACGAAAATATACTGACGTACGTATATGCCATCCGCATTCGCCACTGGGTCCCGTCATCACCCGTTAGGTTAGCTTACTAACGGCAGAGCGGGGACTGGACTAGCGCGGATGAAAAACATATACAACATCTACTAATATATATACCAATATATAGTATTTCGCTCAAGGCGTGAATAAAATGCAACATCACAGAAATGTACAGCATCACAGAACAATACAGATATCTGGGATCCCCGGGTTTCACAGAGCCACTGCTGAAACCCGACGTTCCCGTGGTCGTGTGGATAGCCTGTGCAATGAAAACCTAGACCCCTACGGGCGCGGCAAGTCACCCGCCAAAACCTGAAGCGAGGCAGCCCCCTTCAGCGTCGTGAATGGACCACCCAGCACTTCACGGAATCCGGTAACTTGGGCACCCCTCCTGGGTCAACCTGTACCCCCTACGAGTGCGGCGAATAGCCAGCCAATCCTGGAGTGAAGCCCCCTCCGTCCCAATGCCATGAGATGCGGGCTTGTTGTCTTCTAGAACCCGGCTATCCGTGCACCCCACCGCGGGGCAATCCTAGTACAGAAAGTAAAATATACATACACCGGGTACATCGACCGCAACCAGGTCGTGCCCCAAAAGAATAATACAATCAGGCAGTGACGGTAGTCCACATGTTGGACGCTCGCCCCGCAATATCAAATGTACATAATACAACAACACTGTACTAGCATTGCATCCAGGCTATCCCCCACGACCGATCCGCAACATCACAGCAAATACATAGAACATCAACGTGAAAATCACGTTCGCAAATCCGTCCAACCGGGCTATAGCAGTTAGACCGGATTTACCGATCGAGTGACATTCACGGTCGCAGATATAATGTAAATACTGTGAAAACTAACGTGTTTAAATTTCGATCGACAAAATATCAAGAAGTGGGCCCCACGACTTACTGGTGAACAGTAACAAAATCTGGGCAAAAACGATATATATCAAAAACCCCAAAAACCAAGTGAGAACAACCTGACAAAATTTGGGAGCACGTGCTCCCCACATGGCCGCGGTTGCGCGGCCAAACCATGGGTTTGGCCGCTCTTCCGCGGCGGCTTCAAGGGATCACGAGCCCAAATTTTGTCGTCACTCTTAGAAGTTCCTGCTCTGATTTTTAAGACATCCAGAAATCATTTTTGAGACCGTTTAAAAACAACAGAAACTGTCGGCTTGGATTTTTGTAGTTTTCGATTTCCGGTCGGATCGAAGTTTTAAACGCGTTAGCACAAGTTAGCATAGCAAAATGGTGAGGCTCTGATACCACTGTAAGTCTACGTTAGCGCCCCGGCAGTCTACAGACGCCAATTGCGGAAAAAAAACTTTTTTAACTTGGCGCTATCGTATACTTTAACCCGGATCTACCATTATTGCTAAACTAACAAACAGTAAAGAGTGTACCGACTGATCCGAGTCCTCCGGTCTTCATCTCCACTCCGATCTCCTCGCGGGATCTCCGTCTGTCTCCTCCTCGTCGGAAAGGGCACCACATCGCCTGTAGCTTTTACGGGCTCCCACCTCAATACCGAGGCAACTCGGGCGCGAAGCTGGCGAATCGACGCGTCCAAGATTTGCTGTAGGACGTAGTGTAGAGTATGTCTCTTTGGGGTTGGTTGCCTTTGGATGGAGGAATGAAGATTGAACTTTGGAGGGAAAAGAAGCTACCAATTTTGCAAGCCAAATGAGATGATCAAAATGAAGCACAAAATGAATCTCTCATTTTTCTTCTCCTCATCATGTGTGTGGCCGGCCATTCTTGTTGGAAAATGGTGGAGCTTAATTGAATTGATTCAAGAAAGGGGGTTATTCAAGGATAACAAGTGGTGACCACAACAAAAGACATCAACCATGCTTATACACTATTGAATCCATACCCACTCAAATCACAAGTCAAAGCAAGCATGGTGCAAAGAAAAGAAAGCCATCATAATCAATATATATGCAATAAAACCCCTCTACAAAAGTAATTTGCAAAACTGCAAATTACCCCCTCCATCGGAAAAGTCCGGCCGGGAAAGAACAAACGAAAACCGGCCGGAACGGAATGCAAACTGGCAACTCCAGAAAACTGGTCCCGTAATAAATTACAGGAAAACCCCGATACTGTGCATACACACCCGCATCTGTATTCCGTCCGGATACAAATGCAAAAAGACAAAATCTACACTGTACTAAACTAGGACCGGCTTAAACCAAAGCCGGCTAGTAATATCCGTTCGATCCTGATCCGTGCAATACCGCACGTATCTGATCGAACCCTGCCATATACCTATACGGCTACTAGTACAAAACTGTCCGATCATGATCCGTGCAATACCGCACGTATCTGATCGGACCCTGCCATATCTCCATACGGCCTCTACAGCGTTTCGCCCGAAAGCTGAGTAACTGAAAGTGTGGTGGACTCTAAAGACTCGTCAATACTATGGCTGTGGATTTAACCACTAGCACGTCAGAGGTATAAGCCAATACGTGACGGGCCACCAGCTATTGACTAAAAGGGACGTCGATGAGCGAACTCATCCTGACACCCTACTGAGCCTGTCAGTGACAATATCCGTGCAGTCCGGTCCGTTCGTCTATGAGTATCGCATGGCGGGCCTAGGGGGTTGGTAAAAGTCAGACCCCCAAAAGCGGTACAAGTCGTGTCGGAGTGTAGCCCAGAACACCCTGAGATACTACTGGAATACCTACCAGTAAATCTCCTTGCCTTGGCCAAGGACTTTGTGTAATGGCTCTCCTAGACACAGCACGACCTCACCCCCAATACCGGGAGAGACGAACCCCTGAAGATACGCTCACTGCCTCCATGTGGCTCGGGACTGTACCCAACTAAAACCTGTTTGCACGACTCCTTTGAGCCGTGGTAGGGTAGTAATCAAAGTACAGTGGGAACTCACACGAGACAAATGACGATCCCCAGGTCGATGAACTAACCTGCACACATGTCACCAGGGAACTGCCATCTGACATCTGGTATATGACCAACTAGCATGTTCCCGGCGAGTCCTGTCCGGTGTACTCATAACCCAATGAGCACCTGTATACATCTTAGGTGATCCAACTGACACCAGTGGCTTGTGAGACCGGCCACCGCCCCTCGTCGGGGTCTCGACTGTATACACTAGTCTACTAATGGAGTATCGATGCCCGGTCTCGAAACTCCCACGACTAGGGACCTTTTAAGGATATGCTTGTAGACCCCCAGCTCCCACTTATATGATCGCCCTCATACTGCTGGTGGTCAAGCAAGAATCCTAGGGGCTCTATCAACGTGTAATAGCGACGTGTCATGTCACCTAAAGCAGTACACGATGATAAAGGTGAACCTGATAGCATACTATCATCTCGAGTAAGACTGTTCTACCGGGATAGGTCCTCCCTCAATCATTGCAATCACGTGCCTGTGATCCAATAATTGACTCTGAGGGCACTATCTCCAACAACACCGTAGAAAACAGAGAAAGTCGACTCCGACACTGTAGAAAATGGAGAAAGTCTACCACCGACACCGTAGAAAGCGGAGAAAGTCGATCCCGACACCGTAGAAAATGAAGAAAGTCAACCACCGACACCGTAGAAAACGGAGAAAGTCGATCCCTGACACCGTAGAAAACGGAGAAAGTCGATCCCGACACCGTAGAAAACGAAGAAAGTCAACCACAGACACCGTAGAAAACGGAGAACGTCAACCCCAGACCTCCCCATCGGAGCAATGCTTCGATTTGGAAACAAGTCAACTCACCAATCACTTACGAGTCCTTTCGACTTGTAAGGGAGAAAAACTCTATTGTGACATCCTTACGACTCTTAACAGAAAACGCACTTAGAAATCCTCACAACTCCTAAGGAGAAAATACACCTACGAGATCCTCACGACTCGTAGGGAGAAAAATCTTTATGAGACCCTCATGGCTCATAAAATTGAAAAGTCTTAAGCGGCAGATCTGAACCTGTTTCCTAAGTTATCGCTACCCTACGAAGAGTTCAAGATGAGTTGTTATCTACATGATACACTTACTAAAGTAACATGCCAATGACACAGCAAAGAAAAGAAGGCGATAGTACAAGATAGAAAAAAGATGTGTCTTTTATTCATGAATTCAATTGAATACAAGATACATTATATAAAAGAATAAAAAAATGAATAAGGGCATGTTATTCATAAATTACAAATTTGCAGTTGATACAAAGGTGGCTATTAAGAAGGAGGCGTCTTCAGTAAGTAAGCAAGCCGCTCGCGCACTCCTCTCAACTCCTTCTCATCATCAGCCACCGCGGCCAACTCCGCTTCAATTCGAGCCCGTTGCTGCAAACAGGATGAAACCTTCTCATCGATCTCCTGCTGAGCAGCTTCATAACTCTGCGCAACCCGCTCAGTGAAGTCAAGCTTCTTCCTCAGCACCACCGTTGGAAATACATCGTTGGAGACCTTTAAAAATAGCGTTTAGCTGTACAGCGTTCGCTGTGACCTGGGCACGCAATTGGACAGACTCTGCAGAAGCCACCTCACGTTCCTTTCGCTTTAGGGTTGCCTCTTTTTCAAAATGGCGAAGGAAAGAAGCACTTTGCTCAACCTATGTAGCCCGCAGAGAGTTCGAAACCAGAACTTCGGGAGCAAGACACTTGAGCTCAACTTCATGCAAGAAAGCCTCGACCTGTCTGCAATAATTAACCCAGGATTCAATGACGCCCTCGCTATGGAAGTGCATAAGCATCGCCAACATTGGATTAACCTCAGCAGCAAAATCTGTAGCGAATGCAGGGGCCTCCGCGTCAAGCTCCTCGATGGATTCACTCAACATTCGCAGACTGGTCACAGCGCCTTTGGAAGACGAACGTCTAGAAAAGGGCCCTGCCAGCATTAGGATGCGAGACTCGAAGGGAGCTAGAGTTGGTGCGATTGCTGCAAGACAAGTTATGATCAAATGTCGGCTCAAGAGATAAAGAAAATGTACGAGCAATGGAGTCTACTGTACCGGCTGCGGCAGGTGGAAAAATTGGGAGTACCGGTGGCGCAACTATTCTCTCATCCCCTCCTTCAATATGTAACGTTGCAATCAATTCAAAGAAGAATTAACAACGACATGGTTGCCCGTAAAAGAAAGGAAAGTATGTCGGCTGAAAACTATACTCACCAACACCAGTAGGCAAAGTGACTTCCGTCTGGAAGGAGAAATGCGGGTTCAGCACCTGATACAGATGAGCAAAGTTGTGATGATACATGGTCAGTGCAAGAAAGACGGTGTTCATAGTTCAACTAAATAGATCGCAAATCTATACCTTCCAACATTTCGGAGGACATAGGCGAAGACGTGGGAACAACAACCGTCATGGAGGCAACCGGAGATGCTTCAGATGGAGCAATTTTTACTGCACCTACAAATAAAAATCGTCAGAAGAAACGGGATGGGGTTGCAAAACAAAAAGTAAAAAGCGACCCAAGACCTACCTGATGGGTCATCAGCCAAAACCGCGACGGAAGCATCACCGGGCGTTGCGGCTTCTTCGCTCTCCTTCAGTGGAATAGTTTCGGCACCCACGGCTTCGTCCCCTGATTCGACGAGGGACGTCGTGACACTCGCGATGCCCGCTGATAGCTGAGAACCACAAGGAGAAAGAGTGGTGGTTTGGGCAGTCCCAGACTCCCAAGAGAGAGTAGCCGCTTCAGGCTCGGTGGTGGCTGTCATCTCACCTGCCACCTCATCGCCAGGACTTGGCCCTGCAGAAAATGATATTTAAGAATTCGAAGATCAGGTTCTAATGAAAGACTCAGCATTACATTACCTTCGAGCAGCTTTTCGGTCTCTTTCCGAGCCGCGCGCACAACCTGTCTATGGGCGGTAGACAGGGCAGCCGGAACACTTTCTGACGAAATAGCGACGGATGGGGTAGTGCTTGAACCTGCCCCCACAGCCAAGCTGGCATCACGTTCCCTCGCCACACGCTTCCTTTCGGTTTGAGCGATGAGAAGCGATCTCCGCAAGACCTCCGTCAAAGGGACGTCATCGTCCGAACCAAGTTCTGCCTCTGGAGCCGCTACGGCGTCCATCATCGGTTGTTTAAGTGAAGCCTCTTGCGATACTGACAGGGGAGCTGGGGACACGATAGCCGGCTCTGGAAGCATCACCGCATCACCACTCAGGATCGGCACCACACTTGGGATAACCCGCATTAAGGTAGTCCCTGCAACAAAATAAAGGAAGGGGTCAGACTACAAATGAAGAAAAAGGGAATGAAGGAATAATGAGTCGAATCATACCAAGGCCTAAAGAAGCACGGAGCCTTTCTTCCTCTTCAAATGTTATGAGGGAAGCATCGAGAGCCTCTTCGGCAGAGATACCTATTAAAGAAGAAAGCGTCAGTCAAAACATAATAAAAAAAGATAACAGCGGAAAGATACGACTGAAGTCTACCTAATTGTGCGATAGTAATCAGCGATGCTTCATCGCGAGCCAGTCGCTCGGAAGCCACAAGGGCAGCTTGAAGATCGGTATCTTCTACAGGCGTAATGAATAGACCCTCATTAGTCCCGTACTCACTTAAGCCTTCGCTGTAAGGAACATGAGGCTCCTGGCCGAATGCAACGTCCGCAGAAAATAGTGACTTCTTCTTCTTCTTCTTCTGTGAGTGGACGCCGGCAGCCGGCAACAGGAGCTTGCGCTTAGCGGGCAATTTTGAGCGACGAGTCCCAATCTCCGAACCCACCCTAGAATCTATGGACGTTACGGCTGTCGTTTCTGTAGGAACACGGGGTAGAGGCTTATCAGGAAAGGCGCGCGAGACCACCGCCGTAGCAGCCTCTCTCAAGGAAGGACGAACGATGGTCCGTCTCTTCAAAGGAACGGCTGGATTACCAGCTGGGACAGCGCCCTTACGATTAAGCAATAATCGTTTTTCTTCCCTGATAACAGCGCCCATCGCATGCTGGTACCACGCCACGTACACATTCAAAGCTTTCGGAACGCAGCTTGGCTTGCTGATAGAGAAGTTAGACCCGGTATTTAGCCGCATGAAATGGTGCAGCGCACTACGGATACCTTCCTCTGTAGCAGTAGGCTCAGTTAAAAAGTCTTCAAGTGGAACACCCTGATTGTAGCTTGATTGTTGAGCAAATTGGTGCAAGTTGTATCTCATGAACAGCGTCGCATCGTTCTGCGTAAACACTAAAAAGCTCGGCCTGATTGAATATAAGTGAAGAATCTCCCGAGCTTTCAAGGTAGAAACCCCATCTTTGAAGGTGTCTCGCAGCGGCTGCACCGTCTTAGCGGATTCCTTGCCGATAGTTATGACCATATCGACGAAGGTCATGCCATCCCCGACCATACGCGGATGAAGAATCAGACCCCAAGCCTCTCGCTGAGTCGGTTCCAAAGCGGAAGCGTCAACCAGCCGCATAACCCGAGGAAAGTTATAACCTTCGTAGAAATGGGACCGCTTGTGAACTCCAAAAGCGCCAAGCACATGCAGCTCAAACCACGAAGTGAAATAATGCATCGGGAGGTTTACGGGCTGCACCCCCGGTTGAGTGGTGTCTGCCGCCAAGCTATGGCCATGATACAAATGAGCCAGCCCAGCAATCCCAACGGCAACCTGCGTCCCTTCAACCATTCGGTGAGCCGGGTAGAAAACGGACTGCCTCATGTAGCGAGGGTGCATGGGGAGCGCAAACCAGCTTAACCATAAACCAAGGAACCCTAAAAAGAACGCCTCTTCGTCGATGCCTTGAGCGGCGAGTTCTGCAAAGGGGACGACCGCAGCGTTTGGGAGGAAGAAATTCTTTTGATCTGCTTCCGCTGTCGGCCGGCTATCCAAGCCAAAACCGAAAGGATCGTCGAGCTTGGCAAACTTCGCACCTTGTTTCGGCAAGACTTCCGGGCAAAGAAAATGGGCGATGAAATCCGTAAAGCTGACCCCGTGGCTTCCGGATTCAAGAAACAGGCTCTCGTAAATATTTAACACCTTGATCAAGCTTGGGAATCGGTGCTAAATGGCATTCTCTGGGGTCAGACCCATCACTACTGATCGAGTGGCGAAAATGTACTCGTCAGGGGGTAATATCTCCTCATAATGTTCCCCTCTGACAGGCAAGCCAGAGATCTCCGCGAACTCCTCTAAAGAGATTGAAACTTCCCGATCTAATAGAAGGAAGGTGTGAGTTGGAACGTTCCATTCTTCCAAAAAATCTTTGACCCACCATACAGGGGACGTGGAATATTGGAAAAGAGAAGTATAAATCACGGGATACAACCCGAGCTTCAGCGGCTGCGATTTCTTGGCTGATAAGATGTATCGAACCCACTGCAGATATTCGGCTGAATGGCGGAGAGTCAAGCCTATCATGCATGGCCGTCCCCAAGGACGTGCCTCACCTTGACATATACGTCGCCCCAAGATATCCAAAGCCATTGGAGGCTGTACGAGTATTGCAGCCATAGAGGGCTGAAGGCAACCCTCCGAAGTTCAATTGACTTCCTCTACGGCATAATTCACTGGGGTGAGTCGGCGTAATGGATCGCTGAAATGGGCTCCGAGGGTGCTGCGCAAGAAAAGCTACGCCGACCCCTGATGATCTGATTGTACCACGACCCCCATAGATGAAGAGATTTCCATTCTAGGTCCTGATTTTTTATTAGTGCAAAAACTTCTCGGTCTACGGGCGCTTCAGCGAATGCGCTCTCCGGATGAACGAAGGGGAAAGAAGTGTCAAAAGACATAGTACCTGCGCGAAAAAGAACAAGAGTTAGCTGTCAAGGCTACAGTACAAATTCTGACACTTGGTACTTTGAATTTGTACCACACTGCAATGCAGTAGAAAGGGACCAAAAGGGACCCATAAAATCAAGGTGACGGCTCATCATTGATGAGACAGTCACTCATTAAATAAGAAATCCTAAAAAGGTTCTCATTTAATGAGAGGCCCCTCAGGCCAAGGAGTTAAACTCCTCGACAGCAATGCTCTGCGGACAAGAGTGACATCAGTCAACTCTAATCATGAGAGGAATAAAATTCCTTAAAAATTTTTAAGAGCTATTCTCCATGAAGACGATGGAATCATCCATCAAAACCCTGAAAAAGCAAAGCTTTACTGAGTTAAAAACTCCGAGATTTTTAAGATCTGCAAAATGAACTCTAAGAGTTCTTCATTAATGGGTTAAGAAACCCTAAAAAAGATCTCTTTAGATCTATGATCTAAGAAAAGCAAAACTCTGTTGAGAAACCCTAAAAATCTATATGATTTGAGAAGAGCAAAGCTCTGTTAATGGGTGAAACTTTAGATTATGAAGTAATCCCTTCAAAGATTTGATCTTTACATAAATTTTTGATAGGGCTCCGACTCTAAAAGAGTTCTTAAGGCAGAGAGCGTAGCTCTGAAGAGAGAATAAAATTCTCAAAAATAAGAAAACAAGAAAATGAACAGAGGCCATCTCAAAGGGACCAAAGGCCCTATTTATAGGCATGGGAAGCCGATTCAACTTCCAAGTTGATCTAACGGTGGAAAGGCTGCCACCGCTGCACTCACGTAGAAGCCACGTGAGTGCAATGGTGGGAGGGCATTTGTTTCCCCAAATCAGAGCAAAACTCTGTTCAAAATTTGAAATTTGAAATGAGGCAGCACTTCATAAAAGCGCTCGCGCCAAGAGCGCCAGCGCTAAGAGTCAAAGACTCTGAGGCAGCGCCACACGTGCAAAGCACGAGAGCGCTAGCGCTAAGTGCGCCAGCGCCGGCGCTAAGAGTCAAAGACTCTTAGGCAGCGCTCACGTGCAAAGCACGAGAGCGCTCGTGCCAAGAGCGCCAGCGCTAAAGACTCTGAGGCAGCGCTCACGTGCAAAGCACGAGAGCGGTTGCGCCAAGAGCGCCAACGCTAAAGACTCTAAGGCAGCGCCTCACGTGCAAAACACGAGAGCGCCAAGCGCTAGAACTAAATGTTCTCCACCATTGGATCAAAGATCCAACTGAGATGAATAAATCATAAAATTACAGAATTCAATTCTATTGAGGAAATACTCCTCAAATCTTTCCAAACAAGAAAGAATGGATTCTATAAATCAGAGCACCGTTGGATCAAAGATTCAATGGTGGTTAAAAATCACCAGGATACAGAATAAGTTCTGTATGGGAAAATACTTTCCCAATTTTGTTAATAACAAGAAAACTATCTTCTGTAAAACAGAAGCCCTTGGATCAAAGATCCAACGGTGGGAAACATTCCCCAAATCAATCAGAAATCTCTCAATGAGAGATTTCCTTAACTAATTTAACAAATCATCCTCCCTTATATAAAGGACCCAAGACTTCAAGTCTTGTAGGGAGAAACCTCCCTATAAGTTTCAAGTTTTCAGAAAAGAAAAAGAGAAGAGCAAGCTCTAAGAAGAAGAAGCTTCTTCAAAGTAAATAAAAAGAAGAGAGATCATAGCATCTCTTGATAAAAAAATAAGAACTTAGTTCTTTTTCTAGATCACAGATCTATAAGACAAAGTCTTTCACAAAAACAGAAGAGATCATAGCATCTCTTCATAAAAAGAAGAACTTAGTTCTTAGATCCATGAGACAAAAGTCTCTTATAAACGAGAATTTAATTATTAGAGCACAGAACTGATCAGAACTGCCAAAGAAGCGCTTCAGCGCTCCAAGTCTAGCGCTCAGCGCCAAGCGCACCACATGCTCCTCACGTGCGCTATTTCATAATAAGCGCTTCAGCGCTCCAAGTCTAGCGCTCAGCGCCAAGCGCACCACGTGCTCCTCACGTGTACGCTATTTCAAAAGAAGCGTTTCAACGCTTTAGGCCTGGCGCTCAGCGCCAAGCGCACCACATGCTCCTCATGTGTGCGCTATTTTACAAGAAGCGCCTTAGCGCTCCAGGTCTGGCGCTCAGTGCCAAGCGCACCACCTGCTCTTCACGTGTGCGCTGAGGGAACACAAAGTGTTCTTTAAATAAAACCCAGCGCCATAAAAAGTGTTCAACACTCAGTAAAAGACAAAAGAAAAAACGGTGTCAGAACCCAAATCAATGCTCAGCATCGTTAAATAAAAAAGGGACTGAGCCCAAATAAATGTTCAACATTTTACTTAAAACTAAGTGGGCTGAGCTCAAGTTGGCTACAAATCTCTAATTCAGATCAACTGAGCCTATGTTCTCATAATTTTTTTAATTGGTCTTGGTCCCAAACCTGAATATAGATCTCTCAATCAATATTGGTTCAAGAGTACATCTCTTCTTACCTCTGATACATGTCATTGTAATTCTTCAACGTCTTCAGAGATATGGAGGGTCCCAATAACCAAAAATCTTTTGGCGCATCCTTAAATTGTGGAACCAAAATACCAAACTATGACGTCTTTAAACTGGACTATGATGTCTTTAAACCGAACTATGAGGCCCTTAAACTCATGGACTATGATGCTCTTAAACTTTACGGACTATGAGGTTCTTAAACTCATAGACTATGATGTCCTTAAATTTTACGGACTATGATGTGCTTAAACCCAATGGACCATGACGTCCCTAAACTCATGGACTATGGCGTCCTTAAACTTTACGGACTATGAGGTCCTTAAACTCATGGACTATGATGTCCTTAAACAGTGGACCGCAATATCCCTAAACTAAAACGATAGAGTCCAAATACTCTTTCGTTGGATCTAAATGATCCCAAAATCCTGTTGAGTGGATCTTAGTCTAAAGTTAGACTAACGTATCCTCAATAAACGTTTGAGTTGGTCTTAGTTTAAAACAAGACTAACAGTCCTTAAACCAACCCAAACCCAAATCTAAGAAAATAAGGATTTGGACTAATCCACGCCCTACGGGCGACAACATAAATTAGTCTCCGTATACTATCCACGGGCAACCAAAAATAAAACAAACACACATGACACGAAGTGACCATCTAGAGAAGGAGAAAGTGGTTACCGCTATGCGGTAGCGTAATTAACTGCAGGGGCTTGCGCCTGCAGAGAATAGTGTCCCCACAATCAAAAACTCCTCGTACACGAGGGGAATCTGACGAAGTTTGCTACAACGGCCGCATCTGTCTAAACCTCCGATACATGGTGCCATAAATCAACTTGGCATCTTCGGAGAAGTGGACAGATAAAACCAAATAGCATCTGCCCCTAAAATTCAGGCCAGACGTCGCAACGTCCCGGTTGTGTCTTTCGGCGGCGAAAAGTCCTCAAACGCTAGCACCTGCCAAGGACCAAGGCCGACGCAGGGGGCAGAATATTCAAGCTCTCAAAGGAAACAAGGGGCAGGCTTGGCAAAATCCTGAGGCTAATCAAATCCCGGCCGCAAGAAACGGTCGACGTCAATATTAGCATCATACAAAATGAGCTGTGGGCAGTTCTCTGTATGATCCTATTTCAACACTAGAGGTGAATGTTTTTGTTCCAACTGGGAACAGTTTCAAACTGTTGCGAAGGGTCAGACAAATTTCTCCTACCGCAATATTGAAGAAATCTCCGTAGCCTATGGAGATCCCACGAGAGCAGAAACCAGTTCGCTCCCTATAACAACTTTCCTCATCTATATATAAGGTATGGAAGCAGGTGAAGGACTCAATCGTCATCTGCGGCTCTTCCTCTAAACGTCAGCCAAATTCTGACAAATCCCCTTTTAAATACAAGGGGATTCATCCCAAGATGGATCCTGATACAGCGGTTCCTCCCAAAATCAAAGCGGCTTCTCACAAAAAAAGAGAGGCCTATTAAAGCTCAATTGTCCGAGGTAAACTCCAAACGCCAAAACTCCAAACACCCCAAGCCTGGGGGCATGGCAGTTTATACAGTCCATATGTTGAAATCCAAAGACGAAGTTCGAGCTTCTACCAGTCACCGACCTCAAACTCGGTCCCTGACAAAAGTTCAACTGCAATGTGAAAAGATCCAGGAGATACTCTCTCAAGCGGCAGCAAACGCTAATCCATCGCTTAATGAAAATCCCGAGGACGCACCCGAAGAAAGAGTAGAGAAGGAGTCGGATATTGATTTTTTAAAGCGCGCTCTGAAAAAGAGAGATGAAGAAGCGGCAAAAATGTCCACTAAAATGAACCAGATGGCCCTTCTGATTGAGAATATGGCTGGAATGATGGTTCAATCGGAACCACTGGCAGATGAACCGCCGGTAGTCGGTCTTAAAGATAGGATAACATTTCAAATCCTCTGCGAACCTCATCAACGGTCGAAGAGGAAATGATTCCAAAAGAAAACCTGAATGAATATATCACTCAGCAAATCAAAGCTCACTTAAATGAGAATGCAATAATGCGATCAAATATCATGTTGCATGTCATAACACATATATAAGATTAATGCATAATTAATGAAGCAGTAATCGAATTTAGTATTAAACTTGTATACAATAATTGTATAATAATTTATAAAATGTCCAAATTAAATAAATACTTTCAAAATTAATAATTCACATTAATTTTCCAAATATTTTCCAAACTATTAGTATATAATTATACCATCTCGCTAAAACTAATTTCTATATCTTTATAATACTCATAAAATTTATTATTTTATTTATTTAAATTCCCAAAAATAATATTTTATTTTCTGAAATGTTACAATCTTCCCCCCTTAAATAAATTCGGCCCCTAAATTTAAATTTAAACCCCCTAAATTATAAAACATTTCAGTAATTGATCAGGTCGCCGGGGCTCCGAAATCATGAATACTTAAAACATATCATAGCATAATGCATGCATATGAAAACGAGTGCAAAACTCGAATCGAAGCTCCGTAAAGCGTCACGCAATCATCGGAGTTAATGCGAAAATACTAGTGTTAAAATCCATTACGAAAATCAAATACGATACAATTAGGAAAATAACATATATACAGTACGCATCTTGTGAAATCGTCAAGACAACTGGAATAAAGGGCATGCAAAATCCCTTTACAAATCGCCGTGCGATGCGCGTATCACGGCACAAGTAGCGGACGTGTATTATAAAGAAAATAGCTATATATATATATATATATATATATATATATATATATATACGTATCCTTTGTTTAACATATACGTCCCACTTTTTGAAAATGATTTAGAAGGGTTTTCTTCGTAAAGTTTCGTGTCATCATAGACACGTGGGAAAATATTGAGACTATAGCTCCTTTTGAAAATCCCCTCGGTAAATATCGATACATGCAAGAATATTAAGGTACTGTCCTCAGACCAGTCCTGCTCGGTTATTATACCATATAGTATATATCATAAAAACATGCTACTCGAAAAAAATCAATCCCAAAAATATATACCAAGAATGCCACGTGCGTCTGGTGCGCATGGAAATCAAAATCAAATGCAGGTGCCATGAATGTACACAAAAATAAAACTAAGTGCAACGGGTGTGCACGAAAATATATGTCAAGTCCAACGGGTGTGTACGACAACAATATCAGGTGCATCTGATATGCACGAAGAATCTCAATTTAGTGCATGTAGTGTGCACAAAATCATATCTAATGCGTCAAGTGTGTACAAGAATCTCAATCAAGTGCACAAGGTGCTCAAAACAAATATTGAGTTTTAAAATCGAAATCAACGGTATACAACATACACCAATTCAAAATCAAGTATACCGCGGTACATAAACTCATAAACATGTGCAACTGCGTACACAAAAAAGTGCTGAAAGCTCGTGTAAACTACACCGAATGCATAAGTCAAAACCATGTGCATACTATATGTACGATATCAAATTAAATATATCAGAGTGCACGAAATCAAAATCAAGTGCAAATGGGTATGCACAAAAACGAAAATCAGTACAATAGATACATGAAAATACGAATCACGTGCAACTGTGGTGCACATAGGAAATATCAATCATGAAACAAATCGTCAAAATACAGAAATCAAAACGACGAAAACGTGATATCCGAATCACCAAGGCGCAATTCGTAACAATTGATGTCGAGGTGCCTCTCCTCCAATGTCGAAAAGTGTCGGTGCATCCAAGGCAGGCAGAGTAAGAATGTCTACTTGGTTAATGCCCACGGTCTGGCGTCTTCAACTTTTAGGTCTTCTTTTCTCTCTGTAAAATGCCAAATATATGACTCCTCTGCTTGACAGCCCGATTCGGAGTAATGACGGAAACAATCCCGTTCTGGCGCTTCTCTGAAGATCGCCTGACCAATTATCATGGTCACTCGGAACATATCACGTCGACGATGGCAATCTCTGGCCTACTGAGTGTGTGCGATACAATCGATCTTGGTTCAAGTCTTTATCGTGAAGTACTCCCGAAAGATCCTGTCAGGGTCTCTTCCCAATCTCATCTGTGCAGGACTGCCCGGAAGTTGGCACTCTTTACTTAATCCATTTTTTTGTTCCGGGAAAGTTGTATTCTCATCACGTCTTTCCTTAAGAAATTATGGCCGTATCCAACGTCTCTGTATGTGTAGTAAATCTCTGACATCAACGGAGTGGAACGTCAACTCGCAAACATCTCGCACGAACCTCTTACTTCGCTTCCCTTCAATATGGACCAATTCAGAATCATCTCTTCGTAGCTGTGTGGAGTGCGCTCCAATTGGCTATAGTCATATCCAGAGTCTCTTTCGAAGCTACGAACTTAGCATTTCTAATACCCTGTAGAAGGTGTCTGGCCAATTTCGTCCTCGGAAACTCGTCCGAGTCACCGGTGTAATGCGCTTCTACTTGTCCTTTCTCGATCGACTCACAACACGCCTGAGTGAGGTTCCCTTCTAACTGAAGCTTGTCGATTTGATGACCTTGCATCGGAGCATCCAAATGAACAAGGTGTCCTAGTCTTTTATCCAAGGGTGACTAGCGATCTTCTATCATACCCTTGTGTATAACCTCATGCTGCATTAGCTTCAATGGTCTGGGGGCGATATCTTGTCAATCTCAGCTACAGCTTGCTCATCTGTCCGCACTGTAGACAACGCCTCAATTATCTGGAGTAGATGGTACCTTAATAATCTTCGCAATCTGGCTGGCCTCTAGCAGTGGTTTGATCATCTGGTGTAGATCTCGAATGCTCGTGTCAACAAGAAATCTTAATAAACAATAAATAAGTGCGTTCGTGTGTCACCGGAATACATCCCGGTCAGTCCTTGTCCATGACGAGCTCGCTCTGACTGCTTCTCTAGCCGTAGCTCTCTCTGCTCGTGTAGCCTAGGTAACGGAAACCACGATCCGATATCGATGAGGATGGATCATAAGAACGAACAGAAATACAGTGCATAAGATATATACATCCTAAGGCTACTTAAGCGAAGTAGCGTATCATAAGTATGCCGCGGAACATACACACAGCACGTCACTCTACTTAAATCACCCACTCCATCAATCAAGATCAACATACGTGAAGAAAGTTCGGGTCTAATACCCGCTCGGCGAAGTCTAAGTTCCGTAAGGTCAAATCTAGGTTCCGAAATACATATACACCCTAAACCCCGCATAGTCAAACCTAAACTCGAACCAAGATTAAACTTAACGTTCTAATACAAATTTTGTCACGACCCGGAAGAGGCACGTGATTGGCACTTGAATCATGTGAAATCTATAGGATTCCACCTAATTCAAGTAAGCCAAAAAACCCAGAAATCTAAACCTTTTTAGGGAAAATAGTGGAGGTGAAGTTTTTGAAACAACGGCATACGAAATCAAGTTCTTCCTTTAAAACATAAGTTATATTCTATAAAAATGCAATGTCTTATATCTATTTTGAAAATATTTTCATCATTTAAATTTCGGCAGCACCTCCTTTGTAAATTTTAACCCGAAAACAATACAAGCAATAATAATAATAGGCATCCCCAAGCGGGAGCTAGCTCTTTGCCAATTTAGCGAAAACAACCACGCAATGATACAAATATACAATACCGAAGGCGAGGATCAAAATACGAAAAAAAAGCACTGAAACTAAAGCATCATCAAAGAAAACCAAAATAAAGGATAAATACACAACTGCGACTCAAGGTCCGAAATAATATACAGCAGTGGTTCTCTAAGTCTACAAATATACATAGTCTGGTTGATGGAGGTTTTAACTAGATACAACTGAATAAAATATACAAGTACAATACTAGTCACGATGCAAGTGTACCCCACCTATCAAAGAAATCATCCGGAAGGAATTGGTGTGTCAGCAAAGCCGTTACAGAACCTGTGCAGTCAAACCTGCAAGAAAACTGTGGCACAACGGGGGTGAGTTGCCAACTCATGAGTAGGAGACATTACCGAGTAGAAACCAAATGTATGACTATCTCCTAGGTCATACTGTACAGTAAAAATATAATGACGTCTAGTGGTGCAAGGGTAAAAGTATAAGCATCAATGTAACCATACTAAAGTAATCATGTCCATGTCAAAATGTAATACCATGTCATATGTAAATATATGCGTGAGTGTAAATGAATCAACCAATGTGTGTCCAGCAATGACAAACTAAATCATGATAAAACCTAAGTGCCCAGTATCGACACTCGAAAACATCATGAAAACCGTGTCCATCAGCGACACATAAACCTCATATCTCGGGCTCCGTCTATCCGGATTGGCCTCATATCATCTGATCTCACGACCACAGTCGGTATTCTCCGAATATCCGCCGCGCCAACTATCACCGGTCGGTAGTGCTCCCCTGCCGGGCTCAACGTCTCTTTATACGGCCTTCTTTCCCCGGGTACCGCACCGGGTCCACCATGTACCCGCAGACGGTGTCTCCTCACTCCTCGAATCGGGTAATCATATATCATATATGGTCCAGAACTGAGAAATCTCATGGTGGACTCCACACATCATATCAAGGTAAACCGCATTTTTCATTTAAAAGGAGAATAAGTTTTCAATTTCACATGCGGTTTCCTAAATCCAGAAATCTCATGGATTACTGAATCTCATAATTATGAGTCAATAATGAGATAATGAATGCCGGCAAAGAGCTAATCCATAGTGTATAACCAGTATATATATATATATATATATATGTAAATGCATGTGGCATCTAAGTAAGAAATGCAATGTCTAAACTAGCATGCGAGATCATGAATGCTAAGCAATACTATTAAACTACAAATTATCAGATAGTACGAGTGAAGTAACGGTTCTCTAACGTGTACGTGGCATGACAATTACCGATGATGATGTGTGTGAGCCGGCCAGTAAGTGTACATGCAACATACGTATCATCGGTAATAGTGCATGTGTCCTAGCAGACGAGATCATAACCGCTAATGAAAAGAACAGGTATATATATACAATGCAATGAAAATGATATGAATAATGTAGAAAAGTAATCGCAACAAGGTAAAATATACATTGATATACGAGCCATACAATTTTCGTATTTAAAATAGCATGAATCGTTGTTTTTAGAAAAGTAGGGACTACGGTGTTTTTGAGAAAAGAAATGCCCTTTTGAAAATCCGTAGCATCTCTCGGTTTGCTCATTGAAAATACCCACGATTCGTTATTTTTGAAAATAGGTATGACTCGAACTCTATTCTAACACCTACTTAAGTAATTAAGAGACTGAACTAAAACAGAGTCGAAAAAGAATATAAATCTATACATATCCAAGTCGATATATCTAGTGGTCGGCGATCCAGCCTCATAGCATCACGTATGGTATAATCCATCGTACGGTATCCCCGAGTCAAGAGTGCAGATCAGTTATCATGTATATATCTCGTACGGTATAGTCCGTCGTACGACATCCTCAAAATCGAGAGTACGGGCCAATATATATATATATATATATATATATATATATATATATATATATATATATATATATATCATATTTAGTACGGTATCATCCGTCGTACAATATCATAATCAAGGGTACGGATCTAAGGTCACGTACATTCTATTATATCATCAAATCACATATTATCGCATGTTCTGTGTATATCGCCCAACGATCTTGTTCCCCTCCGAATACAGAGATGCGACCGCGCAGGTTCGTCTTGCCTGAGATTCGGGGCATATGCTATTTGGTTTTATCCGTCTACCTCTCCGAAGATGCCAAGTTGATTTATGGCACCGTGTATCGAAGGTTTAGACGGATGCGGCCGATATAGCAGACTTCGTCAGATTCCCCCTCGCTTGAGGGGTTTTTGATTGTGGGGACGCTCTTCCCTGCAGGCGCAAGTCCCTGCAGTTAATTACGCTACCGCATCGCGGTAACCACTTTCTCCTTCTCCAGAAATTTCACTTCGTGTCATGTGTGTTTGTTTGTTTGTGGATGCCTGTGGATTGTATACGGAGACTAAGTTATGCCGTCGCCCGTAGGACGTGGATTAGTCTAAATCTGTATTTACTTAGATTTGGGTTTGGTGTTTTTGTTTAAGGATACGTTAGCCGTATTGAGGCTAAGATCAACTTAAACGTTCGTTAAGGATACGTTAGTCCTGTTTGAGACTAAGATCAACTTAACGGAAAGAGCATTTAGGGGCTCTATTTGTTCCAGTTTAGGGACGTAGTGATCCGTTTAATGTGTGTGGTCATCGGGACCCGTCACATCTCTGACGACATTGAAGGATTACAACGACGAGTGTCAAAGGGGTTTGGAGATGTACCCTTGAACCAAAGTTGATTTGGAGTTTTATAGTCCATTTGAATGTTTAAGGATACGTTAGCCAGGTTTGAGGCTAAGATCAACTTAAACAGGATCGTTTAGATCCAGCAAGAGAGCATTTGGAGGGCTCTATTGTTCCAGTTTAGGGACGTAGTGGTCCATAGTCAGTTTAAGGACATGGTGGTCCATCACCAGTTTAGGGACATGGTGGTCCATTGCCAGTTTAGGGATATGGTGGTCCATTTAATGTGTGTGGTCATCGGGACCCATCACCTCTCTGACAACGTTGAAGGATTACAACGATAGGGGTCAGAGGAGTTCGGAGATGTACCCTCGAACTGGATGTAAATTGATTTAGGAGAGCAGCCGTGCTCGGTCAATTTAATTTGAGGACTTACGGCCATGATCGGGTTAAGTCCAGTTGAAAAAATGTTCAACGCTTTTATTTGTCTTTGGCCTATTAGGCCTGTGTTAGGGCTTTGCCCCTTTTTAAATAATGCACTGCATTTCTTATTTTGTTTGGGCTCTGCCCTTTTATAAATGATGCAGAGCATCAATTTTGTTTGGGCTCTGCCCTTTTATAAATGATGCAGAGTATCAATTTTGTTTGGGCTCTGCACTTTTATTGCATTGCAATTTATTTTGGCCTATTAGGCCTTTTTGATTTGGGCCTGGCCCTGCAGTGCATTTATCAGGCGCTTTGCGCCAATCACTGAGCGCAAGCGCTTGTGGTGATGACACGTGTCACGCAAGCGTAGTGAGCTGTGCCAGTACGTTGTGCTATTGCGCTGCTGACACGTGGCGCGCTCTGGTGAGGTGCGCCAAGTGCATAGCGCAAGTGGTTCAGGTGCTGACACGTGGCGCTCTCTGATGGCTTGCGCCAACCCAAGAGCGCAACAGTGCAATTTTTACAAGTGCAGGGCACTATTTAATTTCTTGATCCAATTTAGATCAGAGAAAAATAAGTTTTTCTTGTTTTTTCTTGTTTTCAGAGAATCAGTGGTTCATAAAAAGTGCAAGGCACTATTATTATAATTTTATATTGAAGATCATTGATCTTATTCTTAGATCAATGATCTATTAGAAGAAATTCTTCTTTTTTATAAAGGTTTTTACCTTTTTCTTGAATTTTCTTCAGAGTTCTCTCTGTTTTGAAGTTCTTGATCTCTCACAATGTTGATGATCCTTTGAATTGGGATCTAAGGGTCTTTATATAGTGCCCATAAGTTTGTTAAGTTTGTTAAAGAGATCATTCTCTGAGTGATTTGGGGAATTTTCCCCACCGTTGGGTCTTTGATCCAAGGGCTTCTGTTTTACAGAAGGCAATCTTCTTGTTTTTAACAAGATTGAGAAAGATCTTTCAGAATTTAATTCTGTTTGGCACAGATGCCCCAGCGCTTGACACGTGTCGCGCAGCGCAAAGCGCAGTGCAGCTGTGCTTGCGCAACTGAGCTGACACGTGTCGCGCAGCGCTTGCGCACCTACGCTGACACGTGTCGCGCAGCGCAGCGCTTGCGCAACTAAAGCTTTGCTTCCTTTAATTTTCGTTTTTAATAGAGCCTTGCTCTGATTGGGCACACTGCCTTTGGCGTTGCGCTCCCTGCGTTTAGAGCCTTGCTCTGATTGGGCACGCTGCCTTGGGCGTTGCGCTCCCTGTGCTGGCGTGCCTGATTTTGACACGTGACGCTCTGCACGCAGCGCAAATGATCTGAAGCGTTGCTTCATTCATTAAAATTTAAATTTTCAAAGTAGAGCTTTGCTCTGATTGGGGGAATCAGAAGCGTTGCTTCATTTCCCGTCTTGGAATTTGAACAGAGTTTTGCTCTGATTGGGGTAAACAAATGCCCTCCCACTGTTGTGCTTACGTGGCCCCAAACATGAGCGCAACGGTGGCAGAATTCCAACCGTTGCGGCAGCTTTTGGAAGTTGAAAGAGCATTTGATGCCTATAAATAGGACCTTTGGTCCTCAACAGATGATTATCATCTCTTCATAAGAATTTTGTTCAGAGCCCTGCTCTTTGGTTTAAGCACTTTTAAAAGTCCAAACTCCAGATAATTTTAGGTAAAAATTAATTTGGATTGAATTAAATCAATTTTGAGAGCCTTACTCTCAATAGATCCTTGATCTAAAAAAGACCCATTTAGGGTTTCACTTAGCAGAGTTTTGCTCTTAAAGGGGTCTAAAGAGAACTAAGGAGAACCATATTAGGGTTCCATTAACAGAGCTCTACTCTCTATAAGATTTTCCTTGTATTTTTCTCATTTCATTAATGGAGCTTTACTCCTTCCAAATCATATAGAAGAACTCTTAAGAATTTTTCATAGATCTTGGAAGTTAAAGATGCCATTTTGTACTATTATTATTATTATATCATCTTTTCAGAGCAAAGCTCTCAATGTTCTTAGGGGATTTTCCTCAAATTCTCCTCATAACTGATTTTGACAGGTGTCACTCCTGTCTGCAGAGTATTGCTCTCGAGGAGTTTTAACTCCCTGTGTCCCTCCTTTTTTTTATTGCTAATCTTCCATTGATGTTTCCTTTAGGCATTATGGCTGTTCATCTATACAGTCTGCACGAATTCATCACCTATGAGGATATCCGTGTACAGGGTCGTCAACAAAACGAAGAGTTTACAGACGCCCAATGTGCGGAGGTCATGGGTCGCCTTAACGCAAGCGTTGGTTGGCTGCTTCCTCGTCGTTCAGCTCTCTTGAAAGTTGTGCTTGGAGCAATATGGAGAGCACTTCCAGGCTTTCACGAGGCCCTACCGCTCAATGCGCTGGATGATGCCGAAGACAAAGTGCATTCAGTGTACCTGTCGGGGCTGATCTCGAAGAAACGGCGGGATAGCCTCATCGACATTCTGTATCAAATTTTTCAGCAGACGATGATAATCGCTGCTTATCGAAGGCTGGGGGGCCTCGCCGAAGATCTTGACACACAGGAGCGCGAGAGGCTGCGCACGAGAATAATCAGAAATGCCAGAAGAACTCTAGATGGCCTTACTTTTGAATTCCTCAATCCGCGCCCTGGGTTTGAGGTTATACCGTTGTAAACATTTCAATAATGTTGTTGTTTATTTCTTTATTGATGTAAAAAACTTTCCAAGTATGAATGACAACTCTTTTGCCTCCTTCCTTTTATTTTCTGCTTTGTTACTGGCACATTCTTTAAATAAGCATAGCCTGTAAACGATATAGAACATTTTGTCTTGAATATCTTGGGGAGTAGTGATGGCTTAGGAAGCAGGTTCAGGTCTGCTACCTAAGGCTTTTCAACTTCATGAGCCGTGAGGGTCTCATAAAGACTTTTCTCCCCACGAGTCGAGAGGATCTTGTAGGTGTATTTTCTCCTTAGGAATCGTGAGGATTCCTAAGTGTGTCTTCTCTTATAAGTCTTAAGGATCTTATAAAAGAATTTTCTCGCTTACAAGTTGAGGGGACTCGTAAGTGGTTGGTGAGTTGACTTGTTTCCGAGTCGAAGTATTGCTCCGACGGGGAGGTCGTTGGCTGACTTGTTTCCGGGTCGGAGCGTTGTTCCGACGAGGAGGTCATTGGCTGATTTGTTTCCGCACCGGAGGTCATTGGCTGACTTGTTTCCGAGACGAAGGTCATTGGCTGACTTGTTTCCAAGACGGAGGTCATTGGCTGACTTGTTTCCTAGACGGAGGTCATTGGATGACTTGTTTCCGCGACGGAGGTCATTTGCTGACTTGTTTCCGATACGAAGGTCGTTGACTGAGTTGTTTCCGAGACGGAGGTCATTGGCTGACTTGTTTCCGAGACGGAGGTCATTGGATGACTTATTTCCGCGACGGAGGTCATTTACTGACTTGTTTCCGCGACAGAGGTCATTTGCTGACTTGTTTCCGAGACGGAGGTCATTGACTGACTTGTTTCCGAGACGGAGGTCATTGGATGACTTGTTTCCACGACGGAGGTCATTTGCTGACTTGTTTCCGAGACGGAGGTCATTGGCTGACTTGTTTCCAAGACGGAGGTCATTGGATGACTTGTTTCCGCGACGGAGGTCATTTGCTAACTTGTTTCCGAGACGGAGGTCATTGACTGACTTGTTTCCGAGACGGAGGTCATTGGATGACTTGTTTCCGCGACGGAGGTCATTTGCTGACTTGTTTCCGAGACGGAGGTCATTGGCTGACTTGTTTCCACGACGGAGGTCATTGGCTGACTTGTTTCCGAGACGGAGGTCATTTGCTGACTTGTTTCCGAGACGGAAGTCATTGGCTGACTTGTTTCCACGACGGAGGTCATTTGCTGACTTGTTTCCACGACGGAGGTCATTGACTGACTTGTTTCCACGACGGAGGTCATTTGCTGACTTGTTTCCGAGACGGAGGTCATTGACTGACTTATTTCCGAGATGGAGGTCATTGGATGACTTGTTTCCGCGACGGAGGTCATTTGCTGACTTGTTTCCACGACGGAGGTCATTGACTGACTTGTTTCCACGACGGAGATCATTTGCTGACTCTAGGTTGTCTGTAAACCGTAGAGTCTTGGAACTGGGGACTTTGTCGTGACTCCAATTGGTGATGTCACGTCCGTGTCTTGCTGGAATGAGGAGGAACGCTGCTGTTGGTCTCTAGGCTGTAGATGTGGTCGTCGAGTTCTGACTTCCCTTTGACGCAGCCTGGTGGGGAAATGTAGTCCCCTTTCCTTTTTTTGTTTATGCCCATGGATTGTATACAGGGGTCACTATGGACTTACCTGCAGGGCAAAAGTTTCATTCTTTCATTCATTTTTTTTTATTTCTTTCTGCGATGCTCTATCATTTCAGCTTTTTACATCGCGAAAGTCGCGATTGCCCAATCATTTCGGCTATTTTTCACGGTGCCCAATCATTTCGGCTATTTATTTTATCTTTACTCGCTGCTTTTTATTGCGAGTTACCCAATCATTTCGGCTATTTTGCATGCATACATTTTTACTTGCTGCTTTTTTATTGCAAGTTGCCCCATCATTTCGGCTATTTCGTATGCAGGTGTGGCTCGCAGATTTTTTATCGCGAGTGTGGAACTTGGAATCTTGATGCCAATCCTAGCATCAGCATTGCTACAACTGGGATATTTCCAGGAGCGAATCATCACTTGCCATGAAAGGGCTTGTAATTTGATACCGGTTTAGGCATCAGTATCGCTACAACTGGGATATTGTCAGGAGCGAATCATTATTTGCTTCTATTGATGTCAAACAAAGGTGGCTTAGCGAACAGGGTTAGGGTCCTGTCGACTAAGGCTTTTGACTTCATGAGCCGTAAGGGTCTCACAAAGGTATTTTTCCCAGCGAGTCGTGAGGATCTCGTAGGTGTGTTTTCTCCTTAGGAATCGTGAGAATAACTAAGTGTATGTTCCCCTGTAAGTCGTAAGGATCTTAGAAAAGGGTTTTCTCCTTATCAGTCGAGAGGACTTATAAGGTTTGTTCACCGTGCGAACATATCCCCAGTCACGGATGGGACTTGGTTAGGGAAATGTTTATTCGTGCCCGTGGATTGTATACAAGGGTCAGTATGAGCCGCTTGTAGGGCAATATCGAAGGTTGAGGAGGTTGCTTAGGAACAGGTTAAGGTCTCTGTAACCCAAGACTTTCAAATCTTATGAGCCGTGAGGGTCCCACAAGAGAGTTCTCCTTACGAGTCGTGAGGATCTCGCAAGTGTATTTTCTCCTTAGGAATCATGGGGATCCCTAAGTGTGTTGCTCTCTTGTGAGTCGTAAGGATCTCACGCGGGTGGTTTCTCCTTACAAGGTCGAGAGGACCCTGTAAGTGTCCTTTAACGGGGTTGCGCCCTTTCGGGTTTTTACAAACACTCGCCGGTAGTCCTGCTGTTTTTACTCACGGAGCCCTTTCGGGTTTTCATCCGTGCCCATTTTGGTTATGGACATACCGTTTTTTTTGTTTTTTTTAACGAGGTCGCGCCCTTTCGAGTTTTCACGAACACTCGCCGGTAGCCCTGCTGTTTTTACTCACGGAGCCCTTTCGGGTTTTCATCCATGCCCATTTCGCTTATGGACATACCGTTTTTTTTTTATTAATTTTTTTATTCTTTATATTTTTTTTATCTCATTCGCCTGAGAATGCTGTGGTAGTAGTTTAAAAACGTTTCGGTCGTTTGCAAGTCTTAGGACATTGCGGTCCATCATTAGTTTAAGGACGTTTCGGTCCGACGTCGCCGTATTTGAGGCGAATATCTATTTTATTGACTTTTTGGTCTATGGGGCTTTCTCTATGACTGAGCATGATGCCCCTGGCATATCCATCTTTTTTGGAGCATGTGGTTGTGGCGGGCTCACCTTCCAGTTTTCGGACAGCGCAAGTTTGCCTTGTTGGTATTGGTCTTCAACCCAGTTTTTGAAGACGAAGCAATCTTCGATCGGATGACTTACTGCTCGATGGTAGGGGCAGTAATTAGGATTGTTGACATCTCCTGGCTGTAGCGGACGTTTCGCATTCGGCAGATTGACGAATCCGTTGCACACTTCCAGCTCAAACAGTTTCCTCGTTTTATCCTGGGGAAATGAGTAAGGACATCCCAGTCTTTCCTCGAGTGATGGGCGTGGACGCATGTTGTTTTGGCAAACAATCGATTTTGAGTTGCTCGGCTGTTGTTGAGTATTGGCGATGAAGGTCATTTTTCCCTTTCCTTTATCCTTTTTGTTCGCTCCGTCGTTCGCGGGTCCGAGATTCTTTCTGGGTAATATGCCCGTGCACGGATGAACGTTCTCATAATTCTTCAATTCTTCAGAGATGGATTCCTTGAAGAGAGGGTTGAAGGCTGTTTCTTCATCGGGGTCGTTCCCAAAGGTGAGAACTCGTGATCCCCCAGGCTTGTCCCCGTGCCAATTGCCGGCGACTCTTTTATGCGCGTCTATCGTATTTTTCGTTGTCTACGAGCATCCCGCTTTGTTCTGTTGACGTAATGCCTGTGAGTGACATACCCTTGCCACCAACACTTAAAAGAGTCGCAGTCTTCAGTAGCGGGTGCGATCTTCTGATGATATAGGCAATAATTAGGATACATCTCTATTCCACCGAGAGTGTTTTCTTCAGAGGTGGTAGCTTCATTCCCATTGATATGGCTTTAGAAAACCTTTTCCTCATCTTGAATTTGTTTTCATCGGCAGCGGATGTCTTTTGATTTGATGGGAATGCCTCGACTCTTTCGTCCAGTCGGCGGTGTTTGGCTCCTTCCAGTATGCCATCTCACGCTCTTGATTGACTTTAACTTCCAGACGAATCTCATTCAGGAAGGCATCGATCATCTCATCTGACGGCCGCAGAATTTCTGGTTCAGGGTCCGCCCCCAGCTTCTCAGCGTAAGGAATTTCCTCATCGTCTGTAAACGAATGGGAAATCATATGACAGCTCGCCACGTTTTCCTCGGATTCATCCGACGAACTCTCTCTCATCTTCCTCTTGAAAGACGTGGTTGAGGAACTCCTGGAGTGTGATGGGAGTCCGTGCTTTCTGGTTGTATTCCTCCAGCGCGTCAATTTGTTTTTGTAAGTCCGTGCGCTTGTCGCCAGGCTTCACGGGCTTCTTGGATTTCTTCTTCTTCTTCTTTGAAGATTTTGACGGCTGGTTGTGAGCGCTTGGGCCACCACATTGGTCTTTGGGGTTCGACGCGGCTTCAACATCCCTTCAATGATCTGAGGTTCCAACGGGTTCTTCCACTCGATCGCTGGGCATGTTCGAAGATCGTTCAGCATCCTCTTTGTCTTGGCTGACAGCACAACCTCCCATGGGGCTTCTTCGACGAGAGAGCACGTTGCCCCCGGCATATTCATCCTTTTAGAGGCGTGAGGTTGCGGCGGATTCACCTTCCATCTATCGGATAACGCGAATTTGCCCTGTTGGTACTGGTCTTCAAGCCAATTTTTGAAGACGTAGCAATTTTCGATCGGATGACCCAGTACTCGATGATAAGGACAGTAGTTGGGCTCATTGACATCATTTAATTGTGATGGACGTTTTGGATCCGGCAGACTTATGAGTCGGTTGCGCAACGCCAGCTCGAATAATCTTCTCGTTTTATCTCGGGGAAACAAGTAAGGACGTCCTAGCCTCTCCTCAAGGGATACGTGCGAGCGCATATTATTTTGACGAACGACCGGCTTCGAGTTGCTCGGCTGTTGTTGAGCATTAGCGACAATGATCGCTTTCCCCTTCCCTTTTTCATTTCGGGAGTCGGGCTTTGGAAGAGGGGGTCTATGACCCATCTGATCCATTTGCGCTAGCTTGTCGATCAGGACCTGGAAGGTAGTCGGCTTGAAGAACATCATAAATTGCGAGATGGTTGCTTGCGGATCAAGGGTTCCCACAAACATACCCACTGCAGGAGCTTCTTCAATGCGTTGCTCGCATTTTGACCATAAGTTTCGCCACCGTATAGCATATTGGACCCATGTCTCGCCTGGCTTCACCCTGGCGTTAATCATTGCTGTCATCGGGGTGCGTTCGCTGGCACTTGCAAAATGCTGGGTAAACAATAGTTCCATCTCCACGAAGGTCTTGATAGATTCGTTCGGGAGCTCAGAATACCACTCGAACGCTGTATCTGACAAGCTGCCGACGAACTGGTGAAGCAACAGTTTGTCATCACCGCCGGTGTTGCCACAGAGTGCCCTGAACTGGGCAACATGCTGGTGGGGATTGTCTGTCCCCTTGTAGACATGGAATTTGGGTATGGTATAGCCTGGCGGATACTTGATTTGATCGTACCAACTCGGATATGGTCGTCCTGTTTTTATGACCTGACCGGCTGCTTCAGTCGCATTATGAACCCGTATTTGTTGGGCTATGTACTCGTCCAAGTCAGCTTTGGAGATTGTCTCCTCCTTGGCTGTTGACAGAGCTGGTGGAGGATTCGACGTT
The DNA here is from genome assembly GCA_030015575.1 of Agapanthus africanus. Classification (NCBI taxonomy): domain Eukaryota; kingdom Viridiplantae; phylum Streptophyta; class Magnoliopsida; order Asparagales; family Amaryllidaceae; genus Agapanthus; species Agapanthus africanus. The sequence continues at coordinate 126,151,916 of JASDDO010000028.1, forward strand.
TCTCCCCTATCGTCTTCAAGGACGATCGGGGGATCTTCGGCCGGAGGATCTTGTTGGATCATCATCCCCACCATGTCTTGGAACAGGAGGCCCATACGCTTTATGTTGGCTGCTTGTTCAGCAGCCTCTTTATCCCTCTTCTCCAATATCCGACGAAGGAATTCGGCGTCAGTTTCTTGCTCCTGGCGTTCATCCGAGGGCATTTCAGGGTTTTCTTTTGGCCCAGTAAGTGCGGCCATCGCGTTCATCATCTCTTGGAGCTTCTGCTGCTGCTCCTACGCTTTGGTCACCGATCGCGTAAGCGGTCTATGACCTGTGGATATGCGGCTGTCCTCCTTACCGGACGCCATGTAGACGGTATGAACTACGATGCCCCCGGACTTAGGGCGTTTGGGTTCACCACCTTTGATATTCACCGTCGGCGTGAGGACTTTCTCCGGCCTTCTTCTCTTATGGGCCGTTGAAGTTGAGGGGGTCGTTACTTTGGGCACCCAAGTGGTCGTCACCTTTCGTTGCTTGATCGGGGGATTTTCTTCTTGCCGACCTTTCAACTTCTTGTGTTGGCGAGAGAAATTAGGATCAATCACAGATTTTCGGACTCGTCGCCATGTCTTGTAGATCCTGGAGGACAGCGATTGAGGAGACTGCTCCGGCTTTTCTACTTCCATGGCGATCTCTACCGGTGGAGGAGATCTTTTGAGCACCGCAGTTAGCGAGTTTCTACGTACCCCGTTCAGCAGCTCAAAGCTGTTCCCAGTTGGAACAGCAGCATTAACTTCCATCGTTGGAGCTGGTGGAGTTATCCCAGAGGGGGAGTTGCCCCCGGTCTTCCTTATCCGGCGCCAGTGGCGTCGTCGGGCACGACGAGTTGTCGGTATTGGTTCAGAGACGGCTTCTTCTTGCCCCCTGTTCAGGCGAGGGACTGTTGCCGGTGTCAGCCTCTTGAAGACTGACGTCGGTTGAGGAGTTGTGTCCAAGCGGTCAAAAGCAGATTTCTAAGCGGGAGTGGAAATAGTTAGCCTTGTAAAGACTAACTCTTTGACAGGAGAAGCCGCCTTGGTGACTTCGGGAGCAGCCGTCTTCTTTGGGATGACCGCCTCAGGTGTTATGGGCTTCTTAATAGGCTCTTTGGTGCTCGAGCTCAGCCTGGTGAAGACTGAAGAATTGGACGACCCGTTGAGAGGGGCCGTGGGAGTAGCAAGTCGATCGAAGACCCACTTTCTTGAAGCTTCCGGTGCGGGCCCAGGGATGGTGAAGCTTGCCGGAGGGATCATGGTTCCGAAGAACAGGCCCGTGGTAGCCTGAGTCACTTGCTCCACAGGCATAGTAAGGACGGAGGCCGCTTGAGGCCGATATGCTATGCCTCCAGGTGAGGCGGAGCGTCGGTTGCATTGGCACTTCGAGTAGTTCGAGCAATTTGAGGCCATTGATGCTTGATTTCTGCGCCAGGCAAAAGACCAAATCTTAGTAACTTGAAATCCAAAGGCAACCATTAACAAACCGCGATTCGTTCGCGAAGACGACACATGAAGTGTGGAGTGGAAAGAGGAAAAGGTCCCACCGGGCGTGCCAAAATCTGTTCCCCTCCGAATACAGAGACGCGACCGCGTAGGTTCGTCTTGCCTGAGATTCGGGGCAGATGCTATTTGGTTTTATCCGTCTACCTCTCCGAAGATGCCAAGTTTATTTATGGCACCGTGTATCGAAGGTTTAGACGGATGCGGCCGATATAGCAAACTTCGTCAGATTCCCCCTCGCTTGAGGGGTTTTTGATTGTGGGGACGCTCTTCCCTGCAGGCACAAGCCCCTGCAGTTAATTACGCTACCGCATCGCGGTAACCACTTTCTCCTTCTCTAGAAATTTCACTTCGTGTCGTGTGTGTTTGTTTGTTTGTGGATGCCCGTGGATTGTATATGGAGACTAAGTTATGCCGTCGCCTGTAGGACGTGGATTAGTCCAAATCCGTATTTACTTAGATTTGGGTTTGGTGTTTTTGTTTAAGGATACGTTAGCCGTATTGAGGCTAAGATCAACTTAAACGTTCGTTAAGGATACGTTAGTCATGTTTGAGACTAAGATCAACTTAACGGAAAGAGCATTTAGGGGCTCTATTTGTTCCAGTTTATGGACGTAGTGGTCCGTTTAATGTGTATGGTCATCGGGAGCCGTCACCTCTCTGACGACGTTGAAGGATTACCTCTCTGACGACGTTGAAGGATTACCTCTCTGACGACATTGAAGGATTACAACGACGAGTGTCAAAGGGGTTCGGAAATGTACCCTTGAACCAAAGTTGATTTGGAGTTTTATAGTCCATTTGAATGTTTAAGGATACGTTAGCCAGGTTTGAGGCTAAGATCAACTTAAACAGGATCGTTTAGATCCAGCAAGAGAGCATTTGGAGGGCTCTATTGTTCCAGTTTAGGGACGTAGTGGTCCATAGTCAGTTTAGGGACATGGTGGTCCATCGCCAGTTTAGGGACATGGTGGTCCATTTAATGTGTGTGGTCATCGGGACCCGGGACCCGTCACCTCTCTGACGACGTTGAAGGATTACAAAGATAGGGGTCAGAGGAGTTCGGAGATGTATCCTCGAACCGAATGTAAATTGATTGAGGAGAGCAGCCGTGCTCAGTCAATTTAATTTGAGGACTTACGGCCATGATCGGGCTAAGTCCAGTTGAAAAAATGTTCAACACTTTTATTTGTCTTTGGCCTATTAGGCCTGTGCTAGGGCTTTGCCCCTTTTTAAATAATGCACTGCATTTCTTATTTTGTTTGGGCTCTGCCCTTTTATAAATGATGCAGAGCATCAATTTTGTTTGGGCTCTGCCCTTTTATAAATGATGCAGAGCATCAATTTTGTTTGGGTTCTGCCCTTTTATTGCATTGCAATTTATTTTGGCCTATTAGGCCTTTTTGATTTGGGCCTGGCCCTGCAGTGCATTTAGCAGGCGCTTTGCGCCAATCACTAAGCGCAAGCGCTTGTGGTGATGACACGTGTCACGCAAGCGCAGTGCGCTGCGCCAGTGCGCTGTGCTGTTGCGCTGCTGACACGTGGCGCGCTCTGGTGAGTTACGCCAAACGCATAGCGCAAGTGGTTCAGGTGCTGACACGTGGCGCTCTCTGATGGTTTGCGCCAACCCAAGAGCGCAACAGTGCAATTTTTACAAGTGCAGGGCACTGTTTAATTTCTTGATCCAATTTAGATCAGAGAAAAACAAGTTTTTCTTGTTTTTTCTTGTTTTCAGAGAACCAGTGGTTCATAAAAAGTGCAAGGCACTATTATTATTTTTTTTATATTGAAGATCATTGATCTTGTTCTTAGATCAATGATCTATTAAAAGAAATTCTTCTTTTTTATAAAGGTTTTTACCTTTTTCTTGAATTTTCTTCAGAGTTCTCTCTGTTTTGAAGTTCTTGATCTCTCACAATGTTGATGATCCTTTGAATTGGGGTCTAGGGGTCTTTATATAGTATCCATAAATTTGTTAAGTTTGTTAAAGATATCATTCTCTAAGTGATTTGGGGAATTTTCCCCACCGTTGGATCTTTGATCCAAGGGTTTCTGTTTTACAGAAGGCAATCTTCTTGGTTTTAACAAGATTGAGAAAGATCTTTCAGAATTTTAATTCTGTTTGGCGCAGATGCCCCAGCGCTTGACACGTGTCGCGCAGCGCACAGCGCAGCGCAACTGCGCTTGCGCAACTGCGCTGACACGTGTCGCGCAGCGCACAGCGCAACGCAGCTGCGCTTGCGCACCTGCGCTGACACGTGTCGCGCAGCGCTTGCGCAACTGCGCTGACACGTGTCGCGCAACGCAGCGCTTACGCAACTGAAGCTTTACTTCCTTTAATTTTCGTTTTTAATAGAACCTTGCTTTAATTGGGCGCGCTGCCTTGGGCGTTGCGTACCCTACGCTGGCGTGCCTGATTTTGACACGTGGCGCTCTACGCGCAGCGCAGAGGATCTGAAGCGTTGCTTTATTCATTAAAATTTAAATTTTCAAAGTAGAGCTTTGCTCTGATTGGGGGAATCAGAAGCGTTGCTTCATTTCCCGTCTTGGAATTTGAACAGAGCTTTGCTCTGATTGAGGTAAACAGATCCGTTAATATATCATATCATATACAAAGTCTCAACTCGATCATGTATCATAACCTCACGACATTATGTCATATCATATCGACTCATATCCATTAACATAATATCCTCATCTCACGTGTATATGTGTGTATATATAAGAACAAACACACACACACACACACACACACACACACACACACACACACACACACACACCAAGTGTGCGTGTGTGTACGTGTATGTGCATGTATGTGACAACACATAACCTATGGTTCACGACTAAGATAAAGATAGACTAAGAGTATACCTTCCTACAAGTATGCCTATTCTACCCTGAAGTCTTTTAGAACACTATTCTCTAGTTATCCAAATTCCATATAGAAATATATATATATATATATATATATATATATATATATATTATAAACCTATTTTACAGTTGCGGGGGTGCTATACGCCATCCACCCGACTTCCCCCGTAAATATACATCTACTCACCTGCAACGTCTCGCTCTAGTCGATCCCGACGGATGCCTTGTCCTCCTTCATCGTCCCGAAAATCCATGCGCTTATACCTACAATCAAAACATATCGTATCACATCAAAATCATATTCAGAAACCGACAAAACACGGGAAGCGCACATAGGTTAGAACCTATGGTCAACGCGCGTTAAAACAACAAAATACTATCTGACGTCAACGTGCGAACATCGAACAACTAAGTTACATCAAGAAATCCAAAATTCAAAGATTCAAATATCAGAAAACATTGCCAAAACCAACTCAAAATGCTCCCGAATTTTTGCACAGGTATTTTGGGGGGAAAAACAATACAGTGGCTATGTTATAAGGAGTGCGAGCTACAGGCTAAATCCCAACATCTAAATCCAAAATTTGGACGGCGAGATGTGCTACAGTAACCAGTGTCGTCGGCCCAATTTTGGGATTTTTGTCTCGTTCTTCTGTGGTGGTCTTCTAGTGGACTAAGTAGGTCAATGTAGTTGTTTGTTTTTCGTATAAAGACCCCAAGTTGCTCCAGAATTCATTTCATCCTCCAAAACTCCACAAAACCGACATCGGAAAATTCTAAACTCAAGCTTTGGGTTTCTAGTCTCTAGTCTAGCTGGAATATCACCACTAAGATTTTGTAAACACTAACTAAACCTCAATTACACTTTCACAATTCATAATATACCATAAATCTCATCTTGGAAATTTCATTCATAATATACCATAAATCTCATCTTGGAAATTTCTAACATCACAAATATGCACTAATGTAGCTCTAAACTACAATAGGGTATACTAAACACTAATAACTTAACTAAAAGTGTAGAATTAAACCTCATATGGCAACTCAAGAAATTTCTTGGGTTGCCCAAAGTGTTCAAAATCTCCACTTGATCCTACCATGGGGTTTAGAATGAGGTTGTAGTCATGTTTTGTGAGGCATGGGGTTTAGTGGTGGTTTTGGAGGTGTTTAAGGGTGGTAGAGGAGGTGGAGGAAAATGATGAAGAAGATGAAGAAGAATGATGAAGAGGAAATGAAGAAGGGAAAATAAAATGAGCCATGAGTGTGTGTAGAAAGTTCTATCTCTCTGTCTCTCTCTCTCTCTCTTCTCAACCATGACATAAGTCACATCATCCTCTCTTATCTTTATCTTTTCTCTTTTCATTTTAAAACAAAACAATTTTAAACGAGAATGCAATAATGCTATGGTAAAAAAAATAAAAGTGAGCAAGGTTTGCAACATGTCATGTTGTATGTCATAACACATATATGAGATTAATGCATAATTAGTGAAGTAGTAATCGAATTTAGTATTAAACTTGTATACAAATAATTGTATAATAATTTATAAAATGTCCAAATTAAATAAATACTTTCAAAATCAATAATGCACATTAATTTTCCAAATATTTTCCAAACTATTAGTATATAATTATACCATCTCACTAAAACTAATTTCTATGTCTTTATAATATTCATAAAATTTATTATTTTATTTATTTAAATTCCCCAAAATAATATTTTATTTTCTGAAATATTACACGGACGTGGATGCGCCCCCTCCAACTAGAAAATAAACATTGATGTTAAAATTACATCGAGTTCATGTTTATTCTTAGAGGATATATAAAATGAATAAATACTTTATATTTATTCATATGAACCTGCAGACTGAGCGGAGGGTACGGAAGTGGCGGGAGTGACCACTGCATCAGATGTGAACGCACCACCTATAATTAGACAATTAAAAATTGATTATATAAGTAATTGTAAAAAGATGTGTATATCAATAATATATCATTCTAAATCAATATGCATGTAATATAAGATATATAAACATACCCGCAAGTGCGGTGGTGGCCTCTGTCCGAGATGTGGAGGTATCACCTACAGCTAGACAATCAAAAAATGATTATCTAAGTAAGAGCAAAAAGAATGTGTGTGTTGGGGTCAAAAATTACACCCCGGTTGACAAAGTCGAAGTCAAAGTTAATCCCAAGCCAGGTAGGCCCAAGCCCAGGTCAAATGGGCCCAAGCCCAGGTCGGGCCCAAGCCCCGCGGCCGGCCTCCTCTATGCCAAAATGAAATCTTGTAATAAATAATTTTGAAGTAATTTTTTATGCATGAATGTAAGAAAAATGAGTATAAAGCTAAATTTTTGTAAAGCCCATGGCTCATATGCAAAAGAAATGAGCACATGAGGCATGGGATGGGCAAAATGCCATTTTGTAAAGCTCAAGGGGCTGTGTGTAAATTTGTAAGCCTATATAAAGCAACATGATAATGAAATAAAATATATAACTATTTCCATTCTAGAAAAAACTAGGGTTTGTACCTCCTTCTCCTTCCTCAAGGTCCTACACCTTCTTCTCCTTTTTGAATTAGATCAAGAGTTTAACTCTTCTTTTTTCAAAAAGAAATAGTTTTTCACCATAAACCTACAAAGGGGAGCTCGGATCTCCCATCAGATCTCTAAAGGGGAGATTTTGAATCTCACCCCCCTTTTCCTTCAAGATCCAGCCAACGAGGAGGAGGAAGAAGGAGACCCATCTCCAAAAATCACATTCCGGGAGGATTCAAGGCTCAAAAGAAAATCCAAAGATCTCTAAGAGTTTAACTCCGTTCAAAATCTGTTGGAGTTTAACTCCATAAGCCAAACCCCTTTTTAGGAGATTAACTCCAATTCTATACATAATCCATGTTAGGAGTTCAACTCCAAAGCCCCCTTGGGAGTTTAACTCCTAACCCAGTGGCTAAGCCCCTTTTCCGCTGGTGTTTCCAGCGGTCGCGTGCCCCGCACGTGACACGCGACCGCCCACCCGCGAGCGCTCAGCGCCCAGCGGCTGCGTGCAGCGCACATGACCCACGAGCGCCCAGCGGTCTCATGCAGGGCACGTGACCCGCGAGCGCTAAGCGCCCACGTGCGCCTCATGTGACCCGCGGGCGCTCGGCGTGACCCGCTGGCGCCCAACGCACATGACCCGCTGGCGTCCAGCACCCACGTATAAGGCACGTGACCCGCGGATGCCCAACACCCACGCGCCATGCACGCGTCTTTAATACGCCCCTCACCCCTCATGTTCCATACACTCCACACCAGAAATACGTCCCCGTTAAGAAAAAATTTCTAACGGGGCGCCACCCCGTAAGAGGGCTGCTAGCCTCCTTAACTCCCAGCCCGTTATCCGGGTAGCGGGACCCCCGTAAACTCTGAGAGTCCCCCGATATATCCAAAAACCCCTTTCAAAACACAACACACGCACACTACACACTGAGTTCGCATGATCAGTTTGACCCGTCAATCGGAGGTTCTCTCGCTCCAAAGACGAGGGATAATTAACGGCAGCTTAGTCTGTGGCTGTCGGAGATTCGGATCCTCACAATCAATAAACCCCCGCCTACCCTAGGTAGGGGGAATCTGTAGTATGCCTGACAAGCGCGCGCGTATTCCCATCTCAATGGGGTGACGAAAAACACCTTACAGTGTGTATATTTATGATATAACATTCTAAACTAATATGCATGCCCTATAGGATATATAAACATACCAGCAAGTATGGTGGTGGCCTCTGCCTCTGATGTGGACGCACCACCAACAGCTAGACAATTAAACATTGACTATATAATTAATTTGGAAATAAATATGCGTGTATATCTATAATATTACATTCAAAATAAATATGCGTGCAATATATCTGGAGGTGTGGCAAAGTCCACATGGAAGGAGTTATCCAAAGGGGATACCGATCGGGGTGCAAAACCGGCCCTATGAAAATCCCTACGCAGCTCTCCGGACGGCAGAACCACTCTGCCTCTGTCTCTGCCTCTGCCGCTACCGCGGCTGGTGCTCCTGCCGTCGCTTGCTGCTCCGGTCAACGTCATCAAACCTAGATAAGAGTACAATCATTACATATGCATGCAATATATGTATAGATCGTAGAAATGTGAAGTAATAATATAACATTACCGATAACCTTTTTCGTTTCGTGGACGCATTAGACATATCTACTTGGATTTCATCATCGATATCATTTCTAACCCACGTAACTTCACGATCAGCCGAAGACAACCCGTCTTTTGAAACAGGCGATCGGAGCACTCTAAGTCTTCTCTCCTCTTCTCCCCATCGTTGTCCTCCATATGATCCTCGAATTCTGGGACATCGTAAACATCCCCGGGTTTCCAACGGCATACGACACTCCATCCCGGATGCTTCAAGTACTGTGAGTAGTATACTTGGAACACTTGGTTCAGAAAGATAAATGGATCTTCCTGACTTTAAAATCGAAATGTGTTTACACTAGTCAATCCATATTCATCTTTCCAAGTCCCAAGATTGTTTCTCCACTTATCCGTATCGGTTCGTGTATCGTACCAAGTACACTGAAATATATAAAACGGTTCTGATCGTCCGGGATATTGGATGCCAAGTATGCAATTTAAATATCCATAATAAATCACACCTTCTGATCCTACCATCGCAATCCCACTATTATGAGTGGTTCGAGATATTTCTATGTCCTTAACTTCAAATTTGTATCCAAGGACACCGAATCCTTTATAATATGCAAACTCCATACTAAGAAACTGAGCTAAATATCTTGAATCTCTCTCTAATAATGCAAACAACTTCGAATCATGGATCTGACAAAACAAATTTTACGACAAATACATAACGATATAAGTTTAGATTCAGACTAGTAGCAATAACATGTTATTCGAACAACTTACATGATCTGCAACCCAATCGCAAAAATTATCCTGATGATATTTTTCCAATCGTTCATTATTCCAATCAGGATGCCCATCACGTACCTAATTAATATAAATTCTGTTCTCAACAATAAATTATGACATTAATATTATATCATTTCATATACACATAAACACAAATATAACAATTAATCCAAAAAAACGTACTCACTAATTTCTTCAAGACATACGCTATTGAGGAGGGTAAACCGATATATCATGTTGATAAACATAGTGTTTACTCTCTTATAAGACACTTTACCATATGGCCCATCCTGAATTCTCCCAGGCCGGTTAAGCTTCGTCTCAATGTTCTCGTTTAGATAGCGGGAATAAAATGTGGTTACCTCATCTAGAAGATAACCTTGCATGATAGAACCCTCTGGTTGATTTCTATTGCGTATATACTTTTGTAGAGTGTAAAGGTGCCTAAAGAAAAATATATTAAATAAATAAATACGGACATATAGGATAACAATAATTTTACAAATTGCATGAAACAAAAAATTCCACATGCCTTTCGACGGGATACATCCATCGATATTGTACCGGTCCGGATAACTTAGCCCCAGTTGCAAGATGAACCGTCAGGTGTATTATGATAACGAAGAATGACGATGGGAAAATACGCTCAAACTTGCAAAGTATCAATAAAATAGAATTTTCTAGATTCTCCAGCGTCACAACATTCAGGGTTTTAGCGCACAATTCTCTAAAAAAGCAACAAAGGTCAATGATTACTAGACCAACCGATTCGGGAAGGGAAGTCCTGAAGGCTAATGGGAGAAGGTGCTTTGTAATAATATGGTGATCATGACTTTTCAGCCCATCGATCTTGCCTTTCACAATTTTTATCTTCTTACTAAATGATCCTGAGAAACCCGTGGGAACTTTCAAATACTGCAACACCTGCAGAAACCTTTTCTTCTCCGGTTGTGACATATGATACGCGGTATTGGAAAGTACAAACTTGTCTGGTTTACCCGCTATTAGTTTAGGATCCAATTCACTTCTAATTTCTCAGTCCTGAAAATACATCTGAGCACGGAGATTGTCTTTCGATTTTCCATCTTTACAAAGAAGCAAGTTGAGTACGTGCTCGATACTTCCTTCTCTATATGCATGACATCCAAACAATAACGCACTAAATTTGTTGACCGGTACGGAAGCTCATAAAAAATGCTTAATTTGTTCCAGTATGGTGGTTTGACCTATTTTGCCGGATCTATCCCGAAGGTTATATTATTGTAACCATCCCACTGAGCAGTCACGTCCTCTCTAGACAATGAGGCTGGAGGCCCAAGAAGCTCCTAATGACCATTAAAGTGAGTAGCGTCTAACCTGTAGGATGGTCTAGTGACAGGAAACGCCGATGACCGCAATAACAAACCTTCCTGCTAAAATTCAACCATTTCGATATTGTATATTGATGGCAATAAGGGCATACTTTTGACCATGTACAGACCAACCTGATAGCATTTCATACGCAGGAAAGTCATTAATTGTCCACATTAAAGCCGCACGCAGTGTGAAGGTTGTATCTGTATTTGCATCGTAAGTCTTTACACCATCAATGAATAAAGATTTTAACTCATCAATCAGAGGTCGGAGATAGACATCGATATTGTTTCCCAGTGAGTTTGGTCCATCAATAAGAAGAGGTACCATAAAATAGGATTGATCCATAGCTAACCAAGGCGACAGATTATAAACTATCATTACAACGGGCCATGTATTGTGGCTTCCAGCCATATAGTTGAATGGGCAGAAACCATCACTAGCGAGTCCGAGCCTGACATTGCGAGGATCACTATTGAATATTTCTTGCCTCCTATTGAAATCCTTCCATGCCGATGAATCTCTTGGATGACTCATTTTTCCATCTTCACTTGGAGCAGCACGGTGATGCCAAATCATAGTCTCGGCTGTTTTCTTGCACCTGAATAGCCTCTGCAGTCTATGTGTAATGGGAAAGTATCGTGCTATCTTGATGGGCATATCGGGCTTCTTATTAGATTCTTTCGGCTTATATCCGACCTCTCCGCATGTTGGACGTTGTTTCAAATCTGAATTCTCTTTCCGGTACAACACGCAATCTTTAGGACATGTATGAATCTTCTCACACTTCAGACCCAAATCAGACATCATCTTCTGGGCTTCGTACCAGCTGTCGGGCACGTTATTTCCTGAGGCATAGAATCTTTCAGGAACTTCAGAAGTATCGTGAATAACTTGTAGCTCTATCCATTTAGGCACTTAATCTGGAAAAGCTGGACGAACCATGATAGGGTGGAATACTTTGCATTATCATAAATTGGTTTTCTAGCATCATTCATGAACTTCTCATACTTATCCGCACCCGGTCCTTGGCCGGAAGGAATGTCATTTTCGGTAGGAATACTATCACCTAAGACAGCCTCTACCATATCCTCTATTTCTTCTCTGAAAAGAAGTTATCGTGTTCTTCTTCTTCTACCGCATTACCGTCTTCTCCTTCTTCTTCTGTTGCATTACCGTCTTCTTCTTGTCCTTCCCCGTGATATAGCCAAGTTGTATAAAGTCTAGTAAAACCATATTTAACGATGTGAAGCTCTACGAACTTATTCCCACCTTCTGCCAAAACTTATTCCCATATCTATCGCACGAGCAGAGAATCCTCTCTAACACGATCTTATTATGTGCGCGTACAAATTCAGTGAAAGTGGTAACTCCTGCGACAAACTTAAATTGCGTACGTTGTTACCAATCCACGTACATCCAGTCCTTAACTCTGATGTACTCATGAGCCATGTTAGACTGTATAACATATAAATTGTAGGTTATGGTACTATATTGAGAAATCTAAGAATGGGATGGTTACTGACAAAGAAGAAAATCCATAGTGGCAAGTTTGTCGTTGAAAAGAATAAATTATCGATAAACAAAGTTAGATTTAAAAATACCCAAGTATGAGTTGTATTCTGTATATGTGCGTTTCAATTTATGATTTCACTTAAGTGTAGGGTTGTTAGCGTGTATGTGCTTTATGCGTACGTTTGTTGTGTATTCGTGTTTGTTTCTCCCCAATAATAGAAGAGCAAGGCTCTGTTTAAAATTTGAAAAGAGGCAGCGCCTCACATACCTTGCATGAGAGCGCCGACGCCAAGAGTTAAAAACTCTGAGGCAACGCCTCACGTGCCTTGCACGAGAGCGCCGGCGCCAAGAGTTAAAAATTCTGAGGCGGTGCCTCATGTGCCCCGCACGAGAGCGCCAACGCCAGAACTAAAAGTTCTGATAAATCATCAAAACACAGAATTAAATTCTGATTGAGGAAATATTCCTCAAATCTTCCTGAACAAGAAAGATTCCTCTCTGTAAAACAGAGCACCGTTGGATTAAAAATCCAATGGTGATTAAAAAAGAAAATCACCAAGCTACAGAATAAGCTCTTTAGGGGAAATATTTTCTCCAATCTTTCTGAACAAGAAAGATTACACTCTGTAAAACAGAGCACCGTTGGATTAGAGATCCAATGTTGATTAAAAATCACCAAGCTACAGAATAAACTCTGTATGGAAAATATTTTCCCAATCTTATTAAAAACAAGAAAAATATCATCTATAAAACAAAAATCCTTGAATCAAAAATCCAACAATGGATAAAACCCCCAAATCAAATAAGGATCTCTCAATGAGAGATTTCTTTAACTAAATCAACAAATTTGCCTCCACTATATAAAGGCCCCAAAACTTCAAGTCTTGTACAGAGGAATCCCCCCCATAAACTTCAAGTTCAAAAAGAAGAGCAAGCAAAAAAAAGAGTTTTAAGAGAGAAGAAAGAAGAAGAACTTTCTTCAAGGTAAATAAAGATAATAGAGATCGGAGCATCTCATCTGCATATTTAAGGGTTTAACCCTCATAAAAGAATATAGTTCTTTCCCTAGATCTGAGATCCATGAGACAAGTCTTCCACAAATGAGAATTTAATTCTCACGGGGATGAATTTGTTCTTGGGGATTGAAGATCCAGGGGGGAACAAAGAATCGAACTCTTTAGAAAAGTACACAAAGAAAGAAACAGCACTGAGCGCCTCACGTGCCCCTCACGTGGCCGCTGCTTAAAAAAGTGTGCTTAGCACTCAGTGGTTGGCGTCCAGCGCCCCACGTGCCCCTCACGTGGGCGCTGCTTAATAAAGAGTGCATAGCACTCAGTGGTTGGCGCCCAGTGTCAAGCGCCCCACGTGCCCCTCATGTGGGCGCTGCTTAATAAAGAGTGCTTAGCACTCAGTGGTTGGCGCCAAGCGCCCCATATGCCCCTCACGTGGGCGCTGCCCAACAAATAGTGCCTAGCACTCATTAGTTGGCGCTCAGTGCCAAGCGCCTCATGTGGGCGCCATAAAGAGTGTTTAACACTCCATAAAAAACAAAAAAGAGGGCGAGCGTCAGAGCCCATATCAATGCTCAGCACTGTTTGCACAGAAATGGGACCGAGCCCAAACAAGTGTTTAACACTTTATTCAAAGACTGAGTGGGCTAAGTCCAAATTGACCAAAATTCCCTAATTCAGATCAACCGAGCCCATGTGCTCACAATTTTTCCAAATTGGTCTTAGTCCCAAACACGACTATTGATCTTCCAATGGAGATCGGTTCAAGGGTGCATTTCCTCACACCTTTGAAAAATGTCATTGTAATTTTTTAGCGTCTTCAGAGAGGTGGTGGGTCCCGATAACCAACAACTCTTTAGTGTACTCTCAAATGGACGGACACATCCCAATATGGACCGTAATGTCCTTAAACTAACAATGGACCGTAATGTTCTTAAACTAGCTGTGGACCGCAACGTCTTTAAACTAAAATGATAGTGCCCAAATGCTCTTTCGTTGAGTCAAAAATGATCCCGAACCCCCGTTAAGTAGATCTAAGTCCAATATCAGATTAACGTATCCTTAAAGAATATTTAAGTCAATCTTAATCTCAAACAGGGTCAACGATCCTTAAATCAAACCAAACCCAAATCTAAGAAAATACGGATTTGGACTAATTCACGCCCTACGAGCGACAACACAAATTAGTCTCCGTATACAATCCACGGGCAACCAAAAATAAAACAAACACACACGACACGAAGTAACCTTCTAGAGCAGGAGAAAGTGGTTATCGCTACGCGGTAACGTAATTAACTGCAGGGGCTTGCGCCTGAAGGGAAGAGCGTCCCCACAATAAAAAAAACCTCACAATGAGGGGGAATCTGACGAAGTCTGCTACAACGACCACATATGTCTAAACCATCGATACACGGCGCCATAAATCAATTTGGCATCTTCGGAGAGATAGATATATAAAACCAAATAGCATCTTCCCCCAAATTCAGGCCAGACGACCTACGCGGTTTCGTCCCTGTTTTCGGCGGTGAACAGATTCCGACACGCCCGGTGGGACCTTTTCCTCTTTCCACTCCACACTTCGTGTGTCGTGTTCGCGAACGAATCGCAGTTTAATTTGGTTGCCCCTGGATTCGAGGTACTAAGATTTGGCGTCTTACTCTTACGCAGAAGAGAAGATGACATCGATAGCTTCCAACTGTACTAATTGCAGCAACAACTCCCACTCCATCCCTGCTGGAGGAGTAACTTATGGACCCCAAGCGGCTTCCATCTTTGCAATGCCAGTAGAACAGGTGACTCAGGCCACCACTGGACTGTTCTTCGGGACCATGCTCCCACCAATGAGCTTCAATGCTTCAATGCCATCACAGGAGGCTCCAAAGAAATCGATCTTCGATCGGCTTGCAACTACCACGGCCCCTCTCAACGGGTCCTCCAATTCTCACGCCTCAGTCTTCAATAGGCTAAGCCGAAGCTCTAGTGGACCCGTAAAGAGGCCCGTATAATCTGAAGAAGTTATCCCGAAGCGGATAGCCATTCCAGCTACGGTAAACGAAGTCATCAAAGGGGATTCTCCTATTAAGGGATCGGTCTTCGCAAGACTGGTCGTTCCAACTCCTGCTACGGGTAAGGTCGTTACAAATGCTTTCCCTATTCGAAAGACAGTCTTCGACAGGTTAGACGTTCCCTCTCAACGGACGTCAAACTTCGACAGGTTGGCACCAAAAGCAGCCTCTCATCAAAGCAAGGGGCATGAAGAAACCACTCCCGTAACCGAACCATTCCCATCTGCACGACATGCTCGACGTCGCCACTGGCGCCGAGTAAGGAAAGCTGGGGGCAGTTCCCCCTCTGGACGTATCCTACCAGCTCCAATTGTGGAAATTGATGATGTTGTTCCAACTGGGAACAGCTTCGAGCTGCTCAGGAGGGTGCGCAAGAACTCTCCAACCGCCATCTTGAAGAAGTCTCCTCCGCCTATCGAAAACACAACACAGGTGAAGCCAGAACAGCCTCCTCAGCGGTTGTCCTCCGAGATCCACAGGGTTTGGCGGAAAGTCCAAGACTCTGTAATTGACAAAGATTACTCTCGCCGACTGAAGAAGACGAAGGTTCGGCAAGAGGAGGACCATCCCTCCGCCATACCACGAAAGGTATCATCTGCATGGGTGCCTAGCTCAATGGTCTCCTCAACTTCGACCTCCCATAAGAGGAGAAGGCCGGAGAAGGTCCCCATACCGGCGGTACATATCAAAGGCAGTAGACCCAAACGTCCCAAATCTGGGGGCATGGTTGTGCATACCGTCTACATGGCATCCGGAAAAGAGGATAGTCGTGCTTCCGTGAGTCATCGACCACTCACACGGTCTGTGGCGAAAGCTCAGGAGTAATAACAAAAGCTCCAGGAGATGTTGACAAGGATGGCCGCACTTACTGGGCAGAAAGAAAGCCCGGAAGTATCGTCGGAACAACGTCAGGAGCAAGAGACCGACACCGAATCTCTATGGAGGGTGCTTGAAAAGAAAGATAAAGAGGCCGCGGAACAAGCGGCTAATATAAAACAGCCGGAATTGCGTTGCCGTTCTAAGACATGGTTAGGATGATGATCCAGCCGGATCCTCCAGCTGAAGACCCTCCAATAATCATTGAAGACGACAGAGAAGAGACATCGAACCCTCCTCCGGCCTTATCAGCAGCCAGGGAGGAGACAATCTCTAAAGCTACCCTTGATGACTACATAGCTCAATAAATACGAGGTCATCAAGCGAACGAAGCGGCGGGCCAGGTCGTTAGAACTAGACGACCTTATCCAGGCTGTTATGACCAAATTAAGTACCCGCCAGGATATACGATCCCCAAATTCCATGTGTATAAGGGGATGGGCAATCCGCACAAACATGTTGCTCAATTCAGAGCTTTGTGCGGTAACACCAGGGGCGATAATAAACTATTGCTTCACCAATTTGTCGGCAACTTAGCGGAGACAACATTTGAATGGTATTCGGAGCTTCCAAATGACTCCATCAAGACATTTACAGAAATGGAGCTACTGTTTACACAAAGATTCACAAGCGCTAGCGAGCGCACCCTGATCACGGCATTAATCAACGCCAGGATGAAGCCGGGAGAAACTTGGGTTCAGTACGCAATTCGGTGGTGGAACCTATGGTCGAAGTGTGAACAGCGCATAGAAGAAGCTCCTGCTGTGGGCATGTTTGTGGGGACCCTCGACCCTCAGGCAACTATATCCCAATTTATGACGTTCTTCAAGCCGACCACCTTCCAGGCCTTGATTGACAAGCTGGTTCAAATGGATCAGATGAGCCATAGGCCATCCTCTTCAAAAACGGATCTCCAGAATGAAAAGGGGAAAGGGAAAGTGACCTTCTTCGCCAACGCTCAACAATAATCGAGTGACCCGAAGCCAGTGGCTCGTCAAAACAACAGACTACAAGTCCTCGAAGAGAAGTTGAGATGTGCTTACTCGTTCCCTCGGGATAAAACGATGAGATTATTCGAACTGGTGGTGCGCAACAGGCTCATCACTCTGCCGGATCCGAGACGCCCACTGCAATCGGGCGATGTCAACAATCCCAATTACTACCCCTACCATTGAATAGTGGGCCACCCAATCGAAGATTGCTACGTCTTTAAAAATTGGGTCGAAGACCAGTACCAGCAGGGCAAGTTCGCGCTATCCGAAAACTGGAAGGTGAACCCGCTGCAGCAGCACGCTCCTAAGAAGGTAGACACGCCGGGGGCATCATGCTCATTTATAGAAGAAGACCCGTGAGAAGTGGCCCTTTCAGCTAAAACTAAAATAATGCTGAAGGATCTTCAAACATGTCCGGCGATTAGGTGGAAAAGCCCACTAGAGCCTAAAATTATTAACGGAATGCTGAAACCACGCCCAACGCCAAAAATTGGTAATGATAGACAAAACCTCCAGGCCAAGCCTCCGAAGTCTTTAAAGAAAAAGAAGGCCAAGATGCCTGTCCAGCTCGACGGCAATATTATGGGTCTGCAGAAATACATCGATGCACTAGAGGAATACAACCAAGAGGCCCGGACCCCGGTCACACTGTAAGAGTTCTTCAAGCGTGTTCTTGAGGACGGAAACAGTGACATTGATGAAGGAGACGATCTTCGGAAGAACACGAGGATTATGTAGCGAGTTGCCACATGATCTCTCACTCATCGATAAATGGAAAAGAGGCTCCTGACGTAGAGATTCTGAGGGCAGATCCAGAACCAAAATCCATGGAACAGTCAGATGACCTCATCGACAAGCTGCTGAACGAAACTCTTCAAAAAAGCAAAGCTGATCTATAACAACCCTAAATTTACTGTACAATTTTCTATGCAAATTTTTCAAAATTTAAAGAAAGGGGTATTTATTTCCTGAGCACAAGATAAGTAATTAATTAGCAATTTAATTACAAGAAGGAGTTTGTGGCTCATTGGTAATACCTTGCACTGCTGAACCAAGCCATCAGAGTTCAAATCCCATACACCACATTAATGAAGACTTGGACCAATTCAGTGAAGACCCCGAGCTCTAGTTCATTGTACACTTTCCATTTCAGTACTTTTCATTTCTACCATTGTTTAGGCATTGCTTTATTTCAGTTGTATTTACTTTCCATGTATTGTACAGAAAGAATGTGAATAAATAAAATTGTTATTTTATTATATCTTGTCTCTTGTGATTTTACTTTTATATTACTTAGATACGCTTAACGTATTTGCTTCACAGTAAATACGTAGCGGCCTAGTCGCGTCCTCTGCCCGTACACTGGGAAGCGGGGCGTGACAGGTTTTGTTGGTGGCCAATGCAGGTCAGAACTGTATGAAACTCTATCACGCAGTTCTGTTATGTGTGAACAATCTAAGCAATATAACACAAGAACCAGCAAGTAAAACATTCTTTACAAACATGTTCCTTGAATCTTATCAATTTCATATTTTTTGAATCATATACTTTGAATCTGCCATAACCTAAATTTTTCATTCAAGATTATGGATTCCCCAAACAACACCAGCACCAACTTCAACAACACTCCACCTCCACTACCAATCACACCGGCCGTTCCTGCTTCACCCAACGAGCAGACGGTTCTGCTTAAGGAAATTCGAAGCCTCCTGGTTGGACTGCAGCAGCAGACTGCTATATTAGTGACCCGATCAGAAGCAGAAGCAACCGTCAAGAAACGCTCTGCCACCTAGATGGCAAGAGGAGCCTACGCTACACAACCTTCTGAATCCAAGAGACAGAAAGAAACAATTAACCAGTCGAGTCCAGGTTTTTGTTACTACTGCCATAGGGATGGACACTTGTGGAAGGACTGTAGGCGCGCAAAAGGCCTATGCCTAGCTTGTGGCGCATCCAATTATAGAATTGGAGATTGTCCCTACAGACGCAACTCAGCTCACACACTCACCAACTACGCGCAGCGGCCAGCTATCCAGGCTCCTGCAACTCGTCCTACACTCCCAGCACCACCTCCACATGGATCACCTCTACTCAGTCAGGCATCGATGTACCGGCATACACAGAAAAATATGCCGAGACGCCAAGCCTCTACCTTAGCAGCCATAGAAGCCAAGACAGTTGACCAAGGTAACACTAGTAAGTCTCTTCCACATTTTTTAAACCCTTGCATCACATTGTTATTTTTCATACACTATCAGCACTTCAGTCACCAAACTTTCCTTGAATCTGTTACACTTTCTTTTTACAAATTTCGAGGACGAAATTTTTATAAGGACGGTAGAATGTAACAACCCCAAATTTACTGTACAACTTTCTGTGCAAATTTTTCAAAATTTAAAAAAAGGGGTATTTATTGCCTAAGCACGAGATAAGTAATTAATTAGCAATTTAATTACAAGAAGGAGCTTGTGGCTCATTGGGACTACCTTGCACTGCTGAACCAATCCACCAGAGTTCAAATCCCAGACCCCACATTATTTTTAATATTGTTTTATTTTTGATTTTTTTTAACGTTTAGAATACCAAGGGTTTACACGTGCATATCTCACAAAAACCCCACTACACCCAAAAATGTAACATTTCCAGAGGATAGATGAACCGTCGGGGGGGATTCCGGCCGCCTGACTCGGCCGGAAATCGGCCTACTCGGCTTCGACTCGGCCGACTCAGGCCTCCGACCGAGTCACGGCCGAGTCGACCGATTCCGGCGACGATCCCAACATAAAAATTGTGTCTTTTCACATTCCTTACACACCTGCATAATTTATTTTCTCAGACCATTTCCAGAGCTCTTTTAAAGCCCCATTTACTCCATTTTTTAATACATTTTAATATTTTTTACATTGTTTTCAATTAAACTCTTTATCTACCCTAACCCTATAAATACCACCCCTAAACACCACCCCCTCACCCAAAATTATGAGCTAACTCTCAAGAAATCCCTAGAAACACTAGTGTACTTTAGAAGAAGCGAAAGGCGAAGCTCCGGCGAATTTTCCGGCGACACCCGTAGGAGTTTCCAGCGACGAAACGATGCACCGTCAACTCCTCTTGTCTCCCATTCCTCTAGTCTGTTAACTAAACCCGTAAGTCCCCATCCCTCTTCTCTATTCTTTTTCTAAAAATACGGAATTACAAAACCCGACGGAATCGGAACAAATCCGATTTCCAATTCGGTTTCTTCCTAAAACCTCACTTTTCTTTAATACAATTATGCTAAACCAATTCATGTTGACTATTAAACACTAAATAATCATATTGAACAAGTTCTATATCAAAAATAATTGCTATTTCCATTTTACAGTATTTTTTTCATTAAAATACCACATAGTTTCATTTCTACATTTAAACCATCAAAACTTTGCTATACCTTTAAGTAGATCACGAGGAAATGACCAACCTCCTCACAACAATCATAAGCAATATAGCACAATACCCTCGGGAACATAGAATACGGGAAAACGACATCTTGACAAATAAATACCATTACTAATAAAACCATTTTCTAAACGATTTAGTATTTATACAAATCTTTGCAAAGCGTCGCTACAATCCATTTGGGGAACCCATTCGGGATGGTGCGGATTATCGCACTCGGGCTTAGTAGTGCGAGATGTAGATCTCCGTAAGGAGCATTCGGTCTTGAAAGATTTAAAATACGACATTTTAAGAAAATGAGATTTTTAGAATTATAATATATATATTAAAATTATTTTTATATAAATATATATATATGTAACATTAAAAGATCTATTTTGTAAGAATATAAATATTACAACTCTTTTCAAAAATCACAAGAATCGGTTTACATTAAAATACCATGAAATACATACAAGTTTAATATTACACTTTAATACCATATATTATGAAAATTAGATTATTCTCAATAGAAATGGCATATGTATAAAATCCACATTTATTACAACTCTAAAGACGATAACTAAATACTTGGGGAGTATTTTGAAAACTATAGAAAAGTATTTTTACATAAAAAGCCCTCAAGTTCTATAAATTACCCTAAGGATCCTAGTAAACATAGGTTTAAGCGGGACCAATCTCTTGAACCTCAGGAAGCCGTAGAAGTGGGTGCTTGCCTATCTAAGGTAGACAATTAACAAACGGTGTTATCAATACGGTAATCGTCTTTGAAAAAGACACAAATCCTGTCGCCCATGTGTAGCGGTTACCGATAACATCAAACAATCAGGACTTCAATTTACTTTTCTAATTGTCTGACTCAGATGAGTCTCTTTATAATCTGACTTGAATATGATTCAAGTACAATCTATAATCTACAATATACAATATTACAATTCAACATGAATCCATTCAATCTATATTGACCGAACCGAACCATGGATATACATTCCATTTACATGATTCTCCAGTTACATCCATTTACATGATTATACAGTTACATCCGTTTACTGATATCATGGTTTCGGCAAGTCATAATCTATATTACAAGACAATTCAAGTTGCAATACAATACAATCAAGATAACACGGGGTTTAAGGGGTAGACTGGTACGGAAGGTGTTAAAAGTGGCACGAGACTGCAAGATTTAAGACGTAATTACAGCCATGCCGTTGTTCCATGGTATTATCGACGGAGCCTTATACTCTATATTCCGTTCACCATAGTCTCTGGTCTAACGAGACTCCTCTCGTATACACTGGAATCCTTCTATACCAAGCAACAAACAACAGCGTTAATACAATATTATAACAATATACTACAATTTTAAAAACTGCCTTCTTATTCTGTCTATTCTACTTCTCCCTTATCTTTGGGACTTACCGAGCGATCTGTTCGCTGACGACATTCTCTTTCTTTCTTCTTTGAATGTCGTCAGGTGATCTGGACACATCAGAGATCGAGCCCACGAGTGAAGACTTGGACCAATTCGGTGAAAACCCCGAGCTCTAGTTCATTGTACACTTTCCATTTCAGTACTTTTCATTTCTGTCATTGTTTAGGCATTGCTTTATTTCAGTTGTATTTGCTTTCCATGTATTGTATAGAAAGAATGTGAATAAATAAAGTTGTTGTTTTATTATATTTTATCTCTTGTGATTTTACTTTTATATTGCTTAGATACGCTTAGCGTATTTACTTCACAGTAAATACGTAGCGGTCTAGTCGCGTCCTCTGCCCGTACACTGGGAAGCGGGGCGTAACATGATCGAGAACGTGAAGCGGCTATTTACGAAAAGGCCAAGCGTCGGTGTCAGACCGAAAAAGCTCCGGTAATGAGAAGCCTTAAAGTAGTTCAACCAGATCAAAGTGCCCTTCCCACCAGCAAGAGCAGAATCAAGATAAGGAAGCAGTTCGCCAAAGCTCTGTCAATGGGAAAGATTGACTAGGCCGAGAACATTCCGCCAAGGCGAACTCATGCTAGTCGTAAAAAGACCTATGATCCCCAATCGTGCTAAATGGGGGAAATTCGATCCGAACTATGAGGACCCGTACATCATAGACAAGGTCTACCAAGGTGGGGCCTACTTGCTCATGGATATGCATGGCGAAAGACCCTTCCGGTCAATAAACGGCCGGTTCCTTAAGAAATACTACGCTTAAAAAGTCACGGCTCAAATTAATGATGGATGAAAACGCTCGTGTCCGCTCGCTGTCTTCCTGAGCCCAAACTCTATAAGTAGTATCCAGTGAAACCTCGCCTCAAAACCCCCATGGACCAAGATGTCCTTAAACTAACGATGGACCGAGATGTCCTTAAACTAACAATAGACCAAGATGTCCTTAAACTAACGATGGACCGTGATGTCCGTAAACTAAATACACCTCCTCAAAACTTGGCGACAATGGAACCCCGGTCCACAAGTCTTAGTAGCGAGGATTGCAACTTAAGTCCCTCTGGCTCCGCAGCTACCCCGGTTGGCGAAGTCCCACGGTAAAAAAAACGGTACGTCCACAAGCGAAAGGGGCACGGATGAAAAGCCGAAAGGACTCCTTAAGTAAAAACAGCAGGACTGCCGGCAAGTTCGTGAAAACCCAAAAGGGCGCAGACTCGTAAAAAAATTTCATGCACACTTGTAAGGTCCTCTCGACCTTGTAAGGAGAAGATACCTATGTGAGATCCTTACGACTCATAAGGGAGCAACACACTTAGGGATCCCCACGATTCCTAAGGAGAAATTACACTTACGGGATCCTCACGACTCGTAAGAAGAATTCCCCCTATGAGACTCTCACGGCTCATAGGATTCAAAAGCCTTAAGTTACAGGGATCTGAACCTGTTCTTAAGCCATCACATCCCCTAGTTTGCCCTACAAGCGTTTCAATATTGACCCTTGTATAGAATCCATGGGCACGAATAAACGTATCCCCCACCAAGTTCTACCAATGGTGCGAAATTTCCCCATATGGTGAACGACACTTGTAAGTCCTCTCGACTTATAAGGAGAAAACACTCTTGTAAGATCCTTATGATTTATAAGAGAACATACACTTAAGAATCCTCACGATTCCTAAGGATAAAACACACCTACGAGATCCTCACGACTCGTAGAGAGAAACACCTTTATGAGACCCTTACGGCTCATGAAGTCAAAAGCCTTAGTCGATAGGATCCTAACCCTGTTTGCTAAGCCACCTTTGTTCGAACCGACAAAGGCAAATGATGATTCGCTCCTGACAATATCCCAGTGGTAGCGATTCTGATGCCTAAATCGGTATCAAATTCCAAGTCCTTTCACGGCAAATGATGATTCGCTCCTGGCAATATTCCAGTCGTAGTGATGCTGATACTAAGATTGGTATCAGGTCTTGAGTTCCATACTGGCAAAAAAAAAATCAGCGAGCCAAAAATGCATATGAAATAGCTGAAATGATAGGATAACTTGCAACAAAAACCAGTAAGTAAAATATATGCATACAAAAATAGCCGAAATGATTGGGCAACTCGCAATAAAAAACAGCGAGTAAAGAAAAAGAAAAATAGCCGAAACGATTGGGCACGGCGAAAAAATAGCCGAAATGATTGGGCAATCACGACTTTCGCGATATAAAAATTTGAAATGATAGAGCATCGTGGAAAGAAATAAAAAATGAAATGAAATTTTGCCCTGCAGGTGAGATCACATCGACCCCTGTATACAATCCATGGGCACAAACGAAAAGGGAACCACATTGTCCCACCAGGCTTCGTCAAAGGGGAAGCCAGATCTCGACGGCTACACCTACAGCCTAAAAATCAATAATGGCGTTCCTTCTCATTCCAACCAGAAGCAGATACGACGTCGGCAAAACAGAGCCATGGCAAAGTCCCTAGTTCCAAATCTCGACGGTTCACAGACAACCCAGAGACTACCTTGGAACCACGGCAAAGTCCCCTAGTTCCAAACCTTGACGGTTCACAGACAACCTAGAAACTACCTCGAAACCATGGCAAAGTCCCTAGTTCCAAGTCTCAACGGCTACATCTACAGCCTAGAGATCAACAACAGCGTTCTTCATCCCTCCAGCAGGATACAGACGCGACATCAACAAACAGAGCCATGGCAAAGTCCCCTAGTTCCAAATCTCGACGGTTCACAGAAAACCTAGAGACTACCTCGGAACCATGGCAAAGTCCCTAATTCCAAGTCTCGACGGCTACATCTATAGCCTAGAGATCAACAACAGCGTTCTTCCTCCCTCCAGTAGGATACAGACACGACATCAACAAACGGAGCCATGACAAAGTCCCCTAGTTCCAAATCTCAACGATTCACAGAAAACCTAGAGACTACCTCGGAACCATAGCAAAGTCCCTAGTTCCAAGTCTCGACGGCTATATCTACAGCCTAGAGATCAACAACGGCGTTTTTCCTCCCGCCAGCAGGATACAGACGCGACATCAACAAACAGAGCCATGGCAAAGTCCCCTAGTTCCAAATCTCGACAGTTCACAGACAACTCAGAGACAACCTCAATATTCGTCGTAATATTGCAGACACAATGTCAACAAACGAAGCAAAGGAAGATCCCTAGTTTCAGGGTCTTGACGGCAACTCAAATAAGACCTTAAAGACCATCGGAGATCATCTCGCTCCAGCGCAGAGTGGTCATGACTCATCGGGGCTCCAAACTGAGCCTAACCTTAAGTAAAAAGCGACATAGAATATCCCTAACGCTTGCTCTTTCGACGGTAATATTACCTGAAAGATTACTTGAAGACGTCTTGTCCAGCCCCCAAAGGGATCAAAGACATGACAGTCGCAGGGCTACTCGATTCGTCTTGACTCGTAAGGAAATTAGCGTCCTTACGAGAACTTCTCGATTCGTCTCGACTCGTAGGGAAAAGCCTTAGGCAATAGGGATAAGGACCTATTTCTTAAGCATTGGGGCCCTGCAAGTCGGTCCAAGATGGACTATTGCATACTATTCACGAGCCACACTCTCTAAAATCGAATCTCGACAAGGAGGGAAAGAACCACTTACGAGTCCTCTCGACTTGTACGCGGGGAAAATTCTCTTGTGAGATCCTTACGACTCTCAAGAGAAAAAACACTTAGGAGTCCTCACGACTCCTAAGGAGAAAAGACACCTACGGGATCCTCTCGACTCACGGGGAGAAAAGTCTTTATGAGTCCCTCACGGCTCGTAAAGTTGAAAAGTCTTAGGCGGCAGATCTGGACCTGTCTTCTAAGCCATCGCTGCCCAGCAAGGAGATCAAGGTAGACTATCTACAAGATGCATTTGCTAAAGGGACACGCCCATATAAAATGAAGTATGTCTTTTATTCATGAATACAAGATACATTTCACAAAGGAATCAAAATGAATACATGTTATTCATAAACCGCGAGTTTACAGTAAAAAAAGGGGGGTACAAAGACGGTTATTGAGGAGGAGGCATCTTCAACAAATCAGCAAGCCGCTCGAGAGTTCCTCTCAATCCTTTCTCGTGATCAGACGCCGCGGACAACTCCACTTCCACTTGAGCCCGTTGCCGTAAACAGGACGAAAGCTTCCCATCGACTTCTAGTATGGCAGCTTCACAGTCTTGCATGACCTGCTCGGCGAAGTCAAGCATCCGCCTCAGCATCAACCCATCCGAAATATATCTCTGGAGACTGTCAAAAACAGCTTTTAGCTGTGCATCATTTGCTTCAATCTGGGCACGGAGTTGGACGGATTCGCTGGAAGCCACCTCATGTTCCTTTCTTCTCAAGGTCGCCTCTTGTTCAAAATGGCGAATGAAAGTAACACTATGCTCGATCCAAGCAGTCCGTTGAGAGTTCGAATTTAATACTTCAGGAGCTGGACGCTGGAGCTCAATCTCGTGCAGGCAAGCCTCGATCTTTCTGCAGTAATCAACCCAAGAGCCGACAAGATCTTCATCATGGAAGTTGAAAAGTGTCGCTAGTATTGGGTTAACTTCGAAAGCAAAATCTGCAACTGATGTAAGGGCCTCGGTGTCAAGATCTTCGACGAATTCGCTCAACATTCGACGGCTGTTTGCGGCGCCCCTGGAAGATATGCATTTGGCAAAGGGCTCTATGGGCATCGGAATGCGGGACTCGAAGGGAATGAGAGCCAGTGCAATTGCTGCAAAATGAATTACGGTCAAATGCCGACTCAGGAAATGAAGTAAACATATGATCGATGAAGTTTATTATACCAGCTGTGACAGGCGGTAGGACGGGAAGCGTCGGAGGCACGATTGTTCTTTCACCCCCTCCCTCGACCCGTAACGCTATATCAAATATGAAGAAGAATTAGAAACAACATGTCTAAAAGAAAGGAAGAGACGTCAGTTGAAGAATATACTAACCAATACCAGGAAGCGGAATGACTTCCGACTGGAAGGAGAATTGCGGGGTCAACATCTGGTATAGATGGTCGAAAAGGAGTCCTGCAGAGTTGCGACAATATACTGTCAATACAAGGAGGATAGTACCCACAGTAAAACAGATAAGTCACAAACCCATACCTTTCAATATTTGAGAGGGCACAAAAGAAAGCGAGGGGACAGCGACTGTCAGAGCAGCGACCGGCGACACTTCTTCAGACAGCACAGCCTTAGGGTTTAACGCACCTATACTCAAAACAAAAAAAATATTATAAGAAGGGATGAACAGGATTGAAAAACTTGAAAATAGCGACCCAGCGATTACCTGATAAATCATGGACCGAAACCATGACGAAGGCGTCACCAGGTATAACGGCTTCTTCGCTCTTTCTCGGAGGAGTAGATTCCATGCCCATAGCTTCATCCCCTGACTCAACGAGGGCCGTCGAGATGCTTGTGACACCCGTTGATACCAAGGAGCCACAGGAAGAAAGGGCAGTGGTCTGGACAGTCCCAGATTCCAGAGAAAGGGTAGTAACTTCGGGCACTGTAACCGCCAGAGTTTCATCTGGCATCCCATCGCTAAGACTGGGTCCTGCAAAAAATGTATAAGTCAAAATTCAAAGATCAAGTTCTAGTAAAAGACTCGGCGTTCCGTTACCTTTGAGCAGCTTTTCAGTTTCTTCCCGAGCCACGCGTGCAACCTGTCCACGGGCGGTAGACAAGGCAGAGGTAACATCCGCCGAAGGAGTATCAGCAAGCCGAATGCTGCTTGAGCCTGCACCTACGGCCAAACCGGCATCGCGTTACCTCGCCGCATGCTTCCTACGCTTCCTTTTGGTCTGAGCAGTGAGAAATTATCTCCTCAAGACCTCTAACAAAGGGACGTCGTCGTTGATTGAAAGAATTAAAGTTTACCGCAATCAAGACGGTGTCGCTATACAGCTAGCCGGTTGAGCACGGGTCGATCCACAGGGAGATGGTTGTATGTCCTTTCTTGTTTTAGACGAGTCAATAAAGAATCTGTATGTTTGTTTTGTCTAACCTATGTGTTTATCTGCAAATATAAAGTCGTTAAGAAAATACGAGATTGTAAGCTAAGAAATCCGTACACAAAAACCTTTGAGCCGAGTCTTGACCAATTGAAGCTAAGCAATCGGCAACAACGTGGATTAGGGGATTTAAGCGCGGTATTCGTGGAATCCGGCTTATTTACCCTTGTCCTTCCGTTCTTGTCTCTTGCCTTCGCCTCCGGCCAAACCGAACGCAACCGGTCGTGGTTAGGAATCACCGTTACCTTGTCAGGGTACGGTGCCTAACGGAGTGCTTGCGTATGGTTTGGGCGAAGTTCAAATGGAAAATAACGGGAAAAGGAATTGGCAAAGAAATGTTAACTTATAAAATCGTATTAATTCTTAACAACAACAATAATTACAACATTCACAAAATGAACAAAAGAGAACAAAAAGAAAAGAACAAAGAAAAGAAAAGATACAAGTATTAAAGTGCATGAATAAAATTGCAAGTAATAAAAAGACAAGTAATAAAAAGCGAGTAATAAAAAGAACAAGAAAAGAACACGGAAGTAGAACCCAAGCCAAGCATGTGCTCAATAGCCAACCCTTAAACTTGCAAGCTCAATGAAGAGGTTGCAAGATCAAGGGAAGGGTAGAGAACGCATGTGAAGTGAAGAACTAGTCCCGGGAGAAAATACGACCTTTGAGATCAATAACTAACCCTTACCCATTCAAGCTCAATAAAGAGGTTGAATGAGCAAGAGAAAGCAAGAATCTCAAGGGGAAGAAGAAACACAAAAGAATGATACAAAACCCTCATCTTTATTCATATCCACAAAAAGCTCTCACTACAATTCATGGAAGAGGAATGAAGAAGAGGAAGAAAAAGAACTAAAACTACAAAAGAAAGAGGAACAAAAGAATGCAAAGAATGACCCTTGGCTTTGGCAAGTTCTGCTGTATTTATAGGCAGGGAGTTGAAGTTCTAGGGCAACCAGCAGAGCATAAATGAAGTACCCAAAACACCCCTGAAACACGACAGTGAGTGGGCCCCACATGGCCGCGGAACCGCGGCCAAGACCCCCCTTTGGCCGCGGTTCCGCGGCCCTTTAGAGGTGTTGGGAAATGGGCTTTTTGGTGGTGGCCTGGTTTGGTGTCCCCTGTTGTCTGGTACATGTAGTTTCTGAAAATACTTTCACATTTCTTCCAGAATTTCTGTTGAGGAAAGGTGGACATTTTGTCAAGATTTGGAATGATTGCCTCGAGCTCCGCGTAGATTTCTTAGAACTTGTTGTTGCCATTGAGCCTTGTGCATGAAGGTGACATTGATTTGACATTTTGTCTTCCTAAACTGGTATCTGGCAACATACGGATGACGAGCGGAGACCGTGTTTTCTCAGTGGTTGGCAGGAACCCGGATTTTGTCGTGTTTTCCATGAATTTACCGTTTTAGAACCGAGAACCTGTATCCTGCAAATATATAACAAACACGGATTAAAAGTACCTACCTATAAACAACCGAGCGTAAGAATGGGCGGTATAAAATGCAGTATTCTGTGATGAACAAATACCCCCAAACTTAACTTTTGCTCGTCCCGAGCAAAACCAATTATTCACAAAAATAAAATGATAACCGCACTTTCGCAGGGAACGCGATTGCACTGAGCATGTGCAACAAGCCGTTAAACCTCTAGGTGTCCCTAGTAGGAGGAGTGTTGTCTCCTGAGGGTTTTCAGCGGATACTGCCCACAAAATCCGGTCAAGCTAGTTTTGTAAAATAACTAAGATTCAAGCCCCTAAAGTTTTGTTTCAGAAAATAACAATTCTATAATCCTAAGTTTAGACTATCGAACCTTTAGTTTTCACACCTCTCTTCTTATTTAACTACAGGTTTTATATGTCTTTACGTGTAGTGCAAATAGTGCCGTTAAGTTCCAGAAAGGTCGATTAAAGTCATCATGTCGCACAATAAAGCCCAGATAACAATTTTAAAAGGATCACATAAGTTTTATAAAGAGTTAAGCATTTTTCAAGTTTCGTTTTCCAGTAAGGTTTCAACTTCAGAATTTCTATCTTCCCTAACAGGAAACTAGGTCTTATTCTTCACTCCACCTTTTTCTTGTTTTCATTTCATACACACCTCTGTGAACGTGCAATAGTCTTTATCATAGAATAAAACCTTCATATCTCCGTTAAAATTTTTATAAAAGCCTGTCTTTTATCAAGATTATTCTCACACAAAGAACCGTTAGGAATTTTAACTCGGAGAGAACACTTGCTTGACTTTGTTTTAAAACTGGACTTTCTAGGCTTCTTAGCGAGCTTTGGGCCAATGCACCCAAACCAGTTGGTTTTAGGGTATTAGGTGTAGAAACACCCCAGCGGACTTAATTACTCAAGTTACCTAGGTCCAGAAAACAAAAGACAATTTTGTCGTGAAAATCAGATGATTTAATACGAACGGAGGTATAACCGGTAGTTCAAATATTTTTTTGGATAAAAGACGTGTTTAGTGGGTTTGGTGTGTAATCATTCCAATCAAGTTTTAGATGGGTTATTTTTCAGACTTAGCTCCAATTACGGCATCAATAACATTCCTTCATATTCGCTTTACTTCATAAACTATTCTTGACATTACTTATTTCAGAACAAACCTATTTGATCCTCAGAAAATCATTTATCTGTTTAAAAGTTTTTAAACATAAAAAGACATGTCATCTAATTTCCAAGACTCACAACACGTGTAGTGTGATGTAAAGACGTATATCAACTATAGTTAACTTCAAAGGAGAGTTATCTTTCAGGTTTTCACAATCCAAACATAGTATTTAGTTATTCCTATTTTTTCAAACAAAAACCGTCGAATGTTGAATCAGAGTTCTTCCACAAGCTAACTTGACAAAAAAGTTTTTATATTTTTAGAAAAATTTTAAATTTTTATGGGTTTTTAAATAAGGTATGCAAATGCAAAATATACAAATGAATGCGAAGGAAGAAAGCTTACCGAGCACACCCCCAAACTTAAACTTGACAGTGCCCTCACTGTCAGGCTATACCAAGAGGGTTAAAATTGCCGGCGCTTCCTAGAAACAAATTATATACAAAAACAGAAAAAAAAAACAAAAAATATATACAAAAAAAAGTGTCCCCCCCAAACTTAAGTAAAACAGTGTTTCCACTGTTAAGCGATGAAGTTCAGGATTGGGGGGAAAGAACAGTATCCATCTATACAAGGCCTTACACAGGCCAAAAGTTAACACCAACCATTCAAAGATTTTATCATGGTACAGCAGTGGTTGGTGAAAGAAGGTGAAGAGGTAAGAAATGGAGATTACGCGAGACCGCTTGTGGAGAGAAGTGGAATGCGGTCTCGGTAGATGAGAAGAAGAATGGCGGAAGGGAAAAAGAAGTGGAGTACGAACTTGAGGGTGCAAATGGAGTAAATAGAACGCTGTGTGAAAAGTGATTGTGCTAATATATTTACCCGTCGAGAAATGGGGTCAAATCCCTCAAGGTTCGTGAGAAACCATGGGTACGCCGAACTTGGTAAACCGGACATATGAAATGTAAGTGATACGGGTTCTTGCAAGGTCGGAACGATGGAAAGGATGGAGGGAAGTGATTGAGGAAGGGTATCGGTTAAGAGTTCAGGAGGGTGTACACAGTCAGTGGAAGGAATAGGATGAATAGGAAAATCCGACTCATCAATTAAAACTGTTTCATCCTCAGTGCTATCCTCAATATTCTCCTCAAAATTTAGCTCATCCATGCAATTTTTCTTCAAAATCAAGACGCATATGGGATTCGGGAAAAACATTTAATGACTCGGGATGATGATTTGAAGAGACAAACTCAGCCAAATCTACGGGTCCATCATCCAAAATGTTCCCTGCGTCAATATCCTCAATCAAGTGAAAATCAAAATTCTCTGACACCTCAACCAAAGCATGGAGATCAATCATTTCAGGTTCTAAAGTGGAGGTGGAGAGGTCAAGAGGATTGGGTATGGTTTCACTCAAAAGGGACCCTTCACAATCGGGCAAATCAAACACTACAAAGTCGCACAACTCATTAAACGTTCTATCTTCAACTGATAATTCATTTGGGACACTTGATAGACTTTCAACACAAGAGTTGTGGGATTCAACTTGGGACGGGTAGGTTTGATTTGCAAGGGGGTACATCTCACTCTCTCCACTCAAATTCACAGCCTGTCCTACCGCCTCTTCATACATTGGAAAATTTGGAGCTAGTTGAAAACTAGCTACCGGGTCACTAGGTTGTATGAGGGCGGCCAAGGACGCATTCAAATCCATCATCTGTTGGCTTGACGCTACCCTAAAGTCTTCCAAGGATTGTTCCAGACTAGACATAGGTTGTGAAGGGGTTTCAGTAAAAGATTCAAAGTTGTGTGGATACTGAAAACTCCCAAATGGCTGTGTAGAAGCAATGTCTAGGGAAGGTGTAAAAGTAGGATAGGATTGGTAGGAATTGAATGGCTGGACAGGAGTGGGATCAACATTGGGATAAGACGGTGAATGGAATTGTTGATCCCAAGAATTTGAAGTGGTGAAAAGAGTGAAAGATCGGCTACGAGATTGTTCAATACGTTCTGCAATAGACATAGGTCTTGGAATTGCAACATGACTCGAAGAAGGGGTATCAACGTAAGAAGGGGTGACTGTTTGAAATGGTTGATATGAAGTGGATTGCGGAGTCAAATTGTTTGTCCTAGACGCGTCTATCCGATCTTTCAAAGAAATTTTTGGCATGGAGGGGTCGTTCGATGTTCGGCCAAAGCAAGAACCGTAAAAAGTAATGTCCGGTTGTGGGTACCAAAGTTCGGCAAGAGTTTTGCGAGGTGGAGTACCCATGATATGAAGAGAGAGTGAAAGAAAGGAAGAGAAAAGGAGGGGAAAAAGAATGTGATTTTTTTTTTATTTAGTTAGTTATTAGCAAAAGAATGAAGTATACACAAAAAAGAATATGGACAAAAATCACGACACAAAAATACCACACACCTAATTGTTCTAGGGTTCACCTAGGTCAACTAGACCTGCTCGAGAACTTGATTGTCGAAGTAAAACTGTGTCGAGAAACAGGCTCAAGATACACTGATCACGAGGCCAGGTAAGTGCAGAGATAAGGGGAGGTTTTCCAACGCTTTCGCGAAGTTCCTTAATTAAATAACCCTTTCTCTTTTGGCGGTTTCGCCGTTAACACTTTCCTAGACACCCCGTAAACAATATACCGTTAAGCAAGCTTCTAAATACAGTTAACTTCTCCTAGTGAGCGCGAAGTCCTTAAGACTTAAAGTCTAGTTTCTTTTAAAATTTGTGCGGGTTATCGTTATGCGCAAGTTCGTGATTTGTGGGCCACGGAAAAGGTGATGAAATCATTTACCGTATGTTGTGGGGTTCGCTTGCCCTTAAGTCCGTATTAATTGATGCAATGCGCAATTCAAAAAATTCTTATAAAGAATCAAAACAATCGTTTTTTTAGTTTAAGCGCGACGCTGCAACAAATACGGGTTAGTCAAGTTTTAGCATTTGCTAGCGAACTTGCAAAGAATTCTGCAAAGAATAGTATATTGGAAGCGTCGGATTTGAGAAGAAGGTGTTAGTAAAGTACGTACCGTTAAGTTTTAGGTTAGGAAACCCCCGTTGAATCAAATCCGGTAAGCTTGAAAGATTCGCTTGCGCGGGTCAAACTACCCGGATCTTTGGCACTGTACTTTGTAAACACCTTAGCCTTGAATGTACACTTTGCTCCCCACAATTGCAGTTTGCAAATACGCAAAAATCTGCACACTTGCCCACAAAAATATTGTCCAAAAAAAAAAAAAAAAGAATATTTTTTTTTTATATACAAAAAGAATATTAACCCGAATAACAAGAAAGAAAATACGCTACCGTCTCCCCGGCAACGGCGCCATTTGATTGAAAGAATTAAAGTTTACCGCAATCAAGACGGTGTCGCTAAGCAGCTAGCCGGTTGAGCACAGGTCGATCCACAGGGAGATGGTTGTATGTCCTTTCTTGTTTTAGACGAGTCAATAAAGAATCTGTATGTTTGTTTTGTCTAACCTATGTGTTTATCTGCAAGTATAAAGTCGTTAAGAAAATACGAGATTGTAAGCTAAGAAATCCGTACACAAAAACCTTTGAGCCGAGTCTTGACCAATTGAAGCTAAGCAATCGGCAACAACGTGGATTAGGGGATTTAAGCGCGGTATTCGTGGAATCCGGCTTATTTACCCTTGTCCTTCCGTTCTTGTCTCTTGCCTTCGCCTCCGGCCAAACCGAACG
Source organism: Agapanthus africanus (assembly GCA_030015575.1). NCBI lineage: Eukaryota > Viridiplantae > Streptophyta > Magnoliopsida > Asparagales > Amaryllidaceae > Agapanthus > Agapanthus africanus. The sequence continues at coordinate 126,186,240 of JASDDO010000028.1, forward strand.
CAACCGGTCGTGGTTAGGAATCACCGTTACCTTGTCAGGGTACGGTGCCTAACGGAGCGCTTGCGTATGGTTTGGGCGAAGTTCAAATGGAAAATAACGGGAAAATGAATTGGCAAAGAAATGTTAACTTATAAAATCGTATTAATTCTTAACAACAACAATAATTACAACATTCACAAAATGAACAAAAGAGAACAAAAAGAAAAGAACAAAGAAAAGAAAAGATACAAGTATTAAAGTGCATGAATAAAATTGCAAGTAATAAAAAGACAAGTAATAAAAAGCGAGTAATAAAAAGAACAAGAAAAGAACACGGAAGTAGAACCCAAGCCAAGCATGTGCTCAATAGCCAACCCTTAAACTTGCAAGCTCAATGAAGAGGTTGCAAGATCAAGGGAAGGGTAGAGAACGCATGTGAAGTGAAGAACTAGTCCCGGGAGAAAATACGACCTTTGAGATCAATAACTAACCCTTACCCATTCAAGCTCAATAAAGAGGTTGAATGAGCAAGAGAAAGCAAGAATCTCAAGGGGAAGAAGAAACACAAAAGAATGATACAAAACCCTCATCTTTATTCATATCCACAAAAAGCTCTCACTACAATTCATGGAAGAGGAATGAAGAAGAGGAAGAAAAAGAACTAAAACTACAAAAGAAAGAGGAACAAAAGAATGCAAAGAATGACCCTTGGCTTTGGCAAGTTCTGCTGTATTTATAGGCAGGGAGTTGAAGTTCTAGGGCAACCAGCAGAGCATAAATGAAGTACCCAAAACACCCCTGAAACACGACAGTGAGTGGGCCCCACATGGCCGCGGAACCGCGGCCAAGACCCCCCTTTGGCCGCGGTTCCGCGGCCCTTTAGAGGTGTTGGGAAATGGGCTTTTTGGTGGTGGCCTGGTTTGGTGTCCCCTGTTGTCTGGTACATGTAGTTTCTGAAAATACTTTCACATTTCTTCCAGAATTTCTGTTGAGGAAAGGTGGACATTTTGTCAAGATTTGGAATGATTGCCTCGAGCTCCGCGTAGATTTCTTAGAACTTGTTGTTGCCATTGAGCCTTGTGCATGAAGGTGACATTGATTTGACATTTTGTCTTCCTAAACTGGTATCTGGCAACATACGGATGACGAGCGGAGACCGTGTTTTCTCAGTGGTTGGCAGGAACCCGGATTTTGTCGTGTTTTCCATGAATTTACCGTTTTAGAACCGAGAACCTGTATCCTGCAAATATATAACAAACACGGATTAAAAGTACCTACCTATAAACAACCGAGCGTAAGAATGGGCGGTATAAAATGCAGTATTCTGTGATGAACAGTCGTCCGAACCAAGCTCTGCCTCTGGAGCCGTTACGGCGTCCATCATCGGCTGCTTTAGGAAAGCCTATTGCGGTGACGTTGGGAGAGCTAGGGCCACATTAGCTGGCTCTAGAAGTTTTGCCGCATCATTGCTTGGGATCGACACTGCACTTGGAATAACCTGAGTTAAGGTAGTCCCTGCAATAAAGTAAAAGAGAGGATCAGAGCATGAATAAAAAGAATAAGGGTGTAATGAAGCGACTCATACCAAGACCCAAAGAAGCTCGGAGCCTCTCTTCCTCCTCGAACGTCCTGAGGGAAGCCGCGAGAGCCTCTTCGGCAGAAATACCCGTTGAAGAAGAAAGCATCAATACAAACATAATAAAGAGAAAAGGGATAGATGCGGAAGAATACAGCTGAAGTATACCTGACTTTGCGATGGTGATCAACGCCGCTTCCTCGCGAGCCAGTCGCTCGGAAGCCATGAGGGAAGCATGAAGATCAGTGTCGATCACATGCGTGTCGAACAAACCCTGGTTGGTACCGTATTTGCACAAGCCCTCGTTGTAGGGAGCATGTGGCTCCTGGCCAAATATGACATCGGCAGAAAATAGCGACTTCTTCTTCTTTTGCGAGCGAGCACCAACAGCCGATGACAAGAGCTTGCGCTTAACAGGCATTTTTGGGCGGCGAGTCCCAATTTCCACACCAATGCCAGATTCTGGAGACGCCACGGCTACAACCTCTACAGGAACACGGGGTGGAGGCTTTTCAGGGAAGGCACGCGGGACCACAACCGTAGCGACTTCTCTTAAGAAAGGACAAACGGCAGTCCGTCGCTTCAAAGGGACTACTGGGTTACCAGCTGGGACATCGTCCTTATGATCAAGTAATAGCCACCTCTCTTCCCTGATAAGAGCACCCGTCGCATGCTAGTACCACGCCACGTAGGCATTCGAGGCTTTCGGCACGTAACTCGGCTCGCTGATGAGAAAGTTGGACCCCGTATTTAACCGCATAAAGTGGTGCAGCGCGTTACGGATACCCTCTTCCATAGCAACCGGCTCGACTAAGAAAGCCATGAGCGGGACACACTGATTGTAACCCGACTGTTGACCAAAATGGTGCGGGTTATACCTCATGAACAATGTCGAGGCGCCTTGCCTGACTACTAGAAAGCCTGGACTGATCGAAATAAGTGCAGGATCTCCCGAACCTTCAACGTAGGAGCCCCGTCTTTGAAAGTATCACGCAGTGGCTGCATTCCTTGGTAGATTCATTGCCGATAGTTAAGACTCTGTCGACAAAAGTCATACTATCCCCGACCATACGTGGGCGAAGGACCAGACGTCGAGCCTCTCGCTGCGACGGATCTAATGCGAAAGCGTCAACTAAGAACATGACCCGGGGAAAGCTATAACTGTCGTAGAAACGAGGCCGTTTGTGGACTCCAAAAGCAACAAGCACGTGCATCTCGATCCAGGACGTAAAGTAGTGCAACGGAAGATGTACAGGTTTTACCCCAGGTTGAGTAGTATCCGCTGCTAAGCTCAGGCCGTGGTATAGATGAGCCAGCCCCGCAATCCCAACGGCCACACGCGTCCCCGCAACCATACGGTGGGCTGGGTAAAAGACTGACGGCCTCATATAGCGAGGGTGCATCGAAAGTACGAACCAGTTCAACCACAAGCCAATAAACCCCAGGAAGAGCGTCTCTTCATCGACGTCTGAAGCAGCGAGTTCTGCAAAAGAGACGACCGGGGTGTCTGGAATGAAGAAGCTTCTTAAATCTGCTTTCTCCATCGACTGGTTATCTAAACCGAAACCGAACGGGTCGTCAAGCTTAGCGAATTTCGCGGCTTGTTTTGACAAGACTTCTGGACGAAGAAAGCGAGTGATAAAGTCTGTGAAGCTAACTCTATGTCCTCCAGACTCTAGAAATAGACTCTCGTAAATGTTCAACACCTTAATTAGGCTCGGGAATCGATATTGAACGGCATACTCTGGGGTAAGGCCCATCACTACCGATTTGGTGGCAAAGATGTACTCGTCAAGGGTAATATCTCCTCGTAATGTTCCCCTCTGACGGGTAAGCCGGAGATCTCCGCGAACTCCTCCAAGGAAATTGAAACTTCCCAATCCAATAGAAGAAAGGTGTGAGTCGGAATGTTCCATTGCTCCAGGAAAGCTTTGACCCACCATACATGCGGTGCAGGATATTGAAAAAGCGATGCATAAATTGCAGGATACAACCCGAGCTTCAGCAAAAGCGACATCTTGGCCGACAGGATGTATCGAGCCCACTGCAGGTATCCGGCTGAATGGCGAGGAGTCAAACCAATCATATAAACTTGTCCCCAAGGGCGCGACTCGCCTTGACATATGCGTCGCCCCAAGATATCCAAAGCCATCGGAGGCTGTACGGGTATTGAAGCCATAGAAGGCTGAAGACGACCCTCCGAGGTCCAGTTAACCTCCTCTACAGCGTAATTCAGTTGGGGCAAGTCGGCGTAGTGAATTACTAAAATGGGCTCTGAGGGTACTGCACAAGAAAAACTGCGCCGACCCCGGATAATCTGATTGTGCCACGACCCCCATAAGTGAAGAGATTTCTGCTCTGGGTCATGATCTTTAATGAGCGCGAAGACTTCTCGATCCACGGACGCATCAGCGAAGGTGCTCTCTGAACGAACAAAAGGAAGGGAAGAATCGAAAGCCATGGTACCTGCACGGAAAATATGTGAAGATTAGTTGCCAACACAATTATCTGAATTCAGACACTTGGTACTTTAAAATTGTACCACACTGCAATGCAGGAGAAAGGGACCAAGGGGGACCCACAAAATCAAAGTGACGGCTCATCATTGATGAGACAGTCACTCATTAAGGAGGGAATTCTAAAAGGATTCTCATTTAATGAGAAACTCATTGGGCCAAGAAGTTGAACTCCCTCGAGAGCAGTGCTCTGCAGACAGAAATCATATCTGTCAAATGTAATTAAGAGGGGAATAAAAATTCCCCAGAAATTTCTAAAGAGCTATGCTCTGTAAAAGCGATGGTACAAGGTAAAACCCCAAGATCTTTAAAGATCTGAAATACAAATCCTAGAAACTTTAAGAGTTCTTCATTAACGGGTTAAGAAACCCTAAAAAAGATATTTTTTAGATCTATGATTTAAGAAGAGCAAAGCTCTGTTTTCATTTAACGGGTTAAAAACCCCTAAAAACATCTTTAACATCTGTGATCTAAGAAGAGCAAAGCTCTGTTTAAAGGATAACGAGCATAATCCTTACCAAATTTTTGGACAAAATTCTAACTCTAAAAGAGTTTCTTTGGGCAGATATCTAAGCTCTGAAAAAGAGAATTAAATTCTCAGAAGAAGAAAGAAGAGAAGAAGATGAACAGCAGTCATCTCAAGAGCCAAAGGCCCTATTTATAGGCAGGGGAAGCCGATCAACTTCCAAGAAGATCCAAAGACGGAAAAACTGCCACCGCTGCACCTACGTGTGAGCCACGTGTGCGCAACGGTGAGGGAGCATTTGTTTTCCCCAATAATAAAAGAGCAAGGCTCTGTTCAAAATTTGAAAAGATGCAGTGCCTCACATGCCTTGCACGAGGGCACCAACGCCAAGAGTTAAAAACTCTAAGGCAACGCCTCACGTGCCCTGCATAAAAGTGCCGGCGCCAAAACTAAAATTTCTCTGCCGTTGGATCAAAGATCCAACAGAGATGATAAATCATCAAATCACAGAATTAAATTCTGATTGAGGAAATATTCCTCAAATTTTCCTGAACAAGAAAGATTCCTCTCTGTAAAACAGAACACCGTTGGATTAAAAATCCAATGGTGATTAAAAAAGAAAATCACCAAGTTACAGAATAAGTTTTGCAGGGGAAAATATTTTCCCTAATTTTTCTAAACAAGAAAGATTACGCTCTGTAAAACAGAGCACCGTTGGATTAAAGATCCAATAGTGATTAAAAATAACCAAGCTACAGAATAAGCTCTGTATGGAAAATATTTTCCCAATCTTATTAAAAACAAGAAAAATATTTTCTGTAAAACAGAAGTCCTTGGATCAAAGATCCAACGGTGAATAAAATCCCCAAATCAATTAAGGATCTCTCAATGAGAGATTTCTTTAACTAAATCAATAAACTTGCTTCCACTATATAAAAGCCCCAAGACTTCAAGTCTTGTACAGAGGAACCCCCCATAAACTTCAAGTTCAAAAAGAAGAGCAAGCAAAAAAAAAGAACTTTAAGAGAGAAGAAGGAAGAACTTTCTTCAAGGTAAATAAAGATAATAGAGATCAGAGCATCTCATCTGCATATCTAAGGGTTTAACCCTCATAAAAGAACATAGTTCTTTCCCTGAATCTGAGATCCATGAGACAAGTTTCCCACAAATGAGAATTTAATTCTCATGTGGATGAATTTGTTCTTAGGGATTGAAGATCCAAGGGAGAACAAAGAATCGAACTCTTTAAAAAAATGCACAAAGAAAAAAACAGCGCCGAGCGCCTCACGTGGGCGCTGCTTAAAAAAGAGTGCTTAGCACTCGGTGGTTGGCGCCCAATGCTCCACGTGCCCCTCACATGGGCACTACTTAATAAATAGTGCTTAGCGCCAAGCGCCCCACGTGCCCCTCACGTGGGCGCTGCTTAATAAAGAGTGATTAGCACTCAGTGGTTGGCGCCAAGCGCCCCATGTGCCCCTCACGTGGGCGCTGCTCAACAAGTAGTGCCTAGCACTCAGTAGTTGGCGCTCAGTGCCAAGCGTCTTACGTGAGCACCATAAAGAGTGTTTAACACTCCATAAAAAACAAAAAAGATGGCGAGCGTCAGAGCCCATATCAATGCTCAACACTGTTTGCGTAGAAAAAGGACCGAGCCCAAACAAGTGTTTAACACTTTATTCAAAGACTGAGTGGGCTAAGTCCAAGTTGACCAAAAGTCCCTAATTCAGATCAACCGGCCCATGTGCTCACAATTTTTCCAAATTAGTTTTAGTCCCAAACACGACTATTGATCTTCCAACGGACATCGGTTCAAGGATACATCTCCTCACACCTCTGATAAATGTCGTTGTAATTCTTCAGCGTCTTCAGAGAGGTGGCGGGTCCCGATAACCAACAACTCTTTAGTGTGCTCTCAAATGGACGGACACATCCCAATTTGGACCGTAATGTTCTTAAATTAGCTGTGGACCACAACGTCCTTAAACTAAAACGATAGTGCCCAAATGCTCTTTCGTTGAATCAAAAATGATCCTGAACCCCCGTTAAGTAGATTTTAGTCCAATATCGGATTAACGTATCCTTAACGAATATTTAAGTCGATCTTCATCTCAAATAAGGTTAACGATCCTTAAATCAAACCAAACCCAAATCTAAAAAAATACGGATTTGGACTAATCCACGCCCTACGGGCGACAACACAAATTAGTCTCCGTATACAATCCACGGGCAACCAAAAATAAAACAAATACACATGACACGAAGCGACCTTCTGAAGCAGGAGAAAGTGGTTATCGCTATGTGGTAACGTAATTAACTGCAGGGGCTTGCGCCTGCGGGGAATAGCGTCCCTACAATAAAAAAAATCCTCATGACGAGGGGGAATCTGACGAAGTCTGCTACAACGGCCACATCTGTCTAAACCTTCGATACACGGCGTCATAAATCAACTTGGTATCTTCGGAGAGATGGACAGATAAAACCAAAAAGCATCTACCCCCAAATTCAGGCCAGACGACCTACACGGTTTCGTCCATGTTTTCGGCGGTGAACAGTGTTGTATGTGTGTGTTTCGGCTGTCGGGGGTAAGGCTTCTATCCCCTTAAGAATGTATAGAGCAGACACTCATTCGCTTGTGCTTTCATCTATTTCAAGTAAATTTCGGTAGCACCTCCCCGCTGTTCTCCGAGTACACTGTAATAGAATAGATAATCATTTCAATGCTGTGAAATAACGTTGGAATGGACATCTAATCTATCTTTGTACATGGAGATTCAGTGGAAAAGTACCGACGAAATAACTCGAAACGAATGAAAACACAAGTGAATGCAGGTGTTTGCTTTATACATTCCTAACTTGCCTACACTGGACAAATCTATCGGTTATCATACGATTAAATCTTCTCGTCACATAGACTACACGACGGTTGTTAGTACCGAATTATACTGTCCGATATTTAACAATTTTCGTATAGTTCTATGTCACGACGAATATCAAACGTATGTTAACCGATAGACGGGGACTAAGTCGCACTTTGATTTTCATATATGAGTATCGATGAGAATATAAAAGTTTCATATTATCATTAAGTATCATATATTGGTTTTAACTTGAATATTTAACTTGAATAGGTTTTACGTTTACGTTTCGTTATTAAGGGTTCAAAGTTCTTAGTTTAGGGTAAATTTTTTTTGCGTTTAAGGTAAAGTTGTGGGGTTTACGTTATCATCGAGTATTCTACTGAAAAAACTAGTACACCCTAAATCCTAAACCCTAACCCTAATTAACCCAAATTAACCCTAATTATCATCCTAACTCAAATTATCCCTAATTAACCCAAAATTAACCCAATTAATCCAAATTTACCGAATTAACCCAAATTAACCATAATCATTACCCAAACTCAAATTATCCCTAATTAACCTAAAATTAACCCAAATAAACCCTAATCAACACCCTGACACAAATACACTCTATTTTACTTAATTAACCCACATTAACCCTAGCCCAAACCCTGACCCTAATCATCACCCAAACCCCAACCCAAATTAACTCTAGCCTAAACCAAAATTAACCCTAATTAATCTAATTAACCCTAACCCTAACTCTAATCATCATCAACCCTATTTTACCTAATTAACCCTAACTAACCCTAACCCTAACCCTAACCTAAACCGAACGCTAATCCTAACCCTAACCCTACCTAATTAATCCTCACACTCATCCTAATCCTAATTAACCCCCAATTAACCCGGCACTAACCCTAACCCAAACCCTAAAATCAACAATAATACAAAAAAAACATAATTATAAGTTCAAAATGAAACTAACTCACCTCAGTTGTAGTTTTGCCGGCGGATGGAGCTCGATGAGATGGAGAAGGCCGGGGATGGAGCTCGACGAGACTGTAGTGGTTGCAAGATGGCGACGAGCATGTGGTGATGAGACTGTAGTGGCGGTGGCGGCGGGAAATTTTGGCGACGAGAGATGGAGGAGACGAGTGACGAGACTGAGGTGGAGGAGCGAGTGATCAATCGCGCGGAGGGGTTGGTGGGAAAGATTGGGAAAGGTGAAAAATTACTGAGCTTTATTTTTTTTATAAATAACCTTTTGATGCCCCTACAGATTAATCCGTAGATCCAAATAAAAGATTACATTTTAATATTTTTTTAATTAATCCGTAAGGCATCGTAGGAGTAAACCAATGACCCTACGGATTAATCCATAAGGAAAATAAAAAGTTGCCCCTACGGATTCCTATTTCCGTTGGGGAAACCCCTTATTGTAGTAGTGATAGACCTTCGCATGCTATATGATTATTTGTTTGGAAAAGATTTTTTTCTTGTTCTTAAAAAATTGTTGTTATGGTTTGTAAAATTTGATTATATATATATATATATATATATATATATATATATATAAGTTTTGTAGAGAGAAGAAAATGCAACAGAGGAAATTACGATTGTTTTTTGAAATGATATAGATAATTAACTTATTTAATTCGATCGAATCTTTAAAAATAAATTATTTAATTAACTTATTTTAAAATTCGAATGATCTGTAATTAACTTTAAACATTCAATTAAATTGAAAATTAGTTTTAATAAACTTAAAATAATAAGTTCAGGGTATATATTGTTTGTTATCTTATTATATCATCATAATTGATTTTATCAGGCATTCATTCTAAGATAAAATATAGATTTTATTTATTGATAGATTACGAACATACTTAGAGTACAAATTACAGATATAAATACATTATAAATATAGATAGATTATAGATAAGATTTTATTGAAATTATTTTAAAACCGAGCATAACATATAGGGAAAAACCCAATGAACATGGATTGGATTGTCGAAATTAGTTTAACTTTTTTGCACCGTTTATTGACTGCAGTATGGAGAAACGAACATGTGTTCCGTGCATGTGTAAACCAAACTCAAAGAAAGAATTCTAGGCTTTATCAATATCAAAAATACATTTTCTACCGCAAGCTGTCTATCCAAAAGTTTACTCAAGACATAAACATCATGGGCCCACCTACTTAACACTTTACTTAGATGTTGTGGGTCCTAACGTTTATTCTTTTGAATAAACTTTTAGATAGACTAATTGCGAGCATCGAAATTATTGCTCTTATAATATTAGGATTAAACACACAAAGCCCATGTAGCATGTTGTACGGCGACGTCACCCTGTCCAATAATTTATGAACAGGAACAATTCCTCCTGATTGAGCAGACTCAGCAAAGTACCAAAAAACACTCAAATTAAAGTCCAAACAGCACAAAAAAAACTCTACAATCAAATCAGACATCATTCCAGTTATTTAGAATCATATTTGGGTGTTGTTTAGGTTTTTGGTCGATGGCTAGAAGAGATAGCTGCCATAACTTGGGACTTGGGAGAGATACATGTAAAATATATATATATGTATATGTATATATATATGAAGAAAAGAGGCGATAGGAGGAAATTTCCTCCTATCGCGTGGAAAAAATACAACCTCCACCAATTTTTTCGACGATCAGCCCCCATCATCATCATCGTTATCATCTGAGATGTGGGTACACCAAATTTCATGTGATTCCACAACTTTTTCACCGTTGATTTAGCAATGTAAAAAGTTCTATTGTCGGTAAACTGTTAATTTTGAACCCACTAAATCAACGGTGAAAAAGTTGTGGAATCACATGAAATTTGGTGTACGCACATCTTAGATGATAACGATGATGATGATGGGTGCCGATCGTCGAAAAAAATGATGGAGGTTGTATTTTTTCCACGTCATAGGAGGAAATCCCCTCCTATGGCCTCTTTCCTCCATTAATCGCTCTCTCTATATATATATATGAGAATAATGGAGGAAAGATGCCATAGGAGGGAATTTCCTCCTATGGTGTCGAAAAAACACACCTTCCATCGGGTTTTCTGACGATCGGAATGCATCATCTTCATCGTTATTATCTAAGATATGGGTACACCAAAATTCATGTGATTCTACGACCCTTTCACCGTTGAATTAGTGGGTTCAAAATTAACGGTTTACCGACAATAGAACTTTTTACATTGCTAAATCAACGGTGAAAAGGTTGTAAAATCATATGAAATTTGGTATACCCACATCTTAGACGATAACGATGAAGATGATGGGTGCCAATCGTCGGAAAAAATAATCGATGATATAATTTTTTCAACGCCATAGAAGGAAATTCTCTCCTATGGCATCTTTCCTCCACTACAATATATATATATATATAGAGAGAGAGAGAGAGATGGCGTCAAAAAATTACAACCTCCATCATTTTTCCGGCGATCGGCATCCATCATCATCGCTATCATCTAAAATGTGCATACATTAAATTTCATGTGATTCCACCACTCTTTCACCGTTGAATTAGTAATGTAAAATGTTTTATTGTCGGTAAACCATTAATTTTGCACCAACTAAACCAACTGTGAAAAAATGATATAATCACATGAAATTTGATGTATCCACATCTTAGATGATAAAAATGGAGGTGATGATCGGAAAAATAAAGGAGGGTGTGCTTTTTCGCCGCCATAGGAAGAAATTCCCTCCTATGGCATCTTTCCTACGTTATTCTCTCTCTCTCTCTCTCTCTCTCTATATATATATATATATATATATATATATATATATATAGAGAGAGAGAGAGAGAGAGAGAGAGAATAATGATGAAAAGAGACCATAGGAGTGAATTCTCTCTTATGGTATCGAAAAAATACACCATCCTTATTTTTTCCGACGATCGGCACCCATCATCTTCATCGTCATCGTCTAAGATGTGGGTACACCGAATTTCATGTGATTCAACAACCTTTTCACCGTTGATTTAGTAGATTTAAAATTAACGGTTTACCGACAACATAACTTTTTATACTGCTAAATCAACAGTGAAAAAAGTTGTAAAATCACATGAAATTTGGTATACCCACATCTTAGACGATAACGATGAAGATGATGGGTGCCAATCGTCGGAAAAAATAAGCAATGATATAATTTTTCGACGCCGTAGGAGGAAATTCTCTCCTATGGCATCTTTTCTCCATTATTCTTATATTATATATATATATATAGAGAGAGAGAGAGAGTAATGGCGTCAAAAAATTACAACCTCCATCATTTTTTCCGACGATCGGCATTCATCATCATCATCGTTATCATCTAAAATGTGCATACACTAAATTTCATGTGATTCCACCACTTTTTCCCCGTTGAATTAGTAATGTAAAAAGTTCTATTGTCGGTAAACCATTAATTTTGCACCAACTAAACCAGCGGTGAAAAAATGGTATAATCACATGAAATTTGATGTATCCACATTTTAGATGATAAAAATGGAGGTGATGTATGCCGATCGTCGAAAAAAAGGCTAAAGGGTGTATTTTTCCAACACCATAAGAGGAAATTCCCTCATAGGACCTCCTTCCTCCATTATTCTCATATATATAGAGAGAGAGAATAATAGAGCAAAGAGGCGATAGGAGGGAATTTTCTCCTATAGCGTCGAAAAAATACAACCTCCACCATTTTTTCCGACGATCGCCACCCATCATCATCTTCGTTATCATCTAAGATGTACATGTACCAAATTTCATGTGATTCCACCATTTTTGCACCGTTGAATTAGCAATGTAAAATGTTCCATTGTCGGTAAACTATTAATTTTGCACTAACTAAATCAACGGTGAAAAATGGTATAATCACATGAAATTTGGTGTATCCACATCTTAGATAATAAAAACGGAAGTGATGTATGCCGATCGTCGAAAAAATCACGGAGCATGTATTTTTCCGACGCCATAGGAGGAAATTCCCTCCTATGACATCTTTACTCTATTATCCTTTTATATATATGAGAATAATGAAGGAAAGAGACCATAGGAGGGAATTTTCTCCTATGGCGTCGAAAAAATATGCTCTCTATCATGTTCTCCGACGATCGGAATCCATCATTTTCATCGTTATTATCTTAAGACGTGGGTATTCCAAATTTCATGTGATTCTACATCTTTTTCACCGTTGATTTAGCAATGTAAAAAGTTCTATTGTCGGTAAACCGTTAATTTTGAACCCATTAATTCAACGGTGAAAAAGTTGTAGAATGACATGAAATTTGGTGTACCCAAATCTTAAATGATAACGATGGAGATGATGGGTGCTAATCGTCGGAAAACACGACGGAGATTGTATTTTTTTGACGCCATAGAAGTAAATTCCCTCCTATAACATCTTTCCTCCATTATTCTCTCTCTATATGTATATAAGGATAATGGAGGAAAGAGATCCCAGGAGGCTTTTTCGTCGGACGGCGTCTAAAATCTATATCCTCCACAGCTTTTTTCGACGATCGGCACTCATCATCACCATCTTTATCATGTAAGATGTGAATACACCAGATTTCACGTGATTCCACCATTTTTCGCCGTTGAATTAGCAATGTAAAATGTTCTATTATCGGTAAACCGTTAATTTTGCACCCACTAAATCAACGGTGAAAAAGTGTCGGAATCAAATGAAATCTGGTGTATTAACATCTTAGATGATATCGGTGAAGATATATATAACACGTTTTTAATTCTTCTTTTATTTTGAATGGAACTTCTGTTTCATGGTTATGTGAAGGCTAGAGCAAAAGGTTTTTTTAAGGGTTTTTTTACTTGCAGGCCCTTCAAAACACAATAAATTTCTTTTTAAGTCCCTAAAACTCGGCATTTACTTTTTACCTCAAAACTAATAAGATACATCATTTTACCCCCTTTACGATTTCCGTGAGAAAAAACCCTGTTAACTTTAACTTTAATTTCCCCTCATAAATTTTAGGTTTACCATTTACGTGAAGACAACAAGTAAGACGGCAGAAGCATTCAACTTCTTCATAGTTAGAAAAAGATGTAGAAGATATTTCTCATTTCATGGCCGATTTTGAGAAAGATGCGGCAGAAGCCTAAATATTAATTTCAATTTGGGAAAGAAATTGCGTATTTCCAAATAAGAAGAGAGATTGAGATATTTTAAAGAAAAACCTGATGTTATGCCGTTAAAAATTGATGGAAATTGTAAAGGGGGTAAATTGATGCATCTATTAGTTTTAGGGGTAAAAAGTAAATATCATATTTTTGAAATAGAAAGGAATTTGCTATATTTTAAAGGGGCTACAAGTGAAAACTTCTTTCCAAAGAAAGTATGCAAATATAATTAAATTTAAATTACCTTTTTACTAAAGGGTTACATTTATTACACATTATAAATCACTTGTATTCGACAAAGGCGATGGATGCTTGTATATTTTCATATTATGGACAAAATTTAGAGAAGATTTTTGAAAGAATTAGTTAAATTATATAGGTTATAATTTTTCTTTTGAACTTTTTAATTCTTAAAAATTTAATAAGTTAGCTATTTAAAATTTTTAAAATGTCTTTAGTATCTTAAAGTATTTAAGATAATTAAAAATATATATATTTGCTCTCAACTAACAAATCTTTTTATTTTTTTGATATTTCATTAATTTGATCATGTGCATCGCACGTGCCATAATAAGTTGGCATGTCATCATTACTTGACGATCTCAAATTAAAGAGTTGTTTCTTCATGTGCTTCCAAGGTCTGGCAAATGAGAGATTCGTTTACTCGCTTCGACTCGACTCATCATGAGAGGAGTTTTACTCCCCTTGCCTATGATGTGGCCCGCCTCATCTTGGACGAGTTGGCGAGACGAGCAAGTTCCTAAAATACCAACTATTGACTCGATGGAATTCGTCTTGCTAACCCGCGGCTCGTCCCGTCCCGTACTGCCTCGGCTCGTCGGGTTGACTTGTTTAACTAACCATTACAAATCCCAACGTCTAAATATAAGTCACCTCGCCTCGTCTCGTTTCCCCATCCAGTGGTCAGATCCGTCTCAAACTTGCCTCACCTAGAATTTTTCCTCAAAGGCTAGCAACGGTGTGTTTCACCGAGCCAACTCATATCGTCTCGTCTCATCTCGGCTAATTTTTACTTATATTTTCTATTTTTTAGTCTATTTATTTATTTATTTATATTAAATTTTACATTTAAAAAACATGCAAAATTATACGAGTAGCTTGCCGAACTCGCCGAACTCGTCTCGTCAAGACGAGTCGGCAAGATGAGTGAGTTCCTATGTTCGTCTTTACTGCTTCGCCATGCCTAGCCTTGCAAACGTGACGAGGCAGACTCGTGTCAGACTCGTCTCGCCTGACAAATGAGTCAGACGAGTCTGGAGGCGAGTGGGCCCCCTGTGTCTCATTTGCCAAGCCTATTCTGCTTCCTACACCTCCTTTGCAATTACAATAGCAGAGATTAAAGTCTTAAAAATTAAATCCGAACAAAAATTTAAAAAAAAAATAAACTACAATACAAAATGTTGTTATTGGATCCAGCTCAGCTACACACACAGTCCAAATCCAGCTTTGTAATTTCCCCTTTTAACAAACTTCTCTCTAACCCATTTTTAATGCTAACCTTAATCCCTTTGTTTAATCCCTAATCATCCCCCCCCGCAAATGTCCGCTGCCGTCATCCGTAACGGCAACGGCGGAGCGCCGTCACGGCGGGAGAAGATCCGCCAGATCTTCGACCGCTTCGACGCCAACGGCGACGGCGGCCTCGACCGCCAAGAGCTGGCAGCCCTCGTCGCCGCCGTCAACCCCTCCGTCGACTTCACCCCCGATCAGATCTCCTCCATCATCGAAGAGGTCTTCCGATCCTACTCCGATTTCATCGGAAACCCTACCCTCGGTCTCTCCCTGGCCGGCCTCATCCAGACCTACAACGACGGCGCCGGCGACGTCGATCACGACTTCGCCGCCCTCTTCGTTCCAAACCCTAACCCTAGCCTCGAGATCGTTCCAAACCGTAACCCTAACCCTAGGGGAGGCGGTGGCCCGCGTTGGATGTCTTCGCCTAACAGCGGGATCAGCTACGAGAGCACATGGAGAGCTGTTGAGGATCTTGAGTTGGTGATCAAGTCGAGGGTTCGGGCTTCCACGCCGATTAGAACTGCCAAAGATTCCATCTTTTTCGATGGGTTCTCGGATAATGGATGGTCTACCGATCTTAGCTTGGAGCTGGATCGAAGAAGAGGGCTGTTGAGCGACGAGAATTCGAATGATTTCCGGATGTTTATCAAGGCATTGAAGGAAATTAGGCAGAGGATCGATCAGTCGCCGACGGCCGAGGAAGCTTTCGATGGGAATTTGGCTATTGGAAGAACACTTCATGATAGGAGGTTTTTCTCAGAAGCGGTGGACAGCTTTCGGAGAGCCATTGAGTTGAAGCCGGTCGATGTTCGAGCTCATTATAGATTGGGGAACTCTCTGCTGTCGCTGGAAAAGTGCTCGGAGGCTAAGGAGAGTTACTTGACCGCTTTGAAGCTGGCTGAGAGCGATTCGGTGAAGTGGTCGGCGATTCTTCCACAGGTTCATGTGAATCTAGGGATTTTGATGGAAGGGGAGGGGTTGCTGATCAATGCTAGCGAGCATTATCGAGAGGCTGCGATCCTTTCCCCGACCCATTACCGTGCTTTGAAGCTATTGGGCAGTGCGCTTTTCGGTGTCGGAGAGTATGGGCCGGCCGAGAAAGCTTTGGAAGAGGCGGTTCTTCTTAAACCGGACTTTGCAGACGCGCATTGCGATCTTGGATCGGTTTTGCATGCAGTGGGAGACGATGAGAGGGCGATAATGGCTTTTCAGAAGGCGATTGATTTGAAAGCCGATCATCTGGATGCACTTTATAACTTGGGTGGATTGTTTAAGGACATGGGTCGATATGTCAGAGCGGTTGAGATGTATGGGAGAGTGTTGGCTATTCGCCCAGATCACTGGCGGGCTCAGCTTAATCGGGCCGTATCGTTATTGGGTGCAGGGGAAGATGATGAAGCAACAAAAGCTTTGAATGAAGCTTTTAAGATTACGAACCGTATAGAGCTGTTCGATGCTATTCAACACTTAAAGCAGTTGCAGAGGAAGCCTAAAGTGACTGGCAGCGGATGGGTAATAGAAGATGCTTCTAAATTCAAAATGGGCGACAAAAATAGCACAGTTAGAAATCAATTGGTGGATGCTCTGTGGATTAGAGATCTTCAAAAATCTACCAAATTGGGCAGATGCAAAATAGACCGTTTGAAGAAAGAGATGGAACGAATGAAAATCCAAATACAAAATGCTGGAAATCATCGACCGAGTGGACGATCGATACGCAAGTCTGAGCTGGAACTAATTCTTCGCAATCTTTTGCATTTTCTAAACCCCGAGACATTTCAAGGCGCTATGAAAGCAATAGACGAAAAAATATGGGCAGTTTTGGATGTTACCAGATCCGAAAAGGTCGATTGCGGCATGTTCTTTGCAATTATTGCACCGATATGCGAGGGATGGAAAGAAAAGCGAAAGCTTACAGCTTTCAATGCTCTTTCTTGGCTGCTGCAGAACGAGAATGACCAAGGCCATATAAGCAGGGCTGATGCTGCCATTTATTTTCGATACTTAAGGGTTATATATTTTCCATCTCAAGGCTTCACCGACCTTATGGGACTCGATGCAAGAGGTGAAGAAGGTACGGGGATTGCATATCGTGAGTTTCTTGACAGGTTCGATGACATAGATTATGGCTTTGGCGTGATGAGTACCTTGGTTAAGTTGGAGAGTGGTGATAGAGCGCGACATTGCAAATATTCTTGTGGAGTTTGTGGATACAGAATTACTGGATTAATGTTTAAAGAAACTACCTCTGGTTTCTGTTTATGTTCCAGTTGTTATAGTGAATGCAAGGTGCCTTTATCCTTTAAAAAAGAAGAATACAAGCTTAAAGAGTACATTGTATGATAAACAACGGTTTGTTTCTTATATAATTTTCATCCTAGTTGTCAATTTATTGTCCATATTTTTTTTCTTCTTTTTAATATTTTAAGAGAATTTATTGACTAACATGCTCGTTTAAAATAGATTGTGTACTCTTCATGATCTTTATCTCAAATTTGCGGAGGCGGCTTCTCGACTTCAGCTTCAGAGGCGACAAGTTTAACTTTGATCTTCATCCTCTTTCTCTTCCTCGAGTTCAAGAGGATCTCTACTTCAACTCCTTCTCTTTCAGCTTTCTACTCTAGAGGACCCATCCCTCAGCATGGACTCCTTCCCTTTCCCCCTTTTCTGCCTGGACTTTAGAAAATCCAGCGCTTCTCTTTCCCCGACTCAAGTGCAGCACGGCGACTAAGGTGAGCACAACCCTATTTTTTTTTAAAAATTCATTCATCAATTTAACTTAAAAGTCTTCAGTTTGCTGATTTTTTCTTTCAAATTTGTTCAATCTTGTTATTGAGAAACCCAAATTTTGTTGTTAATTAGTCAATTTTGAACTGCTTTCATTTTTAAAATAGGACAGAGCTGCTAGCATGACGACTTTTCTTCAATACAAAATTGTTGCTGTAATCTTCATAATGTGTTTATTCGGATATTTGACGTAATAAAATTTGCTTTTTTTTATATCGTAAGGTTATATATCTATACTACTATATAATGCAAATGGACTTGGATAGAAGCCACCCTCTCCTTTTCTTAAAAAACAAAAAAAAGAGAAGAAAAATCCTCCATTCTTAGGGCCTCCACATCGTCATACAAAGAGACAAAAATAATTAATTGTTATGTTTAAAAAAAACAACTCTTAGAACCTCTACATCATCAAAGAAAAAGGCAAAAATAATTAAACTTCTCCACTTTTTGAAAAGCAAAGAAAAAATGAACTTTCTAGAACTTGAGACAAAAAAAGAACATTGTAAAAATTAGTTTGAATTCCAAATACAATCTACATTATACTCAAACTTAAAACAAAAAGAAACTTTCTAGAACTTATTTTAATCTCATCATTTTTTAAATTCTACTTTCATTTATTTATAACCATCTTCTTTTACTTAAATATGGTAAATAATATATTAAAATATCTTCTAGAATACTGTTGATCCAAATTACTAAAATGACTATTTTATTTATTTATTAACATTCAAAATAATTTTACACCAAAAGCCCCATATTTTATATTTATTCATAGGCTCAATAATTTTTTAGACTCTAAATAGGATAAAGCTACAAACGTGCATCGCACGTCCAAAATGCTAGTATACATAATGTGAACCCGTGTCTTCGTATCTTAATTTTCAGGATTTTACTCCAAACAACACTCAAATTTCACTCTAAACAACTGTCACGATCCGGAGTTGGCACGTGACCGGCACGAGAATCACGTAAAATCTATAGGACCCCACCGTAATTCAAGTAAGCACTTAGAAATCTAAACCTTTTTCGGAAAAATAATGGAGGTGCGGTTTTGAAATGTCGGCATAATGAAAATGCAACGATTTGTGTACTATCCTTGAAAACATTTTCGTCCTTAAAATTTGGGCCGCACCTCCCTTGTAAATTTTGATGCAAAACCAATATACAAGCAATAATATAGGCATCCCCAAGCGGGAGCTAGCTCTTCGCCAATTGGCGGAATCATAACCACGCAATGAATATATATACGACGCCCCAAGGCGAAGATCAATCATAGAAAGAAAGTAAAGAAGATCAAGACATCATCACGCTCAAATAAGGGACAATACACCCATCTCACTCTAAGTCTCAAGAATATACAAGTCCGTGTTTAGATCTACCTAATATACCTAGTCTGGTTGATGGAGCTTTTAACTAGATACAACTGAATAAATATGTACAATGGTGGCACGATCCAAATACCATACCTACCAATGCAAATTACCCAGAAGCAAGCTGTGTGCCAGTGGGCCGCTACTGATCCAATCGGTCGATCCTGCAAGAAAGCTGTAGAACAACGGGGATGAGTTGCCAACTCGTGAGTAGAAATTTCAGCAGGTAAAAATCGAATGTACGATCCCTAGGTCATACTGTAACATAAAGGTAATATTATAGTATCTAGGGTGATTGTGTATACATATGTGTAAAAGAACAATGCCGTGCCAGTATCAGTATATGTATCAAGTCATCTGAGTCATATGCATATGTACATGTGTATTATCCAACGTGTGTCCATCAACGACACATCAAATCATCATAAAACCCGAGTGTCCAGTATCGGCACTCGAAAATATCATAAAACCCGTGTCCAACATCGACACATAAATTCTCCTATCTCGGGCGCCGTCTCATCGGATCGGCCTTCATATCTATCTGATCATAGGACTCCGGTCGGTATCCTCCGGATATCCACCGAGCCCAAACTATCACCGGTCGATAGTGCTTCCCTGCCGGGCTCAACGCCTTTCTATACGATCTTCTTGCCCCGGGGTACCGCACCAGGTCCACCATGTACCCGCAGACGATACCTCCTCACTCCTCGAACCGGGTAACTTATAGCTCAAAACCGAGAAAACTCATGGTGGACGCCACAAATTATATCACGAGAAACCGCGTTTTTTAAAACAATCATAAGACTTTTAAAATATATTAGCGGTTCTCAGATCCAGAGATTTCATGAAAACAGAATCTCATATGCATGTAACCATAAAGGTCCAGCAAATGCAATGCACAGAACAGTACTTTAAAGTATTTCAAGTGTTATCATGTAAGCATGTCGAGTAATAAGTACTGAACAGTGAATTATAATTCTACAGTTTAAGAACCATACGGCGGTATAACAGCTCTAATGTGTAAGTGGTATGGCAATTACCGATGATAAGCGTGTGAGCCGGCAAATCTGTGTACGTGTAACATGCGTATCATCGGTAATGTGCATGTGTCCTAGCGGACGAAGCCATATAAAGATAAGTGCCGGGAATGTAGTACGTAATATCGCGCGGAATAATACAGCATAAATATGAACGGTATAAATACGTAACTACACATGAACCATATGGTTAGTTTAAATAATACGAATCGTAGTTTTGAAAATGAGGGCTACGGTGTTTTTGAGAAAAAGACATCATTTGAAAATCTGTAGCGTCTTTTGAGGTTTTCATTTAAAAGTGCATATGATTCGTCAGTTTTGGAAATAAGTATGGTTCAAATGTAAGCCGTTATCCACCAAGGTGTTTAGAAAGCAATGATGCTCCGAATTAAAACAACTCATAAGTCGGCGATCCAGCCTCATAGTTTCAGATGTGGTATAATTATCGTACATCATTCTCGAGTCAAGAGTGCGGTTCAATCATTCGGTATCTCATATCGCGTACGGTATAACCCATCGTACGTATCATAAATCAAGGATACAGATGTATGGTCTCGTACATCATATTATCTCATACTCTCGTATATATATGTATATATCAATCTCATATCATATCTTGGCATATGTATATGTGTATATATCGCCTTGCATCTTCATATCAAACATATCAATTCATGTCATCTTGTTTCATCATATCCTCATTTCATCATGTCATCTCGTACCTATCTTTGTGATTATATCCGTAAGTACATAAGTTTTGGTTTCTATATATATTCTACATCTTGGTTCTCTCATTACTATAGTTGCGGGGGTGCTATACACCATCCACCTGACTTCCTCCGTAGATATAGATCTACTCACCTGCTATCCTTACTCTAACCGAAATCAATGAACGTCTTGTGCACCTTCGTCGTCTCGGAAGTCCACGCAAAAGTACCTTCAAATCAACACACATCGTAACGAGATCAAAATCAAATTCGAAAGCCGATACGGCACGCGAAATGCACATAGATTAGAACCTATGGCCCACGCATGCAAGAGCAACCAAACATCCCTCGGCGTTGACGTACGAACGTCCAATGACCGAGTCAAAACTCAAATACCAAAACCAAGTTTTCAAAAGTCGGAAACCAAAATCAGCAATTTGGAAAAACACTCCCAGATTTTGATTCAGGTAAAAGTAGGATATTTTGCACATAGGGTATGGTCTAAATATCAGATAATAGAGCTATGGACTAAAAACCAACCCCAGATTCAACAATGTGGCCGCAATCTGCGGCCATAACCATTAAAATTGCGGCCTGGAAAGGGAGATGGGGTCTCGGGTTTCTAGGGTAGTCTCTAGGTGGCCTGCACGGTGATTTCAGAGCTCTCGAGTCATAGCAGATTCTATATAATCATCATAATTCGTCAAAAACTCGATATCGGAAAATTCCAAGTTCGTGTTTTGGGGTTTCTAGTCTCAAGTTTGTCCAGAATTCATCACTAATGGTTTGTGGTCACTAACTAAATCTCAATCGCATCTCTACAACTCAAGCCATCTGCTAAAAATCATCCTAGAATTTTCCAAGATCACTAATCTAGCATAATTGAACTCTAAACATATGCAAGAGGCTAAGAAACTCGATAATTTGAAGGAAAATGAAGATTTTACCTCTTGGAAGCAACTCAAGAAAGTTCTTTGGTGGTCCAAGATGCTCAAAACCCTAATTTGATCATACCATGTTGTGTAGGATGAGGTTGTAGTCATTTTCTGTGAAGATGGTATGAGGTTTTGAGGAGATTTTTGAGATGATTTATGATGGTGGTGAGGTGGAGAAAGAAGAGGAGAAAGAAGATGGAGGTGAAGGAAATGAGGTGAGAATGAAGTATGAGAAGAAATGAAGGAGGTAATCATAAATGGTTACCATGCCCCCCTCTCACTCTTGCCCATTCTTTCTTGTCCCCTCCTTGTCTCCCTCTCTCAAATTATCATTGCATTTTTCCCTTTTCTTTTAAAAAACTAAAGCAACCACAAATACAAATGAAGCCAACATGCAACAAAATACAATATATCATGGTGCATTAGCCATGGTTACACAAAAATGAATTTGGCTTAATGCATAATTAGTAATGGTCTAATCAAGTTTAATATAAACTTGCATATAAATAATTGCATAATTATTTATAAAATGTCCAAATCCAATAAATGTTTTCATAATTAATAATTCATATTAATCTCCAAATATTTTTAAAATATTGGTATATATTTATACCATTCTACAAAAACCCAAATTCATACTCGTATAGTTTTCGTGAAATTTATTATTTTATTATTTAAATTCCAAAAATAATATTTTAAATTTCTAAAATATTACAATCTTCCCTCTTAAATAAATTCGGTCTTCGAATTTAAATTTAAACCCCCAAATATTAAAACATTTCAGTAATTAGTCAAATCAACAGGACTCTGAAATCATAAATACACAAATATACCACAGCGTATCGTGTGCGCATGAAAGCGAGTGCAAAACTCAAAAATCGAAACTCCGTCGAGCGTCACGCAATCATGGGAGTTATGATGAAAATGCAAGACTCAAAATCCACTGCTAAAATCACGTATACTATAATCAAGATTATAATACGTATATAGTACGCATCCTTGTAAAACCATCTAAAAGTTGAATAAAACGCATGCAAAATTCTTTCTAAATCGCCAGCGATGCGTAACTCACGGTACAAGTGGCAGACGTTTATTTTGTAAAGAAATAGATATATGTCTATATATGTTTTGTTCAAGATATATGTCCCGCCTTTTTGAAATATCCCAAAAGGTTTTCCTTATAAAATTCGTGTCACTCATGGGCATGTAGAAAAATAGTGAGACTATAGCTCCTCTTTGAAAACCTCTTGATAAATATTGATGCATGCAAAAATATTCAGGTACTGTCCTCAGACCAGTCATGCTCGGTTACTATATGATATAATATATATCATAAAAACATGATGCTCAGAAAGAAATCAATCTCAACCAGTGTATCCAAATATCACGTGCGTCTGGTGCGCATGGAAATCAAAGTCAAATACATACCACAAATGTGCACATCAGCAAAAACTAAGTGCAACGGGTGTGCACGAAAGCATCTGTCAAGTGTAACGGGTGTGCACGACAACAACATCAAGTGCATCTAGAACGCACAGAAATCCCAATCAAGTGCAACCAACATGCACGAAAAATCTCGATCAAGTGCATCCGGTGTGCACAAAATCACATCCAGTACACCAAGTGCGCAAAAATCTAAATCAAGTGCGTCAGGTCCGCACAAAAACATCTAGTGCAATAGAGTGTATGAAAGCAAATACCAGGTGCACTAGGTACCCGAAAACTCGTCAATGTCTCAAAAGTGTATAAATACGACATTGAGTGTATGAATCGAAATCCGCGGTATACAACATGCACGATGTCAAAATCGAGTATACCGAGGTGTATAAAATTATAAACATGTGTAACTGCGTGCACAAAACCTATATCAATGTACTGCAAGCACATGTGAACTATATCGAGTGCATAAGTCAAGTCAAGTGCATACAACATACACAAAGTCAAAATCGACTGTATCGAAATACATAGAATCATAAATATGTGCAACAAATGCACAAAATCGATATCAAGTGCAATGGATATGCACAAATCATAAATCAATGTAATAGGTGTATAAGACATAGATCAAGTGCAACAACTGTGCACAAAGAAAAATATCCAGTAGGTGCAACTACGGTGCACGAAAACATTCATCATGAAACTAAATCATCAAAACTCAAATCCAAATGATAAAAACGTGATACTCGGATCACTAAAACGCAAATCGAAATAAATAGCATTGAGGTACACCTCCTTCAATGTCGAAAAATGCCGGTACACCTAAAGCTGGCCAAGCAAAAAAGTCTACATGCCTCCTGCTCACGGTCTGGCGTCCTCCGTCCCTGGGTCATTGTCTTCTCTGTGGATCACCAATCCCACAATCTCTCTGATCGACGGTCTGGTTAGGAGTGATGACGAAAACCGTACCGCTCTGGCGCTTCTCGGATCACCTCCTGGCCAATTAATACGACCACTCGTAATGTGGCACATCGACTATGGTGGCATCTGGTCCTCTGAATACTGGCGATACAACTGATCCTTAGTGCAAATCTTGTCACTACGGTGTCCTGGAAGGAATTTGCTATGGTCTTTTCTGATCTCATCTCTACCGAACTGTACGGAGATTGGCACTCTTTACTACATTCGCTTCTATTCCGGGACAGCTGCAATCTCAGCACGGTTTTCCTCTGGAATTATGGCCGTACTCAACGCCTCTGCGTACGTATCAATTCTTTGGCTTCAACGGAGAAGAACGACTCATTATGAGCTCATACAAATCCCTTATCCACTTGTCTTCATTATCGTCTAATTCAAATTCACATCTTGCTGGCTGCATACTGCAATTCATTCTCGGCTACAATTAATCCGGAGTCTTTCACAAGGACTTGAAACTACGAATTCGTTATCTTCAACCCTTTATGGAAGGCAGCTGGACAATTAGGTCCTCTGGAATTCGTCCAAGTTATCAGAGGAATACGCTTCATTTGTCCTTTCTCGATCAACTCACAACACGTCTGGGTGAGGCCCTTCTAAGTGAAGCTATTTAACTTATCGATCTCGCATTGGAGCATCCAAGGAACAAAATATCCGCTCTTGATTGATTCACTCCAGCCCTGAGTAAGATCCTAAACTGAAATTCTTCAACTTAACTGAACCTGTGTCGCGTATCCAATTAGACGAATCATCTTAGTTACTTTATTCAAGATGGGCTAGCGATCTTCTGTCACATCCCTGCCGGTAAACTCCCGTGGTTTCAGCTTAATAAACTCTGAGGTGACATCTCGTCAATCTCAATAACAGCTGGGTCATCTGTCTACACGGTAGACAACATCACGATCTCCTGGGATGGGTTGTATATCGACAGTCTTCTCAATCTGGCTGGCCTCAGCGGTGGCCCGATCATCCATTGCAGATCCCGAACGCTCGTCCCAAACGAGAGATTCCAACACAAACAATAAATCGATACGTTCCTACGTCACCGGAAGAAGATCATGGTCGGTCCTCGTCCCTGATGAGCTCGTTCTGACCGCATCTCTAGCCGCAGCTCTCTCTGCTCTCGTAACTATGGTGACATGAACTTCAAGCAGCCATCGATGAGGATAGATCATGAGAACGAATAGAATAACTGATCTTAAGAAATGTACATCCTAAGGTCACTTAAGCGGAGCAGCGTATCGTAAGAATGCCGCGGAACATACACACGGTACGTCGCTCTACTTAAGTTACCTACTCTATCAACCAAGGTCAACCTATGTGACGAAAATTCGGGTCCAATACCCCTTAGTCAAGTCTAAGTTCCATAAGATCAAGCCTAGATTTCGAAATATATATACTCTAGACTCCGCATAGTCAAACCCAGACCCGAATCAAGATTAAACCTAACGCTCTGATACCAACTTTGTCACGACCCGGAATTGGCATGTGACCGGCACGAGAATCACGTGAAGTCTATAGGACCCTGCCGTAATTCAAGTAAACCGAAGCCCAGAAATCTAAACCTTTTTGGGAAAAATAATGGAGGTGCAGTTTTGAAATGTCGGCATAATGAAAATGCAACGATTTGTATACTATCTTTGAAAACATTTTCGTCCTTAAAATTTAGGCAGCACCTCTCTTGTAAATTTTGATCCAAAACCAATATACAAGCAATAATATAGGTATTCCCAAGCGGGAGCTAGCTCTTCGCCAATTGGCGGGATCATAATCACGCAATGAATATATATACGACGTCCCAAGACGAAGATCAATCACAGAAAGAAAGTAAAGAAGACCAAGACATCATCAAGCTCAAATAAAGGACAATACACCAATCTCACTCTAAGTCTCAAGAATATACAAGTCTTTGTCTATGTCTATCTAGTATACATAGTCTGGTTGATGGAGATTTTAACTAGATACAACTGAATAAATATGTACAAAGGTGGTCACGATCCAAATGTGTACCACACTTACCAATGCAAATCATCCAGAAGCAAGTTGTGTGCCAGCAGGCCACTACTGATCCAAGCGGTCGATCCTGCAAGAAAACTGTGGCACAAAGGGGATGAGTTGTCAACTCGTGAGTAGAAAATATTGGCAGGTAGAAATCGAATGTATGACCCCTAGGTCATACTGTAACATATAGGTAATACTATGGTATCTAGGGTGATCGTGTATACATATATGTAAAATAACAATGTCGTGCAAGTATCAGTATATATATCAAGTCATCTGAGTCATATGCATGTGTACAAGTGTATCATCCAATATGTGTTCATCAACGACACATCAAATCATCATAAAACCCGAGTGTCCAGTATCGACACTCGAAAATATTATAAAACCCGTGTCCAGTATCGACACGTAAATTCTCATATCTCGGGAGCCGTCTCATCGGATCGGTCCACATATTCATCTGATCATACGACTCCGGTCGGTATCCTCCGGATATCCGCCGAGTCCAAACTATCACTGGTCGACAGTGCTCCCCTGCCAGGCTCAACGTCTTTCTATACGATCTTCTTACCCCGGGGTACCGCACCGGGTCCACTGTGTATGTTTCCTGATTTAAAATCAGAAAAGCTTATGGAAAAAGCTTCAGAAAAGGGTCACGTGCTTACACGTGACCAGCAGGCACGTGTTGGCACGTGACACCTAAAAGCATTAGCAAGACAAGTTCAGTTTCCCAACTACATCGAAGAAAAGGACTTCAGAAAGAGTCACGTGCTCCCACGTGACCAGGGTCACGTGTCGGCACGTGACATTTAAAAGCAAGCGACATAGGCACATTGGTTCCCTGATCAAATCAAGGAAAAGGCTTCAGAAGAGGTCACGTGCTCCCACGTGACCAGGGTCACGTGTTGGCACGTGACGCTCAAAACATCAGACTCATTCTCCGGTTAAATCAAGAAAAAGACTTCAGACGAGGGTCACGTGCTCACACGTGACCAGGGGTCACATGGTGGCACGTGACGGCTAAGCAGCAGAAGAAGGCAGAGTGCAAAAGAAGAAAAGGGCTCGTTACAAGGGGGTCACGTGCCCACACGTGACCAAAGGTCACGTGGCCGCACGTGACCAGCTTTCAAAGCCCATTTGTTAAACAGAATTAAATTCTGAGAAAAGACCTCTCAAGTCTTTCCAAAAGCAATCGATTGAATTAAAGATTTAGAGTGATTAAATATCATCTATCTATGGGAAAATCTTGAATTTGGGAAGATTTCCCTCTTAAATCTAACAGAAATCACAAAGGAGAATCGCTGGATTTGAAATCCAATGGTGAATAAAATTCACCTAATAATTCAAAGGTCCAGAACGAATGATGGATGCAAATCAAATCTCTCAATGAAGATACGTCAAAAAACTAATTGACTCGGCTGCTTCTCCTATAAATAGGAGCCGAGACACACAAAAAAGATATACACGCAGAGGGAAGAAAAGGGAGAGAGCCTTGATACTTTGAGGAATCTGGATCTTCTGCAAAAGAAAACCCTAGATAAGAAAGGGAAGGCTTCTTGAAAGAAGGAGAATTTAATCCTCAACAGAGTTCAACTCTGATGTAAAACAGAAGAACATATTTCTTCTCTCTTAGATGGAGGATCTGTAAAGCGCACATCTCCCCTTGAAGTTGAGAATTTAATTCTCAATGGGTTGAGATCCTGCCATGCAGATCCAAAGCATAGAGAAGAAATGGAAGCACGAGAATTTAATTCTCACAGAACTATAGGAATTTAATTCCTTTAAAATAAAATTAGGGTTTGACCCTGTGTCATGGAAATTTAATTCCTTCAGAATAAAAAGAATCAGGGTTTAACCCTAGTTAAGAACTTAGTTCTGTTAAAACAACAAGAATTTAATTCCCTTAATCTTATTCCCCAGAATAATTCTCTAACAGAGAGTGTAGGTTTAATTCCTTAAAGCTTTTATTAGGGTTTAACCCTATTCAGTTTTTTCACATATATGAGGAATTTAATTCTTACAGAAAATTTAGGGTTCAACTCTTCAAAAGGAACTAGGAATTTAATTCCTCTGGAATTATTGTCAGGGTTCAACCCTACGAGGAATTCAATTCCTGAAAGGGATTAACAGATCTTCTAAACAACTATAGAAAAGAAGGGTCACGTGTCACCACGTGACCCCCCCAAAAGATCTACAGAAAGCCCTTTGAGGCAGCGCCTCACGTGACCCATGTGACCCTTAACAGAAGCTTTAACATACCTTATTTAAACACCCGTCACGTGATGACACGTGATGCTCCAAAAGATGTGATCTTTTCAGCAGAACAAATGAAGGGAGGGCGCTCTCACGTGTTGCCACGTGACCCTTCTTGCCTTAGTGTTTAATACTAAATTGGAACTCCCAAATCCAGTGTTAAGACATTGTTGGGCCTTAGTGTTCAACACTAATCAAAAAACTTTATTTGCAGTGTTCGACACTGATTACCTCAGTGTTTAACACTAATTTGAGATCTCCGTTGCCAATGTTTAACACTGATCTGTTTTAGTGTTTAATGCTAATTTGAAAGCCTTGTTGCTGGTGTTTAACACCAATTATCTTTTAGTGTTAAACACTAACTTGTCAATTTCATTCCCAGTATTCAACACTGATTGGTCTGTAGTGTTTAACACTAGGCTTTGGCCCAATTGGCTAAATGGCCAGAGACAAAGTCTCTCCTTCAATGGACCAACAGGAAGCCAATATTCCAGACATGATTGGACTTAGCCCAAGCTGGCCATAAGTCCTCAATTCGTAATTAACTGGGCTAATGGGCTCATAACATAATCAATTGGTCTCGATCCCAAATTGGGCCAAAGACTACTTAATCCACTCCGGTTCCAGGGTACATCTCTTCACTCCTTTGATACTTGGCGTTGTAATCCCTCAACGTCTTCAAAGAGGTGACGGGTCCCGATGACCACATATTGATACGGACTGTGGGGTCCTTAAACCTATGGACTACGACGTCCTTAACCTCGACCGAGATGTCTTAAAACTAACAATGGACTGTGGGGTCCTTAAACCCATGGACTACGACGTCCTTAACCTCGACCGAGACGTCTTAAAACTAACAATGGACTGTGGGGTCCTTAAACCCATGGACTACGACGTCCTTAACCTGGACCGCAATGTCCTTAAACTACCTACGGACCGCAATGTCCTTAAACTAGCAATGGACCACTATGTCCTTAAACTGGAACAATAGAGCCAATCGCTCTTTTGTTGGATCTAAACGATCCCGTTTAAGTTGATCTTAGCCTCAAATATGGCTAACGTATCCTTAAACCTTCAAACAGACTGGACTATGAATCCCCCCAATCAACTTCGGTTCAAGGGTACATCTCTGAACTCCTCTGACATCTGTTGTTGTAATCCTTCAACGTCGTCAGAGAGGTGACGGGTCCCGACGGCCACACATTCAATGGACCACTATGTCCCTAAACTGGAACAATAGAGCCCCAAATGCTCTTTTGTCGGATCTAAACGATCCCGTTAAGTTGATCTTAGTCTCAAGTTAGACTAACGTATCCTTAACAAACGTTTGAGTTGATCTTAGCCTCAAATATGGCTAACGTATCCTCAAACCAAACCCCCAAACCCAAATCTAAGAAAATACGGATTTGGACTAGTCCACGTCCTACGGGCGACGACATAACTCAGTCTCCGTATACAATCCACGGGCAACCACAAATAGAACAAAAACACACGACACGAAGTGACCATCTGGAGAAGGAGAAAGTTGTTACCGCAGCGCGGTAGCGTAATTAACTGCAGGGGCTTGCGCCTGCAGGGAAGAGCGTCCCCACAATCAAAAACCCCTCGTGCGAGGGGGAATCTGACGAAGTCTGCTACATCGGACGCATCCGTTTAAACCTTCGATATACGGTGCCATAAATCAACTTGGCATCTTCGGAGAGGTGGACGGATAGCACCAATTAGCATCTGCCCCGAACCTCAGGCATGGACGTCCCCGCGTCCCGGCCGCCGTTCGGAGGGGAACAGATTCTGGCACGCCCGGTGGGACCTTTTCCTCTTTCCACTCCACACTTCGTGTGTAGTGATTCACGAACCAATCGTGGTTCGCTAATGGTGGCCCTTGGGTTTCAAGATACTAAGAATTGGCGTCTCGCTTATTGCAGAAAGCAAAGGATCGATGGCTTCTACTTCCGTGAAATTCTCCAACTGCTCAGACTGCAATTGCGACCAACGCTTTGCCTCGCCAGGAGGTATAGCCTACGGACCCCAAGCTGCTTCGTTATTCACAATGCCGGTGGACCAGGTGACTCAGGCCACTACCGGATTGTTCTTCGGGACTATACTCCCACCAACAAGCTTCACGGCGTCAGTGCTGACAAAGGAAGCTCCCAAGAAGTCGGTCTTTGATCATCTTACCCCTACCGTGGCTCATCTCAACGGGTCGCCCAACATCAGCGCCTCGGTCTTCTCTAGATTAGGCCAGAAATCCGGTAGACCCATCATGAGGTCTGCAATCCCGGAGAAGGCTGTTTCTAAGAAAGTGGCTGCTCCTGCTCCCGAAATCGCCAAGGCGGCTTCTCCGGCCAAAAAGTCGGTCTTTACAAGATTGACGGCTTCAGCTCCCGCTCCTGCTACCCAAAGGACATCGGTCTTTGACAGGATAACACCAACGGCAACCCCCCACCTACACAGGGGGCAAGACGAAACCATTCTTGCCGCTGAACCAACGCCGTCCGCTCGACACGCTCGACGTCGCCATTGGCGCCGAGTAAGGAAGGCCGGGGGCAACTCCCCCTCCGGGTTAACTCCACCAGCCTCGATGACAGAAGTTAATGCTGCTGTTCCAACTGGGAACAGCTTCGAGATGCTAAATAAGGTGCGAAGGAATTCTCCTACTGCAGTGCTAAAGAGGTCTCCTCCCCCATTAAAAAAGGTTGTGGAAATAAAATCAGAACAGCCCCGATCCCCTCAACGGCTGTCTTCCAAAATCTACAAGGTTTGGCGACAGGCCCGAGACTCGATCATCGATCCAAACTTCCCCCACCAGCACAAGAAGCTGAAAATCCAACCAGAAGCTGGTCACCAGGCTAAACCCCGAAAGGCTGTCTGGACGCCCACCTCAACGGCCCCCTCAACCTCCATGGCTCATGAAAGGAGGAAGCCAGAGAAGATCCCCCAGCCTGCAACGACAGCTAATAGCACTAAGCCCAGGCGCCCTAAGTCTGGGGGCATGATGGTCCACACCGTATACATGGCGTCAGGAAAAGAAGACAGCCGCGCGTCCACGGGTCATAGACCGCTTACACGGTCGGTGACCAAAGCCCAGGAGCAGCAGCAAAAGCTCCAAGAAATGATGAATGCTATGGCCGCACATACCGGGCCAAAAGAAAGCCCAGAAACGTCCTCAGACGCACGCCAGGAGGAAGAAACCGACGCTGAATTCCTTCGCCGGATACTGGAGAAAAAGGACAAAGAGGCTGCTGAACAAGTAGCCAACATACAGCGTATGGGCCTTCTCTTCCAAGATATGATAGGAATGATGATCCAGCAGGACCTACCCGCCGAGGATCCCCCAATCGTTCTTGAAGACGACCGAGGAGAAACGTCAAATCCACCACCGGCCCTCTCAACGGCCAAGGAATAGACGATCTCTAAAGCTGACTTGGTTGACTATATAGCCCAGCAAATCCGGGTTCATCATGCGACTGTCCGGGTTCATCATGCGACTGAGGCAGCTGGTCAAGTCGTAAAGACGGGTCGGCCGTATCCAAGCTGGTACGACCAAATTAAATACCCGCCAAGCTATACAATACCGAAATTCCACGTGTATAAGGGGACCGGCAATCCCCATCAACATGTTGCCCAGTTTCGGGCCCTCTGCGGTAACACCGGCGGTGAAGATAAACTGTTGCTTCGCCAGTTCGTGGGCAGCTTATCAGAAACAGCGTTCAAATGGTATTCGGAACTCCTGAACGATTCTATCAAGACATTCGCTGAAATGGAGTTGTTATTCACTCAGCGATTCGCAAGTGCCAGCGAACGCACTCCAATAACAGCATTGATTAACGCCAGGGTAAAACCAGGCGAAACCTGGGTCCAGTATGCTATACGCTGGCGGAATTTGTGGTCGAGATGCGAGCAACGCATTGAGGAAGCACCTGCAGTAGGCATGTTCGTGGGAACCCTAGACCCCCACGCAACTATCTCCCAGTTTATGATGTTCTTTAAGCCAACCACATTCCAGGCCTTAATCGACAAGTTGGCCCAGATGGATCAGATGGGTCATAGACCACCTCCCCCGAAGTCGGAACCTCGGAATGACAAGGGTAAAGGAAGGGCAACCTTCGTCGCGAATGCCCAGCAGCAACCTAACGCCCCGAAGCCGGGAGATCAATTGGAAGAAAGACGCCGGTATTATAACGAAAAGATGAAGCGTCCATACTCGTTCCCACGAGACAAGACGAAACGGTTATTCGAGCTGGCAGTGCGCAACAGGCTTATAAACCTACCAAATTCAAGGCGACCGCCACAACCCACCGAGGCGAATTACCCTAATTATTGCCCTTACCATCAGACGGTAAGTCATCCGATTGAAGACTGCTTCGTCTTCAAAGGATGGGTTGAAGATCAATACCTCCAGGGGAAGTTTATACTGTCAGAAAAGTGGAAGGTGAACCCACCACAGCCGCATACTCTTAAGAAAGCAGATACACCGGGGGCAACCTGTTCCTTTATCGAAGAAGCTCCATGGGAGGTCGTGCTATCAACTAAAACCAAAAGAATGCTGAGAGACCTTCATGCGTGCCCTGCGATCGAATGGAAGAACCCTCTTGAACCTCAAATTATCGAAGGAATGCTGAAGCCTCGCCCAACTACGAAGACTCGCGATAAGAGCCCAAATACTCACGCCCAACCGTCAAAATCTTCGAAGAAAAAGAAGAAGAAATCCAAGAAGTCCGTGAAGCTCGGAAACGAGCACATGAACTTGCAGAAGCAAATCGACGCGCTGGAAGAATACAATCAAAAGGCGCGAACTCCTGTCACACTGCAAGAGTTCCTCAACCACATCTTTCAAGAGGAAGATGATGGAGAGAGCTCGTCGGATGAATCTGAAGGATATGTGGCGAGTTGTAACGTAATCTCCCACTCGTTTACCGATGATGGGAAAACTCCTGGCACTAAGAAACTGGGGGCAGAGCCTGTACCAGAGCATGCATGGCCAACAGACGAAATAATCGACGCTTTTCTAGACGAGATTCGCCTAAAAAGTAAAGCGGACCAGGAGCGTGAGATGGCCGCTTCAGAAGGAGCCAAACGCAGGCGATTGAACGAAAGAGTCGAACTACCCCTGCCAGAGCGAAAGGCATCCAAAGTAGACAAGAAGATATTCAAGACGAGGAAAAGGTTTGCCAAAGCCATGTCAATGGGAATGAAGCTACCACCCTCGGAAGGAAACACGTACGATGGGGTGGAGAGGCACCCTGATTATTGCGCATATCATCGGAAAATCTCACACCCCACGGAGGAGTGCGACGCCTTTAAGATATGGTGGCAAGGATATGTTGCTCATCGGCAACATTTTAAGCGCGTGAAACGCAAGATCCGTCGGGAGCAAAGAAGTACCGTCGATGGGCACAACAGAACTACTGGCAACTGTTACATGGTTAACGCCAGGGGGTCACAAGTTCTCACCTTTGGGAGCGACTCTGATGAAGAAATGGCTCTGGGCCCTCTCTTTAAAGAATCTGTTTTAGGGAAGAAGGAGAAATCGGAGGCCTGCGAGAACATTCAGCTGCGCAATCGCACACTCCCAGAAAAGAATCTCGGGCCCGCGAGTAGGAAAGATAAGGGAAAGGAAAAGGTCACTGAAGATATCACTCTAGATGACCAAGTCATGAGAGAGCTGGCTGCCAAAGACCCTCCTAGAAAGGGTAAGGTGGACTACAACATCCTCGTACACCTAAGGAAGCTACCTTCTCAGCTTAGCATCCTCGATGCCCGCCTATTATCAAAAGAAGCGCGAGACTCACTGATTAAGGCGTTACAAGAACCTGAGCAATTCCAAGCCTTCCTCGCCACTGAAAAGATGAAGGATGAACTAGAGGAAGTGCATACGGCCGACATCACTTTCGGTGACGAAGACCTCCTTCTCGGGACGTGCGACCACAACGGTCCCCTATATGTCTCTGGATAGTGCCATGATATCAGGATAGGCAAGATCCTGGTGGATAATGGATCCACCGTCAATCTCCTTAATGTTCGGGTGTTGAAGGAAATCTGCATGAGTGTGCAGCACCTCGCTCGTGACAAAATCACTATCTCCGGTTTCGATTCACAATCGTCACGGACTCTCGGATCTGTAATACTAACATTACGCTTCGGACTTCTCGTCACAGACGTCAAATTCCATGTCATTGACGCCAAGACCTGCTACAACGCCTTACTCGGCCGCCCTTGGCTACACGAGTACAACATCATCCCTTCTACGCAACATCAGTGTATGAAGTACTTTAAGGATGGTTTCGAGTATACCGTAACAGGTGAGTTGAATCCATTCTCTGTGAACGAAGTCCGCAAATGCGAAGATGCGAAGTACTTTTTGCCAGATTTCGAGGATACAGAAAGGTGTCGCAACCCGGAGAACAAAGCCGCCGCCACCATCCCTGTTTTCGGGAGCGATACCGAAGAAGAGGAAGAGATAGTTTATACAGGGCCATCTCAACGCAACAACCTAGGGACGTCCGCCCCCATCTTGGTCTTCGGAAGTGATTCAGAAGATGAAGTTAATGCCGTGTTCGCCAATCGGCTGTCGGTACAAGCACCCCCTGGCGATGACCATAGTTTGCAAATCACCATGGTACCGCGAGAATACTACAAATATCTCGACGCACTTCAAGCCCACAATGTGCAGGACCTGCGAACATTTTATGTCCTTCCCAGGCAAAGGGGTGAGAAGGTGATCCTATTCTATCGATCCTCAGAGTCGAAAGTAGAGAAAGAGATCTGGCATGGTGCGGATGCGACACTCGACAGGCTCCAACCCATCCGTCTGTCCAGATACTATACGCATGGATTAAAGAGGCTATTGAAACGCCAAGGGGTACCCTTAAAACAGACTGTTCGGCAGGCCCGGTTTTACAACAAGATTTGGGACGTCCCTGGGACTCAACACAAATTGCCCAACGGGAAAATGGAAACACTTGGGCTTGGATACGCGAGAACCGGAAAAAGGGGACGGGCCCGCAGCAGCTACGCTATATATACCTTTGATGAGGAAGAGGACGCCCTGTCAGGAGATGCCAACCTCTCATCAAAACTAGACCCCGCGATTGAAGCGCCGAGTCCGTCGTTTGAACAACGAATGGACAACCCTATCAGGAAAGTGGGTCAGAAAGCTCGGGAAGACCACGACCGCGAAATGGCCATCTACGAGAAGGCTAGGACGCAACGCCTATTTCAACAGGACGCAACGCCTATTTCAATTATGTTCGCCTTTGTCAACCCGTTGTACGAAAGGCCCGATGCGGAAACAGAAATAAATCAAGAAGCAGAAAAAGGAGCCGACAACAACAACGCAGGATTAGGGGGTTGCGTGATCGGGTATTGCACGGCTCGGATTTGTCCCTCATGAAGAAGATGAGTCGAGCGTACTCCTTCCCCCGAGACAAGACGGAGAGGTTACTCAAGCTCGCTCTAAAACATCAAATGATCACGCTTCCAGGATCTAGACACCCTGAGCAAGCTAACAAGGCTGCTCATCTAAGCTATTGCTCTTATCACCGAGCCATAGGACATCCTACCGAAGACTGCTTCGCCTTCAAGAATTGGGTCGAGGATCGGTATCAGCTTGGCAGTTTCGCCTTATCCGACGGCTGGAGGGTAACGCCGCCACAAAAGCACGAACCCAAAGCCGCAAAAGCAAAACAAGATCCACCTCAGTCCTGGAAGCGGATTCGCACCTGTTACACGATTACGATATTAAAAGAAGAGCCCGAGAATATAGATGACCTTCCCTGGTGCTTTGAGAACAGCGATGATGAGGTGGTCTCAGAATTTCCGCCAGCTCCGAAAGAACTGGAAGATGGCATACATACTACTGCAGATAACCTCAAGAAGATTGAGTTGGGATCGGCAGATGACCCGCGACCGATATTTGTCAGCGAGCTGCTATCTGAGGAAAGGGTGGCTGCTTTAAAGAACGTGCTTCTACGACATAAAGACTGCTTCGCGTGGAACTACTCCGAGATGCCAGGATTAGATCCGGAGATTGCTGTGCATAAGTTAGCAATATCCCCGGATATCAAGCCGGTCAAGTAGGCGCCAAGAAGGATGCGACTCGAGCTTGAAATGAGCATCAACGCTGAAGTCAAGAAGCTGATCGATTCTGGATTTATCCAAGAAGTCCAATATCCCGACTGGATCGCCAATATCGTCCCGGTAATGAAGAAAAATGGGACGGTACGCATATGCGTGGATTTCAGGGATCTCAATAAAGCTTGCCCGAAGGACGATTTCCCAGTACCGGTAACCGAGCTAATGATAGATAACACGTCCACTCATGAGGTTTTCTCCTTTATGGACGGCTCATCAGGATACAATCAGATAAAGATGCATCCCGAAGACCAGAAGCACACCACTTTCCGGACCCCTTTGGGTATATTCTGCTACAGGGTTATGCCCTTTGGTCTAAAGAACGCTGGCGCCACCTATCAAAGGGCCATGACAAAGATCTTCGACGACCTCATACATGACATCGTCGAGTGCTATATCGATGACCTCGTAGTAAAGAGCATGTCATACGAAGAGCATTTAAAGGATCTGGAGACTGTATTTCAACGCCTTCGGCAATATAATTTGAAAATGAATCCCCTCAAATGCGCGTTTGGAGTCTCCTCGGGCAAATTCCTGGAATTCATCGTTCGACACCGAGGTATTGAAATAGATCCGTCAAAGATTAAAGCGATCATGGAAATGCCTCCGCCAAGAACCCTCAAACAGTTGCGGTCTCTCCAAGGGAAACTCGCATACATCCGGCGGTTTATCGCCAATCTTTCAGGCAAATGCCGTCCCTACAGCCACCTGATGAAAAAGGGAACTCCATTCGTTTGGGATCATAAATGCCAAAGCGCGCTAGACGAGATCAAGGAGTACCTGCAGAACCCTCCGGTGTTGGCTGCGCCGGTCAAGGGAAAACCCCTCATTCTTTATACAACCGCCTTCGAAGGTTCCTTAGGCGCATTATGGGCACAAGAGAACGATCAAGGGAAAGAGAGAGCACTCTACTACTTAAGTCGAGTTCTACTGGGGGCGGAAAGCAACTACTCTCCCGTTGAAAAACATTGCTTGGCGTTAATCTTCGCGATAACAAAGCTCAGGCACTATGCGTTGGCACACGAAGTCCATCTCATCTCGAAGGTGGACCCCCTTAAATACTTGATGTCAAAAGCCATATTGACGGGACGACTCGCTAAATGGGCCCTGCTCTTGATGGAGTTCTCGATAACGTATCAACCTCTCAAGGCGGTGAAAGGCCACGCCATTGCCGATTTCCTCGCTGAGCACCCGATACCAGCCGATTCTCCCCTGAACTGCGATTTGCCGGACGAGCATGCATTTGATGCGATTGGCGGCGGTAGTACCCGATGGGAACTCTATTTCGATGGAGCGTCCTCCATAAAGAAACGGAAACAAGGTATCCCAATGATCAAATCGGGGGTAGGCCTCATCTTCGTGACTCCACAAGGAGGGATAATGCGCTTCGCCTTCTCCTTAACAGAGCCGAGGACGAACAATGAAGCTGAGTACGAAGCTCTGATAGCAGGCCTCGAGATCGCCATCGATATGGGAATTGAAGACCTCCTTATATACGGGGATTCTCAATTGGTCATTAGTCAAGTAAATGGTGACTACCAAACGTGCAAACCGGAGTTGGTGAAGTACGGCGAAAATGTGCAACGACTATTGACCCAAATTCCCTCCTATACTCTGGAGAACATACCGCGCGCGGAAAACAGCAAAGCAGACGCGCTGGCCAAACTTGCTAAAGAACTGGCTGACGAGAACCTTGATGACGTCAGAATCGTGGTACAAAGCCGTCGAGTGCTCGTCCCAGCAGAAATATCTCCGGAATTGTATAAAGAAAAGGGGGCGACTGAGCAGACGACCCTACAAATAAAAGACCGTAAGAAGGCTGAGGACTGGAGGGAAGTCTTCATAGATTACTTTAAGTCCCACCGAATGCCCGAAGAAGCATCCTCAAGGCATCAGCTCATGAAACGAGCTCTGTCTTTCGCTTTCGTCAACGATACCCTATACAAGAGATCGTTTGATTCTCTATGGCTGAGATGCTTAGGACCTGACGAGGCAGAAAGAGTCGTTCAGGAAGTTCGCGACGGACTTTGCGGTTCTCACCAAGCAGGCCCAAAGATGAAGTTAAAAATTAAACGGATGGGTTACTATTGGCCCACGATGACCCAGGACTGCCTCGAGTATGCGAAGCAATGCCACTCGTGCCAGATTCATGGAGACTTTATCCACCAACATCCGAATCCACTACACCCAACGGTGGCTAGTTGGCCATTCGAAATGTGGGGGACTGACATAGTTGGCCCCATCGAGCCAGTATCATCCCGAGGACATCGTTTTATCCTGGCGACAACTGATTACTTCTCCAAATGGGCAGACGCAGTACCGCTGAGGGAAGTGAAGACGGAGAATATCCTTCACTTCTTCAAGACGCACGTCATCTATCGGTTTGGAACTTCACGGCGGATTATCTCCGATAACGGGCCAGCCTACAGAAGCCATAAGATTAGCCGCTTCGCGCAGTAGCACAATATAGACTGGAGATATTCTTCAGTTTACAATCCGCGAGCTAATGGTCTAGCCGAGGCCTTCAATAAGACCTTGACAAAAATCATGAAAAAGACCGTTTCCCGGAATAAGAGAGACTGGCACGAGAGGCTACAAGAAGCCCTATGGGCCTATCGAACTACGTTCAAGACGGCCACGAACACAACGCCGTACGCGTTGGTATTTGGGACGGAAGCAGTGCTCCCCCTCGAGATAGAGATACCCTCTCTACGAGTGGCAGTCCACTACGAGCTGACGGACGAAGAAAATGCCCACCTTCGGCTTGAGGAGCTAGATGCCCTCGATGAAACTCGGCTCATAGCGCAACAAAACCTAGAGGCCTACAAAGCAAAGATGACGCGCTCGTATGAAAGATTGACCAGGCCGAGGACATTCCGCCAGGGCGAACTCGTACTAGTGGTCAAAAGACCTATGATCCCCAATCGTGCCAAGCGGGGAAAATTTGAGCCGAACTATGAAGGCCCGTATATCATAGACAAGGTCTACCAGGGTGGAGCCTATCTACTCATGGACATGCACGGTGGAAGGCCTTTCAGGCCAATAAACGGCCGCTTCTTAAAGAAGTACTATGCTTAATGAGCCACAGCCTGGGTCAACGATAGATGACGACGATTATGTCCGCTCGCTATCTTCCTAAAGCTCAAGGCTCTATAAGTAGTAGCTGGCCCTTTCCTCGACGGACCGAAACGTCATTAGTTCCGAAACGTCCTTAAACTAAGGACGGACCGAAACGTCCTTAAACTAACGACGGACCGAAACGTCCTTAAACTAATACCGCAGCATCCTTAGGCTGACGAGATAAAAAAAATATAATAAATAAAAACGGTATGTCCATAAGCAAAAAGGGCACGGATGAAAACCCGAAAGGGCTCCGTGAGTAAAAACAGCAGGGCTACTGGCGAGTGTTCGTGAAAACCCGAAAGGACGCGGCCTCGTAAAAAAAAGGAGAAAATGAAAATGAAAAGAATAAATAAAAACGGTATGTCCTTAAGCAAAAAGGGCACGGATGAAAACCCGAAAGGGCTCCGTGAGTAAAAACAGCAGGGCTACCGGCGAGTGTTCGTGAAAACCCTAAAGGGCGCGTCCTCGTAAAAAAAAGGAGAAAAAGAAAATGAAAAGAATAAAAAAACGGTATGTCTATAAGCAAAAAGAGCACAGATGAAAACCCGAAAGGGCTCCGTGAGTAAAAACAGCAGGACTACCGGCGAGTGTTTGTGAAAACCCGAAAGGGCGCGATCTCGTTAAAAGACACTTATAGGGTCCTCTCGACCTTGTAAGGAGAAACCACCCGCGTGAGATCCTTACGACTCACAAAGGAGCAACACACTTAGGAATCCTCACGATTCCTAAGGAGAAAATACACTTGCGAGATCCTCACGACTCGTAAGGAGAATTCTCTCATGGGACCCTCACGGCTCATGAGATTTGAAAGTCTTAAGTTACAGAAAGCTAAACCTGTTCTTAAGCAGATCCCCCATAACCTTCGATAATGCCCTACAAGCGGCTCAATACTGACCCTTGTATACAATCCACGGGCGCGAATAAACATTTCCCCAGCAAAGTCACACCCGTGACTAGGGACATGTCCATATGGTGAACAACCCTTATAATTCCTCTCGACTTATAAGGAGAAAACCCTCTTGTAGGATCCTTACGACTTACAGAGGAACATACACTTAGGAATCCTCACGATCCCTAAGGAGAAAATACACCTGCAAGATCCTCACGACTTGTAGGGAGAAATACCTTTGTGAGACCCTTACGGCTCATGAAGTCAAAAGCCTTGGTCGACAGGACCCTTAACCCTGTTTACTAAGCCACCTTTGTTCGACATCGACAGAGGCAAATGATGATTCGCTTCTGGCAACATCCCAGTTGCAGCGGTGCTAATGCCGAAATCGGTGTCTAAAATCCAAGCTTGCGGCGAAAAAGCTAGCAAGCCACACATGCATACGAAATAGCCGAAATGATGGGGCAACTTGCAATAAAAAAAAGCAAGTAAAAATGTATGCATGAAAAATAGCCGAAATGATGGGGCAACTCGCAATAAAAAGCAGCGAGTGAAAATAAAAAAAATTAGCCGAAATGATTGGGCACCGCGAAAAATCACCGAAATGATAGGGCAATCGCGACCTCCGCGATATAAAAGCTGAAATGATAGAGCATCGCGGAAAAAGAAATAAAATAAAAATAAAATGTATGCGTTACAGGTGATGTTCCATCACACCCTGTATACAATCCAATGGCATAAACAAAAAGGGAACATACCTACCTCCCCCAGGTTTCACCAAAGAAAGAAGCTAAATCTCGACAGGCCACAAGCGACCTAGAGATCATCCCAACACTCGTCTCGTAACAACGGACACAACTTCAAGCTAAGCGGAACAGCGGCAACTCCCAGTTCCATGGCTCGGTGGTATACGTATCGCCAACAGTCAAACCTCCATCCCGTGAAATGCGGATACAATCAGCAAAATTCCTGGTTACGTGGAACGCGGATAACGTCACTCAGTGAACCCGTGTGAAGCATCCAGAGCGGAGCCTAGTCCTCGCCGAGCGCGGCAGTGAACCCGTGTGAAGCATCTAGTGCAAAATTCCTGGTTACGTGGAACGCGGATAACGTCACTCAGTGAACCCGTGTGAAGCATCCAGAGCGGAGCCTAGTCCTCGCCGAGCGCGGCAGTGAACCCGTGTGAAGCATCTAGTGCAAAATTCCTGGTTACGTGGAACGCGGATAACGTCACTCTTTGATCCCGTGGAAAACGTCCAGAGCTGATCTTGGTCCTCGCAGAGCACGGCAGTGAACCCGTGTGAAGCATCCAGAGCGGAGCCTAGTCCACGCCGAACACGGCAGTGAACCCGTGTGAAGCATCTAGTGCAAAATTCCTGGTTACGTGGAACGCGGATAACGTCACTCTTTGACCCCATGGAAAACGTCCAGAGCGGATCCTGGTCCTCGCAGAGCATGGCAGTGAACCCGTGTGAAGCATCCAGAGCGGAGCCTAGTCCTCGCCGAGCACGGCAGTGAACCCGTGTGAAGCATCTAGTACAAAATTCCTGGTTATGTGGAACGCGGATAACGTCACTCTTTGACCCCGTGGAAAACGTCCAGAGCGGATCCTGGTCCTCGCAGAGCACGGCAGTGAACCCGTGTGAAGCATCCAGAGCGGAGCCTAGTTCTCGCCGAGCACGGCAGTGAACCCGTGTGAAGAATCTAGTGCAAAATTCCTGGTTACGTGGAACGCGGATAACGTCACTCTTTGACCCCGTGGAAAACGTCTAGAGCGGAGCCTAGTCCTCGCCGAGCACGGCAGTGAACCCGTGTGAAGCATCTAGTGCAAAATTCCTGATTACGTGGAACGCGAATAACGTCACTCTTTGACCCCGTGGAAAACGTCCAGAGCGGATCCTGGTCCTCGCAGAGCACGGCAGTGAACCCGTGTGAAGCATCCAGAGCGGAGCCTAGTCCTCGCCGAGCACGGCAGTGAACCCGTGTGAAGCATCTAGTGCAAAATTCCTGGTTACGTGGAACGCGGATAATGTCACTCTTTGACCCCGTGTGAAGCATCCAGAGCGGAGCCTAGTCCTCGCCGAACACGGCAGTGAACCCGTGTGAAGTATCTAGTGCAAAATTCCTGGTTACGTGGAACGCGGATAATGTCACTCTTTGACCCCGTGTGAAGCATCCAGAGCGGAGCCTAGTCCTCGCCGAACACGGCAGTGAACCCGTGTGAAGCATCTAGTGCAAAATTCCTGGTTATGTGGAACGCGGATAACGTCACTCTTTGACCCCGTGGAAAACGTCCAGAGCGGATCCTGGTCCTCGCAGAGCACGGCAGTGAACCCGTGTGAAGCATCCAGAGCGGAGCCTAGTCCTCGCCGAGCACG
Source organism: Agapanthus africanus (assembly GCA_030015575.1). NCBI lineage: Eukaryota > Viridiplantae > Streptophyta > Magnoliopsida > Asparagales > Amaryllidaceae > Agapanthus > Agapanthus africanus. The sequence continues at coordinate 126,229,334 of JASDDO010000028.1, forward strand.
GCAGCGAACCCGTGTGAAGTATCTAGTGCAAAATTCCTGGTTACGTGGAACACGGATAATGTCACTCTTTGACCCCGTGTGAAGCATCCAGAGCGGATCCTGGTCCTCGCAGAGCGCGGCAATGAACCCGTGTGAAGCATCCAGAGCGGAGCCTAATCCTCGCCGAACACGGCAGTGAACCCGTGTGAAGCATCTAGTGCAAAATTCCTGGTTACGTGGAACGCGGATAACGTCACTCTTTGACCCCGCGGAAAAATGCCCAGAGCGGAGCCTGGTCCTCGCCGAGCACGGCAGTGAACCCGCGTGAAGCATCCAGAGCAAATACCGGACTGTGGAGTCCTTAAAATCCACGGACTATGACGTCCTTAATCTCGACCGCAACGTCTTAAAACTAACGATCAACCACCCCGATTCCCTACAGATTCTCCCTTGGTTAAAGGGTACATCTCTTCACTCCTTTGATACTCGGCGTTGTAATTCCTCAACGTCTTCAAAGAGGTGACGGGTCCCTGCGACCAAACATCGGACTGTGGAGTCCCTAAATTCACGGACTATGAGGTCCTTAACCTTGACCGTGATGTCTTAAAACTAACAGCGGACTGTGGAGTCCTTAAATCCACGGACTATGAGGTCCTTAACCTTGACCGTGATGTCTTTAAACTACGATACCTTGAGCGACCCCTGCCCCGTGAAACACGGATAAGGGCGACCACATCCAACACTTGCAGGTCCTCACGACCTGCGAGGAAGAAAAACTCTTATGAGATCCTTACGACTCTCAAGGGAAAACCCGCTTAAGAATCCTCACGATTTTTAAGAAGAACTTACACTTATGGGATCCTCTCGACCTGTAGGGAGAAAAACTCTTTATGAAACCCTCGTGGCTCATAAAATGCAAAAGTCTTGGGAAGCAGATCTTAACCCTGAATCCTGAGCCATTGCTGTCCTGAAAGGAGATCAAGGTAGAATATCCGCAGAATACATTCAATGAAAAGGAGACACATCATTGAGAAGAAAAATGTATCTTTTATTCATAAACCAAAATGGGTACAAAGTACAATTCATGAAAGAAACAAAAAGAAAATACTCTCATCCATGAGTATGTACAAAAAGGAAGGAAAAGATACAAATGTTTCAAGCCGGCGGGCGATTCAGCAGCTTGGTCAGCTCATCCTGCTTTTGTTGGACCACGGCTTCATGACGCAAGATCTCCAAAAGACGAGCCTCCGCCTGAGCTTGTTGGGCCTGATATGAGGCAAGCCGAATTTCGAGCTCTTTCTCGGTGGCTTTATGAGCCTCGACCCTCTCACGAGTGAACGTGGCAGCTTTATCGAGGGCCACCACCTCTTTTATGGACTCCTGGAGCACTCGCCAGAGTTCGTATGCTTTGTTGGCCTTGGCTGTGAGGCCGGCCTGAAGCTCGCTCAGCGCCTTAGAAGCCAATTCTCTCTCCGAAAATTTACGGCCGAACCCTCTTCTCGCACAACAATATGTTCGCTACGTGTCGCTCTATCAGGCCGCGTAAGCTCGCTTTCGTGACCACAGCCTTGGATACAAAACATTTACAAGACCGTATAAATGGGCTTCCAGTCGACGGGAATAATCGATCTAAAACGCGCTCACATCACCTGACGTGAAAGGCAACAAGAAAGATTTCCGACATATTTCAAGCATGCGTTCGCAATCATATGAGTATTCAAAAAGAGAATAATAACAATAATAGCATTTGCAATCGCATGAACGTTCATAATACCCAAAAAGGTCTGATGCGCAGGAAAGTGATAATAGTATTTGCAACTAAAGAAAATTCTCATGAGAAGAATATGAAGTTTATTTATGCAAGCGGAAACATACATACTAGTACCAAGCCAAGCCTACATGGAAGTTCGGCACAAAGCGTAAAAAAAAAGAAAAAGAAAAGGAGGGACTAATTTAAAAATGTTCTACGCTAACGGAAAAGGTCACCAAACATGGGATCAACGGCACAGGGGTTAACGAAGCAGATGACAAAATTCTTCATCTCTCTCTCTGCTTTCTCCAGCACATCAAAGCGACGGTTCTCACGAGGAGTCGCTCCCCATCGATTGGTGCCGTGTTCGTCCGCGAAAGCAAACATAATAGCTCGCCGGGCCTTGATTTGGCTCAGCAGATGAATTGAGCAATCCTTCAAAGCCTGAGTAATCAGGCACGCTTCATGAAAGCCCTCGAGCCTTTCTTACGCCGCGTCGAGCATTGCCAGGGTCATCTCCGCCGGGTGAGGAAGGATATCGGCAAGCACGGCCGTGAGAATCATCCGGAGCCAGAAGAAACCCATCGGGAGGGGGGACCCCCTACGGATCGAGAGTTCATGCATGGCTGAGTCGCATTCGTCGTCGGTAAGAAGTGGATCCACTAACCGAGCAGCAAAGCGGGGGATCATCTCCTCGATAGGCACTTCCCATGGCAGTCGACGAGCGTGTGGACGGTTGCAGGCCATAGCACTCAGATACTCCTCAAATTAAATCACGTCAATATGGGAATGAATTTCTCTGTGAGGAGAAAATAGGCTATGGCCTCAAGAATATAAAGAAGTGCATTAAGTGCTGTGCGCGGAAGATCTTGCATGGTGAAGCTATTTCCAAGGCCCAAAAAAGGAAAGGCATCGAAAATCAAGGAGATGGAACTATTTCCAAGGCCCTTTTTTCTGCGTCTGATACTGTGCACTGAAAATAGGGCATGGGAAGATTTTGTGAACAGCCCCTTCAAGGGACCCCACGTGCAGAATACGTGAGGCCTAAACCTGATGTACATTAAAACAAAAGAAAAATGGAGTAACACCCTGCATATTGAAAGCACCAGCAACAACAGTGGCAAAATGATAAAATCCCAGAGAAAGGTATGCAAACATGGAAAGACATAATAAAACTTGTCACTCATACTTCAAGAATTTCATACAAAATAAAGAGGACACATTTACAATGGTAAGACTTCAGACGCGGGGCATGGGTTGAGAAACTCAAGCTTGACCTTGTCCAAGATCCTCCAAGCATTTCGAACCGCCCGAGTATGTTTTCTCTCGCGATCGCAAGCGTCTGGGTCCTCGCGGATGTCCTCCACCCTCCTGTAGGCAGCAAGTATGGCCGACTGCTGAAACGCCTGGTGCAAAAGATCAATGAGGTTGTCACGCCTTCTCTTCGAGATCAAACTCATTAGATACACCGAATGTATCTTATCCTCGGCAACGTCCAATGCCTTGAGTGGCACACCGGCGCAGAAGAGAGGAAGCGCCTCCCAAATCGCCAGCACGATGAGCCTCAGAAGAGAAGAGCGACGGGGGAGTAGCCGATGGTCGTACTCGTCAAAGCGGCTCATAATCTCAGCACACTGAGCATTGGTGAACTCATGATTCTGACTACGGCCCAGGGCACGAATATTCCTGTAGGAAATGATTTCGTTGAGATCATACAAATGAGCGTCCATGATACCTGAAATAAAAAAATCAGGACGATTTATTACAAACCCTCCTCTTCTTCACTAATCATAGAATGACAAGGAAACCCCAAGAAGCCTCCGTGTGAAGAAACTGAATTCTTCCTTGGAATTAAATTCCTTATTAAGAGAAGGGAATTAAATTCCCAGAAATATTTTTGGGATGGAATTAAATTCCATGGATTTGAACCGCCATCATCATCTCCCTAAGGATCATCTAAACCTTAAGAGATCTACTGTGGGAGGTTAAGTGGTCTCATATTTTGGTTAAAGAACTTGAAAAGAAATGGGTTCTTTGTGAAACCCTTGATATGGATTTAAAATCTAGAGAGTTTTGTCAAAATGAAGGTGCTTCGATTACCATTACCTGAGGAGGAAGAGTCCTTTTAAACAGAGTTAAACTCTAAAAATATTTCAAGGCAGAGAACTAAGCTCTGGAAGAAGAGAATTAAATTCTCAGAAAAAGTTCTCAAAAGAAGGAGATGAGCAAAGTGAAGGCTCTTCGGAAGGGACATGAACATTTATAGGATGCGATGGAAACGCTTCATCTCCCCAAATCCCTAAAGGAATCCAACGGTCACAAAAGGTGACAGCATTGCACTCACGTGCTGATACGTGAGAACAACGCTGTGGGGGCATTTGTTTCCTGATTTAAAATCAGAAAAGCTTATGGAAAAAGCTTCAGAAAAGGGTCACGTGCTTACACGTGACCAGCAGTCACGTGTTGGCACGTGACACCTAAAAGCATTAGCAAGACAAGTTCAGTTTCCCAACTACATCGAAGAAAAGGGCTTCAGAAAGAGTCACATGCTCCCATGTGATCAGGGTCACGTGTCGGCACGTGACATTTAAAAGCAAGCGACATAGGCACATTGGTTCCCTGATCAAATCAAGGAAAAGGCTTCAGAAGAGGTCACGTGCTCCCACGTGACCAGGGTCACGTGTTGGCACGTGATGCTCAAAACATCAGACTCATTCTCCGGTTAAATCAAGAAAAAGACTCCAGACGAGGGTCACGTGCTCACACGTGACCAGGGGTCACGTGGTGGCACGTGACGGCTAAGCAGCAGAAGAAGGTAGAGTGCAAAAGAAGAAAAGGGCTCATTACAAGGGGGTCACGTGCCCACACGTGACCAAAGGTCACGTGGCCGCACGTGACCAGCTTTCAAAGCCCATTTGTTAAACAGAATTAAATTCTGAGAAAAGACCTCTCAAGTCTTTCCAAAAGCAACCGATTGAATTAAAGATTTAGAGTGATTAAATATCATCTATCTATGGGAAAATCTCGAATTTGGGAAGATTTCCCTCTTAAATCTAACAGAAATCACAAAGGAGAATCGCTGGATTTGAAATCCAATGGTGAATAAAATTCACCTATTAATCCAAAGGTCCAGAACGAATGATGGATGCAAATCAAATCTCTCAATGAAGATACGTCAAAAAACTAATTGACTCGGCTGCTTCTCCTATAAATAGGAGCCGAGACACACAAAAAAGATATACACGCAGAAGGAAGAAAAGGGAGAGAGCCTTGATACTTTGAGGAATCTGGATCTTCTGCAAAAGAAAACCCTAGGTAAGAAAGGGAAGGCTTCTTGAAAGAAGGAGAATTTAATCCTCAACAGAGTTCAACTCTGATGTAAAACAGAAGAACATATTTCTTCTCTCTTAGATGGAGGATCTGTAAAGCGCACATCTCCCCTTGAAGTTGAGAATTTAATTCTCAATGGGTTGAGATCCTGCCATGCAGATCCAAAGCATAGAGAAGGAATGGAAGCACGAGAATTTAATTCTCACAGAACTATAGGAATTTAATTCCTTTAAAATAAAATTAGGGTTTGACCCTGTGTCATGGGAATTTAATTCCTTCAGAATAAAAAGAATCAGGGTTTAACCCTAGTTAAGAACTTAGTTCTGTTAAAACAACAAGAATTTAATTCCCTTAATCTTATTCCCTAGAATAATTCTCTAACAGAGAGTGTGGGTTTAATTCCTTAAAGATTTTATTAGGGTTTAACCCTATTCGGTTTTTTCACATATATGAGGAATTTAATTCCTACAGAAAATTCAGGGTTCAACTCTTCAAAAGGAACTAGGAATTTAATTCCTCTGGAATTATTGTCAGGATTCAACCCTACGAGAAATTCAATTCCTGAAAGGGATTAACAGATCTTCTAAACAACTACAGAAAAGAAGGGTCACGTGTCACCACGTGACCCCCCCAAAAGATCTACAGAAAGCCCTTTGAGGCAGCGCCTCACGTGACCCACGTGACCCTTAACAGAAGCTTTAACATACCTCATTTAAACACCCGTCACGTGATGACACGTGATGCTCCAAAAGATGTGATCTTTTCAGCAGAACAAATGAAGGGAGGGCGCTCTCACGTGTTGCCACGTGACCCCTCTTGCCTTAGTGTTTAATACTAAATTGGAACTCCCGAATCCAGTGTTAAGACATTGTTGGGCCTTAGTGTTCAACACTAATCAAAGAACTTTATTTGCAGTGTTCGACACTGATTACCTCAGTGTTTAACACTAATTTGAGATCTCCGTTGCCAATGTTTAACACTGATCTGTTTTAGTGTTTAATGCTAATTTGAAAGCCTTGTTGCTGGTGTTTAACACCAATTATCTTTTAGTGTTAAACACTAACTTGTCAATTTCATTCCCAGTGTTCAACACTGATTGGTCTGTAGTGTTTAACACTAGGCTTTGGCCCAATTGGCTAAATGGCCAGAGACAAAGTCTCTCCTTCAATGGACCAACAGGAAGCCAATATTCCAGACATGATTGGACTTAGCCCAAGCTGGCCATAAGTCCTCAATTCGTAATTAACTGGGCTAATGGGCTCATAACATAATCAGTTGGTCTCGATCCCAAATTGGGCCAAAGACTACTTAATCCACTCCGGTTCCAGGGTACATCTCTTCACTCCTTTGATACTTGGCGTTGTAATCCCTCAACGTCTTCAAAGAGGTGACGGGTCCCGATGACCACATATTGATACGGACTGTGGGGTCCTTAAACCCATGGACTACGACGTCCTTAACCTCGACCGAGATGTCTTAAAACTAACAATGGACTGTGGGGTCCTTAAACCCATGGACTACGACGTCCTTAACCTCGACCGAGACGTCTTAAAACTAACAATGGACTGTGGGGTCCTTAAACCCATGGACTACGACGTCCTTAACCTGGACCGCAATGTCCTTAAACTACCTACGGACCGCAATGTCCTTCAACTAGCAATGGACCACTATGTCCTTAAACTGGAACAATAGAGCCAATCGCTCTTTTGTTGGATCTAAACGATCCCGTTTAAGTTGATCTTAGCCTCAAATATGGCTAACGTATCCTTAAACCTTCAAACAGACTGGACTATGAATCCCCCCAATCAACTTCGGTTCAAGGGTACATCTCTGAACTCCTCTGACATCTGTCGTTGTAATCCTTCAACGTCGTCAGAGAGGTGACGGGTCCCGACGGCCACACATTCAATGGACCACTATGTCCCTAAACTGGAACAATAGAGCCCCAAATGCTTTTTTGTCGGATCTAAACGATCCCGTTAAGTTGATCTTAGTCTCAAGTTAGACTAACGTATTCTTAACAAACGTTTGAGTTGATCTTAGCCTCAAATATGGCTAACGTATCCTCAAACCAAACCCCCAAACCCAAATCTAAGAAAATACGGATTTGGACTAGTCCACGTCCTACGGGCGACGACATAACTCAGTCTCCGTATACAATCCACGGGCAACCACAAATAGAACAAAAACACACGGCACGAAGTGACCATCTGGAGAAGGAGAAAGTTGTTACCGCAGCGCGGTAGCGTAATTAACTGCAGGGGCTTGCGCCTGCAGGGAAGAGCGTCCCCACAATCAAAAACCCCTCGTGCGAGGGGGAATCTGACGAAGTCTGCTACATCGGACGCATCCGTTTAAACCTTCGATATACGGTGCCATAAATCAACTTGGCATCTTCGGAGAGGTGGACGGATAGCACCAATTAGCATCTGCCCCGAACCTCAGGCATGGACGTCCCCGCGTCCCGGCCGCCGTTCGGAGGGGAACAGTGTACCCGCAAACAATGCCTCCTCACTCCTCGAATCGGGCAATTTATAGCTCAGAACCGAGAAAACTCATGGTGGACGCCACAAATTATATCACGAGAAACCGCGTTTTTAAAACAATCATAAGACTTTTAAAATATATCAGCGGTTCACAAATCCGGAGAACTCATGAAAACTGAATCTCATATGCATGTAACCGTAAAGGTCCAGTAAATGCAATGCACAGAACGGTACTGTAAAGTATTTCAAGTGTGATCATGTAAGCATGTCGTGTAATAAGTACTGAACAGTGAATTATAATTCTATAGTTTAAGAAACCATACGGCGGCACAGCAGTTCTAATGTGTAAGTGGCATGACAATTACCGATGATGAGTGTGTGAGCCGGCAAATCTGTGTACGTGTAACATGCGTATCATCGGTAAGATGCATGTGTCCTAGCGGACGAAGCCATATAAAAATAAGTGCCGAGAATGTAGTACGTAATGTCACGCGGAATAATACAGCATAAACATGAACGGTATAAGTATGTAACTACATATGAACCATACGGTTAGTTTAAATAATATGAATCGTAGTTTTGAAAATGGGGGCTACGTGTTTTTGAGAAAAATACACTTTAAAAATCCGTAGCTTCCCTTGAGGTTTTCATTTAAAAGTACATACGATTCGTCAGTTTTGGAAATAAGTATGGTTCAAATGTAATCCGTTATCTATCAAGGTGTTTAGAAAGCAATGATGCTCCGAATCAAAACAACCCATAAGTCGGCGATCCAGCCTTATAGTTTCAGATGTGGTATAATCATCGTACATCATTCTCGAGTCAAGAGTACAGATTAATCATTCTGTATCTCATATCGCGTACGGTATAATCCATCGTACGTATCATAAATCAAGGGTGCGGATCTATGGTCTCGTACATCATATTATCTCATATTCTCATATATATATATATATATATATCAATCTCATATCATATTTTGGCATATGTATATGTGTATATATCACCTTGCATTCTCATATCAAACATATCAATTCATGTCATCTTGTTTCATCATATCCTCATTTCATCATGTCATCTCGTACTTATCCTTATGATTATATCCGTAAGTATATAAGCTTAGGTTTATATATATATATATATATATATATATATATATATATATATATTCTACATCTTGGTTCTCCTATTACTATGGTTGCGGGGGTGCTATACTTCATCCATCCGACTTTCCCCGTAGTTATAGATCTACTCACATGCTATCCTTGCTCTAACCGAAGTCAATGAACGTCTTGTGCTCCTTCGTCGTCTCGGAAGTCCATGCAAAGGTACCTACAAATCAACACACATCCTAACGAGATCAAAACCAAATTCGAAAACCGATACGGCACACGAAGTGCATATAGGTTAGAACCCATGGGCCATACATGTAAGAGCAACCAAATATTCCTCGGCGTTGATATACGAACGTCCAACGGCCGAGTCAAAACTCAAATACCAAAACCAAGTTTTCAAAAGTCGGAAACCAAAATTAGCAACTTGGAAAAACACTCCCAGACTCGGGTAGAATTAGGATATTTTGCACATAGAGTATGTCTAAATATCAGATAATAGAGCTATGGACCAAAAACCAACCCCAGATTCAACAATGTGGCCGCAATTTGCGGCCATATCTATTAAAATTGCGTCCTGGAAAAGGAGACGGGGTCTTGGGTTTCTAGGATAGTCTCTAGGTGGCATGCACATCTCACTGTGTTTGCAAATTATTTTTCAGAGCTCTCGAGTCATAGCAGATTCTATATAATCATCACAATTCATCAAAAACCCAATATCGGAAAATTCTAAGTTCGTGTTTTGGGGTTTCTAGTCTCAGGTTTGTCCAGAATTCATCACTAATGGTTTGTGGTCACTAACTAAACCTCAATCGCATCTCTACAACTCAAATCATCCACAAAAAATCATCCTAGAATTTTCCAAGATCACTAATCTAGCATAATTGAACTGTAAACATATGTAGGAGGCTATGTGATGGAGACTGTGATCTCTTTCAGATGTTGTCCTCCGTCGATCCTCTGATGGCGGTCTTTAACGGTTGAGATTTGGTTTGGGAGTTGTTGAGCGTGTGGATCTCAATGGGTTGGTGCTGATGCCGAGCTATCTGCAAAGGAAGTTACGGGATGGGTGACCACCGTAGGACCCTCTGACGATCAAATTAGTGCTGAGGGATAGGTGCAGAATAACGGCGTATTAGAATGAGTTCGAGTTACCTGAGTCGTTTGAGAGAGGGGTTTATATAGTGGTCGCGTGGAGTGAGCAGGCGCGAGATCATCGCCGTCAGTTACGCCCCTGCGTTATCCTCACATTTAATGACGGGATACGCCCATTAATGGGGGACGCGGAACGTAGAGAGGCGGATATCTCGTCCTGGCGAGATACGCGGAGCCGTTGCGGGGGCGCTTGTATTCCGCGCTCTCGGTTGATTGGGGAAGCCGAGGAAGCTCGGCCTGACAGATGGCTCGGAGATGAGTAAGGAGACCGAGGAAGCTCGGAGACGAGCTGTTGGCCGTTTGCTAGGTGAAGGTGGAAAGTATTCAGGGAGGTCTCCTGAAAGGTCGGATATGTGTCCTGAGGAACGCCTCTAATGCAACTCATTTATTCCACTTCCGTAGCCTTCGGGACACGTCATCCGCCACGTGTCGTAATCTGAGGAAATACCACTTGTGAGCATCATCATTAGCCCTCTACTCTCATTCCGACCTATTCATGGGTCGGGTCGAGAGTGGCCTGCTCGGTTTTTCTTCTGCTCAGTTTGGCGCCGATGATCATAATGTGGATCATCCGGGAACGACATGGCGTTTGGCGGTTGCGTCGTTTCGATCTTTAGAACCACGTGTCATTCCGTCGTGCGCTTGAATTTTCACGCGTATCCCCGATGGCGTCAGCGGATCAGTGAAATGATTGCGCTTTAAAGAGGGGGGGCCGTTTCAGTCGATTCGTCGGTTGGGGTACGGGCCACGTGTCGGACGTCGGTTGGCGGGCGAGACAGGCTGTCTTTGACTCCTGCAATCGAAGAGACGTCCCCAATGGTCGACTGCTACATGGATCTTCGACTGTCGCTTAGACACGATGTTTCGTTTTGGTAGGAATCAATCTGGGCCGTAGGATGTTCTCTTTTGGGGTGTATAATAGGAGGGGACCATCCTAGGGCCGACACTTTGCCCTAAGATTGCCTGGCGTACCTTCGTTTAGATCGAATCTTTTGTTGATCTTTTCTCGGTGAGTCCCCTTCTTTGAATCAGGTTATATGTCTTCCTCCGAGGAGTCTGTAGATGTTGTAAGCATAGAGTCGGATGATGCGGCTTCAGTTGCTGGGGCCGAATCCAGTGGGTCTTCCTCCTCTCCGGCTTCAGATAGCCAAGAGGGTTCTTCTTCGTCTTCTGTGGCGGGTTCGCCCCTAGAGCCAGGGCCGCTCTTGTTACTCGCTGTCGGGCGGCGACAAGGGCTCCCAAGGTGCGTATCGGGAACACCCGCGATGCGCCCTCCGTCTTGAAGAGTCTGGACGAGCTTTCGGACGTTCGGGTTCGATTCCACGTTCCCTCTAATTATTCCCCTCGTTTTGCTGGGGAGGGTGAGCGGGCAGATCAGGTGCAGGGCAAGGAGGTTGCCTTGTACCTGGAAGCATTCCGGACAGGAATGCGTCTGTCCTTTTCACCCGAGATTAGTGCGGTACTTCGTTGCTTCAATCTTGGTCCGGGCCTGCTAGCGCCGAACTCGTGGAGGATCCTCGAATTTCTGGTCCGGTTGAAATTAGATCAGATCCTTTTCAGTTTGACCCTCATCGTATCTTTCCTTTGTTACAAAAATCTTCCCGGTACAAGTAAGGAGGAGCCGAATTGGATATACTTTTCGTTTAAAAACCGTAAGGGTGGGGCGGCCGGGTCGGGGCACTGGTCGTCTTTTCTTCCATCCATGAATGGAAGGAGAAGTATGTATTCGTCGGGCCACCGGAGGGCGTGGATTGGTCTGTGCCTACACAGTGGCATAGGGCCGACTGCCCGAGGGCAAAGCAGTCGACTTCCCCCGAGGCGAGGGTGGTGTCCCAGTGCGAACCGATCCAGCGGGCGGATGTCCTGCTTTCCGAGTATGTGCTGAGCTGGGCTGGGCTCAATCCTGCGCGTTCTTTAGGTAAGTTAGGGTTTCTGACGGTCTGCTTAGACTTTGCTTAAGTTTCTGCACCTTTTCAATGTCGTTGACTTTTTTTTGTCTGCGTGTTCTTTTTTTTTGCAGAGCCCATGGACCGATCAATAATGCTAACCGCCATGGCCGCCAAGACCTAAGGAAGGAAGGTTGGGGGTGCAAGCTTGTCCCGCCTCGGTCCGAGCTCGGCCCCGAGGCAAACACCTCCGCCCAAACCTTCCGCAGCACCTCCAATTCGGGATGAAAGCCGTGTGGGGGGTCAGAAGCACGTGCGGGACCCGGCGCCCCGGGCGAGAGAAGAGGAGGAGCCCGCCGAGGTCCCCCTCAAGAGACAGAAGCGGGTGGTCTCTTGGCCACCCCCTACCGGGATTCCAGTGCAGAAGGGCGATTTCTGCATTGAGGTGCTCTCGGGGCTATCCGTGGCCGACAGCTTGCTGGCGGACATAGAGGCGGCAACCGAGACGAAGATTCCCCGGGGGGCCCAGGTGGTCGCAATAGCGCAGGAGGCCGTTTAGGTCGGTATCTAGCCTTTCTTAAAATTTCCTTGAGTTATTTTTCCTCGGTTTTTAGCTTTTTAACACGTTTGCTGTTTTACTCAGGTCCTTCATCACTGCGCTCTCCTCGTTGCCATGGAGTCTGAGAAGGTAGCCCCAGTTATGAAGAAGGCGGGCGAATCCTTCTCACGGGAGGAAGAACTTCGCCTCCAATTGCAGAAGGCGGCCGTCCTCAACTCGAGATGGGTTGCAGTGGGGCTGACGACCTCCAAGCTGAAGGAGTTCCATCGGCTCCTGAACATGTCCAACCGGGATATCCAAGCCAAGTTGGAGGAAACGAACAACCTCTACAACGCGATGAAGAGGTCGAGGAACGCCGCCAAGAAGGATGCTCGGTCGGTCTTAGACGCGGTGAAGCTTGCTGAGGGCCGGGCGGTGAAGGCCGTGGAGAAATACAAGGCGTTCGATCAATTTTATCTTGATCTCGCCGAATTCGCGACCGTCGTGTGGCATAGCGCCCTCGACGCCGTCAAGAAGTCTATGCCGGAGTTCGTCAACCGTGAGCTCCGCGTAAAGTACCCCTTCGTCGAGGAAGCGCCGCAGGGGGAGGCGTCGAGCAAGCCGTTGGAGGCGAGGCCGTCGACGGGAGCGCGGACTCTGAGGTCACCATTCTAGTCCCCGGCGATGGCGTCGAGCAGGGAGAGATCCTGGCCGAGCAGACGGCCTGAGCTATCCCCTATTCTCCCTTTTTTTAAAAGGATTTTTGTAGGCCTCTGGGCATTTTTGTAAGGCTGAGGAGCCCACAATATCTGTGTACATAATTTCGATCATGAATAAAGTGTACTTTTTCTTTGCTCAGATATCTGATTAATCTACTAGTACTTTAGCTCGTATACTTTTCATTATTCGAATCTTTATTCTGCATGTATTTTTTGCTCGTAAGTCTCTTTATCTTGCTAGTGTAAGGCTGGTGTCCACCCTTTCTGGGTGATGATCGTTCATCGAGTCTGAATCGAACGATAACCAAGTGTAGGAAGTTCGGTATCCTTCCTTGAGCCAAGGAGGCGATCGCACATCGAGTACGAGTCGAACGATAGCCAAGTGTAGAAAGGTCGGTATCCTCCCTTTTCCTGGAGTCGAGATTGCGATCGCGCATTGAGTATGAACCGATTGATAGCCAATTGTAGAAAGGTCGGCGCCACTCGATTCTACCCGGCCGCCTCGTGGTGAGGGCTTTGGATCCACAGCGTTATTGGGTAGGAAGCTACCCGATGTGGATGGATCGAGCAGGAAGCTACCCGGTGGCCTCACGATGAGGGCTTTGGATTCACAACGTTGTTGGGCAGGAAACTGCCCGCTGCAGACCGACCGAGAAGGAAACTACTCGATGGTCTTGTGAGGAGGGCTTTTAGATCCACAGCGTTGTTGGGTAGGAAGCTACCCGCCGCGGATGGGCCGAGCAGGAAGCTGCCAACTGATGGAGACAGTGATCTCCTTCAGATGATGTCCTCCGTCGATCCTCTGATGGCGGTCTTTAATGGTTGAGATTGGTTTGGGAGTTGTTGAGTGTGTGGATCTCCCGGGGTGGGTGACTACCGTAGGACCCTTCGACGATCAAGTTAGTGCCGAGAAATAGGTGCAAAGTAACAGCGTATTGGAATGAGTTTGAGTTACCTGAGTAATCTGAGAGAGGGGTTTATATAGTGGTCGCGTGGAGCGAGCAGGCGCGGGATCATCGTCGTCAGTTATGCCCCTGCGTTATCCTCGTATTTAATGGCGGGATACGCCCATTAATGGGGGACGCGCTAGCGTTGGACGCGGAACGTGAGGAGGCGGATATCTCGTCCTGGCGAGATACGCGAATCCGTTGCGGGGACGCTTGGGTTCCGCGCTTTCGGTTGATCGGGAAAGCCGAGGAATCTCAGCCTGACAGATGGCTCGGAGACGAGGAAGGAGGCTGAGGAAGCTTGGCCCTATCACATGGCTCGGAGACGAGTAAGAAAACCGAGGAGGCTCGGCCTATCAGATGGCTCGGAGACGAGCAAGGAGACCGTCGAAGCTCGAAGACGAGCTATTGGCCGTTTGCTAGGTGAATATGGAAAGTACTTAGGGAGGTCTCCTGAAAAGTCGGATACGTCCTCGGAGACGAGGTCCCGAGGAACGCCCATAATGCAACTCATTTATTCCACCTCCGTAGCCTTTGGGACACGTCATCCCCCACGTGTCGTAATCTGAGGAAATACCACTTGTGAGCATCATCACTAAGAAACTCGATAATTTGAAGGAAAGTGAAGGTCTTACCTTTTGGAAGCAACTTAAGAAATTTCTTTGGTGGTCCAAGGTGCTTAAAACCCTAACTTGATCTCACCATGTTGTGTAAGATGAGGTTGTGGTCATTTTTTGTGTAGGTGGTATGAGGTTTTGATGAGATTTTTGAGATTTGTGGTGGTGGTGAGATGGAGGAGGAAGAGAAAGAAGATGAAGGAGTTGAAGGAAATGAGGTGAGAATGAAGTATGAAAAGAAATGAAGGAGGTAATCATAGATGGTTGCCATGCCCTCTTCCCTCTCTCTCTCTCGCCCCCATGCTCTCTTGTCCCCTCCTCGTCTCCCTCTTTCAAATTATCATCTCATTTTTCCCTTTTCTTTTTCTATTAAAAAACCAAAGCAACCTCAAATACAAATGAAGCCAATACGCAACAAAATACAATATATCATGGTGCATTAGCCATGGTTACACAAAAATGGATTTGGCTTAATGCATAATTAGTAATACACTAATCAAGTTTAATATAAACTTGCATATAAATAATTGCATAATTATTTATAAAATGTCCAAATCCAATAAATGCCTTCATAATTAATAATTCATATTAATCTCCAAATATTTTTCAAAATATTTGTATATAATTATACAATTCTACAAAAACCCAAATTCATACTCGTATGGTTTTCGTGAAATTTATTATTTTATTATTTAAATTCAAAAAATAATATTTTAAATTTCTGAAATGTTACAACAACAAACCATCCAAGGATTAAATTAAACAATTACCCGACTTGTTCAAAACATAATTTGAATGTTCTTAAATTGTTGGTTATTGAGCGAAGAGTGCTCTAATCATTGTTTGAAAGCTCGACCGATTCCAATCCAGAAAATGACCGTCTGAGATGCCATACTGATACCATCTGACGTAGAGTTATATTGCGTTTACCATTTGATTAGTATGAGGTGTATAAATGGAGTAGCCCATTTATCAATAGGTTATTGGTTTATTTAACATCGGTGATTACTATAAAATATATCAATAATATTATGGTTATTTTTACAAGTATTAAAACAACCATTTTGCACATCATCAATTGCCAAAAAAAATTGTCAAAAATGTTTATAATCGCTGGTACTATTCATTAAAAAATCCATACTTTAAAATAATTCATACGATACAGAATCCAATATTTATCCAAGACTGTCGATATGGCCAAGGTGACCGATTCCGATCCCAAAAATAAATCATTTGTGGGGTTCCAGTAGATCATTATCGGGTTATTTTTAAGCGTTTGAAAACCCGTTTTCATACTTATGTTACCCAAAATCCTATAATATATATAGAGAGAATAATGGAGAAAAGAGGCCATAGAAGGGAATTTCCTCATATGGCGTCGAAAAAATACACCCTCCCTCATTTTTTCCGATGATCGGTACCTATCATCTTTATCGTTATCATCTAAGATGTGGTTACACCAAATTTCATGTGATTCTACAACTTTTTCACCGTTTATTTAGTGGGTTCAAAATTAACGGTTTACCGACAATAGAACTTTTTACATTGCTAAATCAACGGTGAAATGTTGTAGAATCACATGAAATTTGGTGTACCCACATTTTAGATGATAACGATGAAGATGGTGGATGCCGATCGTCGGAAAAACTGACAGGGTGTATTTTTTCGATGCCATAGGAGGAAACTCCCTCCTATGGCATCTTTCCTCCATTATATATATATATATATATAGATATATAGATATAGATATAACATGATGCCGGTCTCATTGTTGTCTACCAATGTTTTTATTAAAACGCCTATAATTCCTCTATTTTCCCCCAAACCCCAACATGTACACTCTAGTCTAGTGACTTCTCTGCCAATTTTGGGCCCTCCTTTATCAACTCTGAGATATTATCATATTATGATCAAAATACAATTTCTCCAAACCGACTTCCTCATTATTTATTTAAATTATTAAATAAAAGATCGAAAAACGTTTTATACTAATTTTTAGTCTTAACATTTAAAAAAAAATTGCCGGTGTTTTGGCACGTGCACTGAACGTAATTGAAGCCGATAAGACACCAAGAATAAAGAGATTTGTTGAATTTGTTATTTAAAAATGCTATGATATGTTTTTTAATTTGATATAAATATTTATTGTTTTAAAAGATTTGATTTGATATAAAAAAAGTTATGCATTTTTTGAAAAAAAGGCCCAAAATTATGAACTTTTTTACGTCAGATTTAGTCTTATAATCAATTTGACAATTTCAAATTTTAGGACACCGCACTTTGGCATTAAAATTGTAGAGATTAATTAGAGAACATATCTAAAGATTAAAAGATTTGTTTATTCTGTTATTTAAGTTTATATATGCTTTGTTACTTTAATTTGTTTTAAATTTTTCATTCTATAAATTAGGAAAGAATTGAATAGTTAGTTATGATTTTTATAAATTAATTTTCTCAAAATATGAGAATTTTTCTTGCCCCCTCCCCTCCCCTTGGCATTAACATGGTAGAGATGAACCTTCGCAAGTGTTTTCAGTTGAGATCCATGAAAAGTTGTTCTTTTGTGGAACCGTGACAATTGTATAGGTTTTCATAATGCATTTTTTTGCCCTTTATGGGCATTAAAAGTATAAAAATATATTATTTTGAAAATGTTCAAAATTATAATCTAGATGGCTCGCCTAAGCAATTGGTTAGGTGCAATTGGCTTAGGGTCAAGTTTTGGCATTGGATTGATTTAGATATCTTCAAAGAGTAATGTTCATTTGACTATAAATAAAGGGCGAACCGTCTTTCTTCTATGTAATCCTTACGTCTTGCAACCTTCATTTTTTAACCGATCCTGAAGCTTAAGATGACTCTAAATTTTCCTCTGGTTGTTTTGTGAATGTGTTGACGCTTCATCCGAGGATGAATACAATTTCCTAAAGAAATCTCCATGTCTTCCAACTTTTTTGTGTTATAGGAGAAATTTAGATAGTTGTTTCTTTACCACTTGAGCTCAAACTAATTAAACAACAGGTAAGATTCTGAACTAGCCAGTCATCCTTGTAAATTTTATGGCAAACCTACCTCCCCAACACGCTGACGAGACGATTTTCTTTTCCATCAATTTAAATATTCGGTTTTCTTAGTCTACTGTGACCGTGCTTGTGAACGCAGAGAAAAAAATCGAGAAAAACAAAGGCAGAAGATATTGCAAAAAAAGCAACAAGGAGCCAAACAAAATCCAAGACCAGAAAGGCGAAAGCGAAGCTCAAATGGTGATGCAGTTAACATGTCAAGGAAGAAAACAGTGGAAAGCCATTAAAACGAACGAAGATGTCGAGGAATTGGAGCAGGAATATCGCTACTCAAAAAGCTTAAGCGAGGGGTAGTTGATGAAACGGAGTATGAGCGGGTTTATCTGAAGAACAAAATTCTGCGGAAAATGATGAAATGGAAAGTCACAAGTGTCAGAGCAAAGGACACTAGTCGAAACAGAGGGGAAGTGTGAAATGAACAGGGATTAATGCTTCGTGCGGCTACCAATACTGTCTGCGACCGACATGGCTCCATACAGAGGTCAAAATTCAGGGAGTTGATATTTAAGGTGCAGTTATGCTTTTGTGAAGATCTGATGGTCTTTTATCTATCTTGTAATATATATTTTTTCATTTTATTTCCCGACATAACAATATCTATTATTATCTGTAAAATATAACTCGGTTCATATCATTGAATGACACCGTAATGTTCCTGCGAGTCTCCCTGCGAGTCTCGATCATTGTTTTATTAACTTGTTAATGTAAGATATATCTGTTTTCTGTTGCGAAAGCATTGCAGCATATGCTAATGTAAGACAGTTTACGTTTTCTGTTTTATCGCAAGATTGTAGTTAACTGTGGCACATACTGTAAATCCCCGTTTCCTTTTTCAATAAAAGTCACCTATTTTTCTGATTCCAGTGGTTTCCCTCCTTTTCTTCATATTTGAATTGGTTGTTTAAATTAAATATTTGTATTTTTCCCTAAACCTAAAAGTTAAAACCCAAGAGTTAAAACCGAACGAATTAAACTAAAACCTAAACTTAAAACCCAAAATAAAATTAATATTTAAAAACCCTCGGCCCACTATCTTTCTCAGCCCACAACCTTTTTTTATTTTTCTTCTTCAGCTATTTTTATCCTCGGCCCGTCACCAAGTCTCAGCCCACCTTGTTAAACAAAATAAAAGAAAGGAATTAATATTTCGAGCCCACGACCCGGCCCAGCCTGCTTCCAGAACCCAACAGAACCCAAACCTTTCCTTCCTTCTCTCCCTCGCGACAACTGTTCCCGCGCGTTTTCCTTCTCCCTCGTCGCGACCCCCACGTCCCGAGCCCCACGTTGCCCTCGCCGCTGCCCACGTCCCCGCGACCCTCGTCCATGACTCCCTCGAAGTCCCCAACCTCCTCCGCGTCTCCAACTCCTCTCTCCCTCACACTCTTCCTCAAACTCTCCTCTCTCTCGAAAATTCACACCAACCCACTGCAGCTCGGCCACCTTCGACCGACGCCGACGAGCCCCCCCACACTTCGCCTGAACCACTCTGAGACTCCCTCACCTCCGCAGCATCATCACCATCACCACAAACCCGACCCCCACACTCCTTCTCTCTCTCTCTCTCTCTCTTTCCAAAGAACCCACTTCTCTACCCCCACTGTTGCACTTTGCCGGAGCGCCGCCGCCGACTATCGTCGACCCCAACAAGTCCCAAGTGAACCACAGAGCCCCTCTAAGCTTCCAGCGCACGCAAGACGACTCCGGGAAATTCCGACGTAAAATCCGTGTTCGATCGAGGCTCGCGCGAACTTGTTCCGCGGCGTACAGCGCGCGTTCGTGACGACGTTGCTGCCCCGCGACCCCGAGGCGTTGCCAGGCAAGTGTTTACTTGCTTCATGCTAAAGTATTAGTGATATGAACTTAAAATATCTAGGTTACGGATTTGCCAAATATTGATACATAATACAACCTAGGTGTTCGATGCTAATATCCCATAAAAACGATTGTTTATTTTGACGGAAATTGATGCTATCTGTTGGCCCATATAGTGATAAGTATAGTGTATGGATCTCGCTGGAAAACACGATTGTTTGTAACAAAAATTGATACCCCCAAATATGCCGTTAAAACTAGAATCTCCTCGTGTCTGAAAACGAATAAAATCACCATAAATTATATGCACACCAGAATGATGCGTTCGAGGGCTTAAATCGAAGCCGACTCGACGAACTTTAACCCTATGGAACATCCTAATGATTTCCGTTCTGTAATCAGGATGATATCTGAGTCGGAACACGAATCTGGACTGCTGTCCAGAGCGTTTCTGATTATTGTTTTCTGTTCAAAGGACCTGCGTCACTGTGTTTCCCGAAACCGTACTCCATGGAACTTTACAGTAGATTAGAGATAATTCTTTTAGCTAAGCCAAACAAGTGATTTCACCCCGATCCATCGCCGTTTGTTATTTTAAACTATTTTTAAAAGGGCAGAACGTATGGCTGTTCAGAACAGATTCTGAAGTGACATATTGAAGTTAAACTGTGTATAACTTTCAACGTACAGATGCGATTGAAGATCCGTCTGTTACGTTGAATACTCTATTGGAAACCCCAAATTTCATGTAACTGTAACGTCGCTAAATTCTGAGCCCAAGTGGGTGCAATTCGTGACGCGAAATGGACGTTCAGTTCTGAAACTGAATTTCCAGCCGCGCACACTTAAAATGAAACTGCTATATCTTGAGAACCGGAATCCCGATTGAACCGAAACAAATTCTGATGAATTACTGACTGAGTGCTCTATATATCTTATTTACATCGCTTCGCTGAATTCTTAACATAATAGTTTGTGCAATTTATTTCAGTTCATGACATGCATGTTGATTCATGATATACAGAACTCATTGGTGGCATACATACATATAACATACCCTTACCATATACTCAGTGTTAGTACGTGTGGACATTGCATTATCGTACGCGACAGATGTTGGTTTAGTTGTGACAAGTACATCAATGGAAAATGAACATTCGTGACAGTGATTGATACAGTGAACAGTGATAAAAATCGTGCCATTGATATACTTATACATAACTAGATCAAGATCATAACTAGTGAGAACCTGGGGAAAAAGGGGAAATCAAAGTGGAAAGAGTATCGTATTTAGCGGGACCGATTTTAGAGGATGATCATTCGAACAGAGATATCGATACATGTAGGATAGGATCTAGCGATCCGGCTGACAGGGTTATGTCCCGAGCATGTGGGCCGTTGTCTCGGGTATGTACGAGACTCCTGTTAAACATGATCCTCCTTCCACTATGTGATTTCAAACTCGACCTAGAGACCGATAGGGGCACATAACATACTCTGCATCATATAGCGACATAGTGATTACTTGCATTGTTCTCACACCAGTATTACTCATATACCTGTCACATCTCATTATAATAATATTGTTATTGTGTCGCTCTGACGACCTGAGTATGCATGCTCAGATCCCGCGGGAGAACCAGCACAGGAGACGGACCTATCCTTCGAGTTCACGGAGATTTAGACGGGTGTACTTTCTATTTTTCTGCTTTCCATAAAAGTGATCGTAAGCTTGACTTTTGTTAGTACTTGTTCTTGTTATCTGTAATTTGTGAACAATGGAATATTAATGTAATAGATTAGTGATGTGATTCCTTTACCACTGCGCTTTATTTACTGATTACCATGTAATGCTAGAAGCCGAAGTGTGACTACGGCGGGATGATTCCTTGACCGTAGGAGCATGGCTGGTCTAGTCATCCCTCGTTTTCCGTATTTTTGGGAAGCGGGGCGTGACACATACTCAATCTGACTTTAAAATTCTTGATTGATTTGGTACTGATATATGCAACTGCAAGCACTGATTTTAAAATTTTCTTATAATTTATTTTTTAGGAAGGAAAAATTTATACACAACCTTTTGAGTTAGGTTTGGCCTCGAGGCGTTGTCACTCCCAAATGATACGTTAACACCCTTTACTAGCTTAGTGAGAACAAACAATTTGGAACATGAATATGAGGTGATGATGGGAACTTTGTTTTAGAAGGAAGGCTTCCCTCCTCATTTTGATGCCAAAAGAACCAAGTTATATAAAATACAGGAAAATTTTACTAGATACAAACTATCATGTTTACAATAATAGAAATGAAATACCGCCGAAGGAGCCATCTCCACTATTGGAATTTTGTCGGTCGCAGCTTGGGGAGAATTGGATCGAGCGCCAAGGTTATAAGGGGCTTGATAGTTTTAACTGGCGATCGAAAGATAGTATCTCCTGTTTACTTTAAGAGGAATCCTTCATCATCTGCTTAGGAATAGCCACCGGCATGATGATTATCAATTTGACGTGGAAACTTTGTCGGCACAAGACACTACCGCGGATAAAGTTGCAATTACCGAAGAAATATCGTGTTGTGAAAAAGGAGCATGCCTAGGACAATCTCAACGGCGTTTGCATTTCACGTTAGAAATAACCGACCAAGTAGTTGTTTGGGATTCAGCAGACTGCAACCAAGATAAATGGGAGTTGAAGCAAAGCATCAGTCTCAGAACCAATACTAGATGAACTACTGGTCCAACGGTATTTCACCTTAGCCGTAATTGACTCGCTTTTGTTCATTTGAGTGCAGATCCTAGCATTTCATCCAGACCTGGATGTGATATTCACGAAAAAAACATCGTATGCTATCACTTGAAGACTTCTAACTTCCAAGTTTTGCACAGCTGAAGACTAAATTAAGGACCCCGATCGTCTTTTACCTATTCACCTCGCTTGTTTTTACCTTGTGTTTCTCACTCTTTTGACTTGTAACAAAACTATATCCTTTCTTTCATTTTCGACTTAATCATGATTGCGAAGATTAGAAAGATCTGAGACAAGGATTGTTAGGTTTCTATTTATATGATTTATATGTTTTATCTAAATTTCTATACGGTTTATCCCTTCATCGCAGCATTTTTTTATAAATAAAGTATTTACATATGTAAATGTGAATATTTTATTCTTTTTGATAATGTTTAAGAATTTTTGAATGTATATTTGTTGACTACTACACACAAACAACTGCAGCCATCAGCCGACTGGACAATAATATTGTTCTCATCTAGATTTAGAGTTTTCACAAATACTATGTGCAAAATATAGTTAGTAGATACAAATCCCCATCTAAATTTATGAAATCTAATGTCACAGAATTCTCTGTATTAGTTGATACTAGCAGGAGCCTTCGTGCAATGCGCTGGGACACCAAGTTTTCATCCGCATATTTTAGAGCAAAACGAACAATGCGGCCAAGCAAGCGACGATTTCAGTAAGATGTTTGTAGGCGATTAATTGTTATGCATCGAAAACAACACAAAATGGTGGTCCGAAGAAAATACTGTGAAGATCATGTTTTGATATGTTGCATGATATATAAATAAGCCATATAGAAGAGTGTCCGATATAAAAATTAATTGTTATGCACCAAAAAGAACAAAAAATAATGATCCACAATTAATATTAAAAGATCCATAAAGAAGAATGTTGCATGATATTAAGAAATTTAGATTAAACACGAAATAATTTAAGATAACCAAAAAAATAATCAACATGAAAATATATCTAAAGTAATAATTAAGCCATCTGTTTATTATCAGTATAAATTTACATATTTGGGAGGTTGATTTTTAGCTGAGCTAAGTCATAATGAGACATCAGTTTAGACAACCAGAAAAATAATTAACGTGAAAATATATCAAAAGTAATAATTAAGTCATCTATTTATTTATCGATATAAACTTAACTGTTTGGAAGGTTGATTTTTAACTGAACCAAGTCATAATGCGATATATCAGTTTTGAAAACGCTTTGAGTTCACTATTGTTGACGACATCCTCATATAATTCCAAAATACACAGCAGTGTTTAAATAAGGCCCATAAACTTAATCAATTTCAAGCAGGAAGAAGAAAACATGTAAAATCGAAATGAAAGTTTTTGTCCTTCAGCCATGTGTAAATAATTTGAAAAAGGATGAAAGATACAATATGATGAAGGATTCGAACGAAAATTCAACAAAAAGTAGAGACAAAATCTAATTTTCCAGTGTCTCAGATCAAGACAAACAAAGAAGGTGCGAAATGCAAATTGTTCTTAAAAGACAGGGTACGGGGCTAAATTTTTGCATCAACAATCACAATAAATTAGAATTAAGGTGCCAAAATGAAATTTTCGGAAAAGCCAGGGGCAGAAAATGCCCTAGTATGTAGGTATGAGGGGTCGAATGCAAATTTATTTGAAAATTGAGGGGCGCAGGATAATTTTCCGCGCAATATCCTCAGCACTCGCCTGCTTCTCTCTGTTACTAAAACTAGGGGTAAACCCGGCGCAATACGTGGGGGCTCAGAGCAAGTTTAAGGTTGTGATGTGATTGTTTGATTGCCAATATAATTGCTTAAAATTCTAAAGAATCCTTTTACCAAGAATGCTAAAAAAATCACCATATTCTATTTATAAAAATATCAAAGCAAGTTTTGAGTTCTTATGTAAGAGTTTGAAGCCCTTCTTAAGAATTTAAGAATCTTGGTACCAAGAAATACCAAAAGAAAGGAATCACCTCCCCTCGAAGACTTTGAAGACTTGACCTGGATGTTTTGCCCATTGTTACCGGCGTTCGGTGCCGAGCACGATTTAAGCATCCCCTCAATGATCTCGGGCTCCAGCGGACTTTTCCACCTGATTGCTGGGCATACTTGAAGATCCTTCAGCATTCTTTTAGTTTTAGCCGAAAGGACAATTTCCCACGGAGCTTCTTCTATAAATGAGCATGATGCCCCCGGCGTCTCCACCTTTTTAGGAGCGTGCTGCTGTGACGGGTTTACTTTCCAGTTTTCGGACAGTGCGAACTTGCCTAGTCGGTACTGGTCCTCAACCCAGTTTTTGAAGACGTAGCAATCTTCAATCGGGTGGCTCATTACTCGGTGGTAGGGGAAGCAGTTAGGACTGTTGACATCACCAGGCTGCAGTAGGCGTCTCGGATCCGGCAGAGTGATGAGCCTGTTGCACACTGCTAGTTCGAACAGTCTCTTCGTTTTATCCCGGGAAAATGAGTAAGGACGTCTCAACTTCTCTTCGAGGGATCATGGTTTGTTGCTTTGGCGAGCAACCAGTTTCGGGTCACTCAATTGTTGTTGAGCGTTGGCAACGAAGGTCGCTTTCCGTTTGCCCTTTTCGTTCCGGGGATTTGTTTTTGAAGAGGACGGTCTATGGCCCATCTGGTCCATTTGGGCCAGCTTGTTGATCAAGGCCTGGAAGGTTGTCGGCTTGAAGAACATCATAAATTGGGATATAGTTTCCTGAGGATCAAGGGTCCCACCGAACATACCCACAGCCAGAGCTTCTTCTATGCGTTGTTCGTATTTTGACCATAGGTTCCGCCATCGAATTGCGTACTAAACCCAGATTTCTCCCGGCTTCATCCTGGCGTTGATTAATGCCGTAATCGGGATGCGTTCGCTCGCGCTTGCGAAACGCTGCGTGAATAGTAGCTCCATTTCTGTAAATATTTTGATGGAGTCATTCGGAAGCTCCGAGTACCATTCAAATGTTGTTTCCGCCAAACTGCCGACGAACTGTCGAAGCAGCAGTTTGTCGTCGCCTCCAGTATTACCGCATTAAGCTCTGAACTGAGCGGCGTGCTGATGGAGATTGCCTGTCCCCTTATACACGTGGAATTTAAGGATTGTATATCCCGGCGGGTACTTGATTTGATCGTACCAGTCTGGATAAGGTCGCCCAGTTCTGATGACTTGGCTAGCCGCTTCGCTTGCCTGATGAGCTCGTATTTGTTGAGCTATGTAGTCGTCAAGGGAAGCTTTGGAGATCGTCTCCTCCCTGGCTGCTGATAGAGCCGGAAGAGGGTTTGATGTCTCCCCTCTGTCGTCTTCAATGATTATTGGAGGGTCTTCGGCTGGAGGATCCGGCCGGATCATCATCCCCACCATGTCTTGGAACATAAGCGCCATTTATTTTATATTAGCTGTTTGTTCCGCGATCTCTTTATCTTTCTTTTCAAGCACCCTTCGTAGGAATTCGGTGTCGGTCTCCTGCTCCTGGCGTTGTTCCGACAACCATCAATGCATCCTCTTTGTCATATACTTTTCAAATTTCACTTGCTTTATCTTAACAACTTAATAGAATACCCCCTGCTTCTCAAAAGTAGTAGTAGTAATAATAATATCATCATAGAAGCCCTGAAGTATTTGTCACACGTCTTTGAAACAAGCTACATGGTCATGATATTTTATTGAAATTTACTTGCTCATAATTCTATTAAATTATTCAAGAACCATCACTCGTGAAGATTTAGATGCTTCCATATATCATTATGCAATAGTATAATTTCAGTTATGTTACCTGGTTGTTTTTTTTTGAAATAGGATGATTTTAAATTTATATTATTAAAATAGGATAGTTAAAATTTTTCTTCCTCGAGTTCAACTTTGATCTTCATCCTCTTTCTCTTCCTTGAGTTCAAGAGGATCTCTACTTCAACTCCTTCTCTTTCAGCTTTCTACTCTAGAAGACCCATCCCTCGGCATGGACTCCTTCCCTTTCCCCCTTTTCTGCCTGGACTTTAGAAAATCCAGCGCTTCTCTTTCCCCGACTCAAGTGCAGCACCGCGACTAAGGTGAGCACAACCCTATTTTTTTTTAAAAATTCATTCATCAATTTAACTTAAAAGTCTTCAGTTTGCTGATTTTTTCTTTCAAATTTGTTCAATCTTGTTATTGAGAAACCCAAATTTTGTTGTTAATTAGTCAATTTTGAACTGCTTTCATTTTTAAAATAGGACAGCGCTGCTAGCATGACGACTTTTCTTCAATACAAAATTGTTGCTGTAATCTTCATAATGTGTTTATTCGGATATTTGACGTAATAAAATTTGCTTTTTTTTATATCGTAAGGTTATATATCTATACTACTATATAATGCAAATGGACTTGGATAGAAGCCACCCTCTTCTTTTCTTAAAAAACAAAAAAAAAGAAGAAAAATCCTCCATTCTTAGGGCCTCCACATCGTCATACAAAGAGACAAAAATAATTAATTGTTATGTTTAAAAAAAACAACTCTTAGAACCTCTACATCATCAAAGAAAAAGGCAAAAATAATTAAAATTCTCCACTTTTTGAAAAGCAAAGAAAAAATGAACTTTCTAGAACTTGAGACAAAAAAAGAACTTTGTAAAAATTAGTTTGAATTCCAAATACAATCTACATTATACTCAAACTTAAAACAAAAAGGAACTTTCTAGAACTTATTTTAATCTCATCATTTTTTAAATTCTACTTTCATTTATTTATAACCATCTTCTTTTACTTAAATATGGTAAATAATATATTAAAATATCTTCTAGAATACTGTCAATCCAAATTACTAAAATGACTATTTTATTTATTTATTAACATTCAAAATAATTTTACACCAAAAGCCCCATATTTTATATTTATTCATAGGCTCAATAATTTTTTAGACTCTAAATAGGATAAAGCTACAAACGTGCATCGCACGTCCAAAATGCTAGTATACATAATGTGAACCCGTGTCTTCGTATCTTAATTTTCAGGATTTTACTCCAAACAACACTCAAATTTCACTCTAAACAACTGTCACGATCCGGAGTTGGCACGTGACCGGCACGAGAATCACGTAAAATCTATAGGACCCCACCGTAATTCAAGTAAGCACTTAGAAATCTAAACCTTTTTCAGAAAAATAATGGAGGTGCGGTTTTGAAATGTCGGTATAATGAAAATGCAACGATTTGTGTACTATCCTTGAAAACATTTTCGTCCTTGAAATTTGGGCCGCACCTCCCTTGTAAATTTTGATCCAAAACCAATATACAAGCAATAATATAGGCATCCCCAAGCGGGAGCTAGCTCTTCGCCAATTGGCGGAATCATAACCACGCAATGAATATATATACGACGCCCCAAGGCGAAGATTAATCATAGAAAGAAAGTAAAGAAGATCAAGACATCATCACGCTCAAATAAGGGACAATACACCCATCTCACTCTAAGTCTCAAGAATATATAAGTCCGTGTTTAGATCTATCTAATATACCTAGTCTGGTTGATGGAGCTTT
This sequence comes from Agapanthus africanus, assembly GCA_030015575.1. NCBI lineage: Eukaryota > Viridiplantae > Streptophyta > Magnoliopsida > Asparagales > Amaryllidaceae > Agapanthus > Agapanthus africanus. The sequence goes on from JASDDO010000028.1 coordinate 126,257,042, forward strand.
TAACTAGATACAACTGAATAAATATGTACAATGGTGGTCACGATCCAAATACCATACCTACCAATGCAAATTACCCAGAAGCAAGCTGTGTGCCAGTGGGCCACTACTGATCCAATCGGTCGATCCTGCAAGAAAGCTGTAGCACAACGGGGATGAGTTGCCAACTCGTGAGTAGAAATTTCAGCAGGTAAAAATCGAATGTACGATCCCTAGGTCATACTGTAACATAAAGGTAATATTATGGTATCTAGGGTGATTGTGTATACATATGTGTAAAAGAACAATGTCGTGCCAGTATCAGTATATGTATCAAGTCATCTGAGTCATATGCATGTGTACATGTGTATTATCCAACGTGTGTCCATCAACGACACATCAAATCATCATAAAACCCGAGTGTCCAGTATCGACACTCGAAAATATCATAAAACCAGTGTCCAACATCGACATATAAATTCTCCTATCTCGGGCGCCGTCTCATCGGATCGGCCTTCATATCTATCTGATCATAGGACTCCGGTCGGTATCCTCCGGATATCCACCGAGCCCAAACTATCACCGGTCGATAGTGCTTCCCTGCCGGGCTCAACGCCTTTCTATACGATCTTCTTGCCCCGGGATACCGCACCAGGTCCACCATGTACCCGCAGACGATGCCTCCTCACTCCTCGAACCGGGCAACTTATAGCTCAAAACCGAGAAAACTCATAGTGGACGCCACAAATTATATCACGAGAAACCGCGTTTTTTAAAACAATCATAAGACTTTTAAAATATATTAGCGGTTCTCAAATCCAGAGATCTCATGAAAACAGAATCTCATATGCATGTAACCATACAGGTCCAGCAAATGCAATGCACAGAACAGTACTTTAAAGTATTTCAAGTGTTATCATGTAAGCATGTCGTGTAATAAGTACTGAACAGTGAATTATAATTCTACAGTTTAAGAACCATACGGCGGTATAACAGCTCTAATGTGTAAGTGGTATGGCAATTACCGATGATAAGCGTGTGAGCCGGCAAATCTGTGTACGTGTAACATGCGTATCATCGGTAATGTGCATGTGTCCTAGCGGACGAAGCCATATAAAGATAAGTGCCGGGAATGTAGTACGTAATATCGCGCGGAATAATACAGCATAAATATGAACGGTATAAATACGTAACTACACATGAACCATACGGTTAGTTTAAATAATACGAATCGTAGTTTTGAAAATGAGGGCTACGGTGTTTTTGAGAAAAAGACATCATTTGAAAATCTGTAGCGTCTTTTGAGGTTTTCATTTAAAAGTGCATATGATTCGTCAGTTTTGGAAATAAGTATGGTTCAAATGTAAGCCGTTATCCACCAAGGTGTTTAGAAAGCAATGATGCTCCGAATTAAAACAACTCATAAGTCGGCGATCCAGCCTCATAGTTTCAGATGTGGTATAATTATCGTACATCATTCTCGAGTCAAGAGTGCGGTTCAATCATTCGGTATCTCATATCGCGTACGGTATAACCCATCGTACGTATCATAAATCAAGGATACAGATGTATGGTCTCGTACATCATATTATCTCATACTCTCGTATATATATGTATATATCAATCTCATATCATATCTTGGCATATGTATATGTGTATATATCGCCTTGCATCTTCATATCAAACATATCAATTCATGTCATCTTGTTTCATCATATCCTCATTTCATCATGTCATCTCGTACCTATCTTTGTGATTATATCCGTAAGTACATAAGCTTTGGTTTCTATATATATTCTATATCTTGGTTCTCTCATTACTATAGTTGCGGGGGTGCTATACACCATCCACCTGACTTCCTCCGTAGATATAGGTCTACTCACCTGCTATCCTTGCTCTAACCGAAATCGATGAACGTCTTGTGCACCTTCGTCGTCTCGGAAGTCCACGCAAAAGTACCTACAAATCAACACACATCTTAACGAGATCAAAATCAAATCCGAAAGCCGATACGGCACGCGAAATGCACATAGATTAGAACCTATGGCCCACGCATGCAAGAGCAACCAAACATCCCTCGGCGTTGATGTACGAACGTCCAACGACCGAGTCAAAACTCAAATACCAAAACCAAGTTTTCAAAAGTCGGAAACCAAAATCAGCAATTTGGAAAAACACTCCCAGATTTTGATTCAGGTAAAAGTAGGATATTTTGCATATAGGGTATGGTCTAAATATCAGATAATAGAGCTATGGACTAAAAACCAACCCCAGATTCAACAATGTGGCCGCAATCTGCGGCCATAACTATTAAAATTGCGGCCTGGAAAGGAAGATGGGGTCTCGGGTTTCTAGGGTAGTCTCTAGGTGGCCTGCACGGTGATTTCAGAGCTCTCGAGTCATAGCAGATTCTATATAATCATCACAATTCGTCAAAAACTCGATATCGGAAAATTCCAAGTTCGTGTTTTGGGGTTTCTAGTCTCAAGTTTGTCTAGAATTCATCACTAATGATTTGTGGTCACTAACTAAATCTCAATCGCATCTCTATAACTCAAGCCATCTACAAAAAATCATCCTAGAATTTTCCAAGATCACTAATCTAGCATAATTGAACTCTAAACATATGCAAGAGGTTAAGAAACTCGATAATTTGAAGGAAAATGAAGATTTTACCTCTTGGAAGCAACTCAAGAAAGTTCTTTGGTGGTCCAAGATGCTCAAAACCCTAATTTGATCATACCATGTTGTGTAGGATGAGGTTGTAGTCATTTTCTGTGAAGATGGTATGAGGTTTTGAGGAGATTTTTGAGATGATTTATGGTGGTGGTGAGGTGGAGAAAGAGGAGAAGAAAGAAGATGGAGGTGAAGGAAATGAGGTGAGAATGAAGTATGAGAAGAAATGAAGGAGGTAATCATAGATGGTTACCATGCCCCCCTCTCACTCTTGCCCATTCTTTCTTGTCCCCTCCTTGTCTCCCTCTCTCAAATTATCATTTCATTTTTCCCTTTTCTTTTAAAAAACTAAAGCAACCTCAAATACAAATGAAGCCAACATGCAACAAAATACAATATATCATGGTGCATTAGCCATGGTTACACAAAAATGAATTTGGCTTAATGCATAATTAGTAATGGTCTAATTAAGTTTAATATAAACTTGCATATAAATAATTGCATAATTATTTATAAAATGTCCAAATCCAATAAATGTCTTCATAATTAATAATTCATATTAATCTCCAAATATTTTTAAAATATTGGTATATATTTATACCATTCTACAAAAACCCAAATTCATACTCGTATAGTTTTCGTGAAATTTATTATTTTATTATTCAAATTCCAAAAATAATATTTTAAATTTCTGAAATGTTACAATCTTCCCCCTTAAATAAATTCGGTCTTCGAATTTAAATTTAAACCCCCAAATATTAAAATATTTCAGTAATCAGTCAAATCAACAGGACTCTGAAATCATAAATACACAAATATACCACAGCGTATCGTGTGCGCATGAAAGCGAGTGCAAAACTCAAAAATCGAAACTCCGTCGAGCGTCACGCAATCATGGGAGTTATGATGAAAATGCAAGACTCGAAATCCACTGCTAAAATCACGTATACTATAATCAAGATTATAATACGTATATAATACGCATCCTTGTAAAACCATCTAAAAGTTGAATAAAACGCATGCAAAATTCTTTCTAAATCGCCGTGCGATGCGTAACTCACGGTACAAGTGGCAGACGTTTATTTTGTAAAGAAATAGATATGTCTATATATGTTTTGTTCAAGATATATGTCCCGCCTTTTTGAAATATCCCAAAAGGTTTTCCTTATAAAATTTCGTGTCACTCATGGGCATGTAGAAAAATAGTGAGACTATAGCTCCTCTTTGAAAACCTCTTGATAAATATTGATGCATGCAAAAATACTCAGGTACTGTCCTCAGATCAGTCATGCTCGGTTACTATATGATATAATATATATCATAAAAACATGATGCTCAGAAAGAAATCAATCTCAACCAGTGTATCCAAATATCACGTGCGTCTGGTGCGCACGGAAATCAAAGTCAAATACATACCGCAAATATGCACAGCAGCAAAAACTAAGTGCAACGGGTGTGCACGAAAGCATCTGTCAAGTGCAACGGGTGTGCACGACAACAACATCAAGTGCATCTAGAACGCACGGAAATCCCAATCAAGTGCAACCAACATGCACGAAAAATCTCGATCAAGTGCATCCGGTATGCACAAAATCACATCCAGTACGCCAAGTGCGCAAAAATCTAAATCAAGCGCGTCAGGTCCGCACAAAAACATCTAGTGCAATAGAGTGTATGAAAGCAAATACCAGGTGCACTAGGTACCCGAAAACTCGTCAATGTCTCAAAAGCGTATAAATACGACATCGAGTGTATGAATCGAAATCCGCGGTATACAACATGCACGATATCAAAATCGAGTATACCGAGGTGTATAAAATTATAAACATGTGTAACTGCGTGCACAAAACCTATATCTACTGCAAGCACATGTGAACTATATCGAGTGCATAAGTCAAGTCAAGTGCATACAACATACACAAAGTCAAAATCGACTGTATCGAAATACATAGAATCATAAATATGTGCAACAAATGCACAAAATCGATATCAAGTGCAATGGATATGCACAAATCATAAATCAATGTAATAGGTGTATAAGACATAGATCAAGTGCAACAACTGTGCACAAAGAAAAATATCCAGTAGGTGCAACTACGGTGCACGAAAACATTCATCATGAAACTAAATCATCAAAACTCAAATCCAAATGATAAAAACGTGATACTCGGATCACTAAAACGCAAATCGAAATAAATAGCATTGAGGTACACCTCCTTCAATGTCGAAAAATGCCGGTACACCTAAAGCTGGCCAAGCAAGAATGTCTACATGCTTCCTGCCCACGGTCTGGCGTCCTCCGTCCCTGGGTCCTTGTCTTCTCTGTGGATCACCAATCCCACAATCTCTCTGATCGACGGTCTGGTTAGGAGTGATGACGAAAACCGTACCGCTCTGGCGCTTCTCGGATCACCTCCTGGCCAATTAATATGACCACTCGTAATGTGGCACATCGACTATGGTGGCATCTGGTCCTCTGAATACTGGCGATACAACTGATCCTGAGTGCAAATCTTGTCACTACGGTGTCCTGGAAGGAATTTGCTATGGTCTTTTCTGATCTCATCTCTACCGAACTGTACGGAGACTGGCACTCTTTATTACTACATTCGCTTCTATTCCGGGACAGCTGCAATCTCAGCACGGTTTTCCTCTGGAATTATGGCCGTACTCAACGCCTCTGCGTACGTATCAATTCTTTGGCTTCAACGGAGAAGAACGACTCATTATGAGCTCATACAAATCCCTTATCCACTTGTCTTCATTATCGTCTAATTCAAATTCACATCTTGCTGGCTGCATACTGCAATTCATTCTCGGCTACAATTAATCCAGAGTCTTTCATAAGGACTTGAAACTACGAATTCGTTATCTTCAACCCTTTATGGAAGGCAGCTGGACAATTAGGTCCTCTAGAATTCGTCCAAGTTATCAGAGGAATACGCTTCATTTGTCCTTTCTCGATCAACTCACAACACGTCTGGGTGAGGCCCTTCTAAGTGAAGCTATTTAACTTATCGATCTCGCATTGGAGCATCCAACGAACAAAATATCCTCTTTTGATTGATTCACTCCAGCCCTGAGTAAGATCCTTCAAACTGAAATTCTTCAACTTAACTGAACCTGTGTCGCGTATCCAATTAGACGAATCATCTTAGTAACTTTATTCAAGATGGGCTAGCGATCTTCTGTCACATCCCTGCCGGTAAACTCCCGTGGCTTCAGCTTAATAAACTCTGAGGTGACATCTCGTCAATCTCAATAACAGCTGGGTCATCTGTCTACACGGTAGACAACATCACGATCTCCTGGGATGGGTTGTATATCGACAGTCTTCTCAATCTGGCTGGCCTCAGCGGTGGCCCGATCATCCAGTGCAGATCCCGAACGCTCGTCCCAAACGAGAGATTCCAACACAAACAATAAATCGATACGTTCCTACGTCACCGGAAGAAGATCATGGTCGGTCCTCGTCCCTGATGAGCTCGCTCTGACCGCATCTCTAACCGCAGCTCTCTCTGCTCTCATAACTATGGTGACATGAACTTCAAGCAGCCATCGATGAAGATAGATCATGAGAACGAATTAAGAAATGTACATCCTAAGGTCACTTAAGCGGAGCAGCGTATCGTAAGAATGCCGCGGAACATACACACGGTACGTCGCTCTACTTAATTTACCTACTCTATCAACCAAGGTCAACCTATGTGACGAAAATTCGGGTCCAATACCCCTTAGTCAAGTCTAAGTTCCATAAGGTCAAGCCTAGATTTCGAAATATATATACTCTAGACTCCGCATAGTCAAACCCAGACCCGAATCAAGATTAAACCTAACGCTCTGATACCAACTTTGTCACGACCCGGAATTGGCATGTGACCGGCACGAGAATCACGTGAAGTCTATAGGACCCTGCCGTAATTCAAGTAAACCGAAGCCCAGAAATCTAAACCTTTTTGGGAAAAATAATGGAGGTGCAGTTTTGAAATGTTGGCATAATGAAAATGCAATGATTTGTATACTATCTTTGAAAACATTTTCGTCCTTAAAATTTGGGCAGCACCTCTCTTGTAAATTTTGATCCAAAACCAATATACAAGCAATAATATAGGTATTCCCAAGCGGGAGCTAGCTCTTCGCCAATTGGCGGGATCATAATCACGCAATGAATATATATACGACGTCCCAAGACGAAGATCAATCACAGGAAGAAAGTAAAGAAGACCAAGACATCATCAAGCTTAAATAAAGGACAATACACCAATCTCACTCTAAATCTCAAGAATATACAAGTCTTTGTCTAGGTCTATCTAATATACATAGTCTGGTTGATGGAGATTTTAACTAGATACAACTGAATAAATATGTACAAAGGTGGTCGCGATCCAAATGTGTACCATACTTACCAATGCAAATCATCCAGAAGCAAGCTGTGTGCCAGCGGGCCACTACTGATCCAAGCGGTCGATCCTGCAAGAAAACTGTGGCACAAAGGGGATGAGTTGTCAACTCGTGAGTAGAAAATATTGGCAGGTAGAAATCGAATGTATGACCCCTAGGTCATACTGTAACATATAGGTAATACTATGGTATCTAGGGTGATCGTGTATATATATATATGTAAAATAACAATGTCGTGCAAGTATCAGTATATATATCAAGTCATCTGAGTCATATGCATGTGTACAAGTGTATCATCCAATATGTGTTCATCAACGAAACATCAAATCATCATAAAACCCGAGTGTCCAGTATCGACACTCGAAAATATTATAAAACCCGTGTCCAGCATCGACTCGTAAATTCTCATATCTCGGGAGCCGTCTCATCGGATCGGTCCACATATTCATCTGATCATACGACTCCGGTCGGTATCCTCCGGATATCCGCCGAGTCCAAACGATCACTGGTCGACAGTGCTCCCCTGCCAAGCTCAATGCCTTTCTATACGATCTTCTTACCCCGGGGTACCGCACCGGGTCCACTGTGTACCCGCAAACAATGCCTCCTCACTTCTCGAATCGGGCAATTTATAGCTCAGAACCGAGAAAACTCATGGTGGACGCCACAAATTATATCACGAGAAACCGCGTTTTTAAAACAATCATAAGACTTTTAAAATATATCAGCGGTTCTCAAATCCGGAGATCTCATGAAAACTGAATCTGATATGCATGTAACCATAAAGGTCCAGTAAATGCAATGCACAGAACGGTACTGTAAAGTATTTCAAGTGTTATCATGTAAGCATGTCGTGTAATAAGTACTGAACAGTGAATTATAATTCTATAGTTTAAGAACCATACGGCGGTACGGCGGTTCTAATGTGTAAGTGGCATGACAATTACCGATGATGAGTGTGTGAGCCGGCAAATCTGTGTACGTGTAACATGCGTATCATCGGTAAGATGCATGTGTCCTAGCGGACGAAGCCATATAAAAATAAGTGCCGAGAATGTAGTACGTAATGTCACGCGGAATAATACAGCATAAACATGAACGGTATAAGTATGTAACTACATATGAACCATACGGTTAGTTTAAATAATATGAATCGTAGTTTTGAAAATGGGGGCTACGTGTTTTTGAGAAAAATACACTTTAAAAATCCGTAGCTTCCCTTGAGGTTTTCATTTAAAAGTACATACGATTCGTCAGTTTTGGAAATAAGTATGGTTCAAATGTAATCCGTTATCTATCAAGGTGTTTAGAAAGCAATGATGCTCCGAATCAAAACAACCCATAAGTCGGCGATCCAGCCTTATAGTTTCAGATGTGGTATAATCATCGTACATCATTCTCGAGTCAAGAGTGCAGATCAATCATTCTGTATCTCATATCGCGTACGGTATAATCCATCGTACGTATCATAAATCAAGGGTACGGATCTATGGTCTCGTACATCATATTATCTCATATTCTCATATATATATATATATATCAATCTCATATCATATTTTGGCATATGTATATGTGTATATATCACCTTGCATTCTCATATCAAACATATCAATTCATGTCATCTTGTTTCATCATATCCTCATTTCATCATGTCATCTCGTACTTATCTTTATGATTATATCCGTAAGTATATAAGCTTAGGTTTATATATATATATATATATATATATATTCTACATCTTGGTTCTCCTATTCCTATGGTTGCGGGGGTGCTATACATCATCCATTCGACTTTCCCCGTAGTTATAGATCTACTCACATGCTATCCTTGCTCTAACCGAAGTCAATGAACGTCTTGTGCTCCTTCGTCGTCTCGGAAGTCCATGCAAAGGTACCTACAAATCAACACACATCCTAACGAGATCAAAACCAAATTTGAAAACCGATACGGCACACGAAGTGCATATAGGTTAGAACCCATGGGCCATGCATGTAAGAGCAACCAAATATTCCTCGGCGTTGATATACGAACGTCCAACGACCGAGTCAAAACTCAAATACCAAAACCAAGTTTTCAAAAGTCGGAAACCAAAATCAGCAACTTGGAAAAACACTCCCAGACTCGGGTAGAATTAGGATATTTTGCACATAGGATAGGTCTAAATATCAGATAATAGAGCTATGGACCAAAAACTAACCCCAGATTCAACAATGTGGCCGCAATTTGCGGCCATATCTATTAAAATTGTTGTTCCCGCCAAAAATTTCTGCGCAAAAGAGTCCAAGGTATCAAATAGCAGCGATACGCTTAAGGAAATACGAACCAGTATCTTCCGGGCTGTTTTTTGACAAACTCCCGAAGGAGAAACGGATAAATTCTGATTGTATTGAAAGCATATCGAAAAACCCTTCGATTTGATATATTATGGGCTTCATAATTCATCCGGGATCAAAAGTTATGAGGCATTATGTGTTCACACGTGATGGGCTTTTAAGAATCCGCTGGAGGAGTTAGAAGATATAATAAAAACTTAGAAAGACCCCAATGGGGCATCACGTGCTCACACGTGACCAAGGGTCACGTGCCAGCACGTGACATGCTTTGAAAGCCTTACAGATTAGTAGAATTAAAATTCTAAATTTCTCTAAAAATCTTTCGAAATAGAATTAAAATTCTAAAAGCTTCTAGATCTTTCCAAATGGAAAAGGATTATGGGAACCGTTGGATTAAAGATCCAAAGATGATTAAAAATCATCAATTTATGGAAAAATCTTGGACAAGGAAAGATTTCCCTGAAAATCTCACCAGAATAACAAATAGAATATCTTTTGGATTTAAAATCCACGGTGAATAAAATTCACTGAATGATCTAAAGGCCCAGATTAATGATAAATATAAATCAAATCTCTCAACGATCAAATCAAATCTTTTAATGAGAGATTTTCTAAACAAATTGATTCTTTTCCTTCTCCTATAAATAGGAGCCAAGAAGAGAAGAGAAGGCAGGAACATTTCTTAAAAAAAAAATCAAGAGCTTCAAACAGAGAGAACTCTGAGAAAAATTTCAAGAAGAAGGTAAAAACCTTCACGAGAGAAAAGAAATCTCTTTTGATAAATCATTGATCAATGATCTTCACATAATAAATAGTGCTTTGCACTCGTATGAACCACTGGTTCTTTAAAACAAAGAAGAAAATAAAAATAAATAAAAATAGTGCTTTGCACTCGTATGAACCACTGGTTCTTTAAAACAAAAAAAATAAATAAAATAAAAAAATAGTGCTTTGCACTTTTATGAACCTCTGGTTCTTGAAATAAAGAGAAAAACTCATTTTTCTTTGATCCTAATTAGATCAAAGAAAACAAATAGTGTTTTGCACTTCTGTTCTGGAATCTAAAAAGATTCTTAGTGCTTTGCACTTCCAAACTGCGCTGTTGCGCTCCTGAGAGAACGTCACGTGTTAGCTGCAGAACAACTTGCGCTACGCGCCTTGAAATAGAGCTTTGCTCTCTGGAACTGGCGCAACTCACCAGAGCGCGCCACGTGTCAGCTGCAGAACAACTTGCGCTACGCGTCTTGAAATAGAGCTTTGCTCTCTGGAACTGGCGCAACTCACCAGAGCGCGCCACGTGTCAGCTGCAGAACAACTTGCGCTACGCGCCTTGAAATAGAGCTTTGCTCTCTGGAACTGGCGCAACTCACCAGAGCGCGCCACGTGTCAGCAGCGCAACAGCACAGCGCACTAGCGCAGCGCACTGCGCTGTTGCGCTTGCGCTCACCAGAGCATGACACGTGTCCTCACCACAAGCGCTTGCGCTCAGTGATTGGCGCAAAGCGCCTAACAAATGCAATGCATTTTACTGAAGGGCCAGGCCCAAATCAGAGGGGCCTAGTAGGCCAAATTAAATTGTAATACAATAAAAAGGGGCAGAGCCCAAAACAAATTGATGCTTTGCATCCTTTCTGGGCAAAGCCCAAATAAAAATAAAAAGAAATGCAATGCAAAAGCAAATAAAATGTTTGACATTTTCAACTAGACTTAGCCCAATCGTGGCCATAAGTCCTTAAATTAAATTGACTGAGCAAAATGGCTCTCCTAAATCAATCTACATCCGGTTCGAGGGTACATCTCCGAACTCCTTTGACATCCATCGTTGTAATTCCTCAACGACGTCAAAGAGGTGCCGGGTCCCAACGACCACACATCGCTATGGACTGCGGGGTCCTTAAACTCGTGGACCGAGACGTCCTTAAACTAATATCGGACCGAGACGTCCTTAAACTAATATTGGACCGAGACGTCCTTAAACTAATGATGGACCACTACGTCCCTAAACTGGCATCGGACCGAAACGTCCTTAAACTAATATTGGACCACCACGTCCCTAAACTGGCGACGGACCACCACGTCCCTAAACTGGAATATGGACCACCACGTCCCTAAACTGGCACAATAGAGCCCAAATGCTCTTTTGTCGGATCTAAACGGTCCCGTTAAGTTGATCTTAGTCTCAAACTGGACTAACGTATCCTTAACAAACGTTTGAGTCGATCTTAGCCTCAAAAATGGCTAATGTATCCTCCAAACAGACTTTAGTCCCAAATTGGACTATGAATCTCCCAAACTGGAACAATAGAGCCCAAACACTCTTTTGTCGGATCTAAATGATCCCGTTAAGTTGATCTTAGTCTCAAACTGGACTAACGTATCCTTAACGAACGTTTAAGTTGATCTTAGCCGCAACGCGACTAACGTATCCTTAAACTAAAAACACCAAACCGAAATCTAAGCAAATACGGATTTGGACTAATCCACGTCCTACGGGCGACGGCATTACTCAGTCTCCGTATACAATCCACGGGCAACCACAAACAAAACAAACACACACGACACGAAGTGAAATTCTGGAGAAGGAGAAAGTTGTTACCGCGATGCGGTAGCGTAATTAACTGGAGGGGGCTTGCGCCTGCAGGGAAGAGCGTCCCCACAATCAAAAACCCCTCAAGCGAGGGGGAATCTGACGAAGTCTGCTATATCGGCCGCATCCGTCTAAACCTCCGATACACGGTGCCATAAATCAACTTGGCATCTTCGGAGAGGTGGACGGATAAAACCAAATAGCATCTGCCCCGAATCCCAGCGTCAGGACATCGCGGTCCTGTGCGCCGCCGTTCGGAGGGGAACAGATTCTGGCACGCCCGGTGGGACCTTTTCCTCTTTCCACTCCACACTTCGTGTGTCGTGTTCGCGAACGAATCGCGGTCTGCTGTGGTTGCCTGTGGATTCGAGGTACTAAGATTTGGTGTCTTGCTCCGTGCAGAAAACAGAAGATCAATGGCTTCAAACTGCACTACCTGCAACTGCAACTCTCACTCCGTTCTTGCTGGAGGAGTGACTTATGGGCCCCAAGCGGCCTCCCTTTTCAAAATGCCGGTGGAGCAGGTGGCTCAAACCACCACTGGACTATTTTTTGGGACCATGCTCCCACCAATGAGCTTCAACACCCCAATGACATTGCAAGAAGCTCCAAAGAAGTCGGTCTTCGATCGACTTACCACTGCCGCGACCCCTTTCAATAGGTCGCCCAACTCCACTGCTTCAGGTTTTAATGGATTAGGCCAGAGCTCCATCGGGCCCATGAAGAAGCCTGCCATACCAGAAGGCGTTATTCCGAAGCGGATAGCCATTCCAACTCCCGTTCCTGGCAAAATCACCAAGGTTGCTTCCCATGTTCAGAAGTCCGCTTCTGACAAGTTGGCCGTCCCCGTTCAACGGACGTCGATCTTTAAAAAGCTGGTATCAGTATATTCTGACCAACACAGGGGGCATGAGGAGGTCACCCCTATAGCTGAAACAACTCCATCAGCACGACATGCCCGACGTCGCTCCTGGCGCCGAGTGAGGAAGGCTGGGGGCAACTCCACCTCTGGACTTACTCCTCCAACTCCGATGGTGAGGATCGATGCTGCTGTTCCAACCAAGAACAGCTTTGAACTGCTCAACAAGGTGCGCAGAAACTCTCCTACTGCGATGTTGAAACGAACTCCTTCACCTGTGGAGAATACTCCAGAGAAGAAGTTAGAGCAGCCCCCTCAACGGCTGTCCTCTAAAATTTACAAAGTCTGGCGACAGGTCCAAGAGTCGGTGATCGATCAAGACCGCCTCCGACGACAGAAAAAGATGAAGGTTTGGCAGGGGAAGGATTACTCTGTCAAACCATAAAAAGCAAAAGCTACTTGGGTGCCCACTACAACGGCTCCCTTAACTCCAATCACTCAAAAAAGGAGGCCGCAAAAAGCCCTTGTGTCTTCGGCAAATCGCAAAGACACCGAACACAAACGCCCCAAGTCTGGGGGCATGGTGGTGCACACTGTTTATATGGCTTCTGGAAAGGAGGAAAGCCGCACTTCTACGGGCCACCGACCGCTCACCCGATCCGTGACGAAAGCCCAGGAGCAACAACAAAAGCTTCAGGAAATGATGACTACAATGGCTGCACTCACTGAGACAAAAGAAAGCTCTGAAACGTCTTCGGATGAGCGCCAAGAACAAGAAACCGACGCTGACTTTTTACGCAGAGTCCTCGAAAAGAGGGACAAAGAAGCTGCAGAGCAAGCGGCTAATATAAAACAGATGGCGCTCCTCTTCAAGAATATGGTAGGGATGATGTTACAGCCGGAACCTCCTGCTGAAGATCCTCCGATCGTCCTTGAAGACGACAGGGGAGAAACGTCAAATCCTCCGCCGGCTCTGTCAACAGCCAAGGAGGAGGCAATCTCCAAAGTTGACCTAGACGAATATATAGCTCAGCAGATCCGGGTTCATCAGGCGAATGAAGCGGCTGGGCAAATTGTTAGAACCGGACGACCGTATCCGAGCTGGTATAACCAAATCAGTTACCCGCCAGGATATACGATCCTAAATTCCACGTATATAAAGGGACAGGGAATCCGCATCAGCATGTCGCTCAATTCAGGGCCTTATGCGGCAATACTGGAGGCGATGACAAATTGTTGCTACGTCAATTCGTCGGCAGCTTAGCAGAAACAGCCTTTGAATGGTATTCGGAGCTACCTAACGACTCTGTCAAAACATTTGCAGAGATGGAATTGCTGTTTACACAAAGATTCGCAAGTGCTAGTGAACGCACCCCGATAACAGCACTGATAAATGCCAGGATAAGGCCAAGCGAAACGTGGGTCCAATACGCAACACGATGGCGGAACCTATGGTCGAAATGCGAACAACGCATAGAAGAGGCTCCTGCGGTAGGCATGTTTGTGGGCACTCTCGATCCGCAGGCGACCATCTCGCAATTCATGATGTTCTTCAGGCCGACCACCTTCCAGGCCTTGATCGACAAATTAGCCCAAATGGACCAGATGGGCCATAGACCGTCTCCTCCAAAGCCCGATCCTCGAAATGAGAAAGGAAAAGCGATCATTGTCGCCGACGCTCAGCAACAGTCGAGCAACTCAAAAGCCGGTCGCTCGCCAAAACAACGTGCGTCCACGCCCATCCCTCGAAGAGAGGCTAGGACGTCCTTACTCGTTTCCTCAGAATAAAACGAGAAGACTGTTTGAGCTGGCAGTGCGTAACAGACTCATCAATCTGCCGAGTCCAAAGCGTCTGTCGCAGCCAGGCGATCTTAATAATCCCAATTATTGCCCTTACCACCAAACGGTAAGTCACCCGATTGAGGATTGTTTCGTCTTTAAGGGATGGATCGAGGATCAATACCTGCAAGGCAAGTTCACGCTGTCTGAAAGCTGGAAGGTAAACCCCCCACAGCCGCACTCTCCAAAGAAGACGGACACGCCGGGGGCAACTTGTTCTTTCGTCGAGGATGAAAACAATGGAGAAAACTTATCGGATGAATCCGAAGACTACGTAGCGACTTGTCATGTGATTTCTCATTCACTGACGGATGATGAGGAGGATCCTTGCGCTGAGAAATCAACGGCGGACCTTGAAACAGAAATTCCGCGGCCGTCAGACAAGTTGATCGATGCCTTCCTAAATGAAATTCGTCGGAAAGCAAAAGCCAATCAAGAACGTGAAATGGCCATACTAGAAAGAACCAAGGTATTCCCGTCAAATCAAAAGCCATACACTGCGGGTAAAAACAAATTCAAGACGAGGAAACGGTTCGCCAAAGCTCTATCAGTAGAAATGAAGAAAATTCTTTCTCTAAGGTAGAGATGCACCCTAACTTCTGTTTATATCATCAGAAGATCATACATCCTACCGAAGACTGCGAATCCTTTAACTGTTGGTGGCAAGGGTATGTCGCTCAAAAGCGACACTTCGACAGGACAAAGTGTGAAGCTTGTGGACATCGGAAAAATGCGATAGATGAGCGCAAAAGAGCCGCCGCCGACTGTCATATAGCCGACTTCAAGGGATCACAAATTATCACCTTTGGAAGCGACTCTGACGAAGAACCTATCCCCAACTCTTCCCTCGGGGAATCTATTTCAAAAATAAAGGAATTGAGAAGCTGCGAGAACGTTCAGCCGTGCAATCGCATACTACTCGGAAAAAATCTCGGCCCCGTAAACAAAGGATCGAACAAAAAGGATAAAAGAAAAAGAAAAAAGGCCCTCGTCGCCAGCACTCACCAACAATTAGGTGACCCTAGACCGGTTGCTTGCCAAAGCAACAAGCGGCAATCCCTCCAGGAAAAGTTGAAACGTCCTTACTCGTTTCCGCAAGATAAAACAAGGGGACTGTTCGAGCTGGCAGTGTGCGACAGACTCATTAATCTGCCGGGTCCAAAACGTTCGTTGCGGCCAGGCGATGTTAATAATCCTAACTATTGCCCTTACCACCAAACAGTAGGTCACCTGATCGAGGACTGCTACGTCTTCAAAAACTGGGTTGAAGACCAATACCAACAGGGCAAGTTCGCGTTGTCCGAAATTTGGAAGGTGAACCCGCCACAACCGCATGCTCCGAAAAATATGGATACGCCGGGGGCATCATGTTCATTCATAGAGAAGGACTCGCAGACCGAAAAGTCAGTAAACTAGAAATTCTCCTCAAATACGGAGACGCTAGACCGAAAAGTCAGTAAACTAGAAATTCTCCTCAAATACGGAGACGCTAGACCGAAAAGTCAATAAACTAGATGTTCGCCTCAAATACGGCGACGGCGGACCGAGATGTCCTTAAACTAATGATGGACCGCAATGTCCTAAAACTTGCAATGGACCGAAATGTCCTTAAACTAATAGCGGACCGAAATGTCTTTAAACTAATATCAGACCGAAACGTCTTTAAACTAATACCGCAGCATCCTTAGGCTGACAAGATAAAAATAAAAAAAACAAAAAAAAAACGGTATGTCCATAAGCAAAAAGGGCACGGATGAAAACCCAAAAGGGCTCCGTGAGTAAAAACAGCAGGACTACCGGCGAGTGTTCGTGAAAACCCGAAAGGGCGCGACCTCGTAAAAAAAAAAAAGAAGAAGAAGAAAAAAAAAAGAATAAGAAAAAAGGTATGTCCATAAGCAAAACGGGCACGGATGAAAACCTGAAATGGCTCCGTGAGTAAAAACAGCAGGACTACCGCCGAGTGTTTGTGAAAACCCGAAAGGGCGCAATCTCGTTAAGAAACACTTATAGGGTCCTCTCGACCCTGTAAGGAGAAACCACCTGCGTGAGATCCTTACGACTCACAAAGGAACAACACACTTAGGGATCCCCACGATTCCTAAGGAGAAAATACACTTGCGAGATCCTCACGACTCGTAAGGAGAACTCTCTTGTGGGACCCTTACGGCTCATAAGATTTGAAAGTCTTGAGCTACAGAGACCTAAACCTGTGCTTAAGCAACCCCCACAACTTTCGACATTGCCCTACAAGTGGTCCGATATTGGCTCTTGTATACAATCCACGGGCGCGAATAAATATTTCCCTAACAAAGTCCCATCCGTGACTAGGGATATGCTTGTACAGCAAACGACACTTGTAAGTCCTCTCGACTTATAAGGAGAAAACCCTTTTGTAAGATCCTTACGACTTACAAGAGAACATGCACTTAGGAATCCTCACGATTCCCAAGGAGAAAACGCAACTACAAGATCCTCACGACTTGTAGGAAGAAGTACCTTTGTGAGACCCTTACGGCTCATGAAGTCAAAAGCCTTAGCCGACAGGACCCTTAACCCTGTTCACTAAGCCACCTTTGTTTAACATCGAAAAAGGCAAGTGATGATTCGCTCCTGGCAATATCCCAGTTATAGCGATGCTGATGCCTAAACCGGTATCAAATTCCAAGTCCTTTCAAGGCAAATGATGATTCGCTCCTGGCAATATCCCAGTTGCAGCGATCCTGATGCCTAAACCGGTATCAAATTCCAAACCCTTTCAAGGCAAATGATGATTCGCTCCTAGCAATATCCCAGTTGCAGCGATCCTGATGCCTAAACCGGTATCAAATTCCAAGTCCTTTCAAGACAAATGATGATTCGCTCCTGGAAATATTCCGGTCGCAGCGATGCTGATGCCAAGATCGGTATCAGATCCCAAATCCCCTACTCGCAAAAAAAAAAAAAAAATGCATACGAAATAGCCGAAATGATGGGGCAACTTGCAAACAAAATCAGCAAGTAAAAATGTATGCATGCAAAATAGCCGAAATGATTGGGCAACTCGCAATAAAAAACAGCGAGTAAAAATAAAATAAATAGCCAAAATGATTAGGCAACTCGCAATAAAAAGCAGCGAGTAAAAAGAAAAAATAGCCGAAATGATTGGGCACCGCGAAAAATAGCCGAAATGATTGGGCAATCGCGACCTTCGCGATATAAAAGCTGAAATGATAGAGCATCGCGGAAAGAATAAAAAAAAAATGAAAGAATGAAACTTTTTGCCCTACAGGTGGAATCGCATCGATCCCTGTATACAGTTCAGGGGCACAGATAAAAAGGGAACAATACCTTCCCAACAGGCTCCACCAGAAAGCGAAGCCAAATCTCGACGGTTCATAGACAACCTAGAGACCATCTCGACATTTGTCGCAATATTACAGACACGATGTCAACAAATGAAGCAAAGGAAGGTCCCTAACTTCAGGGTCTCGACGTCAATATCGACAACTTAAAGATCATCAACGGCGTTTCTCCTCACTCCAACTAGATGCAGACATGACATCAACAACTGACCTCAGAATCGCAACGAAACGGAACCATGACAAAGTCCATAGTTCCAAATCTCAATGGCCACGTCTAAAGCCTGGAGACCAACAACGGTGTGCCTCCTCATTCCAACAGGACACAGATATTACACCATCAAGCGGGGCGATGGCAAAATCCCAGCTTCACTTCAGCATTCGTCTCGATACAGTAGACGCAATGTCAACAACAGCGTTCCTCCGCAGTCCAGCTGGAGGCAGATGCAACATCAACAAAAGACCTCACGGTCGAAACAAAGCGGAGCGATGGCAAAATCCCAACTCCACCTTAGCATTCGTCTCGTTACAGCAGACGCAATGTCAACAACAGCGTTTTTCCTCCAGCAGGGATCCAGACATGACAAAGCAAACGAAGCGAAGGCCAAATTCCTAACTTCAGGGTCTTAACGGCAAGTCATATAAAACCGGAAAGACAATCGGAGATCATCTCGCACCAGTGTGGAGTGGTCACCACTTCGACGTCCGTCTCGATACAGCAGACGAGATGTCACCCCAACGTTCGTCTCGACACAGCAGACGTAACGCCATCAAACAAACGGAGCCACGGCAAAATCCCTAGTTCCAAACCTCGGCGGTTCACCAGTAACCTAGAGACAACCACGACATTCGTCTCGATACAGAGGACGCAATGCCAGCAAACGAAGCGAAGGCTAAATTCCTAGCTTCAGGGTCTTAACGGCAAGTCATATAAAACCGGAAAGACAATCGGAGATCATCTCGCACCAGTGTGGAGTGGTTACCACTTCGACGTCCGTCTCGATACAGCAGACGAGATGTCACCCCAACGTTCGTCTCGACACAGCAGACGTAACGTCATTAAACAAACGGAGCCACGGCAAAATCCCTAGTTCCCACCGCAACATTCGTCTCGATACAGTAGACGCAATGCCAGCAAACGAAGCAAAGGCCAAATTCCTAGCTTCAGGGTCTTAACGGCAACTCATATAAAGCCCGAAAGACTATCGGAGATCATCCCCACACCAGCGCGGAGTGGTTATGACTCATCGGGGCTCTCCAAAATGAGCCTAACCTCAAGTAAAAAGCGGCATGGCAAATTCCTAGCGCTTGCTCTTCTGACGGTCAAACTGCCAAGGAGGATTGCTTGAAGACGTCTTGTCCAGCCCCCGAAGGGATCAGAGACACGGCAGTCGCAGGGCTACTCGAACAGCACGATTGCCTATCGAGAACTATATCAGCTTATGCGACGGTACGATGGCCAAAACCCTAAGTACCACCAACCTTAACGGGCTTCTGTCGTAAAGAACAGAGGTTAAATGCGACGTTAAGATGTTCTTGCGAGATCTGCTCGATCCGTTTCGACTCGTGAGGAAATTGATGTCTTTGCGAGATTTTCTCGATTCGTCTCGACTCGTGAGATAAAGCCTTAGGCAGTAGGGATTAAAAAACCTGTTTCCTAAGCACTGGGACCCTGCAAGTCGGCCCAAAACGGTCTCTTGCATACTATCCACGGGTCACACTCTCCAAAGTCGAATCTCGATAAGGAGGGAAACAACCGCTTACGGGTCCTCTCGACTCGTAAGAGGGAAAACTCTCTTATAGGATCCTTACGACTTATAAGAGAAAACACACTTAGGAATCCTCACGATTCCCAAGGAGAAAATACACCTACGAGATCCTCACGACTCGTAGGGAGAAAAGTCTTTATGAGACCCTCACGGCTCGTAAAGTTGAAAAGCCTTAGGTGGCAGATCCTACCCCTGTCTCCTAAGCCATCACTGCCCTGCAAAGAAGTCAAGATGGGCCGACCATCTATGGGCCATACTTGCCAAAGCAACATGCCACTGAAATGGAGAACTTACTCATAAGCGTATGAACTACTCCACGCCAGAGTGAGACAAAAAAAGAAATAGAAGGATGCGGCTCATGGAGTTAAGGGTTGGAACTATATCCCTTAAGAGTTGAGATTTGAGTCAATGATAAATGACGACGCTTGTGTCCGCTCGTTATCTTCTCAGATCAAGATTCTGAAAGTGATACATCAACCCAAAACTGGTCATACGCCATGCATAACTCTGCATAACTCTGCACTACTTCACCCACGTACATACTTACGTGGGCAAAGTAGTGGGGGGCATTTGTTCCCGCCAAAAATTTCTGCGCAAAAGAGTCCAAGGTATCAAATAGCAGCGATACGCTTAAGGAAATACGAACCAGTATCTTCCGGGCTGTTTTTTGACAAACTCCCGAAGGAGAAACGGATAAATTCTGATTGTATTGAAAGCGTCTCGAAAAACCCTTCGATTTGATATATTATGGGCTTCATAATTCATCCGGGATCAAAAGTTATGAGGCATTATGTGTTCACACGTGATGGGCTTTTAAGAATCCGCTGGAGGAGTTAGAAGATATAATAAAAACTTAGAAAGACCCCAATGGGGCATCACGTGCTCATACGTGACCAAGGGTCACGTGCCAGCACGTGACAGGCTTTGAAAGCCTTACAGATTAGTAGAATTAAAATTCTAAATTTCTCTAAAAATCTTTCGAAATAGAATTAAAATTCTAAAAGTTTCTAAATCTTTCCAAATGGAAAAGGATTATGGGAACCGTTGGATTAAAGATCCAAAGATGATTAAAAATCATCAATTTATGGAAAAATCTTGGACAAGGAAAGATTTCCCTGAAAATCTCACCAGAATAACAAATAGAATATCTTTTGGATTTAAAATCCACGGTGAATAAAATTCACTGAATGATCTAAAGGCCTAGATTAATGATAAATATAAATCAAATCTCTCAACGATCAAATCAAATCTTTCAATGAGAGATTTGCTAAACAAATTGATTCTTTTCCTTCTCCTATAAATAGGAGCCAAGAAGAGAAGAGAAGGCAGGAACATTTCTTAAAAAAAAAATCAAGAGCTTCAAACAGAGAGAACTCTGAGAAAAATTTCAAGAAGAAGATAAAAACCTTCACGAGAGAAAAGAAATCTCTTTTGATAAATCATTGATCAATGATCTTCACATAATAAATAGTGCTTTGCACTCGTATGAACCACTGGTTCTTTAAAACAAAGAAGAAAATAAAAATAAATAAAAATAGTGCTTTGCACTCGTATGAACCACTGGTTCTTTAAAACAAAAAAATAAAAATAAAATAAAAAAATAGTGCTTTGCACTTTTATGAACCTCTGGTTCTTGAAATAAAGAGAAAAACTCATTTTTCTTTGATCCTAATTAGATCAAAGAAAACAAATAGTGTTTTGCACTTCTGTTCTGGAATCTAAAAAGATTCTTAGTGCTTTGCACTTCCAAACTGCGCTGTTGCGCTCCTGAGAGAACGTCACGTGTTAGCTGCAGAACAACTTGCGCTACGCGCCTTGAAATAGAGCTTTGCTCTCTGAAACTGGCGCAACTCACCAGAGCGCGCCACGTGTCAGCTGCAGAACAACTTGCGCTACGCGTCTTGAAATAGAGCTTTGCTCTCTGGAACTGGCGCAACTCACCAGAGCGCGCCACGTGTCAGCTGCAGAACAACTTGCGCTACGCGCCTTGAAATAGAGCTTTGCTCTCTGGAACTGGCGCAACTCACCAGAGCGCGCCACGTGTCAGCTGCAGAACAACTTGCGCTACGCGCCTTGAAATAGAGCTTTGCTCTCTGGAACGGGCGCAACTCACCAGAGCGCGCCACGTGTCAGCAGCGCAACAGCACAGCGCACTAGCGCAGCGCACTGCGCTGTTGCGCTTGCGCTCACCAGAGCATGACACGTGTCCTCACCACAAGCGCTTGCGCTCAGTGATTGGCGCAAAGCGCCTGACAAATGCAATGCATTTTACTGAAGGGCCAGGCCCAAATCAGAGGGGCCTAGTAGGCCAAATTAAATTGCAATACAATAAAAAGGGGCAGAGCCCAAAACAAATTGATGCTTTGCATCCTTTCTGGGCAAAGCCCAAATAAAAATAAAAAGAAATGCAATGCAAAAGCAAATAAAATGTTGGACATTTTCAACTAGACTTAGCCCAATCGTGGCCATAAGTCCTTAAATTAAATTGACTGAGCAAAATGGCTCTCCTAAATCAATCTACATTTGGTTCGAGGGTACATCTCCGAACTCCTTTGACATCCATCGTTGTAATTCCTCAACGACGTCAAAGAGGTGACGGGTCCCAACGACCACACATCGCTATGGACTGCGGGGTCCTTAAACTCATGGACCGAGACGTCCTTAAACTAATATCAGACCGAGACGTCCTTAAACTAATATTGGACCGAGACGTCCTTAAACTAATGATGGACCACTACGTCCCTAAACTGGCATCGGACCGAAACGTCCTTAAACTAATATTGGACCACCACGTCCCTAAACTGGCGACGGACCACCACGTCCCTAAACTGGAATATGGACCACCACGTCCCTAAACTGGCACAATAGAGCCCAAATGCTCTTTTGTCGGATCTAAACGGTCCCGTTAAGTTGATCTTAGTCTCAAACTGGACTAACGTATCCTTAACAAACGTTTGAGTCGATCTTAGCCTCAAAAATGGCTAATGTATCCTCCAAACAGACTTTAGTCCCAAATTGGACTATGAATCTCCCAAACTGGAACAATAGAGCCCAAACACTCTTTTGTCGGATCTAAATGATCCCGTTAAGTTGATCTTAGTCTCAAACTGGACTAACGTATCCTTAACGAACGTTTAAGTTGATCTTAGCCGCAACGCGACTAACGTATCCTTAAACTAAAACCACCAAACCGAAATCTAAGCAAATACGGATTTGGACTAATCCACGTCCTACGGGCGACGGCATTACTCAGTCTCCGTATACAATCCACGGGCAACCACAAACAAAACAAACACACACGACACGAAGTGAAATTCTGGAGAAGGAGAAAGTTGTTACCGCGATGCGGTAGCGTAATTAACTGGAGGGGGCTTGCGCCTGCAGGGAAGAGCGTCCCCACAATCAAAAACCCCTCAAGCGAGGGGGAATCTGACGAAGTCTGCTACATCGGCCGCATCCGTCTAAACCTCCGATACACGGTGCCATAAATCAACTTGGCATCTTCGGAGAGGTGGACGGATAAAACCAAATAGCATCTGCCCCGAATCCCAGCGTCAGGACATCGCGGTCCTGTGTGCCGCCGTTCGGAGGGGAACAATTGTGTCCTGGAAAAGGAGACGGGGTCTTGGGTTTCTAGGATAGTCTCTAGGTGGCATGCACATCTCACTGTGTTTGCAAATTATTTTTCAGAGCTCTCGAGTCATAGCAGATTCTATATAATCATCACAATTCATCAAAAACCCAATACCGAAAATTTCTTAGTTCGTGTTTTGGGGTTTCTAGTCTCAGGTTTGTCCAGAATTCATCACTAATGGTTTGTGGTCACTAACTAAACCTCAATCGCATCTCTACAACTCAAATCATCCACTAAAAATCATCCTAGAATTTTCTAAGATCACTAATCTAGCATAATTGAACTGTAAACATATGTAGGAGGCTATGTGATGGAGACTGTGATCTCCTTCAGATGTTGTCCTCCGTCGATCCTCTGATGGCGGTCTTTAACGGTTGAGATTTGGTTTGGGAGTTGTTGAGCGTGTGGATCTCAATGGGTTGGTGCTGATGCCGAGCTATCTGCAAAGGAAGTTCCGGGGTGGGTGACCACCGTAGGACCCTCCGACGATCAAATTTGCTGAGGGATAGGTGCAGAATAATGGCGTATTAGAATGAGTTCGAGTTACCTGAGTCGTTTGAGAGAGGGGTTTATATAGTGGTCGCGTGGAGCGAGCAGGCGCGAGATCATCGCCGTCAGTTACGTCCCTGCGTTATCCTCACATTTAATGACGGGATACGCCCATTAATGGGGGACGCGGAACGTAGAGAGGCGGATATCTCGTCTTGGCGAGATACGCGGAGCCGTTGCGGGGGCGCTTGTGTTCCGCGCTCTCGGTTGATTGGGGAAGCCGAGGAAGCTCGGCCTGACAGATGGCTCGGAGATGAGTAAGGAGACCGAGGAAGCTCGGAGACGAGCTGTTGGCCATTTGCTAGGTGAAGGTGGAAAGTATTCAGGGAGGTCTCCTGAAAGGTCGGATATGTCTTCGGAGACGAGGTCCTGAGGAACGCCTCTAATGCAACTCATTTATTCCACTTCCGTAGCCTTCGGGACACGTCATCCGCCACGTGTCGTAATCTGAGGAAATACCACTTGTGAGCATCATCATTAGCCCTCTACTCTCGTTCCGACCTATTCATGGGTCGGGTCGAGAGTGGCCTGCTCGGTTTTTCTTCTGCTCAGTTTGGCGCCGATGATCATAATGTGGATCATCCGGGAACGACATGGCGTTTGGCGGTTGCGTCGTTTCGATCTTTAGGCCCATGTGTCATTCCGTTGTGCGCTTGAATTTTCACGCGTATCCCCGATGGCGTCAGCGGATCAGTGAAATGATTGCGCTTTAAAGAGGGGGGCCGTTTCAGTCGATTCGTCGGTTGGGGTACGGGCCACGTGTCAGACGTCGGTTGGCGGGCGAGACAGGCTGTCTTTGACTCCTGCAATCGAAGAGACGTCCCCAATGGTCGACTGCTACATGGATCTTCGACTGTCGCTTAGACACGACGTTTCGTTTTGGTAGGAATCAATCTGGGCCGTAGGATGTTCTCTTTTGGGGTGTATAATAGGAGGGGACCATCCTAGGGCCGACACTTTGCCCTAAGATTGCCTGGCGTACCTCCGTTTAGATCGAATCTTTTGTTGATCTTTTCTCGGTGAGTCCCCTTCTTTGAATCAGGTTATATGTCTTCCTCCGAGGAGTCTGTAGATGTTGTAAGGATAGAGTCGGATGATGCGGCTTCAGTTGCTGGGGCCGAGTCCAGTAGGTCTTCCTCCTCTCCGGCTTCAGATAGCCAAGAGGGTTCTTCTTCTTCGTCTTCTGTGGCGGGTTCGCCCCTAGAGTCAGGGCCGCTCTTGTTACTCGCTGTCGGGCGGCGACAAGGGCTCCCAAGGTGCGTATCGGGAACACCCGCGATGCGCCCTCCGTCTTGAAGAGTCTGGACGAGCTTTCGGACGTTCGGGCTCGATTCCACGTTCCCTCTAATTATTCCCCTCGTTTTGCTGGGGAGGGTGAGCGGGCAGATCAGGTGCAGGGCAAGGAGGTTGCCTTGTACCTGGAAGCATTCCGGACAGGAATGCGTCTGTCCTTTTCACCCGAGATTAGTGCGGTACTTCGTTGCTTCAATCTTGGTCCGGGCCTGCTAGCACCGAACTCGTGGAGGATCCTCCTCGAATTTCTGGTCCGGTTGAAATTAGATCAGATCCCTTTCAGTTTGACCCTCATCGTATCTTTCCTTTGTTACAAAAATCATCCCGGTACAAGTAAGGAGGAGCCGAATTGGGTATACTTTTCGTTTAAAAACCGTAAGGGTGGGGCGGCCGGGTCGGGGCACTAGTCGTCTTTTCTTCCATCCATGAATGGAAGGAGAAGTATGTATTCGTCGGGCCACCGGAGGGCGTGGATTGGTCTGTGCCTACACAGTGGCACAGGGCCGACTGCCCGAGGGCAAAGCAGTCGACTTCCCCCGAGGCGAGGGTGGTGTCCCAGTGGGAACCGATCCAGCGGGCGGATGTCCTGCTTTCCGAGTATGTGCTGAGCTGGGCTGGGCTCAATCCTGCACGTTCTTTAGGTAAGTTAGGGTTTCTGACGGTCTGCTTAGACTTTGCTTAAGTTTCTGCACCTTTTCAATGTCGTTGACTTTTTTTTGTCTGCGTGTTCTTTTTTTTTGCTGAGCCCATGGACCGATCAATAATCCTAACCGCCATGGCCGTCAAGACCTAAGGAAGGAAGGTTGGGGCTGCAAGCTTGTCTCGCCTCGGTCCGAGCTCGGCCCCGAGGCAAACACCTCTGCCCAAACCTTCCGCAGCATCTCCAATTCGGGAGGAAAGCCGTGTGGGGGGTCAGAAGCACGTGCGGGACCCGGCGCCCCGGGCGAGAGAAGAGGAGGAGCCCGCCGAGGTCCCCCTCAAGAGATAGAAGCGGGTGGTCTCTTGGCCACCCCCTACCGGGATTCCAGTGCAGAAGGGCGATTTCTGCATTGAGGTGCCCTCGGGGCTATCCGTGGCCGACAGCTTGCTGGCGGACATAGAGGCGGCAACCGAGACAAAGATTCCCCGGGGGGCCCAGGTGGCCGCAATAGCGCAGGAGGCCGTTTAGGTCGGTATCTAGCCTTTCTTAAAATTTCCTTGAGTTATTTTTCCTCGGTTTTTAGCTTTTTAACACGTTTGCTGTTTTACTCAGGTCCTTCATCACTGCGCTCTCCTCGTTGCCATGGAGTCTGAGAAGGTAGCCCCAGTTATGAAGAAGGCGGGCGAATCCTTCTCACGGGAGGAAGAACTTCGCCTCCAATTGCAGAAGGCGGCCGTCCTCAACTCGAGATGGGTTGCAGAGGGGCTGACGACCTCCAGGCTGAAGGAGTTCCATCGGCTCCTGAACGAGTCCAACCGGGATATCCAAGCCAAGTTGGAGGAAACGAACAACCTCTACAATGCGATGAAGAGGTCGAGGAACGCCGCCAAGAAGGATGCTCGGTCGGTCTTAGACGCGGTGAAGCTTGCTGAGGGCCGGGCGGTGAAGGCCGTGGAGAAATACAAGGCGTTCGATCAATTTTATCTTGATCTCGCCGAATCCGCGACCGTCGTGTGGCATAGCGCCCTCGACGCCATCAAGAAGTCTATGCCGGAGTTCGTCGACCGTGAGCTCCGCGTAAAGTACCCCTTCGCCGAGGAAGCGCCGCAGGGGGAGGCGTCGAGCAAGCCGTTGGAGGCGAGGCCGTCGACGGGAGCGCGGACCCTGAGGTCACCATTCTAGTCCCCGGCGATGGCGTCGAGCAGGGAGAGATCCTGGCCGAGCAGACGGCCTGAGCTATCCCCTATTCTCCCCTTTTTTAAAAGGATTTTTGTAGGCCTCTGGGCATTTTTGTAAGGCTGAGGAGCCCACAATATCTGTGTACATAATTTCGATCATGAATAAAGTGTACTTTTTCTTTGCTCAGATATCTGATTAATCTACTAGTACTTTAGCTCGTATACTTTTCATTATTCGAATCTTTATTCTGCATGTATTTTTTGCTCGTAAGTCTCTTTATCTTGCTAGTGTAAGGCTGGTGTCCACCCTTTCTGGGTGACGATCGCTCATCGAGTCTGAATCGAACGATAACCAAGTGTAGGAAGTTCGGTATCCTTCCTTGAGTCAAGGAGGCGATCGCACATCGAGTACGAGTCGAACGATAGCCAAGTGTAGAAAGGTCGGTATCCTCCCTTTTCCTGGAGTCGAGATTGCGATCGCGCATTGAGTATGAACCGATTGATAGCCAATTGTAGAAAGGTCGGCGCCACTCGATTCTACCCGGCCGCCTCGTGGTGAGGGCTTTGGATCCACAGCGTTATTGGGTAGGAAGCTACCCGCTGTGGATGGATCGAGCAGGAAGCTACCCGGTGGCCTCACGATGAGGGCTTTGGATTCACAACATTGTTAGGCAGGAAGCTGCCCGCTGCAGACCGACCGAGCAGGAAACTACTCGATGGTCTTGTGAGGAGGGCTTTTAGATCCACAGCGTTGTTGGGTAGGAAGCTACCCGCCATGGATGGGCCGAGCAGGAAGCTGCCAACTGATGGAGACTGTGACCTCCTTCAGATGCTGTCCTCCGTCGATCCTCTGATGGCGGTCTTTAATGGTTGAGATTGGTTTGGGAGTTGTTGAGTGTGTGGATCTCCCGGGGTGGGTGACTACCGTAGGACCCTCCGACGATCAAGTTAGTGCCGAGAAATAGGAGCAAAGTAACAGCGTATTGGAATGAGTTTGAGTTACCTGAGTAATCTGAGAGAGGGGTTTATATAGTGGTCGTGTGGAGAGAGCAGGCGCGGGATCATCGTCGTCAGTTATGCCCCTGCGTTATCCTCGCATTTAATGGCGGGATACGCCCATTAATGGGGGACGCGCTAGCGTTGGACGCGGAACGTGAGGAGGCGGATATCTCGTCCTGGCGAGATACGCGAATCCGTTGCGGGGACGCTTGGGTTCCGCGCTTTCGGTTGATCGGGAAAGCCGAGGAATCTCAGCCTGACAGATGGCTCGGAGACGAGGAAGGAGGCTGAGGAAGCTTGGCCCTATCACATGGCTCGGAGACGAGTAAGAAAACCGAGGAAGCTCGGCCTATTAGATGGCTCGGAGACGAGCAAGGAGACCGACGAAGCTCGAAGACGAGCTATTGGCCGTTTGCTAGGTGAATGTGGAAAGTACTTAGGGAGGTCTCCTGAAAAGTCGGATACGTCCTCGGAGACGAGGTCCCGAGGAATGCCCATAATGCAACTCATTTATTCCACCTCCGTAACCTTTGGGACACGTCATCCCCCACGTGTCGTAATCTGAGGAAATACCACTTGTGAGCATCATCACTAAGAAACTCGATAATTTGAAGGAAAGTGAAGGTCTTACCTCTTGGAAGCAACTTAAGAAATTTCTTTGGTGGTCCAAATTGCTTAAAACCCTAACTTGATCTCACCATGTTGTGTAAGATGAGGTTGTGGTCATTTTTTATGGGGGTGGTATGAGGTTTTGATGAGATTTTTGAGATTTGTGGTGGTGGTGAGATGGAGGAGGAGGAGAAAGAAGATGAAGGAGTTGAAGGAAATGAGGTGAGAATGAAGTATGAAAAGAAATGAAGGAGGTAATCATAGATGGTTGCCATGCCCTCTTCCCCCTCTCTCTCTCTCGCCCCCATGCTGTCTTGTCCCCTCCTCGTCTCCCTCTTTCAAATTATCATCTCATTTTTCCCTTTTCTTTTTCTTTTAAAAAACCAAAGCAACCTCAAATACAAATGAAGCCAATACGCAACAAAATACAATATATCATGGTGCATTAGCCATGGTTACACAAAAATGGATTTGGCTTAATGCATAATTAGTAATGCACTAATCAAGTTTAATATAAACTTGCCTATAAATAATTGCATAATTATTTATAAAATGTCCAAATCCAATAAATGCCTTCATAATTAATAATTCATATTAATCTCCAAATATTTTTCAAAATATTTGTATATAATTATACAATTCTACAAAAACCCAAATTCATACTCGTATGGTTTTCGTGAAATTTATTATTTTATTATTTAAATTCAAAAAATAATATTTTAAATTTCTGAAATGTTACAACAACAAACCATCCAAGGATTAAATTAAACAATTACCCGACTTGTTCAAAACATAATTTGAATGTTCTTAAATTGTTGGTTATTGAGCGGAGAGTGCTCTAATCATTGTTTGAAAGCTCGACCGATTCCAATCCAGAAAATGACCGTCTGAGATGCCATATTGATACCATCTGACGTAGAGTTATATTACGTTTACCATTTGATTAGTATGAGGTGTATAAATGGAGTAGCCCATTTATCAATAGGTTATTGGTGTATTTAACATCGGTGATTACTATAAAATATATCAATAATATTATGGTTATTTTTACAAGCATTAAAACAACCATTTTGCACATCATCAATTGCCAAAAAAAATTGTCAAAAATGTTTATAATCGCTGGTACTATTCATTAAAAAATCCATACTTTAAAATAATTCATACGATACAGAATCCAATATTTATCCAAGACTGTCGATATGGCCAAGGTGACCGATTCCGATCCCAAAAATAAATCATTTGTGGGGTTCCAGTAGATCATTATCGGGTTATTTTTAAGCGTTTGAAAACCCGTTTTCATACTTATGTTACCCAAAATCCAATAATATATATAGAGAGAGAATAATAGAGGAAAGAGGCCATAGAAGGGAATTTCCTCATATGGCGTCGAAAAAATACACCCTCCCTCATTTTTTCCGACGATCGGCACCTATCATGTTTATCGTTATCATTTAAGATGTGGGTACACCAAATTTCATGTGATTCTACAACTTTTTCACCGTTTATTTAGTGGGTTCAAAATTAACGGTTTACCGACAATAGAACTTTTTACATTGCTAAATCAACGGTGAAATGTTGTAGAATCACATGAAATTTGGTATACCCACATTTTAGATGATAACGATGAAGATGGTGGATGCCGATCGTCGGAAAAACTGACAGGTTTTTTCGATGCCATAGGAGGAAACTCCCTCCTATGGCATCTTTCCTCCATTATATATATATATATATATATATATATATAAAACACTATATATATATATATATATATATATATATATAAAACACTAACATGATGAGATAATATATATATATATATATATATATATATATATATATATATATATATATTATCTCATCATGTTAGTGTTTTATATATATATATATATATATATATATAAAACACTAACATGATGCCGGTCTCATTGTATATATATAAAATAACACTAACATGATGCCGGTCTCATTGTTGTCTACCAATGTTTTTATTAAAACGCCTATAATTCCTCTATTTTCCCCCAAACCCCAACATGTACACTCTAGTCTAGTGACTTCTCTGCCAATTTTGGGCCCTCCTTTATCAACTCTGAGATATTATCATATTATGATCAAAATACAATTTCTCCAAACCGACTTCCTCATTATTTATTTAAATTATTAAATAAAAGATCGAAAAACGTTTTATACTAATTTTTAGTCTTGACATTTTAAAAAAAAATTGCCGGTGTTTTGGCACATGCCCTGAACGTAATTGAAGCCGATAAGACACCAAGAATAAAGAGATTTGTTGAATTTGTTATTTAAAAATGCTATGATATGTTTTTTAATTTGATATAAATATTTATTGTTTTAAAAGATTTGATTTGATATAAAAAAAGTTACGCATTTTTTCAAAAAAAGCCCCAAAATTATGAACTATTTTACGTCACATGTTAGTCTTATAATCAATTTGACAAATGTTAGTCTTATAATCAATTTGACAATTTCAAATTTTAGGACACCGCACTTTAGCATTAAAATTGTAGAGATTAATTAGAGAACATATCTAAAGATTAAAAGATTTGTTTATTCTGTTATTTAAGTTTATATATGCTTTGTTACTTTAATTTGTTTTAAATTTTTCATTCTATAAATTAGGAAAGAATTGAAAAGTTAGTTATGATTTTTATAAATTAATTTTCTCAAAATATGAGAATTTTTCTTGCCCCCTCCCCTCCCCTTGGCATTAACATGGTAGAGATGAACCTTCGCAAGTGTTTTCAGTTGAGATCCATGAAAAGTTGTTGTTCTTTTGTGGAACCGTGACAATTGTATAGGTTTTCATAATGCATTTTTTTGCCCTTTATGGGCATTAAAAGTATAAAAATATATTATTTTGAAAATGTTCAAAATTATAATCTAGATGGCTCGCCTAAGCAATTGGTTAGGTGCAATTGGCTTAGGGTCAAGTTTTGGCATTGGATTGATTTAGATATCTTCAAAGAGTAATGTTCATTTGACTATAAATAAAGGGCGAACCGTCTTTCATCTATGTAATCCTTACGTCTTGTAACCTTCATTTTTTAACCGATCCTGAAGCTTAAGATGACTCTAAATTTTCCTCTGGTTCTTTTGTGAATGTGTTGACGCTTCATCCGAGGATGAATACAATTTCATAAAGAAATCTCCATGTCTTCCAACTTTTTTGTGTTATAGGAGAAATTTAGATAGTTGTTTCTTTACCACTTGAGCTCAAACTAATTAAACAACAGGTAAGATTCTGAACTAGCCAGTCATCCTTGTAAATTTTATGGCAAACCTACCTCCCCAACACGCTGACGAGACGATTTTCTTTTCCATCAATTTAAATATTCGGTTTTCTTAGTCTACTGTGACCGTGCTTGTGAACGCAGAGAGAAAAATCGAGAAAAACAAAGGCAGAAGATATTGCAAAAAAAGCAACAAGGAGCCAAACAAAATCCAAGACCAGAAAGGCGAAAGCGAAGCTCAGATGGTGATGCAGTTACCATGTCAAGGAGAAAACAGCGGAAAGCCATTAAAACGAACGAAGATGTTGAGGAATTGGAGCAGGAATATCGCTTACTCAAAAAGCTTAAGCGAGGGGTAGTTGATGAAACGGAGTATGAGCGGGTTTCTCTGAAGAACAAAATTCTGCGGAAAATGATGAAATGGAAAGTCACAAGTGTCAGAGCAAAGGACACTAGTCGAAACAGAGGGGAAGTGTGAAATGAACAGGGATTAATGCTTCGCGCGGCTACCAATACTGTCTGCAACCGACGTGGCTCCATACAGAGGTCAAAATTCAGGGAGTTGATATTTAAGGTGCAGTTATGCTTTTGTGAAGGTCTGATGGTCTTTTATCTATCTTGTAATATATTTTTTTTCATTTTATTTCCAGACATAACAATATCTATTATTATCTGTAAAACATAACTCGGTTCATATCATTGAATGACACCGTAATGTTCCTGTGAGTCTCCCTGCCAGTCTCGATCATTGTTTTATTAACTTGTTAATGTAAGATATATCTGTTTTCTGTTGCAAAAGCATTGCAGTATATGCTAATGTAAGACAGTTTACGTTTTCTGTTTTGTCGCAAGATTGTAGTTAACTGTGGCACATACTCAATCTGACTTTAAAATTCTTGATTGATTTGGTACTGATATATGCAACTGCAAGCACTGATTTTAAAATTTTCTTATAATTTATTTTTTAGGAAGGAAAAATTTATACACAACCTTTTGAGTTAGGTTTGGCCTCGAGGCGTTGTCACTCCCAAATGATACGTTAACACCCTTTACTAGCTTAGTGAGAACAAACAATTTGGAACATGAATATGAGGTGATGATGGGAACTTTGTTTTAGAAGGAAGGCTTCCCTCCTCATTTTGATGCCAAAAGAACCAAGTTATATAAAATACAGGAAAATTTTACTAGATACAAACTATCATGTTTACAATAATAGAAATGAAATACCGCCGAAGGAGCCATCTCCACTATTGGAATTTTGTCGGTCGCAGCTTGGGGAGAATTGGATCGAGCGCCAAGGTTATAAGGGGCTTGATAGTTTTAACTGGCGATCGAAAGATAGTATCTCCTGTTTACTTTAAGAGGAATCCTTCATCATCTGCTTAGGAATAGCCACCGGCATGATGATTATCAATTTGACGTGGAAACTTTGTCGGCACAAGGCACTACCGCGGATAAAGTTGCAATTACCGAAGAAATATCGTGTTGTGAAAAAGGAGCATGCCTAGGACAATCTCAACGGCGTTTGCATTTCACGTTAGAAATAACCGACCAAGTAGTTGTTTGGGATTCAGCAGACTGCAACCAAGATAAATGGGAGTTGAAGCAAAGCATCAGTCTCAGAACCAATACTAGATGAACTACTGGTCCAACGGTATTTCACCTTAGCCGTAATTGACTCGCTTTTGTTCATTTGAGTGCAGATCCTAGCATTTCATCCAGACCTGGATGTGATATTCACGAAAAAAACATCGTATGCTATCACTTGAAGACTTCTAACTTCCAAGTTTTGCACAGCTGAAGACTAAATTAAGGATCCCGTCTTTTACCTATTCACATCGCTTGTTTTTACCTTGTGTTTCTCACTATTTTGACTTGTAACAAAACTATATCCTTTCTTTCATTTTCGACTTAATCATGATTGCGAAGATTAGAAAGATCTGAGACAAGGATTGTTAGGTTTCTATTTATATGATTTATATGTTTTATCTAAATTTCTATACGGTTTATCCCTTCATCGCAGCATTTTTTTATAAAAAAGTATTTACATATGTAAATGTGAATATTTTATTCTTTTTGATAATGTTTAAGAATTTTTGAATGTATATTTGTTGACTACCACACACAAACAACTGCAGCCATCAGCCGACTGGAAAATAATACTGTTCTCATCTAGATTTAGAGTTTTCACAAATACTATGGGCAAAATATAGTTAGTAGATACAAATCCCCATCTAAACTTATGAAAGCTAATGTGTCACAGAATTCTCTGTATTGGTTGATACTAGCAGGAGCCTTCCTTCAATGCAGACACCAAGTTTTCAGCCGCATATTTTAGAGCAAAACGAACAATGCGGCAAAGCAAGCGATGATTTCAGTAAGATGTTTGTAGGCGATTATTTGTTATGTATCGAAAACAACACAAAATGGTGGTCCGAAAGAAAATACTGTGAAGATCATGATATGTTGCATGATATAAATAAGCCATATAGAAGAGTGCCCTATGATATAAAAATTATTTGTTATGCACCAAAAACATCAAAATAATGATCCACAATTAATATTAAAAAATCCATAAAGAAGAATGTTGCATGATATTAAGAAATTTAGATTAAACACTAAATAATTTAAGATAGCCAAAAAAATAATTAACAGTAATAATTAAGCCATCTGTTTATTATCGGTATAAATTTACATATTTGGGAGGTTGATTTTCAGCTGAGCTAAATCATAATGAGACATCGGTTTAGACAACCAGAAAAATAATTAACGTAAAAATGTATCTAAAGCAATAATTAAGTCATCTATTTATTTATCGATATAAACTTAACTGTTTGGAAGGTTGATTTTTATCTGAACCAAGTCGTAATGTGATATATTAGTTTTGAAAACGCTTTGAGCTCACTATTGTTGACGACAACCTCATATAACTCCAAAATACACATAAGTGTTTAAATAAGGCCCATCAACTTAATCAATTTCAAGCAGTAAGAAGAAAACATGTAAAATCGAAATGAAAGTTTTTGTCCTTCAGCCATGTGTAAATAATTTGAAAAAGGATGAAAGATACAATATGATGAAGGATTCAAACGAAAATTTCAACAAAAAGTAGAGGCAAAATCTAATTTTCAAGTGTCTCAGATTAAGACAAACAATGGTGTGAAATGCACATTGTTCTTAAAAGAAAGGGTACGGGGCTAAATTTTTGCATGAACAATCACAATACATTAGAATTAAGGTGCCAAAATGAAATTTTCAGAAAAGCCATGGCAGAAAATGCCCTAGTATGTAGGAACGAGGGGTCGAATACAAATTTATTTAAAAGTTGAGGGGCGCAGGATAATTTTCTGCGCTAAACTCCAAAATCGAACGTGAGGGAAAACCTCTTAACTTTTATATATATACAGAGAGAGAGTTTAATGTAGGAAAGAGGCCAATGGAGGGAATTTTCTCCTATGGCGTCGAAAAAATACGCCGTATCTTAATTTTTTCCGACGATCGGCACCCACCATCTTCATCGTTATCATCTAAGATGTGGGTAAACCAAATTTCATATGATTCTACAACCTTTTCATCGTTGATTTAGTGGGTTCAAAATTAACGGTTTACCGAGTATTTTTCCGACACCATCCTATGACATCTTTCTTCCATTATTCTCATATATATCTATATCTATATAGATATATGAGATTAATGGAGGAAAGAGGCCAGAGGAGGGGATTTCCTCCTATGGTGTGGAAAAAATACAACCTCCAACATTTTTTCCGACGATCGGCACCCATCATCATCATCGTTATCATATAAGATGTGCGTACACCAAATTTCATGTGATTCCACAACTTTTTCACCGTTGATTTAGTGGGTTCAAAATTAACGGTTTACCGATAATAGAACTTTTTACATTGCTAAATCAACGGTGAAAAAGTTATAGAATTACATGAAATTTGGTATACCCACATCTTAGATGATAACGATGAAGATGATGTAGGCCGATCGTCGCAAAAATTGATGGAGATTGTATTTTTTCCACGCCATAGAAGGAAATTTCCTCCTATGGCCTCTTTTCTCCATTATTCTCTCTCTCTCTATATATATAAGATTAATGGAGGAAAGGTGCCATAGGAGGGGATTTTCTCCTATGGCGTTGGAAAAATGCATGCTCCGTGATTTTTTTCGACGATCGGCATACATCACCTACATCTTTATCATCTAAGATGTGGATACACCAAATTTCATGTGATTATACCATCTTTTCACCATTGATTTAGTTGGTGCAAAATTAATGGTTTACCGACAATAGAACTTTTTACATTGCTAATGCAACGGTGAAAAAGTAGTGGAATCACATGAAATTTGGTGTATACACATCTTAGATGATAACGATGATGATGATGGATCCCGATCGTCGGAAAAAATGGTGGGGATTGTATTTTTTCGAGGAATCCCCTCTTATGGACTCTTTTCTCCATTATTCTCTCTCTCTGTATATATATATATATATGAGAATAATCTCTCTCTCTCTCTCTCTCTCTATATATATATATATATATATATATATGAGAATAATGGAGGAAAGAGGCCATATGAGGGAATTTCCTCCTATGGCGTCGAAAAAACACACCCTCCATCGTGTTTTCCGACGATCGGAATGCATCATCTTCATCATTATCATCTAAGATGTGGGTACACCAAATTTCATGTGATTTTACAACTTTTTCACCGTTGATTTAGAAATGTAAAAAGTTCTATTGTCAGTAAACCGTTAATTTTGAACCCACTAATTCAACGGTGAAAAAGTTGTAGAATCACATGAAATTTGGTGTATCCATATCTTAGAGGATAACGATAAAGATGATGCATTCCGATCGTCGGAAAACATGATGAAGGGTGTATTTTTCGACGCCATAAGAGGAAATTCTATCCTATGGCATCTTTCCAATGGAGGAAAGATGTCATAGGAGGGAATTTTCTCCTATGGCGTCGAAAAGGTACACCCTCCTTCATTTTTTCCGACGATCGGCACACATCATCTTCATCGTCATCATCTAAGATGTGGGTATACCAAATTTCATGCAATTCTACAACATTTTCACCGTTGATTTAGTGGGTTCAAAATTAACGGTTTACCGACAACAGAACTTTTTACATTGCAAAATCAACGGTGAAAAAGTTGTAGAATCGCATGAAATTTGGTGTACCCACATCTTAGATGAAAACGATGAAGATGATGGATGCCGATCGCCGGAGAAAACGAGGTAGGACGTACATTTTCGACGGCATAGGAGGAAATTCCTTACTATGGCCTCTTAACCTCTCTCTCTCTATATACATAAAATAATAATAATAATAATAATAATAATAATTGCAATATCCTCAGCACTCACCTGCTTCTCTCTGTTTTACTAAAACTAGGGGTAAACCTGGCGCAATACGTGGGGGCTCAAAGCAAGTTAAAGGTTGTGACGTAATTGTTTGATTGCCGATGTAATTGCTTAAAATTCTAAAGAATCCTTTTACCAAGAATGCTAAAATAATCACCATAATGGTCTTTCTATTTATAAAAATATCAAAGCAAGTTTTGAGTTCTTATGTAAGAGTTTGAAGGCCTACTAAAGAATTTAAGAATCTTGGTACCAAGAAATACCAAAAGAAAGGAATCACCATATATTTATACCCCACAATTTAGATACTACAATAACCATCAATGCATCCTCTTTGTCATATACATTCAAATTTCACTTGCTTTATCTAACAACTTTATAGAATACCCCCTGCTTCTCAAAAGTACCCCCTGCTTCTCAAAAGTCAAGCAATTTTGTTAAGCAGAATATCAAATGAGTTAGAATAAGCTATTTTTTTAATATTTTGAATCATACTCCATTTGAAGGGCAATACGGGAGATTTTTTTTAATTGGCGTGTATTAGTAAGTATATACAAAGTTACAATTACTTAGGAACTGTATATAAAGAAATAATCACGACTTTTCAGTTTGCTTAGTTGGACACCATATATCTTTTGCAAATTCATATCATAAGCTTGGTTGTTTTCAAAGAAATGCCATGATTTTTCGGGGTTTCTAATTTTTTGCACATTGTGTTGTCTTTGGTGTATTTCAAGGAATTCTGAAAGATAAAAAGAGCTATTGCAAAAGCAATGTGTGATATTGACTTGGAACACACTTCAAAAAGGCATAGAAAGTCATTAAATTTATAATATCATCCAAAGTGATGTCGCCGGTTTGATCCCAAAGAGGTCGCATCCAAATAATAATAAATTATTAATAGTAGTAGTAGTAATATCATCATAGAAGCCCTAAAGTATTTATCACATGTCTTTGAAACAAGCTACATGGTCATGATATTTTATTGAAATTTACTTGCTCATAATTCTATTAAATTATTCAAGAACCATCACTCGTGAAGACTTAGATGCTTCCATATATCATTATGCAATAGTATAATTTCAGTTATGTTACCTGGATGCTTGGAGGGGGGGGGGGGGCGCCTTGTAACATCTATAATGTCAGAATAATACTTTGATTTGAGGTTTAAATGCTGCTAGTATTGTCATATAGTATCTCAAAAGAGACTTAGGTGGATCCTACCTCCCACAATCATATGTGAGATATAGTTCAGCCGTAATGCGTTGACCGAGTTTTTGTCTTTTGTGAGCGATAGAGTAGTTTTTTCCATAGCAAACCAAGTTCTCGACGGTAAAAGGCAAAGTTGGATATTCTATGTGCCTGGAATCTTATTTTCTTTCTGTTGAAGACGTAGGGTAAAATAGGAATAAAAGGGAAATTCTACCCTTTAGCTGTAGTTTCTTTATCTCCTTTATCTTATGGTTACAAGGTACTGAATCACTATTCATGTTGAGTATTGTTACAAGGCTTGATATATTCCAGCTCTATCCCATATATAAAATGATTACAAGATTGCAAACTGCGCATCAACTGTAACAAAGAATAAATTGTTACAAGGCTTGCTATGTTCCAGATTTCGCAGTAAACTCAAATTTGAAGCTGCTACGACTTTTATTTCATGTATGGGGTATCGGTGCACATTATAATGGTGACGGATCAGATATAGATACCTCGGCATACATATCTGCAATTGCCTTTGCGAAATAAGCCTTTGCTTCAGATCTCTTAACCTGCACAAAAAGAAATTTTGGAAAGTTTTAGTTTCTGCACAATTCTTGGAATCTTACTGGCCAAAGCAAGGGGAATGAAACAGAGTTGGACTTGCCTTAAAAGTTGGAGTGAGAAGGCCATTTTCCACAGTAAAAGGTTCTAACACTAAAGTGATGGCTTTTGCGAATTCAAAGCCTCTCAACTGGCGATAGGAGAAACAATATAATGTCAAATGTTGTAACCTATCCAACAAGTCAAAAGTAAAGAGGGCCATTCTTCTTCTCTTTTTAATTCTTTTACCTGAGCTTGCTTTCCAACAGCATCCATATCAGCAAGGACAGCACCCCTTGCTCTAGGATCGGCACACAGTTGTCCTAGATCTTCATACTGCAAAATTTGATTACAATTCGGCTTCATAAGTTTATATGACAGCATCACTTATGGTGAATATCACTTATTCAACATTTACTGACGAGTACAGGGACCAAGTCAAACATTCCCCAGCAGAAAGAAAGAAAGAAAGAAAGAAAGAAAAAGGTCTACCAGGAAATTTAGTAAACTTAATGAAATAAATTCATATATGAAAGGGAAAAAAAAATAATTCATTGACGCTATTAACATCTTGCGAATAAAAACAAAACAGTATTAACTTCCAATCAGAAAATGACTAAACGAAAAGAAAAATTTGAGGATAAAGTTGACTGAGGAGGAGGATATCTATACAAACATATACAATGTAGAACTTCAAAATAGAGAAATGAAAACAGAATAGGAGACGGTACACCTGCAACATAGATTTCATTGATATACTGCTAAATGACCCCCCCCCCCCCTCCTCTCTCTCTCTGTGTGTGTGAACATAATATTATTCTTTATGTAAGTAGAAAGGGAGAGATGACTTCTAGTTGAAAAGCATACAAGAGAAGACACGAGTAATGCAGATCTGGTTTAAATCAAGTCCATGGGGTAAATAAAAACTGATGGAAGCCCTCTTAGGTGGTTGTACATAGACTTTTAAGTGGACCTTAGCGAGGAATTAGATATCTAAGTAATTGATCATGAGCACCATCGTCATCAATAAAGGTTGTTTGTGCATTGAGCATATGGATACCTAAATTAATTAAATGGTATAATTACGCTGCACCTTGGAATCATATGTAATCTTTGATGCTAGAAGGTAAAAATCAAATACTTGGTAGCTTGAGCTCAATACTCATCCATCCTATGCCATCAACAGCTATTACATTTTCAAAATGAAAATCAATATAAATTGCCCCCCGAAAAAAAAACCCTGCAATTTCATCGATTATTAAAAGAAAGAATATGGTAAAATAGCTGCTATTACTACTCAAAAACATTAAACATGAAATGAGACAGGGATTAACCTTGATTCCTTCAGCATCAGCCCAAGCTCTCAATACATCTGGATCCACAGAAACGATTGCTACTAGACATGAATTGAAGCTGTCACCTGCCACAATGTGCCACAGATCATTATGCATAAAATCTATGACTAGAGCAACCAATATGCATAAATTCCAAATTGAAGTCAAAATTCTTTATAAACATACCATAGATGAAGCACTGGCCAACAAATTGGCACTTGGCATATACATTCTCAATCTTCTCAGGAGCTATATATTCACCCTGTGCCAACTTAAAGATGTTCTTTTTCCTGCCACCATATTATAGAGCAGACGGTTTAGATTAGAAAATGATATCTAAACCTTGTGCTTAGAGCAGGTAAGAAAATATAAGAAACAAAGGAATCCCATATAATGGAAAGTCAACTACTTACATAAAGCAAACAAATAAAATCTAAGACTCCATAAGTCAAACAAGAAAGATTCATCACCCATAGCATTCTGTAATTGACACAATCCTATCACCCCGTTCTATATTCAAACCATCCACTTCTAAGCAGTCTTCAACAAATGGTTTCTGCAGCCAATTAATTGGTTGCATAATTGAACACACCGAAGAGGCGGTGCACATTTTGGGGTCATGTGGAAGCTTACGTGGTCCCCTCACAGAATCAGCTTGTATATGGATAGGCCACCTACCAAGTATAATTCATAAGGATACAAAGTTAAATGGTGAATTGGTATTTAGGCGAATTTGATTTCCCAATCATGTGAAATCCACCCAAACGGTCTGAAACCCTTGCTTCCCCACTTATCTTACTTGAGCGGTTCTTCCCATTCTCTCTATTCACGGGGTAATCAAAAGCAGCACTATCTATTTCTGACTCTCCTTCCTCTCGGTTTCCAGAAGCAACAAGATTATTTCTCTGTGCGGCGATAAGAAGCAAAGTAAAGTGTAGTTTTAAAACTACTTTTTTCCTTGCGACACTGCTATAGGAAATTTTCCATGCTACCACCGCATGTTATTTTGTACCTACTACAAAAAAGAGCCTAGCTACACTGCATGGCATTTTTGCACTAAGTACTGCGTACATCTTAACACTAGGGTAGAACACTTTTTTTTACCTATAATTCAGAGACAACAAACTGAATATCCTGATGAAATATCCAATGCTATGTATTAAATTTAATTATACACGAACAACGGGGGCGATTATATATTTTATTTATATGAGTGTACACGGGCTTTTAACATAGACGGGCTCTATCAATAAAACTCAAGCCTTGTTGAGGTGCACTTCTCATACTTTTTCCAATGTGGGACTATTTTAATCCACACATCTCAACACTATGGAAATCATGCAGCTAAAATAAACAAAGGACTGCCTCAAATTCTTTTGTTGTATGATAGCCATGACACTGTACCAGCTATATGAGTTGTTCAATATATTATTATAGTTTAGCTAATTGTAACATAACAATCGAATGAAACATAACAGTAGCCTACTAGCCTAATAGAAAAAATACAACTAAAAGTTATAAATAAATGTATAGAAAAAGGGTCTGTAGCATATAGTTATCAATCAAAACCCAAACATCAAATTAGATTATTACCTGTCAATGATTTTCAGTCTACCACCAGGTAACCACAAACCTATATCTCCTGTGTGCAGCCACCCGTCTTCATCAAGTACCTCTTTTCTGTAAAATTAGTAGAGTTTTCATATAACCTAGTCTGATAAATCTGAAATGATGTAAGGATAAAAAAATTGCAATGAGAATTAAGTCATTTACGTTTGCACATCATCTTTATAATAGCCATGGAATACTATAGGGCCCCTAACACAAATTTCACCACGAGGATATGGTTGGTCATCAGATGTGTAATTCATGTCAGGAACATCAACAAGTTTGATTTCTGAAAACAAAACAAATGAGATGTTGAAGTATGAAACTGAAATAAGAAACACGTCAGACCATAAAATTACGAAAAAAGTAGATTCTTCATAGAAAATATGCATTTGTTTCTAGTTTAGAGTTCGGCAATTAATGTAAGGACAAAAGGCTCTATGCTCGTCAATGTTGGCAACAGTAAACTGATGAAGTAATGAACTCAACAAAAATATTCAGAAAATTAAGTAATCAACAGCAAAATCAAGTCACATGGCATTGCTTTGTTGCAAGTTGGCAGAATGACGCATCAACAAAACCACCTTAAAATTAAGTCTGTGATCAGTAAACTAAGCTAGATCAACATCCACAAAAGGCGGTTTCAAAAAGAAGGCATCAAGTGTAAATTCATTTCAGAAAACTTCTGTCTATTATATAGTTGCCAGAATGATGATGATCACTCAGTTGGATACGTGATTACACAGTAAGGAGTAATAACAGTGTACTAAAACAATACGTCATACACCAAGTTTCACATATAATTAGAGAAAAAAATAGTTGCTGGCAATGTTCCCTAAATCATATATCAATTGCGTCATGTTTTCCTATGTTTCCATTACCTAACCACCTTCAAAGTGTGGCCTTTTTATCTATTTCTATTTTCAGTCATTTAATTTCTCCTAACAAATAGTTCATAAATTTTACTTTTTTTTAAAGAGCCCCATAAATATCACCAGTTAGACGAGACTCGGGATGCTAATATTCATTATATGGGTAATGCATAATCAACT
Organism: Agapanthus africanus; assembly: GCA_030015575.1. NCBI lineage: Eukaryota > Viridiplantae > Streptophyta > Magnoliopsida > Asparagales > Amaryllidaceae > Agapanthus > Agapanthus africanus. The sequence goes on from JASDDO010000028.1 coordinate 126,300,148, forward strand.
AACAAATGGATTCCTTCCGATGAATATTGATGAAATGCAGCCCAATATATGTATATAGAAAACTGTACACATGGCCCCAGATCCAGCAATTTTTTGTTCTTTAGCGTGGAAAATTAGCCTCTGCCTTTGGGTTCTAAGGTAATTTGCATTTGGCCCTTACAACTTAGAATACACGCGGAAAAAATCCCTGGAAATTTAGACTCTGCCACTTGGATTCCATGTAAATTTGCATTTGGCCCTTTCTTCACCTCTCTAAATTCTGACGAAATTTTGCTGAGCCCCCTACTTTTTTGAAAATTTTTCATTCGCCCCACGCATGTGCGTGGGGCACCTTGCTAGTATACATGATAACAGATGCTCATTCCAGAGTCCCTACTATGCTTTCCATGTCAATTATAAGGAGCTTGTGTGTGTAAGCTTACTGAGAGAGTACATGGTGCAAATAACATCCATAACAATAGCTTACTTGTGATATGATGAATAAATCCATGACAAGAAAAAGAACTGAAAATCATGAATAGTTGGAATCAAATGAACAAGGTAATTTGTAAAAAGATCAATGCTCAAGGGGGATGACAACTAAAACCGCAAGCTGAAGCAAAAAGATTTCAGATTCTTAAACAATATCACATTAAGTAAGCAAAGCAAAATAAATAATTATGGACGAATTCTGGATGCGGTTACAAACCAAATAAGCAAAGCAAGATAAAGAATTCTGGATGAATTCTGGATGCAGTTACAAACCAAATATTCGTCATAAAATTAAATACACAGGATAAGAGGTAACAACATTTGAGGGTCCTAAGAACTGATAAAGCTATATAGGAGCAGATAAAGAATTTAAAAGAAGCTCCTGAAAGAACACTGAATCTTGAAGATGCATTTATATTAAATCCACAACCTTCCACTTATTGTCCACAAATTCCAACAAGTCGTTCAACCTTAGCAATGAAGTATAATGTTTCTCAAGGTATAGAACGACTCCCGGCACATTGTCAGACACCACCATCATGAGTAAACTGCTTAATAATCAATGCTGATAAAAAGTAAAGTAATCATTTCAATTGAAAAGCCAACCCCAAGAGTTTGGATAAAGGCATGTTGTGGTTGTTGATTTATTTCAATGAAAAAGGTTGGATCAACTTATAGCAAAGGAGCAACTTGTGCAACTGATTGCTTTTTATACTGATACATCACAACCAAGGTTTAAAATCTCAGTATGGACTTCGGATAGTCACTCCTTTGGGATCAGTTTCGGTCATATCAACTGTCTCGGATCGGAGTCCCGGATTTTATATCGTCTGACCAAAAAAAAATTATGTTAACTTCCACAATATCGGATTATAGGTTTACAAGATTCATGTTAACTTTCAGAACATGTATAGTATTCTGTAATTGATTTTATATCGTTTGACCAAAAAAAATTATGTTAACTTTCACAATATCGGATTATAGGTTTACAAGATTCATGTTAACTTTCAGAACATGTATAGTATTCTGTAATTTAACTGTAAAGTTATCTGTCGTCTATAATGAAATTAAGCTTGTTTTTTTGGAGAACACCTCCCACAAAAATATTTGTAAGCATATGCATACTAAATAGTAGTATGTTCAACAAGTCAAAATGTTAAACAAAGCTTATGATGAAATAAAGTAGACGACTACTTAGTAACAAACTTACAATCAATACATCACAAACTTACCATCAATACACTTTATGTTTGGTTCATAGTTTCATTAAATGCTTAGAATTGAAACGTTCGGGAAAATCCCAAGTATGACAAATAGTTTGTAAAACTCAGTTTGGGCTCACACATGGACGACATGGGCTTTCAATATAGTTGGACTCCATCCAAAAGACTCAAGCCTCCCATCTTATATCTTATACTCATATGCATTCCACAATTTTTCCAATGTGGGACTAAATATTAACCACATTCTCAACACTCCCCTTCACGTGCAACGCACATGGACAAAGAGGACTTCACGTGTGAGGGCTCGAACCTCATGTGCAACATGGAACAAACAACAAACACCCGAGCTTTGATACCATGTAAAACTCGGTTTGGATGCACAAATCATGGCCCGCACATGGACTCACATGGGCTTTCAATATAGTGGGACTCCATCCAAAAGACTCAAGCCATATGGATGTTTATCCCATCTTATATCTTATACGCATATGCATCCCACAATTTTTCCAATGTGGAACTAGATGTTAACCACATTCTCAACATAGTTCACGTTGTTGGAACAAGCAGAATCCCAGAGCTTTACCAACATTGTAACTGCAAATGTTGATAAAGTATTGCCCATAGCCCTTTTTCAACCGATTGGGCATAAGCTCATGAGGTAAAATTTTCCTTTCCAAAGAAAGAAGTCATCAGTTCGATTCCCAATGGGGATCCAAATAAAACTAACCATTTTTTCACCTTTATTTATTTATTTTTCAATATTATTATTTTTATATATTTCAGGCGTCAATGATTGAGGATAGTAAAGATTTTGGAAGTAAAGTGCCATCAGGGGAAAAAGAATGGGCCCACATTAAATATTAGGGAAATGACATTTGAAGCGAAGGTAAAAAGAAAGATTAAGCAAACAGAGAGCAATCAAAACATTAATTGATAGAGGCTATAGCAATATATGATGGATGCCACCAAAAGTGGCTCTAAACAAATTAGGAGTTTACAAGTCTAATTATGGATAGGAAGTAGACAAAGCATGACATTCAGAGTCATGGACAGAATTATACCTACGCAGCTCACCACATAATGAGAGAACCTTATAAACTAATCTTAATTTAGCTTAGTGAACCGATGTATACCCGATGATTCGAATTCGCCTAGAAACTCATGTGAGGATCACAAAGTTTAGAGTGCTTTGACATACATGCATATATTACACATTCAGTATGATATGCCAATGTAAGCCACCTTCCAATTTGATCCAACCTGATTACTTTTATACTTTCTAAGATACGAACAAAAAACAAGGTGTGATTCCCATATCAAAAATAAGGTCTAACAAGCATCTTTTGCCAATCAAGAATTATTTGTGACCCATGGACATATCCAACTAGTTCCCCACCGTGTCCAATAATATGTTGAGTAAACATGCCCACAACTATTTGCAGACCAAGAACAGGAAAAGCGACAAACTAAATTTTAAAAAGGCTAAATTACACTAAAATACCTTTAACTATCGCTGTTTTGCACTAAACTATCTCTATAAAAAAATTATTACATAAGGTCCAGTGAAATAAAAACTCCCTTAAAACCAAATTTTAAGGGAGTTGCCTGAAATAAAATACTTCAAGGTAGTTTAGTGAGAATGACAATGGTGGGAGATATTTTTGCATAATTTAAACTATTAGAGTGATATTCCTACAAGAGTCTACAAATACAAGCTCACCACAAGAAGGATTTGGAGAACCAACATGACCAGTTAAATTGTCACCCTCATCCATAGTACTTAGCACACAAGATGTTTCTGTCATTCCATAACCTTCCATTATGTGGCCTCCAAAGCATCTGCAAAAAGTTTTCGAATGTTTATTCACAGAATTAGAATGAAATATAAAAACAAGGAGGGAAAAAAGAAGAAAAAAGTGTTCATTTGCATAAAAGGACACTCATGACAGTAAATCGACTTACACTCTTAGAAAATCCATGACGTCTGGAGAGAGTGGAGAGGCACCTGAAGACATAAACCGAACTCGTCCTCCAAGTTTTTGTTTTATTTTGTTGAAAACTAGTCTGTCCCACATGGGAGATGGGGTCTTCCCTGCACATAAGAAACATGATTTATTAAACCATGTGGTCAGTAATTGTTGTGGTAACAATATCTTCAAAAGTATAAAAGATAAACTAATAATAGCAGTTTTAAAATTAAAAAATGCAATTAAAATTCACATAACAAAATTTGTGGCATCCACATATTTTTAATGTATATTAAGTATTATGAATTCCTTTACAACTACACACAAATGACAAGCCGAGGCAGAAAAATTATAAAATATTATAGTTGTCCAGAATAGGTGTAACTATTGCCTGGCTGCCAAGATACCTCATAATTAAGCCAAAAGGATGATTTAATAAACCTTAAGGTCAGCAGTTCACTGTCAGAAACATTAAGCCAAACGGTTAACAATATCTTCAAACACTATAAGATCGAAAGTAAAAATGTTCTTTTAAAAATTAAAAAGTGCAATTAAAATTTGCCGAACAGTATTATGGCATCCACATATTATTTAAGCATGATAAGTATTATGTATTCCTTTGCAACTACAAGCAATCAAAGAGCCGAGGCAGACAAAATTGTAGAATATTATAGTCATCCTGAAAAGATAAAACTATGGCTGGCTGCCGAAAAACCTCATAATTAAGCCAATAGGATCCGACTATCTTATATTCACATGCACCCTTGCCCTCTCAAAATCAAATGATATTGATTTTCACAGAAAAAATATTGAGAAGAGGCAAGGTCACTCAACTGTACAGTGCTGATTTATGGTTTTGTCCATAATTTTAGTAAGTTCCAACTAACATTTCATTCCAGAAGTAAAATTAAATGACAGTTCCATTAATGTTATCAGACAAAAGCAATTAAGAAGAATAGTTTGGGACCATCTGATCCAAAACTCTAAAAGAATATGATTTTCAACCAAACTTTTGAACCGGCCAGACTGCATGAGAGGAGTTCATCATAATTAGTGGAATCTCGAATTCCGTCTATAAGAGATGCATCTCATGCTAATATCACCATAATATTATTCGGACATAGATAAGTTATAAAAAAAGTTCTACCCCAAGTGACAAACAAGTTCAAATAATTTACTACTGCATGGTAATAAGGTTATGGGGCCATGTCACTTTAATTTCAGATTTTACACTGCCTTTTGCTTTTATTAACGAGAATAATTATAAGAGGAAAATTATCATATCCCTTTACATGGTATGACTCATGTTTTACTTGAAAGCCTTTCCATGGTTATTTGGATTGTGATGCTGATTTAAGGCTAATTAGGCTTTTATTTCTAAAATGTGAAAAATGTTTAGCCATATGAAATAAAGCAAATAATGTTACCCCCGTTTTTTTTCTTAAGAACCCTCTTCTTTTCCCTCCCCTGGAAACCCCCCCCCCCCCCTAAGAGTATCTTTATGATGATATGGAAGCTCATCTCTTTTTTTTCCTCTAAACCCAGAACTACCTCTCTCCATAAGTCCCAGCATCCTTAAACTTCCCCCCATATCTCTTCCCTTCCTTCTCCCCATCTCTTCTTTGAAGATGGCCAACTAAAATCGCCATGTAAATCCACACTTTCCTTCCCTTTTCTTTCTCTACGTGATTTATCACCACTAAGAACCATAGCACTCCTCCCCCCGTTTATATAAATAAAAGTCCTTAGCCTCTCTCTTCCTCCTCTATACAAGCGAACAACTGAAAACCCTAGCACAAACCTGAGTTTTCCTACCATAACCTAACACTAACCTGAATTTTCCTAACTTCACCTTAACACTAAATGTACTTTGAAGCAAGAACCCTACCCACCATGATCTATAGTTTGTCAATCGCTCACAATGGAAATTGTTATTGGTGTCAGCTTAGAACATAAAGAAACACAGCCCTCAAAGAGCAGTGGGTGAAGGTATGTTTTTTTGTTGTTGTTTTTTTCGCTTTCCTATATTCAAAATTTTTCCTAATTTCAGTTTGGAACTCAAACTTTCCATTTATTTCAAAATTTTCCCCTTTTTTTATATTTTTTGAATTTTTACTATATTTAGTTACACACAGAAAGATACTTTACCCTTGCGAATATTAAAAAAATAATCATCTTATTGAAATTCAATTATTCAATAAAATGATTAAATCGTTGAACTCTTTCAGGAGATGAAACCTTGTTGTTCACGATGTTCAGAGGTAGTCTGACCTTAGACATTACTATGTATAATTTCATATGATGCATATTCCCTTTGAAAGCTGACCAGTATATCTCCTTTTTATTAATGTTTATGAATCAAAATATTCTTTCCATAGTAGTAATTTTGTGCGCCACCTGACGCCAAGTTGTGGCAGTGCCAGCGCATGTATGTATGTATGTCCGTACATACCTATGTGGACAGAATGAATTAGTAATGGTAAAATGGGTGATTGAAACTCTATACCTAAGCTTTTGCAGGAAAAAAAATTCAAATTATATAATCAATAGTTTCCTAAACTCATAATATCTACTAACCTTTATAACGAATGTGAGAAAATTATATTAATTAATCTAGAAATCAGATTGAATCATGAAATTTAACATTCCTGGTCTCCGACACCACCAAGTAAGCTGCAAATTATAATTAAGGATGCATCCATAGTATTTTCTACAGATATTCAAAATGTTTCCCGGTATCCAATATATGTACTTTACAGAAGGAAATAAAAGAAAACCGCTTTGGCCATTAAGTTAAATAAGCTGTTCACTCATCTTACCATTTGATATTGCTTGCATCTTGGCATTGTAAGCGGCATTGAATAACCTCTCCTTTAGACCACCAGATTGCTTTACAGCATTCATAACGCTGCATCAGAAGCAAATGAAAGATAATCCATCCAGATCACACCCAGTCGCTGTAATAAAGTAATTATATGCATAAACATGAAATTACCCAGCATAGATTCTGTTGTACAATCGCGGAACACTGGCAAACAAAGTGGGACGAAGAGCTGCCATATCTTCCATCAGTTTTAGATTATCCTAATATTAGACAGGAATCGGTGTTTCATAAGCAATATCCAGAGGGACTAAATTTATATACTCTTTACAAGCGAGGTGCCCCATTTCTATCAACAGATGAGAACGGACAGTTAATTCCATTGATTATTAGGAACATTTCCTTTAAATTATAAGGATGAGAACAAATATCCCAATAAAATTCATTCACTAGTTGGACTATTTTCTACGGCAATTGGTCTACTCAGTACTCACACATTGTCTTCCTATTGGACCCTTTAATCATATAGGGAAGTGTTGGGGAAATGAATTACATTCAATAATTATATGCTGGGTATAATCTACTCGCTACGAATAGAAAATATTAATTTAAGAACGATTTAGAGAAAAAGAAAAAATTCAGACCCCCTGGTAGAACCCAACAGCTACTCCAAAATGAGCCAATGCAACTTGGTAGACCCGTTCATAGATGTGCGCCAAAGGAAGGTAGGAGATATAACTGGAAACAAGCCCAACAAAAAAGGAGAGAGTTTACAGAATGTATCCATAAAAAACTTATAGGTGCAGCCAACTGAAAGCAAGTCAATAGAATAAAAATAACACTTACCTATCTGATGGATAAAATTTGAAACACAGGCTAGATCCAGCAGCATTTGCAATTAAATTTGCATGAGTCAGCACAACTCCCTGAGAGGAGGGGAAGGGAGGGCTTGCGTTTAGCCAGCATTGAAGGTAAAGGGGGAAAAAACAAGCAAACCCGAAAAGGAAAGAAAGAAAGAAAGGAAAGTGCAAAACAATTTATTTTTCTTTCAAAAGCGTGAGCAAGTTACAATGACAGTAAAATAGCATCAATACCTTAGGTGTGCCAGTTGTACCACTTGTGTAGCATATAGTCGCAACATCTTCTGGTTTTGGAGGGGAAAATGGTTGAACATTATGGTGACCCTAGACAAATGTAAAACCACAATAGGCATAAAGACAATTAAATATCAAATAATTGGTGATCAAATGCAACATAATGTGAGGGTTAAAAGAAATGTCAAAACAATATCATAAAATTCGAAAGATAAGTTAGAACCATCTTTACAAGTAAGAGCACAACATTAAGTCTCAAGATTCAGCCACAAACTCTACACACGGATTATAGTGCAAAACCAATACTTGAATCAGAGCGGATGATAATATACCATTATGACATGAATTTCCATAGAGGCGGAATGCAATAGAGATCCATATTTTTTAATGGCAACAGGTCATATTTTGTAATAGTATAATTTCAAAATAAGCAGTCACAATAATAATACCGGTATGAAACACATAACTCCATTAACATAACATCAACCGTATGAAGATGTTAATAAGCACCTCAATTGCATAGTTGAATGATAATTATATCGATCAACTCTAAACAATGACTTTTAGAAGAAGGTATGATTAGATTTAGCATGTAGTGCTATATACCCGAAAAAGGGACCACTAGCATGGTCCTCTAAGTCCCTTCAAATGGTGTAACACCTTAACGAGCGCAGTTCCAAGGGAACTTAGATAGTAACAATTAGGAATATAACGAATCTGAAAAAAGAATCAAAAGATATAGACATGCAACTCTTGTCATCAGTAACTATATCACGCACAAAGAATAAATTTCCAGAACAGTCATAAAGCATATTAATTTGACCTGTACGACAAATGTAAATATGCAATTGCAAACATCCAAACAATCCTCGATTAACTTAAGGCAATAAGGCAGATCACGAGTACATGCAAACGGGCAATTCTTTCCAAGGTACATACATACATTGATACATATACAAATACACACATACATATATGTATATATAGATATTATACATACATACATTGATATGTAGATACATACATCCATATGTACACACACACATAAATAGGTATGTATCTCTCTGTGTGTGTAAGTGAAAAGCTAATGTATTCCCTAGGTGTAACTAATTTAGTTACACCCTATGCAAAATAACCTAATAGACAACTTTCTTTCCACAATCGGCTTCGTCGATCTTGATCTCCGTCATCTAAAATATGAGTACACTAAGTTTTATGTGATCCGGATACCATTTACACATTGATCTTGGGATATAAAATGTTCAATTGTTAGAAAACGGTTCATTTTGCAACCACGGACACAGACAAAAAAGTTTTCAAGTCACGAAACTTGGTGTATCCATACTTTAGATGATGTTGATGATGATGATGGACGGAGCCGATAGTTTGAAAAAGTTCATGTAGTGGGGTGGTTGCAAAATGAAAGGTTTTCTGACATGGGGTGTAACTAACTTAGTTACACCTAGGGAGTAAACTAGCATTTCCCATATATGTCATGCCCCGCTTCCCAAAATACGGAATACTAAGAGCAACAAAAGCCAGTCATGTTATCTACGGTAAGGAAAGATCCTTTTATAGGCACATGAAGGCTGTCTAGCTAAACATGTATGACAATATCCAAGATGTAATACTAATCCTAACGTTCCGTGAGAGCTCACATACTAAGTACGAACTGAAATAAAATAGAAATAAACCTACTAATACTACTGATTTTCGGCAAACTCCTGATAGTCACTCTGATTCTGCTCTGCATGTGAATCGGTCTCTAAATCTGAAATGGCAAGTCCTAATGATGTCAGAACATTCCAACAAATACTCAATCGTAATCGTGTGTGTATGTGTGTGATAGCACGAATATGTGAATATAGTGAAGCCCGCATGCACATGTAGATATAGATATGGCAGTAATATGAAAAAAGCATGTAAACAGATCAAGTCGGTCAAGTCATATCCTAGTTGGTCACTAAAAAGGTTATCTATCCTATCGCGAGTTCGAATGTGTATGTCAACCTTTGCAGGAGTATTCCCAACTCAAGGGTAGAGCCCCAGGGGCAAGGAAACACGGGTTCAACTGTGGAAATAACACTGACCATATAAAGCCCAGTACCGACTGTATGAACAATGACTAATATAGCCCGGTACGAGCTGCATGAACATTAACCGTATAAAGCCCGGTATCGGCTTATGAACAATGACCGATATAGCCTGGTACGAGTTCCAATAACCGATATAGCCCGGTACGAGTTGCCGGCAATGGGACTCATGAGATCCTGTCGAACGGCTCACACTCAAACTACCCCAATACCCCGCGTATCTATAACTAATATGGTAGTAAACTGAATCACTAATTAGGAATGCTGACTGGACGAGTACTTATAATATCATGTTAATTGTATGGAAATGGAACGTGTAACAATATAGATTGTGTCATGGCATATAACTCAGCATTCTATTTAGAGATCTCGTTTGAAGTAAGAAAATCGTAAATGTGAATATGCATGGCATGTCAAGCAGTGATGTTAATAGTCTTAAGTAACATGTTAAGTATAGTCGATAGAATATGATGGTGTCAGTAATGTAAACAAGTATTTACATGAATTAGTAAGCATCTCTATTTAACAAGATTAATAACGTAACATCGTTTTAAGGGATTCGATTCCAATTTAACAATTCTAATAGTTGTAATATTTAAACGAACAAGTGAACAAATATGATATTTGTAATTCCAATTAATGAGTGTGCTAAACTAGGGTTTTCATCATTTATATACGATATCACAATCTGTCTGAATTGTTAAATATTAATAATACATATATATCGGGGTAATTCTATTTTGTTTTTCAACATTAAATCTAGGAAAATAATAATATTATAACCGATGTCGCATCGGTAAAAGGATAGGGCAAGAATACTTGTCTTGGAGATGGACGATACTAATACGTGAAACGGTGCAAGATCGACACTTTGATCTCGGTAAAGTGCTTGGCTCGAAGTTGTGCTCGGGTATAGGTGTCTCGGCCTTGCGAAGAGAAGGGAGTCGATGGGTTTGAAGAAGGAGATGAGAACACTGCAGGCGAGAACCAGAATAAGGTTGCTGGTCGGGGCTTGATGGAGATGAGGGTAGTGATCTCGGCTGCTAGGGTTCGACGAGATGGGGATGTGCTCGGTTGGGTTTTGAAGCAGAGGGGTTGTCAGTGCTGGGTGGTAGGCATGGCTGGAGGCTGATGACGATGGTAGTGGTGGAGATGGCCGGAGTTGATGGGTTTTGGGTTGAGGTTGGTGATAGAGTTGGATTGAAGGTGGGTTGCTTGAATAAGGAAGGAGAAGTTGGGATCTCGGGTTTTGGAGTTGGGCGTCGGTGATCGATGGGTTAGGGTTAGGGCTCGGCTAAGGAGATGGGTGCGGTTGGCGATGGAGTTGCAGTCGAGGGTGCAGGCGCTAGGGTTCGGCGTGGGTTTGTTTAAATGATGTTGGAGATGGGTTCTCGAAGGAGGTGATGGTGGAGACGGTGAGAGGTGCTCCAGCGAGGGTGCTGCGGTGTTGGTGTGGGTCGACGGCGAAAGGGAGCTAAGTTCTATGGTGTTTCGGCTGCTAGGGAGATGGGTTGTAATTGGTGGTTGTTAGGTTGCTGGGTCGTTGGTGGTGCGGTGGTGGTCGAAGATGAGGTGATGGAGGTCTGGATCTCCTTCAGATGTTATCTTCCGTTGATCTCTTCGCGTGTTGGCGGACGGCTGAGATTGACTTAGAGGATTGTCTCCTGGAGCGTGTGGATCTCAATGGGTTTGAGGTGATTGTGGCCGAGCTACCTGCAAAGAAGTCCCGGGATGGTTGTGCCACCGAGGACCTTTTGACGATCAAGTTAGGCGGGATATTTTGGCAGAGTAACAGCCTAGTGGAGTAAAAATGGCTTACCTGAATCATCTGAGAGAGGGGTTTATATAGCGGCAGCAATGGGCAGGCGGGCGCGAGAATCACACCGGTCGTTACGCCCCTGGCGTCATGCCCGCGTGATAGACGGGATCCCGCATTAATGACGAGACAGGCTCGTTAATGGGGGATCGTGATGGCGTGGAACGCGGGATCGTGGACGGCGGATATCTCACGCATGGCGAGATTCGCGGAGCCGTGGCGAAAGCGCCTGTGATCAGCGCTGCGGGTCGGTCGGTGAGACCGAGGAAGATGAGCTCGGCGGGAGGCTCGGGCACGAGCGGAAGGCCGAGGCATCTTGGTTCTGTGATAGCTCGAAGGCGAGCCAGTGGGTGGTCTGGAAGGCCACCGAAGGTCGGGAGAATTCTCGGACCGGAGGCCCGAGGTGTGATTCCAACCGAGGTTACTGATCCTCCCTTGTAGGTTCTGGGACGCGTCATCTGCAACGTGTCAGCATCTGGAGAGTCACCGATATCGAACCTCATCATTAGCCCCCCACTCTCGTCTTAACCCGCTCCTGGATCGGGTCGAGAGTGGTCTGACTGATCATTCAAGGTGAGCTCTCATTCGAAGATATCGTCGGCGCGCATTCCCGGGCAGAGAGTAGTATTTTCTTGATGACGTCAGCGGATCAGGGGAAAGATCTCGCATTAAAGGGAAGCGCCGGATCGTCTGTACGTTCGTCGAAGTGACATCCCACGTGTCTGGCGTTGGTTGGCTGGAGAGACGTGCCGCAGGAGTTCCCGCGCCCGATGAGACGCGCCCAACGCGAGTGCGACAGGTGGAACGTTGCCAGCCGTTGGTTGTGAAACGTTGTTTTGGCGGGAGGCGATCGGAGCCGTAGGATGCGTACGCCGGCAGCTATAAATAGAGGTGGGATCCCCATCAGGGCCCATACCTCCTCATAATTTCCTCGTCCCTAGTCGTGTTAGCTCGGCTCTCTTCTTCTTAGGTTGGATTCCTTGCGTTTGATTTCCTGAGAACATCCCCTTTGATCAGGTTAGATGTCTTCTTTTGAGGAGTCTGTAGATGTAGTCCGGATAGAGTCTGGGGAGTCTTCTGAAGCTTCCTCTTCTACTTCTTCCTCTTCCTCCTCTGAATCGAAGTCCCCCCGGGGAGTTAGGGTTAGTAATGCTCCCCGGGGTCGTGCGACGGGGGCGGTCCCCAGAGCACAGGTCACGGGTGTTCTTGCTGTGCGATCTTCACTGAGGCGTGCGGAGGAGCTAGTCAACATTAAGACTCGTTTCCTCATTCCTCCCGGCTATTCGCTTAGTCTGGCCGAGGATGGGGAGAGGGCAGACCAGGTACGAGGCAATGAGATTGCCTTGTACTTGGAAGCCTTTTGGGCCGGGATGTGTCTGCCCTTCTCACCCGAGGTGAGTGCGGCGTTGAATTGTTTCGGGTTAGCCCCGGGCCAGTTAGTGCCGAATTCTTAGAGGATCCTCCTCGGGTTCCTGGTCCGGTTGAAACTGAGTCTGATCCCCTTCAGCCTAAGCCTTCTCGTTTCTTCTCTTTGCTACAAAAACCATCTTGGCGCTCGTAGGGGCGAGCCGAGCTGGGTATACATCTCTTTTAGAAGGCAACGGGGGACGCTGCCGGGGCGGGGTTGTCGTAGTACCTTCTTCCATTCACGAATGGAAGAAGTTTTTGTTTGTGGCCCCGCCCGAAGGCGAGGATTGGTTTGTGCCCACCCAGTGGCAAGGGGCCAACTGTCCGTGGGTGAGTCGGTCGAATGATGCCGACACGGTGACGGTGTCAAAGTGAGAGCCCCTCCCTCGGGTCGATGTGCTGCTGTCTGAGCGGGCCCTCAGTTGGGTCGGGCTCAGCCCCGCCCAGTACGCGGGTAAGTTAGGAGCTCTGAGGCGACCTGTTTAGACTTGTGCATTCTTTTACTCTTCTGGCATTGCTGAATCCTCTGTATTTTGTCTTATGCAGAACCCATGGACCTAAGCAAGTTCCGGACGGCAGTGGTTGATGTGAAGAAGGGGAAGAAGGACGGAGGCGCCGGCCCTTCTCGCCTGTCGTCGGCTCCGGTCCTGTAACAACCCTAAACTTTCTGTACAACTTTCTATACAATTTTTCAAAAAAATACAGAAAGGGGTACTTTTGCCTGAGCACAATTTATAAATTTGTTTTGCTTTTTAATAGCAAGAAGGAGCTTGTAGCTCATTGGTAAGACCTTGCACTGCTGAATCAAAGCACCAGAGTTCAAATCCCATCACCCACATTATTTTTAATATTGTTTTCTTTTAAATTTTTAAAAGCTCAAGAGCCTACACGTGCATAACTCGTAAAACTCAAAAGTCACATGTAAAACAAACTGATCCAAGAGTATCACCATACGACATTGGACACGTAGCAGCGGGCCCCGGCCCGACTCGGCCGGCGGGGCCGGGTGTACTCGGCCAAAATCCGAGTTGGCCATCATGACTCTTGTGCCTCTTGGTCTTCTTAAAACCCCTGTATACTTTAATTTCTCTGCACAATAACAGAGACATTAAAACCCTCCATTAACCTATTTTTTAATACATTTTTTAATACATTTTCACCACCCTAACCCTAGTTTTACCCTATAAATACCATCCCTAAACACACACACCTCACTCACAATTCTGTCCAAACTCTCAAGAAAACCCTCTAGAATTTTAGTGTGCAATTGGAGTTAGCAAAGGACGAAGCTCAAGCAATTTTTCGACGACGACCCTACAAGCTCCCGGCGACGAAACGACGCACAGGCGCCTCCTACGTCTTCCTCTCTCTCTTCTCTTGACTCTAAACCCGTAAGTCTCTCCTCCCTCTTCTCTTTTCTATTCTGAAAACTCGTAATTCTAAAACCCGACGGAAGCGGAGTTAATCCGACTTCCGATTCGGTTTTCTTTAAAAATTTCCAATTTTCTTAAATACAACAATACTAAACTTGCATATCATGACCATTAAACATTAACAAAATATATTGAACAAGTTTCATAGCAAAAGAATTCATGTTGTAGTTTTTATCGTATCTTTTCAGAAAAATACCATGTAGTTTAGTTTCGACATTAAAAATCATAATTCCTTACTATACCTTTAAATAGATCACGAGGTAATGACCTACCTCCTCACAACACTCATATGCAACATTGCACGATACCTTTCGGGAATATAGAATACGGGAAAATGCAATTTTACACATAAATACCTTTTACTATCAAATCTTTTTTCTACAAGAGTATGTATTTTAAACAAATATTTGCAAAGCGCCGCTACAACCCATTTGGGGAACCCGTTCGGAATAGTGCGGATTATCGTACATTCTCGGGCTTAGTAGTGCGAGATGCAGACCTCCGCAAGGAGTATTCGGTCTCGAGAGATTTAAAAATACAAATATCTTAAGAAAATGAGATTTCTAGAAATATAATATATTAAAATTATTTTTATATAAATATATATATGTATGTATCATCAAAATATCTATTTTTGTGATATTATAAATATTCCAACTTTTCTACAAGTCCAACACTTTACAATTAAATACCATATATTATGAAAAATAGGTTTATTCACTAGAAATGTCACAAATATAAAATCTACATATATGAAAACTCTAAAGACGATAATAAAATACTTAAGGTGCAGTTTGAAAATTACACAAAATTATTTTACATAAAACCCCCTCAAATTTTATAAATTACAATAAGGACCCTAGTAAATATAGGTTTAAGCGAGACCAATCTCTTGAGCCTCAGGGAGCCGGAGAAGTGGGTGCTTGCCTATTTTAAGGTAGACAACTTAACAAACGGTGTTATCAGCACGGTAATCGTCTTTGAAAGACACAAATCCTGCCGCCTATGTGCAGCAGTTACCGATAACACCAAAACCTAATTCAGGACTTCAATTTCTTTTCTAATTGTCTGACTCAGACTGAGTCTCGTTATAATTAATCTGACTTGAATATGATTCAAGTACAATCTACAATACTACAATTCAACATGAATCCATGATTCCATATATTCAATCTATTCAATCTGTATTGACCGAACCGAACCATGGATATACTTCCATTTATATGATTCTCCAGTTACATACATGATTCTCCAGTTACATCCATTTACTGATATCATGGTTTCGGCAAGTCATCCAATTATACAATCTATATTACAAGACAATACAAGTTGCAATACAATGCAGACAATACAAGTTGCAATACAATGCAAACAAGATATCGCGGGGTTTAAGGGATAGATTGGTACGGAAGGTGTTAGAAATGGCACGAGACTGCAAGATTTAAGACACCTAACCTGAATTCAATTGCCGTTGTTCCGGATTGTATAACGGAGCCTTGTACTTCCATTTGCATATAGAGACTCCTCTCGTATACACTGGCATCCTTCTGTATCAAGCTACAAACAACAGCTTTTAACCATATAATACAACTTTAAAAGCTACTTTCTCTCTCTGTCTATTCTATTTTTCCCTTATCTTTGGAACTTACCGAGCGATTGTTCGCTGACGACATTCCTTCTCTTTCTTCTTTGGAATGTTGTCAGGTGATCTGGACACTCAGGAGATCGAGCCCACCAGCGAGGACTTGGATCAGCTAGCCTACGACCCAGAGCTTTAGATTCATTGTACACATTTCATTTCAGTACTTTTCTTTTCTGTTTTGCCACTGTTTAAGCATCGCTTTATCCCATGTATTTACTTTTCCATGTATTGTAAAAAGAATGTGAATAAATAAAGTTGCCGTTCATTACATTTGTCTCCTGTGTATATTCCTTTTATATTGCTTAGTTACACTTAGCGTATTTACTTCTTAGTAAGTACGTAGCGGCCCAATCGGGTCCTCTTCGCCGTACACCGGGAAGCGGGGCGTGACAGATTTTATTGGTGGTCTATGCAGGTTAGAGCTGTATGAAACCCTACCATGCAGTTCTGTTCTACGTGAACAACCTAAGCAATATAACACAAGAACCAGGAACTAAAACATTCTTTACAATTCATATTCTTTGAATCTTATCATTTCATATACTTAGAATCTGTTCTAACTCAAATTTTTCTTCAAGGTTACGGATTCCCTAAACAATACCAGCACCAACTTCAACAACACTCCACCTCCACTACCAATCACACCTGCCGTCCCTGCTCCGATCAACGAGCAGACGGTTCTGCTTGAGGCGATCCGCAACCTCCTAGAAGGACAGCAGCAGCAGACTGCTCTTTAAATGAACCGTCCAGATGCAGAAGCACTTGGGGTGAAGCAATTCAGAGCTTTGCACCCCAAACAGTTCTCAGGAAAAGGGAGCCTACTGGAAGCTGAGGAATGGGCTCAGAGCATCGAAGACGATCTGGCAGCAACACAAGTGTCAGAGATAGCTTGGTTGGGTTCGTGTTGCGAAACTGCAGCTCACGGATAATGCACGGGTCTGGTGGAAGGCGGAAGAAAGCCGTCTTGATCAACCCATCGAATGGAAGACTTTCCGCGACATGTTCGACGCAAAGTACTTCCTTGAGACTGCCCGCTTTGATATGGAGCAACAGTTCATCCATCTGCAACAAGGTTCAATATGGATCAAATCAGTAGATGAGTATGACGCTGAGTTCACCATGCTCAGTCGGTAAGATATGTCTTAATGTTCAACTTTATATCACATACTACACAGCTAACACAAGACCGTAACAGGTTTATGGCCCATCTCATACCGACTGCTGAGATCAGAACTAGAAGATTTCAGCAAGGGATGGACCCGGAAATCCAAGCTGCATTAGCTACAGGGGATTTCCCAACCCATGATTTGGCTTTGAAGGCTGTCCGAAGATACGAGACAGTGGTAAAGAAGAAGGGCAGACCTCAATCTGCCGGAGTGAAGCGCCCTTCCAATCAGATGGCAGGAGGAGCCTCTTCAAGACCAACTGTTGAAACCAGAAGATCGGAAGAAATCAATAACCGGCCGAGTCCAGACTTTTGCTACTACTGCCATAGAAAGACACTTGTGGAAAGACTGTAGGCGCGCAAAAGGCCTATGTATAGTTTGTGGCGCGTCCAATCACGAAATTGGAAACTGTCCTTATACACACAACCCAGATCACACACCCACCAACTACCCGCACCGGCCAGCTATCCAGGCTCCTGCACCTCGTCCTGCACTCCCAGCACCATCTCCACGTGGATCTTCTGCACAGCCAGATCGCCAATTCCATCAGGCATTGAGGAGCATGCCTCGAGGACAAAGGAATATGCCTCCAATTAGGAGGAACGTGCCACGGCGACAGGCTTACACCTTAGCAGCCGTAGAAGCCGAGATAGTTGACCAAGGTAACACTAGTAAGTCGCTTTCACATTTTTAAAACCCTTGCACCACCTTATTATTTTATTCTCACACTATCAGAATTTCAGTCACCAAACCTTCCTTGAATCCGTTACACTTTCTTTTTACAAATTTCGAGAACGAAATTTTTATAAGGAGGATAGAATGTAACAACCCTAAACTTTCTGTACAATTTTTCAAAAAAATACAGAAAGGGGTACTTTTGCCTGAGCACAATTTATAAATTTGTTTTGCCTTTTAATAGCAAGAATGAGTTTGTAGCTCATTGGTAAGACCTTGCACTGCTGAACCAAAGCACCAGAGTTCAAATCCCATTACCAACATTATTTTTAATATTGTTTTCTTTTAAATTTTTAGAAGCCCAAAAGCCTACACGTGCATAACTCGTAAAACTCAAAAGTCACATGTAAAACAAACTAACCCAAGAGCATCACCATACGACATTGGACACGTGGCAGCGAGCCCCGGCCTGACTCGGCCGACTCGGGCCGGCGGGGCCGGGTGAACTCGGCCAAAATCCGAGTTGGCCTTCATGACTCTTGTGCCTCTTGGTCTTCTTAAAACCCATGTATACTTTAATTTCTCTGTACAATAACAGAGACATTAAAAACCTCCATTAACCTATTTTTTAAAACATTTTCTTCTCACCCTTTCACCTACCATAACCCTAGTTTTATCCTATAAATATCATCCCTAAACACACACCCCTCACTCACAATTCTGTCCAAACTCTCAAGAAAACTCTCTAGAATTTTAGTGTGCAATTAGAGTTAGCAAAGGGCGAAGCTCCGGCAATTTTCCGACGACGACCCTAGGAGCTCCCGGCGACGAAACGACGCACAGGCGCCTCCTACGTCTTCCTCTCCCTCTTCTCTTGACTCTAAACCCGTAAGTCCCTCCTCCCTCTTCTCTTTTCTATTCTGAAAACTCGTAATTCTAAAACCCAACGGAAGCGGAGTTAATCCGACTTCCGATTCGGTTTTCTTTAAAAAGTTCCAATTTTCTTAAATACAACAATACTAAACTTGCATATCATGACCATTAAACATTAACAAAACATATTGAACAAGTTTCATAGCAAAAGAATTCATGTTGTAGTTTTTACCGTATCTTTTCAGAAAAAATACCATGTAGTTTAGTTTCGACATTAAACATCATAATTCCTTGCTATATCTTTAAATAGATCACGAGGTAATGACCTACCTCCTCACAACGCTCATATGCAATATTGCACGATGCCTTTCGGGAATATAGAATACGGGAAAATGCAATTTTACACATAAATACCTTTTACTATTAAAATATTTTTTTACAAGATTATGTATTTTAAACAAATCTTTGCAAAGCACCGCTACAACCCATTTGGGGAACCCGTTCGGGATGGTGCGGATTATCGCACATCCTCGGGCTTAGTAGTGCGAGATGCAGACCTCCGCAAGGAGCATTCGGTCTCGAGAGATTTAAAAATACAAATATCTTAAGAAAATGAGATTTCTAGAAATATAATATATTAAAATTATTTTTATATAAATATATATATGTATCATCAAAATATCTATTTTTGTGATATTATAAATATTCCAACTTTTCTAAGTCAAAAGAATCACTTTACATGAAAATACCATGCAATTCCATACAAATCCAACACTTTACAATTAAATACCATATATTATAAAAAATAGGTTTATTCACTAGAAATGTCACAAATATAAAATCTACATCTATGAAAACACTAAAGATGATAATAAAATACTTGAGGTATAGTTTGAAAATTACACAAAATTATTTTACATAAAACCTCCTTAAGTTTTATAAATTACAATAAGGACCCTAGTAAATATAGGTTTAAACGGGACCAATCTCTTGAGTCTCAGGGAGCCGGAGAAGTGGGTGCTTGCCTATTTTAAGGTAGACAAATTAACAAACGGTGTTATCAACATGATAATCGTCTTTGAAAAAGACACAAATCCTGCCGCCCATGTGCAGCGGTTACCGATAACACTAAAACCTAATTCAGGACTTCAATTTATTTTCAAATTGTCTGACTCAGACTGAGTCTCATTATAATTAATCTGACTTGAATATGATTCAAGTACAATCTATAATACTACAATTCAACATGAATCCATTATTCCATATATTCAATCTATTCAATCTGTATTGACCGAACCAAACCATGGATATACTTCTATTTACATGATTCTCCAGTTACATCCATGATTCTCCAGTTACATCCATTTACTGATATCATGATTTCGGCAAGTCATCCAATTATACAATCTATATTACAAGACAATACAAGTTGCAATACAATGCAAACAATACAAACAAGACATCGCGGGGTTTAAGGGGTAGATTGGTATGGAAGGTGTTAGAAGTGGCACGAGACTGCAAGATTTAAGACACCTAACCTGAATTCAATTGCCGTTGTTCCAGGTTGTATAACGGAGCCTTGTACTTCCATTTGCCTTTAGTCTCTGGCATATAGAGATTCCTCTCGTATGCACTGACATCCTTCTGTACCAAGCTACAAACAACAACGTTAACCATATAATACAACTTTAAAAGCTAGTTTCTCTCTCTGTCTATTCTATTTCTCCCTTATCTTTGGGACTTACCGAGCGATTGTTCGCTGACGACATTCCTTCTCTTTATTCTTTGGAATGTTGTCAGGTGATCTGGACACTCAGAAGACCGAGCCCACCAGCGAGAACTTGGATCAGCTAGCCTACGACCCATAGATTTAGATTCATTGTACACATTTCATTTCTGTTTTGCCACTGTTTAGGCATCGCTTTATCCCATGTATTTACTTTTCCATGTATTGTAAAAAGAATGTGAATAAATAAAGTTGTTGTTCATTATATTTGTCTCTTGTGTCTATTCCTTTTATATTGCTTAGTTACGCTTAGCGTATTTACTTCTGAGTAAGTACGTAGCGGCCCAGTCGTGTCCCATTCGCCGTACACCGAGAAGCGGGGCGTGACAGATCCCGCCGGCTTCGTCCCCTCTGGCAGCAGCTCCATCCAGGCGCCCAAACGCTCCTCGGGCCCCCGAGTCCAGCCACGCGCCGGTCCGGAAGCGTGCTCGGGAGCAAGAGCTCCGGGCTCTCGAGGTGGGAGCCGAGACTGGTTCTCCCGCGTCGCTCCTCAAGAGGTTCCATAGGACGGCGACCTCCACCCCGGCTTCCCCGGTCCTTGTGGACGATGGGGAGCTCCGTTTCGAGGTGCTCTCGGGACTTTCCGTCGCCGAAAGCCTGCTCTCGGAGATGGAGAGGTCGGCCGGGGGCAGAATCCCTCGGGGACCCTCCGGGCCCAAATGGCGGCCATAGCTCAAGAGGCCGTGCATGTTAGTGTTCGCATCCCACTTGGTTCTTTATCCAGCGTTCCTGTTCGCGTGATCGGGTGCCTCCCTTTCCTTTTTAACCCCTTCCTTTTCTTCAGGTCCTCCAGCACGTCGCTCTCGTCGTCAACATGGAGGATGAGGAGATAGCCAGGCGATGCAGGCCACGGGCCGCGAGGAGAGCTGAAGGCAGGAGCTGGGGACGGCTATGGAGAGGATCGCTGCCGCCGCCCGGTGCCGAGAGGCCGCCCGAGCCGCCGAGGCCAAGTAGGAAGACTCTCGGGTGCTCGTCGCCACCTTGAAGAAGACGGCGAACTCCCTCCGAGGGGAGAATGAGGCAGCGAAGGACAGGACGAGGCGTGCCGAGCTTCGGGCGTCGGAGGCTGAGCTTCGGGCGTCGAAGGCGGTGGAGCTATAAGAAGTCGGACCAGTTTTATACCGACCTTGCTGAAGCTGCCGGCGTTATTTGGCACGACGCTGTCAAGGCCCAGATGCCGGAGTTTCCTGACGGCGAGCTCCGGGCTGTGTACCCCCGTGGGGAAGAGGTGCAGGGGACGATCCCGGCGGTGCTGCAAGGGAAAAGGCCCCTGGTGGGCCCGTCGGGGATCAGTCGGTCGACCCGGCTACCGGCACCGGGGTTCCCGCCGTGGGCGTCGACCCCGAAGATGTTGTCCTGGTGGTCGCAGTGGACGTGAGGTTCATCGGGGTTCTCCCGGCCCTCAGGCCTAAACTTCCTCGCCTTCTTTCTTTTTGCGCTAAATTTTTGTAAGCCTCTGGGCGTTTGTTAGGCTGGGGAGCCCATAATACCTTGTAAAGACTTCTGATTTTTTTTATGAATAAAAAATCTCCTTGCAGTTTCTTTGCGTGCGCATTTTCCTTTTGTTTGTAGTAAACATTTGTACTTGCACAGCACTACTTTCATCTTTAGGTCGGTATTTCATTTGGCGATCACATGTCGAGTTGAATTCTATCGCTTGCCAAGCGTGCAAGACTGGTGAAAGGTCGGTATCCCCATGGCCTCGAAGTCGAGATAGAGATCGCTTAGACGTGGATAGACCGAGCAGGGTAGATGCTTGGTGGCCTCTTTGTGAGGGCTTAGATCCTTGGCGTCGCTGGATAAGAATTTACCAGCCAAGGATGGACCGGGCAGGGTAGCTGCTCGATTGTCTCTTGGCGAGGGCTTTGATCCCTGACGTCGTGGGGTAAGAAATTTCCAACCAGGGATAACCGAGCGGGGTAGCTGCGCGGTTGCCTCTTGGTGAGGGCTTTGATCCTTAGCGCGGGAGGGGCCGTAAGAGGCCTGCTAAGGACGGGCCGAGCAGGGTTGCTGCCCAGTGCCTCTTGGCGAGGGCTTTAATCCCTAGCGTCGTGGGGTAAGAAATTACCAGCCAGGGATAACCGAGCGGGGTAGCCGCTCGGTTGCCTCTTGGTGAGGGCTTCGATCCTTAGCGCGGGAAGGGCCGTAAGAGGCCTGTTAAGGACGGGCCGAACAGGGTTGCTGCCCGGAGCCTCTTGGCGAGGGCTTTGATTCTTAGCGCGGGAGGGACCGTAAGAGGCCTGCTAAAGATGGGCCGAGCAGGATAGCCGCTCGGTTGCCTCTTGGCGAAGGCTTCGATCCTTAGCGCGGGAGGGGCCGTAAGAGGCCTGCTAAGGATGGGCCGAGTAGGGTTGCTGCCCGGTGCCTCTTGGCAAGGGCTTTGATCCTTGGCGTCGTGGGGTAAGAAATTACCAGCCAGGGATAACCGAGCGGGGTAGCCGCTCGGTTACCTCTTGGTGAGGGCTTCGATCCTTAGCGCGGGAGGGGCCGTAGGAGGCCTGCTAAGGACGGGCCGAGCAGAGTTGTTGGGGTAAGGAATTACCAGCCAGGGATAACGGAGCGGGGTAGCCGCTCGGTTGCCTCTTGGCGAAGGCTTCGATCCTTAGCGCGGGAGGGGCCGTAAGATGCCTGCTAAGGATGGGCCGAGCAAGGTTGCTGCCCGGTGCCTCTTGGCGAGGGCTTTGATCCCTGGCGTCGTGGGGTAAGGAATTACCAGCCGGGGATAACTGAGCGGGGTAGCCGCTCAGTTGCCTCTTGGCGAGGGCTTTGATCCTTAGCGCGGGAGGGGCCGTAAGAAGCCTGCTAAGGACGGGCTGAGCAGGGTTGCTGCCCGGTTGATTCATGAGGTTTTGTCTGATCTTCCCGGTGTGAACATCGGGAAAAGGGACAGTTGTGCGTGACACGTGTCATGAACGCGTGGGGAGGAGTGACGTTTCTGAAAGTTGCGTCAGTCCTTGCTATGTGGCGGCACGGTATTGGATTAACCTTGGTGGATCCCAGGATTCGTATGCGAATCTCGGCTATCTAGGGTTCCGTATGGGGTTATAAATAGAAAAGGAGATGGCAACCCCTTTGGCATCGTTTTCTTCTGAGATGGCTGGTCGTACGTATTCAATCGAAGAAATCATCACCTTTGACGACGTCTCCTTGTATGACCAATCCCTGGCTGAGAATGGGTACCGGGGAGTGGTTCAGCGCCTCGAGGATCATGTCGGCCGGCTTCTCCCTCGGCGGTCGTCCCTGCTTCAGTTGCTGATGTATGCGATTTGGAGGAGGTCTCCGAGGTTGGACAACCCCTTCACCAAGGAGCATCTGGACGAGGCGCTCGACAAAGTGCTTTCGATCTTCCTGCTCGGTCTCATCTCGAAAGCCATGCATGACCGATCCTTGGCCCTCATTCTGGAGTGCTTCAAAATGAGGTACGTCGTGAGCCAAGGCCCAAAGGGCGGAGCGTCGGGTGCTTCTGTGGCGTCCCGGGTGCACGTGCAGCATCGGCAGGAACGGGCTGTGAAGGCGAGGGCTCGGCTAGCGGAAATCTACTCCGAGTATCACCAGGAGTACGTCCTTGATCCTGTACCACCTCTGTTGTAAATGTTTCTTTTTATTTTTCCTGTAAGGTTGAGGAGCCCGTAGTACCTTTTGAATGAATAAAACTCACCTTTTTGCAATGTTCTAGTGTTCCCTCCTTATTATTTGAACAGAAAGAACTTTAGAAAGATTTACATTTCCTTTGCGAAAGAAAAAAATATACATAGATACTCTTTCAGAGGTACAGCTTGAGCTTCTCGGCGTTGTAAGGCCGAAGAAACTTGCGTCCTTCCGCGTCTTGCAAACGATAGGCTCCGCCGGGCAGTACCTCGGAGACGAGGAAACGACCATCCAATTTTGGGGAAAACTTATGCAGCCTGCCTTG
Source organism: Agapanthus africanus (assembly GCA_030015575.1). Taxonomy (NCBI): domain Eukaryota; kingdom Viridiplantae; phylum Streptophyta; class Magnoliopsida; order Asparagales; family Amaryllidaceae; genus Agapanthus; species Agapanthus africanus. The sequence goes on from JASDDO010000028.1 coordinate 126,324,528, forward strand.
GTCGACGAACTCGTTCCGCCTTAGGACTAAATCTCCGGCCTTGAAGAGACGACGCTTCACTCGCGCATTGTAGTAGCGGGCAGTCTGTTGTTGATAGGCGGCAGCTCTGATCTGAGCACGGTCTCGTTTCTCCAATAAGATATCCAGGTTAGTTCGGAGTGCCGAGGTGTTCGCTTCGTCGTCAAAATGCTCGACCCGATGACTGGGGAGCCCGATCTTCGCTGGGACCATTGCCTCGGTTCCATAGCAGAAGCTGAAAGGGGTTTCCCTGGTGGGGGTTTTCTTCGACGTGCGCAGGGTCCACAGGACCCGGGGTAATTCCTCGACCCAACTGCCCTGGCGTCCTTCTAGGCGTGTCCGGAGCCTCGGAGGACGTCCCGATTAGCGACCTCGGCTTGCCCGTTGCATTGGGGATGTGCGACTGTGATGTGATATTCGCTGCAAAATTCCTTAACTCTTTCGTTTTCGAAATTTGTTCCGTGGTCGGTGATGATGCACCTCGGGATGCCGAACCGGAGTATCACGTTGTTCTGCAGGAACTTAATAGTCGTGGCGGCGTCCGGTTTCCTGATAAGAATGGCCTCGATCCACTTCGTGAAGTAGTCCACTGCGACTAGGACGCACTTGTGTCCGCCCGTACCGGTAGGGAACTGGCCTATCATGTCCATTCCCCACTGGAAAAACGGCCACAGGGAGGTCAGGGCGGTTAGCTCGGTAGCAGGAAAGCGAAGTATGCTTCCATGGAGTTGGCAGCTTTTGTATCTCCTGCCAACTTCTGAGCGTCCTAATGAATGGTCGGCCAGTAGTACCCCTGGAGCAATGCCTTCTGGATTAAGGTGCGGGCCCCTTGGTGCGAGCCGCCGACCCCTTTATGGATCTTATGGAGGACGCAGTCGGCTTCGTGGGGGTCAATGCACCGCAGCAGGGGCTGAATGAAGGACTTCTTGTAGAGGTTTCCATTGCTCCAGACGAAATGGCAAACTCTGGCTAGGAGACGGCAGGCTTCTCCCCGATATTCTGGGAGCGTTCCTTCTACCAGGAATTCCACGAGGGGCTTCCTCCAGTCCCGGTCTTCTTCCCGGGCTGTATACACTTGAAGTATTGTTGCCCCGTCTTCCATGCTGAGTCGTGGCAAGACCTCGAACAGGATGCTCCTTTTATTGTTGGCCGAGTAGGATGAAGCCAGCTTACTCAATACGTCGGCTTGGGCGTTGAGCTGTCTGGGGATCTGCTCTACCTCCTTTCGCAGTCTTCTTACCTCGGCCAGATACTTCACCATCAGAGGCTCCCGTGCCTCGAATCGGCCGGTCACTTGACCGACGACTAGGGCGGAGTCACTGCGGATCCGAATCGTTTTCAGCCCCAGTCGGCTGTGCGTAGTCCGGCCAGCAAGGCCTCGTATTCCGCCGCGTTATTTGAGGCCTTGAACCCGAGCCTAAGGGAATACTCTATTTCCGCCTCGTTCGGGCCCCGAATGATGAGGTCGGCACCGCAGCCTTCCTCGGTCGAGGAGCCGTTGACGTAAAGGATCCAATCAGGGACTGAGTCGGGCTTCCCGTCGACAGAAGGTTGAGCTGCGGGGGCTGGCGTTGACTCCGGCTCCTTGCTGGGCTTGTGCTTTGATGGCCTGCCTCGGGCGAAATTTTATGTCGAACTGGGTCAACTCCCACCTCCACTTCTCCAAGTGGCCAGAGGACTCGGGCGAGGCGAGGATAGCCCCCAAAGGGTGCTCGGTAAGAACGAGGATGGTGTGCGCCTGGAAATAGTGTCGTAGCTTTCTTGAGGCCACGATGAGTGCCAAGACGATTTTCTCTATGGCTGGGTACCTTGTTTCTGCGTCTTTGAAGACGTGGCTCACATAGTATTGTTGAAGTCGAAAATTGCATCCCGGTTGACCAATTCAAAGTCAAAGTCAACCCCAAGCCAAGTGGGCCCATGCCCAGGTCGGGTCCGAACATGAAGCGGCCGGCCCTCCCCCATGCCAAAACGAAATCATGTAATAAATAATTTTTATGTAATTTTTTATGCATGAATGGGCATAAAGCCAAATTTTCGTAAAACCTATGGCTTATGTGTAAAAAGAAATGGCACATGAGCCATGGGATGGGCAAAATGCCATTTTGTAAAGCCCAAGGGGCTATATGTAAATATGTAAACCTATATAAGGCAACATGATGATGAATAAAGGGAGAGACTTTTCATTCTCAAAAATTAGGGCATGTGCCTCTTTCTCCTTCCTCAAGGTTCTAAAACCTTCTTCTTTCTTTTGAATTAAATCAAGAGTTTTACTCTTTCTTTTCCAAAACTAAATAGTTTTTCACCACAAAACCCACAAATGGGAGTTTGGATCTTCCATTAGATCTCAAAAAGGGGAGATTTTTAAATCTCACCCCCTTTCTCCAAGATCCGGCCAAACGACAGGAAGAAGAAGGAGACCCATCTCCAGAAACCCCACTTTAGGGAAGATCCAGGGCTCAAGGGGAGAAGCCCCTTCATCAGCCTCAAAATATCCTTGGAATTTAACTCCTCATACACACACACACACAAAATAATAAGTGTTCCTTTCTGGGAGTACAACTCCCATTGCAGGGACCAAGTCCCTTTTGCCTCCCGAGCGCCCACCTGCCTGGCACGTGGGGCGCTAGCGCCCTTGCGCTCAAAGCGTCTGGCACGTAGGGCGCTAGCGCCCGAGCGCCCACATGCCTGGCACGTGGGGCGCTAGCGCCCTCGTGCTCAAAGGGCCTGGCACGTGGGGCGCTAGCACTCAAAGCGCTAGCGCTCTTGCGCTAGCGCCCGAGCGCCTACGTGCCTGGCACGTGGAGCGCTAGCGCCCAAAGCGCTAGCGCCCTTGCGCTCAAAGCGCTAGCGCCCGAGCGCCCACGTGCCTGGCACGTGAGGCGCCCGCGCCCAAACCGCCAGCGCCCTGGCGCTCAAAGCGCTAGCGCCCAGTTTAACCCGTCAATCGGAGGTTCTCTCGCTCCAAATGCGAGGGGTAATTAACGGCAGCTTAGTCCACGGCTGCCGGAGATTCGGATCCCCACAATCAATAAACCCCAGCCTACCCTAAGCATGGGGAATCTGTAGTACGCCTGACAAGCACGCGCGTATTCCCATTTCAATGGGGTGACGAAAAACACCCTACAGATTCTGACACGCCCGGTGCGACCTATCTCTCCTCCCATATTTCGGATTAAACGTTCATGCGAACTCAATCAATATACATATCTATATTTATATTAAAATAATGCTCTTTCATGCAGGTTTTCAAGCAATCACCTTTCAACAATGTCTCCAAAGATGAACTCAGCTCTCATCTTCTACACGATGAAGATGGACGTCAGGACAGTCCTTCCGGCCAGTCTCGGGCGACAGTGGCAGGAGCCGCCGCTACCATTTGGCTCTATTCTATTCGTGACAGCTGACGCCGTCCCTGCTCTTCAAGCCGTAGTGATGGATAAACCAGCCTCAAAGGGGAAAAGGCCGAATGTCATGGTCGCGAGGGCACCTCGGCCCAAGCGCAAGTCCGTTTCCGAACGACTCTCCATGGCCCCGGCTGGGGGCAAGGCCATCAACACCAACAAAGCAACAGGACATCTCGAGCAAGCTCCAGCGGTGCCCTTGACAACTGCTCAATCGGGTATCTTCTCTAAGCTTTCCATCAATCAACTCGCGGTGGATTCCCAGAAAATGGATGCCTGCCAAGCCTTCAAAATCGAGAAGCTAAGCCAGAAAAGGCTCAGATACAAAGCCAACAAAAGGGCTAGGGCTCATACTAGGTTGAGCTTCATGAGGCTCCAAGAACGGGGTTACCCCGCCAAAGATGAAGAGACGGCTGGATATGTGGTCCACACTATCTACATGGTCGGACATGAAGAAACGAACCCACCCATGCTTCACAGCCATGGTGATGATATGGTAGACGCTACCAACGTCGACTCGGTCTAAATGATGAAGAGCTCGCCCAGGCCGATAAGCCAAAAGAGCCCGGGATTCCGGTGGAATTGTGCTCAGGCAATAAGGATGACTCAGTTGTCATAACCGGAACTACAAAACAAGCATTACTCCGATGGCTTCAGAGGCAGCTTCAGGACAGGGACGAGAAGTTAGCCAAGGTACAGTCTAAGGTCGACGAATTGGTAAACGACGCGGCAGATCTCGCGACCCAAGTCGCCCGATTGCAATTACAGCAGAATCAAAATTTGGTTCATGAGCTAGGGATTGATACCCGGAGGCAGCCAACTGATACCCCCTTCAACCTAAGAGCGGAACGCCTTCGCGAAAAACGGCCGCGATCAGCCTCCAGCCCCTCTGATACATACACCGAAGGGGAATCGTCTCTGAAAGAGAAACTGGATAAGGTCTATTCCTTCAAAAGGGACAAAGTCCACAAGATATTCAAGGACGCCCTAAGAAACGGTCTACAGCTGCCAGAATCAAAGAGACCGCAAGAAGCGAATATGACCGACAACCCAAAATATTGCTCCTATCACAGAGTGATAGGTCATGCCATTGAGGACTGCTTCGTCTTCAAAGATTGGGTCGAAAGGCAATACAAGACGAGAGAGATAGAACTGTCTAAAGGCGTGTTAGCAAACAGTCAAGCTACGACCGCCGATTTCATACAAATGGAGACCGAAGCCCTTCGGGAACCTAATCCTCTCAGACATGTGCCATTATCTGAAAAGGGCGAACCAAAGACTGATCGGCCTCAAGGACCAGCATCAGTAAGGGCACTTACTCTAATGGAGAGAAAGAAGAAGGTGTACTCCTTCAGGAGGGATGAGGTCCGCAATATATTCGAGGAAGCCTTGAACAACGGTCTGCAACTGCCTATTCCGAAGAGGCCACATGAAATGAATATGATCGGCAATCCCGTATACTGCCCATACCATAGGGTGGTGATTCATACCATTGAAGACTGTTGTGTTTTCAAAGATTGGGCAGAGGACCAATACAAGCTTGGAAAAACCTCACAGTCCTCAGATGCATCGGCAAGCCACAGAGCTACGGTCATCAACACAGCTCCGCCAAGATCAAAGTTCAAGGAGCTGGGATAAGCAAAGAGGACCACCACGTCGTTAAACTGGGAACATCAGAGGACCACCACGTCATTAAACTGGAAACAATCGACCTCTAAGTCTTTAAACTGGGAATGTAAAAAAAATGTGTATATAAAAAATGTGTAAATAAAAAAAAGAGAAAAACAAAAAGAAAAGCCGAGATGATGGGGCAACTCGAAATAAAAATCAGCGAGTAAAATAAAGCCGCAATAAATAGTCGAAATGATGGGGCAATCGCGACCTTCGCGATAAGAAAAGCTGAAATGATAGAGCAATCGCGGTAAAACAAAAAATATATATAAAAAACAAAAAAAACGGCTAATGATGAGTCGCTCCTGGTACCATATTCCAGCGCAGCGATGCAGACGCCAAATCCAATTTTCCAAAATTCCCGAGCCCTACGGCCAGTCCCCAAATTGACTACCGTATACAATCCACGAGCTCAAATAATTCTCAGCATACCCATGCCCTACTGCAGTCACCAGTCCAGCGGCCGGTCTCCGCCCTTGGAATTATGCTCCATTTGGGAAGACCCATTCATGTGTCCTCACGATACGTGAGGAGAAAATCCCCGCGTGAGATCCTTACGACTCACAAAGGAAAAGCACACTTGGGGTCCTCACGACTCCTAAGGAGAAAATGCACCTACGGGATCCTTACGACTCGTAGAGAGAATACTTTTATGGGACCTTTACGGTCCATAAAATTGAAAAGCCTTAGGTGATAGGGATCTAAACCTATCTCCAAAGCCATCGCTTCCCAATAGGCAATGGCGGATTATGAGTCGCTCCTGGTACCATATTCCAGTGCAGCGATGTAGACGCCGGCCAAAATCCAAATCCCAATGGCGAATGATGAGTCGCTCCTGGTACCATATTCCAGTGCAGCGATGCAGACGCCAACCAAATTCCAAATCCCATACCCCAAAGGCGAATGATGAGTCGCTCCTGGTACCATATTCCAGTGCAGCGATGCAGACGCCAATCAAATTCCAAATCACATACCCTAACGACGAATGATGAGTCGCTCCTGGTACCATATTCCAGTGCAGCGATGCAGACGCCAACAAAGTCCCAAAATTTTTCCGGCCCTACGGTCTGGATCATACATCCTGCAAAACCGTATACAATCCATGGGCGTAAAACAATCCCAATCTCTCCCAAGTCCTACCGGTGAGACCACATTCAAAGTCCTACCAAAAATAAAAAAAATAATAAAATAAAATAAATGGTATGTCCACAAGCAAGATGGGCACGGGTGAAAACCCGAAAGGGCTCCGTGAGTAAAAACAGCAGGACTGTCGGCGAGTTTGTGAAAACCCGAAAGGGCGCAAACTCGTAAAAAAAAGAGATGAAATGCACTCGTAAGGTCCTCTCGATTTTGTGAGGAGAAAATTCCCGCGTGAGATCCTTACGACTCACAAAGGAGCAACACACTTAGGAGTCCCCACGACTCCTAAGGAGAAAATACACCTACGGGATCCTTACGACCCGTAAGGAGAAAATGCTTTATGAAACCCTTACGGCTCACAAAATTGAAAAGACTTGGGTGATAGGGACCTAAAACCTGTCTCCTAAGCCATCGCTTCCTGATAAGCAAGCGCAAATGATGATTCGCTCCTGGTACCATATTCCAGTGTAGCGATACTGATGCCAAGCAAAAACCAATTCCCAAATCCTCCCGGGGCAAATGATGAGTTGCTCCTGGCATTATTCCAGTACAGCAATGCAGATGCCAAACAAAAACCAAAATCCCAAAATCCTCTCAAAGACAAATGATGATTCGCTCCTGATACCATATCCCAGTGTAGCGATGCTGATGTCAACCCAAATCACGATCAACGTGTCAACTTCAACTCCGACACCGCAGAAAGCGGAGCAAGTCAGAATCCAATCTCGACACCATAAGAAGCGGAGCAAGTCAAGTTCATCCCTGACACTGCAGGAAGCAGAGCAAGTCAAATCGAGCGTCGACCGTCCATGTCGCAAAAAGGGCAGTGCAGGCTTCCCACAAATCGGGAACCAAATCGCTCTGGGTCAGGGCGTCGACCATCCATGTCGCAAAAGGGCAGTGCAGGCTTCCCACAAATCGGGAACCAAATCGCTCCGGGTCAGGGCGTCGACCGTCCATGTCGTAAAAAAGGGCAGTGCAGGCTTCCTACAAATCGGGAACCAAATCGCTCCAGGTCAGGGCGTCGACCGTCCATGTCGCAAAAAAAAGGGCAGTGCAAGCTTCCTACAAAGCGGGAACCAGATCACTCCGGGCCAGGGAAACGTCTACCACGGGCACTCCATCTCGGAGACGCGTTAAGCGTCGGCCGTCCATGTCTCAAAAAAGGTAGTGCAGGCTTCCCACAAATCGGGAACCAAATCGCTCCGGGTCAGGGCGTCGACCGTCCATGTCGTGAAAAGGGCAGTGCAGGCTTCCCACAAATAGGGAACCAAATCGCTCCGGACCAGAGCGTCGACCGTCCATGTCGTAAAAAGGACAGTGCAGACTTCCTACAAAGTGGGAACCAGATCACTCCAGGCCAGGGAAACGTCTACCACGGACACTCCGTCTCGGAGACGCGTCAAGCGTCGACCGTCCATGTCGTAAAAAGGGCAGTGCAGGCTTCCTACAAAGCGGGAACCAGATCACTTCGGGCCAGGGAAACGTCTACCACGGACACTCCAGCTCGGAGACGCGTTAAGCGTCGACCGTCCATGTCGTAAAAAGGGCAATATGGGCTTCCTACCAGATCACTCCGGGCCAGGAAAACGTCTACCATGGACACTCCGTCTCAGAGACGCGTTAAGCGTCAACCGTCCATGTCGTAAAAAGGGCAGCGCGGGCTTCCCACAAATCGGGAACCAAATCACTCCGGGCCAAAGAAACGTCTACCACGGGCACTCCGTCTCGGAGACGCGTCAAGCGTCGATCGTCCATGTCGTAAAAAGGGCAGTGCATCCCGAAAAGCGGGAACCAAAGCAAGTCGTCTCCACGTGAAAGAAGATCCATCAATTTCATGCACACGACTCACATATGTGGTGTGCATTTATTGATGGGGGGCACTTTGTTGAAGTCGAAAATTGCACCCCGGTTGACCAAGTCAAAGTCAACCCCAAGCCAAGTGGGCCCATGCCCAGGTCGAGTCCGAACATGAAGCGGCCGGCCCTCCCCCATGCCAAAACGAAATCATGTAATAAATACTTTTTATATAATTTTTTATGCATGAATGGGCATAAAGCCAAATTTTTGTAAAACCCATGGCTTATGTGCAAAAAGAAATGGCACATGAGCCATGGGATGGGCAAAATGCCATTTTGTAAAGCCCAATGGGCTATATGTAAATATGTAAGCCTATATAAGGCAACATGATGATGAATAAAAGGAGAGACTTTTTCATTCTCAAAAATTAGGGCATGTGCCTCTTTCTCCTTCCTCAAGGTTCTAAAACCTTCTTCTTTCTTTTGAATTAAATCAAGAGTTTTACTCTTCCTTTTCCAAAACTAAATAGTTTTTCACCATAAAACCCACAAAGGGGAGTTTGGATCTTCTATTAGATCTCAAAAATGGGAGATTTTTAAATCTCACCCCCTTTCTTAAAGATCCGGCCAAACGACAGGAAGAAGAAAGAGACCCATCTCCAGAAACCCCACTTCGGGAAAGATCCAGGGCTCAAGGGGAGAAGCCCCTTCATCAGCCTCAAAATATCCTAGGAGTTTAACTCCTCATACACACACACACAAAATAATATGTGTTTCTTTCTGGGAGTACAACTCCCATTGCAGGGACCAAGTCCTTTTTGCCTCCCGAGCGCCCACGTGCCTAGCACGTGAGGCGCTAGCGTCCTTGCACTCAAAGCGCTAGCGTCCGAGCGCCCACGTGCCTGGCACGTGGGGCGCTAGCGCCCTTGCGCTCAAAGCGCTAGCGCTCGAGCGCCCTTGCGCTCAAAGCGCTAGCGCTCGAGCGCCCACGTGTCTGGCACGTGGGATGCTAGCGCTCAAAACGCTAGCACCCAAAGCGCTAGCGTCCGAGCGCCCACGTGCATGGCATGTGGGGCGCTAGCTCCCAAAACGCTAGCGCGCGCCCACGTGCCTGGCACGTGAGACGTTACCTCCCAAGCGCCCACGTGCCTGGCACGTGAGGCGCCAGCGCCCTGGCGCTCAAAGCGCTAGCGCCCGAGCGCTTTCTCCCACACATCCTTTGGATGCCCTTTTCCCTTATGTGTGTGTGTATATATATATGTATACATACACACACATACTCCACGACACTGTCCATGTTAGAAAAAAATTCTAACGGGGCGCTGCCCCGACCCCACAAGGGGGATGCTAGCCCTCTTGACCCCCAGCCCGCTATCCGGGTAGCGGGACCCCCGTAAAAACTTTGCGGGGCCCCCGATATATCCAAAACCCCTCCAAAACACAACGCTGCACATTGAATTCGCATGACCAGTTTAACCCGTCAATCGGTGGTTCTCTCGCTCCAAATGCGAGGGGTAATTAACGGCAGTTTAGTCCGTGGCTGCCGGAGATTTAGATCCCCACAATCAATAAACCCCAGCCTACCCTAGGCATAGGGAATCTGTAGTACGCCTGACAAACGCGCGCGTATTCCCATCTCAATGGGGTGACGAAAAACACCCTACAAGTATACCGGCTTCTGGACCCCGTCGACCTCTCGGACGAGCACTGAGCCCGCTGCTTGGCCGGATACCGCCAGATATAGCGATAGCTCGTCCCTTTCAACCGGTCGGCTGAGCAGCGGTGAGGTCGCAAGGTGCTTCTTCAATTGGTCAAAGGCGGTCTGGCACTCCTCCGACCACTCGAGCTTCGGAATTTTCCTTAAAGCCTTGAAGAACGGGAGGCACTTCTCCCCAGACCTCGACATGAAACGTGATAGAGTGGCTACCCGCCTGTCAACCGCATGATCTCGACATTAGTCTTGGACGTGGCCATGTTGAGGATGACGTTGATTTTCTCCGGGTTAGCTTCGATCCCGCTGTGAGTGACCATGAAACCAAGGAACTTTCTCCCAGTGATCCCGAATGCGCACTTGGCGGGATTCAGTTTCATCTTGAACTTGCGGAGGACGTCAAAGGCCTTGCCCAGATCCTTAGCGTGGTCGACCGATGAGACGGACTTGACGAGCATGTCGTCGACATAAACTTCCATGTTCATGCCGATCTGCGGTTTGAACATGCGATTGACCAAGCATTGGTACGTAGCTTCGGCGTTTTTGAGGCCGAAAGGCATTACCTTGTAGCAGTATACCCCCGGTCCGTTGTGAATGCGGTGAGATCTTCGTCTGCTGGATTCATACGGATCTGATTGTAGCCGGAAAAGGCGTCCATGAAGCTAAGTAGCTCGTGGCCTGCTGAGCTGTCGACGAGCTGATCTATCCGAGGAAGGGGATAGTTGTCTATTGGGCAGACCTTGTTGAGGTCGGTAAAGTCGACGCACATGCACCACTTCCCGCTTGACTTTTTGACCATGACCACGTTTGCCAACCATTCGGAGTAAGGCACATTCCGAATGAAGTTGGCGGCGAGGAGCCTGTCTACCTCGTCCTCGATTGCCTTCTGCTTGATCGGGGTGAAGCTCCGCTTCTTCTGCCTGACGGGTCGGGCCGTAGGATTTACCCCGAGCTTGTGAGATATGATTTTGGGGTCGATCCCAGGCATGTCAGCAGGTGACCAGACGAACACGTCGGAGTTGTTTCTGAGGAAGCTAACTAGGTCGTCTTGCTGAGTCCCTGTCAGAAGCGACCCGATCTGAACGGTTCGTTCAACGTCCCCTTCTACGAGGGGGACCTCTGTCAATGGCTCCACCGGGGTCCCTCGGACCTCCTTTTGCTCGTCCCGAGTGTCCAGAGAACCCCTGATGTTACCCTCGGCCTCAACATCGTTGTTTGGCCGCTCAGACGAAGATGTTGCGGTGAAGCAAACCTTTGCAGTCCGTCGGTCTCCGTAGGCCCGACCTATCCCGCCTTGGTCAAGCGGGAATTTCATCGCCAGGTAGTAGGTCGATATCTGGGCCCTGAAGGAGTTCAATGTAGGGCGACCAAGGAGAATGTTGTAGGCCAATGGGATTCTCGCTACGATGAATTCCACAGGCACTGTTCGCGTACGGCCGACCTCCCCGACGTTAAATTGCAGAGTGATTACCCCTTCCACCGGGATGGAGTGGTTGGTGAACCTTGACAGGATGTGGGAGGTCGGCTTTAGGTCTGCCGGGTGAGCCCCATGCGCAGAAAGCAGTCGCAAAAGAGTATATCCGCCGAGCTTCCCGAGTCGACCAGTATCCTCTGCACTTCGTAGTGGTGGACCTGAGCTGTGATCACCAGCGGGTCGTTGTGGGGCAGGGATATACCGTGGAGTTCCTCGTCGTTAAAAACGATCGGCTCGGTCTCCCTGGCCTTCTTCCTCGGATGGCTGTTAGCCTCCACGACTGGCGTGGGGTGTTGAGCCTCATAGGTACTTGACGTACCCTCCGCTGATATGACCATGATTTTGCTGATTGTCAACTCGCCGGGAGGGGGACGTTGCTCTTGCTCACGGGCAGCCTGCCGCTTGTCTCGCAAGTATGTTGCCAGGTGCCCCGAACGGATGAGCTCCTCGATGCAGTCTCGGAGCTGCTTTCAGTTCTCCGTGGAGTGGCCCTGCGACCTGTGGAAGCCGCAGTAGGGGTCCCGGGTGCGCTTTGCCACCATGCATAAGACTGGGGGGAGTTTGAAGAACCTCTCGCCCTTAGCCTCCTCCAGTAGTACCGTCTGGGAGACATTGAGCGGGGTGTACTCCTGAAACTTCAGGGATTAGGGCTTTGGCCGCTCAAGCCTCTTTTTGTCTTCCCGGCCCCTTTTCTTGTAATGAGCTTGTTCTGTCCGGGGGAGATTTGCGTTCACCTCGGACTCGAGCTGGATCTCTCACTCGGTCCAGGCCTTCACCTCGGCCATGGTCTTAGCTTACGCTAATGCAAAGAAGCGTAACCACTCCTTGTGCCTAATACCTGACCTGAGGGCCGTAATGACCGTCCCGTCCCGGTGTTCTGGGACCTCGAGGAGGGCATTGTAGAAGCGGGTGACGTACCCTTTGAAGGTTTCTTTGTCCCCGCTCTTTATTGTGAAGAGATGGTCGACGGTCCGCTTCTGCCGTCTGTTCCCGACGAAGTGGCCGAGGAATTGGGTGGCCAGCTCATCGAAGGTTGAGATTGAGCGTGGCGCGAGTCCTCGGAACCAGTCATGTCCGGAGCGGATGAGAGTGGCCGGGAAAGCACGACATTGGGCGGCGTCAGAACAGTCTTGGAAACTTATCCCGGCCGTGAACGCGTTCAAGTGGTCCTTCGGGTCTGACTTCCCGTCGAAGAGCGAGACCTTTGGGGGCTTGCTCCGGAAGGAGACATGGACAACGAGCAGCTCTTCGGTGAAGGGCTTTGTGAGCGAGTCGGCGGCGTACTTAGCCCCGTCGCTCGAATGACGACCTTCTCGATGCATATCCTCGATCTTCTTTTCGAGGGCGTCGAGTCGGCCGTGGTATCCCGAGGAGTCGGCATACTCCGATTTTTTGCCTCGGCTACCGGAGGCCTCTGCGTGGCCACGGCCCCGATTCCGTTCGATGACGTTCCTCAGGTCTCCTGGCGAGGTCGTTTTCGAGCTGCCGTGGCGAGTCCCGTGCCCGCGGCCCCGTCGAGGGAGGGGGTGCCGGTCATGCCTGGGTGCAGGCGAGCTGACCGAAACCTCCTCGAGAAGGACAGGGGCACGATGGGGTCGGGGCGAGGAGCTTTAGCGTGAGACCTCGGAGTTAAATTGTGCGGTGCCCACTGGGTCATTGAATATGTTGGCCCGGGGATCTGCGGCCGCCAAAGATTGCGAGGTGGTGATCGGTCGTGCCAACGCAGGCAGAGTCTTCTCTCCCTCTGTAGGGGTCCCAGTCCCGCGGAGGGAGAACGGCGACCTGGGGAGCTTGCCCGGCCGTTTGGATACGGACGAGCGCATCCACGACTGATGTGAGTCGATCTATCCGAGCGGATAGGGCGTGAATTGCATTTGGTGGAGGAAGGGATTCTCCTCGTCTCCACCGTGGGGAGCCCTACGGCTAGTGCTTGGATCGTCGCGGTGACCGCTTGCCATATAGTCGAGATCGGAAAATGAACTTTTGGTTGAGTGGAAATGTTTCCACAAACGGCGCCAACTGATGGAGGTCTGGATCTCCTTCAAATGTTATCTTCTGTTGATCTCTTCGCGTGTTGGCGGACGGCTGAGATTGACTTGGAGGATTGTCTCCTGGAGCGTGTGGATCTCAATGGGTTTGAGGTGGTTGTGGCCGAGCTACCTGCAAAGAAGTCCCGGGGTGGTTGTGCCACTGAGGACCCTCCGACGATCAAGTTAGGCGGGATATTTTGGCAGAGTAACGGCCTAGTGGAGTAAAAATGGCTTACCTGAATCGTCTGAGAGAGGAGTTTATATAGCGGCAGCAATAGGCAGGCGGGCGCGAGAATCACGCCGGCCGTTACGCCCCTGGCTTCACGCCCGCGTGATAGGCAGGATCCCGCATTAATGACGAGACAGGCTCGTTAATGGGAGATCGTGATGGCGTGGAACGCGGGATCGTGGGCGGCGGATATCTCGCGTATGGCGAGATTTGCGGAGCCGTGGCGAAGGCGCCTGTGATCAGCGCTGCGGGTCGGTCGGTGAGACCGAGGAAGATGAGCTCGGTGGAAGGCTCGGGCACAAGTGGGTGGCCAAGGCATCTTGGTTCTGTGATAGCTCGGAGGCGAGCCAGTGGGTGGTCTGGAAGGCCACCGAAGGTCGGGAGAATCCTCGGACCGGAGGCCTGATGTGTGATTCCAACCGAGGTTACTGATCCTCTCTTGTAGGTTTTGGGACACGTCATCTGCAACGTGTCAGCATCTGGAGAGTCACCGATATCGAGCCTCATCACGAGGCGTTGAAGGGGATGATGATGGAGGCATGGGTTCGATGCTCCCGTTGAAGATGGGTTTGGTGTTCTGGGTTTTAAAGAATAGAGGAAGAGGAAAACTTATTTTTGGATGAGAGAGAGAAACAGGATTATTGTATAGGGGGGAGAGAAATCTGGGAAAGGAGTGATTAGAGAGATATATATAATTATTGGTTAGGGAAAATTGTGTTAGTGTATATGCCCTAGAGGCCATTACTGTATCATACTAGTTTGTATATTACTTAATGAAAGCTTGGGATATTCACCATTGTATAGACAATCTTGCTCAAAATAATAGTATGCTGCTTGGTTTGTTTCTACTTCAATGTGTGTACATGTGTTTCTTTTAACATATTGCCTATACACATTAGTGGAGCCCTTAGGATCTTTGCTTCATTACCAGCGTTGTGATGGCAGTCACACTCGTGGGGGCTGGGTAATCCACAAGCACATCCTTATGCAGGTCCCTAGTCGTAGGAGTATCGAGACAGGGCATCGATGCTCCGGAGTAGACTAGCGTATGCGCTTCTCATCTCAGCGGGGAAGACGGTCTGTCCCACAGCCGTCAGTACGTAGTACTTGAGATAGTATGCGGGTGCTCGTTAGCTTACGAGTACACTGGACAGGACTCGTCGGGAACTGATTGGTTGGTACTATACCTATCGTCAGTTGTCAGTTCCCAGGTGACATGAGTACAGCTTAGTCCGCTGACTTGACACTGTCACTTCATCTCGAGTGTGTTCCCACTACACTTTGATTACTACCCTACCACGGCTCAAAGGAGTCGTGCAAACAGGTATTAGTTGGGTGCAGTCCCGAAGCACTTGGAGGCGGTGACGGTTAGATAGGATTCGTCTCTCCCGATATTGGGAGTTGATATTACGCTGTGTCAAGGAGAGCCATTACACACAGTCGTCCCTGGCCAGGGCAAGCGAGATACACTGGTAGGTTTCCAGTGCTATCTCAGGGTGTTCTGGGCTACACTCCGACACGACTTGTACCGCTATTAGGGAACTGACGTTTACCGCCCCCCTAGACCCGCCATGCGATATTCTCAGACGAGCAGACCGGACTGTACGTAGACTGTCACATTCAGGCTCAGTAGGAGTTCAGATAGGTTTCACCCCGTCCGTCTTCTTATCGGCATCTACCTAGGGGCCGTTACACACAGCTAGTGCCGCTTGCGGTCTGTGGTTAAACCCACTGCCAGCGTAGTGTCGAGTTAGAGTCCCACACAAAGAGCTATTCGCCTTTAGGCAAAAGAGTAAAGGTCGCATGGTTTTGCGACAGGTCGCATGGTTTTGCGACAGGGTTCGGTCACATCCGCGCACTTGTGCACGTTTAGTGACCGGGCAGTTATTACTAGCGGGCTTTGGTTTAAGCCAGATCCTAGTATACGTTTTGGGATTGGTTTTATCTCAGTTGTATTCGTGTTCCCCGGAACGCGGATGCGGGTGTGTATGCACAGTTGTCAGAGACAGAGGCAGAGGATTCTCATTAGGGTTGTTGACTGTTGACTTTTGCTTAACCCTAATGAGAATTAGAAATATGATTAACAATAATATTAATTAAGTATTATAGTGATATGGTTAGGGTTGAAGGGTTGACCTTGTTGACTTTTGTTGACCGGTTGACTAGGTTGGACTTGTTGACCACCATCATGACAATGGCTATCATTTGTTTGCATTGACTTTGGCTTGCTTGTTTTGTTCACAAATTGCATTTAATGCAAGAAATGATATTGCCATTTGATATGATAACAACCATCACATAATACTCAATTATCATTATTTGTTATCATGATTTTGGATTATGAGAGGTTGGATGAGAAAAGTCTTGCTCACTTTTCATTTGACTTTCTCTCTCTTGAGCTCTCTCATCCTCAAGCTCTCCCTCTTCCTCTTGCTCTCTCTCTAGTTTATGGTTCTACTTGTCTCATGTGTTGAGAAGCAAGAACCATATAGATAAAACCCAAAACACTCCTCTACTCATCCTAATTCACAAGGCCTAGCAAGCCAAGTGTTCTAGTTTCTTCAAGTTTGAAGTAGAAGCCAAAAGGTAGAAGCTTTCGGGTGGATCCATTTTCGACGCAAGGAGACGACGAGGTGAGGGCGATCCGAACACCGTAAGGAGTTGAAGACGAAGGAGTTCAAGTAAGGTATAACCCCCTAACCGAGTAAGTAAAACTCCTAGTTAGGTTGTTAGGTAGTTGTTTAACAAAGATCCGTATTATGAGTCCATGTTACCACCCAAGAAAAATCGTTTTTCATCATTTCCGCAACCCCAAAGAACCGGGGAAGGGTAGTATGGACTTACAGTGGTATCGGAGCCTAGTTAAACACTATCTAACATGTTAGTAAAGTAAGTAGAAGTTCGATCGGAGAAAAAGTCACGAAACACACCCGAAAAGTATAGTTTCTGCCGAATTTTTTTTCTGTTCCAAATATAATAAATCATACCTTAAAATTCGGCTCAGGGTTTTTAGAATTCACTGTAGGAAAATGGTCCAGTGAACCGATCAACGCGCCGCGGAACCGCGGCGGAGCTTGCTCCCGCCGCGGATCCGCGGCCGAGTTGACTCGGTCGTGGGCGATTTTCCTTGCAGTGTGCTCAGTGGGGGTGTTTTGTGATTTTTACAATATGTTTTTTCAGCCCAGATTTTCCAGAAAGCAAAATTTGTTTTTGGGGCCTAAAAATCCGTATTTTGATCGAACTACTAAAGACTTAAGCTAACGGGTTTATATCTGTGATGTGTTATATGTATTGAACGCCTGCTAATCGCTATACGTCGATTAGTGGGGGTTATACATATCTGTGATCTGTAATGTTGATGGTATGTGTATATGAATTCATTGGATTGTTGCGGGTGAATAGCCGAGGGTTGTGAGACGAGAGCTTTCTTTTCTTTTAATTCATGTAATTTGTAATTGATGTAATATTATTTATATGGCCGCACAACCGGGATGAGGTTGTAGTCGTCATTGTATAATTTCTTTTACTGTTTTTGCTCTTAGGATAGACCCATGGAGGGGGTGCACAAACTACCGGGTATCTCGAAGTGCCGAGTGGCTTACTCACGGTGTTGAGGGAGGTTGCTTCGCTTCGGGTACTTGGCGGGTAGTTTGCCGCACCCGTAGGGGTCTTGGGTGGGGTATTGGCTATTCACCGCGACCGTGTAATCCGCTTTTCGTTACAGGCTCGTACGAATTGCGGATTCCTAGTATATCCAATGTGTTCATCTGTGATCTGGAATGGCTATCATTGCAATATATCTATATATGATATCTATTTAGGCGTTACTTATGTTTTGCATCCGCGCTAGTCCAGCCCCCGCTCTGTCGTTAGTTAAGTAACCTAACGGGCAATGACGGGGCCCCGTGGCAAATGCGGATGGCATAAGCGTACGTCATATTTTGGTTGTTTTCTGCAATGGTAGGATTAAATGATGGGACGCATTAAAATTAATGTAAGAAAATAAACCAAGTAAAAGTCGTTGGAACACTTTCAAAACCACTCGGTTCTTTTCAAAAACCAACTTTTAAATGCGGAGCTTGAGCCACTCCTTTTAAAAGCTATCTCGTTCCATCGATTATATCAAGTTCACTACGTTCACGGTTTCGCCAAAACCATTCGTAGCCCTCCATCATTTCAGTTAAATATTCGGTAGTATTCAAGCTATGTATTTTGATCTCACGCCAAGGCATGGTGATTGGTAGCTGCCGGATATTCATCTGTTGCATAGATAGAATGCGTTGGTTTGGGACAGCCGTACTGCCATTTTGGCCTACGTCAAGGCTAGGTACGGGTGGGTTCAAATCAACCTGGATAATGATGGGTAGAACTTGACATGTGACTTATGACATTTTGACCTCACGCCAAGGTCATAAGAGCATGGGGCAAAAATCCACATCGGGAGTTTCAAAAGAACCTGAAACTTGCTAGCGCTGCATACCATTTGGAGTGTGATAATTCTGGTAGGATTCCTTCAGTTTTGTCACGCGATGATATTTGGATCCCGATCCTACTGTGAGTATATGCTACTCCTCGGGAAATTTCTCACTTAACGATCAATGCTATAAACCTATTAGGTGTCTAGAAAGGTGTTAGCGGGGCTACGCCCACAGGGAAAAGAGGTTATTTAATTAAGGAACTTCGCGAAAGCGTTGGAAAACCTCCCTCGAAGTACCGACACTGGCCTGGCTGAACGGTTAAGCAAGTATTGTACGGTGAGATTGATCCTGACTAATTCTTCCTTTATGGTTTGAGGAGGGATTCGAGAGACAGTGGGAGCCATCCTGTTTAGACAAACTAAAAACCACTCTAAACTTACAAGAGCATCATGCTGAGTGTTTCTTCTCTCTCTCCTAATTGCAGCGACCAATCGTCATGACCGGACTTAAGTTACTTCTAGATAAAAATATACTGGCAGGGCCTAACTACAAAGATTGGCTCAGGAATGTCAAAATGGCAATCACTTACGACAAGCTGGGGTATCTTCTTACCACCAAAGCTCCCCCTGTCCCAGGTCCCACCTCCAGCATCGCGGATAAGGAAATCCGTAAGACCTGGGAGATCGATAGCGCGAAGGCCAAGTACCTCGTGCTTGCCTCTATGGACAATGAACATCAGAGGAGGCACGAGAATATAGACCTAGAATCCATATTTCTTCATACAAAAGAACTGTATGGAGAGCAATCCCGTATCGCTAGATACGAAGTCTCGAAAAAGTTGTTTTCGACGAGATTGGTCGTCGGATCATCGGTAGCGGAACACGTGCTTAAGATGATTGGCTTCATTGAGGAGCTCGCGGACATTGGGACCACGTTAGAGAACGAGCTCTATACGAACTTGATTCTCCAGTCCCTTCCTTCCACTTACGCCCAGTTTATCTTGAACTTCAACTTACAAGGAAAAGAAGTTGAACTTCCGGAGCTCCTCAACATGCTGAGGAGTGCAGAGGGCACCCTACAGAAAGGTAGGGAAACATCCACTTTGTTTGTAGGAGGATCTTCCTCTTCTAAGTCCAAGGCGAAAGCCAAGGGAAAGAAGAAGAAGGCCCCCGCCAAACCAAGGGGCGGTGTTAGTAAAGTGGAAACGAAGGGAAAAGCAAAGGCAACAAAGACAGCGGGGCAACTTGTGGGAAAGGAAGAGTGCTTCTATTGTCATAAGAAGGGACACTGGAAAAAGGATTGCAGGGCTTGGAAGGCCAGAAACCAGGATCCGAAGCAAGTTGCGGCTTCGGCTTCGGCTTCAGGTGTGTATGTTATTGAAAACTGCCTTTCAATAAACTCTACTTCCTGGGTATTGGATACCGGATCAGGATCTCATATCTGTAATTCTTTGCAGGCACTGAGAAAGCGTAGGGTTTTGAAGGCAGGTGATATGACCCTCAGAGTTGCAAACGGAGCTGGCATGGATGCTGAGTCCGTGGGGGACTATCACCTGGGATTGTCAGATGGACACGTTTTGGTTTTGCGTAATTGCTATTTTGTACCCAATGCAACTTGTAATATCATTTCTGTATCTTTATTATCTAAAGAAGGTTATGAATTTGCATTTGTAAGAAATGTTGTAAACATTCACCTTAATCAAGTTTTGATTGGGTCAGGTACATTAAGCAATGGAATATACGTATTAAACCAACCACAGATTTTCAATGTCCAGAATACACATAAAAGAAAGTCTCCGGAAACTAATCAGGCTTTCTTATGGCATTGTAGACTGGGCCACATCAATGAGAGAAGGTTGACGAAGTTACATACAGAAGGATATTTGGATCCGTTCCAATATCAATCATATGCAACTTGTCAATCCTGTCTCAAAGGAAAGATGACAAAGACTCCGTTCACTGGACACGGAGTAAGAGCGAGCGAGCTCTTGGGACTCGTACACAGCGATGTATGCGGTCCAATGTCTACACATGCACGAAGCGGTTATTCTTACTTCATTACTTTTACGGATGATTTTTCGAGGTTCGGACATGTCTTCTTAATGAAGCATAAATCTGAAGCCTTTGAAAAATTCAAGGAATATAAAAATAAAGTAGAAAAACAAACAGACAAAAGTATCAAGACACTGAGATCTGATCGAGGTGGTGAATACTTGAGTGCCGAGTTCCTGGATTACTTAAAAGAGAATGGAATTCTCTCTCAGCTTACTCCTCCATACACTGCGCAACACAACGGTGTATCGGAGAGACGGAACCAAACCCTATTGGATATAGTACGGTCCATGATGAGTAATGCTGAGTTACCGCGATCATTCTGAGGGTATGCGCTAGAATCAGCTGCATACCTTTTGAACCGAGTTCTCACTAAGACTGTGCCTACCACACCATATGAGATATGGAGTGGGAAGAAACCCTATTTTCAATATCTGAAGATCTGGGGATGTCCAGCTTTTGTCAAAAAGCAGCATGCGGACAAACTCGAGGCACGCTCAGTACTGTGCAAGTTTGTGGGATACCCAAAGAACTTCAGAGGGTATCTTTTCTATTACGCAGAGAAACAAAAGATCTTTGTTTCTCGGAATGCCCACTTTCTGGAACACCAGTTCTTAGAAAAGGAAATAAGTGAGAGCGCAATAGAACTGGAAGAAATTCCAGAACCACAGACTATTACTGAAAGCTTAGTAGAACCAGAGGGTTCAAAAGAACAGGACATTCCTACGCCGCTCCACAGGAGTAGTAGGCAGTCTCATCCGCCCGAGAGATACTACGGTTTTCTCATAGACGGGGATAGAGAGGATTGCATCATTGATAGTGATGAGCCTACTAGCTTCCAGCAGGCCATTCAGAGCGTTGACTCGGTAAAATGGCTGGATGCAATGCGGACCGAGATGAAGTCCATATACACCAACAAAGTATGGACTTTGGACATTGCTCCAGATGGGGTAAAACCCGTAGGATGCAAGTGGATCTTCAAGAAGAAGATTGGTGTAGATGGACAGGTTGAGACCTACAAGGCTAGACTTGTAGCAAAGGGTTTTCGTCAAAGACCTGGTTTGGACTATGACGAGACCTTTTCTCCAGTGGCTATGCTGAAATCCATTCGGATCCTTCTTGCTATCGCTACCTTTCACGATTATGAGATTTGGCAAATGGACGTAAAGACCGCTTTTCTAAATGGAAATTTAGAGGAGTGTGTCTATATGGACCAGCCAGAGGATTTCATTCAGTGTGGGAGCAGCGGAAAGGTATGCAAGTTGCTTAAGTCCATCTATGGACTAAAACAGGCATCGCGGAGTTGGAACATCTGCTTTGATGAGACAGTCAAAGAATTTGGCTTTATCAAAAATCCAGATGAACCATGCATCTATAGTAGATTTGTAGCAAGAACTGTCGTATTCCTCGTATTATACGTGGATGACATTCTTTTGATAGGAAATGACATTCCTATGCTAAATCTGTCAAGGGGTTCTTGTCACACAGGTTCTCCATGAAAGACCTGGGTGATGCCACTTACATTCTGGGGATCCGGATCCATCGTGATAGATCCAAGAGGATGTTAGGACTTTTGCAGTCCAGGTACATCGACACCATACTGAAAAGATTCAGTATGGAAGATTCCAAGCACGGTAATCTACCGGCTTGTCACGGGATCACCCTCTCCAAAGAGATGTCTCCCAAGACTGATTTAGAAAGAGATCGCATGTCTATTATACCCTACGCTTCTGCGGTAGGCTCTATAATGTATGCGATATTGTGTACCAGACCGGATGTAGCTTATGCACTAAGTGTAGTAAGCTGGTATCAGTCAAATCCTGGGGAGAAACACTGGATAGCGGTAAAGAATATTCTCAAGTACCTGAGAAGGACTAAGGAGATGTTCTTGGTGTATGGCGGAAAAGACCTCCAGATCGAGGCCTTTGCTGACTCCAGCTTCCAAAGTGACAAGGATGATTCCAAGTCCATGTCGGGTTTTGTCTTTACCCTCAATGAAGGGGCGGTGTGTTGGAAGAGTTCCAAACAGGAAACCGTTGCTGACTCGACGGTGGAAGCGGAATACATCGCTGCTGCTGATGCCGCAAAAGAAGCCGTCTGAAGCGGAATACATCGCTGCTGCTGATGCCGCAAAAGAAGCCGTCTGGATGAGGAAGTTCATGAAAGAACTTCAGGTGATTCTGTCCATTGTTGATCCAATACCTCTGTATTGCGACAACAACGGGGATATAGCTTTAGCGAAGGAACCCAGGTCCCATCAGAAATCCAGACACATCTTGAGGCGGTATCACCTGATCAGGAAGATCATGGATCGCCAGGAGATCGAGGTTCGGAGGGTTGCTTTAGAAGATAACATTGCAGATCCATTCACCAAGGCCTTGTCCCAGACTCAGTTCGAGCGGCTGATCGAGATGATAGGTCTTCGATACGCCAGTACATGGCCTTAGTGCAAGTGGGAGATTGTTAGTGTATATGCCCTAGAGGCCATTACTATATCATACTAGTTTGTATATTACTTAATGGAAGCTTGGGATATTCACCATTGTATAAACAATCTTGCTCAAAATAGTAGTATGCTACTTGGTTTGTTTCTGCTTCAATGTGTGTACATGTGTTTCTTTTAACATATTGCCTATACACATTAGTGGAGCCCTTAGGATCTTTGCTTTATTACCAGCGTTGTGATGGCAGTCACACTCGTGGGGGCTGGGTAATCCACAAGCACATCCTTATGCAGGTCCCTAGTCGTAGGAGTTTCGAGACAGGGCATCGATGCTCCGGAGTAGACTAGCGTATGCGCTTCTCATCTCAGCGGGGGAGACGGTCTGTCCCACAGCCGTCAGTACGTCGTACTTAAGATAGTATGCGGGTGCTCGTTAGCTTACGGGTACACTGGACAGGACTCGTCGGGAACTGATTGGTTGGTACTA
This sequence comes from Agapanthus africanus, assembly GCA_030015575.1. Classification (NCBI taxonomy): domain Eukaryota; kingdom Viridiplantae; phylum Streptophyta; class Magnoliopsida; order Asparagales; family Amaryllidaceae; genus Agapanthus; species Agapanthus africanus. Next base: position 126,347,400 of record JASDDO010000028.1, read on the forward strand.
TACCTATCGTCGGTTGTCAGTTCCCATGTGACATGAGTACAGCTTAGTCCGCTGACTTGACACTGTCACTTTGCCTCGAGTGTGTTCTCACTACACTTTAATTACTACCCTACCACGGCTCAAAGGAGTCGTGCAAACAGGTAGTAGTTGGGTGCAGTCCCGAAGCACTTGGAGGCAGTGACGGTTAGATAGGATTCGTCTCTCCCGGTATTGGGAGTTGATATCGCGCTGTGTCAAGGAGAGCCATTACACACAGTCGTCCCTGGCCAGGGCAAGCGATATACACTGGTAGGTTTCCAGTGCTATCTCAGGGTGTTCTAGGCTACACTCCGACACGACTTGTACCGCTATTAGGGGACTGACGTTTACCGCCCTCCCAGGCCCGCCATGCGATATTCTCAGACGAACAGACCGGACTGTACGTAGACTATCACATTCAGGCTCAGTGGGAGTTCAGATGGGTTTCACCTCGTCCGTCTTCTTATCGGCATCTACCTGGAGGCCGTTACGCACAGCTAGTGCCGCTTGCGGTCTGTGGTTAAATCCACTGCCAGCGTAGTATCGAGTCTTTAGAGTCCCACACAGAGAGCTATTCGCGTTTAGGCAAAAGAGTAGAGGTCGCATGGTTTTGCGACAGGGTTCGTTCACATCCGCACACTTGTGCACGTTTAGTGACCGGGCAGTTATTACTAGCGGGCTTTGGTTTAAGCCAGATCCTAGTATACGTTTTGGGATTGGTTTTATCTCAGTTGTATTCGTGTTCCCCGGAACGCGGATGCGGGTGTGTATGCACAGTTGTCAGAGGCAGAGGATTCTCATTAGGGTTGTTGACTGTTGACTTTTGCTTAACCCTAATGAGAATTAGAAATATGATTAACAATAATATTAATTAAGTATTATAGTGATATGGTTAGGGTTGAAGGGTTGACCTTGTTGACTTGTTGACTTTTGTTGACCGGTTGACTAGGTTGGACTTGTTGACCACCATCATGACAATGGCTATCATTTGTTTGTATTGACTTTGGCTTGCTTGTTTTGTTCACAAATTGCATTTAATGCAAGAAATGATATTGCCATTTGATATGATAACAACCATCACATAATACTCAATTATCATTATTTGTTATCATGATTTTGGATTATGAGAGGTTGGATGAGAAAAGTCTTGCTCACTTTTCATTTGGCTTTCTCTCTCTTGAGCTCTCTCATCCTCAAGCTCTCCCTCTTCCTCTTGCTCTCTCTCTAGTTTATGGTTCTACTTGTCTCATGTGTTGAGAAGCAAGAACCATATAGATAAAACCCAAAACACTCCTCTACTCATCCTAGTTCACAAGGCCTAGCAAGCCAAGTGTTTTAGTTTCTTCAAGTTTGAAGTAGAAGCCAAAAGGTAGAAGCTTTCGGGTGGATCCATCTTCGGCGCAAGGAGACGAGGTAAGGGCGATCCGAACACCGCAAGGAGTTGAAGACAAAGGAGTTCAAGTAAGGTATAACCCCCTAACCGAGTAGGTAAAACTCCTAGTTAGGTTGTTAGGTAGTTGTTTAACAAAGATCCGTATTATGAGTCCATATTACCATCCAAGAAAAATCGTTTTTCATCATTTCCGCAACCCCAAAGAACCGGGGAAGGATAGCATGGACTTACAAATTGTATATATTAATATTAGTTAGGTTAGTTAGGGATTATATTAGATTTATAAGTATGTGTATATAAATTGTTTAGGGAAAGAGATAAATATATATTAGGAGGATATATTAGGTAGGTGAAAATATGTGTGTGTGTGTATATATAGGATAGAAGTAAATTGTTAATCAAACTCCCAAATCAAATATATGCATAACAATTTTAACAACAAATCTAACCATGACTACTTGATTGTATCTCCCCTTAAAATATCATACTAAATATTTTAACTACAATACTTATGGTTAAAATAAATAAATAGTGTTAAACAGAATATCTCATGTACAAATAAATAAGATTTAAATAGATTTGATCATATAATGATTTTCAAATATATTGTTATAACTTATTTAAAACTATCAAACTAAAATATCTTTAGTTACGAAAAATTATATTTGAGAATGTATTAGATGCAAATTAAAATAAGATATTAACAAATTATTAAACAAACTTAAATACTAAATATCTTTTGTTAAACTAAAATACTAAAATACAAATATGGTTACCTAACTAAATTAGCAATTAAATTTAAAATAAAAATATCATTTATTTAACCAACTAGATAATCATAATATATTGTATCTAAAATATTAAACTCCAAATTATAAATAATAATAATAAGAGTAATAATACAAAAAGGAAAGGAAAAAATATACGATCGGGTTAGGGAGTTATATATATAGAGAGAGCGCAATGAAGGAAAGAGGCCATAGGAGGGAATTTCCTCTATTGCGTCGAAAAAATACACCTTCCAACTTTCCATCATTTTTTCCGACGATCAGAACCAATGATCTTCATCTTTATTTTCTAAAATATGGACACCAAATTTCATATGATTCTACAACTTTTTCACCGTTGGATTAACAATGTAAAAGGTTCTATTGTCGGTAAACCGTTAATTTTGCACCCATTAAATCAACGGTGAAACGATGGTCGAGTCACATGAAATTTGATGTGTTCACATCCTAGATGATAAAGATGAAGATTATGGGTGCGGATCGTCGGAAATAATCGTGGAGGGTGTATATTTTCGACGTCATAAGAGGAAATTCCCTCCTGCGTCGCCTTTCCTCCATTCTTCTCATATATATATATATATATATATATATATATATATATATATATATATATATATATTTGTGTGTGAGAGAGAGAGAACAATGGAGGAAAGGTGACGTAGAAGGGAATTTCCTCCTATGGCGTCGAAAAAATACACCCTCCACGATTATTTCCGACGATCAGCCCCCATCATCTTCATCTTTATCATCTAGGATGTGGACAGACCAAATTTCATGTGATTATACCATTTTTTCACCGTTGATTTAGTGGGTGCAAAATTAACGGTTTACCAACAATAGAACTTTTTACATTGCCAATCCAACGGTGAAAAAGTGGTAGAATCAAATGAGATTTGGTGTGTCCGCATCTTAGATGATAAAGATGATGATGATTGATGTCGATCGTTGAATAAAATATTGGAAGGTGTATTTATTCGACGCCACCTAACGAAAAACCCTCCTAAGGCCTCTTTTCTTCATTATTCTCATATGTGTGTGTGAGAGGATAATGGAGAAAAGGTGTCATAGGAGAGAATTTTCTCCTATGGCATCGAAAAAATACACCCATCATGATTTTTTTTTTACGATCGGCATCCATCACTCCATCCTTATCATCTAAGACGTGGATACACCAAATTTCATGTGGTTCTATCAATTTTTCACCGTTGATTCAGTGGGTGCAACATTAACGGTTTACCGACAAAAGAACTTATTACATTGCTAATTCAAAGGGTGGTAGAATCACGTGAAATTTGGTGTATCTACATCTTAGATGGTAAAGATGAAGATGAATGCCGATCGTCGAAAAAAATGGTGGAGGATTTAGATTTTTGACACACCTAACGAAAAAGCCTCCTAGGACCTCTTTTCTTCATTATTCTCTATGTGTGTGTTCTCAACAGTTTAACAAACGAAGGATGAAATCTTAGCAAAGCTAATCAATCAAACTTACTTGGTCATGCAGATTTGAATAAGTTATGATCTTCGCAGAAGACGAAGGAACCACAGGAATATTCTCTTCATTTCCTCCAACAACCTACCATTACCACGAAATGAAATAATTAATTCTGGAATTCATGACAACCATTATAAATAAAGAGATTGCTATTTGTTTTAGTTCTCTCACCACTATCAGCTTTACCGATGGCATCTTAGATAAGAAGCTTAATATCTGCACACGATTTTTAAAAAGTTAGGATATAACCAAACTCGAAGAAGAAAGCATAAACTGCAAATGTATCAGAATGAAAACAAATAACAAGTTGATGTGGGCCTAAAGCTAGCATTTTCCAATTTCCTTATTCAGCAAAGTGCAATTTAGACCTGAATGACCCAATATAAGAAAGAAGCTTGCAAATCCAATGATCTGACACAGGCCACACATTTGCTACAAAATTTACAGTATTTATCCAAACCAAACATTTCAGGGATAATCTAGTTAATCCAGCTCGTAACAATTGGGGTCTACCAAAAAAAATTCTATTTTTTTGAAGATGATAGCTGTATAATCTAAACATTATTACTTTTAGTCCGAGACCTTCCACTTTATTCTGGATGCAACATGTTTTACTCTACAAGCTGCAGGTAAAGATCCCTCATGAATATATCCACCAATTCCTTTAGTTAACAACATATGTCCACTTATTGACCAGGTAACTAATAGGGTCAGTTTCCTTCAAGGTTGTATGCTACATCACATGTTGCTCATCTTATACACTACAAACTGCAAGTTTCCTCTCCATAGAAACAAGCCTCAATGCTTCTGACAGTTGAATACCTCTTCAGGAATTTATATTTGGACATTGCTTTCAAGTGTCAGCAGAATTTATTCTTTGGACTCAGAGTTAGAAATAATAGGCAACATGCCAACATCTTCTTCTAATTTTTATATGACCTCGAAGCCTCAATCCTTTGGACCCAGTGACGCATGCAGGAATTCTCGTCAGTGGGGCCACACCGCACACAATAAGCTTCCATTAAGAATTTCAATTAAATAATGTATGTAAAATGTCATACATTCTAAACTTGGATAATAAAATTTATTTTAAGGGTTGATTTCTTAAAACACCCAAATTTATCTTGTAAAGCATTTATACCGCCTCAAGGTATATATTAGCTCGGACATCAACTCTACTCGTTGATCAAAACCTTTAAAAACTCCAATTCAGCCATGAACATCTAAAATGATTGCCTAATTGGACTGTAAATGATAAGTATACCTGTGCTTGTTACTAATTTTGGACACCACAGTGATTTTAGGGAAAAGTATTACTTAGGTTATGTTATATTGATTTTAGAGAGAAAGAAACTTCTTCGATGCAGAAAAGTTCAAGAGAAAGCTCCAATTCAAATCAATCATTGGCCAGCAAGGCCAAACATTAGTAAAGCATTCAATCAAACACGTTGCACTCATTTTCTAGACAGCTCCTAACAACCTAAAATCAAATGTTTTAGAGTAAAACTATGAAAGAGAAGCGATGGAGGTTAATGGGACAAGAGATCAGATGAGAAATTTGAGCCTTTCGGTTACCAATTGAAGAGAATTCAAGGCTTGGAGCTGGTGTTCTTGAGAAGTGCTGGTATTTCTTTTGTTGAGATTGGTGGTCAATGGTGGGTAAAGGATTCAAAGGGTTCAAGAATTTTATTTTGTTTCAGTGGAGGGATGTGCCTCCTCACTCTTGCATGTGGGTCTGCCACTGTTTAGATCCAAATTGTGTAAATTTACTCTTTGGTCTTCTGCTAACTTTATGGCACCTTCCTCTCACGCCCAACTTGGGTTTGTAAATCTTAAGATAAAAAGATGTCTCATGGCAAAATTGTATTAAACAATCCTCCTCAAAGCAGGAAGGCATTAGGGTGAGGTAGTGGGCAGGCAAAACAGCCAAAAGGTAATGCATATCATGATATATTGTGTATGCTCTATTGTGACTTCATTTATAAACTATCCACTCTTTTAAATCATAACACAGAAAACAAACAAAAATTAGTTCATGTCGTATGACCCAAGCACAGAGTTTACAGAGGCAATTTCGATGATTTTAAAAGCTCAGATAAAAATATTTTTGAAACTAAGAACCAAGCAGCCAAGGTTATGGCCAAAATTAAGATGCCATCAGCAGCTCCGATTATATAAAATAACAGCACCAAGTAATAGGCTAAAATAATATGCCTGACCATGTAAGTCTAGTCTAATGAGCTAGTGTTGCAATCCAGAGGACTTAAAATAATGGCTGCGTAATTTATTTCAATTTTCAACAAATTTAAATAATTATATAATAATGATAAGGATCCGAAAGCATAAAGAAATTATGGAAATCCGAAAGGATAAAGAAATTATGTATTGTAAAGATACGAAGGTGCCCAAAATTTTGGGATAAAGGCTTGTAGTTGGTGTAAAGATACAAAGGTGTGATAGGAAGTTTTACCAAATGCTTTCATTGCAAATGTCACATAAGTTATTAACCAATGAAACGTAATGAAATACTGCATATAACAACATATTTTTACTACTACATTGACCCTTCTCCAAATCCTCATGTGAATTATAAAGCAACAATTCTGAACCAGTATGATTAGCAAAAAGTATTCACCACTTGGCATATATATAAATGTGGCAATTATTGCATCAGTTACTCTCATGCCTCAGCATGCCGCAGAGTAACAAGAAAACAACATAACCGGGGAGTGGAACTCACAGTGCTCAGTGTTTGTGGCGCACAAAAGATGGCCTGTACAGAAGCATGATTTACAATATAGCTTACAGCATCTGGCCCTGCACATATTTCACTGTCAATACTCAATGACGGCAGCACAAGAATGTGAAAACTATTCATAAGCATCTGATAAATAACAACATACCAAGAGTATCATATAGTGGCACAGATATGTAAGAGTATGCAGAACAGGCATGGTCCACTATAATCCATTCTGGCCTGTTAATAAAATATAAGCCTACAGATGCACCCTGATTCAGGTGAAAACAATAAAACGAGTCAATGAAGGTCTGAACAATTGTTTTTTAGATTTGTTATTTTCTCAACAGCACGATTTATATAAACGAAAAACTGAGGATCAACACTCTCTCGTAAGTCAATGCATGGACAAGCATAAATGAAGAAGGGGGAGGGGAGAGGAGAGAGGAACAGTATAGACATATATGACTCACTTTAGGTAGACCATGATATAGTAAGCCTGAACCTATTGCCGAACGAAATGTGCCCGCTTCTCCGTATGTCATCCATGTGTACCTTCAAGGGTGACAAATACATAGACAGTGACCAAAAAGCATCCAGAAATACTAAACTTGATGAAAGCGCAGAGAAGAATAAATATTCCTTACTCTCCAACTGTACCATCTTGGCGTACTCTTGTTCCCAAATATTTGTAGTCGCAGAAAGTATTAACCGCATATCTACTCAAAAGTAGAAGAAGATTATTTCGCCAGCATGAGAAGAACCTCTCACTCAAGAAAGATCAAGCCTTAGATGAAAGATGCAATTAAATGAATATGTTGTCACTTGTCACCATACAAGCAGATGTTAGTTGTATGGTCTGAAAGCCTTATTGATATCAGAAGAAACAGATGAAATATCACCAACTACATGATTGCGTTGAAAAGTAGATCCAAAAAGAGTTGGTTTGTACCATTTAAACTCATGAACCAGTAAGGCTTACAATATATCATTTAATGAGGAATAATTAATCAAGATGACTGAGATTAACATATTGCTTACTCAAAGTTATCATGTAATGTTCCAATATCAGGTTGTTGTGGGTATCTAGCCACAAGCTTCAATGGTGAGCGTGCAGATCTAACACATCAGCAAGAAAAGGATTTTCAATTAACAATCTGTTACAGTCAATTTACAGTTTGAAAAAAAAGATCTTCACCTATATACATTCCACTTCCCAGTATGAAGTTTTTCTGGAAGAACAGCACTGTAACCCTGCCCTGCACAAAGTTCTAATAATCATAATGTCTGTCACTACTGTGATTTATAAGAATGACTAAATTGGGCAGTGTTTGCGGTACTGTGAAGATATTTAGTATGTATATGAAATGTCAGCATCAAGATGATTTAAAATATAGGCTCTACTTGTTCCTAATTAGATCGGGATTAATTCTTTATGCAGCTGCTTCTTAAGGCGTTGAAGCACACTTCCTCATTATTGGATCGAGCTAGCGGACTCATGAAGCATTCTCTGTCTTGTATCAAACTCAAACCAATCACTATTCAGTTTTCTAATGATTTTTAAGGTGATGGTTGAATATTTGTTAGTGAGAACTATAATGGATCCTTGTTTTTTAACATATTATGGTGTGGTGTTGAAAAAGTCGAATTATGCAAGCACATATGCACCCGCACATGCGAATTAGGAGGCTTGGCACATAAAATTTGGGCATAATATTTCAATATGCAAGTTAAAAATGATAGCGAGCGAATGGAAACAATTATGCGGCCGCATAACACAATATGTGGGTTGCATACAACAAAAAATTGTTTGGGTTAGGTCGAGTTTTAATGGTCAGGTTGTGAGCTTTTAAGGGGGTCCGATGGTCATTTGCTTTAACTTTCTTATATACGTATTTGGCTAAGTTCTAACTAATATTCTCATCATCTACCTTCAGAAAAAAAAAAGAATACCACCGATATTCATTAGCCTGCCTGGATTTTTTTAGACCTCAGACTTAATGGGAGATGAAATTTGGATAGCTCTCAAGACTGCTCAATGTTTGGGTGTCTTTCTACATGTGAGAGACTCAACATACAAGCATACAAATTGTGATCCAAGTGCTTCTTATGATTGAATTCTACACAACCTCTAAGTCAATAAATCATGATCGGACACAGAAAATGCGATCCTTGCAAAATTTGCATACCTAAATCAAGGCAATAATGCGAAAAAATTGAGTTTGGTACTAGCATAATGAGAAGGGGAAAAACAGGTTTTGTCAACAGAAACGAGCTCCTGCTATATTAAATACAACTATTTTCATCCCACTCAAATTTAATTTTACTAATTTCTCCTCATCAACCAGCATTTCTAGCGCATGACCAACAGATCCACAAATATTCGAACAACAATACGTCAATTTCTAAAACTATGTTAAAATTAATTGTAGGGACAACGAAGATCGCCTTATTTAATGAATCGGTGGGCCAAAGCATCATAATGACTAAGTTTTTAAAAGGTCTCCAACAAAAAGAGAGAGAACTTTCATTACCGTGGACGAATTCAGCGGCGGTGGCGTTGGCGGCGAGCGGCGAGTCGAGATCGGACGCCGGAGACGAGCGGAGATGGCCGGAGATCGCTCGGAGACGACGATGAGCAGCGGAATCCATGGCAAATAAGATGCAGTCAACTCGATTTTTTTTTCTTTTTTTGGGTCTCGAGTTTGTTGATGATGATAATGATGATAGAATAGAAATAAAAAAAAGGCACGGCTCTGGAATGAATTGATTGTTTTTTAGTTAGGATGTTTACGGCAACGTCAATATGGATAACAATTGATGCGGACGTTCTAAAGAGCTGCAACTTTTTTTCTCACCTGTTTTCTTTTCTTTTCCCCCTTTTTTAGCCTCTTTTTTATCTTTTGAAAAAAATTTAGGTTTTTTTTTATATATTACCTCCAAAACCTGCCATTTTCTAAATATCATGCGTCATATAAGTTATCCAAAAACATTGTCATTATCAAAAAATTATCTCCGGGAGCGTCTAATGTTAAATTTTTAACTCGAATTGGATTTGCTTAACTAGGCTTATGGGTTTATGAAATAGAAAATCATAATTAATCCATTTCTCTTTTATTCTTCTCCCTAATGCGTGCCTTTCTTTTTTTCAAATTCATTTTATTCAATGCATTAGATTGTATAAAATCCTTGATTTCTTGACAAAACGAAGCTAGACTTCACCTTTGCACCACTAACGTTAGAAGAATGGCTATTTTCATTATTAAGGAGTATTTCATTCGAAAATTTCGAATTAGCCCGTAGGAGAAATTTGAATAACTTATAGGTTTCAGTGGTGATATATGCAATATTTAAGTTTTGAGGGTGATATTTAAAAATATGCAAATTTTGGAAGGTGATATAAAGAAGAAACCAAAAAATTTATTAGTATATTGATTTGGCACCAACTAGGCCATTATGGGACCATGTCTTGTAGTCATCGCATGGTTTTGGGAAGATTGACCTTGTATAATTACTTGGTCATTGGACCTTTTTTTTTCTTTTTGTTTTTATCCCTGAAGTGGATAATAAAACCTCGGAATTAAGTTTTACTGCATGCAGAGATATGGATTGAGCTTGGTAGCCTTGGGCGCAATTAGGAGAACAAGGATGGGGCCCACTTACATGCAACAATCCCCGCAAAACTGGAAGTCAAAACAGGTTTGAATTTGAGAGAAAGTTCAGATTAAGTAACCCCAATATAGACATACACGTGTTAATCTATTTTAGCTTGAGAATTATCTTTCATATATGTGGTTTTCTCTTGACAAACAAACAAATCAAACACCCAATCACAATTCAAGTGTATCAATCACAAGATCTTCAAAGATACAGGACATATTAAGATTACTGATGGAGCTCCTTTTCGGGCCTCCGTCAGATATTGTCTTCCGTTGATCTCGAGACGAACTGGGTTGATGGTCCTTCACTGCGTGTGGGTCTCAATGGGTTTTGAGAGGACAAAGTGGGATGAGGGGATTGCCGCCGTGTACCTGCAAAGAAGTCCCGGGATGGTTTGGTACCACCGAGGACCCTCCGACGCTCAAGTCAGTGACAAGATCCGAGCAGAGTAACGGCGTAAGTGTACAAGAAAAATGGCTTGCCTGGCCCCTCTGTAATGGGGGTTTATATAGTGGTGGTGGCACGTAGCGGCAGGCGCGAGAATCTCGCCGGCAGTTACGCTCCCGACATCACGCCCGCGCCGAGAACGGATCGCCCATTAATGGGGATTGTGAGGGCGTGGAACGTGGGATGTTGTTGGCGCAGAATCTGCGCATGGCGAGATTCGCGGAGCGGCGGTTACGCCTGTGAGTGGTGGAGTTGGTCGGAGGGACGAGGAAGATGGCCTCGGCTGAGGGCTCGGGGACGAGCGAGGAGTCCGAGGAGTCTTTGTCCTGTGACAGCTCAGGCGAGCTGAAGGGCCGAGGAGGCTAATTTGCAGGGGGGGCCCCGAGGAGGGCCAGTTTGCGCTTGCAGGTCGGGCACAGGGGACCTGGTCGGCCCCTGTGGGCCCTTTCTTCTGGGTCTTGGGACACGTCATCTTCCACGTGTCCTGATCTTGGAGGTTACCAATATCGAGTGTCATCATTAGCCCCCCACTCTTGCCCCGTCCAGCTAGCGGGTCGAGTCAGGAGTGGACTGCCGGGCCCCCCCCGGGTGAGCTTCTTCTCAGGGTTACGCCGAGATGAGTCCTCGAGCCGTCGGCTGTCTTTTCCGCTAGCGAATCGAGGTGAGATCTTTGCATTTAAGGAGGGTGCGTCGCTTCGTGCACTCTGCAGTCGAAGCGATGGTCCACGTGTCGAGCGCCAACTGGTTGATGTGACGTGCACAGGTCTGCGGCGTCTGACGGGACGCGGCCAATCGCTGGGCTGCCACGTGGAGCGATCGGAGCCGCTGGGCGCGAGGAGCCGTTTCAGCAGGAGACGATGGACGCCATTGGATGACGCCGTATGCGGTAATAAATACGGGTGGGGCCCGCCCTAGGGCCCTTATTCCTTAATATCCCTCATTCTCAAGCTCCCAGCTGCTCGGCGCTCGTCTCCTCTCTCTCGTTCCCAACCTTTGAAGAGTTTCCTTCCCAGGTTATATGTCTTCCCCTGTAGAATCAGTACACGTCGTAAGAGTAGATGACAGGGTTTCTTTAGATGTGTCCGAGTCCCCTCGGGGAGCAGGGGTTGGGCCCTCTCCCCGAGGTCGTGAGGCGGGGGCCGCCTCCAGGGAGGAGGCGATAGATGTAGCCCCCAGCACCCCGTGCTGGGTGAGGCATGAGGACGAGCTCGCCACTGCTCGGGCCCGCTTCCACATTCCCCTGCGCTACACGCTTCGTTTGGCCGAGGAAGGAGAGAGGGCAGACCAGGTATGGGGCAGGGAGATTGCCCTGTATTTAGAAGCTTTTTGGGGCGGAATGCGCTTGCCCTTCTCTCCCGAGGTCGTCGCCGCCCTGAATTTCTTCAGCTTGGCTCCCGGCCAATTAGTGCCGAACGCGTGGAGGTCCTCCTTGGGTTCCTGATCCGCCTAAAGCTGCAGGCGATTCCTTTCAGCCTTTCCCTTCTCGATTCCTCCCTTGCTTTTAAGAGTCACCCCGGCGGTCGAGCTGGTGACCCGAGGTGGGTTTATTTTACTTTTAGGAAGCGGCCCGGGGTCGCCGCCGGGACTGGGGTCGTGGCCTTGCCCTCTTCCATCCACGACTGGAAGAAGAAGTTTTTCTCCGTCTCCCCTCCCGAGGGTGAGGATTGGCCGGTGCTTACCAAGTGGTTGAGGCAGAAGAGTTTGCCGGGGAACCTGTTCGACGACCCCGCCACGGTGAGAGTGGCGTCGTGGGAACCCATCCCTCGATACGACGTGCTGCTGTCCGAGAGGGTTTTGAGCTGGGCCGGGCTTAGCTCCGTCGAGTTCGTTGGTAAGTTAGGCTTGCTTTCTGGGTTCATGTTTCACTTGCGTTTCTGACAAGTGGGGTGTTGTTTTGTGCAGGATCCATGGACTTCGGCGTTCTCCGGGATGCTATGCGCCAACCGAGGCAGCATGCTAGGGCTGGGGGCGCCAGCTCTTCCCGGGCGCAGGCTGCCCCTGCTCCCACCGCCCCGGTGGCGGTGTCCCAAGGACGCCCGGCGGTGGACTCCGCCCCGGGCCCCAGCAGAGCGTCGGGCCGGAAGCGGGCCCTGATTGTGGAGGACACGGCCTCGGAAGAGGAGATCGGCTCCCCCTCGGAGTCGCTCAAGAGGAGTTCCCAGAGACCTTCCCGGGGCCGGTCTTCATCGACCGTGGTGGAGGAAAGGGGGCTCTGGTTCGCGGTGCCGTCCGGGCTGTCGGTCGCGGACAGCCTCCTCCATGAGATAGAGACCTCGGACGGGGGTCGGGTTCCCGGGGGAACCCTCAAGGCTCAGCTGGCGTCGATCGCCCAGGAAGCCGTGCAGGTAAGCCCCCAGTACGCGGTGAGATTTAGTGTTTCCCTTATATTTTTGACCCTTCTTCTTTTGCGCCTTACCAGACCCTCCAGCACGTGGCCCTAGCCCTCCGCATGGAGACCGAGCTGGTAGCCCCGGCGGTGGAGGCCGCGGGCCAACTTGCCACGTTGCAAGAAAGCTCCAGGCGAGAGCGGGAGGCGATGTCGGCGAGGATCGCCGCCCTGGAGGGCGAGGTTGCAGCAGAGAAAAGGGAGGCCGTCCGGCATCGCGAGGCCGCCGCGATCGCCGAGGGCAAGCTTGGGGACTCCCAGGTGCTCGCCGGCACCTTGAAGAAGACGGTGAAGACCCTCCGGAAGGAGCTGGATGCGTTTGCCGAGGCCCTTAAGTCGGCTGGACCACAGGCCGTGGCGAGCTACAAGGGGTCGAGGGATTTTTATGACGACTTGGCCGTAGCCACGACCCGTATCTGGCACGACGCCCTCGAAGCCGTGAAGTCTAAGATGCCGGGGTTTGACGACACGGATCTCCAGGCTGAGTTCCCTCTTGTGGGCGCCGACGGGCAAGGGGGAGAGGTTCCCGGCGAGGTGGGGGCCGAGGACCCGGCGCCCCCAATGGTGGAGGTTGAGGACCTCGAGGTCGTGCCCGGGCCCGAAGTGTAGAGCCCCACTTTCCTATCTCCATTCTGTTTTTCTCTTTGAATTTTGTAAGGCTGAGGAGCCAGAAAATACCTTTTGTAAGAACTTAACTTTGGTAAAAAAAAGTTTTTCTTCTTTAGCTGTGAGAAATTTCCCTTTCTGGCGCCGTTGTGTTTTCATGTCAGGTTGGCCTTCTATTTAACGATCGCCCGTCGAGCTGACTGCAGTTATCTGCCGACGAGCGTCCCTGAGGAGGTATCTCCTTGGGCCCCGAGGTCGAGGGGGAGGTCGTTTAGGCCAAGTCAGACTTGACCCCTGTTTCTTATAGAATATCGGTCGTCGTTTCCTGCTAAGGCTTCATGCATCTGTTGCGGTGTTAGGGGGCAGGAGCCGGTGTTTGACCGAGCAGATTAGCTGCTCGGGTGCCTTTGTATGAGGGCCTTTTGATCCCCGGCGTTGTGGCAGGGCAGCTGCCCGCGGGGGATAGCCGAGCAAGGGAACCTCGGGCCCCGACTGCCTCTGGGAGGGCTTTTTTATCCTTCAGGACGGGGACCGAGCAGGGTTATTGCCCAGTGTCTCTTGGCGAGGACTTTGATCCCTGTCGGTTGTGGTAGGAAGCTACCAGCCGGGGATAGCCGGGCAAGGACCCGACTGCCTCTGGGAGGACTTTGTTCCTTTGGCGCGAGAAGTAGCTATGGGGCTGTAAGAAGCCTACCAAGGACCTTGGGCCGGACAGGGTTACTGCCCGGTGCCTCTTGGCAAGGGCTTTTGTCCTGAAGGATAGCCGAGCGAGGGAACCTCGGGCTCGACTGCCTCTGAGAGGGCTTTTTGATCCCCAGCGTTGAGACAGGGAAGCTGCCCGCTGGGGATAGCCGAGCGAGGGAACCTCGGGCTCGACTGCCTCTGAGAGGGCTTTTTGATCCCCAGCGTTGAGGCAGGGAAGCTGCCCGCTGGGGATAGCCGAGCGAGGGAACCTCGGGCTCGACTGCCTCTGAGAGGGCTTTTTGATCCCCAGCGTTGAGGCAGGGAAGCTGCCCACTGGGGATAGCCGAGCGAGGGAACCTCGGGCTCGACTGCCTCTGAGAGGGCTTTTTGATCCCCAGCGTTGGGGCAGGGAAGCTGCCCGCCGGGGATAGTCGAGCGAGGGGAGCTCGGGCTCGACTGCCTCTGGGAGGGCTTTTCGATCCCCAGCGTTAGGGCAGGGAAGCCGCCCGCTGGGGACGACCAGGCAGGGTAGCTGCGGGGTTGAACCCTTGACGGGGTGCGGCCCGCTCGTCCAGTTGTATGCGCGGTGGAATGGGAACGACCGTAGCCAGCGCATTGAAGGCGGGGGGGGACGAAGCGCTAAGGGCGCGCCGTTTCGCTTCCACCGGAGGAGGCTTGATGGTCGCCACGTGGCGGCGTCCCTTAGGTGAAAACGGGCGACCGTTGGGCTGCACAGTGGGCTATATAAGGCTGATGGACTACTGGTCCACCATCCTTCGTAAACAGGCCGCCGAGAATGGAGGACTTCCCCTTTACCATTCCCAACATTGTCCACTTCGAGGACGTCTACCTTTACGACCCGTACTGCACCGAGGACACGGTGCAGTTGGTTTGCGGGAGCGTTGAGGACCATTTTGGCCGACTACTTCCCAGACGCTCCTCCCTACTGCAGTTGCTGATGTACTCCATTTGGAGGGCATCGCCGGGGCTTTACAACCCCTGTCTGAGCTGCTTTTTGATGAGGCCGTGGGCAAGCTGCAGTTTTTGAGGCGTTTCGGCTTGATCTCCGCGAATCGGCTGGCCCGCTCAGAGGCGCTGGTCCGCGAATGCTACGAGTTAAGGCACGGGGTCGATGCCCTCGGAGGGAATCGGGAACAGAGGCTGGAACTCGCAAGGCCCTGGCTGTTGCAGATATTTACCGAGTACCACGAGCAGTGCTCGCTGCACCCCGTTCCCCCACTATTGTAACCCTTTTTTTTGCTTTTTTGATGTATGGCTGAGGAGCCCATAATACCCTTTGAAATAAAAAAAGATTTTCTTTCTCTTTCGCAAAGCTCCATCGATCTTTATTACATTAACAATAGAATCCGGGAAGAAACTACATTGCTTAAAAAAGAAAGGTTCAGGCTAGTAGACGACCTTATTGGTTTTGGCCAGGCACCGGGTAGGGCTGCCAGCTCCTATGCCCCGCATTGGGCGTGGACCCTCCTGAGATCTGGGTAGGTCGTCCGCTGAGAATAGCATGATCTGACCGATGGTCAGGTCAGTGGGAGGGCGATGTTGCTCTCGTTCACGGTCGGTCTGCCGCTTGTCTCTCAAGTAGGCGGCGAAGTGCCCAGACTGGATGAGCTCTTCGATGTAATCCCTCAGTTGTTTGCAGTCCTCCGTGGCCTGTCCCAGTACCCTGTGGAAAGCGCAGTAGGGGCCCCGGGTTCGCTTCGCGCCCTGACGTGGGATTAGAGGGAACTTGAAGAACCCCTCGTTCTGGGCTTCCTCCAGCAACACCGCAAGAGAGACATTGAGGGGTATACTCTTGGAACTTCGGGTGGTAGGGCTGCTGACGCTCCGGCTTCTCTTCCCGAGCCCTTTTCTTCTGGTCGGTTCGCTATGCCCGGGGAAGATTAGCATTCACCTCGGACTCCAGCTGAACCTCGCGCTCGGTCCACGCTTTAACCTCGCCCATGGTCTTAGGTTGGGCCAGGGCGAAGGAGCGCTGCCATTCCTTGTGCCTTAGGCCAGATCTGAGCGCTGTTATGACGGTTTCGTCCCGGTGCTCGGGGACCTCGAGAAGGGCATTGTAGAAACGGGTAATGTAGGCTTTAAACGTTTCCTTCTCCCCGCTCTTATCCGTGAAGAGATAGTCGACAGTGCGCTTCTGCCGACGGTTCCCCACGAAATGGCCGAGGAACTGAGTAGCCGGCTCGTCGAAGGTCGAGATCGAGCGGGGCTCGAGCCCCCGGAACCAATCCCGGCCTGCGCGGATAAGGGTTGCCGGGAAGGGTCTGCACTGGGCGCCGTCGGAGTGGTCCTGGAAGCTCATCCCCACGGTGAAAGCGTCCAAGTGGTCCTTCGGGTCGGTTTTCCCGTCGAACAGAGAGACCTTTGGGGGCTTGTTACGCGAGGAGACGCGCACAGCGAGTAGTTCCTCAGTGAACGGCTTTGTGAGCGAGTCGGAGGCGTACTTAGCCCCGTCGCTCGAGAGGTGAGCCTCTCGGCGCATGCCCTCGAACTTCTTCTCTAGGGCATCGATCCGACCGTGGTACCCTAAGGGATCGGTGCCTCGAGATTCCCGGGCCCAGCTGCGGGCGGATTGCGTCTGGGAGCGGCCCCAGTTTCTCTCGATAAGGTGCCTCAGGTCCCGGGATAGGATAGCCCTTGCGCCGCCAGGGTGGACCCCTTCGGTGTGTCCCCGCCTACCCTGGTTGGGTCGGCCACACTCGTGGATAGGGGAGGTGACCAACATTTTCTCAGGAGGGTAGGGGTCGGGAGGAGGCTCGGGGCGAGGCTCCCTGGCGGCGGATCTTGGCGTGGAGCCCTGGGGCGCCCAGCGGGCCTCTGGGAGTGTTTCCCCAATCAGAGCAAGGCTCTATTTGGATTTTAAAAAATTCAAATTTTAAAGCAACGCTTCAAATCCCGTGCGCTGCGCGCAACGCGCCACGTGTCAGAAGTTGATACGTCAGCGCAACGCCCAAGGCAGTGCGTCCAATCAGAGCAGGGCTCTTTTAAAAACAAAAAGTAAAAGAAGCAATGTTCAGTTGCGCAAGCGCTGCGCTGCGTGACACGTGTCTGCACAGTTGCGCAAGCACAGTTGCGCAAGCGCTGCGCTGCGCGACACGTGTCTGCGCAGTTGCGCAAGCACAGCTGCGCACGCACAGTTGCGCAAGCGCTGCGCTGCGCTGCGCGACACGTGTCACGCGCTGGGGAGTTGCGCAAAACAGAATAAATCTTTTATGTTCTTGTTAAAATAAGAAGATTTTCTTCTGTAAAGTAGGGGCCTTTGGATCAAAGATCCAACGGTGGGGAAAATTCCCCAAATCACTCAGAAAAAGATCTCTGTAACAAATTTAACTAATTTATGAGCACTATAAAAAGGACCCCAGACCTCATTTTCAAGGGGATCAGGATCTTGCTAAAAAAAAAGAGAAGAAGGGAACTCTCAAGAACTCCTGAAGAACATAAAAAAAAAGGTAAAAACCTTTAAAAGAAGAGAAAGTTCTCTTATGAACAGATCATTGATCTAAGAACAAGATCATTAATCTTCAATAAATAAATAAAAATAAAAAATAAAAATAGTGCCTTGCACTTGTTATGAACCTTTGGTTCTCTGAAACAAGGAAAAACTTGTTCTTTTTCTTTGATCCAAATTTAGATCAAGAGATCAGAAAGTGCTTTGCACTTCTGTTTTTGAATCTTAAAAGATTCTTAGTGCTTTGCACAAATGCAGTGCATTACTTAAAGGGCCAGACCCAAGTCAAAAAGACCTAACAGGCCTAAATAAATTGCAAAGCAATAAAAGGGCAGAGCCCCATTTAAACTGATACTCTGTTTGAACAAAGCCTAAAATAAATAAACAGCCATAGCACAGGTCTAACAGACCAAAAACAAATAAAAGCGTTGGATATTTTTCAACTGGACTTAGCCCAATCATGGCCGTAAGTCCTCAAATTAAATTGACTGAGCACGACTGCTCCCTAAATCAATTTACCTCCGGTTCGAGGGTACATCTCCGAACTCCTTTGACACTTCTCGTTGTAATCTTTCAACGACGTCAGAGAGGCGACAGGTCCCAACGACCACACATGAATATGGATTGCGGGGTCCTTAAACTCGTGGACCGAAACGTCCTTAAACTAATGTCGGACCACTACGTCCCTAAACTGGAACATGGACCACTACGTCCCTAAACTGGAACAATAGAGCCATCAAATGCTCTTTTGCCGGATCTAAACGGTCCCGTTTAAGTTGATCTTAGCCCCAAACATGGCTAACGCATCCTTAAATATTCAAATAGACTATAAAACTCTAAATCGACTTTGGTTCAAGGGTACATCTCCTAACTCCTCTGACACCTATCGTTGTAATCCTTCAACGACGTCAGAGAGGTGACGAGTCCCGACGGCCATATATTAAATGGATCACCACGTTAAGTTGATCTTAGTCTCAAAACAGGACTAACGTATCCTTAACGAATGTTTAAGTTGATCTTAGCCTCAACACGGCTAACGTATCCTTAAACTAAAAACACCAAACCCAAATTTAAGTAAATACGGATTTGGACTAATCCACGTCCTACGGGCGACGGCATTACTCAGTCTCCGTATACAATCCACGGGTAACCACAAACAAAACAAACACACACGACACGAAGTGAAATTCTGGAGAAGGAGAAAGTGGCTACCGCGATGCGATAGCGTAATTAACTGCAGGGGCTTGCGCCTGCAGGGAAAAGCGTCCCCACAATCAAAAACCCCTCAAGCGAGGGGGAATCTGACAAAGTCTGCTACATCGGCCGCATCCGTCTAAACCTTCGATACACGGTGCCATAAATCAACTTAGCATCTTCGGAGAGGTGGACGGATAAAACCAAATAGTATCTGCCCCGAATCTCAGCGTCAGGACATCGCGGTCCTGTGCGCCGCCTTTCGGAGGGGAACAGATTCTGGCACGCCCGGTGGGACCTTTTCCTCTTTCCACTCCACACTTCGTATGTCGTCCTCGCGAACCAATCGCGGTTTGTTAAATGGTTGCCTTCGGATTTCAAGTTACTAAGATTTGGTCTTTTGCCTGGCGCAGAACTCAAGATTCAATGGCCTTTAACTGCACCAACTGCTCGAAATGCCACTGCAACGGACACTCCACCTCACCGGGAGGTGTAGCATATGGGCCCCAAGCGGCTTCCTTCCTCGCTCTGCCGGTAGACCAGGTGACCCAAGCCACCACTGGCCTGTTCTTCGGGACCATGATCCCACCTACAAGCTTCCCTACGCCAATACCTGCACCGGAAGTGAACAAAAAGTCGGTCTTCGACCGGCTCACTGCTACGACGACCCCTGTCAACGGGTCGCCCACTACCAAACCGACAGCCTCTGTTTTCACCAGGCTAAATCAGAACTCTAAATTGGCTATCCCAAGGAAGGCAATAACTGCTGCTCCAGAAGTCGTCAAGGCGGCTTCCCCTGTCAAAGAGTCAGTCTTTTCAAGACTGACGATTCCTGCTCCTGCCCTTTCCCGAGGATCCGTCTTCGACAGGTTGAATGTCACCCCTCAAAAGACAACCTCAGTCTTTAAGAGGTTAACAGCGGCGGCGGCCCATTCAGACAGGGGGCAAAAAGAAGCTGTCTCTATCTCTGAGCCAGTCCCAACGGCTCGTCGTGCTCGACGTCGCCATTGGCGACGAGTGAGGAAGGCAGGGGGCAACTCCCCCTCAGGGCTAACTCCACCGGCTTCAGTGGTGGAAGTCAACGCTGCTGTTCCAACCGGGAACAACTTTGAACTGCTGAGGAGGGTACGGAAAAACTCTCCAACCGCTACACTGAAGAGATCTCCTCCACCTGCGGAGAGAGTTTCAGAAACGAAGCAAGAACAGCCCCCTCAACGGCTGTCCTCAAAAATTTATAAAGTTTGGAGGAGGGTTCAAGACTCCGTGATCGACCCAGACCACTCTCATCAACGAAAGAAGACGAAGGTGCAAAAAGGAAAAGACCGTCCTATTGACCAGCAAGGGACAATGATCGTTAGGGTGCCCACTGCAATGGCCCCCTCCACTTCAACGGCCCACAAAAGAAGAAGGCCGGAGAAAACCCCCGCACCGGCAACAAATATCAGAGGTGATGAACCTAAACGCCCCAAGTCAGGGGGCATAACAGTTCATACGGTTTACATGGCATCGGGAAAAGAAGATAGCTGCATATCAACAGGTCATAGACCGCACACGAGGTCAGTGACCAAGGCTCAGGAGCAGCAGCAGAAGCTCCAAGAAATGATGAACGCTATGGCCGCACTTACAGGGCCAAAAGAAACCCCTGAAACATCCTCGGACGAGCGTCAAGAACAAGAAACGGACGCTGAATTCCTTCGTCGCGTACTAGAGAAGAAAGATAAAGAAGCTGCGGAGCAGGCAGCCAACATAAAGAAAATGGCCCTCCTGTTCCAGGATATGGTGGGTATGATGATTCAACAAGATCCACCTGCTGAAGATCCCCCGATCATTCTTGAAGACGATAGGGGAGAGACGTCGAATCCTCCACCAGCTCTGTCCACAGCTAAAGAGGATACAATCTCCAAAGCTGATTTGGATGAATACATCGCCCAGCAAATACGGGTTCATCATGCGACCGAAGCGGCCGGTCAGGTCGTAAAAACGGGGCGGCCATATCCAAGTTGGTACGATCAAATCAAGTACCCACCCGGTTATACGATTCCCAAGTTCCATGTCTACAAGGGGACGGGCAATCCACACCAGCATGTTGCCCAGTTCAGGGCACTCTGCGGCAATACCGGTGGTGATGAAAAGCTTTTACTTCGCCAGTTTGTTGGAAGTTTATCGGATACGGCGTTCGAGTGGTACTCTGAACTCCCGAACGACTCTATCAAAACCTTCGCAGAGATGGAGCTACTGTTTACTCAGCGTTTTGCAAGCGCCAGTGAACGTACCCCGATGACAGCACTGATTAACGCCAGGGTAAAGCCATGCGAGACGTGGGTTCAATATGCTATACGGTGGCGGAACTTGTGGTCGAAGTGCGAGCAGCGCATTGAAGAAGCTCCCGCGGTGGGTATGTTTGTGGGGACCCTTGATCCGCAAGCAACCATCTCGCAATTTATGATGTTTTTCAAGCCAACTACCTTCCAGGCCTTGATTGACAAGCTAGCGCAGATGGATCAGATGGGCCATAAACCCCCTCTTCTAAGGCCGGACTCCCGAAATGACAAAGGGAAGGGAAAAGCGATCGTCGTCGCTAATGCTCAACAACAACCGAGCGACCCGAAACCGGTTGCTCGTCAAAATAATATGCGCCCGTACGTACCCCTTGAGGATAGGATGGGACGTCCTTATTCCTTTTCCCGTGATAAAACGAGGAGGTTATTCGAGCTGGCGTTGCGCAACAGACTCATAAATCTGCCGGATCCAAAGCGTCCGTTGCAACCAAGTGACGTCAACGAGCCCAACTACTGTCCTTATCATCGAGTACTAGGCCATCCGATCGAAGATTGCTACGTTTTCAAGAACTGGCTTGAAAACCAGTACCGACAGGGCAAGTTCGCGTTATCTGACAAATGGAAGGTGAATCCCCCGCAGCCCCACACCTCTAAGGGGATGAATACGCCGGGGGCAACATGCTCCGTCATTGAAGAAGCTCCTTAGGAGATTGTATTATCAACCAAGACAAAGAGGATGCTAAACGATCTTCAGACATGTCTAGCGATCAAGTGGAAGAACCCGTTGGAACCGCAGGTCATTGAAGGGATGTTGAAGCCACGTCCAACTCCAAAGACCGATGGTGGCGGTTCAAGCACTTGCAGCCAGCCGTTAAAATCTTCAAAAAAGAAGAAGAAGAAATCTAAGAAGCCCGTGAAGCCTGGCGGCAAACGGACGGACTTACAAAAGCAAATTGACGTGTTGGAAGAGTACAACCAAAAGGCGCGGACTCCCATTACGCTCTAAGAGTTCCTCAATCACGTTTTTCGAGAAAAAGATGAGGGAGAAAGTTCATCAGATGAATCCGAGGAATATGTGGCGAGCTGTCATATGATTTCCCACTCGTTCATGGACGATGAGGAGACTCCTTGTACTGAAAAGCTGGGGGCAGATCCTGAACCAAAAATTTCGGTGCCGTCGGATGAAGTAATTGACGCATTCCTTAATGAAGCTCGGTTGAAAAGTAAAGCTGATCGGGAGCGCGAGGCGGCTATATTTGAAAGGGCCAAGCGCCAGCGACTTGATGAAGGAGCTGAGACGATCCCGGTGGAGCTAAACACATTCGCTACCGACAAAAACCAATTCAAGATGAGAAAGAAGTTTGCTAAGGCCATATCAATGGGCATGAAGCTACCATCCTCCGAAGAAGAAATTGCTGGTGAAGCGAAAATGCACCCGTCTTATTGCTTATATCATCAGAAGGTTTCGCACCCCACTCAGGAGTGCAAAGCTTTCGATAGATGGTGGCAAGGATACGTTGCTCATCGACAACGCTTTAAGCGGGAGAAGCGCAAAACTCATTGGGAGCGGAGAAATACGACCAAAGAGCTTAAAAGAACTGCCGGCGATTGTCGCGTGGTTAACACCGGCAGGTCACAAGTGCCTACATTCGGTAGCGATTCTGATGAGGAGCTGGAACTTGTCCCTCTCTTTAAAAAGTCCACTTCGGGAAAAGAAGAAGAGCCGAAGGTTTGCGAAAACATTCAACTGTGGAATCGGACGCTGCCTGAAAAGAATCTCGGACCCTCAAACAGAAAAGATAAAGAGAAAGAAAAGTTCTCTGAGGACATTGCCCTGGATGACCAAGTCATGGAAGAGCTAGCTGCCAAAGACCCGCCGAAGAAAAATAAGGTGGATTACAACGTCTTAGCACATCTGAGGAAACCACCATCGCAGCTCAGCATTCTTGACGCCCTTTTACTATCAAAGGAGGCGAGAGATTCGTTAATTAAGGCACTACAGGACCCGGAGCAGTTCCAAGCTTTCCTGGCCGAAGAAAAAATGAAGGATGAATTGGAGGACGTGCACACGGCAGATGTTACTTTTGGCGATGAAGACCTTCTACTTGGGACGTACGAACACAATCGCCCTCTCTATGTCTCGGGATACTGCCATGATATAAAGATAGGCAAAATCCTGATCGATAACGGGTCGTCTGTTAACCTACTCAACGTCCGGGTGTTGAAGGAAATCTGCATGAGCGTCCAGCACCTTGCTCGGGACAAGATCACCATCTCCAGGTTCGACTCCCAATCGTCAAAGACTCTTGGATCTGTGATACTGACGCTACGCTTCGGGCTACTCATCACGGACATTGAGTTCCACGTCATAGACGCCAAGACATGCTACAACGCTTTGCTCGGCCGACCATGGTTACACGAGTACAACATCATCCCTTCTACACAACATCAGTGTATGAAGTATTTTAAGGATGGTTTCGAGTATACCGTGACGGGAGAACTGAACCCTTTCTCTGTGAACGAGGTCCGCAAATATGAAGATGTCAAATACTTCTTACCGGATTTCGAAGACACAGAGAAGTGTCACAAGCCGGAGAACAAAGCTAACGCCACCATCCCTGTCTTCGGCAGTGATACTGAGGAGGAAGAGGAGATAGTTTATTCGGATCCGCCCCAACACAACAAGCCGGGACCATCGGCTCCTACATTGATCTTTGGTAGCGACTCGGAAGATGAGATCCGTGTTGTATTCTCCGCTCGACCTTCAATACGAACGTCCGCTGACGAAGAGCAAAGTCTACAAGTCGCCATAGTGCCACTTAAACACCAGAAAGAACTGGATGCACTTAATATTTACAATGTAGAAGAGCTGCAAACGTTCTATATCCCTCCCAGGCGAGAAAGCGAGAAAGCAATTCTGTTCTACCGCTCTGAAGAAACCAAGATGGAAAAAGAAATCTGGCATGGCGCGGATCCTACGCTCGACAGGCTTCAGCCTATCCGTCTTCCCAGATATTATACAGAGGGTTTGAAGAAGCTGCTGAAACGCCAGGGGATATCCTTCAAACAGGCCGTTAGAAAGGCCAAATTCTATGACAGGGTCTGGAACGTTCCCGGGACTCAACGCAAACTGCCTAACGGGAGAATGGAAACAAAAGGGCTTGGATACATCCGGTCAAAGAAACGAGAGTTACTACCCGGCTGTTACGTTGTGTATGACCTTGATGAAGAAGCGGATGCTCAATGGGAGGACGCTAATCCTAAGCCAGTGAAAGTTCCAGATGCAAAGGAGCCCAGTCCGTCGTTCGAGGAACAAATGGACAAACTTATAAAGAAAGCTGGTCAAAAAGTCCGAGATGATCACAACCGCGAGACGGCCATCTATGAGAAAGCCAAGACGCAACGCCTTCTCCAACAGGCCGTAAAGGATGAAAATGCCGCTCCTTATCAACCTATTATAAAGAAAGCTCGACGCAAAAGCAGAAATAAGTCGAAAGGCCAAAAAGACGCTCAACAACAACAAAGCAGGGCTAAGAAGCCATGCAAATGGGAGTTGGGCGTTATTGATCTATCCCTCATGAAGAAAATGGGTCGAGCGTACTCGTTTCCTCGGGACAAGACGAAGAAGATACTTGATCTTGCTCTAAAACATCAAATGCTTACATTGCCGGAGTCTAAACATCCCGAACAAGCAGGCGAAGTCTCTGACCCAAATTATTACTCTTACCATCGAGTAATAGGGCATCCTCTTGAAGATTGCTTCACTTTCAAGAATTGGGTTGAAGATCGGTATCAGCTTGGCAAATTCACTCTGTCTGACAGCTAGGGGTGTAAACGAGCCGAACTCGAGCCAGCCAAGCTCGGCTCGAGTTCGGCTCGTGGTTCTTTTTGTCGGCCCAAGTCCGGCTCGTTTAGTTAATCGAGCTAGAGATGCTCGGCTCAAGTCCGGCTCGATTAAACATGCCCAGCTCGTGTTCGGTTCATTTGTGGCCCATTAACTAAACGAGCCGAGTTCACGAGCCGAGCTCAACTGAGCTCGTTTAGAGCTCGTTTGTGAGCTCGGCTCATTTTCAGCTCATTTATTCATATTAATAGTATCTTCCAAGAAAAACACATAATTAACAATAATGCTTAAAACTCAGGGTTTTGAGATATGGAAAAATTAAAAAAACATTAACATCTAGGGCATTGAATGGGTCTAAATGCTGGATTTTATATTTATCTCAGTACACTTTATATACTGTCATTTAATTGAATTAAGTGTTCTGAGAGTTGTATAGAATCTGCTATATATTACATATTACTGTTTTTTTTCAAACTGTGTAACCCAGCCGAACCCGAGTCAATACCGAACGAGCCTGGCTGAGCTCGAGTCCGGCTCGTTTAATAAATGAGCCAGGCTTTCTGGCTCATGTCCGGCTCGTTAATAAATGAATCGAATTTGAACGAGCTGATACCGAGCCGAACCTTAATCGAACCCGAGCTGGCTCGTTCAATTACCACCCCTACTGACAGCTGGAGGGTAGCGCCGCCACAGAAGCACGAGCCCAAGGCCACGAAAGAAGAACCGGTTCCACATTGGGATTGGAAGCGAATTTGCACCTGTCACATGATTACAATATTAAAAGAAGAGCCCGAGAACATAGATGAGCTCCCTTGGTGCTTCGAAAACAATGACAATGAGGTAATCTCAGAATTTCCACCGGCTCCGAAAGAACTGGAAGACGGCATACATACTACTGCAGATAACCTCAAGAAGATTGAGTTGGGATCGGCAGACGATCCGCGACCGACATTTGTCAGCGAGCTACTGTCTGAAGAGAGGGTGGCTGCGTCAAAGGACGTGCTTCTACAGCATAGAGATTGCTTTGCGTGGAACTATTCCAAAATGCCGGGACTAGATCCAGAAATTGCTGTGCACAAATTGGCAATATCCCCGGACGTCAAGCAAGTCAAACAGGCGCCGAGAAGAATGCGGCTCGAGCTTGAGATGAGTATCAATGCCGAGGTCAAGAAGCTGATCGACTCTGGCTTCATCCAGGAAGTTCAATATCCTGAATGGATCGCTAACATTGTCCCGGTGATGAAAAAAAATGGGACAGTGCGCATATGCGTAGACTTCCGGGATCTTAATAAAGCTTGCCCGAAGGATGATTTCCCAGTGCCAGTCACCGAACTGATGATAGACAATACATCCACTCATGAGGTTTTCTCCTTCATGGACGGCTCATCGGGGTATAACCAGATAAAGATGCATCTCGAAGACCAGAAGCACACAGCCTTCAGGACCCCTCTAGGTATATTCTGTTATAAAGTGATGCCCTTCGGTTTAAAGAACGCCGGTGCTACTTATCAGAGGGCCATGACGAAGATCTTCGATGACCTTATACACGAAATCGTCGAATGCTATATCGACGATCTCGTGGTTAAAAGCAAATCATATGAGGAACATCTCGAACATCTGAAGACCGTATTTCAACGCCTTCGACAATACAACTTGAAGATGAACCCTCTTAAGTGTGCATTCGGAGTTTCCTCGGGCAAATTCTTAGTATTCATCGTCCGACACCGGGGTATCGAAATAGATCCGTCCAAGATCAAGGAGATCATGGAAATGCCTCCGCCGAGGACTCTCAAACAGTTACGGTCTCTCCAAGGGAAGCTCGCATACATACGGCGATTTATAGCCAACCTATCTGGCAAGTGCCGCCCTTACAGTCACCTGATGAAGAAGGGAACCCCGTTCGTTTGGGATCAAAAATGCCAAAGCGCACTAGACGAGATCAAGCAATACCTGCAGAACCCGCCGGTGTTGGCTGCTCCGGTCAAGGGAAAACCCCTCATTCTTTATACAACCGCCCTTGAAGGTTCCTTAGGCCATTATGGGCACAAGAGAACGATCAAGGGAAAGAAAGAGCACTCTACTACTTAAGTCGAGTTCTGCTGGGGGCAGAAAGCAACTACTCTCCCATTGAAAAACACTGCCTGGCGTTGATCTTCGCAATAACAAAGCTTAGGCACTATGCGTTGGCGCATGAGGTCCGTCTTATTTCAAAGGTGGACCCCCTTAAATACTTGATGTCAAAGGCCATACTGACGGGACGACTCGCTAAATGGGCCCTGCTCTTGATGGAGTTCTCGATAACGTATCAACCTCTCAAGGCAGTGAAAGGCCAGGCCATCGCCGATTTCCTCGCTGAGCACCCGATACCGGCCGACTCTCCTTTAAACTGCGATCTTCCAGACGAACATGCGTTTGATGCGATCGACGGTGATAATACCCGGTGGGAGCTTTATTTCGATGGAGCATCTTCCGTGAAGAAGCGCCAACAAAATACCCTTATAGTCAAATCGGGGGGGGACTCATCTTTGTAACTCCACAAGGAGGGATAATGCGCTACGCGTTCTCCCTAACAGAGCCGAAGACAAATAACGAAGCCGAATATGAAGCTCTGATAGCAGGCCTCGAGATCGCCATCGATATGGGAATTGAAAATCTCCTCATATATGGAGACTCTCAACTGGTCGTTAATCAAGTAAACGGCGACTACCAGACATGCAAACCAGAATTGGTGAAATACGGTGAAAAGGTGCAACAACTGCTGACCCAAATTCCCTCTTATACTTTGGAGAATATACCGCATGCGGAAAATAGCAAAGCAGACGCATTGGCCAAACTTGCTAAAGAACTAGCTGACGAGAACCTCGATAACGTTAGAATCGTGGTGTAAAGCCGTCAAGTGCTTGCCCCAGCAGAAATATCTCCGGAATCATCCGAAGAAAAAGGAGTGAACGAGGAGACAACCCTGCAAGTAAAAGATTGGGAAAATACTGAGAATTGGAGGGAAGTCTTCATAGATTACTTCAAGTCCCACCGATTGCCTGAAGAAGCGTCCATAAGACATCAGCTCATGAAGCGGGCTCTATCTTTCGCCTTCGTCAATGATACTCTGTACAAGAGGTCATTTGATTCTCTGTGGCTGAGATGCTTAGGACCTGACGAAGCGAAAAGGGTCGTCCAGGAAGTTCATGACGGACTCTGCGGTTCTCACCAAGCAGGCCCAAAGATGAAGATAAAGATCAAACGGATGGGCTACTATTGGCCCACGATGATCCAGGACTGCCTCAAATATGCGAAGCAATGCCACTCATGCCAAATTCATGGGGATTTCATCCATCAGCATCCGAATCCACTACATCCAACGGTGGCTAGCTGGCCATTCGAAATGTGGGGGACTGATATAGTCGGCCCCATCGAACCAGCATCGTCTAGAGGACATCGTTTCATCCTAGCGACGACCGACTACTTCTCTAAGTGGGCAGAAGCGGTACCGCTGAGGGAAGTAAAGACGGAGAATATCCTCCATTTCTTCAAGACGCATGTCATATATCGGTTTGGAACGCCAAGACGGATCATCTCCGATAACGGGCCAGCCTATAGAAGCCACAAGATCAGTCGCTTCGCGCAACAACACAATATAGATTGGAGATATTCCTCGGTTTATAATCCACGAGCTAACGGTCTAGCTGAGGCCTTCAACAAGACCTTGACGAAGATCATGAAGAAAACAGTGTCGCGAAATAAGAAAGACTGGCACGAAAGACTGCAAGAAGCTCTCTGGGCGTATCGAACTACGTTTAAAACGGCCACAAACGTAACACCACATGCGTTAGTATTCGGGACAGAAGCAGTACTCCCCCTCGAGATAGAGTTACCCTCTCTACGAGTGGCAGTCCACTACGAGCTGACGGACGAAGAAAATGCTCACCTTCGGCTTGAGGAGCTTGACGCCCTTGATGAAACCCGGCTCATAGCACAGCAAAATTTGGAAGCTTATAAAGCAAAGATGACACGCTCATATGAAAGATTGACCCGACCGAGGATATTTCGCCAAGGAGAACTCGTGCTAGTGGTCAAAAGGCCTATGATCCCCAATCACGCCAAACGGGAAAAATTCGAGCCAAACTATGAAGGCCCGTACATCATAGATAAGGTCTACCAGGGCGGGGCCTATCTACTCATAGATATGCACGGTGAAAGGCTTTTCAGGCCGATAAACGGTCGCTTCCTAAAGAAATACTACGCTTAATGAGCCACAGCCTAGGTCAATGATAGATGACGACGACTACGTCCGCTCGCTATCTTCCTAAGCTCAAGCTTTATAAGCAGTAGCCCGCCTCTCAACGACAGACCGAAATGTCCTTAAACTAGTAGCAGACCGAAACGTCTTTAAACTACTACCACAGCATCCGTAGGCTGACGAGATAAAAAAAAAAGAAGAAGAAGAAAAAAAAATATAATAAAAAAAAACGGTATGTCCATAAGCAAAAAGGGCTCGGATGAAAACCCGAAAGGGCTCCGTGAGTAAAAACAGCAGGGCTACCGGCGAGTGTTCGTGAAAACCCGAAAGGGCGCGACCTCGTAAAAAAAGAAGAAAATAATAAAAAGGAATTAAAAAAACGGTATGTCCATAAGCAAAATGAGCACGGATGAAAACCCGAAAGGGCTCCGTGAGTAAAAACAGCAGGGCTACCGGCGAGTGTTCGTGAAAACCCGAAAGGGCGCGACCTCGTAAAAAAAGAAGAAAATAATAAAAAAGAATAAAAAAAAAACGGTATGTCCATAAGCAAAATGGGCACGGATGAAAACCCGAAAGGGCTCCGTGAGTAAAAACAGCAGGGCTACGGCGAGTGTTTGTGAAAACCTGAAAGGGCGCAACCTCGTTAAAGGACACTTATAAGGTCCTCTCGACCTTGTAAGGAGGGACCACCCGCGTGAGATCCTTACGACCCACAAGGGAGCAACACATTTAGGGATCCTCACGATTCCTAGGGAGAAAATACACTTGCGAGATCCTCACGACTCGTAAGGAGAACTCTCTTATGGGACCCTTACGGCTCATAAGATTTGAAAGTCTTAAGTTACAGAGACCTAAACCTGTGCTTAAGCAACCCCCACAACCTTCGATATTTCCCTACAAGTGGCTCAATACGGGTCCTTGTATACAATCCACGGGCGCGAATAAACAGTTCCCTAACCAAGTCCCATCCGAGATTGGGGATATGTACGCATAATGAACAAACCTTGTAAGTCCTCTCGACTTACAAGGAGAAAGCCCTCTTGTAGGATCCTTACGACTTACAGAGGAACATGCACTTAGGAATCCTCACGATTCCTAAAGAGAAAATACGCCTGCAAGATCCTCACGACTTGTAGGGAGAAATACCTTTGTGAGACCCTTACGGCTCATGAAGTTAAAAGCCTTAGTCGGCAGCGCCTTAACCCTGTTCGCTAAGCCACCTTTGCTCGACATCGACGGAGGCAAATGATGATTCGCTCCTGGCAATATCCCAGTTGTAGCGGTGCTGATGCTGAAATCGGCGTCTAATTTCAAGTTTACGGCGAAAGGCCAGTAAGCCGCACATGCATACGAAATAGCCGAAATGATTGGGCAACTTACAATAAAAAGCAGCAAGTAAAAATGTATGCATGCAAAATAGCCGAAATGATTTGGCAACTCGCAATAAAAAGCAGCGAGTAAAAATAAAATAAATAGCCGAAATGATTGGGCACCGCGAAAAATAGCCGAAATGATTGGGCAATCGCGACCTTCGCGATATAAAAGCTGAAATGATAGAGCATCGCGGAGATAAAACAAAAAAATGATGATAAAACTTTGGCCCTACAGTTAAGATCACATCGATCCCTGTATACAATCCAAGGGCGTAAACAAAGAGGGAACCATACTTTCCCAACAGACTCCGCCAGAAGACGAAGCCAAATCTCGACGGTTCAGTCCAATTCCGAAGAAACCAATGTCTTCAGCAAACTCCTCGACTCACGGATACAAACACTCCTTGACGAGAGCCTCCTGATCCGCGTCGACTCGCAGAGCCACCAGTGCCTCCGTGGGAAATTCTCGACTCGTTTGAAACCCCAAGGAAACAAATAATCCTTGGCGCTTGGGAAACAAATAATCCCTGGCAAAACTCCTCGACTCACGGATACAAACACTCCTTGACGAGAGCTTCCTGATCCGCGTCGACTCGTAGAGCCACCAGTGCCTCCGTGGGAAATTCTCGACTCGTTTCAAACCCCAAGGAAACAAATAATCCTTGGCGCTTAGGAAACAAATAATCCCTGGCAAAACTCCTCGACTCACGGATACAAACACTCCTTGACGAGAGCTCCCTGATCCGCGTCGACTCGCAGAGCTACCAGCGCCTCCGTGGGAAATTCTCGACTCGTTTCAAACCCCAAGGAAACAAATAATCCTTGGTTCTTGGGAAACAAATAATCCCTGGCAAAACCCCTCGACTCACGGATACAAACACTCCTTGACGAGAGCTTCCTGATCCGCGTCGACTCGCAGAGCCACCAGCGCCTCCGTGGGAAATCCTCGACTCGTTTCAAACCCCAAGGAAACAAATAATCCTTGGCGCTTGGGAAACAAATAATCCCTAGCAAACTCCTCGACTCACGGATACAAACACTCCGTGACGAGAGCCTCCTGATCCACGTCAACTCGCAGAGCCACCAGTGTCTCCGCGGGAGAATTCCCAATTTGTCTCAACTCGCAAGATGAAGCCTCAGGCAGCAGGGATTGAAAAACTTGCTTCCTGAAAAATGGGACCCTACAAGTCGATCTAAAACGATCTCTTGCATACTATTCACGGGTCTCACTCTCCAAAGTCGAGTTTCGACAAGGAGGGAAACAACCGCTTACGGGTCCTCTCGACTCATAAGAGGGAAAAATTCTCTTGTAGGATCCTTACGACTTATAAGAGAAAACCACACTTAGAAATCCTCACGATTCCTAAGGAGAAAAACCCACCTACGAGATCCTCTCGATCCGTAGGGAGAAAAGTCTCTATGAGACCCTCACGGCTCATAGAGTTGAAAAGTCTTAGGCGGCAGATCTGAACCTACGGCCTAAGCCATCGCTATCTCTTGGAGAAATTAAATTATCGGCCAATTAGGTTCATCGAAAACATCATGATGAAAAGGGAGAAAGCAAAGAGATAGTACAAGACATTGCAAAAAGGAATGTGTATCTTTATTCATAAATTCGATCAAAGTACAAGGCGAATCGTATAAAGAACAAAGAATATATATATACTATATAAAAATTACAAGTGTGTAAATGATACAAAATATTCAGGGAGAAGGAAGCCTCTTGAACAGCTCTATCAATTGCTCGCGTGCTTCCTTCCACGCCTTCTCTTGATCAACCGCCACCGCCAGTTCGGCTTCTGCTTGAGCCCGCTGCTGCATGAAGGATGCGAGCTGTTCCCCAACGACCTGCTGAGCTGCTTCGTGGCATCGGGCATCACGCTCGGCGGCATCAAGCTTCCGCTTCAGTGCTAGCCCATTAGAGATACGCTCCAGAAGGCCTTCAAAGACGGCTTTCACCTCAGCAGCATTCGTCCTAACTTCAGCGCGCAGGCGAGCAGTTGCGCTTAAAGATTCCTGCCGTTCCTTCAACCGTAAAGCTGCTTCCTGCTCCAAATGGCGGAGATAAGAAGCGCTTTGCTCGAGCCAAGCTGTTCGTTGGATGCTTATGGTCAAAACTTCAGGAGAAGGACGCGTCGACTCCAACCGATGCAAGCAGGCCTCGATCTCTCTGCAGTGGTTAACCCAAGATTCGACGACGCCTTCGTTGTGAAAGTTTACGAGCGCCGCCAACATCGGGTTAACTTCCACAGTGAAATCTACGGCAGAAGGGAGAGCGTCCGTGTTAAGCTCTTCGATATACCCACTCAGCATGCCCAAACTCATCACGGCACCCTTTGAAGATGGATGTTTCAAGAAAGGGCCTGCCGGTGAAAGGACACGAGACTCAAGAGGGACCGGAGCCGGAACGATAGCTGCAAAAAAAAACATGGTTAAACGATGGTTCAAGAGATGTTGAAGGGTCATAAAAAAAAGGAGATTTACTATACCAGCTGCAACGGACGGCAAGGCCGGAAGGGCCGGTGGCGTGGCAGGCCTTGCACCCCCTCCTTCGATTTGTGGCACTACAATAAAGAAGAGGAAAAGTCAGAAATAATCCTATTGCTAAAAAAAAAAGAGGGGAAAAGAAAGATATCGAAATGAAAATATACTCACCGGCACCACTAGAGAGAGAAGCGAGTTCGGATGGGAAGGAGAAGTGTGGGAGCAACACTTGGTAGAGATGATCAAAGAGCACTCCTGAAAGGACACAGTGGTATAACGTTAGTACATAAGCTACACGTTTAAAAGATTAACTCATGAGTCGTAAATCCATACCTTCCAACATCCGCGATGGCACAAGGGAAGGCTGGGAGGTGACCACCGCCAAAGCAGTAGTTGACGGTGCTCCTTCGAGCAATGGAGCATCGGCACTGGCCGCGCCTGCGTTAAAAACAAAGACAAACTTGTTAGAAAAGATCGCAAGATATAAAAAAAAGGGAATGATGGTAAGTCGAAGTTTACCCGACGAGCTGCCAACCGAAACTGAGGCAATTCCCTCCTCCATTGACATGAGGCCACCGCCTGTAGCCTCATCACCCGACTCGATGGGAACCGTTGTTGTGCTCGCAAGCCCTGGAGACAGCAGGGGACCATAGGCGGGGAGGGCTATGATTGGAGCATTGCCAGATTCCTGAGAAGGAGCGGTTAGCTCGTCCTCAGGAATCGTGGCCGCCTCACCCGCTACTCCCTCGGGTTCTGCGGTCACGGTTGTCTCGTCCATCGTCACCGCGAAGTCTCCAGTCTCAAGCGCCTCGCCCGCCACTACCCTCGGCTCGGTTATGACAATCATTTCATCTGCCGCCACTTCAGGTTCGGCATCAATGACCCTTTCGGCTGCAGATCCCCCAACCTCTGTTTCAGGCCCTGTAGCCCCAACGACGTTGCTCACCGTCAGCTCGAGTTCGGCAGGCACCGCCCCCTCTGTTTCCCTGGGTTCAACGGTCTTCGCCTCCCCCTCGGTCGGACTTGGCCCTGCAAGATGGGATACATAAGAACTGATGGCTTTATAATTCTTACGACAAGGTTCTGAAAGAAATGCTACCTGAAGAGGATTTATCATTTGCATTTCGAACCGCGCGGGCCACTTGCCTGCGAGCAGTAGATAGGGCAACAGGGGCCTCTTCGGAGGGAGTATCAGCGCGAGGGATGGTGCTAGGGCCCGCTCCCATGGCCAAAGCAGCTCTGTGCGCCTTTGCTTCGCGTCTCAACCGCTTCCTCTCCTCCCGAGCCGTTGAGACGGATGCCACCAAAGCCTCTTTAATGGAGGCGTCTTCGTCCGTGAATAGGGATGCCTCCAAATTTTTCAAGGCATCCCTCGTCGTTTTGTCAAGTCGAGGCTCTTGCAGCAGCCCCGACGAGACTGGGACTTCAGTAATAGGCTTGGGGAGGATCCCCGCATCAACTGATATAGCCCCTACAAAGAAACAAAGGAAGAAGGTTAGGTTGACCATCAGAAGAGATAATAAATTTTTCTTATAAAAGAAAGGGGGGGGGACGTACCAACGCCTGCTAGAGCACGTTTCTCCTCCTCCTCTTAGAAAGTTTTCAAAGAGGCAGCAATAGCTTCTTCAGTAGAGACACCTGTTGAAAATGGGAAAAGTATTAGTCAAGAATAATGATGAAAAAATGCGATGAAATGATGAAGAAAGCGGCTAATGATTACCTGACTCAGCGAGTTTGCTTAACATCGCTTCGAGCCTTGCTGATCGCTCAGAAGCTGCAATAGCGGCCGCCAAATTGGTGTCTGCGGGGTCTACCAAGAAGCCCTTATTGCTGCCGTATTCACTTATTCCTTTAGTAAGAGGAGCCTCAGGCTCTAAATTGCGGATCGCGTCAAGAGAAAGGATCGACTTCTTCTTCTTTTGCCTGCCAGCTCTAGATGCACCTGGAATTGATTTGCGCTTGGCAGTCACCTTGGGGCGGCGGGTCCCGATATCCGCTCCTGCGCCGGACTCTGGCGATATTATATTAACCGTCTTCGTGGGAACACGGGGCGCCTGTGGTGCATTCACCGTAGCAGACAGCAGCAATCCACGCGGGGGGCTCAACACGCGTGGTCGATCGACTCCGGCATCTTTTAACGGAGGAATGACCGGGATCCTTGGCTGCAAGGGGGCCTTGCGATCACTGCCAGAAGGCGCACCCCTACGGTCAACCAGCATACGCTTCTCCGTTAAGATAATTGGGCCCATCGCATGCGCATACCAAGCCACGTACGTGTTAAGCATCTTAGGGACACAGCTGGGTTCGCTGATAAAGAAATAGGAACCCGTGTTAAGCCGTGTGAAATGGTGCATTGCATTCTTCATCCCCTCTCGGCTGACCACGGGCTTTTCCAAGAAAGCTTCCATCGGGATCCCTTGGTTGTAGCTCGATTGCTGAGCAAATCGGTGCGGTTTGTACCTCATAAAAAGTGCTGTCTCATTCTGCCTAAACATTAGATAGCCCGGCCGAATGGAGTAGAGGTGGAGGATTTCCCGAGCCTTCAATACGGAAGCCCCATCCTTGAAATCATCGCGCAGTGACACTACTGACTTAGTAGTCTCTGGGCCTATGGTTATAACCTTATCCACAAAGGAAACCTTCGCTCCGACCAGATGTGGACGAAGGAGCAGCCCCCTAGATTCCCGTGGGGATGCAACTACAATTGAAGCCCCGACCAACCGCATGACTCTCGGGAGTCTGCATTTCTCAAAGAACGGAGGAGTCTTATGGGCACCGAACACCCCTTGCACATGCATCTCCATCCAAGAAGTGAAATAGTGCATCGGGAAGTTAGCAGGCTGTACCCCAGGCTCACTAGCGTCCGCCGCTACGCTAAGTCCATTATAAAGGTAAGCCAGCCCGGCGATTCCTACCGATAACTGCAAACCAGCCACCATCCGATACGCTGGGTAAAAGACGGAGGTCCGCATGAGGCATGGGTGCATGGGGAGCGCAAAGCTGCATGGCCACAAGCCCAGGAACCCAATAAAAAAGGTCTCCTCGTCCATGCCCGGGACAGCGATTTATGAGAAAGCGGCGATAGCAGCGCTGGGGAGATAAAAATCCCTCTGGTCATTTTCCGATACGGGTCGACGGTCCAAGCCGAAACCAAAAGGGTCATCAACCTGGGCGAACTTCTCACTCCGATCTGATAGGAACTTCGGGCGAATGAAGCGGGCAATAAAATCTGCAAAACTGACGCCCAGGTCATCCGATTCCAGATGGAGTCCCTCATAGATCTCCAACACCTTCACCAAGCCCGGATACTGATGCTGAATGGCGTTCTCCGGAGTCAAGTCAAACACCAGCGGCTTGGTGGCAAAGATATATTCGTCAGGAGGAAGCAGCTCCTCGTAGTGCTCCCCCCTCATTGGTAGACCCGAAACCTCAGCAAACTCCTCCAAGGAGATGGAGACCTCCCTATCCGTCATCAGGAAGGTGTGGGTGGGGATATTCCATTGTTCAATGAAGGCCTTGATCCACCACGTTGGAGGAGAGGGATACTCGAAAAGCGAAACGTAGATGGCCGAATATAAACCAATCTTCGTTAGATGAGTCCTTTTCGCCGATAAGATGTACCGAGCCCATTGCAAATATCCGGCGGGCGGTCGCGGGATCAGTCCAATATTATAAGCCTATCCCCAAGGGTGTGCTTCACCCTGACAGATTCGCCTCCCCAGAATGTCTATCGCCGGCGGCGGCTGCACGGGGATGGCACCGATTGCAGGCTGGAGGAGGTCGTCAGAATTCCAATTTTTAACTTCCACGGCATACTTCACCGGGGGTTCGTCCGCATAAGGGATCGTAACTATGGGCTCAGAAGGCGAGGCGGAACTGAAACTGCAGCGACCTTGAATGATTTGACTGTACCACCTTCCCCACAGGTGGAGTTTTTTACACTCGGGGTCATGATCTTTAATAAGAGCGAACGCCACCCGGTCCACTGGCGAATGAGGGAACCCTCCTTCCGAGCGAACAAAGGGGAAAGACAAGTCGTCAGACATGTTTCCTGTAGAAAGACAAAAATAACTGTTAGTGTTCTAGCGCTTGGCATTTTAAAAAAAAATCTTACTCCACACTGTGATGTGGTGGGTAGGGGACCAAAGGGGGACCCACAAAATCTGGATGACGGTACATCATTTAATAAGACAACCCCATCATTAGATGAGACTGTCAATTAATGAAAAGGTTCCCAAGAGAATACACTCATTGATGGGAGATCTCTAGAGACAAGGAGAAAATCTCCTCTTTTAGAGCAAAGCTCTGTCACAGAGTGACATTTGTCAAACTCTGGTCTCAGGGAAACAAGATTTTTTAAAAGAGCATAGCTCTGTGGTAATAATGGAAAGATCCATCAATTTTTTTAACCTTGAAAAATCCATGAAAACTTATAAAAAAAATTTCTTCATTTTTCAGATCTAAAAAGATCTACATTTGATCCAAGAGCAAAGCTCTGTTCATGGGTTAAAACCCATGGACCAGATCTTTGTAAATCTGTAAGTTCTTGAGAGCAAGGCTCTATTGAAGAAACCCCAAAGGAGTTTTCTTTAGATCAAAGATCTATAAGAGCAAGGCTCTGTGAATTAAATTTAATTTAAATTAATTTAAATTTTTTACCTAGAGTGATTCTAAGTTCTGAACTTTAAAGTTCTTGGGAAGAAGCAAGAGCAAGACTCTGAGAGTTCTTAAGAAAGAGCAAGGCTCTGAATCAAAGTTCTTGAAGTGGTAAAGAAATTAAAGGACCAAGGGTCCTATTTATAGACGCCTGCGCCCCTTTAACTTACCCCGTTTGATCCAACGGCCAGGATCTTGCCACCGCTGCACTCACGTACGCGCCACGTGAGCGCAACGGTGGGCGGGCATTTGTTTCCCCAATCAGAGCAAGGCTCTATTTGGATTTTAAAAAATTCAAATTTTGAAGCAACGCTTCAAATCCCGTGCGCTGCGCGCAACGCGCCACGTGTCAGAAGTTGATACGTCAGCGCAACGCCCAAGGCAGTGCGTCCAATCAGAGCAGAACTCTTTTAAAAACAAAAAGTAAAAGAAGCAACGTTCAGTTGCGCAAGTGCTGCGCTGCGCGACACGTGTCTGCACAGTTGCACAAGCACAGCTGCGCGACACGTGTCGCGCAGTTGCGCAAGCACAGCTGCGCAAGCACAGCTGCGCAAGCGCAGCACTGCTCTGCGCAGTTGAGTAAGCACAGCTGCGCAAGCGCTGTGCTGCGCGACACGTGTCACGCGCTGGGGGAGTTGCGCAAAACAGAATAAATCTTTTCTGTTCTTGTTAAAACAAGAAGATTTTCTTCTGTAAAGCAGGGGCCTTGGATCAAAGATCCAACGGTGGGGAAAATTCCCCAAATCACTCAGAAAAAGATCTCTGTAACAGCTGCGCAAGCGCTGCGCTGCGCGACACGTGTCACGCGCTGGGGGAGTTGCGCAAAACAGAATAAATCTTTTATGTTCTTGTTAAAACAAGAAGATTTTCTTCTGTAAAGCAGGGGCCTTTGGATCAAAGATCCAACGGTGGGGAAAATTCCCCAAATCACTCAGAAAAAGATCTCTGTAACAAATTTAACTAATTTATGAGCACTATAAAAAGGACCCCAGACCTCATTTTCAAGGGGATCAAGATCTTGCTAAAAAAATAGAGAAGAAGGGAACTCTCAAGAACTCCTGAATAACATAAAAAAAGGTAAAAACCTTTAAAAGAAGAGAAAGTTCTCTTATGAACAGATCATTGATCTAAGAACAAGATCATTGATCTTCAATAAATAAATAAATAAATAAAAAAAAAAAAAAAAAATAGTACATTGCACTTGTTATGAACCTTTGGTTCTCTGAAACAAGGAAAAACTTGTTCTTTTTCTTTGATCCAAATTTAGATCAAGGGATCAGAAAGTGCTTTGCACTTCTGTTTTTGAATCTAAAAAGATTCTTAGCGCTTTGCACAAATGCAGTGCATTACTTAAAGGGCCAGGCCCAAGTCAAAAATACCTAACAGGCCTAAATAAATTGCAAAGCAATAAAAGGGCAGAGCCCCATTTAAACTGATACTCTATTTGAACAAAGCCCAAAATAAATAAACAGCCATAGCACAGGTCTAACAGACCAAAAAAAAAATAAAAGCGTTGGATATTTTTCAACTGGACTTAGCCCAATCATGGCCATAAGTCCTCAAATTAAATTGACTGAGCACGACTGCTCACTAAATCAATTTACCTCCGGTTCGAGGGTACATCTCCGAACTCCTTTGACACTTCTCGTTATAATCCTTCAACGACGTCAGAGAGTCCTAACGACCACACATGAATATGGACTGCGGGGTCCTTAAACTCGTGGACCGAAACGTCCTTAAACTAATGTCGGACCACTACGTCCCTAAACTGGAACATGGACCACTACGTCCCTAAACTGGAACAATAGAGCCTTCAAATGCTCTTTTGCCGGATCTAAACGGTCCCGTTTAAGTTGATCTTAGCCCCAAACATGGCTAACGCATCCTTAAATATTCAAATAGACTATAAAACTCCAAATCGACTTTGGTTCAAGGGTACATCTCCTAACTCCTCTGACACCTATCGTTGTAATCCTTCAACGACGTCAGAGAGGTGACGAGTCCCGACGGCCATATATTAAATGGATCACCACGTTAAGTTGATCTTAGTCTCAAAACAGGACTAACGTATCCTTAACGAATGTTTAAGTTGATCTTAGCCTCAACACGGCTAACGTATTCTTAAACTAAAAACACCAAACCCAAATCTAAGTAAATACGGATTTGGACTAATCCACGTCCTACGGGCGACGGCATTACTCAGTCTCCGTATACAATCCACGGGCAACCACAAACAAAACAAACACACACGACACGAAGTGAAATTCTGGAGAAGGAGGAAGTGGCTACCGCGATGCGGTAGCGTAATTAACTTCAGGGGCTTGCGCCTGCAGGGAAGAGCGTCCCCACAATCAAAAACCCCTCAAGCGAGGGGGAATCTGACAAAGTCTGCTACATCGGCCGCATCCGTCTAAACCTTCGATACACGGTGCCATAAAT
Organism: Agapanthus africanus; assembly: GCA_030015575.1. Taxonomy (NCBI): domain Eukaryota; kingdom Viridiplantae; phylum Streptophyta; class Magnoliopsida; order Asparagales; family Amaryllidaceae; genus Agapanthus; species Agapanthus africanus. The sequence goes on from JASDDO010000028.1 coordinate 126,387,586, forward strand.
CAACTTGGCATCTTCGGAGAGGTGGACGGATAAAACAAAATAGCATCTGCCCCGAATCTCAGCGTCAGGACATCGCGGTCCTGTGCGCCGCCTTTCGGAGGGGAACAGGGAGCACCGGTTCGAAAGACCGGTGGCGATGGGATGCGGCCAGCTGGTGGTCGGCCGTTCAGGTAGGGACAGAGTCTTCTGGGGGCGGCGGAGCGGCGATCTAGGGCCCGGGCGCGGTCGTTTGGACGCGGACGAGGGCCTCCACGAGGGATTGCAGGCGATCTATCCGTCCTGTGAGGGTGTTGACGACGGTCATGGGGGGAGGTTCGTCCCCGCCTTCAGTGAGAGGAAGGCGGTGGCTGGTACTGGGATCCCCATATGGTCGTCTGCTATGAGAGAGGAGATAGGAAGGCCAACTTTGTATTTTGTGGAATTTTGGTTCCCACAGACGGCGCCAACCGATGGAGCTCCTTTTCGGGCCTCTGTCAGATGTTGTCTTCCGTTGATCTCGAGGCGAACTGTATTGATGGTCTTTCGTTGCATGTGGGTCTCAATGGGTTTTGAGAGGACAAAGTGGGATGGGGAGATTGCCGCCGTGTACCTGCAAAGAAGTCCCGGGGTGGTTTGGTACCACCGAGGACCTTCCGACGCTCAAGTCAGTGACAAGATCCGAGCAGACTAACGGCGTAAGTGTACAAGAAAAATGGTTTGCCTGGCCCCTCTATGATGGGTTTTATATAGTGGTGGTGGCACGTAGCGGCAGGCACGAGAATCTCGCCGGCAGTTACGCTCCCGACGTTACGCCCGCGCCGAGAGCGGATCGCCCATTAATGGGGATTGTGAGGGCATGGAACATGGGATGTTGTTGGCACAGAATCTGCGCATGGCGAGATTCGCGGAGCGGCGGTTACGGCTGACTGGTGGAGTTGGTCGGAGGGACGAGGAAGATGGCCTCGGCTGAGGGCTCGGGGACGAGCGAGGAGTTCGAGGAGTCTTTGTCTTGTGGCATCTCGGGCGAGCTGAAGGGCCGAGGAGGCTAATTTGTAGGGGGTCCCGAGAAGGGCCAGTTTGCGCTTGTAGGTCGGGCATAGGGGACTTGGTCGGCCCCTGTGGGCCCTTTCTTCTGGGTCTTGGAACACGTCATCTGCCATGTGTCCTGATTTTGGAGGTTGCCAATATCGAGTGTCATCATTTACAAATGCTAAAGACTGGTCGAAAAAGCATCGGTTAACATCAAATATTGAATTGCTATCGAAATTAAAACTTTCGAAAATTAGCAGTTTTTTTGTGAGAATCACATTGTCTCGATCAATAAGTTGATTTGCTGCAAATAGTTGAAACCCATCATATCGCTTTTAGAAAAATCACACAAAAACAAAGTGTATTTATGTTATAAGAAATCTGTCTGAGAAGAAAGAAGTTAAGACAACCGCACATACCTTAAATTAAGACATGAGATAACTGCAGTTATCTCAATTTCCAAATGAATGCCAACAAGACAAAGCAAGCAATAATTGTTTTGGTAACATTTTAAAACGCTGGCCGTTAAAACTCTAACTCGAAAATGAATGCCAATTGTTTGACTCCACTATCCACTCTCTCAACTAATCCACTACTAACTGAGAGATCTGAATTCGTGCTCAAGGGCCTGTTTGGTTGCAGGATTATGAGTTTGGATTTGGATTTTGGATTGTGGAATCCTAGGATTCCATAATTTTGTGTTTGGTTGCAAGATTAGGATTTCTATGATTCCTTTGTTTTTTATGGAGGGCCCACCACAAAACAAAAATTATGGAACCCTAAAAATTTTCAAGGATTTTCAAGGATTTGGCACTATTCATTGTACTTTTAGATGGGGCCATGCACTTTATTTATTTAACAATCCTCTCTCTCTATCTCTCTCTAAAATCCTCAAATCCAAATCCCATTTTTTTTCCACAAACCAAACAAAGATTACAAGGATCTACAAATCCAATATTAGAAATCCAAAACCAACCAAACAACAAATTGCCAAATCCAGAAATTTCAACCGTACTATTTTGGAATCCAAATTCCATAATCCTGCAACCAAACAGCCCCCAAGGAAAGCGAACCTTAAACCGCATGCCTCCGCAATTATATGTCGGCGCTGCCAAACCCCTAATCCTCTATTTTCATCCCAATCCTCTGACAAAAATAGAGATCTGAATCCAAAAATGCTGGTCCAAGATCGCTCCGCCCCCAAACCGACCTCCCCTCACCAGCACCAGCACCGCACCGCCAAGCTCCTTGATCTCTCCGCCATCCCCGAAAACTTCTCCAAACCCGCCGTCATCTCCCTCCTCTTCGTCGCCACCATCGCCGCCCTCTTCTTCCTCCCCTCCTTCTCCGACACCGCCGCCCTCCTCTGCTTCGAGAGGTCCCACTCCTCATCCTCCTCCCCCAACTCCATCCACTATCCCCGCGTCGACTTCAACTCCGTCCCTTCCCTCCCCCTCTCCCCCTCCTCCTCCCCCTTCGCCTCCTTCCGCTCCGACCGCTGGATCGTCGTCTCCGCCGTCCGCCCCCCCTCCGACACCCTCCGCCGGCTCGCCCGCGTCAAGGGATGGCAGCTCCTCGCCGTCGGCACCTCCCAGACCCCTCCCGATTGGTCCCTCAAAGGCGCCATCTTCCTCTCCCTCGACCTCCAGGCCAGTCTAGGGTTCCGGGTCACCGGTCACCTCCCTTACAATTCCCACGTCAGGAAGTCCGTAGGGTACCTCTTCGCCATCCAGCGCGGGGCCCGCAGGATCTACGACGCAGACGACCGTGCGGATGTGATAGGCGGCGACCTAGGCCGCCGGTTCGATGTCGAGCTTTCCAGCGAGTCCAGCAGCCATCCGGTCTTGCTGCAGTACAGCCATCACGATCCGAACCGGACCGTGGTGAACCCGTATGTGCATTTCGGGCAGAGGTCTGTTTGGCCGAGGGGGCTGCCGCTGGAGAATGTGGGGGAGGTTGGGCATGAGGAGTTTTATACTGAGGTGTTTAGCGGCAGGCAGTTTGTTCAGCAGGGGCTGTCCAATGGGTTGCCGGATGTGGATTCGGTTTTCTACTTTACGAGAAAGTCGTCGGGGCTGGAGGCGTTTGATATTACATTCGATGAGGATGCGCCGAAGGCGGCGCTGCCGCAGGGGACAATGGTGCCGGTTAATTCGTTTAATACTTTGTTTCATTCGCAGGCTTTCTGGGGACTGATGCTTCCGGTTTCGGTGAGCTCGATGGCTTCGGATGTGTTGAGGGGGTACTGGGCACAGAGGATCTTGTGGGAGATTGGTGGGTTTGTCGCGGTTTATCCACCGACGATTTATCGGATGGATAATTCAGAATCGTACCCTTTTGCGGAGGAGAAAGATCTGCATGTCAATGTAGGTAGGTTGATCAAGTTCTTGGTTAATTGGAGGTCGAACAAGCCGACCCTATTTGAGAAGATCTTACATTTAAGCTATGCGATGGCCGAAGAAGGGTTTTGGACTGAGTTGGATGTGAAATTTACGGTGGCTTGGTTGCAAGATTTGCTTTCGATCGGTTATCAGCAACCAAGGTTGATGTCTTTGGAGTTGGATCGTCCTAGGGCAACAATTGGGCATGGGGATCGGAAGGAGTTTGTTCCTAAAAAGTTGCCTTCCGTGCATCTTGGGGTCGAGGAGGTTGGGACGGTGAATTTTGAGATTGGGAATCTTATAAGGTGGAGGAAGAATTTTGGAAATGTGGTGCTTGTGATGTATTGTAGAGGCCCTATCGAGCGGACCACGCTAGAATGGAGGTTGCTCTATGGAAGAATATTCAAGACTGTTATAATCTTCTCCGAACAGAAGGATTCTGATCTGGTTGTGGAGTATGGTCAGCTATCTCATGCTTACAAGTGAGTGCATCTTAACTTTGATCCTTTCATTTCACTTTAAAGTACGTTAATGTTTTAAGTAATTTATCTAATTGAGTTGGATAATCTTGATGTCTGTATAGTGGATGACAAACTTCAGGACATGAGTTAAACCATGTGGAAGTATTATCATGTAGGAATATATTCGTGTCATACACTCTCTTTAGCACCCTTTGAACATTTTTTCTCTTTGGGTTGCATTTACCAAGAAAGAACATGCACAAGATGATCATTTATGGATCACGATTTCAACATCAAACATGTAGAAACATATTTCACCAATTTAATTACCAATTAAATGATATGATGTTAGATGATTGAAAGAAGTTATCAATTCATGATCGCAGAATTACAAACCTTGCGAAATAAGCTACAGTATCTCTATATTTGCGGCGAGTCGTCAATTACTTCCTCCACATAGTTTTACTTTTAGGTATTATTTTGATAAGTCAATCAAGTGGAGTCCTGGTAACATATTTAATTTGTTGGGAATATGCCCTTTACTAATTGAAACACAAGGCAAAAAAAGATGATCTTATAGGCTTCTGAATAAAGGAAACTGAATATGGTCAATGCTCTAGAATGGGAGGAGGATAAGCATCAATTCGGGTGGTCTGATGGATGATAAGGCTTGATATTGGAACAAGTAATGCTTAGGAAGTTGATCAAGAAACATGCATATGAGATTGTCGATGAAGTATAAATCAAAGCGAGGATTAGATGGAGATGCAGGATGCAGTTTGAAACATATAAGACTTATTCAGAACATTGGATACAAAGCAATTCATGGGACGGAAATCCCAATCACTTGTGTGCAGTAAAGCACTGCTTCTAGCTTCATGAGAGAGAAATCCCAATTCCTTGTATTTGGTAAAGCAATTTTCTTTTAGATATCTCAGTAATGCATTGTTGCCAGCTTCTACCCATCTATCATAGCCCTTGTTCCCATTCATTTGTTCACCAGGTTCATAGATGAGCCATCTCAGTGGTGTTTTCATATAGAGGTTAACCTATGTGTATCTTTTTGTGGAATGTGGACTATATGAGCCCTGATCAAAGTGAAAAAGGTTCGGTAAATGTTAATTTGCGGTTATCAAAGCTTTTGTATAACTGTAGTATAGAAAACGAAAACTAGTGGCAATACAAGTGATTACCATGATATTCTTTATATCAACTATTCAATAAAGGATCGGTGAACAAGATTAAATTCAGAAGGATGATTTTTATTGTTCATGGAGTGGTTTTGATTTGATATCTCTTTGTGAACTCTAAAATAATATTATTAGATGAGAACAATGCAGCTCATTAACTTTCATGGTTGCAAATTTGCAATGATGCCTTCATGGATATATATTCATGAATGTTTTGGATTTGTAGAGTTGGAATGTGTACATCAGTGGAACATAGGAGTTAAACTGATTCATTGGTTGATACGTTACAGTCATTACCAATACCTAGCTATCAAATATGCAATTATCTACCAATGGGCAATAGCTTAGTTGGTATGGCACTTCTCCTTCCGGGGAGAGTGTGGAGTTCGAACCCCAAGAGGGGAAGTGGCCACAAATAAACGCTTTCGGAGAAAATTCATGGGTCCCCTGAGTGCATGTGTTATGTGCTTGTGTATGCTACGTGTGTGGGTGTGGTGTGTGCTAGGGTGAGGCTTATGGACAGTTCCAAAAAAAATGCAAATATCCTGGGCAATTCCATACATTTATTTGATTAATTATGATCATATAATCGATTTTTTTAATTTAAAAAATACGTAGTAGACTGATTTGATTATATACCACTACCAGAAGACAACTTAACCTGCCCTTTGGAATCAAAAGTGCACTTGGAGCCGGCCTCAGATGTGATTACATATTGCTGAAAGATATTTGTTAAAAGGTACTAATTATATAGGGGTATGTATATGCAATGAAGAGTTGATCTAGTTTGTAGACTAAATAGCCCGGAAGTACTATGTATGCAAGCAATGCCTCTTGCTAGACTAACAGTTGCTTTTGGAATGTAGGCAATTGAAAAGTATTCTCGATTGGACATGAGAGAAGGGGAATATCTGTTGAGAATGAGTGTCTCACATCCCATCAAGAATTATTTGTTGAAAATGAGTGTCTCACATCCCGTCAAGAATTACTATTGATTCTATAAGACGGTTTAAATCTGACAACGGTGATTACGATCAAGTGGTTAAATAAGTTTGGACCCAAGATGACAATAGGAGTTCCCTTATAGTCGTGTTGTTTGTAAGTCTATTTATCAGCCATCATTTTAATTCACAGGTAACTAGGTTAATGGGGATAAGGACGGCCATGTTATACCCCTTACTTTGATTCTATGGTAAGTATTACTAGGATAGTGGGTATTCTGGATTCTGCATTTTGGTGCCCTACTTAGGAGTGGGTTTAGGCAGTCTAAATGTTGCTAAATACGAGTCTAAAATGACGAAGTGGCTATTTATAGTAGTATGATAATGATGGGAGGTAAGTTGTTTCTTCTTCAGGAAAAGTTTTCTTTTGCGAAAGCTGCTGCTTCCTGGTACACTGTTGATTTTACCGGAGTAAAATATAATTTTCTTTTGACTCTAAAGGCTTATTTTTGAACTCATAATTTTGTAAAAGACTAACAAATTTTTTGCATTGGAGTAGTTGGATAATTTACCTAATTTATATCATTTACCTCTTTTCCTTAAATTTATATATATTTTTCTATTTCTAAAGGCATACGAGAAAGAAAGAATAATGTTCCACACTACAAGTTTCCTTCAAGACTTGATGGATATTGGAGTAGTTTTTTAGGATTTAGATGGAGTCTAGGAGCATTAAAGTCGTTGTCATTTAGGTTCTCTATTTTGGGAAGTATAAGCGAAATTATGATGCTATGATTGTATTTTTTTTATTGTCTTAGATAAATAATAAGAAATCTTCATGGAGGCAGCCAGGATTACTTCATGAAAAATGTCAAGAGGTTTGTGAAGATGGTTGTCAGAAAAAAAAAAGAAGCTGAAAGTGCAAGTGGGTACCTGGATCTGCTCTTTGGTTTTACATGATAAATTCTATTTCTAACCATACATATTTTTAGACTTGCATGGTCTCTGTTGTCGGTGGTCAATAGTGGATTTTAAATTCAAGCCTTACCAGGAATCTTTAGCCCGTAGCATTTAAGAGCTTTGGGCAAACAAATTTCATATGTTGTCTACTCATTGTTTTGTTCGATGATTTTATCATATTATTTTATGTGTTATACCGCTTGTTCTATGCTTATATTAGTACCGAACATAGTATGTTATTTTTCGCCGTCACCTTCGGCCAAGACACATGCGGGCGCGCACGCACATTGTATGTTATTTGTCTGTCTTTGTCATGCTTGCTGATCTAGATAAAATACCTGCCCTGGTTTCTTCATTATGCTTATATTGAAAAGGACAAAGCAACATTACAATACTGATAAAAGCTAATAATTGGACAGGTACTTGCCCAAAGTGTTTGAACGCTATGCTGGCGCTGAAGGATTTTTATATCTTCAGGATGATATGATTCTCAACTACTGGAACCTCTTGCAGGCTAACAAAGACAAATTGTGGATCACCAACAAGGTATGATTCTTGTTGTGATGCACTTTTCGGTTCTCCCCTTTTCTCACTCTACCTCATAACTCTTCATCCGCGCACTAATTCATGGTCTATGGAATTTAGAGAATAGCTTAGCTCCATAGCCTTATACTGCAAAATTAAAACCAAATGGTCGGTTGGTTACCCACCAATTGTCCCTCGCCGCTTGTTGCCGAGGCCAGATTTTCCATCAAAACTCGTTAAGGGTTAAATTATGCTTGCACAGTAGCTAGTAAACTTGAAGAAATCTTTTGTGCGGCTTTCTCAACTTCGAGTTATCCTATGTTAGCCTATGCAGCATAGAGACAGACGGACATGGGCATGGGTACGGGTGCGGGATGGGTAAGGGACCTGACACAGACATGACATAGGCTATGACAATGTTGTGTAAAGTAGGACATGAAAACTTGCATAAATACATGACATATATGCATATATTTGTGTGTATACATGTATTAATGTATGGTTAGGGCTATCTCCTTTCTGAATGATTTGTATCCAAATTCTTCCCATTTCATTTTATTTGCAGGAAACAAAATTAAACTATGGCATTTCTTTACTCGATCTATATTCCTGACAATTAAGTAAGAGGATTGTATGAATCATACAGAAAAATTGAAGCAACTAACTATTTATGAAATCAAAATATCAAACAGTCGTCTAAATTAATCCCACCCCACGGTTACTATCAACAAATCATTCACTAGTAAGTAAAAGGGAAATTAAAAACATTTGCCCATTGAGATGTCTTTAATTCATTTGTCGCCGGGCACGATTGAAACATTTCATGAACTATAACTAACACAGCAAAACTATTTTTTCTCTATTACAGATTCCCAAGTCTTGGGTCTCTGTAGCCATCGACAAAAACAACTCTGAATGGTTCACAAAACAAGCTTCCCTCATTCAACAACTTGTTAACAATCTCCCCGTTCATCTCCAAACTAGCTACAAGGAAAACATAGGAGAAGGTAAAAAACTCGTCATCTGCAGTGGTGAGATTTTCTACATTCCTCAACGCCACGTTACCGACTTTGTAGATCTCGTGGGTATTGTCAGGGATTTAGACGTCCATCACAAAGTTGCAGTGCCCATGTTTTTCTTGGCAATGGACTCACCACAAAATTTCGACCCTGAAGCTCTCTCAAAAATTGTATATAAAACTAAGAAACGGGTGAATTCTACTTTGACCGATATCTATTCTACACGAGCTCATGCGGTGTATCCGTTGGATATTCGTAACGAGACCGAGTTTATAAAGTTGGTTAGGGTTATGGCTTCAGGCGACCCTCTTTTAAGCGAGTTGGTATAGTCGGCTGTAATGAATATAGATATATGTTTAGTGGGGATGTACACGATTTTGATATTGGTGGCTGTATGATCCTTTTAAGCTTCTTCTTTTTTTCCTTTCTAAATTACTGTTTCATTGATGTATGTTGTAACCTTCATTAGTGCAATACAAGTTCTTTGCTTCTCCCCAATTAAATACTAAGCTGTAGCCGGTTATCTTGCACGGTCCATATTCTAAAATTTCCCCATTTCAATGATGTACATAAAATTAAGTAATAACAACTACACGTTATCCCATCCTCAATCTTGATCGTAGACCACCTTGTATCGACACAGCGGGCATGTCGTCTGAGAATATCTCAATTCCACGCCTTCGAACCAATTCTTCATGACTTGTTCGAGACACACCGCACAAGTAGAGCTTCCGGTATCTCTCTGTCCTCTACGTTCTTCCTCCGTCTCCAATGCTTGTGCCCTCCTGGGATCGTTCTTCCTCCGTCTCCAATGCTTGAGCCCTCCTGGGATTGTAACCTCCATCTCCTTTGCCAGGTGGACCGTCTCCTTGTACTCCACCGTCCTCTTGATGAGCGCGGTAGCGGTCATATTCACATCAAACTTGTTGCGGTTCCCCGCTAATCTTCTAAATACTCGATGGATGAAACTGCATATTTCCGACTCAAAGAACGTGCGATGCCTTTGGTTCAGAGGGAAATCACGAGGGATCATAGAGCCGACGGGACAACGCCTCTCGAACGAAGAGAAGAGAGAGGCGCTGAAAAGAAAACAATGCCTGAAGGGCTTCTGGGTGAGGCAGGGCCTGAAAATGATGAAGTCGCAGCCAACATAGTTGAGCCAGGAGGGGACCATGACTTTCATGACGTCGTCTACGGATAAATCGATGGAGATGGTGAACTCGATGGCGGATGCAACTGGTGAGAAATTTGCATGAAGCCGCAGTCGGCGCGGTCCTTTGGCGGCATGTTTGTTCAAGATCATCATGTTCCGCTTCATCGGATTCTTTCGATGTACATGCACCACCGTTACTAGTGGTGAATAAGATTTTTTATGACTTATGAGATCAACCTCTGTTTATATGAGGGGGAAGGTTTCTGGGCTGCATAGAAATAGGAATAGGTTCGGAAAAAGGCTATGTAATTTAAGATTCAACGACTATAAATTGGGTTGTTATATTTAAAGTTGAAACATAAAATTAGGTTGGGTTTTCTTCTTTGTTTTGTTTTGTTTATCATGAATGATTTTTTTTCAAAGAATTTTATAAATAGAACCTAATCCAATTTTTACTTCAACAGAGAAAGAAAACCATTATCTCCCATATGGTATCTCTATCATTTATGCATAAAGGAGGGGCCTTCAGATTGAAATCCTAATAAAAATAATTACCATGCCAATTTTCTTTTAATTTATTTCTAGCTAATTAGATCCTCTCAAATTTTAATCTCTTTTAAACTTATTAAAATATTCTATCTCTTAATTTTTTTTTATAAAATCTATGGTAATTTTAAGGAAACTTCTTGAATTTCTCTTCAAATCTCTTTTCACAAAACACTAGTTAAAAATAATTGTATTGTACATTGGAAATATATTAAATTTTAGGCTAAATGGGAGGAAATACCCCTCACATTTACCCCAATAGTAGTAAATACTCCTAACTTATTAAAACCAACATTTTCTCTCCTCGACTTAAATTGATTCTCAAAATGCTCTTTATATAAATATTTAATTAAAATATTTATATCAAAGGTTTTTGAAACACCATAATTATTTGTTAAAGAAAGAAATTTGTCTTTCCAATTTTATGCTAAATAGACTATACTTATGTATCAAAATACCATAATTAATTGTTATAGAAAAGAAGAAAAAACTACACTTTAGATGATTGAATATACATCCATTTACCTTTATCTGCGTTTCCCACGTCCATGGTAATAGTATCTGATGATGCTCAATATTAAGAACTCTCCAGATCATGACATGTGGCAGATGACGTGTCTCAGGACTTACGGGAAAGGAGCAAACACGATACATTGAAAGTGTACCCCGGGCCTTCACCCCGAGGATTGTCCCGACCTTCGTTGGCCTCCCAGAACACTCCTATGCTCGTCTTACAGATAATCATTGGCTCACCTCCGAGTCCTCCTGCACGCTGAGCTTCCTCAGCCCTCCCAGCTCGCCTCCGAGCTATCACCGAACCGAGCTCCCTCGACCTCTCGCTTGCCTCGAGCCTCCCGCCGAGTTAAACCTCCCCGGTTCAGTCGAGCGACCTAAAATGCAGATCACAAGCGCCTCCGCCACGGTTCCGCAAATCTCGCCAGACGCGAGATATCCGCCGCCCCACAATCCCGCGTTCCACGCCGTCGTGTTCCCTATTAACGAGCGTATCTCGTCATTAATGGAGGATCTCGCCATTTCGTGCAGGCGTAACGTCAGGGGCGTAACGGCCGACGTGAATTTCGCGCCCGCTAGTCCATGGCTGCCACTATATAAACCCCTCTCTCAGACGACTCAGGTAAGGCAATTTTTATCCGATAGGCTGCTACTCTGCCCAAATACCTCGACTAACTTGATCGTCGGAGGGTCCACGGTGGTTCAACCACCTCGGAACTTCTTTGCAGATAGCTCGGCTTTGCACCAAACCAAAACCATTGAGATCCACACGCCTCAGGCGACAATCCTCAAACCCAATCTTAGCTTTCCGCCTACGCCGTCGGCAGATCGTCGGAAGATGACATCTGGAGGAGATCCAGAGCTCCATCAGTTAGCGCCGTCTGTGGGAAACTTCAAGTTCCACTCATCGAAAGTTGATCTTCCGATTTCAAGCTGATAGCGAGTGATCATCGCGACGATCCCAGCACTAGCCGCCGTCCTCCCTACAACGGAGAAGCGGACGGATCCTCTCCTCCCCTTAACGTTGTTTACACCCTGTCTGCACGAATCGACAGGCTCGCGTCTATCGTGGATGCCCTTGTCTATGTCCAAACGGCTGGACAAACCCCCCAGGTCACTGTTCCCCCACCTCGGGACCGTGACCTCCGCAGAGGGGAAGAAGACACTGCCCACGCTGGCACGACTGAACAACGCCTCGCTATTTCCGGCGGCCACAGATCCCCCGTGGCGACCAATTCACTGACCCACTGGGCACCTCATAGCTCCACGCCGAGGTATCATGAAAGAGCACCCCGCTTTGAGACCCATCGCGCTCCTGTCCCTCCCGAGGAGGTATCGGTCAGCTCGCCTGCTCCCAGGCATGGCCGGCACCCTCTCCCTCGACAGGGTTGCGCGGACGGCACTCACCACGGTATCTCGAGGACGACCTCGCCAGGGGACCTGAGGAACTTCATAGAACGGAATCGGAACCGCGGCCGGGCACAGGCCGCCAGCGGGAGGGGCCATAACTCCGAGTACGCCAAATCCTCGGGATACCACGATCTACTCGATGCCCTTGAAAAGAAGATCGAATGTATACATCGCGAGAGCCTTCCTTCAAGCGAGGGGGCCAGATATGCCGCCGACTCGCTTATGAAGCCCTTCACTGAAGAGCTGCTCGTTGTCCGCGTTTCCTCCAGGAACAAGCCTCCAAAGGTGTCCCTCTTCGACGGAAAGTCCGACCCGAAAGACCACCTGGACGCGTTCACGGCGGGGATGAGCTTCCAGGACAACTCTGACGCCGCCCAATGCCGAGCGTTCCCCGCCACTCTCATCCGCGCCGGACGAGATTGGTTCCGTGGACTCGCGCCTCGCTCTATCTCTACTTTCGATGAGCTGGCCGCCCAATTCCTCGGCCATTTTGTCGGAAACAGATGGCAGAAGCGGACCGTCGATTACCTCTTCACTATAAAGAGCGGGGACAAGGAATCCTTCAAAGAATTCGTCACCCGCTTTTACAACGCTCTTCTTGAGGTCCCAGAGCACCGGGACGAGACTGTCATCACGGCCCTTAGGTCGGGTCTTAGGCACAAGGAATGGCTCCGCTCCTTTGCATTAGCGCAACCTAAGACCATGGCCGAAGTAAAGGCCTGGACCGAGCGAGAAATCCAACTCGAGTCCGAGGTAAATGCGAACCTACCTCGGAGCGACCAAGCCGATCAAAAGAAAAGAGGTAGAGAAGAGAAGAAGAAGATTAACCGGCCTAAGCCACACTCCCCGAAGTTCCAGGAGTATACCCCGCTCAACATCTCCCAGACAGAGCTGTTGGAGAAGGCAAAGGGCGAGCGATTTTTTAAACTCCCTCCGGTCACCAATAGGGCGGCCAAACGGACACGAGGCCCTTACTGCGCCTTCCATAAGTCGCAGGGACATCCCACCTAGAACTGCAAACAGCTCCGCGACTACATCGAGGAGTTGATTCGCTCGGGGCACCTGACAAAGTACTTGCGGGGAAAGCGACAAGCAGACCGAGAGCAAGAGAACCATCCCCCTCCCGGCGGGTTAACGATCAGCCAAATCATGGTCGTATCAATAGGGGTGTGCCTGGAGCCGGCGAGATTCGACGCCTCCTGCCGGTCGAGAGGACTAGCAGCCAACCCCTGTTGGGATACCTACAACGGCAGCAAGGTTTCGAGTGGCATCTCACATGCCAATTTCAAAATTTTTCCATTATAGATAACCCTAAACCTAGGATCTTAAACAAGAGAATCAAACAAAAACTAGCATGTTAACAACTTAACATTTAAGAGTTAGGGATTACAACCTTTGTAGTCCGTTCCTTCGCTTCATAAGCTCCGTGTTGAGGTCCCTTCGTTGCGATCATCAAGTACCCGGACTCTAGAGAGGCTCCATGAAGAGAATGATGCAACCTTGATTCTAATCTTCAAAAACTAAGATGATCTACCTTGAAGAATCTCAAACCCAAGCTCTTGCTTCACTAATCAAGTATTAGTAAAACAAACACCCTAATCTAAGTGGGTAGAATAGATGAAGATGATGAATTAGGAATTTTGCTCTCTTTTATTTTCAATTTCTCACAAAACATCCATCACAAATGAAAAGCTAGAAAGCTTTTGGAGTGAGAAAGAAAAAGATGAAGTTGTGATGAATGAGTTATTATTGAGGTTAGAAATGCAACCATGGTTTAATATGTGCCATAGCTAACTCATGTAGAGAATTAACCATAGATTAGGGTTAAACTTAGGTTAACAAATATTTAGGATAAAACAAAGAGGGTGGACAAAGTCAAAGGATCATGAAGCTTCCTCAAAGCTCATCCAAAAGAAAATGAATTATCCATAATAAAATGTTAACCCTAATTTAAAACCCTAGCATGGTTTAAACTCTAAACCCTAGTTGCATTTGTAACCCTAACATGTTACAATATTATATATCACATATACAATATTTTGTAACAAAAGAAACTAATACAATTAACATATATCACATATATATCAATGTATCATCATGTGAGAAAAAGAATCTTTAAGTGGGCTTATATTAATTAATGTAATTTAATATATAAAATACGTAATTATACATTAAATTATCGAATCAACACTTGATCCGATAATCCAGCTATTTCACAAATAACCGACTAATATAAAATGTATCAGTTCATCGAATCAACACTTGATCCGATGACCCGGCTATATCACATATACCCGACCGATATCATATTTCGCGAGAATCGAATACGGTATCATATACACGTATTATTCTCGGTCCCGCACATATCACATATGTGCTCCTACTCTGTTTTTCCTGAGCAAGGAAACCTCTGTGTAGGACTCTAAAGAATCGTCAATACGCCGGCAGTAGCTGATGATCATATCAAACACCCACAAGCTGCAAGCGGTCAGCTAAACGTAATAGCCACCCAGGTATTGAGCGATCAGAAGATCAAAAAGCAAGCATGTACATTCTCCTGTGAATCCAATCAGTAACACTCCCGTACAGTCCGGTCTCTTGTCGATATGTCGCATATCCAGTCTAGGGGTGGTAAACGTCAGACCCCAGTAACTGATAAGTCATGTCGATATGAGGTTCATAACGGTTCGAGAAACTACTGATAACACTTACCAGTAAATCTCAGCAACCCTGGCCAGGGATTTCCAGTTATACCCAATCGAACACAGCGCAACATCAACTCCCAATACCGGGAGAGACGAAACCCCTCCTATCGATCATTGCCTCCATGTGATTCGGGACTGTATCCAAAAGCCACCGTTTTGCACGTTCTCTTGAACATGGTAAGGTGGAAATCAAAGCATAGTGGGAATCACACAAGACTCTATGATGATCTCGGGTTTATAGACTAACCTGTACTAGTGTCACCAGAGAACTGCCATATGACGTGAGGTATAATACCATCTGGGAGTTCTCGGCGAGTCTGTTCAGTGTACCCAGTCTCCACTGAGCACCCGTATACTGTCTCTGATGTCAAACACCAATGGATATGGGATCATCCATCGCCCATCTATATGGGTCGAGAAGCTATACGCTAGTCTACTCTGGTATATCGATGCCCTGTCTCGATACACCTACGACTAGGAACATTTGAAGGATGTACTTAGTGACTACACTGTCCCCACTAGTATGATCTGCATCATAGTCCTGGTAGTCAAGTACTCATCCTAAGGGCTTTATCAACATGTAACATAGAGACAATCAGAGTACATGTTAAGATAAAGAGCAACCTGATATCATACTATCATGTTGAGCAAGAAAGTTCTCCATATATATGTCCAAGTAACCACTACAATATACATCGTATATACAGTAATGTAGTAACGTTTTAAAAATAAATAAATAAATAATTAAATAAATAAAATCCTTTAAGTGAAATTTTCTGATAATCGGTAAAATAAACCGTATTTTCCGTAAAACATAACTATAGTTATTTTTCATCATAAAATTTAATATGTCTATTTTAACTATATAATTGCTAGAAATTAGTATTATTGGGTCACTTATAATTGTTAGTTTACTTAAATATTTTTTCCTTAATTAATTAATTCAAATATTAATATAAGCTTTTAATTAAACATTTAATTAGTGCTAATTACATATGAGAGTGGGTTAATTACATTTTAATGAACCATGACAATTTAAAACAAGTGTGTAATATGCAAAACTCTTTCTAAAAATTTCTCCATGGTTCTAGACTTTTATAGGATAATTTAGAAAAAGAAAATTTATTAAATAAAGAAATTAATGAAAAGACTTAAAGTATGTAATTATTTGGAGAAGTTTCAACACAACTCCTCACAGCTTTCTCTCTCTCTCTTCCCTCATTTCTCATGGCCGAGCATCACCTTGGGCAGCCCCCCAATTTCTCCACTTCACTTTGCATCTAAATCCTTCAAAAATTGCTTCAAAAAAAATCCAAAATAAAACACCACAAATTCCTAATTTAAATCCTACTCATTATTCTTTGGACTATCTAGCTTGGATTTTGGAGCAAAGTTAGAATTTTGGCGATCAAGTTAGATGTTTGATCTCATGGTTTGGAGGTATAATCTTAAACCAAATTATTACTTGATATTTAATTACTTCAATTTAATTAATCATGATGCTTAATTAGGTTTTAATTTCAAATTTGAAAACTCAAGAAAGGGTTTGTGATCAAGTTGGGGTTTTTATCAATTGTTCATGGTTTTAATGTGTAGCTTAACACATCAAGGCATGTAAAATCTAATTTAGATTGTTAAGTTACTAATTGTTACAATTAATTTATCCAAATTGCATAATTTTTGCAAACTAGGTTTTTGTAAAATATATATATAGGTGAGATAAAATTCCAGTGAGGGTTTTTATCATTAGATTATGGTTTTAGTGAGTAGATTAACATGCTAATGCTATGCAAAACTTAATCTTGTTGCTTATTATTAATGGTAACATTTAAAATATCCAAATTAAGGTTTTTTAAGCAAACTAGGTTTATAGAAATTAATTAAAAATATGGGATTAAAATCTAGTAAGGGTTTTCATCACATCATTAAAATTTTAAATTGTATTTAGCACCTTAGATCATGCAAAACTTAGTTTAGTTGTTGATTTGTGAATTTTTACTTTAAAGGTGTTAAAATTGGATAAATTTGCAAACTAGAATTTTTGGATTTATACAAATTAGTGTGATAAAATTATAGTAATGATTTGTATGACTTAGTTATGATATTTAGTGAATATTATGGCCACTAGATATGTTAAAATATCAAATTTCGAATTAAAACGGTTATTTGAGGCTTTCTAGGTTTTCAGAAATAAATCGATTTGATTTATTTTGAGGTTTTGATGAGTTACAATTTATTTCATATTTTAATTAGTGAGTTGTGAAACTACGATTTTTACGTTTGGGTTTTCTCGATCAATTAGCGTTTGTACGCCGATGTCGAGAGTTATTCGGTTCTTTTGCATGAGCAGGTCATAGGTTTAAACATATGCGCGTTTCGTGTGCTGTTTTGGTTTTGCCCACGATTTCGGTTTACGATATTATATATGTTTGTATATAGGTACCTCCGCATGAACTTCGGAACGACAAGCAAGAGCACGACGACCTTGACTTCGGCAGACAAGGACCAGGTGAGTAGATGTATATCTACGGGGGAAATCGGGTGGATGGCGTATAGCACCCCCGCAACTTCGTAGAATATGACGTGGTCACGATATAGTTAAATATATTTATGTTATTGCGAGATGCGAATACTTAGCAAGAAAGGTTCTAGGATGACCACGGATCGGAATTTTGGTATTTTGGATGGCAGTCCTCCTATTCTAGTCCTTAGTCGCGAGACCCTTGAGTATAGGTTGGCGCGTGCCCACGCGCGCACACACTTTTTTTCTAGGTCTACAACAAATACACGTGATATGAGGATGTTATATGATACTTGGGAATGAGTCGATATATTCGGGCATGATGCCTGAGATATTTAATATGTGACCGAGTTATGATATGAGATATATTATGATATTATAGTGGATCGTTGGACGATGATACCATGTGAATGATGATATATGTATGATAGTTGACATATGATCGAGATATGATATGAGATATGTTATGATATTTATAATGGATCGCTTGGGCGATGTATACTTCTATATAATAATATATGTTGATGACATCGGATTGCACGAGACTTTAGATCAATAACCAGATCATGATTTTGTTTGATAATGATACCATATGATTGATGGCATATATATGATAGTTGACCCGTACCCCGATTTTGGGATGCCGTACGATGGATTTTACCATACGAGATATGGATGTGATGATTGATCCGCACTCTTGACTTGAGGAAGTCGTACTTTGTACGTGACGCTATTGAGGCTGGATCACCGACTACTAGAAATATCGACTCGGACTTTAGATGGATTCTTCTTATCTTTCGACTAGCCTCTTTAGTTATTTTCCCTTAGTTGGTTAGGTAGATATTAGTTAGGCTCGAGTTATACTTCTTTTCAAAACTAACGAATCGTGCGCATTTTTAAAGATAGCCTGAGGGATACTATGGATTTTTCAAAGGAAACATCTTTTCTATAAAACCCCGTAGCCCCTACCTTCCTAAAAACCACGATTCGTGCTTTTTCAAATAACAAACTGTATGACTCGTAATTAGATATGTATATTTTTATATGTGCGTTTTCTACACATGCACCGATATATTCATGTTGTATCCATCGCATTGTATGATTTCATATGTCATTTCTTTAATAATTATATACTCTGCCTGTTAGGACACCAACACCATTACCGATGATGCGCATGTTTCACATACACTTGTTGCCGGCTCACACACATCATCATCGGTAATTGCCATGCCACGTACACATTAGAACATATTATCTCATTGATATAATCAGCTAAATGCTAGTTACCGCATAATATTTATGTGATTGCTCTCATGTGTTAACTTCGAGATTGCATTCTTTACATAGATACTTCATGCATTCATGTGTTCATTCATGTACTATTCTGGGGATTTATGCCGATATTCACTGTTTACTTACTCTTGATTCTTGGATTTCAGATTTCTATGAGATTTCTGGATTTGTGGGGAAACCGCAAGAATTTATAATAACTTCTCTCTGTCTCTCTCTAAAATGCAAGCTGCGGTTTTCTCGTGATGTATAGGTCGTCCACCATGAGTTTTCATGATTGCTGTTGGATTTCGAGACCCGATTCGAGGAGTGGGATGAACCGTTTCGGGTACATAGTGGGCCCGGTAAGGTACCCCGGGGCAAGAAACCCGAGTCGTAGTCGATGAGCCTGGCAGGGGCACAGACTACCTACCGGTGATGTCTGGCACGGCGGATATCCGGAGGATACCGACCGTTGTCGTGAGATTTGATGATATGGGCCGATCCGGACTGACCGAGCCCGAGATATTGATACATTAAGATGTTGGTACATTGAGATACTGAGACATTGAGATATTGAGACTTGAGATATTGAGATATTGTGTCGATATTTGACACGGATTTCTGTCGATTTCAGTTTTATTATACGAGATTTATTGATGTTTTCTTATATCAGATTATTCAGATTTCGTGGTTGATTTTATCATTCATGATGCATTCATACCTCAGATAGGTGACTCATTACTGTTTAGTGACACTGACACGATGCACTGAGTACTGCACTTTTGCACAGATGATTACCCTGTCACTACTAGATGGCTAGTGTTTTATATGTATATTATTATGACCTAGGAGATCGTCGTGCATGCGATTTCTACTCGCAGATGTCTTCTACTCACGAGTTGGCAACTCACCCCCGTTGTGCCAAATTTTTCTTACAGGTTTAGATGTACAGGTTTCCTTGTCGTCTTGCTGGCACACCATTTCATTCAGGGTGATTGCTTGATAGGTTGGTTCACTTTTATCGTGACCGCCGTTGTACTTTTATTTATTACATTTGTATCTAGTAAGCTCCATCAACCAGACTTGTATTATTTGATAGATTTAGAATACCAGTTATTTATTTTTTTCGACCTTAGAGTCACGAACTAGTATTATTATGGTTTTCTGGTGGATTTTGGTTTTCTTCTGAGATTTGTTCCTCGCCCTTCGGCGTTGTATATTATATTCCTTGCGTGGATGCGTCCGCCAATTGGCGAAGAGCTAGCTCCCGCTTGGGGATGCTTTTTATTATTGCTTATGTATATATTTCTTGTTTGTACCCATTTGGGGCCAGTTTGTACAAAGGAGACTCTGCCGAAATTTTTGAGAAAATTTGATGTTGCTTTTAAACTTGTTTTCCTACACTTCTTCTATTAAATGGTTTAGATTTCTGGGCTTCGGCTTACTTAGATTACGTTGCGCCTCTAGACGTTTCGTAATTTAAGTGCCGGTCACGTTCCGTACCTTCGGGTCGTGACAAAGTCGGTATCGGAGCGTTAGGTTTTACCTTTTACGTGTAGGATGACCCTTGGTTGATGGAGTAGGTGACTAAAGTAGAGTGACGTACCGTGGGTATGTTCCGCGGCATACTTACAATACGCTACTCCGCTTAAGAAGCCTTAAGATGTACATTTGTTTGCACCGTACTTCTATTCGTTCCTTTGATCTATATTCGTCAATGTCGGATGGTGGTTTCTGTTACCACGGTCGCACGGCCAGAGAGAGCTACGGCTAGTGTTGCGGTCAGCATGAGCGTTTCGATATGTCGTTTACTATGTTTTCTCGTGGACGTGAGCATTGATATCTGCATCGGGTGATCGGGCCACTGTCAGAGACCGGGTAGAATGTGATGACCGTTAATGTATCGTCTATTCTTGAGGATCGAGGTACTGTTTAGCGTGCAGATGAAGGGTATTCACATGTCGTCTAGGCGGAGTTAAAAGGTTCGAACGAATGTTAGAAACCCATTTTCCCAAGTTTAAGGTATTCGGAAGAATATACAGGTAATTCTATGGACCCTCTAGAAGTATGAAACCCTAACTCAATATAATGACCATGAGAACGCCTTTGAACCGTAGGGTTTGCGGCAGTTCCGCGGTGCCATTAGTGAGGCTTGGGTTTGCCCTTCTACGGCTGGTCCGCAGGTGCTGTAGCATGTACTGGATATTTTTAAACTGTACTCGAATGTTGAGCTCTCGGGGAATTATGGGACTTTGATGAATCGATCGAAAAGTCTAACGTAGTACAGATATCACATGATGAGATATATTACTTGTGAGACTCTAGATATGAGTATAGCCGTTTGTAGCGCCGTTCATACAGCTACGAAGAGACGAGAGCCAAAGGACACCAGGCGCCGGACTATGAACGAGATTCAAGGAGATATCTTGCTCTGCTAGCTTTGGATGCACCGACATCCTTCGACATTCGAGAAGGAGCACATCGACATCAGTGTTACGATTTGCGATTTGGTGATTTGAATATCACATTTTCGTTGTTTGGATTTTGGTATCTTGAGAATTTCGTTTTATAATTGGTTTTCCTATGTACTCATTCTTTGCACTCGATTCGTGTTCCATGTATCAGTTGTATTGATATTAGTTTTGTGCATACCCATTGCACTTGATTTGATTTTATATATTCTGAGATACTGATTTGATTTCGTGTATATAGGTTGCACATGATTTTGGACTTCTGCTTTCAGTATAGTTTTCATGCACTTTTCGTACTTTTATTTGGTTTCGTGCACGCTGATACATGTGGTCGTAAGTTTATCTATTGCGGTATTCTTGATTTGGATTCGATGTATGTCGTATACCGCTGATTTTGATTTCGATGTTCAATATATGTTTTCGTGCACCATGTGCACTTGATTGAGATTTTTGCGCACACTTGGCGCACTTGATGCGATTTTGTGCACACCAAATGCACTAAATCGGGATTTGTGCAGATTAGATACACCTGATATTGTTGTCGTGCACGCCCGTTGCACTTGATAGATGTTTTTGGTGCACACCCGTTGCACTCCGTTTTGTTTCTTTACATATTCGTGGCATTTGTACTTGGTTTCGATTTTCGTGCGCACCGGATGCACGTAGTACCTTGTATACTATATTTGAGATTGATTTCATTTTGAGCAGTACGTTTTATGATATTTACTATTTGGTTTAGTAGCCGAGCAGGACTGTTCTGAGAACGATACCTAGGTGTTTTTGCATGTATCCATAGTTACCGAAGGAATTTCCAAAAAAGAGTTATAGTCTCAATATTTTCTTATGTGTCTGAGATGACACGAACCATGTTACAAAGGAAACCCTTCTAAATTATTTTCAAAAAGGCTGGACGTGTATGTTAAGTAAAAGATATATATGTATAGCTATTTTTCCTTAAAATGAACGTCCGCTACTTGTGTTGTGATATGCGCATTGCATAGCGATTTGAAAAGGGTTTTTTTGCTTGTTTCTCTATTCAGATGTTTGGACGATTTTACTACGATGCGTACTATATGTACAAGCTATAGTTTTGATGTATATCATGTTGGTTTTCGTATTGGACTTTGACATCAGTATCTTCACCGTGACTCCGATGATTGCGTTATACTTGACAGAGTTTTGTTTTTGAGTTATGTACTTGTTTTTCATACGCATGCATTGTGCTAAGATGTGTTTTGTGTATTGATGATTTCGGAGCCCCGACGATTTCAGTGCTTTGGTAAATATTTTAGTATCTGGGAGAGTTTTGATTTAAATTCGGGGACCGAATTTTCTTAAGGGGGAAGATTGTAACGTTTTAAAAATAAATAAATAAATAAATAAATAAAATCCTTTAAGTGAAATTTTCTGATAATCGGTAAAATAAGCCGTATTTTCCGTAAAACATTACTATAGTTATTTTTCATCAGAAAATTTAATACGCTTATTTTAACTATATAATTGCTAGAAATTGGTATTATTGGGTCACTTATAATTGTTGATGTCCTTAAGAATCAGACTATATGCCGAATCGGGTAATCATCTGATCGTCCACACATTTCTTAGCATTTAATTAAACATTTAATTAGTGCTAATTACATACGAGAGTGGGTTAATTACATTTTAATGAACCATGACAATTTAAAACAAGTGTGTAATATGCAAAACTCTTTCTAAAAATTTCTCCATGGTTCAAGACTTTTATAGGATAATTTAGAAAAAGAAAATTTATTAAATAAAGAAATTAATGAAAATACTTAAAGGATGTAATTATTTGGAGAAGTTTCTAAACAGCTCCTCACAACTTTTTCTCTCTCTCTTCCGTCATTTCTCATGGCCGAGCATCACCTTGGGCAGCCTCCCAATTTCTCCACTTCACTTTGCATCAAAATCCTTCAAAAATTGCTTCAAAAAACATCCAAAATAAAACACCACAAATTCCTAATTTAAATCCTACCCATTATTTTTTGGCCTATCTAGCTTGGATCTTGGAGCAAAGTTAGTATTTTGGAGATCAAGTTAGATGTTTGATCTCATGGTTTGGAGGTATAATCTTAAACCAAATTGTTACCTGATATTTAATTACTTCAATTTAATTAATCATGATGCTTAATTAGGTTTTAATTTCAAATTTGAAAATTCAAGAAAGGGTTTGTGATCAAGTTAGGGTTTTTATCATTTGTTCATGGTTTTAATGTGTAGCTTAACACATCAAGGCATGTAAAATCTAATCTAGATTGTTAAGTTACTAATTGTTACAATTAATTTGTCAAAATTGCATAATTTTTGCAAACTAGGTTTTTGTAAAATATATATATAGGTGAGATAAAATTCCAGTGAGGGTTTTTATCATTAGATTATGGTTTTAGTGAGTAGATTAACATGCTAATGCTATGCAAAACTTAATCTTGTTGCTTATTGCTAATGGTAACATTTAAAATATCCAAATTAAGATTTTTTAAGCAAACTAGGTTTTTAGAAATTAATTAAAAATATGGGATTAAAATCTAGTAAGGGTTTTCATCACATCATTAAAATTTTAAATTGTGGTTTAGCACCTTAGATCATGCAAAACTTAGTTTAGTTGTTGATTTGTGAATTTTTACTTTAAAGGTGTTAAAATTGGATAAATTTGCAAACTAGAATTTTTGGATTTATACAAATTAGTGTGATAAAATTATAGTAATGATTTGTATGACTTAGTTATGATATTTAGTGAATATTATGGCCACCAGATTTGTTAAAATATCAAGTTTCGAATTAAAACGGTTATTTGAGGCTTTCTAGGTTTTCGGAAATAAATCGATTTGATTTATTTTGAGGTTTTGATGACTTACAATTTATTTCATATTTTAATTAGTGAGTTGTGAAACTATGATTTTTACGTTTGGGTTTTCTCGATCAATTGGCATTTGTACGCCGATGTCGAGAGTTATTCGGTTCTTTTGCATGAGCGGGTCATAGGTTTAAACCGATGCGCGTTTCGTGTGATGTTTTGGTTTTACCCACAATTTCGGTTTACGATATTATATATGTTTGTATATAGGTACCTCCGCGTGATCTTCGGGACGACAAGCAAGAGCACGACGGACTTGACTTCGGCAGACAAGGACCAGGTGAGTAGATATATATCTACGGGGGAAGTCGGGTGGATGGCATATAGCACCCCCGCAACTTCGTAGAATATGGCGTGGTCACGATATGGTTATATATATTTATGTTATTGCGATATGCGAATACTTAGCAAGAAAGGTTCTAGGATGACCACGGATCGGAATTTGGGTATTTTGGATGACAGTCCTCCTATTCTAGCCCTTAGTCACGAGACCCTAGAGTATAGGTTGGCGCGCGCACGCGCACACACACCCTTGTTTTCTAGGTCTACAACAAATACATGTGATATGAGGATATTATATGATACTTGGGAATGAGTCGATATGTTCGGGAATAATGTCGTGAGATATTTAATATGTGACCGAGTTATGATATGAGATATATTATGATATTATAGCGGATCGTTGGACGATGATACCATGTGAATGATGATATATGTATGATAGTTAACATATGATCGAGATATGATATGAGATATGTTATGATATTTATAATGGATCGCTTGGGCGATGTATACTTCTATATGATAATATGTGTTGATGATATCGGATTGCACGAGACTTTAGATCAGTAACCAGATCATGATATTGTTTGATGATGATACCATATGATTGATGGCATATATATGATAGTTGACCCGTACCCCGATTTTGGGATGTCGTACGATGGATTTTACCGTACGAGGTATGGATGTGATGATTGATCCACACTCTTGACTTGAGGAAGTCGTACTTTGTACGTGACGCTATTGGGGCTGGATCGCCGACTACTAGAAATATCGACTCGGACTTTAGGTGGATTCTTCTTATCTTTCGACTAGCCTCTTTAGTTATTTTCCCTTAGTTGGTTAGGTAGATATTAGTTAGGCTCGAGTCATACTTCTTTTCAAAACTAACGAATCGTGCGCATTTTTAAAGATAGCCTGAGGGATACTACGGATTTTTCAAAGGAAATATCTTTTTTATAAAACCCCGTAGCGCCTACCTTTCTAAAAACCACGATTCGTGCTTTTTCAAACAACAAACTGTATGACTCGTAATTAGATATGTATATTTTTAGATGTGCGTTTTGTACACATGCACCGATATATTCATGTTGTATCCATCACATTGTATGATTTCATATGTCATTTCTTTAATAATTATATACTCTGCCTGTTAGGACACCAACACCATTACCGATGATGCGCATGTTTCACATACACTTGTTGCCGGCTCACACACATCATCATCGGTAATTGCCATGTCACGTACACTTTAGAACATATTATCTCATTAATATAATCAGCTATATGCTAGTTACCGCATAATATTTATGTGATTGCTCTCATGTGTTAACTTAGAGATTGCATTCTTTACATAGATACTTCATGCATTCATGTATTCATTCATGTACTATTCTGGGGATTTATGCCGATATTCACTGTTTACTTACTCTTGATTCTTGGATTTCGGATTTCCATCAGATTTCTGGATTTGGGGGGAAACCGCAAGAATTTATAATAACTTCTCTCTGTCTCTTTTTAAAATGCAAGATGCGGTTTTCTCGTGATATATGGGTCGTCCACCATGAGTTTTCATTATTGCTGTTGGATTTCGAGACCCGATTCGAGAAGTAGGATGAACCGTTTCGGGTACATGGTGGGCCCGGTAAGATACCCCGGGGCAAGAAGCTCGAGTTGTAGTCGATGAGCCTAGCAGGGGCACAGACTACCTACCGGTGATGTCTGGCGCGGCGGATATCTGGAGGATACCGACCGTTGTCGTGAGATTTGATGATATGGGCCGATCCGGACTGACCGAGCCCAAGATATTGATACATTGAGATGTTGGGACATTGAGATACTGAGACATTGAGATATTGAGACTTGAGATATTGAGATATTGTGTCGATGTTGGACATGGATTTCTGTCGATTTCACTGATGATGTTTCAGTTTTATTATACGAGATTTATTGATATTTTCTTATATCAGATTATTCAGATTTCGTGGTTGATTTTATCATTCATGATGCATTCATACCTCAGATAGGTGACTCATTACTGTTTAGTGACACTGACACGATACACTGAGTACTGCACTTTTGCACAGATGATTACCCTGTCACTACAAGATGGCTAGTGTTTTATATGTATATTATTATGACCTAGGAGATCGTCTTGCATGCGATTTCTACTCGCAGATGTCTTCTACTCACGAGTTGGCAACTCACCCCCGTTGTACCAAATTTTTCTTACAGGTTTAGATGTACAGGTTTCCTTGTCGGCTTGCTGGCACACCATTTCATTCAGTGTGATTGCTTGGTAGGTTGGTTCACTTTTATCGTGACCGCCGTTGTACTTTTATTTATTACATTTGTATCTAGTAAGCTCCATCAACCAGACTTGTATTATTTGATAGATTTAGAAGACCGGTTATTTATTCTTTCGACCTTAGAGTCGCGAACTAGTATTATTATGGTTTTCTGGAGGATTTTGGTTTTCTTCTGAGTTTTGTTTCTCGCCCTTCGGTGTTGTATATTATATTGCTTGCGTAGATGTGTCCGCCAATTGGCGAAGAGCTAGCTCCCGATTGGGGATGCCTTTTATTATTGCTTATGTATATATTTCTTGTTTGTACCCATTTGGGGCCAGTTTGTACAAAGGAGACTCTGCCGAAATTTTTGAGAAAATTTGATGTTGCTTTTAAACTTGTTTTCCTACACTTCTTCTTTTAAATGCTTTAGATTTCTGGGCTTCGGCTTACTTAGATTACGTTGCGCCTCTAGACGTTTCGTAATTTAAGTGCCGGTCACGTTCCGTACCTTCGGGTCGTGACAAAGTCGGTATCTGAGCGTTAGGTTTTACCTTTTACGTATAGGATGACCCCTGGTTGATGAAGTAGGTGACTAAAGTAGAGTGACGTACCATGGGTATGTTCCGCGGCATACTTACGATACGCTACTCCGCTTAAGAAGCCTTAGGATGTACATTTGTTTGCACCGTACTTTTATTCGTTCTTTGATCTATCTTCGTCAATGTCGGATGGTGGTTTCTGTTACCACGGTCACACGGGCAGAGAGAGCTACGGCTAGTGTTGCGGTCAGCATGAGCGTTTCGATATGTCGTTTACTATGTTTTCTCGTGGACGCGAGCATTGATATCTGCATCGGGTGATCGGGCCACTGTTAGAGACCAGCTAGAATGTGATGACCGTTAATGTATCGTCTATTCTTGAGGATCGAGGTACTGTTTAGCGTGCGGACGAAGGGTATCACATGTCGTCTAGGCGGAGTTAAAAGGTTTGAACGAATGTCAGAAACCCATTTTCCCAAATTTAAGGTATTCGGAAGAACATGCAGGTAATTCTATGGACCCTCTAGAAGAATGAAACCCTAACTCGATATAATGACCATGAGAACGCCTTTGAACCTTAGGGTTTGCGGCAGTTCCGCGGTGCCATTAGTGAGGCTTGGGTTTGCCCTTCTACGGCCGGTCCGCAGGTGCTGTGGCATGTACTGGATATTTTTAAACTGTACTCGAGTGTTGAGCTCTCGGGGAATTATGGGACTTTGATGAATCGATCGAAAAGTTTAACGTAGTACAGATATCACGTGATGAGATATATTACTTGGGAGACTCAGTATAGCCGTTTGTAGCGCCGTTCATACAGCTATGAAGAGACGAGAGCCAAAGGACACCAGACGCCAGACTATGAACGAGATTCAAGGAGATATCTTGCTCTGCTAGCTTTGGATGCACCGACATCCTTCGACATTTGAGAAGGAGCATATCGACATCAGTGTTACGATTTGCGATTTGGTGATTTGAATATCACATTTCCGTTGTTTGGAATTTGGTATTTTGAGAATTTCGTTTTATGATTGGTTTTCCTATGTACTCATTCTTTGCACTCGATTCGTGTTCCATGTATCAGTTGTATTGATATTAGTTTTGTGCATACCCATTGCACTTGATTTGATTTTATATATTCTGAGATAATGATTTGATTTCGTGTATATGGGTTGCACATGATTTTGGACTTCTGCTTTCAGTATAGTTTTCATGCACTTTTCATACTTTTATTTGGTTTCGTGCACGCTGATGCTTGTGGTCGTAAGTTTATCTATTGCGGTATACTTGATTTGG
Organism: Agapanthus africanus; assembly: GCA_030015575.1. Lineage (NCBI taxonomy): Eukaryota > Viridiplantae > Streptophyta > Magnoliopsida > Asparagales > Amaryllidaceae > Agapanthus > Agapanthus africanus. Next base: position 126,415,942 of record JASDDO010000028.1, read on the forward strand.
ATTCGGTGTATATCGTATACCGCTGATTTCAATTTTGATGTTCGATATATGTTTTCGTGCACCATGTGCACTTGATTGAGATTTTTGCGCACACTTGGCGCACTTGATGCGATTTTGTGCACACCAGATGCACTAAATCGGGATTTGTGCAGATTAGATGCACCTTATATTGTTGTCGTGCACGCCCGTTGCACTTGACAGATGTTTTTGGTGTACACCCGTTGCACTCCGTTTTGTTTCTTTACATATTCGTGGCATCTGTACTTGGTTTCGATTTTCGTGCGCACCGGATGCAATAGTACCTTGTATACTATATTTGAGATTGATTTCATTTTGAGCAGTACGTTTTATGATATTTACTATTTGGTTTAGTAGCTGAGCAGGACTGTTCTGAGAACAGTACCTAGGTGTTTTTGCATGTATCCATAGTTACCGAAGGAATTTCCAAAAAGGAGTTATAGTCTCAATATTTTCTTATGTGTCTGAGATGGCACGATCCATTTTACAAAGGAAACCCTTCTAAATTATTTTCAAAAAGGCTGGACGTTTATGTTAAATAAAAGATATATATGTATAGCTATTTTTCCTTAAAATGAACGTCCGCTACTTGTGCTGTGATATACACATCGCACAGCGATTTGAAAAAGGGGGTTTTGCTTGCTTCTCTATTCAGATGTTTGGACGATTTTACTACGATACGTACTATATGTACAAGCTATAGTTTTGATGTATATCATGTTGGTTTTCGTATTGGATTTTGACATCAGTATCTTCACCATGACTCCGATGATTGCGTTATGCTTGACGGAGTTTTGATTTTGAGTTATGTACTTGTTTTTCATACGCATGCATTGTGCTAAGATGTGTTTTGTGTATTGATGATTTCGGAGCCCCGATGATTTCAGTGCTTTGGTAAATGTTTTAGTATCTGGGGGAGTTTTGATTTAAATTCGGAGAACAAATTTCTTTTAGTGGGGAAGATTGTAATGTTTTAAAAATAAATAAATAAATAAAATCCTTTAAGTGAAATTTTCTGATAATCGGTATAATAAACCGTATTTTCCGTAAAACATTACTATAGTTATTTTTCAGCATAAAATTTAATACGCCTATTTTAACTACATAATTGCTAGAAATTGGTATTATTGGGTCACTTATAATTGTTAGTTTAATTAAATATTTTTTCCTTAATTAATTAATTCAAATATTAATATAAGCTTTTAATTAAACATTTAATTAGTGCTAATTACATATGGGAGTGGGTTAATTATATTTTAATGAACCATGACAATTTAAAACAAGTGTGTAATATGCAAAACTCTTTCTAAAAATTTCTCCATGGTTCTAGACTTTTATAGGATAATTTAGAAAAAGAAAATTTATTAAACAAAGAAATTAATGAAAAGACTTAAAAGATGTAATTATTTGGAGAAGTTTCTACACAACTCCTCACAACTTTTTCTCTCTCTCTTCCCTAATTTATCATGGCCGAGCATCACCTTGGGGAGCCCCCCAATTTCTCCACTTCACTTTACATTAAAATCCTTCAAAATTTGCTTCAAAAAAAATCCAAATAAAACACCACAAATTCCTAATTTAAATCCTACCCATTATTCTTTGGCCTATCTAGCTTGGATTTTGGAGCAAAGTTAGCATTTTGGAGATCAAGTTAGATGTTTGATCTCATGGTTTGGAGGTATAATCTTAAACCAAATTGTTACTTGATGTTTAATTACTTCAATTTAATTAATCATGATGCTTAATTAGGTTTTAATTTCAAATTTGAAAATTCAAGAAAGGGTTTGTGATCAAGTTAGGGTTTTTATCAATTGTTCATGGTTTTAATGTGTAGCTTAACACATCAAGGCATGTAAAATCTAATCTAGATTGTTAAGTTACTAATTGTTACAATTAATTTGTCAAAATTGCATAATTTTTGCAAACTAGGTTTTTGTAAAATATATATATATGTGAGATAAAATTCCAGTGAGGGTTTTTATCATTAGATTATGGTTTTAGTGAGTAGATTAACATGCTAATGCTATGCAAAACTTAATCTTGTTGCTTATTGCTAATGGTAACATTTAAAATATCCAAATTAAGATTTTTTAAGCAAACTAGGTTTTTAGAAATTAATTAAAAATATGGGATTAAAATCTAGTAAGGGTTTTCATCATATCATTAAAAATTTAAATTGTAGTTTAGCACCTTAGATCATGCAAAACTTAGTTTAGTTGTTGATTTGTGAATTTTTACTTTAAAGATGTTAAAATTGGATAAATTTGCAAATTAGAATTTTTGGATTTATACAAATTAGTGTGATAAAATTATAGTAATGATTTGTATGACTTAGTTATGATATTTAGTGAATATTGTGGCCACTAAATTTGTTAAAACATTAAGTTTCGAATTAAAACGGTTATTTGAGGCTTTCTAGGTTTTCGGAAATAAATCGATTTGATTTATTTTGAGGTTTTGACGAGTTACAATTTATTTAATATTTTAATTAGTGAGTTGTGAAACTATGATTTTTACGTTTGGGTTTTCTCGATCAATTGGCGTTTATACGCCGATGTCGAGAGTTATTCGGTTCTTTTGCTTGAGCGGGTCATAGGTTTAAACCTATGCGCGTTTCGTGTGCTGTTTTGGTTTTGCCCATGATTTCAGTTTACGATATTATATATGTTTGTGTATAGGTACCTCCGCGTGAACTTCGGGACGACAAGCAAGAGCACGACGGCCTTGACTTCGGCAGACAAAACCAGGTGAGTAGATGTATATCTACGGGGGAAGTCGGGTGGATGGCTTATAGCACCCCCGCAACTTCATAGAATATGACATGGTCACGATATAGTTATATATATTTATGTTATTGCGAGATGCGAATACTTAGCCAGAAAGGTTCTAGGATGACCACGGATCGGAATTTGGGTTTTTTGGATGACGGTCCTCCTATTCTAGTCCTTAGTCGCGAGACCCTAGAATATAGGTTGGCGCACGTGCTCGCGCGCGCACACACACTTGTTTTCTAGGTCTACAACAAATACACGTGATATGTGGATGTTATATGATACTTGGGAATGAGTCGATATGTTCGGGCATAATACCGTGAGATATTTAATATGTGACTGAGTTATGATATGAGATATATTATGATATTATAGCGGATCGTTGGACGATGATACCATGTGAATGATGATATATGTATGATAGTTGACATATGATCGAGATATGATATGAGATATGTTATGATATTTATAATGGATCGCTTGGGCGATGTATACTTCTATATGATAATATGTGTTGATGATATCAGATTGCACGAGACTTTAGATCAGTAACCAGATCATGATATTATTTAATGATAATACCATATGATTGATGGCATATATATAATAGCTGACCCGTACCCCAATTTTGGGATGCCGTATGATGGATTTTACCGTACGAGGTATGGATGTGATGATTGATCCGCACTCTTGATTTGAGAAAGTCGTACTTTGTACGTGACGCTATTGGGGCTGGATCGCCGACTACTAGAAATATCGACTCGGACTTTAGGTGTATTCTTCTTATCTTTCGACTGGCCTCTTTAGTTATTTTCCCTTAGTTGGTTAGGTAGATATTAGTTAGGTTCGAGTCATACTTCTTTTCAAAACTAACGAATCGTGCGCATTTTTAAAAATAGCCTGTGGGATACTACGGATTTTTCAAAGGAAACATCTTTTCTATAAAACCCCATAGCCTCTACCTTTCTAAAAACCACGATTCGTGCTTTTTCAAACAACAAACTGTATGACTAGTAATTAGATATGTATATTTTTAGATGTGCGTTTTCTACACATGCACCGATATATTCATGTTGTATCCATCGCATTTTATGATTTCATATGTCACTTCTTTAATAATTATATACTCTGCATGTTAGGACACCAGCACCATTACCGATGATGCGCATGTTTCACATACACTTGTTGCCGGCTCACACACATCATCATCGGTAATTGCCATATCACGTACACTTTAGAACATATTATCTCATTAATATAATCAGCTAAATGCTAGTTACCGCATAATATTTATGTGATTGCTCTCATGTGTTAACTTAGAGATTGCATTCTTTATATAGATACTTCATGCATTCATGTATTCATTCATGTACTATTCTGGGGATTTATACCGATATTCACTGTTTACTTACTCTTGATTCTTGGATTTCGGATTTCCATCGGATTTCTGGATTTGGGGGGAAACCGCAAGAATTTATAATAACTTCTCTCTCTCTCTCTTTTTAAAATGCAAGCCGCGGTTTTCTCGTGATGTATGCGTCGTCCACCATGAGTTTTCATGATTGCTGTTGTATTTCGAGACCCGATTCCAGAAGTAGGATGAACCGTTTCGGGTTCATGGTGGGCCCGGTAAGGTACCCGGGGCAAGAAGCTCAAGTTGTAGTCAATGAGCCTTGCAGGGGCACAGACTACCTACCGGTGATGTCTGGCGCAGCGGATATCCGGAGGATACCGACCGTTGTCGTGAGATTTGATGATATGGGCCGATCCGGACTAACCGAGCCCGAGATATTGATACATTGAGATGTTGGGACATTGAGATACTGAGATATTGAGATATTGAGACTTGAGATATTGAGATATTGTGTCGATGTTGGACACGGATTTTTGTCGATTTCACTGATGATGTTTCAGTTTTATTATACGAGATTTATTTATGTTTTCTTATATCAGATTATTCAGATTTCGTGGTTGATTTTATCATTCATGATGCTTTCATACCTCAGATAGGTGACTCATTACTGTTTAGTGACACTGACACGATGCACTGAGTACTGCACTTTTGCACAGATGATTACCCTGTCACTACTAGATAGCTAGTGTTTTATATGTATATTATTATGACCTAAGAGATCGTCGTGCATGCGATTTTTATCCGCAGATGTTTTCTACTCACGAGTTGGCAACTCACCCCCGTTGTGCCAAAATTTTCTTACAGGTTTAGATGTACAGGTTTCCTTGTCGGCTTGCTGGCACATCATTTCATTCAGGGTGATTGCTTGGTAGGTGGGTTCACTTTTATCGTGACCGCCGTTGTTATTTTATTTATTACATTTGTATCTAGTAAGCTCCATCAACCAGACTTGTATTATTTGATAGATTTAGAAGACCAGTTATTTATTCTTTCGACCTTAGAGTCGCGAACTAGTATTATTATGGTTTTCTGGTGGATTTTGGTTTTCTTCTGAGTTTTATTCCTCGTCCTTCGGCGTCGTATATTATATTGCTTGCGTAGATGTGTCCGCCAATTGGCGTAGAGCTAGCTCCCTCTTGGAGATGCCTTTTATTATTGCTTATGTATATATTTTTTGTTTGTACCCGTTTGGGGCCAGTTTGTACAAAGGAGACTGTGCCGAAATTTTTGAGAAAATTTGATATTGCTTTTAAACTTGTTTTCCTACACTTCTTCTTTTAAATGGTTTAGATTTCCGGGTTTCGGCTTACTTAGATTACGTTGCGCCTCTAGACGTTTCGTAATTTAAGTGCCGGTCACGTTCCGTACCTTCGGGTCGTGATAAATGGCCTCTAGGGTATACATATCACTAATAACCCCGAAAGAAGAGCAAAACAGCCGATCCAATCACCTTCACCGACGAGGACCTCCACGGGATATCCTTGCCTCACAACGACCCCATGGTGATTACAGCACGGGTCTACCGCTATGAGGTTCAAAGGATACTGGTCGACTCGGGGAGCTCGGCAGACATTCTTTTCTACGACTGCTTTTTACGTATAGGGCTTGGCCCGTCGGACCTGAGGCCGACCGCCCACATTCTGTCAAGGTCTACCAACCATCCCATCCCGGCAGAAAGAGTGGTCACCCTCCTACTTAACATCGGGGAGGCAGGCTGTACGCGAACCGTACCAGTGGAGTTCATCGTCACTGGAATTCCATCAACCTATAATATCCTCCTCAGACGCCCGACGCTAAACTCCCTTCAGGCCCGGATATCAACCAACCACCTCACGATCAAGTTCCACTCGACCAAGGTGGAATAGGCCGGGCCTACGGAAACTAGCAAACCGCAAAGATTTGCTTCATAGCGACATCTATGCTCGAGGAACGAAGCGACGACCTTGAAAGCGCGGATGATTTCAGGGGGTCCTTGGATACTCGGGACGAACAAAAAGAAATCCGAGGGGCCCCGGTGGAGCCGCTAACAGAGGTCCCCCTCGTCGAAGGGGACAATGGACGAACCGTCCAAATCGGGTCACTCTTAACGGGGGCCCGGCGTGACGACCTGGTCCGCTTCCTTAGAGGGAACTCGGACGTGTTCGCTTTGGCACCCGCCGACATGCCCGGGATCGACCCGACGGTCCGACCCGTCAAGCAGAAGAAACGAAGCTTCGCTCCGATCAAATAAAAGGCGATCGAGGACGAGGTTGACAGGTTGCTTGCAGCCAACTTCATTCGGAATGTGGCCTACTCGGAATGGCTGGTGAATGTGGTCATGGTTAAAAAGGCAAGCGGGAAGTGACGCACAAGGCATGCCCGAAAGACAACTATCCCCTCCCTTGGATAGATCAGATCGTCGACAGTTCGGTAGACCATGAGTTACTCAGCTTCATGGATGCTTTCTCCGGCTACAACCAGATCCGTATAAACCCGGCAGACGAAGAGCTCACCGTATTTACAACGGACCGGGGGGTATACTGTTATAAAGTGATGCCCTTCAGCCTCAAAAATGCCGGGTCTACATACCAACGCTTGGTCAACAGGATGTTCAAACCACAGATCGGGAGGAACATGGAGGTTTACGTCGACGACATGCTCGTTAAATCGACCTCGTCAGATGAGCACGCCAAAAATCTGAGCGAGACTTTCGACATCCTCTGCAAATACAAAATGAAATTGAATCCCCCCAAGTGCGCATTCGGGGCCACTAGTGGGAAGTTCCTCGGATTCATGGTTACCTACCAAGGAATCGAGGCTAACCCGGAGAAAATCAGCGCCATCCTCAACATGGACGCGCCAAAGACCAACGTCGAAATCATGCGGCTCACGGGGAGGGTAGCCGCTCTGAGCCGCTTCATGTCAAGGTCCGGAGAAAAGTGCCTCTCATTCTTTAAAGCCCTCAGAAAGATCCCAAGGTTCGAATGGTCGGAGGAGTGTCAGATCGCTTTCGAGCAATTCAAAATGCACCTGGGGACTCCCCCACTACTCACCCGGCCAATTGATGGAGACAAGCTATCACTGTACCTAGCGGTGTCCGACCAAGCTGCAAGCTCGATGCTCGTCCGAGAAGTCGAAGGAGTCAAGAAGCCGGTCTACTACGTAAGCCACGTCTTTAAGGATGCGGAAAAAAGGTACCCGACCATAGAAAAGATTGTCTTGGTGCTTATCATGGCCTCAAGGAAACTTCGGCACTACTTCCAGGCACACACCATCCTCGTTCTCACCGAGTGCCCTTTAGGGGCTATTCTCGCCTCCCCCGAGTCTTCTGGTCATTTGGAGAAGTGGAGGTGGGAGTTATCTCAATTCGATATCAAATACCGCCCAAGACAGGCTATCAAGGCACAAGTCCTGGCCGATTTTATTGTCGAATGCACTATCCCCAACAAAGAGGCAGTGTCCGTGCCGGCCCCCGGATCTCAACCCTCAATCGAAGAGAGGCTCGACTCCGTCCCCGATTGGGTCCTGTACGTCGATGGATCATCAACCGAGGATGGATGTAGTGCCGGCCTCATCATTCGAGGCCTGAACGAGGCAGAGATGGAGTATTCTTTGAAACTCGGGTTCAAAATCTCAAACAACGCCGCGGAGTACGAGGCCTTACTAGCTAGACAGCAAATCGCCTCTGGAGTAGGGCTGAAGACGATCCGAATCCGCAGCGACTCTGCCCTGGGCGTAGGCCAAGTGACCGATCGTTTCGAGACACGGGAGTCTCTGATGGTGAAATATTTAGCCAAGGTAAGAAGACTATGAAAGGACTTCGATGAAGTCCAAGTGGAGCAGATCCCCTGGCACCTAAACGCCCAGGCCGACGCCCTGAGCAAGCTAGCTCCTCCTATACAGCCAACAACAAGAGAAATATCCTCTTCGAGGTCTTACCACGGCCCAGCGTGGAAGACAGAGCGACGTCACTTCAAGTTTACACTGCCCGGGAAGAAAACCGGGATTGGAGGAAGCCCCTCTTAGAATTCCTGAAGGAGGGTACGCTCCCAGAAGATCGAGGGGAAGCCCGCCGCCTCCGAGCCAAAGCCCACCATTTCGTTTGGAGCAGTGGAAACCTCTACAAGAAATCCTTCACTCAACCTCTGCTTCAATGCGTCGACCCCCACGAGGCCAACTACGTCCTCCGTGAGGTTCACGAAGGGGTCGGCGGAGCACATCAAAGGGCTCGCACCTTAGTCCAGAAGATGCTACTCCAAGGATATTATTGGCCGACCATTCATCAGGATGCCCAGAAGCTCGTCAGAAGGTGCAAGAGCTGCCAACTCTATGGCAGCATACCCCGCCTTCCGGCCACCGAGTTAACGGCCCTGACCTCCCCCTGGCCGTTTGCCCAGTGAGGAATGGACATGGTAGGCCAGCTCCCTACTGGTATGGATGGGCACAAATACATCCTCGTCACGGTGGACTAATTTACAAAGTGGATCGAGGCCGTCCCCATCAGAAAACCGGACGCCACCACGACTATCAAATTCCTACAAAACAATATAATATCCCGGTTCGGGATCCCGAGGTGCATCGTTACCAACCATGGGATGAATTTCGAAAACGAAAAAGTCAAGGGATTCTGCAGCGAATATCACATATTGATGAAGTTCGCCGCGGTCGTGCATCCCCAATGCAACGGGCAGGCCGAGGTCACTAACCGAGACATCATTCGAGGTCTTCGAACTCGCATGGAAGGACGGCAGGGCAGTTGAGTCGACGAATTACCTCGGGTCTTATGGGCCTTGCGCACATCGAAAAATACCCCCACTGGAGAGACCCCCTTCAGCCTCTGCTACGGCACCGAGGTGATAGTCCCAGCAGAGATCGGGCTGCCCAGTTACAGGATCGAGCACTTCGACGACGAAGCAAACACCTCGGCCCTCCGGACTAATTTGGACATCTTATTGGAGAAGCGGGACCGGGCACAGATCAAAGCTGCCGCTTATCAACGGCAAACTGCTGCTACTATAACGCACGAGTCAAGCGACGCGCCTTCAAGACTGGAGATTTGGTCCTAAGGCGGAACGAGTTCATTGACCAGAGAAAGTTGCACAAGTTTTCCCCGAAGTGGGACGGCCCATTCCTCGTCTCCGAAGTATTTCCAAGCGGGGCCTATCGCTTGCAAGACGCAGCGGGTCGTAAATTTCCATGGCCCTACAACACCGAGAAGCTCAAGTTGTACCTCTGAAAATTGTATCTATGAATATATGTTTCTTCTTTGCTAAAGCGATGTAAATTCTTCTAAGTCTTTTGAATTCGAAGAAACTCCTCCTATGTGTTTCCCTCTTCCTTGGTTCAAAGGTCACAGATTTTGTTTCGTGAAAATACTCAAACGCACCCAGAAGACAGAAAAAGAAACAATAGTACGTCGCAAAAGTGAACTTTATTTATTAAAGGTATTGTGGGCTCCTCAGCCTTACATGAAAATTAAAATTACAACAAGGGGGTACGGGGTCAAGGAAGCACTGCTGGTGGTACTCCGTGGAGATCTCCGCCAGCTGAGCCCTGGCCTCTTCAGCCCGCTCCCGCCGATGATGCCCACGTACCCAGGACGCCACGAAGGCACCAGGCCCCCTATCCTCCGGGCAAGGGTCCGCGACCTGCCTCTTTTGGAAGCACTCCAAAATAAGGGCCACAGATTGGTCGTGCCTGTTCTTCGAGATGAGGCCGAGGACATAGATCGTACGCATCTTGTCGAATGCCTCATCCAGCAGCTCCTCGGAGAGGGGGTTGTACAGCCCCAGAGACCTCCTCCAAATTGCGTACATCAGCAATTGGAGGAGGGACACCGACGAGGAAGTAGACGGCCGAAGGGGTCCTCGATGCGCTGGACCATGCCCCGGTACGTCTCCTCGAAAAGGGACTGGTCGTACATGTAGGGTGTTTTTCGTCACCCCATTGAGATGGGAATACGCGCGCGCTTGTCAGGCGTACTACAGATTCCCCCTGCCTAGGGTAGGCCGGGGTTTATTGATTGTGGGGATCCGAATCTCCGGCAGCCGCGGACTAAGCTGCCGTTAATTACCCCTCGCCTTTGGGGTGAGGGAACCTCCGATTAACGGGTTAAACTGGTCATGCGAACTCAATGTGCAGTGTACGTGTGTTGTGTTTTGAAAGGGGGGGTTTGGATATATCGGGAGCCACACAGAGTTTTTTTTACGGGGGTCCCCTACCCGGATAGCGGGCTGGGGGTCAAGGGGGCTAGCAGCGCCCCTAACAGGGACAGTGTCGTGGAGCACGTGTGTGTGCAAATATGTATACATATGTATATATATATGTATATATGTATATATATAAAAGAAAGAGGGGAAAAGGCATCCAAAGGATGTGTGGGGGCAGCACCTTAGGCGCTGTGCGCTCAGGCGCTAGAGTGCCACGTGTCGGCACGTGGGCGCTCTGCGCTTGAGCGCTGGGCACTTGAGCGCAAGCGCGCCACGTGTCGACACGTAGGCACTTTGCGCTCGAGCGCCTGCGCTGGAGTGCAAGCGCGCCACTTGTCGGCAAGGGGGAGAGTTGCGCTCGAGCGCCTGCGCTTGAGCGCAAGCGCGCCACGTGTCGACACGGGGGAGACTTGCGCTCGAGCGCTTGCGCTTGGGCGCAAGCGCGCCACGTGTCGGCACCGGGGAGACTTGCGCTTGAGCGCAAGCGCGCCACGTGGGCGACTTGCGCTCGGGCGCTTGCGCTTGAGTGCAAGCGCGCCACGTGTCGGCACGCGGGCGCTCTGCGCTTGAGCGCCGGCGAGAAAAAGTGGCTTTTAGCCTAAGAAACAGAAGCTGTGCTTCAGAAAGAAAATATTTGTTATGTATATATGTATGGAGTTAGACTCCTGGGATGTTTTGAAGCTGATGAAGGGGGTTCTTCTTCTTTCTTCTGTTGTTTAGCCGGGTCTTGAAGATCAAGAAGTAGGAGATTTTAAAAATCACTCCTTTTTGAGATCTGATGGGAGATCTGAGTTCCCCTTTGTGGGTTTTGTGGTGGAAAACTACTTAGTTTTGGAAAAGAAAGAGTAAAACTCTTGATTTAATTCAAAAGAATTGAGAAGGTTTAGAACCTTGGAGAAGGAGCAGGAGGCACAAAGAACCCTAGTTTTTGGGGGAATGAAAAAGTTTTTTTTTCATCATCATGTTGCCTTATATAGGCTTACATATTTACATATAGCCCCTTGGGCTTTACAAAAATGACATTTTAGCCATCCCATGGCTCATGTGCCATTTCATTTTTGCACATAAGCCATGGGCTTACAAAATATTGGCTTTATGCCCATTTTGTTTACATTCATGCATAAAAAATTACATAAAAATTATTTATGACATGATTTCGTTGTTGGCATGGGAAGGCTGGCCGCGGGCTCGACTTGATCATGGGCCCGCTTGACCTGGACTTGGGCCCACCTTGCTTGGGGGTTGACCTTGACTTTGACTCGGTCAACCGGTTGTAAATTTTTACCCCAACAAATTGCCCCCCATCAATAAATGCACACAGCATATGTGGGTCGTGTGCATGAAATTGATGGATCTTCTTTTGCGTGGAGGCGACTTGCTTTGGTTCCCACTTTTTGGGATGCACTGCCCTTTTTACGACATGGACGGTCGGTGCTCTGGTCCGAAGCGATTTAGTAGACGTGTCCCCGGCACGGAGTGTCGCTGGTCGACGTTTCCCCGAGGCGGAGTGTCTGTGTTGGACGTTTCCCCGATGCAGAGTGTCGCTGGTTGACGTTTCCCTGATACGGAGTGTCTGTGTTGGACGTTTCCCCGATGCAGAGTGTCGCTGGTTGACGTGTCCCCGGCACGGAGTGTCGCTGATGGACTTTTCCCCGGCGCGGAGTGTCGGGTTGATTTTTCCCCGGCACGGAGTGTCGCTGATGGACTTTTCCCCGGCGCGGAGTGTCGCGGGTTGACTTTTCCCCGGCACGGAGTGTCGCTGATCGACTTTTCCCCGGTGCGGAATGTCGGGTTGACTTTTCCCCGGCACGGAGTGTCGCTGATGGACTTTCCCCCGGCGTGGAGTGTCGCGGGTTGAATTCAAAGTCCCACCGGGCGTGCCAGAATCTATAGGGTGTTTTTCGTCACCCTATTGAGATGGGAATACGCGCGCGCTTGTCAGGCGTACTACAGATTCCCCCTGCCTAGGGTAGGCCGGGGTTTATTGATTGTGGGGATCCGAATCTCCGGCAGTCGCGGACTAAGCTGCCGTTAATTACCCCTCGCCTTTGGGACGAGGGAACCTCCGATTAACGGGTTAAACTGGTCATGCGAACTCAATGTGCAGTGTACGTGTGTTGTGTTTTGAAAGGGGGGGTTTGGATATATCGGGAGCCACACAGAGTTTTTTTTACGGGGGTCCCGCTACCCGGATAGCGGGCTGGGGGTCAAGGGGGCTAGCAGCCCCCTTGCGGGGTGCGGGGCAGCGCCCCTTTAGAAATTTTTTTCTAACAGGGACAGTGTCGTGGAGTACGTGTGTGTGCAAATATGTATACATATGTAAATATATATGTATATATGTATATATATAAAAGAAAGAGGGGAAAAGGCATCCAAAGGATGTGTGGGGGCAGCACCTTGGGCGCTGTGCGCCTAGGTGCTGTGCGCTCAGGCGCTAGAGTGCCACGTGTCGGCACGTGGGCGCTCTGCGCTTGAGCGCTGGGCGCTTGAGCGCAAGCGCGCCACGAGTCGGCACATAGGCGCTTTGCGCTCGAGCGCCTGCGCTGGAGTGCAAGCGCGCCACGTGTCGGCACGGGGGAGACTTGCGCTCGAGCGCTTGCGCTTGAGCGCAAGCGCGCCACGTGTCGGCACGGGGGAGACTTGCGCTCGAGCGCTTGCGCTTGGGCGCAAGCGCGCCACGTGTCGGCACCGGGGAGACTTGCGCTTGAGCGCAAGCGCGCCACGTGTCGGCACCGGGGCGACTTGCGCTCGGGCGCTTGCGCTTGAGCGCAAGCGCGCCACGTGTCGGCACGCGGGCGCTCTGCGCTTGAGCGCCGGCGAGAAAAAGTGGCTTTTAGCCTAAGAAACAGAAGCTGTGCTTCAGAAAGGAAATATTTGTTATGTATATATGTATGGAGTTAGACTCCTGGGATGTTTTGAAGCTGATGAAGGGGGTTCCTCTTCTTCCTTCTGTTGTTTGGCCGGGTCTTGAAGATCAAGAAGTAGGAGATTTTAAAAATCACTCCTTTTTGAGATCTGATGGGAGATCTAAGTTCCCCTTTGTGGGTTTTGTGGTGGAAAACTACTTAGTTTTGGAAAAGAAAGAGTAAAACTCTTGATTTAATTCAAAAGAATTGAGAAGGTTTAGAACCTTGGAGAAGGAGCAGGAGGCACAAAGAACCCTAGTTTTTGGGGAAATGAAAAAGTTTTTTTTTTCATCATCATGTTGCCTTATATAGGCTTACATATTTACATATAGCCCCTTGGGCTTTACAAAAATGGCATTTTAGCCATCCCATGGCTCATGTGCCATTTCATTTTTGCACATAAGCCATGGGCTTACAAAATATTGGCTTTATGCCCATTTTGTTTACATTCATGCATAAAAAATTACATAAAAATTATTTATGACATGATTTCGTTGTTGGCATGGGAAGGCTGGCCGCGGGCTCGACTTGATCATGGGCCCGCTTGACCTGGACTTGGGCCCACCTTGCTTGGGGGTTGACCTTGACTTTGACTCGGTCAACCGGGGTGTAAATTTTTACCCCAACAGTACAGGTAGACGTCATCGGAAGTGACGATCTCTTCAATCGTGTAGATACGCCCGGCCATCTCAGAAAAGCAATGCTGAAAGAAACTCATCTCCTTCTCTATTTATAGCCCCCAACTTAGCCTCAACAGAATACCCAAGGACCCAAATTTGCATGCGCGTAGGTGCGAATCCTGGGATTTTCTCAACTCTTCCAATACCGTACCGCCACGTGGCGGGCATCCCGTATTTTTCGGCCAACCGAAGTCGGAACGACGCGGATCTTGGAACGCCTCGCCTAACCTAGGCATTTCTGCCACGTGTCGCCCGCGACGGTCACTCTTCCAGATTTCACACGTCAAGGGAGGTCGGGCGACGCCTCGCAAAATCGAGCAGCTTAACTTCTCGGTCAATCCATGGCCGGTAATTTACTGCCCACCGACGCCGAGGATCCAAAGCCCTCCTCAAGAGTCCACCGAGCAGCTTCCCTGCTCGGTCCATCCCCGGCCGGTAGATTACTACCCACTGATGCCAAGGATCAAAGCCCTCCTCAAGAGGCCACCGAGTAGCTTCCCTGCTCGGTCCATCCCTGGCCGGTAGTTTACTACCCACCGACGCCAAGGATCAAAGCCCTCCTCAAGAAGCCACCGAGCATCTTCCCTGCTTTGTCCATCCCTGGCCGGTAGTTTACTACCCACCAACGCCAAGGATCAAAGCCCTCATCAAGAGGCCACTGAGCAGCTTCTCTGCTCGGTCAATCCATGGCCGGTAGTTTACTACCCACCGAAGCCAAGGATCCAAAGCCCTCCTCAAGAGACCACCGAGCAGCTTCCCTGCTCGGTCCATCCCTGGCCGGTAGTTTACTACCCACCGACGTCAAGGATCAAAGCCCTCATCAAGAGGTCACCGAGCAGCTTCCCTGCTCGGTCAATCCATGGCTGGTAGTTTACTACCCACTGACGCCAAGGATCCAAAGCCTTCCTCAAGAGGCCACCGAGTAGCTTCATTGCTCGGTCCATCCATGGCCGGTAGTTTACTACCCATCGACGCTAAGGATCCAAGCCCTCCTCAAGAGGCCACCAAGAAGCTTCACTGCTCGGTCCATCCTTAGCGGGTAACTTCTTACCCATCTACGCTATGGATCCAAAGCCTTTCTCAAGAGGCTACCGAGCAGCTTCCCTGCTCGGTTAATTCATGGCTGGTAGTTTACTACCCACTGACGCCAAGGATCCAAAGCCCTCCTCAAGAGGCCACCCAGCAGCTTCCCTGCCCAATCCATCCCTTTCTGGTAGTTTACTACCCACCGACGCCAAGGATCAAAGCCATCATCAAGAGTCCATCGTGCAGCTCCCCTGCTCGGTCCATCCTTAGTGGGCAACTTCCTACCCATCTGTACTAAGGATCAGAAGCCCTCAACCTCGGCAAACGCCGACCAATCCGGACTAGGTTCTTGTCTAATTCATTCTAAAAGAAGTGGTCACCGGTCCAACTCGAGGGAATGGGCAAATCTATACCTTTCTACTCGAAGGAGCCAACCGACATACCTTAAGTGCGTGATCGCCACCTCGACTTCGGGGCCACAAGGACACCGACCTTACACCGGCCTTTGTACACTTGAAAAATAATTGGGTTTCATTCGACGAGCGATCGCCAACTAAAGAACCGGTCGCCGACCTAGCGTGTGTCTCGTCAGGCAAGGAAAACGCTAACAGGCTCACACAAATGAAAACATTGCCACACAAAAATTTGCAAAACGGTTTTATTCACAACTCGGGAGTCTTTACAAAGGTATTATAGGCTCCCCAGCCTTACAAAATTGCCTGAAGGCTTACAAAATTACAAAACAAAAAAGAAAAAGAGGAAGGCAGAAAGGCTCAGGCCTCAGGACCGAGGAGGACCTCGTTATGCTCAGCGCCAGTATCAATAGCCGGGGTGGTGGATTTAGGGTCGGCGCCCCCAACAGGAGCTTCGGCACTGGGAGGCGGGGTGATCGCCTTATCCCCAACGCTCCCACCGGAAGCCTTCCACCCGGCGACACTTCCGGCGGCATCCTCCTGTGTCTCATCCTCGAGGGGGTACTCGAGCCGGAGCCCGCCATCGGGAAACTCCGGCGTCAACGCCTTGACGACATCGAGAGCCTGATGCCAGACGAGAGCCGAGGAGTCAGCAAGGTCGGTGTAGAATTGATCCGATGTCTTGTAGCTCTCCACCGCCTTTGCGGTCCGGAGGTCGGCGCGCCTCATCTCTTCCTTCGCCGCCTCGTTTTCCCTCTTAAGGGTGTCCCGCGTCTTCTTCAGGGTGGTGTTGAGCACCCTGGCCTCCTCCAACTTAGCCTCTCAAAATTCGGATGGCCTCCATGCAGTTGGAGTTCACCCCTTCCTCGGCGGCCGCCCGATCTTCGAGGGTGGCGATCCTCTCCCTCACCTGACGCAGCTCCCGGCTCATCCCCTCCTCCCGCAAGGAAGACTCGCCCGTTATCTGCATCGCCGGGGCAATTTCCTCGTGCTCCATGTTGACAATGAGGGCGCAGTGCTGGAGGACCTGAGGAAAACAAAAGGAGGGGTTAAAAAGTATTCGATCCGACAAACAAAAAGACGCTTAATGAAAACCCAAACGGGAGGCGGATACTGACCTGTACAGGCTCTTGAGCTATGGCGGCGACTTGGGCCTTGAGGGTCCCTCGGGGGATTTTGCCCCTGGCAGATCGTTCCATCTCCGAGAGCAAGTTATCGGCGACAGAAAGTCTCGAGGGCACCTCGAAGCAAACGTCCCCCTCTTGCATGAAGATTGAAGAAGACGGAGATCGGGATACCGTCCTTTTCTGCCGCTTAAGGGAACCCTCGGGGGGGTCGACCTCATCCGCCACCTCCAAAACCCGGGGCTCCGGCTCCCGGGCATGTTTGAGGCTCTCCCCGCTGTTCCCCTCCGAACGGCGGCGGGGACGTTAGGGCGTCTTTGCCTGAGGTTCGGGGCAGATGCTATTTGGTTTTATCCGTCCACCTCTCCGAAGATGCCAAGTTGATTTATGGCACCGTGTATCGGAGATTTAGACGGATGCGGCCGATGTAGCAGACTTCGTCAGATTCCCCCTCGCTAGAGGGGTTTTTGATTGTGGGGACGCTCTTCCCTGCAGGCGCAAGCCCCTGCAGTTAATTACGCTACCGCATCGCGGTAGCCACTTTCTCCTTCTCCAGAATTTCACTTCGTGTCGTGTGTGTTTGTTTTGTTTGTGGTTGCCCGTGGATTGTATACGGAGACTGAGTAATGCCGTCGCCCGTAGGACGTGGATTAGTCCAAATCCGTATTTACTTAGATTTGGGTTTGATGTTTTAGTTTAAGGATATGTTAGCCTCGTTGAGGCTAAGATCAACTTAAACGTGATTTATTTAATATATGGCCATCAGGACTCATCACCTCTCTGACGTCGTTGAAGGATTACAACGATAAGTGTCAGAGGAGTTCAGAGATGTACCCTCGAACCGAAGTTGATTTAGGGTTTTATAGTCCATTTGAATGTTTAAGGATACGTTAACCGTGTTTGGGGCTAAGATCAACTTAAACGGGACCGTTTAGATCCGGCAAAGTGCATTTGGAGGCTCTATTGTTCCAGTTTAGGGACGTAGTGGTCCATAGGTAGTTTAAGGACGTTGCGGTCCATGCTCCAGTTTAGGGACGTGGTGGTCCATATTCCAGTTTAGGGACATGATGGTCCGACATTAGTTTAAGGACGTCTCGGTCCAATATTAGTTTAAGGACGTCTCGGTCCACGAGTTTAAGGACCCCGTAGTCCGTATTGATGTGTGGTCATTGGGACCCGTCATCTCTTTGACGTCGTTGAGGAATTACAACGATGGATGTCAAAGGAGTTCGGAGATGTACCCTCGAACCGGATATAAATTGATTTAAGAGAGCATTTGTGCTCAATTCAATTTAATTTAAGGACTTACGGCCAGAATTGGGCTAAGTCCAGTTGAAAATGTTCAACATTTTATTTATTTTTAGTCCATTAGACCTGTGCTAGGGCTTTGCCCACACTTAAATAATGCATTGCATTACTTCTATTTTCTTGTTTGGGCTCTGCCCATAAAAGATGCAGAGCATCAATTTATTTTGGGCTCTGCAAGGCATCTGCATAGCATTTTATTATTTTTGTTTGGGCTTTGCCCATTTATAAATAATGCAGAGCATCAATTTAATTAGGCCTGTTTGGTCTTTTAATTGGGCTTGGCCCTGCATTGCATTTGTTAGGCGCTTTGCGCCACTCACTGAGCGCAAGCGCTTGTGGTGAAGACACGTGTCATGCTCTGGTGAGCGCAAGCGCAACAGTGCAGTGCGCTGCGCTAGTGCGCTGCGCTGTTGCGCTGCTGACACGTGGCGCGCTTTGGTGAGCGCAAGCGCAACAGTGCAGTGCGCTGCGCTGTTGCGCTGCTGACACGTGGCGCGCTCCCGAGAGTGCAACAGCGCAGTTTGCAAGTGCAAAGCACTAAGAATCTTTTAGATTCAAGAACAGAAGTGCAAAGCACTATTTGATTTCTTGATCTAATTTAGATCAAAGAAAAATAAGTTTTTTCTCGTTTTTCTTATCTCAGAGAACCAAAGGTTCATGAAAAGTGTAAAGCACTATTTTTATTTTATTTTTATTAAAGATCATTGATCTTGTTTTTAGATCTATGATCTGTTCCTAAGAGAACTTTCTCTTTTTTTCTAAAGGTTTTTATCTTTTTTATTCTTGAGGAGTTCCTCAGAGTTCTTTTCTCTCTTTTTTTTTTATAGAAAGATGTTGATGCCTTTTAATTGAGGCCTAGGGTCCTTTTTATAGTGCCTATAAATTAGTTAAATTTGTTAAAGAGATTTTTCTCTGAGTGATTTGGGGAATTTTCCCCACCGTTGGATCTTTGATCCAAGGGCTTCTGCTTTGCAGAAGAAAATCTTTTTGTTTTAACAAGAACAGAAAAGATTTCTTAAAATTTTAATTCTGTTTGGCGCAGATGTCCCACCGCGTGACACGTGTCGCGCAGCGCACAGCGCAGCGCAACTGCGCTAGCGCTGACACGTGTCGCAGCGCGAAGCGCAGCGCAACTGCGCTAGCGCATCTGCGCTGACACGTGTCGCGCAGCGCGAAGCGCAGCGCAACTGCGCTAGCGCATCTGCGCCGACACGTGTCGCGCAGCGCAGCGCCTGCGCAACCGAAGCGTTGCTTCCTTTAATAGAGCTTTGCTCTGATTGGGTGCGCCTTCTTGGGCGCTGCGCTGACGTATCAGCGCCTGACATGTGGCGCGTTGCGCCTGAGACTTGAAGTGTTGCTTCAGAATTTTTGAATTTTGAATTTCAACAGAGCTTTGTTCTGATTGGGCGAAACAAATGCCCCCCACCGTTGCGCTCATGTGGCGCACACGTGAGTGCAGCGGTGGCAAACTCCTGATCGTTGGATCCAGGGGTGAGTTCAAGGGGCGCAAGCGCCTTATAAATAGGACCTCTGGCCCTTAGAAAAATCTCACCATTTTCTAGATTTTGATTTCCAGAGCTTTGCTCTCGCTTAGAACTCCAGAGCTTTGCTCTCGTTTCCAGAACTTTAGAGCTTTGCTCTCATTTTCCAAGTTAGAAAATTTTAGGTAAAATTAATCTTAAATTAAATATTTTAATTAACTAATAGAGCTTTGCTCTTACAGATATTTTGATCTAAAGAGATCCCCATTGGGATTTTATAAACAGAGCTTCGCCCTCAAAAACTTGCAGATCTACAGGGATCTTGTTCATAGGTTTTAACCCATGAACAGAGCTTTGCTCATAGATCATCTGTGGATCTTTTAGATCTGATAAAATGAAAAAATTTCATAAGTTTTTCGTGGATTTTCCAAGATTTCAAAATTTTTAATTCTTTTAGGTGTAGACATTTTCTGATGGACCTTTCCATTATTACCATAGAGCTGTGCTCTTTTTAAGGAATCTTATTTCCCTGGGACCCAAGTTTGACAAGTGTCACTCTGTGACAGAGCTTTGCTCTGAGAGAGGAGATTTTCTCCTTGTCTCTAGGGATTCTTCCCACCACCCTTTTTTATAAATGGGAATGTTTTCCTGGGGACCAACTGACAATCTCATCCAATGATGAGGTTGTCTGACGTATTGTCATCCAGATTTTGTGGGTCCCCCTTTGGTCTTCTACTCACTGCACTGCTGTGTGGTGTAATTAATTAATTTTAATTTAATTTAATTAATGCTTTCTTCTTCTTTTTTTTTAGATGCCAAATGTTGGAATTACAACACTAACGGCTAAATTGTTCTTTTGCAGCGATCATGTCTCTAGACACTTCATTCCCGTTCGTCCGCTCGGAGGAGGGATTTCCCGAGACGCCCTTGGACCGTGAAGTCCTGACCATGATTAAGGAGTACGACCCGGAACACAAGAGTCTCCACCTTTGGGGGTCGTGGTATAATTAGATCATCATGGGCCGCCGGAGCTTCACATGCGCGGTGCCGTCGGAACCCATCACGGCGATTCACTATGCTACCCCACCCTCGGTGCAGTATGCCGTGGAGTTGGTGGATTGGACATCGAAGGGTTTTCTACATCCCGCTATAGATGCGATACCGGTTCAGCGTCCTATGGTTTTGGACATCCTAAGGCGCCGTATCTGTCAGGGTGAAGCACGACCCTGGGGGCAATCTTATAACCTTGGTCTGATCCCCCGCCACCCGATTGGCTATCTGCCGTGGGCCCGGTACATCCTGTCGACGAAGAAGTTGCAGTTGATAAGATTAGGACTGTACACCGCGGTCTACGTCTCTCTTTTCCAGTATCCCACGCTCCCCACCTGGTGGTTCAAAGCTTTCTTGGAGCAATGGAATATTCCTACCCACACTTTCCTTGCCATGGATCGGGAAGTGTCAATCTCCTTGGAGGAGTTTGCGGAGGTATCCGGCTTACCAGTGATGGGGGAACATTATGAGGAGCTGCACCCGACAGATGTGTACGTATTTGGTGCTAGGCCGATGGTAAGGGGGTCACACCAGAGAATGCCGTTCAACATCAATTCCCAAGCTTGATTAAAGTGTTGAACATATATGAGTCCCTCTTCGTCGAACATGGGGGTCGGGGAGTTAGCTTTGAGGACTTCATTGCTCGTTTCCTTCGTCCAAGTGTCATCTCATCGGAAGCTGCCAAGTTCGCCACCCTGGATGACCCCTTCGGTCTAGGTGTGGACAACCTACCGGAGAAGGATATAGATCAAAAGGGTTTTTTTCTTCCGGACTTCCCTAGTATGTCATTTGCAGAAATTGCGGCCCCTGGAATGGATGAGGAGGCCTTTTTCTTGGGATTTCTTGGATTGTGGCTGAGCTGGTTTGCGATCCCAATGCACTCTCATTGGATGCGACCCTCTGTCTTTTACCCAGCCCACCGGATGGTCATCGGGGTAAAGGTAGCTGTTGGGATTGCTGGCTTGGCGCACTTATACCATGGCCTCAGTCGAGCAGCGGATGCTAATGAGCCCGGGGTACTGCATGTGGTCTTCCCGATGCATTACTTTGCATCGTGGCTCGAGCTACACACAGCGGGTGTCTTCGGCATGCATAAAAGGCCCTCGTTCTTTGACAAGTGCGGTTTTCCCCGCATTATACAGCTGATCGGCGCATCAATTGTAACCCCATCACCGCGGAACGCCAGGGGCTTACTCCTTCGCCGTCATACCGTTGGAGCCGGTATGTCCTTTGTCGATAAGGTATTGACCATTGGAAAGGTGTCTACCACTGTGACGCGGCCATTACAAGATGTCTTTAAAGATGGAGCCTCAGTTTTGACGGCTCGGGAGACCCTTCACTTATATTCCATTAGACAGGGTTTCTTAGTCTTTAGGCAGAATGTGTGGCAATTTTTATGAGGTATAACCCGCATCGTTTTGCTCAACAACTGGGCTACGATCAAGGGGTCCCCTTGGAAGCTTTCTTGCTGGAACCCACTGCCACTGAAGAAGGGATGGAGAACGCACTGCACCATTTCATGCGCCTGAATACGAGCTCTCATTTTTTTATCAATGCGCCGGCTTATGCTCCGAGACTCCTCAATGTGTACAAAGACTGGTTCAATCATGCAACAGGAGCAGTTATAAAAGAGGAAAGGCGACTGTTGGTCGATCGTAAGGGTGTGCCTCCAGGTACCGATCGCAACGCTCCTTTGGTCCCAAGGACCCCAGTAGTTGCCCCTTTAAAAGAGGTCAGGGGCAGACCGTCGCGTGCGCAAAGTCCTCCGCACGGATTGCCGCTTCCCGATATTAAAGATGCAGCCCCAGTGCCCCGTGCTCCAGTGGAGACAGTGGTCGTAGCCTCGCCGGAGTCCGGTATAGGTGCAGACATCGGGACCCGCCGTCCCAAGGTGGCTGCTAAACGTAAGTCGATCCCCCGTGAGCCTAGGGTCGGAGGGCAAAAGAAAAAGATGTCGCTATTCGCTGCGGACGTCGTGTTTGGTCAGGAACCCCATGCTCCCTATGCCGAGGGCCTGATCGAATACGGGACGGACGAAGGACTAGTGATGTCGCCGCCGGACGATACAGACTTGGAAGCCGCTCTCGAAACTTCGGCGTGGTTGGCAAAGCGTGACGCGTGGCTGGCCAAGCTTGCGCAATCAGGTAACTATTAGTCGCCTTTTCTTTATTGCAACATATCCTCTTCATTGCCTTTGACTAACGCTTTTCTTTCTTTCCTTTCGACAGGCATCCCTGACGAAGAAGCCGTTGCCGCTTCTCTGAAGACTTTCCAGGAGGAGGAATGTCTTAGAGCGTCTATGGGCCTTAGTAAGTTTTAATCCATCAAGTCTCCATCTCCCTCGTGTTATGGTCGATCTAACCTTTCTCTTTTTATTGCAGAATCCTCAATGCCGTTCCTACCAAGCGACGCAGATGTTTTACCCGCTGCCGATGTTCCCGCTTCCTCTGGTCCACCGCAGGAGGTTCGTCTTGAAGTGCCGATGAAGGATGCCTTAAAGGCTCTGGAGGCATCCCTGAACGAGGATGACGACGCCTTGAAGGAGGCGTCACTAAGGTCCATCGCGACAGCCCGGGAAGAAAGGAAGCGGCAAAGGCGTGAGGCGAAGGCGCGCCGGGCTGCCTTGGCTGCGGGAGCGGGCCCAAGCACCGCCCCTCGTGCTGATACTCCATCTGAAGAGGTCCCTGTTGCCTTATCCACTGCCCGCAGAGAGGTGGCGCGCGCAGTTCGGAGCACAAACGGTAAATCCGCTTCAGGTAATATTTCTCTCAGAGTTTTTGTTATAAGGGTTTTTAATGTCATTGGTCCTTATATCCCTTATCTTGCAGGGCCAAGTCCGATCGAGGGGGAGGCGGAAACCGTTGATCCCAAAGAAACAGAGGAGGCGGTACCTGCCGAACTCGAGCCGACGGTGGGCAACGTCGTTGTGGCTTCGGAGCCTGAGGTGGAGGTCGAGGGGCCAGCAGCCGAGAAGGTCATTGATGCCGAACCTGAAGCGGTGGCAGATGATATGATCATTATAACTGAACCGAGGGTGGTGGTGGACGAGGCGCTTGAGGCCGGCAACCTCGTGGTGACAGTGGATGAGCCGATGGAGACGGCGGAGCTCGAAGTAGTTGCGGGTGAGATGGATACGACTCTCGGGGAAGAGTCAGTCGCTTCCTTCCAAGAATCCGGCAACGCTCCAATAATTGCCCTCCCTGCTTACGATCTCCCTCCGTCTCCTGGTCGTGGTAGCACGACGACGGTCCCCATCGAGTCGGGTGATGAGGCTACGGGCGGTGGCCTCATGTCGATAGAGGAGGGAGTCGCTTCTGTTTCGGCCGGGAGCTCCTCAAGTAAACCTTAGGTTACTGTCTTTCTTATTTTACAATCCTTTCTGACAAGTTCACCTTTCTTGTAACGCAGGTGCAGCCAGCGCCGATGCCCCACTGCTCGAGGGAGCGCCTTCAACGACTGCCTTGGCGGTGGTCACCTCTCAACCCTCTCTTATACCCTCGAAGATGTTGGAAGGTATGTGTTTACGATTTATTAATCTTATCTTCTAGACGTATAATTTGTGTACTAAAGTCACACTGTTGTGTTTCCAGGAGTGCTTTTTGATCATGTATATCAGATGTTGCTCCCACACTTTTCTTTCCCATCCGAGCTTGCTTCTTCCTCTGGTGGCGTTGGTGAGTATGATTTCCGTTGACATCCTTCCTCTTTGATGGAATTACCTCTAACCTCTTTTTCTCATCTCAACTGCAGTGCTACAGATTGAAGGAGGGGATAAGAGATCAGCTGCGCCAACAGCCCTGCCGACCTTGCCACCTGTCTCAACTGGTATAGGAACTATCACATTGATAAAGTCTTCCTTCTTTATTTTCAGAACTGTTATCTGATCACATCTTGTTTCTTTTCAGCCGTCGTTCCGATCTCGGCGCCCTTCGAATCTCGCATCATAATGCCGGCGGGTCCTTATCTGAGGAGTCTGTCTTCAAAAGGCGCCGCGAATAGTCTGCGCATGTTGAGTGACTACGTCGAGGAACTCGACGTTGAAACTCATACATCTGCCGCAGACTTCGCTATGATGGTTAACCCGATGCTAGCAATACTCGTGAACTTTCATGATGAGGGCATCGTCGCATCCTGGGTTAACCGTTGTAGGGAGATCGAGGGTCGCCTATATCAGTTGGAGTCGCTGCGTCCCGCTCCCGAGGCCTTGGCTGCCAGTAATCAAAGAACAGCGTGGATTGAGCAGAGCGCTCCTTACTTCCGCTACCTCGAACAAGAAGTCATTTCAAGGCGTAAGGAGCGTGGTGAGACTTCAAACAAGTCTGCCCAACTGCATGCTCGGGTGGAGGTCAACGCCGCACGGCTGAAGGTTGTCTTTGAGGGCCTCCTGCAATGTCTTTCTGAAGGGTTATCATTGAGGCAACACCTTGATGTTGTCGAGCGAGATGCACCTAGCCAGGAAGCAGCCCAGAAGGCGGCGGAGGAGCAACTTTCATCTTTCTTGCAGCAGCGAGCCCGGGTGGAAGCGGAGGTGACCGCGGCAGCCGCTCAGGAGGAGGCGCTGAAGGAAGTGCGAGAGCAGCTTGTGGATCTACTAAAGACACTTCCTCCTCAGTAGCTATCCATCTTTGTATCGTTTGTACTTGTAGATAAAAGAATGTGTATATATATATTTTTTTTCTTTGACATAATGTATCCTGTACCCGATCAAGTTTATGAATAAAAGATACACCTTTTTTTGTCATGTGTCATTTTCTCCGTCTTCTCTTTCTTTTACTATTAGCATATCACTTTAGCAAACATGGTTAACGGATGATTAGAATGAGTATCCCGATTTCCTTAAGAAATAGCGATGGCTTAGGCCGCAATTTCGGATCTGCTGCCTAAGACTTTTCAACTCCATGAGCCGTGAGGGTCTCATAGAGATTCTTCTCCCTACGGATCGAGAGGATCTCGTAGGTGGGCTTTCTCCTTAGGAATCGTGAGAATTCCTAAGTGTTGTTTTCTCTTACAAGTCGTAAGGATCCTATAAGAGAATTTTTCCCTCTTACGAGTCGAGAGGACCCACAAGCGGTTGTTTCCCTCCTTGTCGAAATTCGACTTTGGAGAGTGAGACCCGTGAATAGTATGCAAGAGACCATTTTGGATTGACTTGCAGGGTCCCATTGTTCAGGAAGCAAGTTTTTTAGTCCCTTCTGCCTGAGGCTTCATTTGCATGTTGAGATGAATCGGGAATTTCCCGCGGAGACACAGTTTCTCTGCGAGCCGACGCGAATCAGGAGGCTCTCATCAAGGAGTGTTTGTATCCGTGAGTCGAGGAGTTTGCCAGGGATTATTTGTTTCCCAAGCACCAAGGATTATTTGTTTCCTTGGGGTTTGAAACGAGTCGGGGATTTCCCACGGAGGCACTGGTGGCTCTGCGAGTTGACGCGGATCAGGAGGCTCTCGTCAAGGAGTGTTTGTATCCGTGAGTCGAGGAATTTGCTAGGGATTATTTGTTTCCCAAGCACCAAGGATTATTTGTTTCCTTGGGGTTTGAAACGAGTCAAGAATTTCCCACGGAGGCACTGGTTGCTCTGCGAGTCGACGCGGATCAGGAGGCTCTCGTCAAGGAGTGTTTGTATCCGTGAGTCGAGGAATTTGCTAAGGATTATTTGTTTCCCAAGCGCCAAAGATTATTTGTTTCCTTGGGGTTTGAAACGAGTCGAGAATTTCCCACGGAGGCGCTGGTGGCTCTGCGAGTCGACGCGGATCAGGAGGCTCTCGTCAAGGAGTGTTTGTATCCGTGAGTCGAGGAGTTTGCCAGGGATTATTTGTTTCCCAAGCGCCAAGGATTATTTGTTTCCTTGAGGTTTGAAATGAGTCGCGGATTTCCCACGGAGGCACTGGCGGCTCTGCGAGTCGACGCGAATCAGGAGGCTCTCGTCAAGGAGTGTTTGTATCCATGAGTCGAGGAGTTTGCCAGGGATTATTTGTTTCCCAAGCACCAAGGATTATTTGTTTCCTTGAGGTTTGAAACGAGTCGCGGATTTCCCACGGAGGCACTGGCGGCTCTGCGAGTCGACGCGGATCAGGAGGCTCTCGTCAAGGAGTGTTTGTATCCGTGAGTCAAGGAATTTGCTGAAGACACTGGTTTCTTCGGAGTTGGACCGAACCGTCTAGATTTGGCTTCGTCTTCTGGCGGAGCCTGTTGGGAAAGTATGGTTCCCTCTTTGTTTACGCCCTTGGATTGTATACAGGGATCGATGTGATCTTAACTGTAGGGCCAAAGTTATGTTATTTTTTTTTTGTTTTATCTCCGCGATGCTCTATCATTTCAGCTTTTCTATCGCGAAGGTCGCGATTGCCCAATCATTTCGGCTATTTTTCGCGGTGCCCAATCATTTCGGCTATTTATTTTATTTTTACTCGCTGCTTTTTATTGCGAGTTGCCCAATCATTTCGGCTATTTTTCGCGGTGCCCAATCATTTCGGCTATTTATTTTATTTTTACTCGCTGCTTTTTATTGCGAGTTGCCCAATCATTTCGGCTATTTTGCATGCATACCTTTTTACTTGCTGCTTTTTATTGCAAGTTGCCCAATCATTTCGGCTATTTTGTATGCATGTGCGGCCTACTGGCTTTCCGCCGTAAACATGGAATTAGACACCGATTACGGCATCAGCACCGCTACAACTGGGATATTGCCAGGAGCGAATCATCATCTGTCTCTGTCGATGTTGAACAAAGGTGGCTTAGAGACCAGGGTTAGGGTCCTGTCGTCTAAGGCTTTTAACTTCATGAGCCGTAAGGGTCTCACAAAGGTATTTCTCCCTACAAGTCGTGAGGCTCTTGTAGGTGTATTTTATCCTTAGGGATCGTGAGGATTCCTAAGTGTTTTGTTCCTCTGTAAGTCGTAAGGATCCTACGAGAGGATTTTCTCTTCATAAATCGAGAGGATTTACAAGGGTTGTTCACCATGGGAACATATCCCCAGTCTCGGATGAGACTTGATTAGGGAAATGTTTATTCGCGCCCGTCGATCGTATACAAGAGCCCGTGTTGGACCACTTGTAGGGAAATATCGGAAGTTGTGGGGGTAGCTTAAGCACAGGTTTAGGTCTCTGTAACTTAAGACTTTCAACTCTTACGAGCCGTAAGGGTCCCATAAGAGAGTTCTCCTTACGAGTCGTGAGGATCTCGCAAGTGTATTTTCTCCTTAGGAATCGTGGGGATCCCTAAGTGTGTTGCTCCCTTGTGAGTCGTAAGGATCTCACGCGGGTGGTTTCTTCCTACAAGGTCGAGAGGATCTTGTAAGTGTTCTTCAACGAGGTTGCGCCCCCCTTTCAGGTTTTCACAAACACTCGCCGGTAGCCCTGCTGTTTTTACTCACGGAGCCCTTTCGGGTTTTCATCCGTGCCCATTTTGCTTATGGACATACCTTTTTTTTTATTCTTTTTATTTTCTTTTTCTCTCTTTTTTTTTACGAGGTCGCGCCCCCTCGGGTTTTCACGAACACTCGCCGGTAGCCATGCTGTTTTTACTCACGGAGCCCTTTCGGGTTTTCATCCGTGCCCTTTTTGCTTATGGACATACCGTTTTTTTTTATTTATTTTATTTTTATATGTTTTTTTTTATATCTCGTCATTCTAAAGATGCTGCGGTAGTAGTTTAAAGACGTTTCGGTCTGCTATTAGTTTAAGGACATTTCGGTCCGCTATTAGTTTAAGGACGTTTCGGTCCGCTGGCCAGCTACTACTTATAGAGTTTTGGGCTTGGGAAGACAGAGAGCGGACATAGTCGTCGTCATCTATCATTGACCTAGGCTGTGGCTCATTAAGCGTAGTATCTCTTTAGGAAGCGACCGTTTATTGGCCTGAAAGGCCTTTCACCGTGCATATCTATGAGTAGATAGGCCCCGCCTTGGTAGACCTTATCTATGACGTACGGACCTTCATAGTTTGGCTCGAATGTTCCCCGCTTGGCGCGATTGGTGATCATAGGCCTTTTGACCACTAGCACGAGTTCGCCTTGGCGAAATGTCCTCGGTCGAGTCAATCTTTCATATGAGCGCGTCATCTTTGCTTTATAGGCCTCCAGATTTTGTTGCGCTATGAGCCGTGTTTCTTCAAGGGCGTCAAGCTCCTCAAGCCGAAGGTGAGCATTTTCTTCGTCCGTCAGCTAGTAATGGACTGCCACTCGTAGAGATGGTAACTCTATCTCGAGGAGGAGTACTGCTTCTGTCCCGAAGACTAACGCATATGGTGTTGCGTTTGTAGCCGTTTTAAACGTAGTTCGATATGCCCAGAGAGCCTCTTGCAGTCTTTCGTGCCAGTCTTTCTTATTTCGCGACACTGTTTTCTTCATGATCTTCGTCAAGGTCTTGTTGAAGGCCTCAGCTAGATCGTTAGCTCGTGGATTATAAACCGAGGAATATCTCCAATCTATATTGTGCTGTTGCGCGAAGCGACTGATTTTGTGGCTTCTGTAAGCTGGCCCGTTATCGGAGATGATCCGTCGCGGAGTTCCAAACCGATATATGACGTGCGTTTTGATGAAGTGGAGGATATTCTCCGTCTTAACTTCTCTAAGCGGTATTGCCTCTGCCCATTTAAAGAAGTAGTCAGTCGTCGCTAGGATGAAACGATGTCCTCTAGACGATGCTGGTTCGATGGGGCCGACTATATCAGTCCCCCACATTTCGAATGGCCAGCTATCCACCGTTGGATGTAATGGATTTGGATGCTGATGGATGAAGTCCCCATGGATTTGGCATGAGTGGCATTGCTTCGCATATTCGAGGCAGTCCTGAATTATCGTGGGCCAGTAGTAGCCCATGTGTTTGATCTTCAACTTCATCTTTGGGCCTGCTTGGTGAGAACCGCAGAGTCCGTCATGAACTTCCTGGACGACCCTTCTCGCTTCGTCAGGTCCTAGGCATCTCAGCCACAGAGAATCAAATGACCTCTTGTATAGAGTATCATTGACGAAGGCGAAAGACAGAGCTCGTTTCATGAGCTGATGTCTTGTGGACACTTCTTCAGGCATTCGGTGGGACTTAAAGTAGTCTATAAAGACTTCCCTCCAATTCTCGGACTTTTCTCGCTCTTTTATTTGTAGAGCCATCTGCTCGCTCGCTCCTTTTCCTTCGGATGATTCCGGAGATATTTCTGCTGGGGCAAGCACCCGACGGTTTTGCACCACGATTCTAACGTCATCGAGGTTCTCGTCAGCCAGTTCTTTAGCAAGTTTGGCCAATGCGTCTGCTTTGCTGTTTTCTGCGCGCGGTATGTTTTCCAAAGTATAGGAGGGAATTTGAGTCAATAATTGTTGCACATTTTCGCCGTACTTCACCAATTCTGGTTTGCATGTTTGGTAGTCGCCGTTTACTTGACTAACGACCAGTTGAGAATCCCCGTAAATGAGGAGGTTTTCAATTCCCATGTCAATGGCGATCTCGAGGCCTGCTATCAGAGCTTCGTATTCGGCTTTATTGTTTGTCCTCGGCTCTGTTAGGGAGAAAGCAAAGCGCATTATCCCTCCTTGTGGAGTTACAAAGATGAGCCCTACGCCCGTTTTAATTATAGGGGTGCTTTGTTTGCGCTTCTTCATGGAAAATGCGCCATCGAAATAAAGCTCCCATCGAGTACCATCACCGTTGACCGTATCAAACGCATGTTCGTCTGGAAGATCGCAGTTTAGAGGAGAATCGGCGGGTATGGGATGCTCAGTGAGGAAGTCGGCGATGGCCTGGCCTTTCACTGCCTTGAGAGGTTGGTACGTGATCGAGAACTCCATTAAGAGTAGGGCCCATTTAGCGAGTTGTCCCGTCAATATGGCTTTTGACATCAAGTATTTAAGGGGGTCCACCTTTGAAATGAGACGGACCTCATGCGCCAACGTGTAGTGCCTGAGCTTTGTTATCGCGAAGATCAACGCCAGGCAGTGTTTTTCGATGGGGGAGTAGTTGCTTTCTGCCCCCAGTAGAACTCGACTTAAATAGTAGAGTGCTCTTTCTTTCCCTTGATCGTTCTCTTGTGCCCTTAATGCGCCTAAAGAACCTTCGAGGGCGGCTGTATAAAGAATGAGAGGCTTTCCCTTAACCGGAGCAGCCAACACTGGAGGGTTTTGCAGGTACTGTTTGATCTCGTCTAGTGCGCTTTGGCACTTGTGATCCCAGACGAATGGGGTTCCCTTCTTCATCAGGTGGCTGTAAGGACGGCACTTGCCTGAAAGATTGGCTATAAATCGCCGTATGTATGCGAGTTTCCCTTAAAGAGACCGCAACTGTTTAAGAGTCCTCGGCGGAGGCATTTCCATGATCGCCTTGATCTTGGACGGATCTATTTCGATACCCCGGTGCCGGACAATGAATCCCAGGAATTTACCTGAGGAAACTCCGAATGCACACTTAAAAGGGTTCATCTTCAAGTTGTATTACCGAAGGCATTGAAATATGGTCTTCAAATGCTCGAGATGTTCATCGTATGATTTACTTTTAACCACGAGATCGTCGATATAGCATTCAACGATTTCGTGTATAAGGTCATCGAAGATCTTCGTCATGGCCCTCTGATAGGTGGCACCGGCGTTTTTTAGACCGAAGGGCATCACTTTGTAGCAGAATATACCCAGAGGAGTCCTGAAGGCTGTGTGCTTTTGGTCTTCGGGATGCATCTTTATTTGATTATACCCTGATGAGCCATCCATGAAGGAGAAAACCTCGTGAGTAGACGTGTTGTCTATCATCAGTTCGGTGACTGGCACTGGGAAATCATCCTTCGGGCAAGCTTTATTGAGATACCGAAAATCCACGCATATGCGCACAGTCCCATTTTTCATCACCGGGACAATGTTGGCAATCCAATCCGGATATTGAACCTCCTGGATGAAGCCAGAGTCGATCAACTTTTTGACTTCAGCATTGATACTCATTTCAAGCTCGAGACGCATTCTTCTTGGTGCCTGTTTGACTGGCTTGATGTCCGGGGATATCGCCAATCTGTGTACAGCAATTTCTGGATCTAGTCCCGGCATTTCGGAATAGTTCCACGCGAAGCAATCTCTATGCTGCAGAAGCACATCCTTTAACGCAGTTACCCTTTCTTCAGATAGTAACTCGCTGATGAATGTCGGCCGTGGGTCGTTTGCCGTCCCCAACTCAATCTTCTTGAGGTTATCTGCAGTGGTATGGATTCCATCTTCCAGCTCTTTTGGCGCTGGTGGGAATTCTGAGATTATCTCGTCGCTGCTGTTTTCGAAGCACCAAGGGAGCTCATCTATGTCCTCGGGCTCTTCTTTTAATATTGTAATCATGTGACAGGTGCGAATTCGCTTCCAATCCCAATGTGGAACCGGTTTTTCTTTCGTGGCCTTGGGCTCGTGCTTCTGTGGCGGCGTTACCTTCCAGTTGTCAGACAGAGCGAACTTGCCGAGCTGGTACTGATCTTCGACCCAATTCTTAAAGGTGAAGCAGTCTTCGAGCGGGTGCCCTATTACTCGATGGTAAGAGCAATAGTTTGGGTCAGAGACTTCGCTTGCTTGTTCGGGGTGCTTGGACTCCGGCAGTGTGAGCATCTGATGTTTTAGAGCAAGCTCAAATATCCTCCTCGTCTTATCCCGAAGAAAAGAGTATGCTCGACTCATTTTCTTCATGAGGGATAGATCAATAACGCTCGCCTCCCGTTTGCGTGGCTTCTTAGCCCTGCTTTGTTGCTGTTGAGCGCCTTTTTGGCCTTTCGACTTATTTCTGCTTTTGCGCTGAGTCTTCTTTATAACAGGTTGACAAGGAGCGGCATTTTCATCCTTTACGGCCTGTTGGAGCAGGCGTTGCGTCTTGGCTTTCTTGTAGATGGTTGTCTCGCGGTTGTGATCATCTCGGACTTTTTGACCAGCTTTCTTTATAAGTTTGTCCATTTGTTCCTCGAACGACGGACTGGGTTCCTTTGCATCTGGAACTTTCACTAGCTTAGGATTAGCGTCCTCCCATTGAGTATCCGCTTCTTTATCGAGGTCATACACGACGTAGCAGCCGGGTAGTAACTCTCGTTTCTTTGGCCGGATGTATCCAAGCCCTTTTGTTTCCATTCTCCCATTAGGCAGTTTGCGTTGAGTCCCGGGAACGTTCCAGACCCCGTCATAGAATTTGGCCTCTCTAACGGTCTGTTTGAAAGATATCCCCTGGCGTTTCAGCAGCTTCTTCAAACCCTCAGTATAATATCTGGGAAGACGGATAGGCTGAAGCCTGTCGAGCGCAGGATCCGCGCCACGCCAGATTTCTTTTTTCACCTTGGTTTCTTCAGAGCGGTAAAATAGAATTGCTTTTTCGCTTTCTCGTTTGGGAGGGATATAGAATGTCCGCAGCTCTTCTACACTGTAGATATTAAGTGTATCCAGTTCTTTATGATGCTCAGGCGGCACCATGGCGACTTGCAGGCTTTGCTCTTCATCAGCGGACATTTGTATTAAAGGTCGAGCAGAGAATACGGCATGGACTTCATCTTCCGAGTCGCTGCCAAAGATCAATGTAGGAGCCGATGGTCCCGGCTTGTTGTGTTGGGGCGGATCCGAATAAACCATCTCCTCTTCTTCCTCAGTATCACTGCCGAATACAGGGATGGTAGCGTTAGTTTTATTCTCCGGCTTGTGACACTTCTCTGTGTCTTCAAAATTCGGCAAGAAGTATTTGGCATCTTCATATTTGCGAACTTCATTTACGGAAAACGGATTCAGTTCTCCCGTTACGGTATACTCGAGACCATCCCTAAAATATTTCATACACTGATGCTGTGTAGAAGGGATAATGTTGTACTCGTGTAACCATGGTCGGCCGAGCAGGGCGTTGTAGCATGTCTTGGCATCTATGACATGGAATTTAATGTCTGTGACGAGCAGCTCGAAGCGTAGTGTCAGTATCACAGATCCAAGAGTTTTTGACGATTGGGATTCGAACCCGGAGATGGTGATCTTGTCCCGAGCAAGGTGCTGGACGCTCATGCAGATTTCCTTCAACACCCGCACGTTGAGTAGGTTAACAGACGACCCGTTATCGATCAGGATTTTGCCTATCTTTATATCATGGCAGTATCCCGAGACATAGAGAGGGCGATTGTGTTCGCACGTCCCAAGTAGAAGGTCTTCATCGCCAAAAGTAATATCAGCCGTGTGCACTTCCTCCAATTCATCCTTCATCTTTTCCTCGGCCAAGCATGCTTGGAATTGTTCCGGATCTTGGAGCGCTTTAATCAACGAATCTCTCGCCTCTTTTGATAGCAAAAGGGCGTCAAGAATGCTGAGCTGTGAGGGCAGCTTCCTCAGATGTGCTAAGACGTTGTAATCCACCTTATTCTTCTTTGGTGGGTCTTTGGCAGCTAACTCTTCCACCACTTGGTCATCTAAGACGATACCTTCAGAGGCCTTTTCTTTCCCTTTATCTTTCATGTTCGAGGGTCCGAGGTTCTTTTCGGGTAGCGTGCGATTACGTAGCCGGATATTTTCGCAAACCTTCGGTTCTTCTTCTTTTCTCGAATCGGACTCTTTAAAGAGGGGGGCAAGTTCTAGCTCTTCATCAGAATCACTCCCAAATGTAGGCACTTGTGGTTTACCGGGGTTAATCATGCAACAATCGCCAGCAGTTCTTTTAAGCTCTTCGGTCGTATTTCTTTGCTCCCGATGAATTTTGCGTTTCTTTTGCTTAA
This sequence comes from Agapanthus africanus, assembly GCA_030015575.1. Classification (NCBI taxonomy): domain Eukaryota; kingdom Viridiplantae; phylum Streptophyta; class Magnoliopsida; order Asparagales; family Amaryllidaceae; genus Agapanthus; species Agapanthus africanus. The sequence goes on from JASDDO010000028.1 coordinate 126,449,995, forward strand.
AGTGTTGTCGATGAGCAACATACCCTTGCCACCATCTATCGAAAGCTTTGCACTCTTCAGTGGGGTGCGAAATCTTCCGATGATACAAGCAATAGGAGGGGTGCGTTTCCATTTCACTAGTGACGTTTCCTTCAGAGGATGGTAGCTTCATACCCATTGATATGGCCTTAGCAAACTTTTTCCTCATCTTGAATTGGCTTTTGTCGGTAGCGGAGGTGTTTAGCTCCAACGGGATCGTCTCAGCTCCTTCATCAAGTCGCTGGCGCTTGGCCCTTTCAAATATAGCCGCCTCGCGCTCCCGATCAGCTTTACTTTTCAACCGAGCTTCATTAAGGAATGCGTCGATTACTTCATCTGGTGGCCCCAGAACTTTTGGTTCAGGATCTGCCCCCAGCTTTTCAGTGCAAGGAGTCTTCTCATCGTTCGTGATCGAATGGGAAATCATATGACAGCTCGCCACATATTCCTCGGATTCATCCGATGAACTTTCTCCTTCATCTTCTTCTTGAAAGACATGATTGAGGAACTCTTGGAATGTAATGGGAGTTCGCGCCTTTTGGTTGTATTCTTCCAACGCGTCAATTTGCTTTTGTAAGTCCGTGCGTTTGCCGCCAGGCTTCACGGGCTTCTTAGATTTCTTCTTCTTCTTTTTCGAAGATTTTGATGGCTGGCTGCAAGTGCTTGAACCGCCACCATCGGTCTTTGGAGTTGGACGTGGCTTCAACATCCCTTCAATGACCTACGGTTCCAACGGATTCTTCCACTTGATCGCTGGACATGTCTGAAGATCGTTTAGCATCCTCTTTGTCTTGGCTGATAATACAACCTCCCAAGGAGCTTCTTCAATGACGGAGCATGTTGCTCCCGGCGTATTCGTCCCCTTAGAGGTGTGGGGCTGCGGGGGATTCACCTTCCATTTGTCAGATAACGCGAACTTGCCCTGTCGGTACTGGTTTTCAAGCCAATTTTTGAAAACGTAGCAATCTTCGATCGGATGGCCTAGTACTCGATGATAAGGACGGTAGTTGGGCTCGTTGACGTCATTTGGTTGCAACGGACGTTTTGGATCCGGCAGATTTATGAGTCTGTTGCGCAACGCCAGCTCGAATAACCTCCTCGTTTTATCGCGGGGAAAGGAATAAGGACGTCCCATCCTATCCTCAAGGGGCACGTACGGTCGCATATTATTTTGTCGAGCAACCGGCTTCGAGTCGCTCGGTTGTTGTTGAGCATTAGCGACGACGATCGTTTTTCCCTTCCCTTTGTCATATCGGGAATCTGGCCTTGGAAGAGGGGGTTTATGGCCCATTTGATCCATTTGCGCTAGTTTGTCAATCAAGGCCTGGAAGGTAGTCGGCTTGAAAAACATCATAAACTGCGAGATGGTTGCTTGTGGATCGAGGGTTCCCACAAACATACCCACCGCGGGAGCTTCTTCAATGCGCTGCTCACACTTCGACCATAAGTTCCGCCATCGTATAGCGTACTGAACCCACGTCTCGCCGGGTTTTACCCTGGCGTTAATCAGTGCTGTCATCGGGGTATGTTCACTGGCGCTTGCAAAACGCTGAGTAAACAACAGCTCCATCTCCGCGAAGGTTTTAATAGAGTCGTTCGGGAGCTCAGAGTACCATTCGAACGCCGTATCTGATAAGCTTCCAACAAACTGGCGAAGCAACAGCTTGTCGTCACCGCCGGTGTTGCCGCAGAGTGCCCTGAACTGGGCAACATGCTGGTGAGGATTGCATGTCCCCTTGTAGACATGGAACTTAGGAATTGTGTAACCGGGTGGGTACTTGATTTGGTCGTACCAACTTGGATACGGCCGCCCCGTTTTTACAACCTGGCCCGCTGCTTCCGTCGCTTGATGGACCCGGATCTGCTGAGCTATGTATTCGTCCAGATCGGCTTTGGAGATTGTCTCTTCTTTAGCTGCTGATAAAGCTGGCAGAAGATTCGACGTCTCTCCCCTATCGTCTTCAAGGATGATCGGGGGATCTTCAGCAGGTGGATCTTGTTGAATCATCATACCCACCATATCCTGGAACAGGAGGACCATTTTCTTTATGTTGGCTGCTTGTTCAGCAGCCTCTTTGTCTTTCTTCTCCAGTACGCGACGAAGGAACTCAGCGTCAGTTTCTTGTTCTTGACGCTCGTCCGAGGACGTTTCAGGGGTTTCTTTTGGCCCTGTAAGTGCGGCCATAGCGTTCATCATCTCTTGGAGCTTCTGCTGCTGCTCCTGAGCCTTGGTCACTGACCTCGTGTGCGGTCTATGACCTGTTGATATGCGGCTATCTTCTTTTCCCGATGCCATGTAAATCGTATGAACTGTTATGGCCCCTGACTTGGGACGTTTAGGTTCACCATTTTTATCTTTTGCCGCTGACGCGGGAGTTTTCTCTGGCCCCCTTCTTTTGTGGGCCGTTGAGGTTGAAGGAACCGTTGAAGGGGGCAGCCTTGCAGCTGCTGTCCCCCGCTGTTCAATAGGATGGTCTTTTCTTTTTTGCACTTTCGTCCTTTTCTGGTGACGAGAGTGACCTGGGTCAATTACGGAGTCTTGAACCCTCCGCCAAACTTTATAAATTCTTGAGGATAGCCGTTGAGGGGGCTGTTCTTGCTTCGTTTCTGGAACTCTCTCCGCAGGTGGAGGAGATCTCTTCAGTGTAGCGGTTGGAGAGTTTTTCCGTATCCTCCTCAGCAGTTCAAAGCTGTTCCCAGTTGGAACAGTATCGTTGACTTCCACCACTGGAGCCGGTGGAGTTAGCCCTGAGGGGGAGTTGCCCCCTGCCTTCCTCACTCGTTGCCAATGGCGACGTCGAGCATGACGAGCCGTTGGGACCGGCTCGGAGATTGAGACATCTTCTTTTTTCCCCCTGTCTGAATGAGGCATCGCTGGTGTTAACCTCTTAAAGACTGAGGTTGTCTTTTGAGGGGTGATATTCAACCTGTCGAAGACGGATCCTCGAGCAGGGGCAGGAGCAGGAATCGTCAGTCTTGAAAAGACTGACTCTTTGACAGGGGAAGCCGCCTTGACGACTTCTGAAGCAGCAGCTGTTGCCCTCTTTTGGAAAGCCATTTTAGAGTTCAGATTTAGCCTGGTGAAAACAGAGGCTGTCGGTTTGGTAGCGGGCGACCCGTTGACAGGGGCCGTCGTAGCAGTGAGCCGGTCGAAGGCCGACTTTTTGTTCACTTCCGGTGCAGGTATTGGCGTAGGGAAGCTTGTAGGTGGGATCATGGTCCCGAAGAACAGGCCAGTGGTGGCTTGGGTCACCTGGCCTACCGGCAGAGTGAGGAAGGAAGCCGCTTGGGGCCCATATGCTACACCTCCCAGTGAGGTGGAGCGTGCGTTGCAGTGGCACTTCGAGCAGTTGGTGCAATTAGAGGCCATTGAATCTTGAGTTCTCTGCCAGGCAAAAGACCAAATCTTAGTAACTTGAAATCCGAAGGCAACCATTAACAAACCGCGACTGGTTCGCGAAGACGACACACGAAGTGTGGAGTGGAAAGAGGAAAAGGTCCCACCGGGCGTGCCAGAATCTGTTCCCCTCCGAACGGTGGCCGAGAAGTTAGGGCGTCTTTGCCTGAGATTCGGGACAGATGTTATTTGGTTTTATCCGTCCACCTCTCCGAAGATGCCAAGTTGATTTATGGCACCGTGTATCGGAGGTTTAGACGGATGCGGCCGATATAGCAGACTTCGTCAGATTCCCCCTCGCTAGAGGGGTTTTTGATTGTGGGGACGCTCTTCCCTGCAGGCATAAGCCCTTGCAGTTAATTATGCTACCGCATCGCGGTAGCCACTTTCTCCTTCTCCAGAATTTCACTTCGTGTCGTGTGTGTTTGTTTTGTTTGTGGTTGCCCGTGGATTGTATACGGAGACTGAGTAATGCCGTCGCCCGTAGGACGTGGATTAGTCCAAATCCGTATTTACTTAGATTTGGGTTTGATGTTTTAGTTTAAGGATACGTTAGCCTCGTTGAGGCTAAGATCAACTTAAACGTGATTTATTTAATATATGGCCATCGGGACTCGTCACCTCTCTGACGTCGTTGAAGGATTACAACGATAAGTGTCAGAGGAGTTCAGAGATGTACCCTCGAACCGAAGTTGATTTAGGCTTTTATAGTCCATTTGAATGTTTAAGGATACGTTAGCCGTGTTTGGGGCTAAGATCAACTTAAACGGGACCGTTTAGATCCGGCAAAGAGCATTTGGAGGCTCTATTGTTCCAGTTTAGGGACGTAGTGGTCCATAGGTAGTTTAAGGACGTCGCGGTCCATGCTCCAGTTTAGGGACGTGGTGGTCCATATTCCAGTTTAGGGACATGATGGTCCGACATTAGTTTAAGGACGTTTCGGTCCAATATTAGTTTAAGAACGTCTCGGTCCAATATTAGTTTAAGGACGTCTCGGTCCACGAGTTTAAGGACCCCGTAGTCCGTATTGATGTGTGGTCGTTGGGACCCGTCACCTCTTTGACGTCGTTGAGGAATTACAACGATGGATGTCAAAGGAGTTCGGAGATATACCCTCGAACCAGATATAAATTGATTTAAGAGAGCATTTGTGCTCAATTCAATTTAATTTAAGGACTTACGGGCAGAATTGGGCTAAGTCCAGTTGAAAATGTTCAACATTTTATTTATTTTTAGTCCATTAGACCTGTGCTAGGGCTTTGCCCACACTTAAATAATGCATTGCATTACTTCTATTTTCTTGTTTGGGCTCTGCCCATAAAAGATGCAGAGTATCAATTTATTTTGGGCTCTGCAAGGCATCTGCATAGCATTTTATTATTTTTGTTTAGGCTTTGCCCATTTATAAATGATGCAGAGTATCAATTTAATTAGGCCTGTTTGGTCTTTTAATTGGGCTTGGCCCTGCATTGCATTTGTTAGACGCTTTGCGCCACTCACTGAGCGCAAGCGCTTGTGGTGAAGACACGTGTCATGCTCTGGTGAGCGCAAGCGCAACAGTGCAGTGCGCTGCGCTGTTGCGCTGCTGACACGTGGCGCGCTCTGGTGAGCGCAAGCGCAACGCTGCGCTAGTGCGCTGCTGACACGTGGCGCGCTCGCAAGAGCGCAACAGCGCAGTTTGCAAGTGCAAAACACTAAGAATCTTTTAGATTCAAGAACAGAAGTGCAAAGCACTATTTGATTTCTTGATCTAATTTAGATCAAAGAAAAATAAGTTTTTTCTCGTTTTTCTTATCTCAGAGAACCAAAGGTTCATGAAAAGTGCAAAGCACTATTTTTATTTTATTTTTATTAAAGATCATTGATCTTGTTTTTAGATCTATGATCTGTTCCTAAGAGAACTTTCTTTTTTTTTCTAAAGGTTTTTACCTTTTTTATTCTTGAGGAGTTCCTCAGAGTTCTTTTCTCTCTTTTTTTTTAGAAAGATATTGATGCCTTTTAATTGAGGCCTAGGGTCCTTTTTATAGTGCCCATAAATTAGTTAAATTTGTTAAAGAGATCTTTCTCTGAGTGATTTGGGGAATTTTCCTCACCGTTGGATTTTTGATCCAAGGGCTTCTGCTTTGCAGAAGAAAATCTTTTTGTTTTAACAAGAACAGAAAAGATTTCTTAAAATTTTAATTCTGTTTGGCGCAAATGCCCCAGCGCGTGACACGTGTCGCGCAGCGCGAAGCGCACCGCAACTGCGCTAGCGTATCTGCGCTGACACGTGTCGCGCAGCGCAACTGCGCTGACACGTGAGATGCGCTGACACGTGTCGCACAGCGCAGTGCCTGCGCAACCGAAGCGTTGCTTCCTTTAATAGAGCTTTGCTCTGATTGGGTGCGCCTTCTTAAGCGCTGCGCTAACGTATCAGCGCCTGGCATATGGCGCGTTGCGCCCGAGACTTGAAGCGTTGCTTCAGAATTTTTGAATTTTGAATTTCAACAGAGTTTTGCTCTGATTGGGCGAAACACCCGCGGCTGGTCTCCGGAGCCCGGGGCATGGTGGAACGCCTAGCCGGTAGCGGGGCGGGACGATTCGGCGCCTCCGGCCTTCCTCCCCTTCTTCTCGGCCATGGCAACCAGAAATTTAGATCGGTCCATCGGTTCTGCAAAACGGGGAAAATACACAAAGGGAGTTAGTGACGCCAGAAAGAACAGAAAAAGAATATGCAAGTCTAGACAGGTCGCCTAGGCTCCTAACTTACCCATGAATTGAGCGGGGTTGAGCCTGGCCCAACTGAGGGCCTGCTCAGAAAGCAAGACATCGGCCCGTTGGACTCCCATGCCGACACCGCCCTCGTTTCGGGAGAGGACGACCGCTTCACCCGCGGGCAGTCGGCCCTGTGCCACTGTACGGGCACAGGCCAATCCTCACCCTCGGGTGGCCCGATAAATATGAACTTCTCCTTCCATTCATGTATGTAAGAAGGAACTGCTATAACCCCCGACCCGGTCGCCCCTCCCCTATGTTTTCTAAAGGAAACATACACCCAGCTCGGCTCGTCCTTATTGGTGCCGAGATGATTTTTATAGCAAAGGGAGGAAAGGAGAAGGGTGAAGCTGAAGGGGATTCCTTTGGGTTTCAACCGGACCAGGAACCCGAGGAGAATCCTCCACGAGTTCAGTACGAGCTGGCCCGGAGCTAATTGAAAACAGCGCAGCGCCCCGCTCACCTCATGGCAAGAAAGACAGACGCATTCCATCCCAAAAGGCATCTAGGTACAAGGCGATCTCCTTGCCCCGCACCTGGTCCGCCCTCTCTCCCTCCCTAGCCAGGCGAAACGAGTAGCTAGGGGGAATGTGGAAGCGAGCCCGGATCGTGGTGAGCTCGTCCACATTTCTCAGGAAGGAGGGCGCGTCGCGAGCATTCCTGATACGCGTTTTGGGGACCGTCCCCGTCACGCGGCCACGGGAAGCACGGGTAACCCTAACTCCTCAGGGGGAATCCGACTCGGATGGGGCAGAGGAAGAAGTAGCGGAAGACTCCCTAGACTCTACCCTAATTACCTCACAAGACTCCCCAGAGGAAGATATCTAACCTGAGTCAAAGAAGGAATCCTCCGAGAGAAAAGCGCAAGAAATCCGACCTAAAGGGAAGTGCGCAAGAGATCCGACCTAAAGGGAAGAGCGCCGAGCTAACTCACGCAGCGATGGAGAAATGATAGAGAAGTGTGGACCCTGAGGGGATCCCACCTCTATTTATAGCATTTGGCAAACGCAGCCAACGATGCAAATCGTTTCCCGCCAAAACAACGCTTCGCGCTCGACGGCCGTCGATGTTCCACTTGTCGCACGACCATTGAACGCGTCCCTTCAAGCGCAGAGGACACCGGCGACCCGTCACGTCAGCCAACTGGCGTCGGACACGTGGCATGGCGCCTCAACGAACGTATGATCGAATCGGCACTCCCTCTTTAATGCACGATCTTCTCTCTGATCCGATGACGTCATCAAAAGATACGCCTAACTGCCCCGGGAATCCGTGCCGACAAGGTCTTCAACTAAGAATTTAGCCTGGGTGACCGATCAGACCACTCTCGACCTGACCCATAAATAGATCGGGACGAGAGTGAGGGGCTAATGATGATGCTCAATATTGAGAACTCCCCAGATCATGACACGTGGCAGGTGACGTGTCCCGGGGCTTACGAGAAAGGAGCAAGCACGATACATTGAAGGTGTACCCCGGGCCTTCGCCCCGAGGATTGTCCCGACCTTCGTTAGCCTCCCAGAACACTCCTATGCTCGTCTTACAAATAACCATTGGCTCACCTCCGGGCCCTCTTGCACGCTGAGCTTCCTCTGCCCTCCCAGCTCGCCTCCGAGCTATCATCGAACCGAGCTCCCTCGGCCTCCCGCTCGCCTCCGAACCTCCCGCCGAGTTAAACCTCCCCGGTTCAGTCGAGCGATCTAAAACGCAGATCACAGGCGCCTCCGCAAATCTCGCCAGACGCGAGATATCCGCCGCCCCACGATCCCGCGTTCCACGCCGTCGCGTTCCCTCATTAACGGGCGTATCTCGTCATTAATGGAGGATCCCGCCATTTCGCGCAGGCGTAACGCCAGGAGCGTAACGGCAGGCGTGAATCTCGCGCCCGCCAGCCCATGGTTGCCACTATATAAACCCCTCTCTCAGACGACTCATGTAAGGCAATTCTTATCCAATAGGCCGCTACTCTGCCTAAATATCTCGACTAATTTGATCGTCGGAGGGTCCATGGTGGTTTAACCACCTCAGGACTTCTTTGAAGGTAGTTCCACTTCACACCAAACCAAACCCATTGAGATCCACATGCCTCAGGCGACAATCCTCAAACTCAACCTCAGCCTTCCGCCTACGCCGTCGGCAGATCGTCGGAAGACGACATCTGAAGGAGATCCAGAGCTCGATCAATATCCAACAACTTGGAATACAGAGATTGCAATAGTATGAATATATCACATGAACAATCCAATAAATAACAGAATTTACCATCAAACTTAACCCAAAACAAATTAAAAGGAAAGCTTTATTGACTAATTGCAGATATACATAGCAAGCAGAATCAAATTACTGATACATACAATTGCACAGAATTTTGTCCTCAAAATCGATGCTTTAAAATATAGAAGTTGTTTGAAGCCTGGAGGATCAAGGGAGTGACAGTTTCTTACAATTGGAATCGACGGCTTGAATTGGGCGAGGAGTTGGAGGACCCTTGCAATTTGCAATTGTCGTAACGGTAGGGCTTCATTGGCTTATAAATATGAACAAGCTTAGGATAAGTAACCGAGTCTGATGATGATGACGATGACGATGAAGACAAGGAATCATAATCATATTCAAATTCATCAAGACGGCAATTTCAGGTTTGACATACATGGGAAAACGGAAGCCAGGAGGCCGGGATGGAGGAGAGTACATCGACATTTGAGTCGACGACGATGAAGATTGATGATTAGACAACGATGAAGATGAGTTTTTTTATGATCATGATGTCTCCTTTGGCGTCGATCTTAGAGCTTGCTTTCCTGTCGTCCTCCAAGGACCCTCATTGCCATCACAATTCTTCTTCTTCTTCAAGATTAATTAGATCTCTCTTCGCCTTCAAAATTTTTAGATTCGCCATTGATTAGGATTTCAGAAACCTTTTTCTTTGTTCTTTTTTTAATGGGAGGGAAAAGAGTAAATTTTACTTAGGGGCGGCTGCTTTTACATTGTTTGCGGCGGAGTATCCACCTTTGATTGGAAATAATGAGTTGCTGTGATGAGCCTAACTGATGTAACCGTTAATAGTAAAACTTGAGAGTCAAGCATGGAATCGTTAGTTGTTGACTTATTATATCTTTTTATTTCCATAGATTCTTACAATATTATTTATTATTATCATCAAAATTATAAAATCAATATATTATAAGAGAACAGTATATTTAGGAGAATATGGAGGGGGAAAGAAGACATCTTGGGCTACTTAAAATTTATGAAAAATATCTGCAAAGATCTTAAATTTTTTTGGTTAAAATAGCGCTTTGAAGGTTTCTAATAGTTATTCTTAAAATTTTGAAAAATTAGCAATGAATTTTTGAAATATATATTATTTTTCCTCAAAATTATGAGAATATTTCATGCCATGTCATTTTTTTTGAGCTAATGAGGGGTTTACACAAATGGATTTTTATTAAAAGAAAATGGTTATTGGGCTCAGCCCATTACAATAAACCCGAATCCAAAACCCAAGTCCTGGTTATAAAAGCAACAAATTCAAATAAGGTTTTCATTCTCTTTTTCGTGCCACTTCTCTTCTGCTCTCCTCTCTTCTCCATCTCGAGACTTCTGAGCTCCGAAGGCTCCATTTTTCAAAAAATGTTTCAAAATCGACAGTTTTCTCACTAAGAATCTTCAAGTTAAGCTCTTTGCCAGATGAAAAATATCACTTTGCAGCATCTTCAGTTGCTTTTACTATGTGAATCAAACTCGTGTGTTAGATTCTTCAAGGTTGGCACTTCACAAGATGAAAAAACAATCGTCACTTGATAATTTTTCAGTCGCTTTTACTTTAAAACTCATCAGATTCGAGCATGTCTCATATGGATTGTCATGTTCCCCTTCCCAAAATATATAAATACGGTACGCGACAAAGTCAACCATGCTGTCTATAGCGAGAAAAAATTCTTCCATACTCACATTACGGCTGTCAATCAGATATCAAGAACAGTAAATAAATATCTAACTATAACATGTACAACTGCCACAGTAAAATAATAATAAGAAAGTAACGGAAACGAATAAGGATCCAACAAAAATAATATCCTAGCTACGTCCCTTATAGGATCACAACGTTAAACCATAAATAGATAATAAAATAAACTAAATATCACTAAACTAATCAGCAAAACTCTTCACTGCTCAACTTTCTTATCAAAATATTCTCGGTCTTTCTGCGATAAAATTAAAGGAACTGAGTCATGCAAAATCCAGACGTTAGTGTGTCATAAATATCACAATAATAACTAAGCAATACACTATATAGAATGTTATGTGCAAAATAATGTATGATTATAAATAAACAATCACATGTGATATAGCAGCAGGCTATAAGTATCTCACGTGTATCCTAAAATCTGTCTTTTCAGGTTATCTATTCTAACGGTGTCCGGAACCACGGTCATGATTCTCGGGGCTGAATCCGAGACGTGCAGCTAGGCCATAAAACGATGTCATGTATAGATGAATGGTGTCAGCATCATCGTTTCGGAGCCCGAAACTCGTATCGACTGATCAGTCTCTGAAAAATAGTGAACTGTTGAATTACAAGTCGGGTTTCATTCTTGATTTCTCTTTTTCCCCGGGTTTCATATTCTAGTCAGATATCAATAGAATACCTACCTAATACCAACACAGGAATAATCATGAACAAGTCTTGTCTAGCAAGAGAACAAGTTGGGTCAATCAGAATAATAAGTCAATATTGTTGGTATCGGTAACCAATACAGCTAACATGTATGACAATACAGCTAAACAAAGGCAAGATAACGTATCGCGCGCATGTCAGATATTGTGTATTAAACAGAAGAAATATTTACTTGCGCAATTAATTACAATAAAAGCAATAATCTATTGTCATACTTATCTAGCTGTAACGGAATTGATATATTCACTATTACTTGTTAAAATATATCTAACCATATTATTTTATGACTGTCAATTATTATAAATTAAATTGTATCTACCAGAATAGTCGTACAATTAATTTTGCATAACTTCACAGTTATAATTACACACGTGTTAGTGTTTCTAAATACTAAAATACATATAATCTTTATAAAATTGCATAATGATAATAAATTGCAATATTATAAATATATGTATATATAATATAAATAGATATATTTTAGCATAGGTGAACTATAATGAAACTAGCATGTAGCAAGATAAACTTGTCTCGATCGATAAATTCACGACGACGTATACGGATACTCACGTTTCGAACACCGACAACAATGTTGTAGACCTGATGCAAGAAAGGTCGCGGCTTGAGCTCAAGCAACGGCGATGAAGTAACTGCGCTTAGGTAGCTACTTGGATTTGGAAAACTGCAGGAGCTTGGGTCCTTGGGTGTTGGGATGCTGCGACGAGGGTTCAACGGCGATAAGGGGGAGGTTGCTTCAGTTGAAGGAGATGGCCGGTGATGAAAAGGCTGTGGGTTTTCAGGCGAGGTGGTGTCGGGGTTGTGATCGAAAGAGAGAGGAGGAAAGGTGGAGGCAGCGGTGTATAGAGGGGTCGGCTCCGGTGAAGAGGGAGGAAAGAAGTAGATGTCGATGGTGATGATGGCGGTGATGGGTTCTTGGTCAGGTGAAGGTCTGGGTTTGTGAGGAGGAGGTCGGTGCTAGAAGTTAGGGATGGTTGCAGGGAGAAGATGAAGGGGGAAAGAACGATGACGAGGAGGAAAGAGACGACGGCGAAGAGATGAGGAAGGCAGTGGGTATAGGAGATGGGTCTCGAGGATGAGGAGGAAGATGATGATGAGGATGACGATGATGATGAAGGAGATGAGGAAGGGGGTGAGGTAAAGGTGTAGACGACGATGGCGTGTGTTTAGGGCTCGGGGAAGAGATCGAGGAAGATGAGAGCGCAGAGAGAACGGAGAGACAGAGAAAGAGATGGGAAGAGAGAGAGAGGGAAAGTTTTTTTAAATATAAAATTATATATATATATATAGTAAGTTATATGTGTCTTATAGTTTTATGTAGATAATATCAAATTACAACCAATCTCCACCAAAAACTCAACAAAAATATATTTTGGAAAATAATATATATATATGTAAACATTTTAACCATAATGCAAGAATATATTTTAAATAACTCATACCCGTAATATAAGATTTAAAGGGATTTAAATCGAAGAAATATTTAGTATCTAGATTATATGATAGATGCCAATATCAACTGTAAGATACTGGGATAAACAGATGACAGTTAATATGAATTATCTCTTACGTGTGGCTACCAGAAAATACACGATGATTTATACATTATAAATATATATGTTATACTAGATTCACATGGATTCAGTTTACTGATAAATATTAATAAAATATAATCTAGCACCATAATGGGTTTCATACATACGGGTCGGATCGGATAACTACCTCTGCTATTCGAATCGATCGCAACTTAAAAGAATAAAATAAAAGAATTACAATACAGGTTTTAAAATACCAATTAATATTGTAAGAATGTGCTAGGGTGTTACATTATACCCAACTACAAAATAATTTCATCCTCGAAATTCATGAAATTGTAAAAAACAAGAACAATGAAGATACGGATCTAAGAAAATAGGTGTGGAAACTTTTGTCAAATCTCGTTTTCACGTTCCCAAGTAGATTCTTCATGCAAATGATTTCCCCATGAAACAAGTACCAAAGGGATTACTTTATTCTTCAGAATCTTTTCTCATCGATCTATAATAACCGTCGGTTTCTCTTCATAAGTTAAATATTCTTTCACCGTCAGTTCTGAGTGATTAAGGACGTGCGTCTCATCTCGGACATACTTACGGAATTGACATACATGAAACACGTCATGAACACCCGCTAAAGATGGTGGTAAAGCCAATCGATAAGCTACTTCTCCAATGTGCTCTATGATATCGAAAGGCCCCACGAATCAAAGACTTATCTTATCTCGACTACCAAATCGGATTACTCCCCTAGTCGGTGATATTTTCAAGAACACAAGATCACCAACAGCAAACTCCAAAGGTTTTCTTTCGGTATCAGCCCAACTTTTCTGTCGATCTTGTGCCACCTTCATATGATCACGAATCAAGTTAACATTCCCACAGTTTGCACAACGAGTTCCGGTCCCAACAATCTTTTTTCTCCAATATCGTCCCAACAAACAGGCGAGCGACACTTACAATCGTACAACGCTTCGAATGGAGCCATCTGTATAGTTGCCTGAAAACTGTTATTGTATGAAAACTCCACTAAATGTAAATGATCCTCCCACGAACCCTTGAAGTCTAACATGCAAGCTCTCAACATATTTTAAAGAGTCTGGATCGTTTTTTCGGACTGTCCATCTGTCTGAAGATGATAGGTCGTACTAAGCGAGTTTCCAAACTTTCTTGTGGATTCCTCCAAAAATGTGATAGGAACCAGGTGTCACAATTAGAAACAATACTCATCGATACCCTATGCAATTTCACAATCTCCTACATATACCTCTCTGCTAAAGCCTCTGTCGACTGACTAACTCGAAATGGTATGAAATGAGCTGTCTTAGTCAGTCGATCGACAATCACCCAAACTGTGTTATTTCCTTTTAGACTCTATGGTAAGGCTGTCACGAAATCCATGGTTATATTTTCCCAATTCCATTAAGAAATCGAAAGTGGTTTCAACAAACCAGCTACTCTTTGATATTCAGTCTTGACTTGCTGACACACCAAACACCTCGACACGTAATGAGCAATCTCTTTTTTCATGCATTCCCACCAAAAGTGTTGTCGCAAATCTCTATACGTCTTCGTACTACCTGGATTTATTGAATATGTAGAGCTATGAGCTTCCTTCATGACTTCTTGACGAATATCTCTTTTAGGCACACACAAACGGCTTCCATATCTTAGCGAACCATCTTCATGAACCAATAAATCTGTTCGAATTCCTGCTTCCACTTGTCCTCGAAATTTTTGTAATTTAGGATCATGCGACCGTGCTGCCTTAATACTATCGATTAAGGATGACTGTACTTGCAACTGTATCATCTATCCCGAAAAATCTGGTAGTACAAGCTCTTACTCGAATCTTTGAAAATCTGCTGTAATCTCCTTCTGTGTCGTCAGCATCCGTACCGCTGGCAACCAACTTAAAGCATCCAATACTACATTAACTTTTCCCGGATGGTAATTTAGATCAAGATCATAGTCAGCCATCAGCTCCAACCATCTACGCTGCCTCATGTTGAGTTGTTTCTGCGTGAACACACATTTTGGGCTCTTGTGATCAGTAAACACATTTACCCTTTCGGCCAATAAGTAGTGTCTTCAAATCTTCGGTGCAAAATTAACTGCTGCTAGCTCCAAGTCATGAGTTGGGTAGTTTTTCTCATGAGTCTTCAACTGCCTCGACGCATAGGCTAAACCCTTCGCATGCTGTATCAAAACACATCCTAAACCTTTCCCAGATGCGTCGCTATGAATAACCAATTCTCCGGAACCATTTGACACTGTTAAAATAGGAGCGGTTGTCAATCTTTGTTTCAGCGCTTCAAAAGCTGACACACACTTCTCGGTCCAAACAAACGGTACCCCCTTTCGTGTTAGCTTGGTCAAAAGTTCTGCTATCTGAGCGAAGTTCTCCATAAACCTTCTATAGTATCCAGCAAGTCCAAGGAAACTTATGATCTCCTCCACATTCTTTAGAATTGGTCAATCATGAACAGCTGCAATTTTTTCAGGGTCAACTGCAATTCCATCTCCGGATGCAACATGGCCCAAGAACTTCACTTTTTCGAGCCAAAACTCGCACTTGCTCATCTTAGCATATAATTTTTCTTGTCTCAATATCTGCAGTGCGATTCTCAAGTGCTCTTCATGCTCTTCTTTACTCCTCAGATAGACCAAAATATCATCAATGAATACTACCACGAGCTAATTTAGGAATGGTGAAAAGATCCGGTTCATCAAGTCCATAAACATCGCTGGTGCGTTAGTAACTCAAAATGGCATAACTAAATACTCGTAGTGCCCATATCGAGTTCTGAACGCCGTATTGCAAATATCTTCTTCTTTCACCCGAACTTGATGATACCCTGATCGTAAATCCAGTTTCGAGAATACTCTCGCACCACTAAGTTGATCGAATAACTCGCCTATGCAAGAGATTGGGTACTTATTCTTAATAGTCACCCAATTTAACTCTCGATAATCGATGCACATCTCCGCGTGCCATATTTTTTCTTGAGTAGAAGAACTGGAGCTCTCCATGGTGAACCGCTGCTGTGAATACAGTCCTTCTCTAGTAACTCAGAAACATGTCTCTTTACCTTTTCCAGTTCCACCGGTGCCATCGGATAATAAGCTTTTAAAATTGGCGCTGCTCCTAGAGTAAGATCAATCGCGAACTCCACATCTCGTTTTGGCGGTAAACCTGAGATGTTCTCGAACACATCCATGAAATCGCGAACTATCACTGGTACTTCCTCCTTGATTATTTCCATCGACGAAAAAACGGCACATGTCAGTTTAGCCCTAAATTCGACTTGCCCAACAGATTTGTTGCCCCCTAAGAATACGAACTCCACATGTCCGGGAATCTGGAAAATTACTTTCTTCGCCCTACAATCAATGTGAGCGTGGAAAATACCAAGAAAGTCCATTCCCAAGACAACATCATAACTATCGGTATCTATCACCAAGAAATCCGCAAATAACTCCCGTCCACAAATAACAATCAACAACCCTTGCACTCCCTACTAGAAATAATTCTCCCATTCTCAGTGTGCATCCCAACAGCTAGATAGGGCTATGTGTGGAATAGAGTGTGCACTAATAAATTTGGACGATGTAAAGCAATGGGATGCACCAGAATCGAATAATACCAGTGCGGGAAAATTATAAACAAGTAGGATACCCGAAACAATATCGTCTGAAGTTTTGGCCTCCTCGGCCGTCAAGGTGAAGGCCCGTCCCAGATTAGGCCTCTGAGTAATCTGCTTCTGCCCATAAGTCTGCTTCTGCAGTGGTTTTTTAATATCGTCTCTCAATTGTAGTTTCGAAGGGCACGTACCAATGGTATGGTCAGCTGATCCACAAACTAAACAAAGTCCAAACCTCCTTCGACAATTTTTCTGCGTGTGGCCGGGTAGACGGCAGAAGTCACAAATCACGGTCTTTTTCTGATCTGATACAAAAGGCCTTTTCATAGGTATTGTCCCCCGCTTGTTTATCGGAATGCCTCTATGTCCAGAAACTCTGGCAGGTGGATACGGAGTCTTCCGCACTACAACCTCTTGTTGTTGAATACACTTTACTCTTACTGATAAACTCTGTTGTTCCCTAACCGTCTTGAGAACTTGAGAGAAGGTGGTCAATCCCAACGATATGATATGCCTCTGAATCTCCACATTCAAATTACGCATAAACCGTCTTGCCCTATCTATTTCATTGGAAACTAAGAGCCCCGCAAATCGACCGGGTCGGGTCTACTCAGCCGCATGTGTATCAACGGATCTACCATTTTGCTTCAAGCTAATGAACTTTTCTTTCATTTCCTCCCTAGCAGATTGCAGAAATAATTTCTCTAAGAAACTTCGTGAAAAAGTCGCCCAGATGATTGGCTTGGTCAGACGAGTCTCCTCAATAAGCCACCACTCACAAGTGTAATTTACCAACTGGATGCGTACTACACCCACCCTTTTCTCATCTGGAATCTGTGCGGTAACAAGAAGATTTTCTGTATCCACTAGCCACTGCTCCGCTGGTAATGGCTCCTTTAATCCTGTAAATGTGGTCGGACCGAGCTTCCTAAAGTCTGCTACGATGCCCTCACGTTGTGTTGGTCTGGGAGCTACTGCCCTCTCAGCTGCTGTGATAACAGTCTGTTGGACCGTCCTCAGGCCCTCTTAGAACGTCTCGGCCTGTCACTGGTTCAATTCTGTTTGACGCTTCTGGTTCTCCAGCATACCACGTACAACCCCAAGTAAAGCGGCGGCGTCTGCACGTCTCTGGTATTCCCGCAAATCTCTTTCTACCATGATTCTGAAGCCAAGAACACTGAAGAGGATTAGCAAAGGAAACATGATTCAATAAAACAAGAAGTCAATAAACTATTCATTCAAGACAGGCAAGGTAGTAATGTGGCAGGACATGTTCCTAATTCCGGATTTCCTGGTCAGTGTATTGGGTTCAATACCCAACTACGAATTGAACCAAACCCGACTAATCCTAAAACCTATGCGCTTTGATACCAACAAAGCCTTGTCATGCCCTGCTTCCTAAAATACGTAAATACGATACATGACAAAGCCAACCTTGTTACCTATGGAGAGAAAAAACCCTTTCATAGTTATATTACGGTTGTCAATTAGATATCAAGAACAGTAAATAAATATCTAACTATAACATGTCCAACTGTCACAATAAAATAAAAACAAGAAAGTAACGGAAACAAATAAGAATCAAACAAAAATAATACCCTACATTCCTTATAGGATTGCAACGTTAAAATGCAACTGGATAATAAAATAAACTAAATATCACTAAACTAATCAGCAAAGCTCCTCACCGAGCTTGTCAAAATATTCTCGATCTTCCTGCGACAAGGTTAAAAGAACCGGGCCATATAAAACTTAGACGTCATTGCATCATAAATATCATAATAATAACTGAGCAATGTGCTATATAGGGTGTTATGTGCAAAATAATGTATGATTATAAGTAAACAATCACAGGTGATATAGCAACAGGCTATAGGTAACTCACGTGTATCTTAAAATATGTGTTTTTAGGTCATCTATTCTAACGGTATTTAAAACCAATTAATTTAATTCTCATCGTAACTCAATAGTATCCCGTGCGTGGCCGGGACCAAGGTCATGATTCTTGGGGCTAAATCCAAGACGTGCCACTAGGCAGTAAAACGTATCATGTATAAACGAATGATGTCAGCATCATCATTCCGGAGCCCAAAGTTCGTATCGACCGATAAGTCTATGAAAAGTAGTGACTTGTTGAGTTACAAGCCGGGTTTCATTCTTGATTTACCTTTTTTCCCGGGTTTCATATTCTAGTCAGGTATCAATAGAATGTCTACATAATACCAACACAGGAATAATCATGAACATGTCTTGTCTAGTAAGACAACAAATCAGGTCAATCAAGATAACATGTCAATATTGTTGGCATCGGTAACCAATACAGCTAACATGTATGACAATACAGCTAAGCAAAGGCAAGATAACGTGTTGCGCACATGTCAGGTATTGTGTATTAAACAAGAGAAACATTTACTTGCGCAACCAATCACAATAAAAGTAATAATCTATTGTCATGCTTATCTGGCTGTAACGGAATTGATATATTCACTATTACTTGTTAAAATATATCTAACCATATTATTTTACGACTGTTAATTATTATAAATTAAATTGTATCTACCAGAATAGTCGTTTAATTAATTTAGTGTAACTTCACAGTTATAATTACACACATGCTAGTGTTTCTAAATACTAAAATACAGATTATCTTTATAAAATTGCATAATGATAATTGTTCACCGCCGGAAGACGGACCGGGATATTAGGACGTCTGGCCTGAATTTGGGGGCAGATACTATTTGGATTTATCCGTCCACCTCTCTGAAAATACCAAGTAGATTTATGGCACCGTATATCGGAGGTTTGGACGGACGCGGCCATTGTAGCGGATTTTGTCAGATTCCCCCTCGTTTGCGAGGGGTTTTTGATTGTGGGGACGCTCCTCCCTGCAGGCGCAAGCCCCTGCAGTTAATTACATTACCGCATCGCGATAACCAGTTTCTCCTGCTCCGGAGGTTCACTTAGTGTCGTGCGTATATTTGTTTTATTTTGGTTGCCGGTGGATTGTATACGGAGACTAATTTATGTCATCGCCCGTAGGGCGTGGATTAGTCCAAATCCGTATATTTTTAGATTTGGATTTGAGTTGATTTTAGGATCGTTAATCATGTTTGAGATTAAGATCAGCTTAAACATATGAGCATTTGGGCTCGATTATTTTAGTTTAAGGACAGCGCAGTCCATTATCCCCATATTTGAGGCAAGGTGTTAGTTTAAGGACATTTCGGTTCTTTATTGCTATTTTGAAGGCGAATATTAGTTTAAGAACATTTTGGTACATTATCGCCGTATTTGGGAACGAATGTTAGTTAGGAGACATTTCGGTCCATTATTCAACTCGCGCGCACGTATATTTGTTACGTGGCGGAGTGAACGATGTTGATATGGAATGTGCCCAATTTGGGGCACGCTCTGATTTGAGGCATGCACGTCAATTTGAAAGTGCATGAATAAATTATTGGTTGTCAGGACCCGCCACCTCTCTGAAAACGTTGAAAAATTACGACATGTGTCAGAAGTGTGAAGAGATATACCCTTAAACGAAATCCCGTATTTGAGGGAAAAGGTTTATGGTGGACTCAAAAAAATTTGGTCATATTTGAGACCTTAGAAATCAAGAGCATATTGGCTCGATTGATATCTTTGTTAAGAATACGTTAGTACAATTTGAGAATAAGATCCACTTAACAACATTTTAGGATTTTCTTTATTTAAGACCCAGCAACAGAGCATTTGGACTCAGTTGCAAGACTTTAGCAACTTGGCCAATTTGGGTTTTAGTATGCTTAGTCTCCCTTTTTTTTTTGAAAAAGTGCTAAACACTTGTTTGGGCTCTATTTATTCGGTCGCTCTTTTTTATGCAAAAAATACTGAGCACTTATATAAGTTCTAACGCCCACATATAATCATGTGGAGCTTTCAGTCATAGGTATTGCCCAATAAGTGTTGAACACTTTACTCATTTTATCTTTATATGGAGTGCTAGGCGCTCTTTATGGCGTCCACATGGAGAGCGCGTGAGGCGCTGGATGCTGGGCACGGCATAATGAGTGTTGAACATCCAGCCATTTGGCTCTCCCTATGGAGTGCTGAGTATTTTACGGCGTCTACTTGAAGAGCGTGTGAGGCGCTGGGCGCTGCCTAATGAGTGTTAAACACTCAGCCGTTTGGCACTCTTTTTTTATGGAGTGATGAGCACTTTATGGCGCCCTCAAGATTTTCACGTGCGGCGCTGGGCGCCGGACGCTGCCCAATGAGTGCTAAGCACTCTTCTCTTTTTTGGCGCCCACGTGAGGCGCTATGCGCTTTTAGAGGCGCCCACGTGGGAAGCACGTGGGGCGCTGAATTCTTTTCTCCTCTGTTGATAGCATTTTTGCCCATTAATGATCACTAGGATCTTTGTTTTGAAGATCTAGGATCAAGTTACATTTTTAAGAACTAAGTTCTTTTATAAGAACTAGGTTTCTCTTGTATGATTTTGTTTTTTGAGGTACTCAATTTCTGGTTCTTTTCTGAATTTTTTATTCTCAAGAATAAGTTCTTCCCGATGAGAATTAAATTCTCAACTTGTGAGAGACTTACCTTGCGGATCTCAGATCCAAAGAAATAACTAAGTTCTTTTAAAAGGGTTAAACCCTTCAATAGGTAAATGAGATATTTTGATCTTTATTTTTTTTATTTACCTAGAGTTTTGAGGAGGGAGGTCTTTTTCCTTGAGAATTTAATTCTCTGTTCCTTTTAAAGTTTTATGTCTACTTTTTTTAGAAGCTTATGGGGTGTTCCTCTGTAGAAGCAATTTGTTAATTAGTTTTGAGGAAATCACTCATTGAGAGATTCCAATTGATTTGGGAAATTTTACCCACCGTTGGATTTTTGATCCAAGCGTTTCTGTTTTACAAAACATGATTTTTGTTTTTAACGAGATTGGGAAAATATTTTCCTTATTCAGAATTTATTCTGTAAAAATGGTGATTTTTAATCACCATTGGATTTTTTAATCCAATGGTTCTCTATTTTACAGAGAGCAATCTTTCTTATTTAGAAAGATTGAGTGAATATATTCCAAAATAGAATTTTATTCTATAATTGGATTTTTGATCCAACCGAAAGTATCTTTCTTATTTTAGAAAGATTTAGGAAATATTTTCTCCTGACAGAATTTAATTCTGCATTTTTGATGATTTATCATCTCGCTGGATCTTTGATCCAAAGGCTCTGTTTAACAGAGAATAGAATTTAATTCCACCTGGGCGTCGGCGTTCAGGTGTTGTGCACATGAGGCGCCACCTGAGAGTTTTAACTCTTATTTAATAGATTCTTTTGTGTTTTGCACAGTGGCACCCGCGTGAGAAGCAAGTGTGGCGCTATATGAGAGTTTTAACTCTTATTTAATTTAATAGATTCTTTTGTGCTTTGCACACTGGCGCTCGCGTGAGGCGCCACCATAGGATTTAATCCTATAAAATTGGCTCTGGCGCTGGCTCCCTTATAGAGGGCACGTGAGGCGCTGCCTCATTAATTTTGAACAGAGCTTTGCTTTTTTATTGGGGAAACAAATGCCCCCCACCGTTGCGCTCACATAGCTCACACGTGAGTGCAGCGGTAGCACCTTTTCCACCGTTTGATCTTCTGGGGAGTTGAACCGTCCTCTTATGTTTTATAAATAGGGCCTTTGACCATTGAGATGACTGCTGTTTCTCTCATCTTCTTGAATCTTCTTCCTTCCTTAAGAATTTAATTCTCATTTCGGTCCAAAGAAACTCCCCTTAGAGTTAAAACTCTGTCAAAATTGGTAAGAATCATGACCATGATTTAGCCCTTGAAAGAATCTTTCATGTTCTAGGATTTTTTTTAACCCATTAACAGAGCTTTGCTCTTCTCTTGTAATGATCTCTTAGAAATCTAAAACTTTTATTTGATTAGACCATAGGTCTTAAAGATTTTTAGGGTTTTACCCTGTTACTAACTTTGATTTTTTTTTAAAGTTATTTGGAATTTAATTCCATTTCCCGAGCGGATTTCTGGGATTTTATCCCATTGTTCTACAGAGTTTGGCTCTGAGAAAAAAAAATCTTTTAAAGAAATTCTTTTTGGGAATTTTATTCCCTTTCTTATTTTCCTTTTAGGATCCTTTTTGGCAGATTTGAAATATGTTTGTAGGACACATTTCTCGAGAGAGTTTGACTCCGTAGTTCAATGAGATTTTCTCATTAAATGAGAATTCTTATGGATTCTCACAATGAGTGCCTGCCTCATCATTGGTGGGGGTATTACCTTGATTTTGTGGGGGGGCCTTGTCCCTTTCCCTTTGAACTATGGTGACTTTTACCACGCAGTACAATTCTAGGTGTAATAAAAATGTTAAAGTTTTAAACATCGTGTTGATAATTAAACTCTCATCTTTTTTTGTGCAGGTACTATGGCTTTCGATTCCTCCTTCCCTTTCGTTCGTTCGGAAAGTGATTTCGCCGACGCACCTACAGATCGGGAAGTCTTCACACTTATTCGGGACTATGACCCAGAGCAAAAGTCTCTTCACCTGTGGGGGTCATGGTACAGTCAAATTATCCGGGGTCGGCGCAGTTTTACTTACGCAGCGCTTTCGGAACCGATCCCGGCGATCCATTATGTTGACCCGCCACTGGTAACTTACGCAACAGAAGAGGTCAACTGGACCTCGAAGGGCCGTCTTCAACCTTGCATGGCATCAATACCAGTGCAACCGCCGATGGCCCTGGACATTTTAGGGCGATGCATATGCCAAGGAGAGTCGCGTCCTTAGGGGCAAGTTTACATGATAGGAATGACTCCCTGTCATTCAGCTGGCTATCTGCAGTGGGCTTAATATATCCTGTCGGCCAAGAAACCGCTGCTACTGAAGACCGGGATGTATCCCGCGATCAATGCGTCCCTCTTTCACTACCACACTCCTGATGTGTGGTCGGTCAAATCTTTTATGGAACAATGGAACATCCCGACCCATACGTTTCTCTTATTGATTCGGAAGGTTTCGATCTCATTGGAGGAGTTTGCGGAGATATCTGGATTACCCGTCAGAGGGGAACATTATGAGAAGATACTTCCCCCTGATGAGTATATCTTTGCCACAAAATCAGTAGTAATGGGTTTTACTCTGGAGAATGCCATTCAATACCAATTTTCGAGCTTGATCAAAGTGTTGAACATGTACGAAAGCTTATTCCTGGAGTGTGGTGGACACGGAGTTAGCTTCACAGATTTCATTGCCCGCTTTCTTCGTCCGGAGGCTCTGTCCAAACAAGCTACGAAGTTCGCCAAACTCGACAACCCGTTCGGATTTGGTTCGTACAACTTACCGACCGTGGAGGCAGATCTAAAGAACTTCTTTATTCCAAATACTCCAGTCGTCCCCTTCGCAGAGATTGTCGCTCCGGACATTGACGAGGAGACGTTCTTCATTGGGCTTATCGACTTATAGCTGAGTTGGTTTGCGCTTCCGATGCACTCCCGCTATATGAGACCATCTGTCTTTTATCCAGCTCATCGTATCACCGCGGGGACGCGCATGCCATTGGGGTCGCGGGACTGGCTCATTTATATCATGGCCTAAGCTTAGCAGCTGACACTACTCAGCCAGGAGTAAAGCCCGTAAATCTCCTATTGCACTACTTCACCTCATGAATCGAGATGCACGTGCTGGGTGCTTTCGGCGTTCATAAACGACCCCGATTTTAGGAAGGCTACAATTTTCCCCGGGTCATGCACCTAGTCGACGCTTGACTCAACACAGCGGGAGGCTCGACGATTGCTCCTTCGCCCATGTATGGTTGGGGACAGCATGACCTTTGTCGATAAAGTCCTGATCATCGGCAAATAATCATCCAAAGTGATCCAACCACTGCATGATGTTTTCAAGGACGGGGCTTCTGTGTTGATGGCTTGAGAGGTTGTGCACATGTATTCTATCAGGCCAGGTTTTCTGGTATTTAGACAGAACGCCTCGGTGCTGTTTATGAGGTATAACCCGCATTGCTTTGCCCAGCAATCCATTACAACCAAGGTGTTCCTCTTGAGGCGTTCCTGATTGATCCGGTTGCTACGGAAGAGGGCGTTCGCAGTGCGGCGCATCATTTCATGCGGTTAAATACAGGATCCCATTTCCTCATCAGTTATATTCCAAAGGCTTCGAATGCATACGTTGCTTGGTACCAGCATGCAACGGGTGATGTCATCAAGAAGGAGAGGCGGTTGCTGCTTGACCACAAGGATACTGTCCCAGCCAGTAATCCAGCGGTCCCACTGATGCGACGGAAGGTCGTGCTCCCTTCTTTGTGAGAGATCGCCATGGTTATAGTCCTGCACGCTTTTCCTAGTGAGCCTCGACCAGATGTTCCTACGACAATGGTAACTATGGTGTCTTTGGAATCGGGCGTTGGTTTGGAGATCGGGACCCGCCATTCGAAGAAGCATGTTAAGCGAAAGCTCTTATCATCGGCTGTTGGTGCCAGTTCGCAGAACAAGAAGAAACCCTTATTTTCTGCTGACGTCGTATTCGGCCAGGAGCCTCATGCTCCTTATAGCGAGGGCTTGTGCGAGTATGACACCAACGACGGTCTGTTCGATGCACCTATGACCGATACTGATCTTCAGCCTGCCATTGAAGCTTCCAAACGACTGGCCCGTGAACAAGCAGTGTTAGCCTCTATTGCGGAGTCTGGTATACTTTGTTTATACTCTCCTGTATATATTCCCCACCCTTTTTTTTGAACTTATTACGCTTTATTAACGCTCTCTTCCTTAATAGATATTTCTGCTGAAAAGGCTCTCTTGGCGTCCCTTAAGACGTTTGAGGAGGAGACGCTCCGCGCCTCCTTGGGCCTTGGTATGATTCGTTTCGCTACGCCTTGACATCTTTAGTTCCTTTTATTCATAACCTGACTCTTTTCTTTATCCTATTACAGGAACCACCACGACCCAGGTTGTTCCGAGTGTATTGCCAATCCTGAGTGGTGATGCAGAAAAGCCTTCAGAGCCACCAACTACGGCTAATGCCTTCCCAAGACCACCACAGGAGGCGTTGCTGAAATAGCCGATGACGGATGCCACAGCGGATCCGGAGGCTGAGCCTGATTTGGACGGCGATGTTCCCCTGTCAGAAGTTTTGAGGAGATCGGTTCATACAGCCCAGACTGAGAGGAAGCGTAGAAAGCACGCTGCAGGGGAATGTCAGGATATCTTGGTCGCGCCCACAGGTTCGAGTAATGCTCAACCCTCTGCATTCCTATGGTGGACGTTCCTTCCTTGTCCACTGCCCATAGACGGTTGCGCGTGCGGCTCGAGAAGAGGTTAAATGGCTATTTCAAGGTAGAACAAAGCACGGTCCTTAGTAACAGCCTTTTTCTTGAATCATAACGCACGCATTTTTTTAAACAGGGCCAAATTTAGGTGATGGCAAGGCAGGTGAAGTGCCGGTGATTAAAGAGCCTAAAGTGGCAAACCTTCCTCTGGAATCTAAGATTGTTCTGACTGCCGCTTCTTCTCCATGTGGATCCTTGGTATCGACGGGTGATGCAAGCATTACGACAGCCCTTATCGAGTTAGGGGATGAAGGTGTGGATGTTGAATCCACTTTCCCAATGGAAACCGAGGAAGCCGTCACAACTGGTGACGCTTCGGGCACTGTCTCGATTTCTGCCCTATCAGGTACTCCTTGAGTTATTATCTTTGAGTTTTTAATCCCGCTAGGCATCTCTAATGATATCTCCTTTATTCTGAGTATAGGTTTAGTAAACCCTGATGCTGTACTGACTGAAGAATTACTGCCGGTTATTGCCCTGACTGTCACGGTTCCACCCCTCTCTTCTGCGTCTCCCTGAACTCTGGAAGGTGAAGATCTCTCATTTTTTTGCTTCAGTGTAGATATCATTTTCTTGCATTAACCATATATTGTAGCAATCCTGCAGGAGTGCTCTTTGATCACTTACACCAGGTGTTAAGCCCATATTTTGTCATCCAATCGGAATTCGTTCTCCCTTCCTGCATTGGTTAGTATATTCTTCGCTTTGTGTTTCTTCTCTTCATAAGTAAGCTTTTTGTTGCTAAGCCTTCCTCATATTGACCACAGTATCACGACTCGAGGGAGGAAGCGAAGGAATAGCTAAGCCTCCTGTGTTATCTGTCTTGCCACTTTCAACAGCTGGTACGGTAGTCTCGTCCATCAGTTTTCTTCTTTATTTTTCAAGTTGAAATCTGACCCTTATTTGTGCATGATTTATTTTGCAGCAGCTACACCAGCTTCGGCTCCTTTTGAATCTCGCATTTCCATTCTTACGGGGCTTTTTGCTAAGCGTCAATCTTTCAGGGGCGCGGTGACTAGCAGGTAGATGTTAAACGAATTTATCGAAAATCTTGATGCCGAAGCTCTCACGTTTGCCGCGGATTTCACTGACGAAGCAACCCTATGCTGGCGACGCTTGCGAATTTTCACAACGAAGATTTCGTCACCCTTTGGGTTGATTATTGTAAGCGGATCAAGACTTGTCTGCATGTGATCGAGCTCAAGCATTTCAATCCTGAAGTATTGACCTTGAAAGCTCAGCGGGTCGCGTGGATCAAGCAAAGTGCTGATTCAATTCAATATTTTGAACAAAAGTTGGCCCTGAAGCGAAAGGAGCATAAGACAGCTTCCGGCGAATCCGTCCAATTGCGCGCCCAGATTGAAGCAAATGCCTCTCAGCTGCAAGTTATTTTCGAAAACCTCCAATAATGTATTTCTAATGGGCTGTCGCTGAGGCAGAACCTCGATTTTACCGAGCGGGGCATGCAAGATTGCGAGGTTGCCAAGCAGGAAATCGCCGAGAAACTTTCATCATGCTTGCAACAACGGGCTCAAATTGAAGCGGGGCTGGCCGCAATAGTAGCATGCGAGGAAGCGCTGCAGGGAGCGCATGAGCGGGTTGCCAATTTGTTGAAAGCCCCGTCTTCTTAATAATTGCAATTGTATTCCCCTTTTTGTATTAATTGTATCTCTTAAACACTTTGATTCGTGAATAAAGAATATACACTTTTTGCATGCGTTCATCTGTGTTTTGATGTCTTAATATGGCGCTTATTAGTTTACTTACTCGTTTCAGAGTCCGTAGTTTATTCACTCGTTTCGAAATTTCTAGTTATGTACTCATTTCGGAGTTTGTAGTTTATTCACTCGTTTCGGAGTCTCTAGTTTATGTACTCATCTTGAAGTTTGTAGTTTATTCACTCGTTTCGGAGTCTCTAGTTTATGTACTCATCTCGGAGTTTGTAGTTTATTCACTCGGTTCGGAGTTTCTAATTTATATACTTATCTCGGAATTTGTACTTTATTCACTCGTTTCGGAGTTTCTAGTTTATGTACTCATTTCGGAGTTTGTAGTTTACCTCTCTTAGGTTTACATGCAAACTTGTCCTAACGTTATATATAGATAACATCCATTCTTTACGACAGAGCTCCGTTAGGTTTTGTGGTACTAGGGTTTTGGTCCGTGGTACCGTCGCGTTGGCTGATATATTCCTTGATATGCGGTCTTTAAGCCGTTGTTCGAGTAGCCCCACGACTGCCGTGTCTCTGATCCCTTCGGGGGCTAGATAAGACGACTTCAAGTAATCTCCTTAGGCTATATTACTGTCGGAAGAGCAAGCGTTAGGAATTTGTCATGTCGCTTTTTACTTGAGGTTAGGCTTAATTTGGAGCCCCGATTAGTCATAACCACTCCGCCCTGGTGTGGGATGATCTTCGATAGTCTCTTAGGCTTTATATAAGTTGTCGTCGAGACCCTAAAGCTGGGAATATTCCATTGCTTCAATTTCATTTGGCTCGTTGGAGCTTTGTTGACGTCACGTCTACACCCTGATGAAATGAGAATGAACGCCGGGGTAGTTTTTAGGTTGTATATGAACCGTCAAGACTTGGAGCTAGAAATTTTCCATGGCTCCATTTTGATTTGGCTCATTGGAGCTTTTGTTGACGTCGCGTCTGCACCCTGATGGAATGGGAAGGAACGCCGGGGTAGTCTTTAGGTCGTATATGAACCGTCAAGACTTAGAGCTAGGAATTTGCCATGGCTCCATTTTGATTTGGCTCGTTGGAGCTTTTGTTGACGTCACGTCTGCACCCTGATGGAATGAGAAGGAATGCCGAGGTAGTCTTTAAGTTATATATGAACCGTCAAGACTTGGAGCTAGGAATTTGCCATGGCTCAATTTTGATTTGGCTTGTTGGAGCTTTTGTTGACATCGCATCTATATCCTGCTAGCATGAAAAGGAACGCCGAAGTGATCTCTAGGCTGTAAATGTTGCTGTTGAGATCTGATTCTCCCATTGACGAAATCTGGTGGGAAAATATGGTTCCCTTTTTCATTTGTGCCCATGAATTGTATACAGGGGTCAGTATGGACACACCTGCATGGCCAAGGAAATTTTCATTTTCATTTTTTTTGTTTCCGCGATACTTTATCTTTTCAGCTTTTTTATCGCGAAAGTCATGATTGCCCAATTATTTCGGCTATTTTTCTCGGTATCCAATCATTTCGGCTATGCATTTTTTATTTTTACTCGTTTTTTTTATTGCGAGTTGCCCAAACATTTCGGCTATTTCATATGCATATATCTTTTGCTCGCTGATTTTTATTGCGAGTTGCCCCATCATTTCGGCTATTTCATATGCATTTTTTTTGCTTGCTTGCTAATCATTATTGCGAGTCGGGGACTTGGGTCCTGATACCAATTTTGGCATCAGCATCGCTGACTGGAATATTGCCAGGAGCGAATCATCATTTGCCTTGAGAGGACATGGAGTTTGACACCTGTTTAGGCATCAGCATCGCTACAACTGGAATGTTGCCAGGAGCGAATCATCATTTGTCTTTGTTGGTTTGAACAAAGGTGACTTAGCAAATAGGGTTAGGATCCTGTCGACTAAGCCTTCTTGACTTTATAAGCCGTAAGGGTCTCATAAAGGTATTTCTCCCTACGAGTCGAGAGGATCTCATAGGTGTAAGTTCTCCTTAGAAGTCGTGAGGACTCCTAAGTGGTATTTTCCCTTGCAAGTCGTAAAGATTTTACAAGAGTGTTTTCTCCTTATAAGTCGAAGGGACTTACAAGTGTCGTTCACTATATGGGGATATTTCACACCATTGGTGGAACTAGGTGAGGGCTATATTTATTTGTGCCGTAGATTGTATACAAGGGTCAATATTCGACCGCCTGTAGGGCAACTTAGGGGATACGGCGGCTTAAAAACATGTTTGGATCCGTATAGCTTAAGACTTTTGAATCCCGTGAGCCGTGAGGGTCTCATGGGGAAATTCTCCTTACGAGTCATGAGGATCTCGTAAGTGTATTTATTTTAACGAGATTGCGCCCTGTCGGTTTTTCACAAGTTCACCGGTAGTCCTGCTGTTTTTACTCACGGCGTCCTTTCGGGTTTTCATCCGTGTCCATTTTGCTTGTAGAAGTACCTTCCTTTTTTCTTACCGAGATTGCGCCCTTTTGGGTTTTCACAAGCTCGCCGGCAGTCCTGCTGTTTTTACTCACAGCACCCTTTCGGGTTTTCATCCATGCCCATTTTGCTTATGGACGTACCTTTTTTTTTAATGACCCATCTGTTTTCTAGTGGGACTTTAGGGGTGACTTCACCGCTGGAGTAGCTGTGTAGCCAGTGGGACTTGAGTTGCCGTATTCTCCATTGGGGCTTCAATTGCAATATAGATCTCAAGGGAGCATATCACCGTTTTGCAGACGATGTGCTAGTTTAGAGACATCTCGATCCGTTATCGCCATTTTTAAGACGAAGTTTTAGTTTAAGGACATCTCAGTCCGATGTCACCATATTTGAGGCGAGGTTCTAGTTTAAGGACATCTCAATCCGTTGTTGCCATATTTGAGGCGCCGTTTAGTTTAAGGATATCTTGGTCCGTCATTCCCCTTTTGGTGACGAGTATTAGTTTAGGGACGTCTTGGTCCATTATCGCCATTTTCGAGGTGAAGGATCTTTTGGATACTACTTTTAGGGTTCTGACTCAGGAAGATAGAGAGCGAACACAAGCGTCGTCATCTATCATTGATCCAGGTCATAACCCATTAGGCATAGTATTTTTTGAGGAATTGGCCGTTTATTGGCCGGAAAGGTCTTTCGCCATGCATATCCATGAGCGGGTAGGCTCCACCTTGGTAGACTTTGTCTATGATGTACGGGCCTTCATAGTTTGGCTCGAATTTCCCTCGTTTTACACAATTGGGGATCATTAGTCTTTTGACAACTAGCACGAGCTCGCCTTGGCGGAATGTTCTCGGCCTGCTCAGTCTTTCGTATGACCGTGTCATACTTTCCTTATAAGCCTCCAGATTTTGCTGTGCTATAAGGCGGGTTTCGTCGAGGGCAATTTCCTCAGGGATTTTTTCTTTCCCTTTATCCTTTTTGCTCGAACCCTTGTTTGTAGGTCCGAGATTCTTTTTAGGCGGCGTGTGGCTACGCAGCTGAATGTTCTCACAGTTCTTCTCCCCCTCTTCTTTTTCGGAGGTGAAGTCTTTGAAGAGGGCTGAGGGTCATTTCATCCTCAGAATCGCTCCCGAAGGTAAGAACTTGGGGATTTTTTCCCTTCCGGACTGGTATCAACCATATGACAGTTGCCAATCGTTTTCTCGCACGCACTTGCCGAACCTTTTTCTATCGACGAGCTTCACATTTTATCCTCTTGAAGTGTTTTTAATGGGCAACATATCTTTGCCACCACTTCTTGAAGGCACTACATTCTTCGGTGGGGTGAGTGACCCTCCGATGATATAAATAGTAGTTTGGATATGAATCCCCTCCGTCAAGGCATATGACCCCTAAAGTGTTTTCCATGAGAGGTGGCAGCTTCATTCCTATTGATAGGGCTTTGGCAAACCGCTTCTCTGCTTTGATCCTGCTCTTAGGTGCACTTTGGCTTGGTTGGAGTACTTTATGACTCATCCTTACCGCAGCTTCTTCATCCTGACACTGACGCTTATCCTTTTTGTATATGGCTGTTTCGCGTTCTCGATCAGTTTTGCTTTTTCGAAAGGCTTCGTTTAACAGCCTATCGATCGGGTCTTCTGGCAGTTCCGGGGATTTTAGCGCCGATTCTGCTCCCAGTTTCTCTGCGTTGTTTTCTGAGAGGGAGTTTCTTCGCCATTTAACAACGAATGGGAGACCATGTGGCAACTCGCTACATAGTCTTCAGTTTCTTCTGATGAGTCATTTTCCTTATCGTTGTCCCTATTTTCGTTCTCAAGAATATGCTTGAGGAACTCTTCGAGGGTGATCGGTGACCGCGCCTTCTGGTTGTACTCTTCCAACGCGTCGATGTACTTTTGTATGTTTGTGTGCTTGTCGTCATACTCGGCAGGCTGCACAGGTTTCTTGGTCTTCTTATTTTTCTTCGAAGACTTTGAAGGCTTGACTTTGGGATTTTTCCCTTCGTCAACAACTTTCGGTATGGGACGCAGTTTCAGCATCCCTTAGATGATTTCAGGTTCAAGTGGGCTTTTCCACCTGACTGCCGGACATGCATGTAGATCCTTCAATATTCTTTTGGTCTTTGCTGAAAGAACGATTTCACATGGAGTTTCTTCCACGAGCGAGCATGATTCCCCCGGTGCATCTACCTTTTTGGGAGTGTGCTTCTGAGGCGGGTTCACCCTCTGTTCTCAAACAGCGTGAATTTTCCCTGTTGGTACTGGTCCTCGACTCAGTTCTTGAAGACGTAGCAATCCTCAATTGGGTGGCTTACCATTCTGTGATAGGAGCAGTAGTTGGGGTTGTTGACGTCGCCAGGTTGCGGTGGACGCCATGGGTCTAGCAGTATGATAAGTTTGTTGCGCACTGCCAACTCAAAGATTCTCCTCGTTTTATCGAGGGGAAACGAGTAAGCGCGTCCTAACCTTTCTTCCAGGGATAGACGCGGTCGCGCGTTGTTTTGGTGAGTGGCCGACTTTGGGCCACTCGGTTGCTGTTGCGTGTTGGCAACGAAGACCGTTTTCTCTTTACTCTTGGCATTTCGAAGGTCCTTATCTGAGGAGGAAGGCCCGTAGCCCATCTGGTCCATTTATGCCAGTTTGTCTATCAGAGCCTGGAAGATTGTGGGCTTGAAGAACGTCATGAACTGGGATACGTTCGTTTGAGGATCGAGGGTCCCAATGAACATGCCTACTGCAGGAGATTCTTCGATGCGTTGTTTGCACTTAGACCACAGGTTCCGCCACCAGATTGCGTATTGAACCCACGTTTCTCCTGTTTTCACCTTGGCATTGATTAGTGTCGTGATCGGGGTGCGCTCGCTTGTGCCGGCGAACCGCTGTGTGAATAATAGCTCCATCTCTATAAAGGTTTTTACGGAGTCATTTGGGAGCTCCGGGTACCATTCAAAAACCGTTTCTGACAAACTCCTAATGAATTGGCGAAGCAACAGTTTGTCGTCGCCTCCAGTGTTGCCGCACAAAGCTCTGCGCGATGTGTTGGTGTGGATTGCCTGTCCCTTTGTACACATGGAATTTGGGGATCGTATATCCCGACGGGTACTTGATTTGGTCATACAAGCCTGGATACGGTCGCCAGTTCTGACGATTTGGCCAGCCGCTTCATTTGCTTAATGAGCTCGTATTTGTTGAGCGATGTAATCATCAAGAGCAGTCTTGAAGATCGTTTTCTCCCTGGCCACTAATAGAGCCGGAAGAGGGTTTGCAGTTTCCCCTCTGTCATCCTCGATGATTATCGGCGGATCCGCGGCTGGAGGCTCTGGCTGAATTATCATTCTAACCATATCCTGGAACAAGAGCGTCATCTGCTT
This sequence comes from Agapanthus africanus, assembly GCA_030015575.1. Taxonomy (NCBI): domain Eukaryota; kingdom Viridiplantae; phylum Streptophyta; class Magnoliopsida; order Asparagales; family Amaryllidaceae; genus Agapanthus; species Agapanthus africanus. Next base: position 126,482,866 of record JASDDO010000028.1, read on the forward strand.
TATGTTGGCGATTCGCTTAGCAGTTTCTTTGTCTTTTCTTTCAAGCATCCTTCGCAAGAACTCAGTATCGGTCTCCTGCTCTTGGCGTTGCTCAGATGCTGGTTCCGGACTTTCTTTCTGTCCGGTTAGTGCTACCATTTTGGTCAGCATTTCCTGGAGCTTTTGTTGTTTCTCCTGAGCTTTTGTTAACGACCGAGTTTGCGGTCGATGAGCCACGGAAGCACGACTTTCCTCTTTTCCGGAAGCCATGTAAACCGTGTGCACGATCATGCCCCCTGACTTGGGATGTTTGGGTCCAGCGCCTTGGAATTTGCCGCAGGCGGTGGGATGTTCTCCAGCCTCACCCTCTTGTGGAAGGTTGAAGTTGAAGGAGCCGTTATGACAGGCACCTCTGTAGAAAAAGCCCCTCGCTGTATGACGGAGGGATGATCTTTCTTCTGCCGAGCCTTCGATTTCTTCGGTCGGCAGGAGTAGTTTTCGTTGATCACAGAGTTCTGGACTTTTCGCCAGACTCTGTGAATTTGGTAGGAGAGCCGCTGATGGGGCCGCTCCTGCTTTTCCTGCACAGGGACCTCAACAAAAGGAGGTGATTTCATCAGTACTGATGTGGGGAAGTTTTTGCGCACCCTTTTCAGCGGTTCAAAACCGTTCCCGGTTGGAACAACAGTATCGACTTCCACCATTGGATCTGGTGGTGTAAGTCCAGAAGGGAGTTGCCCCCGGCTTTTCTTACTCGGCGCCAGTGGCGACGTCCAGCGTGCCTTGTAGAAGGAACCGTCTCGGTTTCGGAAGCGGTTACTGCTTGCCTCTGGTTTTGTTGAGGAGCACTAGCAGTTGCCAGCTTATTAAAGAACGACGTCTTTGGCAAGATTTGATTAGAGACGGTTAGCCTCTCGAAGACCGATCGCCTGACTGGTGAAGCACTTTTGACGGCTTCATTTGCAGCAGGAATTGGGAGTGCTATCCTTTTTAGGATAGCCCCTTCGGGAATCACGGGCTTCTTTGCGGACCTGCTTGAGCTTTGGCTCAGCCTATTAAAAACTAAGACCCCCTTTTTGGACGGCTCGTTGAGAGGAGACGTTGTGGTCTTCAGTCGGTAGAAGACCGACTTCTTGGGAACATTGGGTTGCAGCGTTGGGGCACCGACGCTCATTAGAGGGAGTATGGTCCCGAAGAACAATCCAGTAGTGGCTTTTGTTACTTGCCCCACTGGCATTGAAAAAATGGAGGCCGTGTTGGGCCCATAAGTCACTCCTCTAGTTGGGGCGGAGCGGGAGTTGCTGTTGCAAGTTGTGCAGTTGAAAACCATTGATTTTTCTTCTTCTGCACAGGAATAAGACACCAAATCTTAGTATCTCGAATCCAAGGACAACCATAGCGAACCGCGATATTGTTCGCGAACATGACACACGAAGTGTGGAGTGGAAAGAGGAAAATGTCCCACCAGGCGTGCCAGAATCTGTTCACCGCCGGAAGACGGACCGGGACTTTGGGACGTCTGACCTGAATCTGGGGGCAGAACCTATTTGGATTTATCCGTCCACCTCTCCAAAGATACCAAGTTGATTTATGACACCGTATATCGAAAGTTTGGACGGACGCGGCCATTGTAGCGGACTTCGTCAGATTCCCCCTCGTTTGAGAAGGATTTTTTATTGTGGGGACGCTCTTCCCTGCAGGTGCAAGTGCAAGCCCATACAGTTAATTACGTTACCACATCGCGATAACCACTTTCTCCTGCTCCGGAGGTTCACTTCATGTCGTCGTGTATATGTTTGTTTAATTTTGATTGCCCGTGGATTGTATACGGAGACTAATTTATGTCGTCGCCCGTAGAACGTGGATTAGTTCAAATCCGTAGATTTTTAGATTTGGGTTTGGATTGATTTAAGGATCGTTAATCTGGTTTAAGATTAAGATCGGCTTAAACATATGAGCATTTAGGCTCGATTATTTTAGTTTAAAGACATCGCGGTCCATTATCGCCATGTTTGAGGCGAGGTGTTAGTTTAAAGACGTTTCGGTCCTTTATCGTTATTTTGGAGGCGAATATTAGTTTAAGAAAATTTCGGTCCATTATCGCCGTATTTAGGAGTGAATGTTAATTTAAGAACATTTCGATCTATTATTCAACTCACACGCACGTGTATTTGTTACGTGGCAGAGTGAACGATATTGATATGGAATGTGCCTAATTTTGGGCACGCTCTGATTTGAGGTATGAACGTCAATTTAGAAGTGCATGAATAAATTATTGGTTGTCAGGACCCGCCACCTCTCTGAAGACGTTGAAAATTATAACAACATGTATCAGAGGTGTGAAGAGATATACCCTTAAACCAAAACCCATATTTAAGGGAAAAGGGTTGTGGTGGACTCAAGAATTTTTTGTCATATTTAAGACCTTGAAAATCAAGAGCATATGGGCTCGATTGATATCTTTGTTAAGGATACGTTAGTCCAATTTGAGACTAATATCCACTTAACAATATTTTAGGATTTTCTTTATTTAAGACCCAGCAACAGAGCATTTGGACTCAGTTGCAAGACTTTAGCAACTTATCCAATTTGGGCTTTAGTCTGCTTAGTCTTCTTCTTTTTTTTTGAAAAAGTGTTAAGTACTTGTTTGGGCTCTGTTTATTCAGTCCTTCTTTTTTATACAAAAAGTGCTGAGTACTTATATGAGTTCTGACGCCCACATATAATCATGTTGAGCTTTCTGTCATGGGCATTCCCCAATAAGTGTTGAACACTTTACACATTTTGTCTTTATATAGAGTACTAGACGCTCTTTATGGCGTCCACGTGGGGAGCGCGTAAGGCGCTGGGCGCTGCCCAATGAGTGTTGAACACTCAGCTGTTTGGCTCTCTTTTTTTTATGTAGTGCCGAGTACTTTATGGAATCCACATGGGGAGCGCGTGAGGCGCTGGGCGCTGTCTAATGAGTATTGAACACTCGGCCGTTTGGCTCTCTCTTTTTTTATGGAGTGCTGAGCAATTTATAGTGCCCTCTTGATTTTCATGTGCGGCGCCGGGCGGTGCCTAATGAGTGCTAAGCACTCTTCTCTTTTGTGGCGCCTACGTGAGGAGCACATAGGGCGCTAGGCGCTTTTAGAGGCGTCCACGTGGGAAGCACGTGGGGCGCTGAATTCTTTTCTCCTCTGTTGATGGCATTTTTGCCCATTAATGATCACCAGGATCTTTGTTTTGAAGATCTAGGATCAAGCTTCATTTTTAAGAACTAAGTTCTTTTATGAGAACTAGGTTTCTCCTGTATACTTTTGTTTTTTGAGGAACTCAATTTCTGGTTCTTTTCTGAATCTTTGATTCTCAAAAACAAGTTCTTCCCGATGAGAATTAAATTCTCAACTTGTGAGAGACTTGCCTCGCGGATCTCGGATCCAGAGAAAGAACTAAGTTCTTTTAAAATGGTTAAATCTTTCAATAAGTAAATGAGATGTTTTGATATCTATATTTTTAATTTACCTAGAGTTTTGAGGAGGGAGATCTTCTTCCTTGAGAATTTAATTCTCTGTTCATTTTGAAGCTTTCTGTCTTCTTTTTTTAGAAGCTTATAGGGGGTTCCTCTGTATAAGTCTTGGGTCCTTCATATAGAAGAGCCAATTTGTTAATTAGTTTTGAGAAAATCTCTCATTGAGAGATTCCAATTGATTTAGGGAATTTTACCCACCGTTGGATTTTAATCCAAGGGTTTCTGTTTTACAGAACATGATTTTTTATTTTAACGAGATTGCGGAAATATTTTCCCTGTACAGAATTTATTCTGTAAAAATGGTGATTTTTAATCACCATTGGATTTTTTAATCCAATAGTTCTCTGTTTTACAGAGAGCAATCTTTATTATTTAGAAAAACTGAGGGAATATATTCTAAAATATAATTTTATTCTATAATTGAATTTTTGATCCAACCAAAAGTATCTTTCTTATTTTAGAAAGATTTAGGAAATATTTTCTCCCGACAGAATTTAATTCTGCATTTTTGATGATTTATCATCTCCGTTGGATTTTTTATCCAACGGCTCTGTTTAACAGAGAGTAGAATTTAATTCCACCTGAGCGCCGGCGCTCACATATTGTGCACGTAAGACGCCACCTGAGAGTTTTAACTTTTATTTAATAGATTTTTTTGTGCTTTGTACACTGGCGCCCGCGTTAGGAGCACGTGCGGCGCTATATGAAAGTTTTAACTCTTATTTAATTCAATAGATTCTTTTGTGCTTTGCACATTGGCGCCCGCGTGAGGAGCACGTAAAGCGCCACTATAAGATTTAATTCTATAAGATTGGTTATGGCACTGGCGCCCTTGTGGAGGGCACGTGAGGCACTGCCTCATTAATTTTGAACAGAGCTTTGCTCTTTTACTGGGGGAAACAATAATAAATTGCAATATTATAAATATATGTATATATAATATAAATAGATATATTTTAGCATAGGTAAACTATAATGAAACTAGCATGTAACAAGATAAACTTGCCTCGATCGATAACATCACGACGACGTATACGGATACCTACGTTTCGAACATCGACAACAACGTTGTAAACCCGATGCAAGCATGGTCTCAGGTTGAGCTCGAGCAACGACGACGAAGTAACTACGCTGGGGTAGCTACTTGGATTTGGAAAACTATAGGAGCTCGGGTCCTTAGGTGTTGAGCTGCTGTGACGATAGTTCGACTGCGATAACGAGGGTGGTTGCTTCAGTTGAAGGAGATGGCCGGCGATAAAGAGGCTATGGGTTTTCAGGCGAGGTGGTGTCTGGGTTGTAATCAAAGGCGAAAAGAGGCAAGGTGGTGTCTGGATTGTGATCAAAGGCGAAAGGAGGCAAGGTGGAGGCAGCGGTGTATAGAGAGGTCGGCTTCGGTGAAGAGGGAGGAATAAAGAAGTAGTTGTCGATGGTGATGATGGCGGTGATGGGTTCTTAGTCGGGTGAAGGTCCGGGTTTGTAAGGAGGTGGTCGGTGCTAGGGGTTAGGGATAGTTGCAAAGAGAAGATGAAAGGGAGAGAACGACGACGAGGAGGAAGGAGAGGATAGCGAAGAGATGAGGAAGGCAGTGGGTATAGATGATGGGTCTCAGGGATGAGGAGGAAGATGATGACGAGGACAACGACGATGATGAAAGAGATGAGGAAGGGGGTGAGGTAAGGATGCAGACAATGATGACGTGAGTTGGGGCTCGGGGGAGACGAGAGGGAGAGAGACAGAGAAAGAGATGGAAAAAGAGAGAGGGAAAGTTTTTTTTAAATATAAAATTATATATATATATATATAGTAAGTTATATGCGTTTTATAGTTTTATATAGATAATATTAAATTACAACCAATCTCCACCAAAAACTCAACAAAAGTATATTTTTGAAAATAATAAATATACGTAATCTTTTTAATCATAATGTAAGAATATATTTTAAATAACTCATACCCCTAATATAAGATTAAAAAGATTTAAATTTAAGAAATATTTGGTATCTAAATTATATGATAAATGCCAATATTAACTATAAGATACTGAGATAACCAGATGACAATTAATATGAATTATCTCTTACGTGTAGCTACCAGAAGATATACGTTGATTTATACATTATAAATATATATGTTATACTAGATTCTGTCACGTCCCGCTTTCCGGTGTAAGGAGGCGGACACGTGGCAGACATGCGACGTATTTACTAAAAAATAAATACGTCAAGCGTAATTAAGCAATATATAAAATGCCCAATAAATGACAAGAGTATAAAATGAACAACAACTTTTATTAACCTTCATCTTTACAATACAACTGATTTGAAAAGGAAAAGTACAATGATAAAAGCAATGCCTAAACAGTGACATACAAACTGAAAGGTAAGTACAAGTAAAGCTAGTAGTATGGCTGTGCCTCAATCTGATCCAAATACTCCTGACTGTGCTCAGTCTCCTGAAAGTCCTGTCCTCCTGACGAACATTCCAAAAAAAGAAAAGATAGGAATGTCGTCAGCGAACTAGCGTTCGGTGAGTCTCAAAAGAAAGGAAGGAATACAACAAATAATATGGAAGGAAACTGTTAAGTTATACGGGTATCAGTTTATTATTCTAACGTAATTGTCGATAACTTGGTACAGAAGGTGTCAGTGTATACGAGAGGAGTCCAACTTGCTCCGTGGATTATGGTAACAGGCAGTACAAGGCCCCGTCAAAACCCACGGGACAACGGCACGAGAATTCATGTAGGTATCTTTTAGTGACCATCTCATTCCACTTCTAATATATTCCGTACCAATCTACCCCGTTAACCCCGTGTAATGTTTTATATAGATTATAATCATCAGACTTGCCGAGACCAGGAATACAAGTTGTTCATGTAATCAGGTTCAGAATGTAAGCTTGCAGTCAAGAAGTCATGTTATAGCCATGGTTCGGTCAAGTCAAGTCTTGTATTCAGATTTGATATTCAAGTTCAGGTTCAGGTATACATATTAGAGTTTGGATTCATTTTTGAATTGGATTCTGGTTTGAGTTTGGATTCAAGCTTGATTTAGACTCGGACTTGAGTCAGACACTTAGAACTGATTTGGATCCTGAATTAAGTTCGGGATTTATCGGTAACTGCTGCACATGGACGACAGGATTTGAGTTTTTTTCCAAGACAATTACCATTGATAATATCGTTAAGTTTTTCTACCTTAAATAGGTAGGCACTCACTTTCTCCGGCTCTCTAAACCTCAAGAGAATTGATCCCGCTTAAACCCATATTTACTAAAGTTCTTAAATATAATTTTATATATCTCGAGGGGGTTTTATAAAAAATATTTTTAATATAGTTTCAAAATTATCTCGAGAAATTATTTATATTATTTAGGGCTTCCATGGATGTATATTTTATAGATTTAAGGTATTTTAATGATAATGATCTTAACTTAAATAGTTCATGGTATTACTGTAAACATGTCTTGTATTGATATCTTGATCGTATTTTGATGAAATTTGTGATTCTTTTATTTGAAAAAAATATCAAGTTTTTATATTTTGAAAATATATGGATTTGTAATATTTATATAATTATAAAAAATTAATTTTTTTATTATTAAGTAGAAAATTGCATTTTTCTTAAATATCGTATTAAAAACCTTTCGAGACCGAATGCTCCGTAAGGAGGCCTGCATCTCGCTCTACTAGCCCAAAGATGTGCGATAATCTGCACTATCCAATAGCGAGTCCCCTAAAAAGGGTTGTAAGGCATATTTGCAAAGGATTTTGAAATACAATTCAAAAGAAAACTATTTTTATAGTAGATAGTATTTTAATGAAATATAATGTAATCGCCGCAAAGATACGTTCAAAGAGAATCGTGCTATGGAACCATGTGTGTCTGTGAGGGGTATGTCATTACCCAGTGAAGTTTTCTAAAGGTATGATTAATAAAAAAATACTAAAAAAGATATATGTGAAGTTCATGGTATTTTAATGTAAAACTTAAATTAAGTTTATGTTTCGTAATATTTTTTAATGAAACTTTTTTCTAATCATTAGTTATATGATTACAAACACGGTGTAAGAATATGAATAAAAAATATGTAAGAAAAGGTGAATTTTTTAAGGTTTAGAATAAAAGATCGGTATTAACTCCACTTACCGGCATGTTTTGAAAAAGAGAACTTTTTAAGAAGAAAGAGAGAGAGAGGAAGGGACTTACTAGCTAGAAAGATGAAGGGAAGGTAGGAGTGGGAAGGGTTGTCGTCGGGGCATCGTGGGGTCACCGGAACATGCTTTGATTCTCGCCGGAACTGGATTTCTTGCTAACTCTACTTGTACTCTTCTTGTACTTAGAAATATTTGAGAATTCTGGCTATAATTTTCAGAATGAGAAAGGGCTAGGATATGGGGTAGTATTTATAGTGTGGAATTAGGGTTTTGGAATTAAAAATATGAATTAAAATGCATTAAAAAGATGATAAATGAAGAATTGATGGGTCTCTGTTTGATTGCAAAGTAATCAAACAGTGCATGGGAGTTAGGGACAGGCCAAAGGACTTGTGTGCAAAATCGAGGCATCATTGCCTACGGGAGGACCGTCGGCGCCAACCCATAAATGATTTCCGCCGGTCGATTTGTGAGGGAAAGCAGGTGGATTTTGGACACGTGTCCCTCTCTGTATTTAAACCCTTTTCCACATAATTTTTCCAAACTTTTCATTTTTATGTACATTGCACGTATAAACTTTTGGGCTTCTAAAAAGTTTAAAAGAAAAATAAGAAAAAAAATATGATGTGTCTGATAGGGTTCGAACACAGGGGCTACGTCACAGCAGTGCAAGGTTTTACCAATGAGCTACAAGTTGTTTCTTGTTGTTCTTAAACAAAAATTAACTTTTAAATTGTACTCATGCTTGTAAACTCCTTTCTGTACATTAAATTGAAAATTTTCGTACAGTAAATTAAGAGTCGTTACATTCTACCCGCCTTATAAAAATTTCGACCTCGAAATTTACAATTACATAAGGACTAATTTATAAATAAGGGTATCTTGCACGCATTTCATCTTCTCGTTTCCACGTTGATTCTCCTGGTGAATCTTTTCTCCATATCACTCGAACCAAGTTCACTTCATTGTTCCGTAATGTCTTTACCTTTCTGTTCAGAATCTCAACGGGTTGTTGCTCGCAAGTCAAGTCAGTCTATACAGTGAGCTCAGAGTGATCAAGGATGTGGATGGGGTCGCTCACATATCTTAGAAGCTAGGATATGTGGAACACGTTGTGTACTCCTTCCAATGAGGATGGTAGTGCTAAACGATATGCCACTTCTCCGACTCGTTCGAATATATCGAACAGTCCTATATATCTGGGACTGAGTTTACCCCTCTTGCCAAAGCGGATTACTCCTCGATTTGGAGAGATTTTTAAGAAAATATGATCTTCAGGTGTCGACGCTTTGCATCAACCCAGTGCTTCTGTCAGCCTTGGGCTATACGCATTCCTTCTCTGATCGTGCGAATTACATCCACAGTTGCCACGATCATCTCTCATCCAAAGAGTTCACGAACTCCGATGTCGTCCCAATTTAATGGTGGACGACACTTCCTTTCATAGAGAGCTGCAAATTGTATCATTCCAATGCTCGCCTGATAACTGTTGTTGTATGAAAACTCCACAAGATATAGGTGATCTTCACACGAACTTCCGAAGTCTAGAATACAAGCTCTTAGCATGTCCTCCAGAATCTGAATTGTTCGCTCAGACTGTCCGTCCGTTTGTGGATGGTAAACCGTACTGAAGTTCAGACTCATTTCTATGCTAGCTTGCAGACTCTACCAAAACTGTGATCAGAATCTAGTGTTACAATCGGAGACGATGCAAACTGGTACTACATATAATCTTACAATCTCCTGCATGAGTTCATGGGTATCAATATATATATATTACACTTTGAGGTTAAATCTTACTTTAGATTCATGCATACCTCCATGTACTTCTTTACTAACATTTTGATAGATTGGCCAACTCGAAAGGGAATAAAATGAGCCGACTTGGAGAGTCGTTCCACAATAATCCATACTGCGTCGTTACCTTTCGTGCTGCGAGGAAGAGCAGTCAAGAAATCCATGGTAATGTGCTTCCATTTCCATTCTGGGATTGGTAACGGTTGAAATAAACCAGCAGTCCTGTGATGTAACCTAAGAGTCGCTGCCAAAGACCAAAATAGGAGTAGATGGTCCGAACTTGTTATTTTCTTTCTGCGGTTGTCCCAAATAGACTATTTCATCATCTTCCTCAGTATCGCTCCCAAAGATCGAGATAGTGGTGACGGACTTCTATTTATTCTCCGGCTTATGACACATTACCGTGTCTTCGAAATCTGGTAGGAAGTACTTTGCGTCTTCATATTTCCGGACTTCGTTTACCGAGAACGGGTTTAGCTCTCCTGTGACGGTGTACTCCGAGCCGTCCTTGAAATACTTCATACACTGATGTTGTGTAGAAGGGATGACGTTGTACTCGTGTAACCAAGGCCGGGCGAACAAAGCGTTATAGCAAGTTTTGGCGTCAATGACATGAAATTTGATGTCAGTGACGAGCAACACGAAGCGTAACGTCAGTATTACGGACCCAAGCGTCCGTGACGACTGTGAGTCGAACCCGGAGATGGTAATTTTGTCTCGGACGAGATGCCGAACATCCATGCAAATCTTCTTCAGCACTCTCACGTTGAGAAAGTTAACGGAGGATCGTTATCGATAAGGATTTTCTCTATCTTGATGTCGTGGCAGTACCCAGTGACGTATAACGGGCGGTTGTGCTCGCATGTACCGAGGAGGAGATTCTCATCGCTGAATATAATGTCAACCGTGTGGACCTCTGCCAGTTCATTTTTCATCTTCTCTTCTACGAAGAAAGCTTGGAACTGATCGGGCTCTTGTAATACCTTGATCAAAGAATCTCGTGCCTCTTTGGACAGAAGGAGAGCATCCAATATGCTCAGTTGTGAGGGTATTTTTCTCAGATGTGCCAAGGTATTGTAATCCACTTTGTTTTTTCTAAGCGGTTCCCTTGCTGCTAGTTCTTTGATAACTCCATCGTTGAGGGCAATTTCCTCAGAGATATTTGCTTTCCCTTTGTTTGTTTTTTTGCTCGAACCTTTGTTTGTAACTCCGAGATTCTTCTCAGGCAGCGTGTGGTTACACAGCTGAATATTCTCGCGGTTCTTCTCCTCCTCTTCTTTTTCGGGGGTGAATTCTTTGAAGAGCGGGCTGAAGGGTATTTCGTCCTCAGAATTGCTCCCGAAGGTAAGAACTTAAGATTTTCCCCCTTCCAGACTGGTACCAACTATATGACAGTTGTCAGTCGTTTCTATAGGTGTATTCGTCGCACTATTTTGCCGTCGACGAGCATGAGTTTCGCGTTCCATCCTCTTGAAGTGTTTTTGATTGGCAATATATTCTCACCACCGCTTCTTGAAGGTACTGCATTCCTCGGTGGGGTGGGTGGCCCTCCGATGATATAGGCAGTAGTCTGGATGTGCTTCTTCTTCATCGAGGCATATGGCCCTGGGACACAATCGTTTAAGGATCAAGGCTCCCGATGAACATGCCCGCGGCAGGAGATTCTTCAATGCGTTGTTTACACTTAAACCATAGGTTCCGCCACCGGATCGCGTGTTGGACCCAGGTTTCTCCGGGCTTTACCCTGGCATTGATTAATACCGTAATTGGAGTGCAATCGCTCGCGCTGGCGAACCGCTGTGTGAACAGCAGTTCCATCTCTGTGATGATTTTACGGGGTCATCAAGGAGCTCCGGGTACCATTCAAAGGCCGTTTCTGACAGGTTGCCAACGAATTGGCGAAGTAACAATTTATCGTCGCCTCCAGTGTTGCCGCACAGAGCTCTGAACTGCGTGACGTGCTGGTGAGGGTTGATTGTCCTTTTGTACGCATAGAATTTGGTTATCGTATACCCCGGCGGGTACTTGATTTGATCATACCGGTCTGAATACAGTCGCCTAGTTCTGACAATTTGGCCAGCAGCTTCATTAGCTTGGTGAGCTTTTATTTGTTGAGCAATATAATCATCAAGGACAACCTTGAAAATCATTTCCTGCTTGGTTGTTGATAAGGCCGGAGGAGAGTTTGATATTTCCCCTCTGTCATCCTCGACGATTATCGGTGGATTTTCGGCCGGAGGTTCTGGTTGGATTATCATTCCAACCATGTCTTGGAACAAGAGATTCATTTGTTTTATGTTGGTAGCTTGTTCAGCGGCTTCTTTGTCTTTTCTCTCAAGCGCCCTTCGCAGGAACTCTATATCGGTTTTCTGCTCTTGGCACTGTTCGGCTTCTTTGTCCGGACTTTCTTTTTGTCCGGTAAGTGCTACCATTTTGGTCAGCATTTTCTGGATCTCTTTTTGTTACTCCTAAGCTTTTGTCAGCGACCGAGTTTGCGGTCGGTGACACACGGAGGCACAGCTTTCTTCTTTTCCTGAAGCCATGTAGACCGTATGTATGATCATACCCCCAGACTTGGGGCGTTTGGGTCCATCACTTTTGGAATTTGCCGCGGACGGGATTTTTTCCAGCTTCGTTCTTTTTTAAGAGGTTGAAGTTGAAGGGGCCGCTGTAATAAGCACCTGTGTAGAAGGAATCACCCATTGTATGGCGGAGGAGTGATCTTTCTCTAACCGAGTCTTCAATTTTTTTGGTCGACAAGAGTGATTTTCATCAATCACGGAGTCTTGGACTTTCCGTCAAACTCTAAATTTACGAGGAGAGCCGCTGATAGGGCCGCTCCGGCTTTGCCTGTACAGGGACTTCCGCAGGTGGGGGTGATTTCTTTAACACCGCCGTTGGGGAGTTCTTGCACACCCTCCTGAGCAGATCAAAGTTGTTCCCGGTTGGAACAGCAGCGTCAAGTTCCACCATTGGAGCTGGTAGGGTAAGTCCAGAGGGGGAGTTGCCCCCAGCTTTTCTCACTCGGCGCTAGTGGCGGCGTCGAGCGTGTCTTGCAGAAGAGACCGCCTCAGTTTTGAAAACGGCTTCTTCATGCCCCGGCTTTGCTGAGGGACTTCGGTCGGCGCCAGCCTGTTTAAGACCGACGTCCTTGATAGAGTTTGAGTAGAAACGGTCAGGCTTTCAAAAACTGATCGTCTGACGGGTGAAGCACCTTTGACGGCTTCGTCTATAGAAGGAGTTGGGAGGGCTAATCGTTTTGGGATAGCCTGTTTAGATATCACGAGCCTCTATGTGGGCCCGTTTAGGTTCTTGCTCAGCTTGTTGAAGACTGAGACGCCGGATTTGGAAGGCCCGTTTAGAAAGGCCGTTGTGGTTGCCAGTCGATCGAAGACCGACCTTTTAGGAGTTTCCTCTTACGGCACTAAGACACCGAAACTCACTGGTGGGAGTATGGTCCCAAAAAACAATCCAGTATTGACTTGTGTGACTTACCCCACTGGTATTGAAAAATAAAGGCCGTGTTGGGCCCATAAGTCACTCATCCAGTTAGGGTGAAGAAAAAGTTGTTGCTGCATGCAGTGCATTGAAAAGCCATCGATTTTCTGCACATGAGCAAGAACCAAGTTTTAGTATCTCGAATCTAAGGGCAACCATAAAGAACCGCGATTTTGTTCACGAAACACGACACACGAAGTGTGGAATGGAAAAAGAAAAAGGTCCCACCGGGCGTGCCAGAATCTATTCACAACCGAAAGACAGGGACGAACTGGGATTGAACGTCTTACCTGAATTTGAGAGTATGTGCTATTTGGACTTCTCCATCCACCTCTCTAAACATACCAAGTTGATTTATGGCACCATATATCGGAGGTTTGCATAGATGCGACCGTTGTAGCAGACTTCATCAAATTCCTCCTCATTTGTGAGGGGATTTTGATTGTGGAGACGCTCTTCCCTGCAGGCGCAAACCCATGCAGTTAATTATGTTATAGCATTGCGATAACCACTTTCTCTTTCTACAGCAGTTCACTTCGTGTCGTGTGTTAATTTTATTTTTATGTAGTTGCTCGTGGATTGTATACGGAGACTAGTTTATGTCTTCGCCCGTAGGGCGCGGATTAGTCCAAATCCGTATATTTTAGATCTAAGTTTATTTTATTTAAGGACCGTTAATCTAGTTTGAGATTAAGATCAACTTAAATATATGAGCATTTGGGCTCAATTTATTTTAACTAAGCATACGTTGGTCTAATTTGTGACTAAGATCAACTTAGAAAAATTTCAATGATCATTTTTATTTCAGATCCAACAGCAGAGCATTTGGGCTCGGCTGTAAGAAACTTTTCAGAGAGATTTAGCCAATTTGGGCTTTAGTCTGCTCAGTTCTTTTTTTGTTCAAAAGTGCAAGCACATATTTGGGCTCTGTATGTTTAGCCCACTTTTTAATGCAAAAGTGTTGAGCACTTGTTTGACGCTCTGGCGCTCATATGGGCATCATGTGAAGCCTTCAGTTATGGACACTGCCCAATCAATGTTAAGTACTCAGTCGTTTTGGCTGTATATGAAGTGCTAAGTAATTTTTGTGTGGCGTCCACGTGGGAAACACGTGAGGCACTGGACGCTGCCCAACCAGCGCTAACCACTCAGCCGTTTTGGCTGTATATGAAGTGCTGAGCGCTTTTTGTGTGGCGCCTATGTGAGGAGCACATGAGACGCTGGACGCTGCCCAATCAGTGCTAAACACTCATCCGTTTTGGCTGTTTATGAAGTGCTGATCATTTTACTCAGCGCCCACGTGTGTTTCACGTGAGGCGCTGATCTTCTATTTTGAACGCCCACGTGTTTTTCACGTGAGGCGCTGGGCGCTATTGGGAGGACGCCCACATGGGGAACACGTGAGGCGCTAATCTCTTTTCTTTTTTAGAAATTAAATCTCCGTTAATGTCATTTTGGCCATTAATGATCATCAAGATCTCTATTTTGAAAACCTTGGATCGTTTTTTCCCCTTTATTGGAGAGCTAAATTATTTTCTTTTTATAAGAACTAGGCTCTTTATGTAGGGTTAAACCTTAATTTCGGAGGAATTGAATTCCTAGAACATGTGTTCTTTTCTTTTTTCTTTTTTTTTAATCTAGTTCTTTTCTGAATTTTTGATTCTCAAGAACAAGGTCTTCCCGATGAGAATTAAATTCTCAAATTGTGGGAGACTTGTCTTGTGGATTTCTGATCCAGAAGAAGAACCAAGTTCTTTAAAAGGGGTTAAACCCTTAGATAGGTAAAAAGAGATATTTTGATCTCTGTGTTTTTTTTACCTAGAGTTTTGAGAAGGGTCTTCTTCTTGATAACTGAATTCTCTATTGTTTTGGAAGCTTTCTTTCTTTTTCAGAAGCTTATGGAGGGTTCTCTCTATATGAGACTTGAAGTTTTGGGTCCTTTATATAGTAGAGGCAAGTTTTTTAATTAATTTTGAGAAAATCTCTTATTGAGAGATTCAAATTGATTCAATTGGTCTCAAAATTGAATTAGGGCATTTAACCCACCGTTGGATTTTTGATCCAAGAATTTCTGTTTTACAGAATATATTTTCTCGTTTTTAACAAAATTGAGGAAATATTTTCCAATATACAGAATTTTATTCTGTCAAGCGATGATTTTTAATCACCATTAGATTTTTAATCCAAGAGAGTTCTCTGTTTTACAAAGCAATTTTCTTTGTTTGTAAAGATTGAGGATAAATAATCCTCATAATAGAATTTAATTCTATTGTTTGATAATTTATCGTCACCATCGGCTCTGTTTAACGGAGAATATCCCAACATTTTTTGAAGGAAATGTAGAATTTAATTCTACTGGTATAAATTTCGATACCGACGCTCACATGTTGTGCACGTGGGCGCCACTTAAGAATTAAATTCTTATTTATGATGGGTGTTGCTGAGCTTTGCACATTGGCATCCATATGAGGAGCACGTGCGGCGCCATATAAGAATCTAATTCTTATATAATAAGCGTTCATGTGCTTTGCACATTAGCGTCCACGTGAGGAGCACGTACGGCGCCATCATAAGATTTAATCCTACAAGATTGACACTGGCGCTCTCGTCAACAGCACGTGAGGCACTGCCTCATTAAAATTCAACAGAGCGTAGTTCTTTTTATATTGTTTAAATTTTTAGGAAACAATATGTCCTTATCCCCATCTCAGCCCAGGCTAACGGAGCCTTACTTATTCAGGGGAGAGCATTGTTTTCCATATAAAATTTTATTTACAACAAGAGCAGCTGTGGGTTTAATACTTTTCTCTTTCAAAATGCAATCTTCACACCATACGTCAGTCCAAAAATCAAAATTTTCTTGGTCAATAATCCATTTTGATGAAGTAGCAACTGTAGGTATATAAGATTGAATTTTCCTCCAGTAGGCTGAAGCATAAGAGGGGGTATAATGCACAGAGTTCCTGACATATTTAGACTTCATATATTTTGCCCATAAGCTGTCCCCTTTTAAAAACTTCCATACATTTTTAACTTTATAAGCTTCGACTACCTTCTTCAGCAACTTTATACCAAGTCCCCCTTCTGTAAGTGGCTTACAATTTTTTTCTTACCCAATGATGGTGTCTAACATTTTCTCCATCATTCCAAAAAAAATTTTGCAAACATACTAGTGATTCTTTTCAATACTGTATTTGGAGCATTACAAGATGCTAATATATGCACACGAACTGACATTAGAACATGGTTGATAAGAGTAAGCCTTCCGGCATTAGATAACAATTTATTCTACCAATCTTGCAATCTGCCCTTTATTTTCTCAATAAGAGGTTCAAAGTAGCTAATTTTCATTTTACCATGAAATATTGGAGCTCCCAAATATATGAAGGACCGAGCACCTTTGTTGATGTCTATCAATCTCTGAATTTTCAGACTTACAGATGCAGGGCAGTTTTTCCTTACATAAAAGGCACTTTTTTTATTTATTTATTTTCTGTCCGGAGTAGTTTTCATATTCATGAAGAAATTCAAATAAGTTTTTCAGGCTATTACTGCTTCCATTTTTAAATATCAGTGTATCATCAACATAAAGTAAATGTGATATGCAATGATTTCTGCTTTGCTTTTATATGGGATTAACTTACCCTTAGCAGTTAAATCAGATAAGCCTCTACAAAGATATTCTGTTGTTATGATGAAAAGTGCTGGGAACAAAGGATCTCCTTGCCTGATTTCTCTGAAGTCTTAAAAAAAACCTCCAAGCTGCCCATTAAGATTTATAAAGAAATGCGGAGTATTTAAACAGCCCTTTATAAGTTGAATAAGCTTCTCTGAGAATCCAAAGTTCTTCATAATGAGAAATATGAAACCCCATTCCATTCTATCAAACGTCTCTTCCATGTCTAATTTGAAGATGATGTTGTGCCCTCTTAAATTTTTTTTATAAGTCTTGGGTAATCTCCCGAGCAAGAGCAATATATTCTTTATAATGTCTCTGCCTTGAACAAAAGCCCTCTGTTCCTGTGTGGTAATTTTTGGCAGAACACTAGTAAATCTGTTAGATAAAATTTTGGTAAAAATTTTGGTAAAAATTTTGTAAATGAAATTACAGACTTATAGGTCTGTAATCTGAGATTTTAGAGCAATTAGGCTTCTTTGAATCAGACAGATCACAATAAAATTCACTGACTTAGGAATCAAACCATATTTGAAAAAATAGATCACTGCATCCTGAAGGTCTTTATGTATAATATTGGAGGCAGAATGATAAAACTTCCCATTAAATCCATCAGGACCTAGAGCACTGTCTTGGTCCATGTCTGAAACTGCAGCTTGAATTTCATGCAAAGTAGGAATTGATGTGAGAAAACTGTTGTCTTCATCAGTTATCAAATGAGAAATAAACATAATATTATCAGCAACAGAGTAGGTGTCCGGAGAGGAAAAGGCTTGTTGGAAATGTTGTATTGCTAAAGCATTAAGGCCTTCTTGGTCCTCCACACAATTCTCCTCATTATTTTTCATCCTGTTGATTCTGTTAGTACAGTTTTTGGTATTAACACAAGTATGCAAGTATTTTGTGTTGTCGCCATCTTTTAACCACTTTAACTCCTGATTTTTGTTTCCAAAAAACCTCTTGTTGACGCAATATTTTTTCAAAATTCAACTTTGCAGCCCATAATAGCTCAGAGTAGTTTGCTTCAGTTTGATTTTCATCAATTGCTTTCTGTTTTTCAGTAACCATATTTTCTGTATTCTGCAGATTGTTTTGTAAGTTACCAAAGGTGCTTTTATTCCATATCTTAAGCTCTTGCTCAAGTCTTTTCAGTTTAAAAGCAAATTTATGTATGGGATTCATAAAAGAATCCATATTTTTATCCCAGTTCTCTTCTACTGTCTTCAGAAAATGTTCATGTATAACCCACATGTTTTGAAACTTGAAAAGTTTTGGGAATGTTTTAGCTTCTGGGCAGAAATAAATCAAAGGGATGTGACCAGAACACCCACTTGGTAGATAATTAACTTGATCACTTGGGAATTTATTCACCCAGGTTTGGTTGAGTAAATATCTGTCAATCCTTATCCAAACTCTTCTATAGCCTTTCTGAGCATTGTGATATGTATATGGGGTGCCTATAAAACCACCATCAATCAAGCCACAGGTAATTATCATGTCATTAAATTCATCTATGCTCTGCAAATTTGGCTTTCCTTCTCTTTTTTCAGTTACTGAGGCAATGGCATTGAAATCACCACCAGCAATACAAAGTATGTTGACTCCATCACTGAAATCCACAAGCTCTTCCCATAATTCTCTTCTTTCAATATGGTTATTTTTCCCATAGATAGCAATAATAATGCAAGGTTCTACAGAATTCACTTTTATAGAAATACGTTGTTCGGTGGAGGAAATAACATCGGCTTTAACTTTATCATCAGCAAAAATCCAAATTTTATTTGACACATTATTCCAAACATGGACAAAGCCAGTAGATATAGCTATGAATTTGGCTTTGGAGAAATCAACCACAGGCTCCATGATACAAAAATTCTGAGATTTGTGGGCATTTTTTTATTATATCGATCCTTTGTTGAGTTTGAGGATTGGCAATACCTCTAAGATTCCAAAAACATATGTTAATTAATCAATACTTGAAGAATTTTTGGGGGGCTCTAACTGCTCTCAGCCCAGTTCTTTTAGGAAGAGAAATGATCTGTCTTCTATTCTTATTTGTCTTCTTAATATCCGCATCATTATCTGAATTTCCTTTGGCCAAATATTCCTCAGCTTGCTGTATTATTTCTCTGCTATCTTTAACAAATTTGTCCTTCACAGAGAGCATATGTTCAAAGGTAAAGAACAGATAATTTGCTGAGCTGTTAAGATCCTTTGTTCGAGGTAAATTGTCAATGATATGATTTTCAAGTATTCACAGGATATAGAATGTACCATCTGCAGCTCATTAACTTGGTTACCTAGCTGAGATTTTTCTTGAGGGGTATGCCAGTAGTCATTTCTTTATTTGTTTGTAATTTTGTATGCTCCATATATTTTGATCTGTTGTCAAAACTGAAAACTGATTAGCCATTTCAACATCCTGTCTTTGTAGAGCATCAATATCTTCAACACAAAGTGATCCACAGTTTTCTCCATTGTAATTTTTCCCATTCTCTGTTGAAGCTGGTATAATAAATGCATCTGAAACCATGAGATTTGAATATTTGCAATTGTCAGTATCTGGTATGACTTCTAAATCTATTGTTAAGGCTGTATGCTCAGTTATCTCTTCCTTGTCAACTATTAAGGCGTTAGACTGAATAGTAACTTTATCATTATGCATCTAAGGTGCAACCACATCTTCAATCATGAATACTCCAGCAGTATCTCGAGTGCATTGTTTATCTGCTATTGAAATTGAAGAGCTACATCCAAAGGAAAACCTGCTTGCTTACCCACAATGGCTTGTTCATCCACCATATCAGATGAGTTTTCTATCACCTGTTTTCCTTTATCAACTAAAGAAAACTTTATAAGATTATTCAATTCTTTCCTTGTTCAAACTTTTTTCATTTTCTGATCCTGGAGAACAGCATCCTGCATAGTGGGTTTCTGAGGAATTATGGTAACTTTTTGAGCTGTTGCATTTTTTTGCACTTGTATATAGTTGACCTGATCATGCCCTTGCTTAAAGCAATGAGTGCAGTGCGCAAACTTTTTCACCAGTTCGTAAGATTGGACAAATCCGCTCTCTGTAGATATACCAATTCAAATTTTATTAGGCAAAGGCTTTAACAAATCTATTTCAACACAGACTCTAGCTGTCAGTTCTGCTACATTTTCCTGTACTATCATCAATAGCAATTAACTCTTCCACAGGTTTGACTATAGATTTTAACATACTATAGTTGTAGAAATTTGGAGGTAGCTTTGGCAAGGATATCCAAGCTGGAACTGAGCTAGGTTCTTTTGTGGTTGAATATAAAGGATGTCATTTGAAAACTCTGAATGAGAATCTCTGTATGTTAAAAACTTCTTTCATCCAAATCTTAATAAAATCAGATCTATTTTCCAATCTGAGTAGTAAATGTCTGGAGTCAAGGAAACTTATAGCAAAATCATTTTTCAGGGCTATAGATTGAATTCAGAAAGATCTGATCTCAGCAAGTGAAGGCCTCTCATAAGGGCAGTCTGCCACATGAGTAAACCTCCAAGATTCAAAAGATATCAACAATTCCTCAACTGACAAGTAAACTGCAGGTAGTCCATCTTCCTCAAATACAACATTTTTCTCTTCAAAAGTATAATTGGAATTAGATAAACCCAAAGAATTTTCTTTCACAGCCACAGCAATTGATTTTCTAACCATATGATTATCACTATCACTAATGTTAGCTTGGTTTTCAGTCCATAGCAGTATAGAGAAGGGGAAAACACGAGATTACCAAATCCAAGTTTAGCAACCTGAAGCAATCAACCGGAAAAATCCCCTCCTCAATGTTGAAGATTCCCAGCTGTTGCAAGAAATTTAAGCACAGAATGAGCCCTCCAAAATTAAACAGACAAGAATCCCCTCAAAATCTCCAGTATAAGCGAAAAGAACCCAAATCAAGGTTGTAATCAAGAAATTTAAGCCCAGAACAAGCCTCCGAGATTAAACAGACAAGAATTCCCTCAAAATCTCCAGAATAAGCGAAGAGAACCCAAATCAATGCTGTAATCAAGAAAATTCAGACCCAAAGAAACCATATTCTTCAAAACACTCGCTGCAATCCAGGCAGGGACTTGAGATTTTTCTTGAATGTTGGCTCCAATTCTGATTTTTAAGATTTTTTATTTTGTTTTTGATTGGATTGGAGAGGAAAGAGGAGAACTAAAAGATTTGATGATGATAATTTGGAGAGACAAGGAGAAAATCGATGAAGAATCTGAAGAAATCAAGAATTGCCTCTCCTCTACCAAGAATCACCACTTTTTACCTTTTTTCTCAATGAGTGCCTAGTCGATGATGATGATGATCGTATGCTATATGTCATACAAAGAGCTAAATTGAAATTTCAATTTGAAGACTCTCTCTCCCTGTCGCGTAAACCACCATCTCTCTCCCTCTCTCGTAAACCAAAAGTTTACTTGCGAAGAATTTATAACAAAAAAAGAAATTAAGGGGTTTATATAAACATTCTTCAATTTCAATTTACAAAATAGATAATAGAAAAACCTAGACACAACAAATTCAAACTTGAAAAGAAAATATCCAGTTACCTAAGAATAAGCCACAAGGAAATCCATCGATAGCTTAATCATTGCAATTTTTAGTCTCTTCCCATTTAATTTCATATTGTCCCCAACTAATTTTATATATTCATTGTATAACAGTTCCAAATCTCTTCGATCTTTTCCTTCCCTTAATTGATATTATCCGACTTCTATATAATTCCATATAAAGTTCCATTACTTCCTATAAAATCCTGTAAAAGATGTTTTCTCTATTCTCATAATTCCAAATTTTCATTAAACTGAGGCCTTTTTTCTCAAATTTCTCTAAAAATATAAGAAATGATTTTTGATTCTGCAAATATTTTAATATTAACATGAGCAGCATTTCTTTCTATCAAATTTTGAAAAAGCTCCCAAAAAATTCAGGTTTCAACCACCTCGTCATAACAACTTTGAAGAAAAAAATTTAGATGTGGCAGATATATGCAGGTACAGTACATTAAATATTATTCTATTGCCATTCGGAGTAACCGGTTGACATAAAGAGTTCTTGACCAGAATACATCAGGTTGCCCTGCGAAATGAAATGACGTTTTATGCGCTAAAAACCCCTTTAACCAAAACCAAAACATCGATAGAAATATAAATTGCTGATTTGAAAAGATTCAACACCGGTTCCATCAATTCAATCTCAAATCCCCGACCTCGCACCATTATTTGGCAACAATTTTAATGACAATAAACTAGAAATCAACATTTATTACTGGAGTACTTTAAACAACATTATCATGACTTTGACAACAGCAAGCACTAAAGCATGCATCACTGTATAAGCAAACTTGATCAGACAAGGAGACTAACAGATTTCATTCAGTATATATATATACCTTAATTTCCAGTATATTGATGGGGTGTAGTTCGATAACAAACCTTAAAACATACACTGTACGCTTACTCGTGCTATATATAGCCTAAAAGAGTTCCATCAGTTGTTGGGCAACATCTGCATTCAAATAATTTATAGAGTATAAAAATATTATAGAAGGCGACAAAAACATGAGCTAAAGTTTGGGGGGTGGGGGGGAGGGGGCAGCACTAAAAATATATCAACTTAGTACCTTGAAGTACAGATGGTGTGGTCTTGAACTCATGCCAGATATTTTGATAATATGATAAATCAAAGTTGAGGTATCGGGCAGCTAGAAAAACAGCTCCAGCGGCAATTTGATGAGGCTTAAACTGAAGCCAAAGTGAACTCCGTAATCTGAAATACAAAACATGAAAAGATCAAACAGTTTCGACAGACAAATGATTTCACATACAAGAAAATGGCTTAGAAACATAACCATCCTCCTGTAACTATTAACAAAGATAGTTATCTAAATTTTTAACATACCGTTCCTAAACAGTATTTCGAAACTGAATTATGACATGCCATCTTCAAAGCACGAAATTAATTTTTCAGAGTATAACTCGATTCGAGCAAGCAACTTAAATAAGCTACTGCACCATAGTTTTCCTTACCAACCATCAACACAGCCTTCCAGTTGAATATTATCCAAGAATCTTCAGTAGAGATGCGGATATACACTCAGTGCTAACATATAGCATAGATGTACTCTCCTTAAGCATGAAATCCTGGACCCGATTATGCTCCAGGAAAAATAAACACACTTATTTCCAGAACATTTCAATCACAACAGAAATTTCATAACACGCAAACAAGAGAAAATGATGTCCCATGAATCGTGTATCTTCCTTTATGAATGCTTTCACATGGATGAACTATTCTCATCCAACATCGAGCTAGAAAGGATGTTCAAGCTATAATCAACAGCTTTATGCATTTAGAAAAACTAGAATTAGCATGTCGTAAAGGAGATGAGCCACACTATTGCTGAAGAATTTTATAATTAAAAATCTTGTGCTATATAGATTTACTTATTGTGGAGAAGGAATGAACCACTATCCTTCAGAAATTCTAACGTCATAATTTTTCAAGCAACTGCAAATGTCAGCCTCAGCCTTCCAACTTTTTACCTCCCATAAGTCCACAACAGTAGTAAAAATTTTACACTGCTTTTAAATTTGAGAATACTGAAAACCTTGTAATATAATTACAAATATATATAGGATAGCAAAAGATATACTGGACAAATAGGTAATAGAAAAAATATTTAAAAATAAAACAATGTGTTGATAATTTAAACCAATAAATATATGTCAGACTTGGCACATATCTTACAGTGAACAGCAAAGTAGCCAGTGCCTTCCCTAGAAAAACTCTTCTAACCTCTCCCTCTCAGAACCCTAAAAAAAAAAAAAAAAGAGAAAGATATGCTAATTAAGTGTCTAAAATAAATCCTTCATATAGTAAGACAGAACTAGATGGTTATAAGAACAAGGGACTCATTTGAAAGTACAAGTTATCAAACAATAGAATATCAAAAGGGCAATTTCTTCTTGTTTGACATAACAGCTGGTGTGTACGAACAATGATGTTTGCTATTTAAAGTTTTCACTGGTTATAGCAAGGGAGGAGGAAATGAATGCGGAACTACAATTCTGCTTACTTTCAAAAATTAATGGAATTGATGACGTGTATAATTGAAGGCATTCCGAAAAGAAGACTGCTCTGGAAGTTCAACCTATTTACAGAGAAGTATGGTCTAAACCCTGATTCAAAAACTAAATGAAAGCAATGCTTTTGGGGACTTTGCCTAAGATAGGATGAGAAGACTAAATGACATAGGCATTTGGCAGTGATCAACCAAAAGGATGGGAGGACTCTTAATAAAATTGAGATGATAAAGTGGGAAAGATGATGCAAGAAGTACATCTCATAGTTGCTATTTTGATTGTGGAAAAAGGATCGGTTGTAGAGGACCAAAGGAGGGGCAAGACGTTGAGTATTAAATTAGTTTTTTTTTATATAAAAGTTATATAAAAAAGGCCAAAGTGCGGAAAAGGTTGAGGGTATTTAGCAGCCATTTTTAAGGACGGTTCTACACTAATTTGAGTTTCACAGGGTTCCATCCAAAACTAGCTAGTTGCTCAACTTCAGATGAATAAAATAGGCTTTCCATGAACAGTATCAGTCCTCCAGCTAAGATTATCAGACAGGTGTGATCACTTTACCCTTGAACAAAGACCCCTGCAATTTGTCATACCAAATGATCAATATGCCAAACCAACAAAAAGCAAGGAGTAATATACCCCAAAGGTAAATAACTGTGTTAAACAGAAAACTAAAACATAACGAATAAGCATTACCCCATGACTGATATCTTTTATTTTTCTTTCTTCTTCTTCTTCTTCTTCTTCTTTTGCGCTGGGGGGGGGGGGGGGGCATGAAAATATATGCCTCACAAACTTTATATTTGTTTTTCTTTTTTGGAAATCCTCACCAGCTTGGAATTAATACCACATATAGTAAGAAGTCATAATCAATACAGCCTTAGATTATATCTCACATGAATCGATAGGTAAAGACAGTTCATTTTTTTTAAAACGCTAGAAAAAATACATATTCTTGAACAATTATTTTAAGTTGCGTTCCTTTTCAGCCAAAGGAACCCAGTAATCAAAATCTGTTAAAAAGAGTTCACGAAAATGTTCCTCGCAAGCTTTAGAACTTTTTCATTTTAACTCTTAATTTCTTTGATGAAATCCTCACAAGCTTTAAATTAATATCACTTATAGTTAGAATTCTAATAAAAAATATATATATTTATTAGGCTCAGCTCATACCTTGAATATATCACAGGGTAGGAAAATTCATTTTGAAAGAAAAATAGAAAAATTAAGAAACTAGAAAATATATATAATCTTGAACAATTATTTTAAGTAGTGTTCCTATTGAACCCTAATATTACTATCCTTAAGCAAATGATTTATATTAAGATAAAAAAAATCAATCCAAATAAGTTCAGAATCTGATTTTCCTGATTTAGGTAACAAATAAGTAGGTGAAGCCCTTGCACAAAGTGACAGGTTCAATCCTTAGTAGCGAGAAGGCTGGTTCCAATGAATCATGACACTTGACAGCATCTACAATTGCAAATGAGAACACGGACACATGCATGTTCGCGAATAAGAGATGATTAAAATAATATAACCAAATAGGCTGATGTGTTACGGCTAAACCAGCATAAGTTTCTTGTGGATGATCCGTGTAACCATCTTGAAAATTAGACCAGCTTTAACATTTATTTTAGTTAGGATTTGCATAGCAAGGTTTCAATTTATCTTTTATTTTGTCATCTTTATTTGTAATAAAATATGCAGATATATGAGATTAATTACATCTTATCTTCTAAGCTTGATGTATTATTATAAATGAAAGGTGTAAACAGAACTAGCGGCTTCGCTCATGATGAACGTATGAATTAAACTGACTATCAGGGATTGATTGTACCAACAGTGTGATACCACATCTTCTCTTTCTTAAAATCCCACTTTCATCAGGATCAATTCCTCTATAAATTATGATGTTGGCATCACATCAGATCTTGATCCAAATTTTAATTCCAAGCAGCTCTGAACAGGGCCCACTGGTTGGAAGAGATGCCATCAGTTCACATCTCCACGGCAAAGATCAGAATAATCAGGAAAAGGCAGGGAAATAAACACAGCAACGAGAGATTACTTGATTCCCTACTCTGCGTCTTTGAGGACAAAACAATTAGAATTAACCTCGGTTGACCGGAAGCTGTATCATCCATATGGGAGATCTTCCAATTGAGAAGATCTTCAGTGAATCAGGAGCATCTCACCCACGACCTAACTACCATCACCCATTCGCAATCACAGCCCCACTTCTCAACATCAATGAGCAAAACTCATTCCATTTCACCTAGACAACCTTCCCTACAAAGTATAGACCGGCTTTGAGTTGAGGTATTGATATACCAACCTCTTGAAACACATCATCAATACTTGGAATTTCCATCTAATCAAGAGTTCAAGACCTCACTTTAAAATACTGTAATGAAGATGACTGGTTAAAGGTATTTCTCAGCTGCATAACATAATCAAGAACAGGAAAGCTCCGTCAGTCAAGATGGAAAAGCATTTCAAAATTGGAGTACAAGCTTGAAATGCTTGGGGACCCCCTCTGGGAACCTTCCCTTAGAAAGTTTACTATTCTTCTCGATCATACATATAATTTATTGCCTAAAATTGCATATTCATTATCCGAATGACTGTAAGATGTACTAGAGGATGCAACGAATGCTTTGGTTGAGGATCAACTTTTGAGAAACTCAGATATAAATGCGCAAGTTATTCCAGCTTCCTGACCAAGTTGAATTATCGAACAGCACCAGAACCATCATTATTTCAGACAGACTGCTGCCAAGGTTCCAGAGGCCTAACTAGATCCGCAACCAGAACCAAAAGCCCAGCCAAATTTTGAACACAGTACATAGTCAGAATTAATCCCCAAGAAGATTCCTGCACAATATCCAATCGAAAACCAAGCCGAAGCAAAAGGAGTTGATTATTGCATTGTTCCCGAATGAACCATCATGATACTAAAGGAAGAAGACTGATGTATATCAGAAGATCCACAACTAAATGCAACAGGTGATGGCCTCATCATTCCATATCCCTCTTTGACTATTCCCTATCTGATATGTGATCTCTAGAGTTGCTCCTACCGGTCTGCCACATGAGTTCCTACCTGCAAGTTTGGGATTTCTACGCCTCTTGCATTTTAAAACTCAAGAGAATTGATGGAATACAACTAATCCTGCACGAGTTTGTATACCGTAACTGATTTACAAAAATATAAGTAGAACAATAGGAATGAAGATCTAAATAACATGGAATACAAGTAAGCAAGCTAAACATTATTAGTTATCCTTCTCTGCTTTAATTATAATGCATGAATCAATGCGAATGACAATCTAAAATCGATTCCATATTATAATCAACATCGTCATCTAAGCATTTACTCATCAAAAATGGGGTCATTGAAGCAAGGCTGAGTAAAAGATTTGACTACGTGTATAATCGGCCATTAATCTGATGTGAACCCTCCCTTTGTCCCAAAGGAAAAATGTTTGTAATTTGTACTATCTAATATTCAAAGCAGAAATATGTGTGTACCAATTGTAAATCAAGCATTAAGAAACTTACCCTTCACTGACCACATCCCAGGCAAGATTTAGCAGAACGGTTTGTGAAAGTCCAAGTTTGCTAAGAACTGATGAGAGAGGAACATATGGGTGGTGGACATCAAGCTCAAAATCCAGGGTTGTCAATATCATTTGTTCTGCCTCAATAACTCTCTCTCGGTACTGTTCAAACCAGTCATGCTGAAAATCACAAAGAAGTGGGGGAACACACAGAAATGTTATAGCACCCAGTAACATAGATGGTGTACCATGTACTATAAGAATAATTTAGATGCATGATAAGGCAACTGATAATCATAGGAGCCAACAATTCTCACAGCAGAATATAGAAAACATAAGTAAAATGTTGACTTAGAAAAAGCAAATTTTATTTACATTGAGACCATCCATGAAATAATTTCCAGCTCATGGGCTGAGTTCCACTATTGAATATTATCAACATAAATACAAAAAAAAGGGGGGGAAACACACAGAAACATTTAACAAATGTCAAAAAAACTTAACTGCTTATAAATACATTGGCTTATGAAGTGCTAAATCCTATGTCTTCTGTTTTGAAAACATGTTTTCAGTCTGGGATGCTAAATTTGGTGTGCTAAGAAATTGAATTTGAAAGCTGATGAAGGGTATAGCCAATAGGAATAGAATTTCGGCTGGTTAATAATTTTATATGAGATCTAATTTGGAAGGTTTATCTTTTGCTTCAGTGCCTTGGTACTGAAGTTGTAATGTTCTCGAAGTGACTGTTTATCACACGATTATATGGAAGTTAAAACCAGAATGGTGTACATGTATATAAATAGTAGAGATCAAACCAAGGTTCAAGGTTTCGGCCGTATCGAATCGGTTTCGGTTGGCACCGGTCCAAAACCAGCTTCAAAACTCGGCATCGGCCGGTATCAGTCAAGTATCGGGTCTATATCGGTCGGTATCGGTCAAGTAACGACCGATAATGGCCAAAATTGATTGATATCTGCCAATATTAGGAAAAATATATATAAAAAAAGAAGATAGAAATAAAAAGAAATATCAATTATAATTTTCAAATTACATGCCATTTTCTTTTATATATCTTGCTAAATAGTCATCCCTTTAATGCTATCTTTTAAGTTTCAAACCCTATATATATTTATATACATATATGTATGTATTAATATACATATACAAGTATACACCACATGAATATCAACCGAAATTGAAACAGAAACTAACGAAACCAAGCGAAACCCAACGATACTAACCAAATTTTGAGGAACGGGTACCGATACCGAGTTCTCGAACCTTGGATCAAACTATCAACTGTACCGTACTGCGTTCATCCCAAACAAATCGACGAAGCCTATCCCCAAACTTTGTTCTACATCTAATAGTGTTTTGTATTTCCATTTTCATACTTCATACTGTCGCATTTGACATTGTAAATAATGTTAGTTTTAAATTGCTCCAGAATCAAATTCATGTAGATGTTCTTGACTGTACCAAGACATATGTTGCATGAAAAGGGAAAAGGCTCAGGCAAATGTCACACTTCCTCTATGCCTTGTCTGTATAAATATAAGCTCTATGGAAGGAGCCAATGGGAGAATGCCGCATGGATATGCAATTTAATGACTTAGGACTCCGGCATATCGCTGAGGCAATCAGGAGTTGTGAATCTTGTGATCCTCTAATTAGCACAGATTCGCAATTTTTTAAAAGTCTGGGATACGATTTGTTGGGATGCTTAATGTTTTTGTGGTTTAAATATATATCTAATATTATAATGGCAACTCTTTTAATAAGAAGTTCAATTAATTTGTAGCTCATAAAGACGTCCATATTTCATGAAAATAGAGGAACTGATAAATAAAAAAAGATTACAATTTATAAGCAAGTAGAACATGCCACGGCATCACAATAAAAGACAAGAAAAGTCAGCATATACCCTTTACTAACTACAAAGTTCAAAGTTCAAATTTAAACTAAGGGCATGTTTGGATAGTTAGGATTAAAATCCTTAGAATTTCATTTAGGAAAAAAATGTCAAGGAATATACCTACATTCCTTGAATTAAATATCCGCCGGATCTTTCATCTAAATGCATGTTTGGATAGGTTGGGATTACATTTTTGTTTATTATTATTTTCTAAGACATGTTTCGAATAAAACAATATCATATAACCAAATAATATTTAGGAAAAGATATTAATACTATAAACCCATCTCTTTCTTTTAGTAGTTCATAGAGTTCGTTGCATAATATGAAGCTATAACCCATCTTATCACAGCATCACACTTTCTTCTCCAAACTTACAATCCAACCACAAATTGATCCATATTTCTTTTCTACTCAGTTAGTTAGGGCCATCATTTTCAACAAGATTGAAGTAATTGGAGTTAAAATTGGCGTAGTCACCAAAATGGGTGAGAGAGAAGAGACTTTGATGGGTGTTATAAAGAGAAAATTGCAAATTAACATAAATCAGATTGTGTAAAGATGGCATAATTTATTTTCAATCACAGCTTAAACCCATTCCAAGCTTTGCACCTGTGTGTGTGTGAGAGAGAGAGAGAGAGCGCTCAGGATTTTAAAAATTGGCTCAGAGCTAATTATTAAAATCCTGAGAATCAAGCCAATTTGGGATATCAGAAGCCTGGGGGTTGGCTTTACAAATTGCCATCCAAACATGATTTTTTTGGGATTGACTCAATCCCCGGGAAAAAAAGGAATATAGGCTTTATATCCCCTGGATAGTAGGTATCCAAACAAACCCTAAAAAAGGGAGCCAAATCTCCTTTCTAGAACTTTCTACACCATCAAAAGATTACCTTTATGGCCCCATCAAATAAAGTATTCAACAAGTCGTACAACAATATTATTTTTCATTTTTGGAGAGGATCCACAACAATAATGATGGTAGGGAAGAAAAAAAACTAGAAGGATAGAGCGTAATACTAATACATGATAACAATGAGACCAATTTAGTAAATCTACACTAAGAATACAATAATTTGTTAATGTATGCATTATCGGTGTCTTGGCCATTAATACACATATATATTCATCTACTATAGTACAATACACTGTAAATCTCGGGCTTGACAAAAAGAGTTCTAAAAGCATCCTCAACCAATCCAATATATACAAATCCAATACGGATGCGTCACCTCGAAAACAAATCCATGCTACATACGCTCTCCCCATTCCAGGATTTGAACATCTATAGATGGGCAGAAACAATATTTTATAGGGCAGAAACAATATTTTATATGTTAGATATCGGTGTCGTGTCGGTCCAAAGACTTTAATATCCAATATCGGGAAAATTTCGGTAATATTTTCTAAATATTGGATTCTACGGTTTTGTATTATAAATGTCGATATAACTTATATTTTTGACAAAAATGTCATTGTTATAACCTATGAAGTATGGACACTTCTATTTGCTTGATGTATCCGTGTTCGACACGCATCTGACGCTCGGACACTCGTCCGACACACTTGCGTCCTGTCCGTTCATAGTGGATGTGCCCGACACTTTTATATAGTAAAGAAGGTTAAAAAATATGATTGTTGAATATATATTTAGACAACTATAATACATTTAAAAATACAAAATATCAAATATTTCGATTCTCTTTCATAGCGGACTTCAATTTGATGGAGTAAGCATCCAAATGGATGCAAATGAAGAAGTCCGGTCTATGACGGTTGACTTTAATTAAAAAATGTTAATATTTTATTTGCTTTCAAAGGTATATTAGTAGTTTCTTGTAATTTATATTTTGTTTAATACATAAATAGTAATATAGTCGTGTCTCAGTGTCCTCCTTTTGACAAATTTGATGTGTCCCGTATCCATGTCCGTGTCCATATCCGAGCTTCATAGGTTATAACTTATATAAATATAAAATGTCAAAGTCAAGAAGATCGAAGTAAAAGAAAAGATAAAGAAGCGTCCAGTCAAGGGTCGAAGACGAAGTCGAGGGGGATCGTCGATCGAGAAAGGGAGTGCAGTTGAGTTGATGGCGAGGACTTCTAGTCTGGAAGGAATTGAAGTTGAAGCCCTTAAAGATCTGAAGCCAAGGAGGAGGAAGAGGATGAAGTTCGAGGGCGAAATCAAAGAGTTTTCTTGCTAAAGGCCGAAGTTGGGAGTAGATCGAAGTCGCCTCTGAAAAATCAAGAAAAGACGGATCATCTCTAGTGGATTCGAGAGAAAATAGGGTTAATGAGGTAATGGGTCCGGTAAGTTTTATGTCCTAGAACCCAAAAAAACCCGTAACAAAATTTTTTAGCAAGTATGACGACATATCTGCCGATATACATAAATATTGCCAAAATACTAAAATTTCGGAAAAAGAAATAATTTGACAATTTCATGTCCGGTAATCTCCAAAACCGAAATTTCGGCAACATATGTTAGCCGACATCTAAAACACTGGGCAGAAATCTGCCATTTATGAGTGACCAGGTGTGCTATACAATATCAAGCAAGCACCCATAAACGCAAATTATACAAATAAAGCATCTATATCGAGAGGTCTGTAAAAATCCTGACCACGTTAATCAACCATATAACTCAAGATTTTCCTTGGAATTAGCATGTATAATTACAGGAAATCTAAAATCCTTCAAAAACTAAATGTAATATAAGATTGAGATCAAGGCAAGAATCCTTGATTGATGCAATCACCTATGCTTTCTAAAATCTAAAACTACTCGGTTGTGGTTGATAGAAGAAATCTAAAATGCTTCAAGGCCTAAATGTGCCACAGTAACATAGAAAATATTATGGTTCATAGTATGCCCCAGCCACACTACAGATCTACCAATCAGAATTCAAATCGCATTCTACTGTAAATATGTATAATAAGATTCTCTGATAAATCCAAACCACTGGAATTCCCTCATTGACCATCACAAGAATACCCCACCCCAACCCCTGTTTTGTACAAAATATAGACTGTTGGGGTACTCAGAGCAGGGAAAAACTGAGCAGAGAATCCGAATCCAAATTTGTATGAATACAAGAAAACAAACATGCAAAGAAAAATGACATGATTTCAGGGCAAATATATTGTAAACAGCTGAGAGTTTCAAGTAGTCACAGTTTGTCTTCTGCTGGAATAGAACTTGATTAAACATTTAGTTTAAAAAAACTTACACTATAAACCAGATATGGAAAGAAGGTGAAATTATGTTTCTGGCAAACTTCACAGGATACCCTGAGAACGGTGTTCAAAAGACATGGTGTTTCTTCAGATTTTGCTGCTAAGAACAGAGCAGCTGTCGCGATCAACTGCATAAACTTATCTTGTTAGCAGAGAATAATCAACCAAATTATAACCAAAAGCAACAGAATAAAGGTCTATAATATGCTCGAGGTAAGAGCACTTGTAATTTAAACTACAAATCAAATAAAGCCTGGCTGAATTATATTTCCAATCAAAGTGATAAAAGACGGAAAATAAGATGAATAATGAAAATGTTTCCCCTTTCCCGTTCATAAATCGGTAAATGTTGCGGTAGAGGAGTCAGAGCCCCTATTTCACTTGACAAAGAAGTTGAATCCAAGCACTTAACCACTTTTCAATGCAAATGAAGCAAGGGGGGAAGCGGTATGAAGTTTGTGCTATACTTTTCTCCAAAATAATGAACGGGGAATTTAATCATTTAATTAATCCCACGACACACAGCCACACACCTCATCCACATCTCTATCTTTAAAATTTTCATTTTACCAGCACTGACAAGTAATGATATTCACAAGGAATTATAAGTTAGCAAGCTAATAACCGCCTGAAACCACACAAGCAATTCGTGCTGATCTCAGGACTCAAATGAATATGCAGGTTCACAAGAAATTAATAGCAATATAGTTAATATTAGCATTCACTTAATTGAAATGGAAACAAGTGTAACGAAGTAGAGAAATCTTTGTGACAGTGAGAAATGGAAAGCAATGTCCAGAGTTTTCTTCAGCACCGAAAGGAAGAACATGTGGCTAGAGTTAAAAATAGTTAGTTTAGCAATTAGCAAATTAAACTAAATGTTATTCCTTCCATACTTGAGATATTAGGTATATACATAAAGATCTAGAGGAGAATAGAACCAACATCCGACCACATAAGTCTATAATTGGTATCAAAATCAACATAAGCCAGATAGATGGGTATCAAATCATTCAAAGTCGAAGTAAAATTAACAAATACACAGTAAGGCAATAACCCAACAAGAAAAGGTGTCCAGTATATATGAAAATAGCTGGCATGCAACCAAATCAATCCAAACATCAAGACAAGGAAAAGGAGAGGATCAAGTTCAAAAGTACCCAAACATATAACACAAGAACCACAACATTATTAATCCTCATATCTTCATCACATCAAAACCATCACCACCGTCCAATAACAACTGATTGTGAATTAAGCACTAGTTGAGAGTTTGAATGCCTGGTTTACTATGGTTGAAGCATGTTAGTTATGTTAATACCTTCTTCGCCGTGACAATGTTATTGGCAGATCAACTTCATATGATAAATCTGCTATACAATGCAACAAAGGCCCAAACCACTGATATTTGGGTAAATTATAGATCCCTATAGGCTATAGCAGTGCAATTTCAAATACAAAATCAAAATCTAGAAGACAGATTTAGGCTTGACTCCATGTGCCTCTGAAACAGAGACCACATTTCTCAGTCTATTGAAGCTAGAGGAACTTCATGTAATTGAAGTAGTTCAGTAATAAGAATCCCACACTCTGGTTTGTCTCTTTACATAGAACTACCTTATAATTCCTAGTACAGGCTTGCCTCTGACTCTCCCCGCATTTGCCTTGGATCTAACTTCAAACAAATCAACAAACCCCTGTTATTTGGAAGAAGGAAAAGAAACTGTCTTCTGACTCTTCCCGCCCATTAGGTGACGTTAACAGACAACATACGGGATCTTTATATTATTTTGGGATCAAAACTTGATGCAGAGACCATACATATATTAGGATAGCGGTTATCAGATAACCTTGGATGAACTTTTTCTGGCTGCGGTAAAAAAACCCAGCCCTCCATTGCCTACAAGGATGATCAGGCCATCCATTTTGATTCTAAACGTCTAAAACCTATAGAGCATGGATACAGACAAGGGATGCAACAGACATACATAGGACAACACAACAATTCCTTTAAAAGTAGAACACTAAACAAAAAGAATCTGATATTTAATTTATTTTATACAAGAATAAATTATAATGATGATGATGATGATTAGAGAGTGTAGACAAATACATAGATGTATAGGCATGTGCACGCGTACGCCCACACACTTGTTTCTAATAAAATATTTAGATATGATGTTCCGAATAATTAACCCATGAAACATCTATGCATTTGCATAAGGAATTTGAGTTGTGATAAACAAGAATATACAAGAAGTATAAGTGCCAGCCACAAGTGTGGTTTGATAATAGGAGTGCTCCTGCTTCATAGCCTAAAACATAGATACACCACAGCTTGTGTGCTTTCCATACTCTTTGCCAATATATGTTCTATAATCGAAATATCGTAATTTTGCAACAACAAAGTCAAAGATTAAATCATACATCTTAGTCATTGAAACCACCTAGTGTTCATCCAAACAAAGGTTGTAAATTGACCTTTTAAGTGCTAGAGAAGAAAATTTTCTCCTATGGAATTGATACCCATTGTGTGTTTGTAAAATGATATAATTATATACACATGGGTGCATACATGATACATGATATGCTTATGCATGATGCATCTAAAAAATGTTCAAATTCCTTCAATGTTGTTGAATTTAACAGTCATATATATTATATACACATTTAACTGACAGCATAGATGTGATTGATGCCTACATAAACATATCTGAAATGCAAAATCAGCAGCTTGATGTTCGATGCTTCGAAGATCAGCTTAATAATGAAAGGTTGTACAATCAGCAAGGTATCGCTGGAATGGGAGAATAGGATTGAATTGAACCTAATATTTTCCTTCTTGTCTAAAACATGGTCATCACATTATGGGCATTCATCATGCAATCGATGTTCTCATCATAATGTATAAGTAATCATACAGTTCAAAAGTAATCATCATGGAAATGCATAAGGTTATGATGTGATAATACTTTAAGCCACATGTAAAGACTGCAATTCAATCCAAATGAAAACTCGAGTATACACAAAGTGACAAGAAAAATATTTTTATTATTATTTCTATATTGTACACAGATTTGTCTTCTTTACAAGAATTTCAATGACTTCTCTATTATAGCATACGATGTCTCTTGATTATTTGTTTTTCACCAAATAATATGAATTAAAATACAGCCAAAATTAAAGGTTATTGCTTTGAAAACAAAAGTGAGGTGATAGAGGTGCATATCTTCAGATTTTCGGCCCAATCATGCACCTCCAAAGTCCACATTTTCTACATCCTCGGTTTCTCCCTCGTGTAGCCAGCAGAAACAACTACTGTAAATTTCAGTCACGTAAGATCCACAAACAAAAATTTTTTTAACATGAACAGGCTACCTGTTACCATCCAGATCACATTCTTTCCATTCATGTCCATAGACTCCAGACTATCATGTTAGTTATCAAAAGACAACTTATAGATGAAAAGAGTCAAACTAAATGTACAACAGCAGATACCTCATTTCTACTTCTTTTATACTATATTCTACCTCCACTGGTATTAAAACAATGTTTTTTTGCTTCTATCGGATTTCTCCCGTACAAACCCACCCAATCAGAGATGAGATTCCATCAAAGGAGAATATTAATGAACCCTTCAGCTGTTTTTAGGATAAGAGCCTCAACTAAATTGCAGTTTTCGAAGAAAGAATCACCGCATGTTCACGCTTTTTCCTATAATAATATGAATCCATTTCAAGTGACCTATTTCACATTGTCAAAGCTTCAAAAATATTGCATTGATTTTTATTATAAATAATTGATAATAATCAGTTGATTGTTTCTCCAAAATTAAGCAAGAAACTCACGAATCTGTCATGGGATGCGTGAGATCTGCGAATAAAGAACCGATGGCAAAGCACCGTCGCAGTTCCAATTGTCATCTGCGGCCTGCAAAATTACAAACAAACAGGCAAATAAACAACAAAATCCAACTTTTCCTAATCATCTGCAAAATCAATACCAAAACTTACAATTCAAGCCGCATCCCAAGGCTGTGAAGGTACGAGCAGTACGAATACCGAAGATGCGTCTCAAGCAACGCATCAATCCCATCCTTTCTCGACGGCGAGCACCGCTCGATCTCGTCCCTCGACATGAAATTCTCCTCCTCCTCCAAAGGAGGCTTGCTATGAGCTATATCGTCATCTCTATAACATCGCCTCGAATCCTCCACCTCCTCCTCCAATCTCGATGAAGCCTCCGGCCTTCTCCTCTTCAAGGGAGGCGCCGATCCCATCTCAGGATCCACAAACGCCCGATCGCGATTCTGCTTTCGCGAGTAGAGAGCGGAATCGCCGCTGTATTGAGAGGTGGTGGGTACGTTATTGAATCTGTAGGTTTGGGAGTGGAAACTGGGGTTGAGATCGCCGATTAGGGTTCGGCGAGTGCGAGAGAAGGACATGATGGCTTCGGTTTGGGGATTTTGGGGGGAAATTTTGAGTGCAGGGGGATTAGGGCTTTTGATTTGGGGGGAGAATTGAGAGGGGGGGGGAGCAATTTGGGGAAATGGGTTTAAATCGCTGGGTTTGAAAGCCAATTGATTTGGCTCTCTGGTCTAAAAGAAAGGTGTGAAATGATCCGTCCAATTAAAAGATTCCGGTGTTTAGATCTCAGGTGGTATATTTACTATTGTTTTATAATAACACTATCATTACAGATAAATTTTTCTATTTACCTTTAAAGCTACTATAATTATCTTTTAAAGTTTTGCATATGTGTTATAAAATACTGTATTTGTGTTAAAATACAGTATTTGGCATGAAATTGTTTCGTTTTTCAGTAAAATTATTATATCTATTGCACTTGATTTATTGCAATATAAGTGTAGTGTTTTAGAAGATTAATATAATACTTTAAAAGACAACGTAACAATTTAAAAGGTAAATGTGGTGGTTTCCTGAAAAGCCCGCGCCGACATAAAAAATAACAAATATACTATATGGACCGAAACAGAAGAATTCTAGGTTTACGGAGTTTTTCATGGTCATTTTTTGGCCGGGGACCTAAGCTTATTGATTTTCAAAGCTAGAGACTTAAATCCATTTTTCTCAAGAAATCTTGATGGGAAGCATATTAAAGGGAGGATGTTTGAGGGAGACGGGTGAGGCAAGATCGGATCCAAGACGGCTGCTATTATGAGGATAATAGCATCAATGCTATTATTCTCAACGGTCCAGATTCATCTAAAATCGAGATGAACGGTCAAGATTTGTATGAAACGCGGGGCATTCGGTATTAATGTATCATATGTGCTTTGCACGTATGATGTGCGGCCAGGATGGCGGGAGAGCACGCATGCTATTATTTAATAACAGCAGCCACTCTTTTTCCGGCTAGATCCATGACCAAGTTTGGGATACTTGCCTGGTCAATGACTATATTGACCTTGGTCATCAATCCTGCAGAATTTTCATTTCACATTCTCAAGTAAATACGGGTTATCCACTATTGAAAAATAACAAACCTTATTTGACTATGTAGTGCAGCATAGACGGTAAACGATCTCGCTGTATCTAAAAATGTAAAATTGGAACTCTGCACGATCTTTACCCTTGAATAAGTGCTCAATCCGCCCATACTTTAAAGAAAGTAAAAAGACTAAAATTATATAAACAAATAAATATTCACCCATGTTTATTAAGAAAGAATTTTCATAGTCTTTATGCATATTATTAACTTCCATTTTGCAGTTTTTTTAATTAGGGCTGAGCCCCATACTATATTAGATAACCGTTTATCGTATTAATATATTTACCATCATAACAAAACTCAAGGTATGCGCATTCTGTTGGTTTTTTCGAAAACTCTAAAACAATGTTAAAATTTATATAATTTTTTCCAAATCCAAGGAGTTTCCACCACCATATCTCTCTCTCTTCTAATAAAGTCATTCATGCATCTTTAAATTTGAAATTGAAAATTATACATAACCCCCCACATATTTATAAAATTATAGATAGTCACTTACATTATTTTATTCTCTATGATCTTACACGGGACGTGCATAAATTCTAGCATGCAATAATTACGTCCCGGCATAGCCACAAATTCGCGATTCGCAGCCACGCCGAAAATTTGAATTCGGAGAACTATTCAGAAAAAATCGGCAGATATTCGGAAAGGATTTCGAGAAAGAAATTAACATATGAGGCGCTGGGTTTTGATATTGCTAATTATTTGTTGTTTTTTTGAATTATTCGTTGAATTTTCGAATTATTCATGAATAATCCGCGAATTATTTGCGAATAATTCGAAGCATTCGCCAACGGCGATTAAATCGGGAAATTAATCGGCAAATAAAAAATTCACGAATTCACCGAATAATTCGTGAATTATGCGGGGATGCATCCAGGCTGCTTGAATGAGTTTGGTTGGGTTTGGGATGATTTTTGATATTAATTAAGGTCCTGACCTATCGTTAGAGTTAGAGTTAATCGATCGTCATGATGGATGGATTTTACGAGTTACTAATTGGCATTGACATATCAAGATTTCGAAAGGTGTTATTTATGGTTTATAGTGGAAGAAATTCTAAACTATACAAGTTTGGAAAAAATATATATAAACTGTAAGGAAAGATGTTCCTAGAGCACACAACTTTTTCATGTAAGAAGTTGGATAGCTACAGAGTATGGATTGAGAATAACTGCATAGTAAATAAATATAACAAAGAGGGTAATTCTTTGGTGCTTCCAACAATTTTCTCTCTCTCACACACACTCACTCTCTCACACACGCACACTCACTCTCTCTCTCTCCTTCTTTGGAAAGCACCAAAGAATTTCCCTGATAAAAAATGCTCATTTTGTCAGAATCACCGTAAAATTCCAATCCATTCAAATTCATCCTAACTTACCATAACCAGCGTATTTTCCTATTTAACGAAGTGTGTTTAAGATTTGGCATTAAGGTAATCGGAGACTCGGAGTTTAATTCAAACCAGAGGCAGAGGTTATGCAAACTGGGGTTCGTAAAACCATATGCCCATGTAAAATTAGGCTTTTTTTATATCTCATCCCCAAAATTTCAATATTTATAAATTTCATCCCAAATTTCAATATTTCCAAATTTCATCCCGAAAACCTAGTGTTTCCAAACTCCACCCACAAAACTATTAAGTTGTCCAAATTACATCTTCCAAATTTATTATTTCTAAATTTCACCCCAGAACCATTAAGTTGTCCAGATTTCATCCCAAACGATCTTCTTCTTTTTTCTTATGTTAAACAGGGACCATGGTTTTAGATTTATCACAATCTCAAAATTAGGAATTCTCTTGAGAGCGAAATTTAGGACATTTCGTCTTCATCGAATGTTTGTCATTTTGATAGATAAAATTAAAGCTCATTTATGATTTTGCCATAACAATTACAACAACTTGAAACAACAATATGAGTTAAAATCACTCCTATGCAAGCGGTGGTTTAGTTTAAGTACTTTACGGTTAGGGTATCATAGGCTGAGCTCAATGATCCTGGAGAAAGAGCCGATAACAAAGTGAAGAAAATTAAGAAATTTTTTGCAACAATGAAGTTTTAATTATTGATAACTTAATGGTTTTGGGAGGGAAATTTAGACAAATTAATGGTTTTGGGAGTGAAATTTGGAAATACTAAATTTTAGGAGTGAAATTTGGACAACTTAACAGTTTTGGGGGTGAAATTTGGAAATACTAGATTTTAGGGGTGAAATTTGGACAACTCAATACTTTTGGAGATGAAATTCGGAAATATTGACATTTCGGAGGTGAGATAAAAAAAACCTTTAAATTTTTATTTTGGCAGGTTATTTGGTTTCTAAGTTATTTAAAATGAGTGTTTATTTCCCTTGTTTTTTCGAGCCTAGAAAAAAAGTTTTAAGCTACAATTATCTCCATTTAAATTTTAACCATTGTTATCTAAAGTCTAAAATGAAATCAAAGCCAGACATAGATAATTTTATGAAACCTCGTTTCCCCTCGCTTGATAATTCAATTCCAAAGCCAAACAAGCCCTTAATAACTAGTCATTCATTTGGTCCAGCAGCTAGGTTACTGTCCTATCATTTTTCTCATTTTTGTTGTGCTTGTTTTTCTTTGAGTTATTCTTGTTCCGTATGATACTGTGATCGGCTTCTTTTCCTTCCTTTGTCTGCAGTGGTTGATTACTTAATGCAACAGACAACTTGCATTCTCCTTTTCCTTTTGTTTTACCATGCAAGGCACAGAGAAGGATTGCTTTCCAAACAATG
The DNA here is from genome assembly GCA_030015575.1 of Agapanthus africanus. Taxonomy (NCBI): domain Eukaryota; kingdom Viridiplantae; phylum Streptophyta; class Magnoliopsida; order Asparagales; family Amaryllidaceae; genus Agapanthus; species Agapanthus africanus. The sequence goes on from JASDDO010000028.1 coordinate 126,523,587, forward strand.
TCAGCTTTTTAATTGTGGATAGTTTTTTTTATATTAAACCATATTAAAAGAGGTTTTTTTTTCACACCCTATAATTCAATATTTTTCTTTGTTCCCCATAATTAGTATTTACCTATATACTTCATATAGTTTGTAAGTTATTCCTACCGCCTCTTATTTCACTTTTGAAAATTATTCATCCTCCTTCCCGACCGCCGTCTTTTTCCTCCTCCTCTTCTTCAACTCATCGCCGCCTTCTTTCTCCACCTCCTTCTTAACACCACCGCCATCATCACCACCATCTTCCTCTTCCACCCATCGCCTCCTCCTCCTTCTTCCTTCTCCTTCTCAACACCACCACCACCACCATCATCACCATCACCACCAGCTTTTTTCTCTTCTTTTTCAACCCACAACCGCCGCCGTCACCATCTTTGCTCATCTTTAATGATGGTGGCATCAGCGGTTGTGGATTGAAGAAAAAGAGAAAGAAGAAATGGTGGCGATGGTGTTGATGATGGTGGCGACGACGATGGTGTTGAAGAGGATGAAGAAATTGGTGCCGAAGATGAGGAGGAAGAAATTGGTGGTGTAGACGATGACGATGGCGGTGTTGAAGAGGAGGAGAAAAAATGTGGCGATGGTGGGAACGGCGGCGATGGTGGAGGAGGATGAATAATTTCCAAAAGTGAAGTAGAGAGCTGCAGAAGTATCTTATAAATACAGAGGGCTACAAGTAAATATTAACTATGGGAGGACCGAGAAAAACATTAAAGTACGGGGGGCTAACGAAAAAAAACCGATTAAAATAATATTTTGATACAAAAATCATTTTCAAAATATATTAAAAAACACGAGCTCAGCGCTGATGCTGACGTGGATAAAAAAATTTTATAAGACGCGGCTTCAAACTGCACCCCATACAAATGTAACGGATCACAGCTTCAAACTGTGCCCCCTACAAATGTAATGGGTGCGGTTTAAAACCGTGCCCAGTACAGTTGTAAGGGGCTCAATTTGAAAAACCGCACCCATACATTTGTAGTGGACGCAGTTTCAAACTGCACCCCTTGAATATAGCAAAATAATATGAACTATTTTCATTGTTGGGACTTTATTTATTTTTTTGGCGCGGTTTGCAGATGCACCCCAAAAGAAAACACTATCGTTTACGGGCAGACTTTGTTTTTTTTGTGCAATTGCAAACCGCGTCCCAAAAAGAAACATACTCATTCACGGGTCTATATTTTTTTATGGCGCAGTTTGCAGGTGCGCCCCAAAAGGAAACACTATCGTTCACGAGCAGACTTTTTTTTATTGGCGCAGTTGCAAACCGCGTCCCAAAAAGAAAGATACTCATTCACGGGTTTGTATTTTTTTATGGCGCAATTTGCATATGCGTCCCAAAAAAACATATACCCGTGAATGATTGTGTTCCTTATATGAACAGTTCAATCCCTTCTTTTCTATCTTAAATCTCACTCTTTGTGCCGAGCTCTCTCACACTTTTTCAGATCTCAACGCTATTACATTCGCTATCTTTCTCCTTCTCAGTTCTTAGTCTCGCTCTCTCTCAATATCCGGATCTTTATCTACAGGATTGCCATCAATCGATGAAATTAAGAGATGCATCTCTTACACCGTCGTGAAATTTGTATACATGATAATAGACTACTCTAGTTACGAATGCATTCTCTATCGATTGCGGGGGAGGGGGGTATGAAATGGCCGATGAAAATCGATCGTGAAATCCTGCGGCTCCTGCACTATACTTATTAGATGCGCTCCCATTTCCCCCTGAAGAAGTAACCCATGACTACTATGGGAAAGCAAATCGTCGTCTCTACTTCTTTTATTCTATGAGTCTTCTTTTTGGTCGCAATATCGAGTACTCCGCAAGCTCTCTCCACCGCATTTTTATGCACCATCGGACTTTGAACCATCTCAAACTCACTCGATATTTTGCGGTAGGTGATGAGGCTATTGATGCAATTACAGAGCGGATTAATTCTGTTGCTGCGGAGCTGAGCAATGTAGAGTATTTATTTTTGAAATTTTAATGATGAATTATAGTGTTGCTACTGTTCTTACTGTCTATTTTGTTTGCGTGATTCTCGTGTATGTTGTGCATGAGTGTACCATGCGTGTGTAATATATCGTGTATGAATATGTGTGTGTGTGAAAGAGAATCAATGTTTGAATTAAAATGAATTAAAGTGTTTTTTAAAGAAATAATGTTTGAAAATCGGACAACACCTCCTTTGTAAATTTGGAATAAAATTCATGTACAAGAATAGTAAAATAATAGTATCCACAGACGGAGCTAACTCAACGCCCAAACGGCGGAGACACAATCCACGTAAAATATACGACGCTCAAATGGCGAAGACCAATAAACTGAAAACAATAAACAATGTAAAATAAATAATGACGTCATCGCAACACAATACAACACAAACACTCTGTGCAATTTAATGAAGTCATCACACCATCCCTGGTGTCTTCCTCTTCGCTACAGGACGTCGAGACTGCGACGGTCCGGTTTCGTCGGTGGCAGGCGGCTGAGACGGCTCTGGCTGTGACGGTCCATGCTCGTACTCAACAGGATGCTGAGACAACTCCGGTTGTGCCCGTCTACGTCTTGTTCGTGTATATATGATAGGAATGGCAGATGCGGACACAGCTGGTGGAGGCACGGAAGGTGTAGGCACGAGTGATACAGGCACGGCCGGTGGACGTGTGTATTTGTGCCTCATCATCACACTCCTGATGAGTCACACTCCTGATGAGAGACTTGATGTTCATAAAGCACTGAGTCCCTGATGCCACTAATCCCCTCATCAGTTATATCCTCTAACGCGTAAATGATTTGAACATATATTGATGGTAAATACGATAATGAATTTTATAAAAATAAAATTATAAGTTTGATAAAAAGTTACCAAATCTCTCTCTATCGGTCCTTGAGACGTATATGAGGTGGGCGGAGGGGGGCTGTGATGACGAATTTGCGGGTATTTATCCAATACCAGATAAGGTACTGGTTTATTGGTATATCTGGCTGTATCTTACCGGCTACATGATGTACCCGACCGTACCATCGACCCACCTAAATTTGATACTCCACGAGCCAAGCATCTCCAACTAGCGCTCCACTCTAATGCGGTGTCCGCTTCATCGCGCCTGGTATGTGTTGTCTCAAGCCGAACTAGCGAAAGACATGGTCTGGCACGTGCATATGAATAATACATTGCAGATGATCGGCGTCCGCACACGCCAGAAGTCGGCGTCTGCCAAGTATAATGGATTCAGAGTGCCTATCAGGTCATGTGTGTACGGTGTCCACGTAACTGCTGCCTCCTCCATAACATCAAACTCATTGTGTATAAGCGGAGGCTGTGATCCAGTGTTACATCCCTTGATCTAGGCATATTCCACCTGCATAGAGATTACACACAAGTTAATATTTAAAAAAAACTTGAAATTTGAAATATGCGCATAGATACTTACTGGCATCCATATGGCCTTTGGCCATCTAAAGCAAACCGTGTCGTAATGGTTGGACGACCAATAGAGAGATATATCCATGATCATATCTGAAATACAATGTGATAGAATTACATTTTACATTGAATATCAATTTAATTACGCAAAATTAGTATAATGCGGTTTTAAGTATTGTATACCTTAAGAATCATCAAACAGCCCCCAAAACTCTTCTGCTCTATCAATACAGTCGTTCTCAACTCGCTGTAAAGGAATGACAGAACTACACTCTCCCACGATAAAGTGGCACACTGGTCGAGATCGGTTAAAAGAGGCAATCAGGCAACACTACCTTTGCTCTTTCTCCTATCCAGGAACAAACGAACCCCTATCTGATGTAAAATATAGGCTCATGTGTGATGCTCGATCACTGCATGGGTAGCATCCATGGCAGACTCAGTACTAAACGCCTCCCGTAGCCAACTTAGGTTAATGCTACTGTCTCTCCTCTGCCTAACAGGGGGAATCCTATCTAACAAGTCGGGACAAAAATCTGTCCAATCATGGATGTACTCCACAGTAACTATGTTCTCCGCCGAAAAAACAGAGACGCAACCGCGCAGGTCTGTCTTGCCTGAATTTGGGGGCAGATGCTATTTGGTGCTATTCGTCCACCTCTCTGAAGATACCAAGTTGATTTATGACACCATGTATCGAAGGTTTAAACGGATGCAGCCGATATAGCAGATTTCGTCAGATTCCCCCTCATTTGAGGGGTTTTTGATTGTGGGGACGCTCTTCCCCTGCAGGCACAAGCCCCTGGAGTTAATTACGCTACCGCATCACGGTAAACACTTTCTCCTTCTCCAGATAGTCACTTCGTGTCGTGTGTATTTGTTTTGTTTTTGGTTTCCCGTGGAATGTATACGGAGACTAATTTATGTTGTCGCCCGTAGGGCGTGGATTAGTCCAAATCCGTATCTTCTTAGATTTGGGTTTGGGGGTTGGGTTTAAAGATACATTAGTCTCATTTGAAACTAAGATCAACTTAAACATTTGTTAAGAATACGTTAGTCTGATTTCAGACTAAAATCAACTTAACGGGATCGTTTAGATCCGACAAAAGAGCATTTAGGCTCTATTGTTTAGTGTAGGGATATTGCGGTCCATTGTTAGTTTAAGGACATTACGGTCCAATGTTAGTTTAAGGACATCTCGATTCAGTTTAAAGACATCTTAGTCTGTAAAGATTAAGGACATCATAGTCCATGGGCTTAAAGACCCCACAGTCCAATATTAAGGGCATCATAGTCCATGGGCTTAAGGACCCCACAGTCTAAGGTTAAGGACATCATAGTCCATGGGTTTAAGGAACCCACAGTCTATGGGATGATTGGTTATCGGGACCCATCACCTCTCTGAAGATATTGAAGGATTACAATGACAAATATCAAAGGAGTGAAGAGATGTACCCTTGAACCAAAGTTGATTGAGAAATCTGTAGTCCAATTTGGGACTAAAATCAATTAATCTGAATTATGAGCACATGGGCTCAGTTAAATTTGAATTGAGGACTTATGGCCAACTTGGGCTAAGTCCAATTAGGTTTGAAATGTTGGACCTTTGTTTGGACTGTTGAACATTTGTCTGGGTTCAGCCCCCCATCATTTGGCAATGCTAAACATGAGTCTGGGTTCTGACCGTATTTTGTCTTTTATTGAGTGCTGAGCACTTATATATCATATGAGATGATCAATCTTGGAAGACAAGGGTGTATTTGAGGCTCAGTCAAAAGAGGAGTCTTGCCTCTGGAAGATTTAGCCAATTTAGGCTAAGACTGGTTTGAAAATAGTGTTAAACACTAGCACATATCTGGCGGTCACGTGTTCCCACGTGATGCATTTAAAATAGTATTAAATACTAAGGATGAAATGCTTAAAATAATGTTAAACACTAGAAAATGAGGCACTCACGTGAGGACACGTGAGACGCCCTAGGATTGGGCCAAAATTCCTTTATTTTATTCTCAGAATATTCAAATAAGTGTTAAACACTTTTAGTCTTCATGGCCATCACGTGTAGGCACATGATGGGCACCCATACACTGGATATTAACAGGATTTGCTAGAGGTCACGTGGGGACACGTGAGGGTGCCCATGCATTGGATTTTAATCTTTCAGTTCTTTCCATCTTCTCTTTTTTAAAGAGGTGTTTGTCAGGGGACACGTGAGGGCGCCCAAAGTCTGTTCTGCCTTTATTTTGAGAAGTTTGTTCAAGGGTCACGTAGGAGCACGTGACCCGATCTCATTTATTCTTTTTTGACTATTGAGGGGAGGGTCACGTGTTGCCACGTGATCAGGTTGGGTACTTGATCTTTTTACGTGTATGAAAAGTCCCTTGTTTAAGAATTAAATTCTTTTATAGGGTTAAACCCTAATTTTGTGTAGAGGAATTACATTTCTATGTATATGGAAGAATTAAATTCTTTAAACCCAACTCTCTCTCTCTAAGTTTTGGATCTGCATGGCAGAATCTCCCTGATGAGAATTAAATTCTCAACTTATGGGGAGGATCTTCAACCATGAAGAAGAACTAAGTTCTTGTTTTAAGGGTTAAACCTTGTCTCTGTTGGAGGAATTAAATTCCTAAGTATTTTATGGGAGAATATAATTCTCTGAACTCAGGTCTTCTCTTAGGTTTTAAATCTGCATGGCAGAATCTCCCCAATGAGAATTAAATTCTCAACTTGTGGGGAGATCTGCTTTTGCAGACCTTAAACCAAAGGAAGAACTGAGTTCTTATTCAGAAGAGTTAAACTCTTAGTTTGAGAATTAAATTCTCTTTTTATTTTGTGGAGCTTATGATCTATTTCCCTTTCTCACCTAGGGTTTCTTTCTCTTCTGAGGAAATTTTCTTTTCTCTTTGGAGAATTAAATTCTCTTTTTTTTTCTCTGTTGTTGTTGTATCTCTCCTCTTTTTTTCCTCTTCTCTTCTTGGCTTCTATTTACAGGAGAAAGAAAAAAATCAGTTTGTTTAGTCAATCTTTCATTGAAAGATTTTCATTGATTTTGTAACCAACATGATCTTTTAGATCACTCGGTGAATTTTATTTACCATTGGATTTTTAATCTAAAAAATATTTTGTCTGTTATTCCTGGAAAATTTTAGGGAAATCTTTTCTTGTATAGAATATTTCTATAAATTGGTGGTTTTTAATCACCATTGGATTTTTAATCCAACGGTGCCCCGCTTTACTGAGCGCAATCTTTTTGTTTGGAAAGATTCTAGGGAAATATTTTTCCAACTAGGGTTTTTGATTTCCCTTAATTAGAATTTAATTCTATTACTTCAAAAGGTTTAAGAGCTTATCACGTGTTAGCACGTGACCCCACTAATTGACCATTTAACCAGAATTTAATTCTATTGTTTAAAACAACTCAGGAATTATCACGCGTCAGCACGTGACCCTTGGTCACGTGTTGGCACGTGATACCCCATTGGGGTTTTTTCCTGTTGTTTTATTATACCTTTAATTCTTTTCAGTGGGTTTAAAGGCCCATCACGTGTGGACGCGTGACCCTAATTGATTAGGATTCAACTCTTATCATTTCAGAGCCTTCAGGAAGCCATCACGTGTCGGCACGTGACCCCCGATCACGTGTGTGCACGTGATGCCCTATGGGGTTTTTCCTTGTATTTTATGAGGGAACAAATGCCCCCATATCGTTGTTCTCACGTGTTTGCACGTGAGTGCAACACTATAACTTTTATGGCCGTTGGATTTGCCTAGGGAAGGGGGTAGATGAACCGTTTCCCATCACATCCTATAAATGCAGGGGTCTTTTCAGAAGCGCCTCCACTCTTTCATCTCCTTTCTTGTTCATTTTCCTTTGAGAATTTAATTCTCTTCCTCAGAGCTCAGTTCTCTGTTCCAAAAATTTCAGAGTTTAACTCTGTCCAAGAAAGAATCTCTTCTTCAGGTAATGATTTTGAACGATTTGAAGAACTTTTATATAATAAAAAAAACTCTTTGGATTTTAAATCCACACCAAGGGTTTTTCCCTTTAAAGAACTCATCTTTCTGATGTCCCAAGAACGCTCGTTCTTTAGGTAGCAAAACCCAGATGTTGGCCATTTTCCGGATCTTACGGTTTTGATGATGATACTTGTCTCCCTCTGGAATTTAATTCCGTTCCAAAGAGCTTAGCTCTGAAAAAAATTTCTGGGAATTTAATTCCTCTGTTCAAAAGGAATTTAATTCCTCTAAAGAATTTAGTTCTTAAAAGAAGACTTCTTGGGATTTTTTTTATCCTGAGTTGTTCTTGCAGAGATCCTTCTCGATTTGCATAGAGTTCCTGTAATGGGTTTTCTCCTTGGGGGAATGTGTAGGGTCATTTGAATTTATTGAGAATCTTCCTTTTGTTCTCATGATGATTGCTCAGCCTCATTATTAGTGAGCCGCCATATTGATTTTGTGGGGCCCATGTGTTTTGTAACCAATGGTCCCATAAAATAAGTTGTTTGTCGTTTCTTTCCATTGTCCTTTTATATATATATTTATAAATATATATACATGTGTGGGCTTCACTAACAGTTTCCCCTTCCTTTATTTCAGGCATAATGGCTTCTGTTCCATACTTCCCTTTCACTCGCTCGGAGGCTGTCTTTCCTCAATCATCGTCTGACGAAGAGGCGGTGGCGATGATTAGAGCTCATGACCCTGATTGCACCAATTTACTTTTACAGGGGACCTGGTACGGTCATATCATCCGCGGTCGTCGAAGCTTTCTTTGCGAGGTACCAACAGAGCCTATCTGCCCATTCTTGCCGATGGACCGTCCGCTGACTGCTTTTGCTGTAGAGGTGGCAAATTGGACCCCTACAGGCCGACTCGAACCATCGACAACTGGGATACCAAATCAGCCTGTGCCGGCTATAGACATCTTGGAGCATCGTATCTGCCAAGGTGAAGCCCAGCCTTGGGGACAAGTTTACAAGATAGGGCTTACCCCTCGCCACCCCATGGGCTACCTTCTCTGGGCTCGCTACATCTTGTCCGCTCATCGTGCGTGACTGTAGAAGGTCGGACTTTACCAGGCGGTGTACGCGTCTCTCTTCCATTATCAGTCTCCTCATGTATGGTGGGTTAAAGATTTCTTTAATCAATGGAATCTTCCCACCAACACTTTCTTGTTAGGGGACCGCGAAGTTTCAATTTCTTTGGAAGAGTTTCGCGAGATCTCGGGTTTACCGATCAGGGGAACGCCTTACGAAGAATTGTTGCCCTCTGACGAGTATGTCTTCGAGACTGTGCCCGCTACGCTTGACGGCTTGTCGACTGAAAATGCCATCCGCCATAAGTACCCGAGTCTAATCAAGACTCTGGGGATTTTTGAGAAGCTGTTCACAGAGTCAGAAGAACAGGGCGTCACTTTTAAAAGCTTTATCACGTGCTTCCTTCGTGGAGACATTCTATCAAAGGCGGCTCCGAAGTTCGTGAATATCAACGACCTCTTCGGGTTTGGTTTAAATAGGCTACCGGCTAGAGAAGAGGATTTGCCCCATTTCTACATTCCAGTCTTGTCAGCTGTACTTTTCGAGTTGATCGCAGCTCCTGGCATAGATGAAGAAACTTCCTTCATCGGCTTTATCAGCGTCTGACTCAGTTGGTTTGTCGTTCCAACGCACCGTCGATTCATGAGAGCCTCGGTCATTTACCTTGCTCATCGCATTGCCGAAGGGACACGACTAGCTGTGGGCATTGCAGGGCTGTCGCATCTGTACCATAGGCTAAGCACTGCAGCCAATACCTTAACCCCAGGTATGAACGTAGAGAGTTTCTCTCTTCATTACTTTACGTCATGGATTGAGATGCACGTGCTAGGGGCATTTGCTGCGCACCAGAGACCCAGCTTTTATGATGCTTATACCTTTCCGCGGCTCATGAGGTTGGTGGACGCTTCTACTCCTGACCCGACTCAATTAGAGGCTCTTCGTGTGCTGATCAATCCGTATGCCAATGAAGGCGGAATGGTATTTAGTGATCGAATCCTATCTGCTTCTTCGGGACCTGTTCAACAGTTGTTTGACTTGTCGAAAGAGGGAGCACCCTCCTTGATGCCCAAGGAAGCCATGCACTTATACTCGATCAGACCCAATTATCTGATGTTCCGTCGAAACAATGCGGCTCTTTTCATGTGGTACAATCCATACCGCTTTGCCCAGCAACTGGGATATAACCAGGGTGTCCCCTTCGAGGCATTCACAGTGGAGCCCAGCCCTTCTTTGGAAACTGTTCGTGAAGCCACCCACCATTTCATGAGGCTGAACACTGGTTCTCATTTCATGATCCCCGAGACCGACTACATTCCGAGGTGCATGGGGGCTTTCACGGGTTGGTATCTCCACCGGGTTAGTCCAATCATTGCCGAGGAGAGGAGGATACTTTTTGGGCTTAGAGCTCCCGCCCTGCTTCAGGCTACGGGAGTCCTATCGCGACCGCGGACAATGGTATGTCCTCCCTTGAGGGATAGTGGTACCGTACTAATTCCTGAGGCGACAGATGTGGACTTGACTCCGACAGTTGGTATGCCAATGCGCACTAGAGCTCAGGCAAGGGCTTCTGATAAGGCGCCGGTAGCAGTTTCATCGGTTGCGGCGTCAGCGATGGCAGTATCCTCATCAGTAGCACCGCCGAGAGAGGATACAGAAGGCGAAGTGGGTCAACGCCGCAACAAAGCACCGAGGGGAAAGAAGCGATCGTCTTCTGGTGTTAGTTCTGGGTCAAAGAGGCGAAGGAAAATGGTCACCAATCTGCTTGACTTTTTAGTGGAATCCGAACCTATCTTTCAAGATGAACCACTAGCTATGCAAGAGCCGGATGGCGATCTTCTTTTTCTAGGTTCATCTGCCAAGGAAGCCGCACAATTGGCTGAGGCTATAAGACGCTCTCAGGATGAGACTGAAAATGTAAGGATCCCGAAGAGGTCTTATCTTGCTGTCATCTTCTACAAAGATCCTCCATCGATACGGTAGATATTTATAGGTCCTTTGGAAGAGGGAGGCGAGATAGCCCTTAAGCAGCCTATCTCGGCAGATGCCGAAGATGCGCTGTCGTTGTGGACTGGTGACCACGAGTCTACCCTCGCACCCCGGCGAGCACGAATTCTTGAGAAGGAACGCCGGCTTGAAAAAGCCATACTAGAAGCTCCTTTGCGCATTGGTATACTTATATATCTTTTTGTAGTATTTTGCACTGCTCATATACATATATATATTCTTATCTTCATGAAAACTTTGCAGGGACTTCGGCAATGGCAGAGGATCTGAGTTCGAGTCGCGCCTTGACTATGGACTCTGTAAATATCCCAATGAGACACTAGTAAGTGTGGAGGGGGTCGATACAGCTGTTCTTCCTGCCACGGAGCTCCCATTGGTGATTTTCGTTCCCCCGGTGCTTGCTTTCCCGGAGGAGGCATCTTCATTGGCCGTGGATTCAATGGATCCTTCTTGGGACGTCCCGGAGACTATGGGACAGGTAGTCGAGGCTACCGTCCTTTCATTGGAGCCTGCAGCGGTGGCCATTGCTTCTCAATTGGAAGTGGTTATACCGGCTCACGTCCCCGATGATGTGCTTGGGGGCATAGAGGAGGCCGCCGAAGCTGCCATCCCTCCAGTTCAGAGCGGGAGGAGCATCGAAGGTAGCCTTCTATATTTTATTTTAATAATCTCTTCATTATCTGAACCTTTCTGTCTTTTCAGAATTGCGCGGGTTGGCGGCGTCTATCGCTGATCTGTCTCCCAGAAAATCCTTTCAGCGTTTGCTAGATATGGCCGCTCCGCAGGCGATATCCCCTCAACGCATCGTTTTCTCTTCCGGGCAAGGTTAGTGTAATTTGTCTTCTCCTCACGGCATTATTATTATTTCATATAATGATACTGATATCTTCTGCAGTTCTGGAAGCCGATGACGAAATTGAGATTCTTGACGGGCCTGGCGATCCTTCAGACCCTTCTTGCATGACCGTGGGTAAGTAAAGTTTCGACGTTGTTCCACCGCTCTTTACTTGCAAGTCTTGCTGATTTCTTTTTATGAATCTTAACAGCTTTGCCAGTTCTTACCACACTGGAATCTCGCATCGTTATGCCGCCCGGCCCCTATGCTCTACGTGCCTCGGAACGGATGGCAAAGCTAAGCCTTCACTCTTTGTCAGCTCTGATTGAAGTCCTTCGTGCTGGTAGTTTGATCACGGCCGAAGAATTTGCCACCGAAACCAACAATTCTCTCCCCTTTCTTGCTGCTTACAACAGCGAAACATTGGTGCAAGTCTGGGTTGACTTTTGTCATCGGGTGGAGGCTTGCTTGCATAGTCTTGAATGTATGCACCTTCCTTCAGAGCTTGTGGCTGCAAAGGCGAGCTTGCGGGGGTTAATCGAACGGTGCTCCGCAAATATGCTGTCATGCGAGAAGAGGCTCGACCGAAAATTTTCAGAGAGGAAGCTGGCTTCAACTGCGCTGGGGGAACTTTAAGCTAATCTTACGGCCAAGACCACTCGGGCATATGAACTTTGGCGGGTGCTTCAAGAAGCTATCAGGGAGGTGGTAGCCATTGATAAAGCCGTCATTTTTACTCGCGAAATGGTCGAAGCTCATAAAGTTACCGAAAAGGAGCTTGAAAGTCGACTTGCCTCGTACCAGGCCCAACAGTCTCAAGCGGAGGCCCGTCTTTTAGCGATAATGAATCATGAAGCCGAGGTCCAGCAGAAAAAGGATGAACTGGCAAATCTATTAAATCGTCCACCGGCTTGAAGAATTGTATATTTTTCCTTTTATTCTTCTTTTGTACATACTTTTGAATGAGAGTATTTTTTTATTCTGATTCTTTCATAAATTGTACTTTGTATTCATTTTGATTCATGAATAAAAGACATATTTTGCTTCATGGTGGTGTGTCCCTTTTATTTTAGTAAATGCATTTTGTGGATAATCTATTTTGATCTCCTTATAGGACAGCGGTGGCTTAGGAGTCAGGTTCAGATTTGCCTCCTAAGGCTTTCCAACTTTATGAGCCGTGAGGGTCTCATAAAGGTATTTCTCCTTACGAGTCGTGAGGATCTCGTAAGTGTAATTTCTCCTTAAGAATCGTGAGGATTCCTAAGTGTATTTTCTCTTGAGAGTTGTAAGAATCTCACAAGAGAGTTTTTCTTGCTTACGAGTTGAGAGAACTCGTAAGTGATTGTTTCCTTTCTTGTCGGAGAGTGTAGCCCGTAGAAAATCTACCTTGACCTCTCTGTGAGGCAACGATGGCTTGGGAGACAGGGTTAGGATCTGCCACCTAAGACTTTTCAACTTTATGAGCCGTGAGGGTCTCATAAAGAATTTTCTCCCTACCGGTCGAGAGGATCCTGTAAGTGTATCTTCTCCTTAGGAATCATGAGGATTCCTAAGTGCGTTTTCTCTTGAGAGTCGTAAGGATCTCACAAGAGAATTTTCTCCTTACAAGTCGAGAGGACCCGTAAGTGATTGATGAGTTGACTTGCTCCCGAATCAAAGAATTGCTTTGACGGGGAAGTCGAGGGTTGACTTTATCCGTATTTCACGAGGTCAGAGGTTGATCTTATCCGCATTTCACGGGGTCAGAGGGTTGACTTTATCCGCATTTCACGGAGTCGGGGGGTTGACTTTATCCGCATTTCACGGAGTCAGGGGGTTGCTCTGGACATTTCCCACGGGGTCAGGATTGACATTAGCCGTGTTCTACGGGACCAGGAGGTGCTCTGGGCATTTCCCATGGGGTCGGGATTGATATTAGCCGTGTTCCACAGGACCAGGATTTGCTCTGGGTGCTTCCTACGGGTCAGGATTGACATTAGCCGTGTTCCACGGGACCAGGAGGTGCTCTGGGCGCTTCCCACAGGGTCAGGATTGACATTAGCCGTGTTCCACGGGACCAGGAGGTACTCTGCGTGCTTCCCACGGGGTCAGGATTGACATTAGCCGTGTTCTACGGGACCAGGAGGTGCTCTGGGCGCTTCCCACGGGGTCAGGATTGACATTAGCCGTGTTCCACGGGACCAAGATTTGCTTTGGGCGCTTCCCACAGGGTCAGGATTGACATTAGCCGTGTTTCACGGGACCAGGATTCGCTCTGGGTGCTTCCCACAGGGTCAGGATTGACATTAGCCATGTTCCACGGGACCAGGATTTGCTCTGGGCGCTTCCCATGGGGTTAGGATTGACATTAACCGTGTTACACGGGACCAAGAGGGGTTGACTCTCGGTTGTTTGTGGATCGCCGAGTCATGGAACTGGAAATTTTGCCGCGGCTCCGATTTACTGATGTTGCGTCTGTTGTAATGAGACGAATGTTGAGACGATCTCCAGCCTGTCTGTGAACCGTCGAGATTTGGCTTCTTTTTCTGATGGAGCCTGGTGGGAAGGTATGGTTCCCTTTTTGTTTGTGCCCCTGGATTGTATACAGGGATCTATGTGATCTCACTTGTAGGGCAAAAAGTTTCACTTTATATATTTTTCTTTCCGCGATGCTCTATCATTTCAGCTTTTACATCGCGAAAGTCGCGATTGCCCAATCATTTCGGCTATTTTTCGCGGTGCCCGATCATTTCGGCTATTTTTTTTGTTTTTACTCGCTGCTTTTTATTGCGAGTTGTCTAATCATTTCGGCTATTTTGTATGCATATATTTTACTTGCTGATTTTGTTGTAAGTTGCCCCATCATTTCGGCTATTTCATATGCATTTGTGGCTCGCTGACTTTTCGCTGCGAGTTTGGGATTTGATACTGATTTAGGCATCAGCATCGCTACAACTGGGATATTGCCAGGAGCGAATCATCATTTGCCTCTGTCAGTTCGAATAAAGGTGGCTTAGCAAACAGGGTTAAGATCCTGTCGACTAAGGCTTTTGACTTTATGATCCGTAAGGGTCACTTAAAGGTATTTCTCCCTACGAGTCGTGAGGATCTCGTAGGTGCGTTTTCTTCTTAAGAATCATGAGGAGTCTTAAGTGTATGGTCTCTTATAAGTCGTAAGGATCTTACAAGAGTGCTTTCTCCTTATAAGTCGAGAGGACTTACAAGTATCTTTTGCCATATGAGCACATCCCCAGTCTCTGGTGGGCCTTTGTTAGGGAAATGTTTATTCGCGCCCGTGGATTGTATACAAGGGTTAATATTGAACCGCTTATAGGGCAAAATCAGTATGACTGCTTAAGAACAGGCTCATATACCTGTAGCTTAAGGCTTTTGAATCTTATGAGCCGTGAGGGTCTCATAAGAGGGTTCTCCTTACGAGTCGTGAGGATCTCGCAAGTGTAATTTCTCCTTAGGAATCGTGGGGATTTTTAAGTGTGTTGCTTCCTTGTGAGTCGTAAGGATCTCACGCAGGTATTTTCTCCTCACAAAGTCGAGAGGATCTTGCAAGTGTCTTTTAACGAGATTGCGCCCTTTCGGGTTTTCACAAAACTCGCCGGTAGTCTGCTGTTTTTACTCACGGAGCACTTTCGGGTTTTCATCTATGCCCATTTCGCTTATGGACGTACCCTTTTTTTGTCAGCCTTGGGATGCTGCAGCCCGTAGTAGTTTATCGACGTCTCGGTCAATAGCCAGTTTTTAGGACATAGTGGTCCATTGTTAATTTAAGGACATCTCGGTCCGTTTGACGGCTACTACTTATAGAGTTTGGGCTCAGGAAGATAGCGAGCGGACATAGGCGTCATCATCTATCATTGACCTAGGTCGTGACTCCTCAGGCATAGTATTTTTTTTAGGAAGCGACCGTTTATTGGCCTGAAAGGTCTTTCACCATGCATATCCATGAGTAGATAGGCTCTACCCTGGTAAACTTTGTCTATGATGTACGGGCTTTCATAGTTCGGCTCAAATTTTCCCCGTTTGACACGATTAGGGATCATAGGTCTCTTGACCACTAGCACGAGTTCGCCTTGGCGGAATGTTCTCGGCCTAGTCGATCTCTCGTATGAGCGCGTCATCTTTGCTTTATAAGCTTCCAGGTTTTGTTGCACCATGAGCCGTGTTTCTTCAAGGGCATCGAGCTCCTCAAGCCGAAGGTGAGCATTTTCTTCGTCTGTTAGCTCGTAGTGAACCGCCACTCGTAGAGAGGGTAACTCTATTTCGAGGGGGAGTACCGCTTCTGTGCCGAATAACAATGCATACGGCGTTATGTTTGTGGCCATTTTGAACGTAGTTCGATACGCCCAGAGAGCTTCATGCAGTCTCTCGTGCCAGTCCCTCTTATTCTTGGACACCGTCTTTTTCACGATCTTCGTCAAGGTCTTATTGAAAGCCTCAGCTAGACCGTTAGCTCGGGGATTATAGACTGAAGAGTATCTCCAATCTATATTATGCTGTTGTGCGAAACAGCTGATCTTGTGGCTTCTATAGGCTGGCATGTTATTGGAGATAATCCGTCGCGGAGTGCCGGACCGATAAATGACGTGTGTCTTGAAGAAATGGAGGATATTCTCCGTCTCCACTTCTCTTAGCGGTATTACTTCCGCCCACTTGGAGAAATAATCAGTTGTTGCCAATATGAGCCGGTGTCCTCTAGACGATGCTGGTTCGATGGGCCCGATTATGTCAGTTCCCCACATTTCGAATGGCCAGCTAGCCACCGTTGGGTGTAGCGGATTTGGACGTTGATGGATAAAGTCCCCGTGAATTTGGTACGAGTGGCACTGCTTCGCGTATTCAAGGCAGTCCTGGATCATTGTGGGCCAATAGTAGCCCATCCTTTTGATCTTTAGTTTCATTTTTGGCCCGGCTTGATGAGAACCGCAGAGTCCGTCATGAGTTTCTTGTACGACTCTCTTTGCTTCTTCAGGTCCCAGGCATCTTAGCCACAGAGAATCAAATGATCTCTTATACAGAGTATCATTGACGAAGGCAAAAGATAGAGCTCGTTTCATGAGCTGATGTCTTGACGACGCATGTTCAGGTGTTCGACGAGATTGGAAGTAGTCTATAAAGACTTCTCTCTAATCCATAGCCTTTTCCTGGTCTTTTATTTGTAGGGTCGTTTCCTCGGTCGCTCCCTTTTCTTCAGACGACTCTGGAGACATTTCTGCCGGTGCAAGAACCTGACGGCTTTGCACAACGATCCTCACGTCATCGAGGTTCTCGTCAGCCAATTCTTTAGCGAGCTTGGCTAATGCATCCGCCTTGTTATTTTCCGCACACGGTATGTTTTCCAGGGCATAGGCAGGGATTTGAGTCAGCAGTTGCTGCACTCTCTCACCGTACTTCACCAACTCCGGTTTGCACGTCTGATAGTCGCCGTTTACTTGGCTAACGACCAGTTGGGAATCTCCGTATATGAGGAGGTTTTCAATTCCCATGTCGATAGCGATCTCAAGACCTGTTATCAAAGCTTCATATTCAGCTTCATTGTTTGTCCTCGGCTCTGTTAGGGAAAAGGCAAAGCGCATTATCCTTCCTTATGGAGTCACGAAGATGAGGCCTATCCCGGATTTGATTATGGGGGTGCTTTGTTTGCGCTTCTTCATGGAAGATGCTCCATCGAAGTAGAGTTCCCATTGGATATCATTCTCTCTTCTCTCCCCGTCGATCGTGTCAAACGCGTGCTCGTCGGGCAATTCACAGTTCAAAGGAGAATCAGCATGTATCGGATGCTCAGCGAGGAAGTCGGTGATGTCCTGGCCTTTCACTATCTTGAGAGGACGATAAGTTATCGAGAATTCTATTAAGAGTAGGGCCCATTTAGCGAGCCGTCCCGTTAATATGGCTTTTGACATCAAATATTTGAGAGGATCCACCTTTGATATGAGATGGACCTCATGTGTCAGCGCATAGTGTCTGAGCTTCATTATCGCGAAGATTAACGCCAGGCAGTGTTTTTCGATGGGGGAGTAATTGTTTTCTGCCCACAGGAAAACCCGACTCAAATAGTAAAGGGCTCTCTCCTTCCATTGGTCATTCTCTTGTGCCCATAACGCGCCTAAGGAACCTTCAAGGGCTGTTGTGTACAGGACGAGAGATTTTCCTTTAACGGGAGCGGCCAATACTGGCGGATTCTGCAGATATTGCTTGATTTCGTCCAGTGCACTTTGGCATTTGCGATCCCAGATGAACGGGGTTCCCTTCTTCATTAGGTGACAGTAAGGACGGCACTTGCTGGAGAGATTGGCTATAAATCGCCGGATATACGCGAGCTTTCCTTAGAGAGACCGCAGTTGCTTGAGAGTCCTTGGCGGAGGCATTTCCATGTTCGCCTTGATCTTCGATGGGTCTATCTCGATGCCTCGGTGTCGGACGACGAATCCTAGGAACTTGCCCAAGGAAACTCCGAACGCGCATTTGAGAGGGTTCATCTTCAAGTTGTATTTCCGAAGGCGCTGAAACACGATCTTCAGATACTCTAAATGTTCCTCGTATGATTTTCTTTTAACTACAAGATCGTCGATATAGCATTCGACGATTTCATATATGAGGTCATCGAAAATCTTCGTCATGGCCCTCTGATAGGTGGTACCGGCGTTCTTTAGACCGAAAGGCATCACTTTGTAGCAGAATATGCCCAAAGGGGTCCGGAAAGCGGTATGCTTCTTGTCCTCGGGATGCATCTTTATCTGATTGTATCCTGATGAGCCATCCATGAAGGAGAAAACTTCATGAGTGGACGTATTATCTATGATCAGTTCAGTAACCGGTACAAGAAAATCGTCTTTCAGGCAAGCTTTATTGAGGTCCCGAAAATCCACGCAGATGCGCACCGTCCCATTTTTCTTCATCACTGGGACAATGTTGGCAATCCAATCAGGGTACTGAACTTCTTGGATGAAGCCGGAGTCGATTAGCTTCATGACCTCGGCGTTGATGCTCATCTCAAGCTCGAGCCGCATCCTTCTCGACGCTTGTTTGACCGGCTTGACGTCTTGAGAAATCGCCAATTTGTGGACAGCAATTTATGGATCGAGTCCCGGCATCTCTGAATAGTTCCATGCGAAGCAATCTTTATACTGCATGAGCACGTCTTTAAGCATAGCCTCCTTTTCTTCAGACAACAGTTCACTGACGAAAGTCGGCCGCGGGTGGTTTGCCGTCCCCAAGTCAATTTTTCTGAGGTCATCTGCAGTAGTATGTATCCCATCTTCCAGCTCTTTTGGCGCCGGTGGAAATTCTGAGATCAACTCATCTTCATTGTTTTCGAAGCACCAAGAGAGGTCATTCATATTCTCGGGTTCTTCTTCTGACAGCGTTATTGCGTGACAGGTACGAGATTTTGATCTGGTTCTACTCTCATCGCATAAGTGGCTTTTGATTCATGCTTCTGTGGCGGGGTTATCCTCCAACTGCTGGATGGAGCGAACCTGTTTTGTTGATATTGGTCTTTGACCCAGTTCTTGAAGGTGAAGCAGTCTTCGAGAGGATGTCCAATTGCTTGGTGATAGGAGCAATAGTCTGAGTGATGAACCTCATTTGCTCGATCGGGGTTCTTGGACTCCGGGAGCGTAATCATCTGATGTTTCATGACGAGGTCGAAGATTTTCTTTGTCTTTTCTTGGGGAAAAGAATATGCTTGACTCATCTTCTTTATAAGAGACGGCTCTCGGCTGCTCGATTTTCGATCGCGTGACTTCTTGGATCCGCTTCGTTGCTGTCGAACGTTTTTTCCGTTTTTCCGTTTGTTTTTGTTTTTGCGTCCGGTCTTTTGTATGACGGGTCGGCGACGAAGAGCATTGTCATTCTTCACGGCCTGTTGAAGGAGGCGCTGCATCCTGGCTTTCTCGTAAATGACCATTTCGCGGCTATGGTCGTCCCGAACCTTCTGACCCGCTTCCCTTATTAGCTTGTCCATCTGTTCTTCAAATGACAGACTTGGCATTTTGATGGCGAGATCTCATTTTGGTTCAGGGTTAGCGTCTTCTAACAGAGCATTTTCTTCTTCATCGAAGTCATGTATAACGTAGCAGTCATGGAATCATTCCCGTTTCTTGGATCGAACATATCCAAGCCCGATCGTTTCCATTTTCCCGTTGGGCAATTTTCGCTGAGTTCCGGGGATGTCCCAGATCCTGTTGTAGAACTGAGCTTGTCGAGCAGTCTATTTGAAGGGTACGCCTTGGCGTCTCAACAGCCTTTTTAATCTTTCTGTGTAGTATCTGGGCAGACGGATGGGCTGGAGCTTGTCAAGTGTAGAGTCGGCACCATGTCAAATTTCTTTCTTCACTTTGGTTTCCGTGGATCGATAAAAGAGGATCGCCTTTTCATCTCTTCGCATGGGAGGGACGTAGAATGTCTGCAGTTCTTGCACACTATAGGTACCAAGCACGTCCAGCTCTTTGTAATCCTCTTGCGGAACCATGGCGATTTGCACACTCCGATCATCGCTAGCGAAGGCCTGTATCGATGGTCGTACAGAAAATATGGCATTGACCTCATCTTCTGAGTCGCTGCCAAAGACCAGAATAGGGGTGGACAGTTCCGGCTTATTGCATTGGGGCGGCCCTGAATAAACTATTTCTTCTTCCTCCTCAGTGTCACTCCCGAAGACCGGAATAGTAGTGATAGCTTTGTTCTTCGGTTTGTGACATCTTTCCATGTCTTCGAAATGTGGTAAGAAGTTTTTTGCATCTTCGTACTTTCGGACTTCATTCACGTAGAATGAGTTCAACTCCCCTGTCACAGTATACTCAAGACCATCCTTGAAATACTTCATACACTGATGTTGTGTAGAAGGGATGATGTTATACTCGTGTAACCAAGGCTTGCCGAGCAAAGCATTGTAGCATGTTTTGGCGTCAATGGCGTGAAATTTAATGTCCGTGATGAGCAGCCCAAAGCGTAACGTCAGTATCACAGACCCGAGCGTCCTTGATGATTGGGAGTCAAACCCGGAGATAGTGATTTTATCACGAGCGAGGTGCTGAACGCTCATGCATATTTTCTTTAACACTCTTACATTGAGGAGATTGACAGAGGACCCATTGTCAACCAGGATCTTGTCTATCTTAATATCATGACAGTATCCGGAGACATAAAGGGGACGGTTATGCTCGCACGTCCCGAGGAGGAGGTCTTCATCGCCGAAGGTGATATCGGCTGTGTGCACTTCTTCCAGCTCGTCCTTCATCTTTTCTTCGGCGAGGAAAGCTTAGAACTGCTCGGGCTCTTGTAGTGTCTTAATCAAAGAATCTCTCGCCTCTTTGGATAGCAGAAGGGCGTTGAGAATGCTTAGCTATGAGGGTATCTTCCTCAGGTGCGCCAGTACGTTGTAATCCACCTTGTTTTTCTTGGGCGGATCCTTGGCTGTCAGCTCTTCGACGGCTTGGTCATCAAAGGTGATATCCTCAGGGACCTCTTCTTTTCCCTTATCCTTTTTGTTCGACCCTTTGTTTATGGGTCCCAGATTCTTTTCAGGTAATGTGCGATTGCGCAGCTGAATGTTTTCGCAGCTCTTCGGTTCTTCCTCTTTCCCTGAGGTGGATTCTTTGAAGAGAGGGCCAAGAGCCATTTCTTCTTCAGAATCACTCCCGAAGGTGAGAACTTGCGATCCCCTGTTATCAACCATGTGACAGTTGCCGGCAACTCTTCCACGTTCGTCTGTCGCATTTTTCCGCTGTCGACGAGCTTCACGCTTCATCCTCTTGATGTGCTGCCTGTGAGCGCCATACCCTTGCCACCAATTTTTAAAGGCGTTGCATTCTTCAGTAGGGTGCGCAATCCTTCGATGATATAAACAGTAATTAGGATGCACATCCTCTTCATTAAGGTGTATTTCATCAGAAGTGTTTCCTTCGGAAGGTGGCAGCTTCATTCCCATCGATATGGTTTTAGCGAACCTTTTCTTCGTTTTAAGCCTGCTTTTGTCTGTCGTGGGCATGCCTCGATCTGGTTAGGGTGCTTCAACCCTTTCATCCAGTCGCCGGCGTTTGGCCTTTTCAAATATGGCCATTTCACGCACTCGATCAGCCTTACTTTTTAGAAGAGCTTCGTTTAGGAATGCATCAATCATCTCGTCTGACGGTCCTAGAAGTTCCGGCTCGGGATCTGCCCCCAGTTCTTCTGCATCTAGAGCTTCTTCACCGTTTATTAACGAATGAGAGATCACGTGGCAGCTTGCCACATAATTCTCAGGTTCATCCGACGAGTCTTCTCCATTGTCATCATCTCCGTCCTCAAGGACGTGGCTGAGAAACTCTTGAAGTGTGACCGGGTTCGTGCCTTCTGGTTATATTCTTCCAGCGCGTCGATATGCTTTTGCAGGTCCGTGCGCTTATCACCAGGCTTCATGGGCTTTTTGGTCTTTTTCTTCTTCTTTGAAGACTTTGACGGCTGGGTGTGGGCGCTTTGACTATCACCACCAATTTTTGGCGTCGGGCGCGGCTTCAGCATTCCCTTGATGATTTCGGCTTCCAGCGGACTTTTCCATTTGATCGCCGGGCATGTTTGGAGATCCTTCAGCATTCTTTTCGTTTTGGCTGAAAGAGTGACCTCCCATGGAGCTTCTTTGACAAAAGAGTATGATGCCCCCGGTGTGTCCGCCTTTTTGAGAGCGTGTGGGTGGGGCTGGCTTACTTTCCAATTCTCGGACAGTGCGAATTTGCCCTGTTGGTATTGGTCTTCAATCCAGCCTTTAAGGACGAAGCAATCTTTAATTGGATGGCTTATCGCTTGGTGATAGGGGCAATAATTGGGATTATTAGCCTCACCGGGTTGCAATGGGTGTTTTGGATTCGGCAAATTGATGAGTCTGTTGCGCACCGCCAGCTCGAACAGTTTCTTCGTTTTATCCCGGGGAAATGAATAAGGACGCTTCATTTTCTCATTAAAGAATCGCCGTTTCTCGTCTTGGCGATCATTTAGTTTCAGACCACTGGGCTGCTGTTGAGCATTGGCGACGAAAGTTGCTTTCCCTTTCCCTTTTTCATTCCGAGATTCTAGCTTCGAAGGAGATGGTCTATGACCCATCTGGTCCATTTGGGCCAGTTTGTCAATCAAGGCCTGAAAAGTAGTTGGCTTGAAGAACATCATGAATTGAGATATGGTCACCTGTGGATCGAGGGTTCCCACAAACATGCCCATTGCAGGAGCCTCTTCGATGCGCTGTTCGCACTTCGACCATAGATTCCGCCATCGTATCGCATACTGGACCCAAGTTTCTCCCGGCTTCACACTGGTATTGATCAGCACCGTGATTAGGGTGCGTTCGCTAGCGCTTGCGAAACGCTGGGTGAATAGCAGCTCCATCTCTGCAAATGTCTTGACATAGTCATTTGGGAGTTCAGAATACCACTCGAATGCTGTCTCCGACAAGCTGCCAACGTACTGGCGAAGCAGTAGCTTATTGTCACCTCCGGAGTTGCCGCACAAGGCTCTGAATTGAGCGACGTGCTGATGCGGATTTCCCGTCCTTTTATATACATGGAATTTGGGGATCGTGTATCCCGGCGGGTACCTTATTTAGTCATACCAACCTGGATAAGGTCGTCCAGTTTTAACAATTTGCCCAGCCGCTTCATTCGCTTGATGAACTCGTATCTGCTGGGCGATGTAATCATCCATGGCGGCTTTTGAGATGGTCTCCTCTTTGGCTGCTGAGCAAGCCGGAAAAGGGTTTGATGTCTCTCCTCTATCATCTTCAATTATTACAGGAGGATCTTCGGCTGGAGGGTCCGGCTAGATCATCAGGCCCACCATATCTTGGAATAAAAGGGCCATTTGTTTTATGTTGGCCGCTTGTTCCGCAGCCTCTTTGTCCTTTTTCTCAAGCATTCTCCGAAGGAATTCGGCATCAGTTTCCTACTCACGACGCTGCTCTGATGACGCCTCTGGGCTTTCTTTCGGTCCAATGAGCGCGACCATTTGCGTTAGTATTTCCTGAAGCTTCTGTTGCCGCTTCTGGGCTTTTGTCACGGATCGCATAAGCAGTCGATGACCCGTAGAGATACGGCTATCCTCTTTCCCGGATGCCATATAGACAGAATGTACCACCATGCCCCCAGACTTGGTGCGTTTAGATTCAGTGTTCTTGCGATTCGCCGCAGACACCGAGATTTTCTCTAACTTTCTCCTCTTGTGAGCGGTCGAAGTTGAAGGGGCCGTTGCAGTGGGCACCCAAGCAGCTATCGCCTTCGGTGGCTTGACAGGGTGGTTCTCTTCTTTCCGAACCTTCACCTTTTTCTGTCGGCGAGAGTAATCTTGGTTAATCACCGAGTCTTGGACTTGACGCCAGACTTTGTAAATTTTAGAGGACAGCCGTTGAGAGGGCTACTCCAGCTTCGCCTTTGGGGCATTCTCCATAGGTGGAGGAGATCTTTTCAGCACAGCAGTTGGCGAATTCTTGCGCACCCTATTAAGTAGTTCAAAGTTATTCCCAGTTGGAACAGCAGCATCAACTTCCACCATTGGAGCCGGCGGAGTCAGTCCAGAAGGGGAATTGCCCCCAGCTTTCCTTACTCGGCGCCAGTGGCGACGTCGAGCATGTCGTGCGGCCGGGATCACCTCCGTTGTTGGATCAGCTTTTCCAAGCCCCCGGTTCTGATGAGAGTCTTCTATTGGTGCCAGCCTGTCAAAGACAGATGCTCGCCGAGAGGGAACGACCAATATTGAAAAGGCTGATTTTCGTGCAGGGGAAACGACCTTGGTTACTTCATCCGGAGTGGGCGCTGAAATGGCCAGTCTTGTGAAGACCGATCCCTTAGCCGGAGAAGCCTCCTTGGTGACTTCAGGAGTAGGAATAGCTATCCGCTTCGGGATAACGCCTTCTGGTATTGCGGGCTTCTTCACGGGCCTGTTGGAGCTTTAGCCCAGTCTGCTGAAAACTGAGGCGCTTGGTTTGGGCGACCCGTTAAGAGGGACCGCAGTAGTGGTAAGCCGATCAAAGACCGACTTCTTCTGAGCTTCTTGCAATGGTACAGGGGCGTTGAAGCTCATCGGTGGGAGCATGGTCCCGAAGAACAATCCAGTGGTGTCTTGAGTCACCTGTTCCACCGGCATAGCGAAGATGGAGACCGCTTGGGGCCAGTAAGTCACTCCTCCGGACGGGACAGAGCGAGAGTTGCAGTTGCAGTTAGTGCAGTTTGAAGCCATTGATCTTCTGTTTTCTGCACGGAGCAAGACACCAAATCTTAGTAGCCCAAATCCAGGGGCAACCATGTCAAACCGCGATTCGTTCGCGAAACACGACACACGAAGTGTGGAGTGGAAAGAGGAAAAGGTCCCACCGGGCGTGCTAGAACCTGTTCTCCGCCGAAAAAACAGAGACGCGACCGTGTAGGTCCGTCTTGCCTGAATTTGGGGGCAGATGCTATTTGGTGCTATCCGTCCACCTCTCCGAAGATGCCAAGTTGATTTATGACACCATGTATCGAAGGTTTAAACTGATACGGCCGATATAGCAGACTTCGTCAGATTCCCCCTTATTTGAGGGGTTTTTGATTGTGGGGACGTTCTTCCCTGCAGGCGCAAGCCCCTGCAGTTAATTATGCTACCGCATTGCGGTAACCACTTTTTCCTTCTTCAGATGGTCACTTCGTGTCGTGTGTGTTTGTTTTGTTTTTGGTTGCCCGTGGATTGTATACGGAGACCAATTTATGTTGTCACCCGTAGGGCGTGGATTAGTCCAAATCCGTATCTTCTTTGATTTGGGTTTGGGGGTTGGGTTTAAGGATACATTAGCCTCATTTGAAACCAAGATCAACTTAAACGTTTGTTAAGGATACGTTAGTCTGATTTAAGACTAAGATCAATTTAACGGGATCGTTTAGATCCGACAAAAGAGCATTTGGGCTCTATTATTTAGTTTAGAGACATTGCGGTCCATTATTAGTTTAAGGACATTACGGTCCAATGTTTGTTTAAAGACATCTCGGTCCAATTTAAAGATATCTTAGTCTGTAAAGGTTAAGGACATCATAGTCCATGGGCTTAAGAACCCCACGGTCCAAAATTAAGGATATCATAGTCCATGGGTTTAAGGACCCCACAGTCCATGGGATGATTGGTTATCGGGACCCATCACCTCTCTGAAGACGTTGAAGGATTACAACGACAAATATCAAAGGAGTGAAGAGATGTACCCTTGAACCAAAGTTGATTGAGAAATCTGTAGTCCAATTTGGGACTAAGATCAATTAATCTGAATTATGAGCACATGGGCTCAGTTAAATCTGAACTGAGGACTTATGGCCAACTTGGGCTAAGTCCAATTAGGTTTGAAATGTTGGACCTTTGTTTGGACTGTTGAACATTTGTCTGGGTTCAGCCCCCATCATTTGACAATGCTAAACATGAGTCTGGGTTCTGACCGTATTTTGTCTTTTATTGAGTGCTGAGCACTTATATATCATATGAGATGATCAATCTTGGAAGACAATGGTGTATTTGAGGCTCAGTCAAAAGGGGAGTCTTGCCTCTAGAAGATTTAGCCAATTTAGGCTAAGACTGGTTTGAAAATAGTGTTAAACACTAGCACATATCTGGCGGTCACGTGTTCCCACGTGATGCATTTAAAATAGTGTTAAACACTAAGGATGAAATGCTTAAAATAATGTTAAACACTAGAAAATGAGGCGCTCACGTGAGGACACGTGAGGCGCCCTAGGATTGGGCCAGGATTCCTTTATTTTATTCTCAGAATATTCAAATAAGTGTTAAACACTTTTAGTCTTCATGGCCATCACGTGTGGGCACGTGATGGGCATCCATGCACTGGATATTAACAGGATTTGCTAGGGGTCACGTGGGTACACGTGAGGGCACCCATGCATTGGATTTTAATTCTTCAGTTCTTTCCATCTTCTCTTTTTTAAAGAGGTGTTTGTCAAGGGTCACGTGGGGACACGTGAGGGCACCCAAAGTCTGTTCTACCTTTATTTTGAGAAGTTTGTTCAAGGGTCACATGGGAGCACGTGACCCGATCTCATTTATTCTTTTTTGACCATTGAGGGGAGGGTCACGTGTTGCCACGTGATCAGGTTGGGTACTTGATCCTTTTACGTGCATGAAAAGTCTCTTGTTTAAGAATTAAATTCTTTTGTAGGGTTAAACCCTAATTTTGTTTAGAGGAATTAAATTCCTATGTATATGGAAGAATTAAATTCTTTAAACCCAACTCTCCCTCTAAATTTTGGATCTGCATGGCAGAATCTCCCTGATGAGAATTAAATTCTCAACTTATGGGGAGATCTGCTTCTGCAGATCTTCAACCATGAAGAAGAACTAAGTTCTTGTTTTAAGGCTTAAACCCTGTCTCTGTTGGAGAAATTAAATTCCTAAGTACTTTGTGGGAGAATATAATTCTCTGAACTTAGGTCTTCTCTTAGGTTTTAGATCTGCATGGCAGAATCTCCCCGATGAGAATTAAATTCTCAACTTGTGGGGAGATCTGCTTCTGCAAACCTTCAACCAAAGGAAGAACTAAGTTCTTATTCAGAAGAGTTAAACTCTTAGTTTGAGAATTAAATTCTCTTTTTGTTTTGTGGAGCTTATGATCTCTTTCCCTTTCTCACCTAGGGTTTCTTTCTCTTCTGAGGAAATCTTCTTTTCTCTCTGAAAAATTAAATTCTCTTATTTTTTTCTCTGTTGTTGTTGTATCTCTCCTCTTTTTTTCCTCTTCTCTTCTTGGCTTCTATTTATAGGAGAAAGAAAAGAATCAGTTTGTTTAGTCAATCTTTCATTGAAAGATTTTCATTGATTTTATTACCAACATGATCTTTTAGATCACTCAGTGAATTTTATTTACCATTGAATTTTTAATCCAAAAGATATTTTGTCTGTTATTCCTGGCAAATTTTAGGGAAATCTTTCCTTGTATAGAATCTTTCTATAAATTGGTGGTTTTTAATCACCATTGGATTTTTAATCCAACAGTGCTCCGCTTTACAGAGCGCAATCTTTTTGTTTGGAAAGATTCCAGGGAAATATTTTTCTAACTAGGGTTTTTGATTTCCCTTAATTAGAATTTAATTCTATTAGTTCAGAAGGTTTAAGAGCCTATCACGTGTTAGCACGTGACCCCACTGATTGACCATTTAACCAGAATTTAATTCTGTTGTTTAAAAGAGCTCAGGAATTATCACGTGTCAGCACGTGACCCTTGGTCACGTGTTGGCACGTGATGCCCCATTGGGGTTTTTTCCTGTTGTTTTATTATACCTTTAATTCTCTTCAGTGGGTTTAAAGGCCCATCACGTGTGGACGCGTGACCCCATTTGATTAGGATTCAACTCTTATCATTTCAGAGCTTTCAGGAAGCCATCACGTGTCGGCACGTGACCCCCGATCACATGTGCGCACGTGATGCTCCATTAGGGGGTTTCCTTGTATTTTATGGGGGAACAAACTACCTCTCGATCTATAGACAGACCAAGCAGCACAGTGACGTCCTAAAGAGTGATAGTCATCTCTCTAACTCTAAAATGAAATGTGCAGGTTTCTGATCTCCATCTATCTACCGGAATCGCAATTAAGCCTCTATACAAACATATATACTATAATCTGGATAGAAAATGAAAGCCTGACCGTTGCGACTCAGCCTGCACGTTGGCATCTCCAGCTGGGATCCTGCTGCCCTGGACTGAGTGGTCAACGCATCTAAACACCTGATCACCCTGCCAATTACAAAAAGAAGACTTGAATAAGTAACGTATAAATAACATATGTAATTAGAGAAAATAATATTGCAAAGTTTTACCTATACTATTGCGGTGTTGGTTGACCTGTGGTCAACCTGCAAGTACAGAATACTCGTATCTATGGGTCTAGTCTCCATAGATATATCTGCACAATGAAAAAAATTGAGTTTTATTATTTTTGAAAAAATGAGCATGTATAACAAAGAACATATGCGTGTGTATGTAGATGTATGTTTTTTTGTGTTTGGACGTGTGTGTATATGCATGTGTGTATTTCAAATATAGATGGTGATTACCAATGGCGACGTGGGGTTGGAGGAATTTTGCATCGTGCCTTATTATGATCATACTCATTGCAGATGCTGCATCTATTTTGTCTACATCCTTTTCATGAATCATCTATAACACTTTTGATACGAGTAGAACGTAGTCGTCCTGCTTGTCTCTTACCAATAGGTGGTAATATCATTTGACCGTTGTATGCCTTCCAATATCGGTTATTGGGTACATGATGGAACAATGGGGTATAAGCAGTTTTGTATTTAGGAACAAAATACCATTTTGAAGCAAGATCGTGATGCGCAATTGTCACGACCCAAATGTTGCACGTGACCGGCACTTAAATCACGTGACATCTAAAGACGTCGACGCGGTCCAAGTAAGCCGAAATCCGGAATCTAAACCCTTTTTGAAAATATTGGAGGTGAGGTTTAAAATAGTCATCAGATGGAATCAGTTTAAAATAAACATTTAAGTTTAACTAAGTATGTGTGAAAAGCATCTATGACGTTTTGAAATTCGACAGCACCTCCTTTGTAATTTGAATAAAACCCACTACAATATAAAAATACAAATAGCACCCCAATGGGAGCTAGCTTCCACACCCAAACGGCGGAGCAACCAAGTAAACAATATACGACGCACAATGGTGAAGAAAAGAGAAGCGAAACAAAATCAACAATATAAAAAGGTCGACTCCAAGAGTACGACGTCACAACACACAAACTCTAAGTCTTGCTTCTAAGTCCACAATATACATTTTCTAAGTTGATAGAGTTTTACTAGATGCAAAAAGATAAGAATAAACGAATGTGAGTACGATATAATAGTAACCCACCTGCCAAAGCAATCACCGAAAGGAATGTGTGCCCCAAGCCGTTGATAATCCAAGCGGTAACACCTGCAAGAAACTGTGGTACAACGGGGTGAGTTGCCAACTCAGTGAATAAAAATACATCACAATGTAGAAATCGAATACACAACGATTCCTAGGTCATAAATATAGTACTATCATATCATGTACTAATATAATATATGATATGCATATGTATCATAAATGCAACACTATCTATCACGCGATCCCAAAGTAGAACATATCATATAAATGACCTGTATCTAGGTAAAAACCCATAAGTAGCCGAAAATATATATGTAAAAGCTCTTCTTTAAAATAGCCGCGGAATACATATATCACGGCATAAAAGCAGAAGTGATATTATGAAATATAATAGGTATCTTATTTAAGATATACGCCATGCTGTTTTAATGAATAGTGTTAAGAGATTTACAATTTAAAAGATTTTAATGTCATACCAGACATGTCAAAATAATGAGACTATAGCTCGATTTGAACTCCTTTTTAATGTATGCAATTACCAGTAAAGAGATATGCAGGTACTGTCCCCCGGATCAGTCCTGGTCGGCTACAATAACTATAATATAACTGGGTATCTCATGGTAGCAACATATCAATATATATGGATGTCCAGCATCGACACCCGAAGTCAGAAATCCCTCGTGTCCATCACCGACACGCAAATCCTCAAATCTCTCGTGTCCATCACCGACACGCAAATGCAGATACCGTCGACACCATCTTAACAGATGATCGCCACCCGATATCCCTGGTCCCGGTCGGTATCCCCTGGATATCTGCCGTGCCCAATCGAGACCCGGCCAGTATCCCCTAATATCTGCCGTACTCATCTCTATCTCCGGTATCGAGTATCCTCGCTAGGCTCCCCGCCTCACATGCGGCTATCCTGCCCCTCGGTCTCGACCGGGTCCACCATGTATCCGACTGTATATCCCCCCACTCAGTCTGGATAACGCAGAAATCCGTAACCGTATAGCCCCCCAATCGGTTCGGAGTAAAACAAAACGTAAAAACGACTCATGATGGACATCAACTCATCATATCCATATATATCAAGTAAAGAATAAGAATACTTGCATAAATCATTCTGATGATATATTATATATATACATATATAACATCGTCCCATACCACTGATATATATCATCAAAAGTAAAACATCCAGAAACTCATAAGAATCCAATATGAATACCCATAGTACTGGTATTCGCAATAATTAACATGTAAAACATGTAAAGCACGTAAATAATATCATACAAGTAATAAACGTAACCATCCTACTGTGTCATGGCAATACTAATGATGTGTAGCATGGCATATGCGTCTGTGCTCGTGTAGCATAGCAATCATTAGTATTTGTGCTAGTGTTCTATAAGTGTAATAGCATACTCATATCAATATCCACATACGCATTATATAGTATAACGGTCTTACAGTGACATGGCAGTACCGATGAGGTGTAGTGTAACATGTGCATACGTGCTCATGCAATATAATACTCATTGGTAGTTGTGCAGTTTTCTATCAGAGTGTTCGTATCACGGAAACATATAACAACGATAAGTATAACACGAACATGTAAAGTAAATCTAAGCGTAACTAATAAATGTAACTACTTGCTATGAGCTATACTATTATCTTTGAAAATGGAACGAAACGTTAGTTTTTAAAAGAGTATAGCTTACTCAAGTATTACTTTCTAAAACGAAATAACACATTATTTTACGAGTCTAAAGGAAACTTGGTCGTTATTCGGCATACGAATCTCATTATCACAAGTACGGTATAACTCCTCATACCAATCCACCAAACTATCAATACCACTTTATGCACATGAATATACACTAAATGCAACATGATGTCAATATCATTAACTTAAATAAACACAAAAGAACTAACTATATATCATAGTATCATATGTATCAGGTTACGGGGATGCTATACACCATCCACCCGACTTTCCCCGTAGATGTAAATCTATTCACTAACGTGTTGAGCTCGCTGAAATCCACGCTGCTATGTCCGCCAACTCCGTCTCGAAAACCTTCGCGATTGTACCTAAAATCGTAGTTATGAAATATCGACGTAAATATCATCTCCAAATCAAAACAACGAGCTAAGCATTCATAGGTTAGAACCTATAACTTACTTACTCCAGAAATGACAATATACCCCTGTTGTTAACGTAAAAACGTTAACGGTTGAGTTGCAGTACAAAAATACGAAAACCCGTATCGGAATACCGGAAACTTGATAAAACCTTTACTAAAACATTCCTAGATTTCTCTGTAAGAATACTGGAACAGATCATGCAATACAGTAACTAATAAAATACCAAACTAAAACTACAGAAGAAAAACCAACACCAAACATCCTAGGGAGGCCGGCGTCGCCGGAAAATTGGGGAATGTCGCCGGACCAATCATTGAATTAGGGGCTCGGGCTTTAAGTGAAGTCTCCTAATTGTCTTATGGTACTTATGGTATTGCTAGTTTTTCTAGTGGTTACACCTATTGGTTCTAGATTTTATACACTGAAAATATAACATAAACTAACTATAACAGACACCCTAACATATAAACAGAGAACTATCCTAGAAAAGTCAACACCCAACTCTATGGAAAAACCGGCGAGCTCGGATTTTGGGCAGATGTTGCCGGTCGAATGATCAAGGAATGGGTTCGTGTTTTTAGTGTGTATTCTAGTTCTAATTTACAAGATTAATGTACTGTTTGATTTTGTTAAAGATTACCTAGACTATAGCAGATTCAAAAACAGAGCCTAAATTATCCAAATACGATATTTCCGATATCATACTTCTATAATAAAACAATATTGAACTAAGATCTGCAAAGTTGGAACTTATACCTATTGAATGATCAACTGAAAGGCTCCTTCTAAGATGCACAAGCTCAAAAAGATCCTAGCTTTAGGGTTGAGGTAATGTTCCCTAGTACTTAGCTTTTCTTATCATCTCTCATTCTTTGGTGTGTTCTAATACTTTCTTTATTTTCTAATTTAACCAATTTGTTTCTAACTTTGTCACGACTCGAAATAGCCCGTGACTGGCACTTGAATCATATGAAATCTATAAGACTCCATCCAATTCAAGTAAGCCAAAAGCCCAGAAATCTAAAACCATTTTAAGGAGTAAATAAAGAAAACTAGTTTTTAAGAAGTAAAAAAACATATTTTTAAAAGCAAGGTTTTTAAATAAGTAAGCCGAATATGCATTTTTAAAATCTCTAGTCTTTTCTGAAAATTTCGGCAGAGTTTCCTTTGTAAATACTGGCCCCGAACGGGGTACAACAAAAATAATATATGCACAATGATAAAAGGCATCCCCAAGTGGGAGCTAGCTCTTCGTCAATTGACGGTGACAACCACGCAAGCAATATAATATACAACGCCGAAGGGCGAGAATCAAAACTCAAAAGAAACTCAAAATCATCAAGAAACCATAATAATACAAGCGCGACTCTAAGGTCGAAATAATAAACAACTGGTCTCTAAGTCTGAATAAATATACAAGTTTGGTTGATGGAATTTTACTAGATACAACTGAAAAATAAATAAGTACAATAGCGGTCAAGATGCAAGTGAACCCATCTACCAAATCAATCACCCAGAAAGGAAGCAGTGTGCCAGAAAAGCCGCAATGAAACCTGTACGGCAAAACCTGTAAGAACTGTGGCACAACGGGGGTGAGTTGCCAACTCGTGAATAGAAAACATCGCAGAGCAGAAATCGTATGTATGACTTATCCTAGGTCAAACGATCAGTAATAATATATATATCCTCAAAATGAATAAGTCTGAAGCATAATAAAAAGGCAAGAGTAAGCATCTAAATATAAGTGTAATCCCATGTGCTCGTGTCAGTGCCTCAGATAGCAAAATATCGTAAATATGAGGTATGAATGCGGTAAAATGAAAACAGAAGGCATCATGAATGAGAAAACCGTTTTCTTAATATAGTGAGATTTTTGAATAAACATTCGAATATCATCAATGAAATCATCAGAAAATCAGTGTCAAGCATCGACACAAAATATATATCTCAATATCCCAATATGTATGCAACATTCATGAAAGTACTCTATCAGGTACTACTAATACATGAAGCAATAAATGGTAATATGTATATGCAATAGTCATGAAAGGTACTCTATCAGGTACTACTAATACATGAAGCAATGCATATAAAATAAATGTGGGGTAGGGGATATAACATGTCATCCATACATCGGGCACATAGGCCCCTCACATCGACCATAAAGGCCCCTCACATCGACCATATAGGACCCTCTCGTATATAATGAATAAGTAAATTGCATAGATCATCATGATGATAAATTATGTAGGTGTATATATATATCAGCGTCCCATACCACTAATATATATATATACGATGGGTATACATATATATTTCAGCGTCCCATACCACTGATATATATACGCAGGGATAAAACAATCCAGAAAAAACATCATATGAAACCATATCGCAATGCGAAATCCATGAATTATATTATATGCAACGTGAAATAGTAATATGAGCATGTAACTATGTAAAGACATATGTGCAAGCATATAAGTATACAGGTATGCTATATGTAATATGCACAAAGAAATATGAATCAATAACATATAAGCATGCAATGCAATGCGAGCAGTAGAATAAATGGTAAATGAATAAGAATGTAACAACAAGAAATTTACCTTACTATACATGTGTTATACTGTTTTGCCGTTTGAAATAGTACGATTCGTGGTGTTTGAAAATAAGGACTACGGTGTTTTTAAGAAAAGATACGTCTTTTAAAATATCCGTAGTATCCTTTGGTATGTCTTTAAAAGTGTCACGATTCGTCAGTTTTGGAAATAGGTATAACTCGGGTCCAGTCTGAAATCTACTATATAAACTACAGGTCTAACTAACAACCAATCAAAAGGGGTACGGAAACCACCTACATCTGAGTCGATATATATATACATGTATGATAGTCGGTGATCCCGCCTCAATAATATCACGTACGATACAACATATCATATGACATCCTCGAATCAAGAGTGCGGATCTATCGTCAATATATATCTCGTACGTTAAATCCGTCGTACGGCCTCCCAAATCTGGGTACGGGTCAAATGTCACATCTATCACATTAATCATCTGGTATCCTCTTTATCAAATGTCATGATCGGGGTACTGATCTACGTCTAGTACAAAACTGATACCATTTATGAAATACATGCGTGTGTATGAAAAACACCACGCCTAAGAACTCGCTAAGATATCATGTCGCATCTCAAATACGGACCATATCACATCACCGATCTCATGGCACTATGACCAATATCATTGACTCATCTCCAAATATCATCCACTATCCTCATCATCCAAGCATAAGTATAACAGATAAGCATGTGTGTGTGGGGGGGGTGTAAACCTATTCTAGGGTTCGCAACTAGGAAACTATACTAGTTTACTTCTAAAAACCCTAGTCTAACCATAGTACACCTAATCACATCTTGAATATCCATGTCACACAAAACGCTATCATACTTATATATGTAGTATATATATGGTATACTAAACATCGAACTGCGGGGGTGCTATACGCCATCCACCTGACTTCCCCCGTAGATATAATCTACTCACCTTGCATCCTGCGTGTCGGTGTCGATGTCCCCTTCATCTTCTTCCTCGTATGAAGCCCTCGAGAAGGTACCTACAAGATAACACAATCGCAAATACACATTAAAATCACATCGGGAAAACCAAACGACACGCTAAGGCCTATAGGTTAGAACCTATGGACTTACGCTTTCAAAATCATCAAACAATCCTCGACATCGTCGTACAAACGTCAAGTGATCGAGGTAAAACAAAATACTAGAATCCAGAATTCAAAATACGCAAAACGAAACTCCGAATCAAAACAGCAACTTAGGAAAAAGGTCCCAGATTCTACCCTAGATCAAATCAGACAATTTTGCATATACCAAGGGTCTATTTTACTGATGAGGGGACCATAGACCAATACGAGGCAATTCCACCCGGGTCTGGCCGCAATTTGTTGCCATAAAGATTAAATTTGCGGCCAGGTTTAAGGGTTAGGGGCCAGGGCTTTAGTGGTAGCTTCCTAGGTGCCTGCATGTATCACCGTCCTTGCAAAATAATTTTCAGAGTCTCGGGGTGATAGCAGATTTCAAATAAACCTCACAGAATCCATAAATTTCCGATATCGGCTTTTCTAAATCCGTATCCCGGGTTTCTAGTCTCTGGTTTATGCCTGAATTCTAGCACTAGGGTGTTTGTATGGCCTCTACTGAGCTTAATTGCCCATCACAACTCTCAATTTCTAATAACCCTAACTAGAATTTTCATACCCCCACTAAACATCACTATTTCGGTTTAAAGTTAACATGGATGTAAAAGAAATGGGAAAACTAAGTTCATGGTTCAGATAATAGCTCATTTGGCAACTTAAGATTTTTTTTGAGTTGCCCCAAGTGTCCAAAATGCAAGCTTTCTTAGTCCATGGTGTAGCTTGTGAGCTTGTGCATCTTTTTATTGAAATGGGGTTTGAGTTTTGAGGTGTTTTTCATGGAGTTTGAGAGGATGAAGAGGGGGAGGGAGTGAGGGCAACAACACTTCTGAAATGAGAAGGAAATGGTGAAGAAAATGGAGGATGAAGCCAAGTCAAGAAGACCCCTTACTCTCTCTCTCGTGTCCATGCTTCATATAATATTGTTTCCTTTTTCTTTTCAATTCTTTTCCTTTTCTTTTCTCTCCTCAATAGTAAACCCAAAACAAACCATACACCCAAAATCATGTAGGAAAAATTGTAACAAGTGAATAAAAAGACATGGTGTATGTTTTGCACAAAACAAGCTTAAAGCCTAATTAGCGATTTTTAATCGCGATTAGCGCTAAATTAGCGTATAATTAATCATAAAAACTTAAAATTGCATAATTCACATAAAACACCATCTTTTTAGTAATTTCCATAATTTTCCAAATTTTTCCCAATTTATCGGTATTTAATTATACCGCCTTATTAAAATATTCAATATTTTATTATTTAATTATAAAAATTCCCAAAATTAATATTTTTTTTTGAAATGTTACAATCTTCCCCCTTAAAGAAATTCGGTCCCCGAATTTAAATTTAACCCCTCAAATACTAAAACATTTCAGTAAAAGTCCAAGTCGTCGGGGCCCCGAAATCATCAATACATAAAACGCATCATAGCGCAATGCATGCGCAATAATGAGCAGATAACTCAAAAATCAACACTCCGTCAAGCATCTCGCAATCATCGGGGTCATGGTGAAGACACATATGTCAAATCCAATACGAAAACCAATATAATATAAATTAGAACTATACATGTAAACATATGAAGGAAATGCATGCCAAACCTTTCATGTTGCTGTGCTATGTGCATATCGCAGCACGGTGGCGGAAGTCTAGTGTAAGAAAATAACCATATATGTATATATCCTTTGTTTAATATGCACGTTCCGCCATTTTGAAAACAATTTAGAAGGGTTTCCTTATTTTAAACGTGTCGTGTCATATCAGACACGTAGATAAATACTGAGACTATAGCTCCCTTTTTGAAAATCCCTTCAATAACTATCAATGCATGCAAAATATATCCAGGCACTGTCCTTTGACTAGTCCTGCTTAGTACAAAAACAATTAGCAAATATCATAAAAACGTACTGTTCCATAAGAAACCAATCCCAAAATGTGTATATGAATGTAACCCGCGTCTGGTGAGCACGGAAATCAATCCATATATGTGTTATACATGTGCACAGAACAACATCTAGGTGCAACGGGTGTGCACGAAACATCTGTCATGGGCAACGTGTGTGCCTAACAGCAAAATCAGGTGCATCTGTTATGCACGAAGAATCTCGATTTAGCGCATCTGGTGTGCACCAAAATCGCATCTCATAACATACTCCCAACATGCGCGAAAATCCAAATTGGTGCATCCATCATGCACGAAATCACGAAATCAACATCAAACTCAGAATCGAAATCGACGGTATACAATACAGCTTAATCCAGATCAGGTATACCGCGGTATATAATCTCACAACCATGTGCATCAGCGTGCACAAATCAAATCAAAACTGTAACACCCGAGCCCAATGCTACTAATTTCTGTTATTTTATGAATGGAGTGTGACCTTTATTTCATTTATCTTGCTTGATTGTTACTTATTGTAATTTTACCCCGTCAAATTCATTTCTGCATATAACAATTTTTGGCATCTAAAATAAAATTAAAAATATTTCTCTTGGCCTACTTGACACCCCTAACCCTGCTGTAGCGTCTGTGCATCGTGTTCTCGTCTCGTTCAGTGAAACGGGCGAGTTTGGACGGTTACGTGCACGTACGTGTGTCCGTTTTGGGGGTATGCTTTTTGATCATAAAACACTTCTTTTAAAATTTGGATCCCGCTTAAAGTCCTATTATTTCAATTTCAAATTTTTGGACCCGACCCGGGCGCGATTTGGAAATGTTTTATTTTGCGCCAAAATCCCGAATTTTATATTATTTAAACCATCATATAATTTCCTAACTATATAAATTTTACTGTTCACGTAAATCTTATAAATCTTCATTTCTAATATTTTCCTAACACCTAAATCGTCTCCAGCCAATCACGAACCCCCGCAGCTTCCCGTGGCCCCACCTCTTTCCTCCTCTCTCTTCTCTCCCTCTCTCCCCGTCCCTATCTCTTTCTCTCTCTCTCTCTCTCTCTCTCTCTTCTCTCTCTCTCTCTCTTCTACATACAAATCTCTTCCTCCGTCCTCTTTCTATTTTTCTTTCCTTCTGCTGCAGAAAACCCTCGCGCAACCCCACTCCTGCACCTAGCCGCCGACGATCACCTCGTCGTCACCTCCCGCCACCATCCTCGACATCCTCACCTCCATCACCTCACCTTCATCGCCCATCTTCTTCTTCCCTCTATCCTAGCATCTCAACCCGACACCAAACCTTACCGAAACCAAACCTATCTCCTCCGAGCTCCGGCCCTCGACCCCCATCTTTGTCTATCTCAACCTCAGAACACCCGACCACCACAGCCAACCCCGACAGCAACCCTTCACCAATCGCCGCCGCAGCACCCAACCAACTCGACCCCGGTACTCACCTTCCCATCGTCACCGACCATCCTTCGTCGCCGTCGCGACCTCTTTCCACGCCTTACCTCCCTCTCCTCTGTTCTCTTCTCCCTCATCAAACCTGTGCAACCATTAAACGAAACAGCATAAGAAACCCTAGCCTTCAAGATCTGCAGCCATCACCCTTCGCCGGTGAACCCGCGCCGGCAAACCCCCTCGGCGTCGTCACCACTTGCCGACTCCCCTGAAATCCCTGAACTCCATACCACAGTATGATCTTCTTCCCTCTTTCTTCTTGATTCTTCTTTTATCGTTTCTTGCAATCTTGAATATTGTTTATTCACTGTTTTTGGGCTTCGCCGGAATTCGGCCGTGCCGGCGACATGTCCCGACGTTCCAGCGAGGTACCTCGACCCGTGTGTTTCCACTGTTCGTCGTTTAGGTTCATTCCGTGAACCGTGCGCCCATCGCGAGTTCTTTTCGCCGACATTCTACGTTCCGTTTTCCCGATTCGCGACCCGTCGAGGCAAGTAACCCTTGCTACATGCTATACAATATTTACATATATATTATGACACCCTAAACCTGTAAATTTAACTCCGGTACGATCACTTCTCATTTTCGTGTACAATAGTGTTATATATCATTTTATCTTTAAACTTGGAACCTACAGTTGCAATTGAACCTAATAACCACATTTACATGTTTAATCACATTTTTTAATGTTAACATAGCTTATGGCATTTGTCTCTATAGTTTTGTTCCATTCGGACACTCGTATGCATGTTAACCTGTAATAGCTGTATTGAACCTTTATATAAATCATTGCACCTCTCAAGTCTTAAACTTGTTAACATGATTAAATGGCTATAAATTGTCTTACTGCATTCTTATAATGTTGAATTCATATCTGTGACACGACTGACAACTGTACTGCTAATTGAGTAAATCTGCCTATTGCTTAATTCATTACTTATATCATGTTGTTGATAACCATGCTTGATTATATAACTAATTGTGAGCACACCTATGACATTGTTTACATCTTGACTTGACTTGCTACACGCATATTGATTGACCCGACATGGTACCTTACACTGCTTGACTTGACCTGATGTACTATGACCTGACCCGTTACCTGATCTTGTGTCTAATGCCAACAAAGCTGACATGTAGTCCTCATGGACCGTTTCTGTTGTCTATCCAGACAAACCTGCTTTTACCCGATTCTGTGTTGGCATTAGTTCTTGATTACTGAATACCTGACTTGACATACATAACTTGGGGGTATGGGAAAATCAAAGGTGAAACCTGACTTGTAACTCAACAGTTCGATACCTGTTCTGATCAGTCTTACGGGCTAGGCCAGCCCCGGAGTGATGATGCTAACATCACTCGCCTATACCTGCTACCTTTTATTGCCTAGCGGCACGTCT
This sequence comes from Agapanthus africanus, assembly GCA_030015575.1. Taxonomy (NCBI): domain Eukaryota; kingdom Viridiplantae; phylum Streptophyta; class Magnoliopsida; order Asparagales; family Amaryllidaceae; genus Agapanthus; species Agapanthus africanus. Next base: position 126,563,429 of record JASDDO010000028.1, read on the forward strand.
CGGTTTCAGCCCGAGAGTCTTAGACCGTGGTCCCGAGCATGCACGAGATACTATTGAGTTACATCGATGATTCATCAATTTGATTTCAAAGACTTTAGAACAGAAAACCTGATAGAACAGTTCAGTTTACCCACTGCACATTACCCTGCACTGCTCTTACTTATATTATTGTTACTCTTGCTTTATTCATGTTTATATTCGCATTGCCTGTTTATTATGTTATTACTTGATGACTTGACGCGCTGACGTCTGGGTTTTGCATGGCCCAGATTCTTCTACCTTGCTGCAGACTGATTAGAAGTTTTGCCGCTGTTAGACGAGCGGTGAGGTTCCTGTCGATACGTAGTTCCACTCCAGGTGTTTCATTTATTGTATCTTTTGGCTTCCGCATATTGTTATCTCTTGATTCTTTTACTCTGGCTTATGGACATGTACTAGGTAGTTAGTTTACTTTCCTGTTCTTGATATCTCCACAGCCGTAATGTGACCGTGGAAGGATTTTTCCTATCCACAGGTAGCATGGTTGGCTATGTCACGTGCCCATCTTAACGTACTTTGGGAAGCGGGGCGTGACATAGTTCTTTTGGTATCGGAGCCATAGGTTAGTTGGGTTGATTCTTTTGTAGTTGGGTATTGTACCCAATACACGAATCAGAATACCCGTGTTTAGAAAACATGTCCTGCCACCTTGCCGTTTACCATTCTTGAATCACATTCTTCTTGATTATATCTTTTACGATATGCAAACTTCCTTTGCATATCGACTAGAAAACCTGATTCCTTGTTATCTCTAGGACTTAGGCGACTTGGGTGGAGTTATGTAATTGTGGCTATGATACCGCGGCATAGTTACAATGCGGTACTCTATTTAAGTATCTTGGAGTTCTAGCCTTGATCTATATTCAGAATCTATCATCATGCTAATGTTGGGTGTTTTGATTTCAGGATTATGGCAGATAAGAATTTGAAGACGTATCAAAGGCGTGCGGACAAAGCCGCCATGCGTAGAGTGATAAGGGGATTGCTGGAGAATCTAAAGAGACAGACCGGGCTGAAACCGGCGTCTGCACTGAACCAAACGTCTGTACGTAGAAGTGTTCCGGTGAACAGACGCAGCGTAGCACCAATGAAGAAAACAATTATGGGTGATCGGAAAAGGAGCGTGATTTGTAACTACTGCCATGTACCCAGACATGTGCGAAAGGATTGTCGTAGGAGGCCGGGACTCTGTTTTGGTTGTGGAGCGGCAGATCATGCCGTTGGTGCTTGTCCGTCGAAGCTTCGTACGAGAGATGATTTTCAGAAGCCTCCGCAGAGACCGTTCCAAGGACAGAAACAGCTGACTCAAGGACCTAATCAGGCTCGAGCTTTTACCTTGACAACTGAAGAAGCTAAGGCGTCAGGAGAAGTCGTCTTGGGAATGGATTTTCTTGGCACTTTCCACGCTCACATTGATTGTAGGGCAAAGAAAGTAATTTTCCAGATTCCCAGACATCCCGATTTTACCTTCACTAGAGGAAGCACTTCTATCGGGCCAGTCAAGTGTAGGGCTAGGCCGACAAACAATATTCTTGCATCTATGGAAGTTGATGAAAGCAAAGAGCCGGCTGTTGTTCGCGATTTTATGGACGTGTTTGAAGATATATTGGGTTTACCGCCGAAGCGAGACGTGGAGTTCGCAATTGATCTTATTCCTGGTGCAGCGCCAGTATCCAAAGCATATTATCCAATGGCACCAGTGGAGTTGGAAGAAGTCAAGAAACAGGTTGCTGAATTGCTTGAGAAGGGTTGGATCCGGAGCAGTAACTCGCCTTGGGGAGCTCCAGTTCTTCTAGTAAAGAAGAAGGATGGCACAAGAAGGATGTGCATAGACTATCGAGAATTAAACCGGGTGACTATTAAGAACAAATACCCTATCCCTCGCATTGGAGAACTTTTTGAGCAGCTTAGTGGCGCGAGGGTATTCTCGAAGCTGGATTTGCGATCCGAATATCATTAGGTCCGAGTGAAAGCAGAAGATATTTGCAAGACGGCATTCCGAACTCGGGATGGACATTACGAGTACTTAGTGATGCCCTTCGGACTAACGAATGCGCCGGCAGTATTCATGGACTTGATGAACCGAATCTTTTCACCTTTCTTGGACCAGTTTATTGTGGTGTTCATTGACGATATTCTGGTTTACTCGAAGAGTTTTGAGGAGCATGCTGAACATTTGAAGATCGCACTGCAGACGTTGAGACAGGAGAAGCTTTTTGCGAAGATGAGTAAGTGTGAGTTTTGGCTGAAGGAGGTAAAGTTTTTGGGGCATGTTGTGTCTGGCAATGGAATTGCCGTCTATCCAGAAAAGATTGCAGCAGTTCGAGATTGGCCGATTCCAAAGAATGTTGCGGAGATAAGAAGCTTTCTTGGACTCGCCGGATATTACAGGAGATTTGTGGAGAACTTTGCTCGTCTGGCAGAGCCGTTGACCAAGCTTACGCGCAAGGAGGTACCTTTTGTATGGACGGATAAATGTGCATTAGCTTTTGAGACGTTGAAGCAGAAGTTGATAACCGCCCCTATTCTGACCGTGCTAGACAATTCCGGAGGATTGGTGATTCACAGTGACGCATCTGGGAAAGGATTGGGATGTGTCTTGATGCAGCATGGTAAGGTGGTAGCGTACGCATCGAGACAGTTGAAGACCCATGAGAAGAATTACCCAACTCATGACTTGGAGCTTGCGGCTGTGATTTTCGCTTTGAAGATTTGGAGACACTACCTTTTGGGCGAAAGGGTCGAAGTTTTTACTGATCATAAGAGCTTGAAGTATGTGTTCACACAGAAGGAGCTTAAAATGAGGCAACGTAGATGGTTGGAGCTGATGGCTGACTACGATCTTGATCTTAAGTACCATCCGGGGAAGGTTAATGTCGTGCCGGATGCGCTTAGTCGGTTACCAACAATTCAGGTGTTAACTACGCAGAAGGATATCGTTGCAGATTTTCGAAGATGTGACTTGGAGGTTGTGCTACCGCATTCTTCGGGACAGTTGATGCAGCTACAAGTAAATTCATCGTTGTTCGAGAATATTAAAACAGCACAACCGCAGGATCCTAGACTGCAAAAGTTTCGAGAGCAGGTTGAAGCCGGACTACGAACAGATTTATTGATCCACGAAGATGGTTCGTTGAGATATGGTAGCCGTTTGTGTGTGCCAAAGGGGGATATTCATGAAGAGCTTATGAAGGAGGCACACAGTTCAGCTTATTCTGTACATCTAGGAGGCACAAAGATGTACCGAGATATTCGACAGTATTTCTGGTGGGAAGGCATGAAACGGGAGATTGCTCGCTTTGTGGCAAAGTGCTTGGTGTGTCAGCAAGTTAAGGCTGAATATCAAAGGGTTGCTGGTTTATTGCAACCACTTCCGATTCCTCAGTGAAAGTGGGAACATATAACCATGGATTTTGTGACGGCTTTACCGTGGAGTCCAAAGGGCAACAATGCAGTATGGGTGATTGTTGATCGGTTGACCAAGGCAGCTCACTTCATTCCTTTCCGGGTTGGTCAATCAACAGAGACTTTGGCAGAGCGGTATATGCAAGAGATTGTAAGTGTCACGCCCCGCTTCCCAGTGTACGGCGAAGTAAACGCGATGAGGTCCGCTACGTATGTACTAAGAAGTACATACGCTAAGCGTAGCTAAGCAATATAAAGTAAATCACAAGAGACGAATAATATAGAAACAACAGCAACTTTTATTAATAACATTCTTTGTACAATGCATGAAAGGAAAATACAACTGAAATGAAAAAAACAATGCCTAAACAGTGGCATAACAGAAAATGAAAGTACAATTATCTAGAGCTCTGGGTCTTCTTAGAACTACTCCAAAACTTCACCGGTGGGCTTGATCTCTGCTTGGTCCAACGCACCTGACGACATTCAAAGAAGAAAGAAATAGAATGTCGTCAGCGAACAAGTCGCTCGGTAAGTCCCAAAGAATAAGAAGAATGAGAATGACAGAGTAACAGTATTTTCTAAAGTATTATATTGTTGAACATTATGAAACATTGTTTAACGCTGTTGTTTGTAGTTTGGTACAGAAGGATGCCAGTGTATACGAGGGGGATCTCTATATGGTAGAGATCAGGGCAAAAGGAAAATATAAGGAACCGTTATGCCACGGTACAACAGCAATAGGATTCAGGTTAGGTGTCTTAATCTTACCACCTCGTGCCACCTTTAACACCTTCCGTACCAATCTACCCCTTAAACCCCGTAGTGTTTTAACAGTATTGTAGTATTGGAATATGTAAGTTATGTGACTGACCCTAAACCATGATATCAGTAAACATGATGTAACTGTATAATCAGGTCAATGGAATATCAGGATGATGGATGAATATCCATGGTTTGATTCAGTCAAAAGGAATATATTGTTAACTGGATTCAGGGATTCATGTATTCAAATTGTGTTGGAATATTAAGAAATGTAGGTTGACTTGAATCATATTCAAGTCAGAAATAGTCAGACTCTAACCCGAGTCAGACTAAAAGAAAGATAATTTGGAGTTCAATATTAGCTAGGGGCCTTATTATAATTTGTAAAACTTGAGGGGGTTTTATGTAAAAAGTATTTTTGTATAGTTTTCAAAATACATCTCAAGTATTTATTATCGTCTTTATAATTATAATGAATGTGAATTTTATTTGTGTTATTCTAGTGAATATATCCTAATAAAAGTATTAATTATTTTATCTGAAATTCATGGTATTTTAATGTAACTTTTAATCTTTTAATTTTAGAAAAAGGTGGAAACTTTATCTTATGATAAAATAGGAGTTTAAATGATAATTATATATATATATTAACACATGAATAATTTTATATAAATATTTTATTTAGAAAAAAAATCTCATTTTCCTTAAGTATCGTATTTTAAACCTTTCGAGACCGAATGCTCCTTGCGGAGGTCTGAATCTTGCACTACTAGCCTGCAGGTGCACGATGAACCGTACTATCCCTAACAGGTTCCCCAAAATTGGGTTGTAGCGGCACTTTACTTAGGTTTTATAAATAATTTTCATTTAGGGAAACGGTTTATAAATATAGGGTATTTATTTGCAAAAGAGTACAGTTTTCCGTATTTTAGTTATTAGGGTTTCCTAAACCAACTAGCCTATTTTCTAAGGTCTAAACGATGAGTCATTAGAAGCCTTAAATCGCCTCTTCACCGTCAATTGCGTCCAGGTAAGTGCCAGGTAAGTGGGAAGGAACCACAGTCGTGGGCCTAATTAAAAACCACCAGCCTTGGACACACTTGCCTAGACACCACAAGACAGTTTAGATAAACGATCGATGTCCATGACCAATCGTACTTTCATTTTATTTAGAATTTTAATCAATTTAAAGTTTTCAAGAAAAGGTTATAAAGAATGTGGTATTTTAGTGAAAAGTCCTGTAATTTCGTATTCTATGTTTTGACATATATCAATTAGGGTTATATTTGTGTGTGTGTAGAGGTATGTCATTACCTCGTGACTTATTTTAAGTTTTGGTGAAGTTTAGAGTTTAAACATGTTATGTTAAACTTAAATGTATTATAGCGCAAGAATACGGTATTCGAAAACGGTATCATTTCATGTGTGAAATTTCATTCAAATTGGGTTCTACAAGTTTTGTGATCCAGATTAACATATTTAGGAGTGAGGTAATTGATTAAACTAAGAAAAATGAACTTCATGGTATTTTTATGAAAAGAATACGGTTTTGCAAAGAAGCTATTATTTCATGTGAAATTTTTTGATTAAATTGGTTTATAGGTGATTAATAGTCAACATGAATATGGGTAGGTGTTATGTATTAGGTGACAAGTGGAAATTTATAGAAAAACCGAATCGGAAATCGGTTTGTCCGATTTCCGTCGGGTTCCAAAAAGTCGTATTTTTACATTAAGGAAAAGAGAGATAGAAGAAATGGGACTTACGGGTTTGGACAAGCTAAGGGGGCTAAAGAAGGTGGTGATTGTCGATGCGTCGAAAACGTCGCGAAGGTTCTGATCCGGTCACCGGAATCCGTCGTCGGTTTCGGCAGCGCTTCGCTTCTCGTTCTTTGCACCGAGTTCTCAAGAATTTGGGAGAGTGGACTTAGAGTTGTGAGGTGAAATGGTAAAGGGTAGGGGTCTTTATATAGGGCTAGACTAGGGTTAGGGTTTGGATTAAAAAAATATTTTAAAAAAATGTAAAAATCATTAAAAATTCATTAATTTTGGACTTAAAAGAGGTTTAATGGAAAATTGGTAACAGTACTGGAAAATTAAAGTATACAGGGGGGTTGACCAAGTCAACACGAAACTTTTTCGTGTTGACGACTCGGCCGAGTCAGGGCCGAGTCAGGTGCCGTCGGGTGGGGTTTGGTCTGGGGGAGATTTTAGTTTACTTTATTTTTTATAATTCGCAATAAATTGTGAGTTATGGCTGTTTGACCGTTTGACTTCTAAAAAAAATTAAAACAAAATGATATAAAAATTATGTGGGGCATGGGATTCGAACTCTGGTGGCTTGGTTCAACAGTGTAAGGTGTTACCAATAAGCTACAAGCTTCTTCTTGTAATTATTGTAGGAAAATAGATACTTAAAATGATATCAGCAACATTAAATATCTAAAGTACACTTTAATTTTAAAACAATTTAATGTACCCTAAAAATGAAATTATTTAAAAACAAAATAATTAATTATATATATCTTGTGCTCAGAGTAAAATACTCCTTTATGAATTTAAAAAAAAATTTAAAAATTTTGTACAGAAAAATGTATATGAAAATTAGGGTTGTTACAGTAAGATTGCATGGAGTACCGGTGAGCATCGTGTCCGATCGGGACACTCGGTTCTTATCACACTTTTGGCGGAGTTTACGGGAAAGTTTGGGGACTCGATTGAAGTTTAGCACAGCTTATCACCCTCAAACTGATGGTCAGTCGGAGAGAACGATCCAAACTCTTGAGGATATGTTGAGAGCATGCATGTTGGACTTCAAGGGTTCTTGGGAGGGTCATCTACATTTGGTGGAGTTTTCTTACAACAACAGTTTTCAGGCAACTATCCAGATGGCTCCATTTGATGCTTTGTACGGTCGTAAATGCCGTTCACCTGTTTGCTGGGACGATGTCGGTGAATGAAGATTGTTGGGACCAGATTTGGTTGTGCAGACAGTTGAGTAGGTTAACACTATCAGAAATCATATGAAGGCAGCACAAAATCGACAGAAGAGTTGGGCAGATACGTCAAGAAGACCTCTAGAGTTCGCCGTGGGTGATTTGGTATTCTTGAAGATATCACCAACTAGAGGGGTGATTCGTTTTGGAAGTCGAGGAGAGCTTAGTCCTCTATTCGTCGGACCCTTTGAGATCTTGGAGCGTGTTGGTGAGGTAGCGTATCGTTTGGCGTTACCACAGTCCTTGGCGAGTGTGCACGATGTGTTTCACGTATCTCAACTACGAAGGTATGTTCGAAACAAAACGCACGTATTGGATCATTCGGAGCTAACTGTAGGAGAAGACTTAACTTTTGAGGAACGACAAATTGAAATTATGGATCGAAGGGAAAGGTTCTTAAGAGCAAGGTGATCCCTCTTGTGCTTGTTTCTTGGGGAAATCGTTCGCATGGAGAGTCAACTTGGGAACGAGAAGTTGAAATCCGGCAGAAATTTCCTCATCTTTTCTTGTAGTTTTTCTATCTTTGTATTCTTGGAATTTCGAGCACGAAATTCTTTTTGTAGTTGGGTATAATTTAACACCCGAGCCCAATGCTACTAATTTCTGTTACTTTATGAATGGAGTGTGACCTTTATTTCATTTATCTTGCTTGATTGTTACTTATTGTAATTTTACCCCGTCAAATTCATTTCTGCATATAACAATTTTTGGCATCTAAAATAAAATTAAAAATATTCCTCTTGGCCTACTTGATACCCCTAACCCTGCTGTAGCGTCCGTGCATCGTGTTCTCGTCCCGTTCAGTGAAACGGGCGAGTTTGGACGGCTACGTGCACGTACGTGTGTCCGTTTTGGGGGTATGCTTTTTGATCATAAAACACTTCATTTTAGAATTTGGATCCCGCTTAAAATCCTATTATTTCAATTTCAAATTTTTGGACCCGACCCGGGCGCGATATGGAAATGTTTTATTTTGCGCCAAAATCCCAAATTTTATGTTCTTTAAACCATTATATAATTTCCTAACTATATAAATTTTACTGTTCACGTAAATCTTATAAATCTTCATTTCTAATATTTTCCTAACACCTAAATCGTCTCCAGCCAATCACGAACCCCCGCAGCTTCCCGTGGCCCCACCTCTTTCCTCCTATCTCTTCTCTCTCACTCTCCCCGTCCCTATCTCTTTCTCTCTCTCTCTTCTACATACAAATCTCTTCCTCCCTCCTCTTTCTATTTTTCTTTCCTTCTGCTGCAGAAAACCCTCGCGCAACCTCACTCCTGCACCTAACCGCCGACGATCACCTCGTCGTCGCCTCCCGCCACCATCTTCGACATCCTCACCTCCATCACCTCACCTTCATCGCCCATCTTCTTCTTCCCTCTATCCTAGCATCTCAACCCGACTCCAAACCCTACTGAAACCAAACCCATCTCCTCCGAACTCCGGCCCTCGACCCCCATCTCTGTCCATCTCAACCTCAGAACACCCGACCACCACAGCCAACCTCGACAGCAACCCTTCACCAATCGCCGCCGCAACACCCAACCAACTCGACCCCGGTACTCACCTTCCCATCGTCGCCGACCATCCTTCGTCGCCGTCGCGACCTCTTTCCACGCCTTACCTCCCTCTCCTCTGTTCTCTTCTCCCTCATCAAACCTGTGCAACCATTAAACGAAACAGCATAAGAAACCCTAGCCTTCAAGATCTGCAGCCATCACCCTTCGCCAGTGAACCCGCGCCGGCAAACCCCCTCGGCGTCGTCACCACTTGCCGACTCCCCTGAAATCCCTGAACTCCATACCACAATATGATCTTCTTCCCTCTTTCTTCTTGATTCTTCTTTTATCGTTTCTTGCAATCTCGAATATTGTTTATTCACTGTTTTTGGGGTTCGCCGGAATCCGGCCGTGCCGGCGATGTGTCCCGACGTTCCAGCGAGGTACCCCGACCCGTGTGGTTCCACTGTTCGTCGTTTGGGTTCATTCTGTGAACCGTGCGCCCATCACGAGTTCTTTCCGCCGACATTCTACGTTCCGTTTTCCCGATTCGCGACCCGTCGAGGCAAGTAACCATTGCTACATGCTATACAATATTTACATATATATTATGACACCCTAAACCTGTAAATTTAACTCCGGTACGATCACTTCTCATTTTCGTGTACAATAATGTTATATATCATTTTATCTTTAAACTTGGAATCTACAGTTGCAATTGAACCTAATAACCACATTTACATGTTTAATCACATTTTTTAATGTTAACATAGCTTATGGCATTTGTCTCTATAGTTTTGTTCCATTCGGACACTCGTATGCATGTTAACCTGTAATAGCTGTATTGAACCTTTATATAAATCATTGCACCTCTCAAGTCTTAAACTTGTTAACATGATTAAATGGCTATAAATTGTCTTACTGCATTCTTATAATGTTGAATTCATATCTGTGACACGACTGACAACTGTACTGCTAATTGAGTAAATCTGCCTATTGCTTAATTCATTACTTATATCATGTTGTTGATAACCATGCTTGATTATATAACTAATTGTGAGCACACCTATGATATTGTTGACATCTTGACTTGACTTGCTACACGCATATTGATTGACCCGACATGGTACCGTACACTGCTTGACCTGACCTGATGTACTATGACCTGACCCGTTACCTGATCTTGTGTCTAATGCCAACAAACCTGACATGTAGTCCTCATGGATTGTTTCTGTTGTCTATCCAGACAAACCTGCTTTTACCCGATTCTGTGTTGGCATTAGTTCTTGATTACTGAATACCTGACTTGACATACATAACTTAGGGGTATGGGAAAATCAAAGGTGAAACCTGACTTGTAACTCAACAGTTCGATACCTGTTCTGATCAGTCTTACGGGCTAGGCCAGCCCCGAAGTGATGATGCTGACATCACTCGCCTATACCTGCTACCTTTTACTGCCTAGCGGCACGTCTCGGTTTCAGCCCGAGAGTCTTAGACCGTGGTCCCAGGCATGCACGGGATACTATTGAGTTACATCGATGATTTATCAATTTGATTTCAAAGACTTTAGAACAGAAAACCTGATAGAACAGTTCAGTTTACCCACTGCACATTACCCTGCACTGCTCTGACTTATATTATTATTACTCTTGCTTTATTCATGTTTATATTCGCATTGCCTGTTTATTATGTTATTACTTGATGACTTGACGCGCTGACGTCTGGGTTTTGCATGGCCCAGATTCTTCTACCTTGCTGCAGACTGATTAGAAGTTTTGCCGCTGTTAGACGAGCGGTGAGGTTCCTGTCGGTACGTAGTTCCACTCCAGGTGTTTCATTTATTGTATCTTTTGGCTTCCGCATATTATTATCTCTTGATTCTTTTACTCTGGCTTATGGACATGTACTAGGTAGTTAGTTTACTTTCCTGTTCTTGATATCTCCACAGCCGTAATGTGACTGTGGAAGGATTTTTCCTATCCACAGGTAGCATGGTTGGCTATGTCATGTGCCCATCTTAACGTACTTTGGGAAGCGGAGCGTGACAAAATACTAAAAGTGCATGAAAACTATGCTGGAAGCATAAATCAAATCACAGGCATAAAATATGCATGAAATCACAATCAATACCTCAAGCGTAATAACTATGCACAAAATATGAATACCCAGTAGGTGCAACCATGGTGAACGAAAACAGAAATCATGGAACTCAGCCATCAAGACCAAACCATGCGAATAAATCGCCCAAAATACCGAAATCTAAGGTGAAGGATACGTGATAATCGAATCACAAAATCATAAATCATAAATACCGCCGTCGATATATCCTCCTTCAAGGTCGAGAAGGTGTCGGTGCATCCAATACTAGCGGCGCAAGATATCTACTTTCCTTTTGCTCATAGTCTGGCGTCCTCTGTCTCCGGGCCCTTATCTTTTCTGTGGATTACCAATCTTGCAATCCGTCGGCTCATCGGCCCTGTCAGGTGTGCTAACGGGGGCGATTCCGTCCTGGCACTTCTCGGGTCATCCCTCGGTCATTCCTCACGACCACTCGTAAAGCAGCACGTCACTGGCGCCGACCTCTGGTCCTCTGAATACACATCCCACATCTGATCCTGGGTGCAATTCTTATTGCAGTAGTGTCCTGGAAGGAATCCTACTCAATGTCTCTTCCGATCTCGCCTATGCCGAACTGTACGGAGGCTGGTACTCTTGCATAATCTCTTCTCGCTCGATGGACATCTGTGTCCTCAGCACATCATTTTTCTCGAAAACTGGTCGCATTCCAACGCCTCTGTAGACATATCCGACCTTTAATCTTAACGGGGAGTAACAGCAGCTCATCAGCATCTCGCACGAACTTCTTGTCCCGCTTGTCTGTATCATCGTTTATTTCGACGTCACGTCTCTATCTGCGCACTGCAATTGTTCTCGGCTAGGGTCCATCCAAAGTCTCTCAAACGGACTCGAAATCACGAACTTGGTATCTTCATCACTCTTTGGAAGATATCTAGCCGAACAAGTCCTTCGGAACTCGTCCCAATCTGCGGAGATATACTCCATACCCGTCCGTTCTTGATCAATTCACAACGCATCTGGGTGAGGTCCTCTATCCGCACCTGGTCAACTATCTCGTCGACGATGCCGATCTCTGGCCTGCTAGGTGTGTGCAATATGACCATTTCTGGGTCCAAGTCTTCTCGTATAGTATTCTAGAAAGGTCCTGTTGAGGTCTCTCTCAAATCTCGTGCGAACTCTTTACTTCACTCTGCTTCAATGTTGACTGATTCAGACTCGTCTTCTTGTGGCTTCATGGACTGCGCTCCAATGGCTATACTCATATCTGAAGCCTCCCAAGCAATGTGTCCCATCACATGATATCCGAAAGATGTCGAACTATTCGATCGATTTGTCAAAACCTCATAATCCCCCAAGAGATCAACATCTTGAGTACAGTTTAATAGTATTTCGGTACATACCACAGCACCTGTGGACCAACCGTAGAAGGGCAAACCCAAGCCTCACAAATGGCACCGCTAAACTGCCGCAAACCCTAAGGTTCGGAGGCGTTCCATGGTCATTACGTCGAGTTAGGGTTTCATTCTTCTAGAGGGTCCATAGCATTACTTGCATTGTCTTCCGAATACTTTAAACTTGGAAATGGGTTCCTGACATTCGATCGTCTCTATCGACTCTCAACGAATCTACGTGAAGTCGTCTGTAGCTATAGCCTGATCCTCTGGTGCCGATCAGCACATCCGGGAAATCTCGTAAAAGCGATCTGTCAAACGCTCATGGCGCGAAAACGCAATAAAACGAAGCCTCTATGCAATCGTACGTCTCTGGAATCATGCCCTGGTCAGTCCTCGTCCGTGACGAGCTTAAGCTGACGCAACTCTAGCCGTAGCTCTCTTTGCCCGTGTAATCGTGGCAGCCAAATCATAACCAATATCGATGATGATAGATCATAGGAATGAATATAATACTGTGCAAGGAAATGTACATCCTAAGGTTTCTTAAGCGGAGTAGCGTATCGTAAATATGCCGCGGAACATACGTATGGTATGCCACTCTACTCAAGCTACCTACTCTATCAACCAAGGGTCATCCTATACGACGAAAGTTCGGGTATAATACCCCCTCGACTAAGTCTAAGTTCCGTAAGGTCAGGCCTAAGTTCCGTATATATATAAACGCTCTAGGCTCTGCATAGTCAACTTAGACTCGACCCAAGGTTAACCTAGCACTCTGATACCAACTTTGTCACGACCCGAAATAGCCCGTGACTGGCACTTGAATCATATGAAGTCTATAGGACTCCATCCAATTCAAGTAAGCCAAAAGCCCAGAAATCTAAAACCATTTTAAGGAGTAAATAAAGAAAACTAGTTTTTAAGAAGTAAAAAAAACATATTTTTAAAAGCAAGGTTTTTAAATAAGTAAGCCGAATATGCATTTTTAAAATCTCTAGTCTTTTCTGAAAATTTCGGCAGAGTTTCCTTTGTAAATATTGGCCCCGAACGGGGTACAACAAGAATAATATATGCACAATGATAAAAGGCATCCCTAAGCGGGAGCTAGCTCTTCGTCAATCGACGGCCACAACCACGCAAGCAATATAATATACAACGCCGAAAGGCGAGGATCAAAACTCAAAAGAAACTCAGAATCATCAAGAAACCATAATAATACAAGCGCGACTCTAAGGTCGAAATAATAAACAACTGGTCTCTAAGTCTGAATAAATATACAAGTTTGGTTGATGGAATTTTACTAGATACAACTGAAAAATAAATAAGTACAATGGCGGTCACGATGCAAGTGAACCCACCTACCAAAGCAATCACCCAGAAAGGAAGCAGTGTGCCAGAAAAGCCGCAATGAAACCTGTACGGCAAAACCTGCAAGAACTGTGGCACAACGGGGGTGAGTTGCCAACTCGTGAATAGAAAATATCGCAGAGCAGAAATCGTATGTATGACTCATCCTAGGTCAAACGATCAGTAATAATATATATATTCTCAAAATGAATAAGTCTGAAGCATAATAAAAAGGCAAGGGTAAACATCTAAACATAAGTGTAATCCCATGTGCTCGTGTCAGTGCCTCAGATAGCAAAATATCGTAAATATGAGGTATGAATGCGGTAAAATGAAAACAGAAGGCATCATGAATGAGAAAACCGTTTTCTTAATATAGTGAGATTTTTGAATAAACATTCGAATATCATCAATGAAATCATCAGAAAATCAGTGTCAAGCATCGACACAAAATATATATCTCAATATCCCAATATGTATGCAACATTCATGAAAGTACTCTATCAGGTACTACTAATACATGAAGCAATAAATGGTAATGTGTATATGCAATAGTCATGAAAGGCACTCTATCAGGTACTACTAATACATGAAGCAATGCATATAAAATAAATGTGGGGTAGGGGATATAACATGTCATCCATACATCGGGTACATAGGCCCCTCACATCGACCATAAAGGCCCCTCATATCGTCACGACCCGAAAGTACGGAACGCGACCTGCACTTAGATTACGAAGCGTCTAGAGGCGCCACGTAACCTAAGTAAGCCGAAGCCCAGAAATCTAAACCATGAAAAAGAAGAAGAAGCAGTAAAAGGAAACATGAAGGAACAAGTTTAAAATATCAGCAAATTTTCCCAAAAATTTCGGCAGAGTCTCCTCTGTAAAAACTGGCCCCAAACGGGTACAACAAGTATAATATACATAAACAATAAAAAGCATCCCCAAACGGGAGCTAGCTTAACGCCAACAGGCGGAAACAACCACAACAAGCACAATAATATACAACGCCAAAGGGCGAGGCTCAAAACTCAAAGAAAACAAACCACCAGATCAGAATAATACATGCACGACTCTAAGGTCGAAATAAAAGACTGGCCCAATAAACTATCAAATAATACAAGTTTGGTTGATGAAGCTTTCTAGATACAAATGAAATAATAAAAATACAACGGCGGTTCAGATACAAATGAACCAACCTACCGTGCAAATCACCCGAAATGAAAATGATGTGCCAGCAACTGCCAAGGGAAACCTGTACATCGAACCTGTAATAAAATTTGGCACAACGGGGGTGAGTTGCCAACTCGTGAGTAGAAGAAATCTACGAAAAGAAATCGAATGCACGACGCTATCCTAGGTCATAATAATACACTATTATATCCCAATCATCTAGTAATAGCAGGGTAAAACTACGTGTAAATGCAGATACTCCGTGCTCGTGTCAGTGCCTCATATAATACTATGTCATATGAATGGATATGCATGCATCATGAATATAAAATAACCAATCCTGAAATCCAGAAATATCTGTATAAGAAATCTTTAGCTGTTATCATAGTAAAATGTGTATAGGAATCTGAAATCTCAACAATGAAATCCATGGAAATCCGTGTCAAGCATCGACACAAACATGTAAACCTCAAGTCTCATAGTCTCAATACCTCGGGCTCCGTCAGTCCGGATCAGCCCATATCATCAAATCTCACGACAACGGTCGGTATCCTTCGGATATCCGCCGCGCCAGACATCACCGGTAGGTAGCCTTCCCCTGCCAGGCTCATCGTCTACAACTCGATCTTCTTACCCCGGGGTACCATACCGGGCCCACCATGTACCCGAGATGGTTCATCCACTCCTCGAATCGGGTCTCGAAATCCATCAGAAAACATGAAATCTCATGGTGGACGACACATACATCACGAGAAAACCGCATCTTATATTTTAAAAAGAGAGGAGGAGAGAGAAAGAAGTTTTTTTATATTTTCTTGTGGTTTTCCCCAAAAGTCCAGAAATCTCATAGAAATCCAAATCTCAAATTCATGAGTAAGTATGATAAATGTCGGCATATGCCCCATAATACTGCATGATAACCTGAAAATATGAATGCATGAATGTCTACGTAATGATGCCATGTCTAGACTAACATCTGAGAGTAATCACGATATTATATCAATCTAGCTGTTAGCTGAATGTATCCATAAAAGATAATATGATCTAAAGTGTACGTGACATAGCAATTACCGATGATGATGTGTGTGAGCCGGCAAATAAGTGTGCGTGGAATATGCACATCATCGGTAATGGTGCTGGTGTCCTAACAGGTAAAGTTTATACTGATTATAGCAACATATGTATGAACATGCAACATTATGATTACAGTGAAAAAGTAAAGACGGATGTGTGTTATCCACTCATTTGATATACAAATACCACTACCGCTATATGGCTCAAACCTAACCTAGTGTTCATCTAACCCTCCTAAGGAAAACTAAACTTAAGAACTGGTCAATAGAAGTACACCTAACGCCTGAGTCCATATCTCTAATAGTCGGCGATCCTGCCTCAATAGCGTCACGTACATAGTACGACTTCCTCAAAACAAGAGTGCGGATCAATCATCATATCTATGCCTCGTACGGTAAAATCCATCGTACGTTATCCCAATATCGGGGTACGGGTCAAGTATCTCCTAGGTGTCTCATCATTCGTATAATGTCATCATCAACACATCTCATGATCAAGGTGCTAAACTGTAACCGCCTACATCAATTATATATCATTGCCATCATAATATGCATCATTAGTTTATCCTCAGAAATATCATGTCATATGTATCATATTGTGATTAAGTCATACTGATATCATATCGTCATCAAGTCACACTTATATGATATCGACATCTGGTCACACCTATATGATGTCGTAATCAAGTCATACATATATCATATCGTGATCAGTCACAAGTTACAGTCCGGGTACTATTTTAGAGTCCCATGTACCTCAATATCATCACCACCCATTATAATTTATGTATATATGTTCATTATCTCATTCTCTAATGATCTGCTAACACTTAATACGACTGTATAGCCAAGAATCACGGCATCAAGCCCAGTTATACTGTTTCATCATACCTCGGATATCATATCACATCAATGTATCCCATACACATGTTGTATATATATATATATATACCTATACCTAGTCCTATATGTATATATACATGCACGTATACACCATGTCGAGTTTCAGTGTGTGCGTGTGTGTGTTTCTACCTGTAACCTACGAACCTCTTCCAAGGTACTCATCCTCTGATATGGTTTTCCTAAATCAGTCTAGTCCAGCCTAGGGTCATTACTAGGGTCCTACTCATTAAGAATCTAGGGTCGCATCTTGTTTCCTAATGTCAATAAGTACTATTCCTATTCTACATTGCAGGGGTGCTAAACGCCATCCACCCGACTTCCCCCCGTAGATATACATCTACTCACCTGGTCCATGTCTGCCGAAGACGGTGTCGCCATCCTCCTCTTCATCGCCCGCAGTCCACGTGAGGGGTACCTAAACGCAAACATATAAATAGCATCGTAAACTAAATCACATACAAAAGTCAAAACGACGCAAGGAACAAGCATAGGTTAAAACC